>OX453045.1:12718273-13998273 GCA_949699805.1 Tromatobia lineatoria | reverse complement strand
ATATGATTGTATCATATAAGTCACCTTTATTGCATGCTTCAAACTGTTTGAGAGTTGTTATCGAAGTATTGAACCGATTTTGTGAATCTACTCCTTTACCTTTGATTTCAATATTCGTGATAGTAATGTTCCGTTGGATGAAATGAGTATGAATAAGTAACAACTAGTATCCTAGGGCAGTACTGGTCTGCATCCCTCTTGATGTTATCTCTACTTAGGACCCTCTACTTAGCTTACTCCTTTCCGCTCGTTTGAACTTTCACATCTTTTTTCAATCTGCTAAATCAATGATATGATTCAGCAAAAGTATTAGCCATATTATATCACATAAGTCACCTTCATTGCATGCTTGAAACTGTTTGAGAGTTGGTTCTGCAGTATTGAGGCGGTTTATGAATCTGCTTTGCCTTTGATTTCCATATTCATAATTGCAATGTTCCTTCAGGTGGAATAAGTGTGAATAAGTAATAACTAGTTTCCTAGGTCAGTACTGGTCTCCGTCCCGCTTGATGTTATCTACGACTCTCTACTTAACACACCACTTTCCAGTCGTTCTAACTTTTACCTCTTCCCTTCAATTTGCAGAATCAACGACTCGATTGAGCTAAACTATTTGTCTTATCGTATCACACAAGTCACCTTCATTGCATGCTTGAAACTGTTTAAGAGTTGGTTTTGCAGTATTGAATCGGTTTATGAATCTGCTTTGCCTTTGATTCCCATATTCATAATTACAATGTTCCTTCAGGTGGAATAAGTGTGAATAAGTAATAACTAGTTTCCTAGGTCAGTACTGGTCTCCGTCCCTCTTGATGTTATCTATGACTCTCTACTTAACACACCACTTTCCGGTCGTTCTAACTTTTACGCCTTTCCTTCAATTTGCTGAATCAACGACTCGATTGAGCTAAACTATTCGTCTTATCGTATCACAAAAGTCACCTTCATTACACGCTTCAAACCGTTTGAGATTTGGTCTTGAGGTATTGAACCGGTTTATAAATATACTAATTTGCCTTTGATTTCCATATTCATGATTGTAATGTTCCTGTAGGTGAATTGAGCGTCAATAAGTAATAACTAGTTTCCTAGGTCAGTACTGGTCTCCATCCCTCTTGATGACATCTACAACCTTCTACTTAACACACCACTTTCCAGTAGTTCTAACTTTTACCCCTGTCTTTCAATTTGCTGAATCAACGACTCGATTGAGCTAAGCTATTCGTTCTATTGTATTACACAAGTCACCTTCATCACATACTTCACACCGTTTGAGATTTGATCTTGAGGTATTGAACCGGTTTATAAATATACTCATTTGCCTTTGATTTCCATATTCATGATTGTAATTTTCCTTAAGGCGAACTAAGTGTAAATAATAATTAGTATCCTAGGCGAGGAGAGTTAACCATACTGATATCCATTCTTTGTGATGTTCTTATGACCCTCTACTTGACTTACTATTTTTACTTCTTCCAATTTTCATCCCTTTTTTTTAAGCTACTAAATCTACGGTTTGCTTGAGCAAAACGACTCCCGTTATTGTATTACAGAAAGTAGTTTTACTGTCATCCCAGTAATCACGTTTCATTACGGCAACAACACAAGTAATGTTACAATGTTATTCTTGTGATATTTCACGATTATATAACTCGATAGTTAACATATAATTTTACAGTCGTTATATACGGGTAATATAACTATTAAGTAAAAATTTTGGTTGTAATGTCAATTAAATACATCGGTTAGATAACAATGCAATAAAACAATGTAATATTACTGAGTCGGAAATTGTAACTTACATTTCACGTTAATTACAATTATCCGTTAATTTTTTTAAGTTGACGTTACATTGCTGCAATATAACTGTGTTTACTGGGATTTTGAACTTTTTAACGAATAGTTATGTAATATTATTTAACCGTCTCCTCAACCTACTGTTTTACTTTTGATTTCTATATTCATGGTTGTAATACTTATTTACGTGTAATAAGTTGTTTCGCAAAGTTGATAACCGTAATGACCTTCATTCCTCCTAAAGTACTTGCCCCACTTCCTATTGGCTTTGACTTCTATCCTTCTTCCCAATCTGCTGAATCAGTATTCCGACCGGTGAAAGATTTAAATTATATTCATTTAAAAAGTTATTTTTAGTGCTTGCTCCAAAGTGATTGACGGATAGATTTGCAGTATTAAACCATCTCTAAATCTTCTGCTCTGCTTTTAGTTTTCATATTCGCTGTTGTAATGATCATGGAAATCAATTTGCTCAGGTGGAATAATCGGTTCAGGTGGCAACTCTTGGCCAGCAAAGTTAATAACCGTACAGCCCGTTATCCCTCGTTATCTACTTACAACGTTGACTGAGGTCACCACTTGTCATTCGT
The DNA here is from genome assembly GCA_949699805.1 of Tromatobia lineatoria. Lineage (NCBI taxonomy): Eukaryota > Metazoa > Arthropoda > Insecta > Hymenoptera > Ichneumonidae > Tromatobia > Tromatobia lineatoria. The sequence continues at coordinate 13,995,886 of OX453045.1, read as the reverse complement.
TTCGAGATTCAGCCCTTGTTTTAATCTGCTGATTTAACCGCATGACTATGCAAAATAATTCGCATTACTGTATCACAAAAACACGCCTTAACCGGTTGTTAAACCGGGCTTTAGATTGTTTGGGAGTTAACTCTGCCGTACTGAATCGTTTTGAAATACTACAGCTGTATTTATGCTTTCCATTATTCATGATCATAATGTTTGTTTAGGTGGTTAGGCGGTTGAGGTTGAGGTCGTCAGTCCAGGAGCGTTGATAACCGTAATGCCCTTCATTCCTGGTGATGCGCTTACGACCGTTCACTTAACTCATCATTTTCTAGTCACTTTAACTTTCCCCTTGTTTTTGCAATCGGCGTAATAAATAGTTTGATTGTGCAGAACGTTTGGCGTCACGGTTTCACAAAAATACACCACGACGAGCTGCTAAGCTTTGCTTTAATTTTGTTTGGGAGTTCGATCGGCGTTATTTAACTATGTTAGCTGTCGTGTTGGAAAAATACAGCTATCGTATTTTCCAATACAATACAGCCGGATTTTCCTTCTCCATTATTCATGATTCTAATGTTACTCCAGGTGGTGGTATTACTGTTGTTGTTGATAAGCAATTCCTACGCGGAAGTTCGCTATTATCCGACAGACACGAAGGGTCAGCCGGTAATATCTTCTTTTTTTTATTGCAACTTATATACCTGCACAATTGTACTACAAGTAAGCAATTGAAATCAAGGCACGTCTATACCTGAAGTAGCAAAAGTTCATGACTTATTCTCCCTTACATAATAAATGAGAAATGTCAGACGCTTGTCGTTCGATAGGGTTGTACGTTATTCTGTAGCGATTCAACATTACATGAGCCAGAATAAAACTCATGGGACAGGTCACCGAGGCCAAAGCAAGTGAATAAGGTTTCTACGAATAGGTACATCTTCTCTCCTTTTTCAGATCTCATTCCCTATCTGTTTCTCGCTCTCACACCGGAATAATTCCCGCAAATTCCAAAGCGTTGTATCCTCCGAACGCAGCGCGTGCGCTTTGATGTCTCACGGAAAATCCCGAGTGGAAATAGGTATGTTTTCCGTTGATAGAGACAAATTGTGACAATAATAGTTACCATTTGTTTTGCTCAGAAGACTCTTTCTGCTCTTTGTTCTCTCGTTCCACAGCGTGCGCTGTTCTTAGCTGCGTGTTGAGAGCGACAGTGTTGAAATATCCATAGGACAAAAATGGTAGATTCATTCATGGCCATGGAGACTGAAGCCGATTGCATCGTTAGCTTTGCTTTTACTACATCGTGTCACTAGAGTGTTACGGGAATGAGAATGCTTCCGTATCTTCGTGCTTTCTCGGTGACGAGAGCTTTACAGGCTTACTGTTACCAGTTCCTACGTGTTCTGCATGCTTGATCCTTTTGAATACCCTATCCCGCAACAGCCTTGCCTTTGGGCTTGGAGTCAACGCTCACGGCAATCCCAGGGGAGAAACCTGGCCCGGAGCTGGGCAGAGCTCAACACTCGCTCTCCTGATGTTCCTTACTTAGGCTGATTGGATAAATGAGAGTTCGTGCACACGGGGATGTGGCCAGATCCCTCGCACCCAGTTGGAACAACAATTTCGTTGCTAGCGATAGTGGATCTGACGCCAAGGAAACACACAATGTCCTTCAATGTGGGACGCTTCATGTCCTCAGTCTGTTATTGTTGTTATCTAGCTGATACTACTGTCGTTATTGCTTCCCAGCAGCTTGCCGGTAGCCTAAGTCATTTCGTATCACGAAACTACTACTGCTGCTGCTGTTGAAACTGCTTCTTGCGACCTACTGTATACCTTATAACTGGTCAACGGTTTTGTGACGTATGCTATCCCGCTGCGTTGAATTTTCTACTTGGTAAGATTTTTACCAGTAACAGATAAAAACGCACGACGTTTTTCATTCATGTGTTTCTTAAAAACGATTAGAGTATAGCGGGAATTTAGCTCACTTAAAATGTGTTAAAATGTGATTGCAACCACAAAACCATTTTTAGTGCCATTTTTGTGTCATGACTCATATATGGGCATTTGAAAAACAACCTATTTCTACTGCATCGATTCGATTGTAATTTGGTACATCATGGTTTTTGGGGTTTGAAAATTTTTTTCCAACACAAAAATGGCACGAAAATGTCATTTTCACCTCACTGCGAAGGGGTTAACTTGACACGGAGGTTTTGCGGAAGTAAGTCCCTACAGAGCTTGAGTTGATAAACTATACTATTGATCTTTTTAGCTATTTTTGCTGTATCTGACTTCCAAGACAGAGTTCGGCCCATTTCAAGATGGCTAGAGTAGCCTCGTTGACAGCAGATATGCCGTTTACCATTTTTGATGGCACACAGCTGCAGTAGATTTGTAAATCATCCGTCTTAAAATTATATTAACAATTCCTAAGTTCGTTTTTGAAGCCCATGAGATATAGTACGAAGTGAAGAGGCTCTAGTACAGATCCTTGCGGAACGCCATTACCGATATCAATCTCTTCTGGTATATCACCCGGTGTGCGGTCGGGCGTAGATGTCGCCTGCCCGTGAGAGAGGAGCTAAGCCAGTGTAGAACAGATCGCGAAAAATCAAGTGTGCGGAGAACGTCGATAAGTGCTCGATGCCTAACACGATCAAATGCTTTCGAAAAATGTAATAACACTAGGACGGCAATTTTGCGTGAATCGCTCGCCTGCCTTACGTCATTTAACACTCTTAGTAGTGCAGTCTGGATGTTATGACCTACCCTATAGGCTGATTGATAGGGATCAAGCCGATCATGTGTTTTGAGATAGCTCACTATCTGATCGACGACAATTTTTTCGAGAGGCTTAGTCAGCACGCAGAGAATGGCTATCGGTAGATAGTCATTTGGTTCCGCGGTTGTTTTTGTTTTAGGAAGCGGACTTACCAAAGCAGATTTCCACATGGTGGAAAAAAAACAACAAATCATCGAGTAGGTAAATAAATGATGGATCATCGGCCTTATACACGGATAAGCAAGCGTAATCATGGACATTGAGAGTCCGACAACTCCTACGGCTGCAGACTTGAGAGTGGGCGAGTTCCTTCTCAATCCTTTGTAACTTATATTACCGAAGTAAAACTTGGCATCGTTATATTCATATTCACCAAGGTAATATTCCCTAGGCAACATATCAGTTGGATCAGTACCTGGCGACGGGAAATAATTGAGGAATAACCAATAAAATAAATTTATTTATTTATTTAATTTCTCGGTGTAAGAACTATATCGAGTATATGGTCTTATATTATCCTGGATCTGACAACTAAGGGAATGGACACATGTCCTGCAATGTTGGATGCTTAACGCCTTAATCCCATTTATTGTTCTAGCTGATACCACTGTACTATCGTTAACGCTTCCGGGCAGCCTCCTGGCTAGTCTAAGTCGGTCGTTTCGCGAAACTACCGCTGCTGCTGCTAAAACTGCTTCTTGCGACCTACTGTGCACCTAACGAACGCCTTACGGTTGTGCCTGCGGTTGTGCTTTGTTAAATCTTCTGCTTGACAGGCAAAAGACACAAGCTTATTTCGTTTTTCGTTGACGTGTTTTGCTGTAGATTATCAGTGCCAGCTTTGTCTTTTACGTTATTGATTATCAATTGCTGTCGGCTTAGAATGGAAACACGCTTTTTCCTTCCTCTGTGTCAAAGAATAAATTTATTTCATTATAAACAAACAGCAATTAACAAGATAGAATGCGTAATCTTACAAAATAATCAAAAAGAGAAGCTGCAAAAAGTCCGGCTTGGATATAATTTATTTTTTTATTGGCACTGTGAGACACTCATTGTTATCCTAAGCATTTGAAAAGAGGTTTCGTAAACCACAGCTCAGTCTGGGGAATAGTATTGAGAGCATGTAAAATAAAACCTTCACACTTCCTGATACTACTATCGATAAAAACGAAATTCCTTGGATTTTATTGATGCTGTACGGATGGTCACTTTCCCGAATCCCAGATGGCTTATCAAAGTAACAGTGGATAAAATCAAATGAACAGTACAACAGCACTAACCGGGAAAACTATAATCACACTTGACTATCGTTTTGTATGACAGTGGATCTGACACGAAGCAACCCCCAAATGTCCAACAATGTGGGACACTTGATGTTCTTCACCTGTTATTGTTCTAGCTGATACCTCTATACTATCATTACTGCTTCACGGTTTCGTGAGATGCTACCCTGCTAGGTTATGTTTTCTGCTTGGCAAGGTTTTAGCCTAAAACAATAACAAACTTACGTCGCTTCTCATTTATGTGTTGATTTATTGTTGATCACAAATATTAGCTTTGTTTTTCCGTTATCCATTAATTATTATGCACTGTTTGCCTGCATTTAACAGTTAGGACGGACACATGTTTCAGATTGACACCATGGAATCCGCACAAAAGAATTAATTACTACCAATATTGTAGAATTATATCATGCTTAGTTAATTTTATTCCTGCTATCTGCAATTTATGAGCCGGTGGAAGGACGGCATTAAAGAAAATTGGTAAATAATTCCGCAAAGGAACAAAGAAGAGCTGGAGAGAACATTCAAAGATTGGATTAGAAATAATTTGTCTTTCCGTTTCTAGGATTCGGAGTCTACTTTTTTTGCTATGCGGAGACTGTTTGTTTTCCTAACCATTTGCAAATAGGTTTTTGCAGGCCGCAGGGCATTTGAGGAATTGTACTGAAAGCACGTAGAACGAGACCTTCACGATTCCTTATACTAGCAATGAGAAAGGATTGTCTCGGATTTCATTGATGCTATACGGATAGTCACATTTCCAAATCCCGGATGACTGAACCAAACAACATTTGGCAAGAGAAAACAAGCTATTTTCTTGTTTAGTGATGTGGAACAGAGCTCCTCCGTGTAACGTAAACTCGCCATGAACTGTCACTTGGGATTTAGTCAGCTTTGCGGGCCTGTCAGTTCGGTCCCTACATATAGAGACTCATCTCGGCGGCAGCTCTTTTCGAAGTACGACGATATTGTTTCTCCAGTATTTTCTCTCCCAGTCCATCGCTTCCCATCGCGCTATGGTTCGCTTGGAATGAACTTTGCGAGATCGCTTTGATCGGTTCCAGTGTCTCACACTGACGTACATGGTTCACTAGTGTGATCTGCTTTCGCTGTGTGCGGATATACTCGCGGACTCCCGTCACAGTAGCTTTATCACTTCAGTGTACCTGCTATTCCACGGATCCGTTGAGTGCCTTCGATCGACGAGCTTTTTTCCTCCTCTCTCCGATATTCTTATTCCTTTCGTTCCCTTTTCTCGTCTTCGCCCTGGAAATAAGCAAGATGTTTTTTTTTGGTCCGATGAAAAAATCGTACTAAAGAAGTTTGATCTTTCTTTTCATAAGTTTCATTAAAGTATTCCGAGCGGACGTTTATGGTCTCTAGAATTAAATTATTTTCGACTATCCTAAAGTCTTATCACGTATCGGATCGGGTAGCCGGCCGTATAATAATTACAATTTCACGGCGTTACAGGGTTACATGCCCGAGAATATCTAGGATCCCATGTAGGCACCTACAGAATCCGCATCTTCACGCTCGGAATTCCTTAAGTTACATTATGTTCTTAACTGCGTTTTCGATTTTTCCGGAATGTCAGGTTTTTTAAAGTTTAATAAAAAAATTTTAAATGACTTTCGTTATGCGAAATTGTAAAATTCCATAATGATATTTCAGAGAATATGAACAATGCATTTTCCCGCACTGATCCACCTTTGTTAGTTACTAGAAACAATGTACGTCAAATTAACTCCTTAGTCCGTGTTCCAGTTGACTGAAGTACATACTTCAAATAAACATAGTTTGGCAGTACGAAATAATGATTCCAGGTATTCTTCAACTATATGTGAATAATTTTCAAATATTCCTCCAACTTGTACCTGAAAAAACATGTTCCATAATTAATCTAAATCAGACAGGTTATTCGAAATCCTCGCAAAAAGGCGCGATAACGGGAGATGAGCTTTACAGTTTCAAGAATACCGGAATAGTACATCAGCTGGAGGGTTTCCTGACACAGGAGGCGTGACTTATCGTCGTACTTGGGAAATTGTCGGAACTTTCTTCCCACGTGATTGATTCACTTATACTTACCTCTTAACTGCTCTTGGGATTTCATCAAAATGCAAGATTTTTAAATTTCTCGAACGACCTTTAACTGTTTGTCGAGGTTCTTCTTTTTCTTATTATTCTTGCTATGTGGAAGTTAATAATAGACGTGCAGTCAATAAAAAATTGCAATTACGTTTTTTTCGGGTGACATATGATTGTAGCAAAATTATTCTGTTGAATATTTTTATCTTTACGGGGTCGCCTTTGACATCAAACCGTCTCTGTATTAAATTGCTTACATAAAACGAACGCCACTTTCCTCATTCCAGTAAATGGCAGTGCGTAATCCAGAGAATCAAAATAAGCTTGCGGGCTTTCTTCAGTTTTGAATTTTAGAATAACTATTTCCATTATTATTTAAAGTTGAAAATGTTACCTCGACCTCCACCTGGAAAAAAAACTTGTACCATGTTTGAACTGGAGCTCGCCGGTTATTCGAAATTCTCGTAAAAAGATGCGGTAACGAGTGAAGAGCTTTGGAGTTTCAGGTATAGTGGAATAGTACATCACCCTGAAGGTTTTCTGACAGGGCTTTATCATTGCAAAGCTTCCCCCCAGCTGCAACCATGCACGGCAGCATATAAGCTGTCACCTCACGGTGAAGTAAGCCAGTTTGCTACGACTCTTATGGCTCCAAAATCCCAGAAAGCATTGCAGTACATGAGTCAATTTCACCATGCACTAACCTTTTACAATATTACGATATATCTCGAGAATATCATTCTCGGATGGGAAAGAAGGGGAAGGAGAGCGAGCGAAGCCGAGAGCGACGAGCTTTCACCCGGTTGAGTTGTGCCCAGCATCGAAGCTTCCACTGAGCGAAACTCTCCAGGGGTCACCGGCATTTCGATATACAGCTTATGCTACTAAAACGTAGGAAGCCACTGATGCTGGCAGAGCAAAGGCCGCAGTCCATCTCACTTCCTCGGATTTTCTATAGCCATCTCGGTCTCCTCGTTCGTCTTCGAGTAACCCTCCAGAGTTCCATGAACAGGCGATACTCGAGCCCGCTCCTCTCGTCGTTATAAATAGAGTTCTTTGAACCCCTGCCGGTGTACCAACAGCTACGTCGCGCCACAACCACACGACAACGACCATCACCATCACCATCACCACCACCACCACCACCACCACCACCACCGGCAACGGCACCACATGACAGAAACCCCGGGGTATAGTAGTTTCTACCGACGACCTTTGCCAGACATCGTTGTCGTCCGTTGCTGAAGGCTGCCCTTATCGTATTTCCGATAAACTCCGCGTAAGCCCTCACGCGTATACGCCCGTGCACGTATACATGCTTCAGTTACAGCAAGAATGATGGGTGAACTACTACTTGCTTTCTTCATGTCGCGGACGAAGCCGACAATGACTTTTCCTCACCATCAAGATCAAAAATGCATTACGGAACTCGAGGGAATGTTCACTGCCACATCTTACGTCAATGTTCCAACCGATTTTACCAACTACTTTGGCTCATTCTAGCTGGAAAGTGAAGATAGAATTTCCGGGGGTTATACTCACCAAGCGTTTCTGTGTTACAAAATGAATTACAGCGCTAGTAATACGATGCTGGAGGTTCGGATATACGTGAAAAGGTCGAGATCATGAGGTCCAGGAAATGCTGAAGAAGAGGGAAGGTGAAAAGTAGAGGACGTATGTGGTCTAGTAACCGGAAGCTAGGGTGAGGAATTAAAAGCAAAAAAAAGGGTTCGAAAGGGCTTGAGGGCCACATGCGCTCCAGACTAGGTCCACATACAACATTGCGTAAAGAACACTATGTGTGTACCAACACGCATGGGCGGGTAGACAGAGTAAGTTAATTACCTGTGGAAACAATATCAATCGAATTACACGAACGCCTGCTCGTAAATCTTGTTAAACGTGCAATAACGCTCTTGACACACAGCGGGGCATAGCATTGCGGGACGGGGAGCTACGCGGCCTCGTGTGTCCATCCGTGCATCCGTCTGCGTTCTCTCTTGCAGCACCGTGAGCCGTGCGGAGAACAAGGGAACGCTTCGCTTAATATTGGTATAGGCTGAAGCCAATTTCTCACTGAAATTGCAGTAAATTTCATACATGGTGAACCGGCCGGTGGTAACATTTGCTTACAAGCTTCGGATGCTGCAGGTATTAAGTTTGTTAGGCGTATAGATTCACTTTTCACAAAGTATTACGTCACCAAAAATAGCTCACCAATTTTATTACCGAAATTTATTACCTAAAATGTTTGATATAGATTTTTTTCAAAAGTTTTTCCATTCTTTCCACGGTATGGCTGCAATCACCTGTTATCGCCCCTCTCATTTTCACTCCTATCATCCTTACCTGCACTTTACTAAGCTAACCCAATTTCCAGTGCGTCCGCAGTCGACTTAGCATTAGCGACACTGCATTCTCCATGGGCACGTGGAAACTCCGGAAAACCCGTACCGGTACAGACGGTCGTGTATTCTTCTGACTTTTCGGTGTATACACAAAAGCAGCTCACTCAGGTATTGTAACGCGGTGAAATCCCTTCTGAACTCTCAGCGCGACGGCAACAATCGGCAAATCTATAGAATTTCAATAGGCAGGTAGGGTATAATTGTAATCATTTTTATTTTTATTATTTGTGTAAGTCGCGTGACGACGCTTTCCGTACAAATATTTACTACCTGGACATCGAAAGTCCTTCTATATTACGACAAAAAGTCCCGCTACGCCGCACAAGGGAGGACAATATCCCAAGCAAGATTGTCGCATCCAACAAGGTATTATCGACTGCCATCCTCCCGCTATTACCGAGTGTGCACCGATTTTGAACTTTGTTAAAAGTAGTTGCGAGAATCAGAGTTGGTCACCTGATTGCTCCTTGCCAAATTTGCGTAAGATTTGGGATGAGTAGGCTCGAGCTTTCGCGATCGACACATCTCTAGGCTGTGCCTTTCCGATCGTCGACACGCTAAGTAGCGTATCGTTCATAGTCATGGGGCTCGATGGGACAGCGGGAGTCGAGGAACATTCCTGCATCTTTGGCATTGAGGTGAGCCCTCATCGTTCGGTATTATAAATCGTTGGTTAAAAATGATCGGTAAGGATGACGATCTTGCGCGTGCAAGTCTTTGCTAGTCTTAATTTGATCGTGCTTAGGAAGTCCTGCGTAACTTACGGTGAGTCGTGGGTCCGACAATAATTATGGAATAAAATTGTTTCTTGGATTTGCCGGGAGTCCGCCCGGCAGGTTTATTCATTAATTTACGGAATCGTTCTGTGCTCGGGAACGAAAAGTGAGGCATGAAAGTGCACGATCTGTTTTCTTCACTTCTTCTTTTTATTTGAATTATGAAATTGGAAAATCCCGTGAAAATCTCAAATTGGTTTTAATCTGGTGTTTTTGGTGTGCATCCGACGAGATAACCGATCGCGGATGAATACTCGAGGTCAACCCGCGTATAGAGTCGCAGCTTTGATTTAATTCAATCGGTGCGGGTGTATTATCGATCGTTCGAAACCATCCCGCGTTAAATAGTAGTCTTGTTAGATTGTTTAAAAATAAATTTCCGTGCTGTCGCATATTGCGTGCGTGCGTGCGTGTCTGTCCGTCCGTCCGTCCGTCCGCCTGTCTGTCTGTCTGTCTGTCTGTCTGTCTGTCTATCTCTCTGTTGTGTGTGCGCGTGTGTTGGCCGATCGAGGCTTTCAATTGCGAAATAATTTCATTGAGATATTTGCGGGAAGTTTGACTTGTATGACTTTTATAAACTTTGAATGAATAGTTATTTTATGATTTCCGTAATTGAAAGCTTGGAATTTATATTCTCCAAGTTCTGCACGAGCATTTGGCTTCGAATCCCGTCACTCTACAATTCTTGACGACTACTGCTAGTCCGGAAAAAACAGCTTGGTCCCGAATTGGTCGCAGAGTTTTTCCCGGCGCCAAAGCGCCTAGTGCCCTTATAAAATAAAGAGAAGAACTTTTGGGAACTTGAGCTTGGTGGTGTTTTGGGATATTGGGGAATTTACTCTATAGTATATACACCGAAGCCTCAGAAAGACTGATCTCCCACTCACTGGTTGATGAGTTAGACGGTGCATGGCGAAGCGGTCACTCATCCAAGTTATGGCCGCAATCAATGCTGCTTAACTCGGAGGATCGCGCAACAACCACTGTTGATCGAATGTTCGATATATTAAATGGAATCGGGTGTTGAAAATCGGGTCGAAATGGACAGTATTAATGTTCACTATAATGTAAATATTTTCAAACCATTGTAATTGGAGAATAGAAATAACACGTATTTTATAATAGAACGTGATGGTTATTTAGATCTATGAACAGTTTTGTATTTCCTAGTATCGTTAACGTATCGTTCTGTCCGATATCTCAAACGAAATTGACTTGTTGACTCTACGATTGGCGGGAAATTCGTTCGTTATCAAGGCCGTTGTCAAGTGTCGTGTTTGATCAAGACCCCAATGAAAGAGCAGAACTTTTACTTAACTAGTCGCATCATCAGTTACATGACTCCCCTTCCTGTTCCATCCAATACAGTACATATGGTAGTTGACTCAAGGTAATCATTTTCTTGAGAGTTCGTTGATTTTTCTTTCTACTCATTATGTAATGCTTATCGGAAAAGTCAGCAAACTTTGAAAATTACTGACCGCTTAGAAACCGAGAAACAAATTGTTGCAAAAAAGCTTTTATATACGTGATTCCCTCTTTATTTCCTAATAAATTTACCCTACATCTCCTATCACAGATAATAATCTCCTCTTACCAGCTTAGTGAATTGTTCTAGTAGGAAGATAGATATTCAGCGAAATGTCTTTAAAAAAACTGGCCGTAATTATTAATTACGGCCAGTTAATAATTAGTATAATTACCGTCTAATTACGAAGCATATGAAATTCGTGAGTTTGCCGCATCTCGATCTCGCGCAAACAGACTCGAACGACATAACAACCGTCAAATTGATATCATTATTAACAAAATTATACAGTCTCTCTGTCTCAACGTCCTTAAATGGAAACATAAGAATAAATAGTTTTGTTCATTACAGTTCAGATACATCCTCAGTTATATTAATAATACCTCTAGATTAATATGCCCGTGGTTTTCTATTTGCTAAATCATTCATTACGAGGCAGAGTTTCATGCGGTAGCATTGCCGGAACTGCAACGGCAACGACTTGAGCTGCAAGTAGAAATGGAGCTTAATGGCCAGACGAGTCTGGTTGGACTTCGAATGTACCTCTCTCATTCTCTCTCATCGGTACGGATAACTTCAACGCTGATTGCATCAGCAAGAATCTCCGACGACGTTGCCGCGCAATTTTTTTTCGCTCAGCCCAGAGCTGGGAGTTCGTTGAGAAAAGTGTAGTAATTACAATGCCAGGAAGGCAGTGAAAACTTCTAGTTAGATTTAGCCTCGCCTCTTCTACTGTTACTAAGAATATATATGTATATATATATATATATATATATACATATACATTAGGGTGTGTCGGACATTTTTTTTTCTTTTTCATCTTGCATCGTTTTAATCTATAGTTTGTACCTTTAAGCAACTCTTCTCAAAATTTTAGCGTGATATAAATTCTTTAAAGGTAACTCAAACGATTTATAGATTTCCCATTTGATTAACACGTAGATGAATGCGACTCTCAATAAATTCATGTCCCAAAATTACAGATACGATATATCGATGTTCGCGTATCTTTTTTCGTTTTTTTCAGATCATTGGGAAGAGAAAAAGTGCTTACAAATTTTCCGATTAAATCGATAGTTTTCTGGTTATGAATTTTTGAAGCTCAGAATATCGCCCTCTTCGCCATGTAAGATCAATTTCAATTGAAATATCAAGTTCAAGATAAACTCTGGAGCCATTGTCTGTCGTAAAGTTTAATTATAAGTGAAACGCGTTCATGTTTTGTTATACGTAATTTCTGTGTGCCGTAATTGTGAGAACATATCTCATTTCGTATTGTTATAAAAGTGCCGAAAATATTTCATCGAACGCGACAGTGTAACCTCTTCGGTCGGGACGCACAGCGTTTTGTTGACACCGACAAGGACACACGCTGGTCGTGAATATTCAGCGACCCTCATTTAACACCAAGGTAAGAGTAATTTTATCGTTCAATAAAAAGAAAATATTCATTACGTTTAAGTTTTGTTGGGTGACGAACAACACGGGAAAAAAAAGAAATTTGTTTGGCGAATCGCTTCGTTAACCTATATATATATATATATATTGTTAAGATTTTTTCCGATATTTGTGATGCAACTTTGATTAAAAAAAGCGTTAACGCAATTACAGGATGTTATCACTCTAAATACAGGATTGGATGGTGATTTAAAACATCTAAAAAATTTACCTATATGCTTTTTGTTACTGTTAGCATCATATTTTGGGCTAAAACGAACAGCATTCTATTGGCACTGTCGATTTTTAGAATAAGTTAAAAGAATTATATGAAAAATTTGTCGCAGTTAACTATTGAGAATGGTATACAAAACGCGAAAACAAATTGACAGGTCAGAATATTGAAAATTGTAAGAGAAGATACATTTTTCGCATCGAGGACATTATTATATGTTTTTAATTTTTAAGTACCACTATTTTTTTTTCGTTAACTGCAGTAAATTTAATAGGATTTTTTGAAAACTGATTTTATTTCTATAAAAAATAATATCTCTGAAAATATGCATCGAAAGAACTGACATTATAGGAATCAATTTCCATTAAATTAACTGCCCTTTAAGAATCAAATAGTGGTACTTTAAATTAAAAGAAATATATCGCTCTCCTCCAATTGAATCACTTCTCAATCAATTTTATACTTATCAAACATAGGAAAAAAAATGTACGTTGAAGAAATCATCATTCTGGAAGTATGAATTGAAACAATTAACATTATAGAACTCGATTTTTATTAAATTAGCTGCACTTTACGAAAGAAAGTGGTGGTACTTAAAAATGAAAAAAAAAGATTGGCCTTGATTCGCAAAAATGTATCTCCTACAATTATTAATATTTTGATCTCAATTTTTTTGTATGCTTTCCATACTATTCCCAACAATCAACCAGGGCCAGTTTTTTTTCGTTCCAAATATGTTGTTGACAGTAATAAAAGGCATGTAGGTGAATATTTCAGAGTTTTTTCGGATTATTCCCAGTAGCTAACTCTGACTGCGCACCCTTAAATCATCGTTGTGCATCAATTACGAATTGGATTGTCGAAAAAAAAAAATTATTTTTATAATTTTTTATAAACTTGGAACAGTCATTATTTTCACAAATTTGTTGAATTCGACATATTTCCTCGTTAAAAAAAGGATTTATTGTTGATTGATGTTTATTGTGTATTTGTATATTATATAGGATCTATATATTATATAGTGAACATCAATAAACTTACATACATACATGCATAGGATGGCTGCGGACGCAAAGTTTAAGTTGGTGTTATTCGTCGATGACCCCGAACAAAAAAAGTATCGATATAGTGCCAGCGAAGTGGGTTTCTTACGATGACGTTCAACATCACCTGGTCACACCATTAATTTCTAATTGCTCGAAAGCAAATCTACGCATTTGAAAGATCTTGTGCAGTCTGAAGCGGAACCACTGCAATCTTGGGACTTACATCGTATTTCCGTTAGAGGTTCAGCAAGTAAGTTTTGTTCTTAGTCAAATTTGAGCCCCATTTATTAAGAAAATTATTCGGGCCATATTAGAAATATCCTTTTTTCCTCGACTTTGCTGAAATTCTTACATCCCTTGTCTGCTATACGGATAGAAACTAGCCAGTAAAATAAAGGAAATTTGAACTTTGAAATTTCCAGCATCGTACCCCGGAGCTGAGAACAAAATTGAAGATCTCTCGAACCAGTCTTTAGTATTCACAACTGATAACGAGGACCATGCAAAAGAGAGGGAGCTTGATATTACGAAAAAGTTCAATTTGAAAGGCAACAAATACAAGAAGCAGGATGTCGAGGATCTGTTTGCGGCTTCTGAATTTGACGTTCCTGATCAAGGCAGAAAACCATGTATGTATTTCCGGACAATATATGTCGAAACTTTTTTGTATACTTTTAACAATGTTTTATTTTTGTTACAGCTAGAGCGAAGCCAAAAGCAAAGCTTAAAAAGCATAACGAGCATCAAATGTGCGCGACGAAAACGAACAACTCGAAAAAAAGAGTCATTTTATCCAAGACGCCGGAAAGCGTGCAGCAGTCATCGGTTCTACATCGACGTGATGATTCGTCAAATAAAAACTCTCAGACCAAAACATCGAATAACAAACAGTCCGATTCAGAAGACGATGCGTCCAAGGAACTGGAAGACACCCGATCGCGTTACGAACCAGAGGATGAAAGCGTTGAAAATGAAAAAATAAAAAATAAACTATTTGTCCCCAAGCCATCGAATCTTACAGAGAACTTTGGTATAGAAAATAATATAACGCATAAATTCTCACATTTTGTTGAAATTCGATCAGAACGATATTAAGAGCATCGATTCTGAAGTACCGATGCATTAAAGTGAAGTAATTGCGCATTACAATGCTTGATTAAAATATACTTGAAGAAACTCGGAAACGGAAATTTTTGATAACAAAACAATAATTCTGGAATCTGAGCTTCCATGCAGAAGATATCCTCATTTTATTATAATTAGTCGATTGTGCACTAATTTGTAATACAGTTTCTTGTTACGAAGAGAATGAAACTTAACGTAAGATGAGTGAAAAAATTGAAAACGTCTTCTGTGATTCATTGTATTGATTTCTAGGTGGCTCATTACCACCCTAACGGTCGGCAAAACATTTATCCACAGAATGTTATTGAACGTAGACATTGAATTTACGTATCGAACAAGATCAGCCAAATGAAGTCGTAAGATTTGGAACAGTTGACAAATTTATCTTTAGAATTTATTCCATCGTATTGGAGTTTCTCCTTCCACTTTTGAGCCGTGTTTTTGTTTGCAGACAAACGGTATTACAGCTCTTATTAACTCAGATACGAAATATCTGACGAAGTCAACTCGCGACATTATTCAACGTTTCATGACTCGCGACGTACTTCTCAACTTCACCGCAGTTCGACAATCGGGCCGAAAAAAAATCTTCAAGCAAGAGACCACATTCTATCTCTGCATGCGAGGTACAATAATTGAATTAGCTTTCAAACCATAAGATAAAGAGTCAAACATAACAGGCCGATTTTCTGTGCCGAAGTTTTGCAATTTGGTTTTTGTTTCAGATGCAATCCTATCGAAGTGCGACGCGAACATCACAGAAAAAAAGATGAACGATGCGATTGGGCCTGTTGGGCCCTGAACAACGCCAAGGATTGGGATGGCCACCGTCAGATTCGAAAGAAAGTCGAGGACGGAAATGTCGAAGGGCGCCGTTAAAAAAGTTAATTCATATAACGTTATTACTGTGACTTTACGGAGAAAACGATTTTAGTAGGACAGCAAATCTTTTGCCGAAATAGTCACCTATTGGCATTGGCATATTTGCTAGCTTAGCACAATAAAATGTTAGCAATAAGGCAAATAAAAACTTCTCATAATTAAAGTAACGTATACCTTTATTTTTCATAGAAATATAAGTTCTTAATCCGAATCCAACTCATGGAACGGATCAGGAACAGGTCGGGATGATCAGGGCCATTTTCTGGCTGCCTTCACCGGCCCGGATCAATCGCCTCATCAGGGCCATTTTCTGGCCACTTTGTCTGGTCCGGATCAGTCGCCAGATCAGGGCCATTTTTTGGCCGCTTTCCCGAGTAGAAATTATATCAGGGGTGCCTGAGCCATGGTCAGACCGTGATCAGGTAATGTCATGGCTTGCCTAATTATGGAAAGCCTCGGACCGGATCCGGTGCAGATGAGCCATGCTGTATTTCAGGCATTCGTCAGGAAACCTTATGCGGCCTGGGTTCGCATCGGACTTACACGGCCCTGATGAAGATCGGACTGATATGACCGGGTAGAAATCTGTCACGGCTCGCCCTATCAGGATCAGGAATCGATCGGGGAGTTCTACGGCTAGCCTTATTATGGAAAGCCTAACGTGGCCTTGATCAGGCGATGCCACGGCGAAACATAATGTGTCGAAACAAATCTCACTTTTGCATTCTTGGAATACTGATGGTTTATCTGCCATCTTGTTGTTCCAAGTTTCAAATATATTAACTGCGACTTCAAAAACTTCCAGGAAATTAGTTTCATGCGAAAAAAAATAAAGAAAAGAAAATAAAGAAAGAAGAAGCCGCATATTCGTCCGACATTGTTAAATCCATGATTCAAATTTACAGATTGAGAATTCGAATTCGCAATCGAGATGCTTTTTACTACAGCTTTATACTAATTTCGTAAAGAATTATTATGGAATTACAGCATAAGGTTTCCACGTAGTCGGTTCGGTCTAGTGGTTAGTGTGCTCGGTTAGGAAGTTCAGTAGATAGGTAGGTGTCGTAGGTCTTGGGTTCAAATCCCGCGTACATCACTTCTCGAATAGTGTTAGGAAAAACCGTCACCGACGACGAAACACTTTTTTTTTCAGCAATATTTATATAATATTATTGTTTGCTTTACTACATAATGCCCTGAAATTAATAAGGTAATGCCATATTATTTATAATAAACTACTAATTATTGGGTATTCTCGGCGCAGCCTTATACTAGCCTGGTCCGGCAACCGGATCACAGCCATATGTGACACAGCGTTACATTTCGATTCAGGGGGCTATCAGTTTGCCATAAAAGTGCCTAACTAGGGGGGTCAGGCAGCCTGATAGCGCCCTGACTGGGGCCACAAGATAATTTCTACTCGGGATTCTCCGGCCTGGATCAATCGCCTGATCGTGGCCATAATCTGGCCGCCTTCTCCGGCCCCGATCAATGGCCTGGTCACGGTCTGATATGAAATGCCGTTACATGGACATCACGTCCTCATAGGGTGGCCTTATCCAGGCCCAACTATGCAAATAAGGCATGTCTGATGTGGCCCGGATGCGAACCTGAACAAATTTTTGCTTGGGAAGAAAGTAGATGGGCTAACCACGGTAATTACTACTTTGTCCCATGGTCTTGACAAAATGCGCAGCCTTCAGCCGGAAGTAGAAGCTGTTAAGGTAATCACAAATGAATTAAAAGTCATGGTGGACAATCTTCATAGGTCTGATAATGCGAATGATTCTATAATAGCGGAAATAGAAGATCGTTGCAGAATACCAGCTAATGTAATTTTCTTCAACATCCCCGAAACTTCTGACCAGGACCTGCAACAAGTCCTCGACATTTTGGAGCCACTCATCATATCATCAGTTAAGCTGCGTTGTATAAGCATTGGTAAAGCACCGGAAGCGGATGCAAATCGGAAGCCGCGTCCTTTACTAATTACTTTTGGCTTGAGTGTCGGCGCGCTGCATGTTTTAGAAAAATAGAAATAGCTTAATTCTAAACAATCAACCGATCGTATTTGAATCGGACGAAACAGAGAGTCAGCGTAAAAAACTCGAATCTGTCAGAGCTAATCTCGATGCTCTCTAGAGCCGAGGGAATAGGTTTAACATGATAAAGTTCAAAAATAATATCCCTACGATTATTAAAAAAAAATCAACTCCCAAAAAATTCATCTCGTCCGCCACGCTCGCGATTTATTATCAAAATGTGTGCGGACTTAGGAATGCTGAGTCATTTTTCTTTGTCTTTTTCTACGTTACACGCAAAAACTAGTCTCTTAGTCTGTTTCAAGAAAGAAAGCGATTATTTTATTTTGTAATCCGTGCTACTGTGTTACCATTGTTTTATGTTAGACAATATGTTAGACAATAAATAATGTTAGATTTAAGGTCCAGAAAAAAATTGAATGAAGGTACTACGAAATCCCATGTATTTTAATCGGCAGAATCGAGGGCCCTAGTGGGAAACATGAATATTAGAATAAAAATGTCAAATTCTAAGAGGTTCTTTATTCATTTATTTGCAAATTATACGAGGGGCGTCAATCTCAAAGTTCGTCCGGACCGCAAATAACGACCACTCCAATATATGTGGTTAAGTCTTCTGTGTTTCCTGTAAGGTTTACAGTGCTTATAATGTTGATGCGTTCACCTCCCGCGTTCACCGGAAATGAGAAAATTGGAAGTTCCATTAACTTGATATATTTCTTGATAGGGTTGTCTGTGAATGCTTCTAATACAATTACACGAACGGATATTAGGGCAGTGCACGTTCGATCGCCAGTTAATGTTCTATGTATACACATATGCGTATGTGTATATATAGATCCGTGTTCACGGATCAGTCTAGTCGCTTACGTTATGTATTGTCCCGATAGCGGATGGCTGTCCGATAGACCCACTCATCTTATCTACTAGTATCTTCTCTCTGCTCCGCTCTGTGACGTACGGGCAAGCGGAATGGTTCGAGCGTTTCCTAGCAACGAGATGAACGCCCGAAGTAAACGTGTTCGAGCACACTGGGCTAGCCCGTCATCATCCCCTTTACTGATGTATGTCACAGAGACAGCTACTGTTAGTTGTGTGCAGTGTTATAGACGTTCTATCGCTCAGACACCATCAGATGCTTAGGAGCACGTGTCTATTGTCTTGGAAAATGAAGATTATATTATAATCTTAACACCTACAATTATCTCAAGATATCGCGAAACTGATAAGCAATATTTTTATTTATTCGCAAACTCCATAAAGTGAACTGGTTTCAATAATTCTCTTTCGTATTTCTAAGGTCGATATATTTGAAATAATATTAAATGGCTGTTTAAACGTAATTAAGAAAAAATAATCTAGTTGTTGTGTATAAGACATCGGTATCATGCAACGGGAAACAATTGTTTTTCTTTACAATGGACTGAAACGTTTTGCTACTTTCACAGATTTTTTTGTCTACTTTTAAACGTTGAAAGAAAGTTTAAAAATATGTCGGACACGTGTAATTAGTGTCATAAAAGAATTGAAGCATTTTTGAATAATAACGTAGTTTTATGTCGATTAAAGTTATTAACACAGATGTTTATAAATATTCATTGCCTCAGAAATCATTCAGTACGTTAATCCCCATAAATTTGGAAACGTGACAACGGTTGGTCGATGGTTCGTTAATAAATTTTCCGCTCCATGACCATCGCCGACGTTGGGAGACGATACGAGGAAAATGTATATTGACAGATTGAACACATCGTGTGCGAAGGGTTGTTACACAAAGCTTCGAGCGCAACGTGTCGGAGGGATCACTGAACCCATTTGTGAACTCGGATGAAATTCATTCTGAAACTCTTCTTGTTTTTTTTTTATTCCTGTACCGTGGTTTGCAGCGCTGAAAACCGGCGAGTATAGCAGTAATTGGAAACAGTCGTGCTATCACCAACTACGGGGTGCACTATGGTTTGGGTAATATAATCGCCCGGAAATTTCGCATATCGCACGTTGAGAGGAAATAAAACGCGTTAAGGTAATCGCGGCCACGGCGAAACTCGACCCTCGCGGTGTAAGATTTTCGACCGGCTTCTTTGGACATTTATTACACGAGTTATTCCACGTACTGTATATATACGTACGGATGTGTATGAGTCATTCCATTTCAATTTTAGCTGTAAAATTTTTTTTCAAAGTAGTTTATAAAAATTAGTTCATATAATTCCATATACAAAATCCATGTTCGACATTTTTTATAACACTTGAAAAGGATGTTCTGGATTTTTTAATATTTTCCCCTCGAGCAGTGGCATATCCCATTATATTCAACTTAAAACCTGGATCTACGAGGTCGCTTATGGTCTAAAAAGAGATAATTGATTCAGATTTGATTAAAGAATGTGAAACACCCGATAATATGGTTCGTACATAGAACATGAGACAAAAGAGTGGAAGAGAAATTACAATCAAGTATTCATTCCGAAAAATATTTATTTTTAATGACTGTCACGTTGGAGTCGTCTCGAATTTCACGAAAAAAATTAAGTTATGTTAAGTTGACATTTCGCCATACTCAACGTGATACCGAATAAATTTTGTATGTCCGGGCTTATAAAAATCCCACATTCAGGTGTTTTTGAATTCCATATATCAAAGATTCCTCTGAAATATCATTTTTTCATCGACAACTGAAAAACTAAATAAAATGCCTTCCGAAACAATTCCTACACATTAAAAACTTGCCGCATTTGTTGAAATTATATAATCGATTCAACACAGTTATTCGAAATGTTAATTTGCTATCCAGCTAATACGCTACATTATTCTCGTCACAAACTGAATGAATAGAAAATTCTTTCCAAAAGAATTTTTTTTAATATGTAACTTATTTCTTTCGTTGGATTATATATATGACCTTATTTTTTCGTGCTTGAGCTGATATGGAATGCCTCATATCTGGAATATCTTGTCGTGACTTCCGACCGCCAAGCCCGACAGTACTGCATATTATCGCCAAGATTCCATCGCAAACTTCTAGTGGGCTTCGTACTTGCAATTACAGGATGAACCCACTCTCTACTTTTAACGTTCAGGATTATAAGATCCCGATGTTCTTGCCACTTCTAACTGCTACAACTATGGCGGTTCTGTAGTTACACAGCCATTCCGTCCTAAACTTCTTGCTGTTGGTGCTTCTTCCGCATGGTCGCGCCGTTCTTCCGCATCAGATCGGCTCACCACTCGCTCTACCAAGTGGCTTAAATCCTCTCCTCCTCATTCCGCTCCGCCTCTATAATTGCTAAAGTTTTTTGCATCTCTTGTACATAAACACTCGCTGCCTTGCGCTTTCGATACATAACTTTATAATTGCCGGAGGGCCGGACGACAGCGATTGCAGGCGTTTCGTGATAAGATCGTTTTTGGCGGAACAAGCGGATGGTTTTATTATGGCCCCATTATGTATGCTTAAATTTATTCACCGCTGAGGGGGTCCAACTTGATAAGGAATAAAAACAAAATCTTCATCATTTTGATGTCCGATAAAGTTGCCAAGGCAATGTCACATATCTTGCCTGGAAAAATTTGTAGAAAAAATGTGACATCTTTCTATTTTATAGGTATTTTTCTAAGAATAATTAGCTGAATAATATCGATTCTAATGGAGGATGGTTAATTTTCCAGCTTGAAAAATATTGTACACAATTGTCATCTGGACATCCGACCTCACTTATAAATATCTGCACTAGAACCATGGAAAAAAAGAAAAGTATTATTTATATTTCTACAGGAATCTTTTAATTGGACGTTTTTCAGGCATGATTTGTAATTTCATATCGTTTTTTTAAATGCAGAATGGCTTATTTCTTTCCTAAAAAAAACTCAACACATTGGCTACTTACATTTTTTATCCTATCAGCCATCTAAGAATGATACTTTATTTACTTGGGAGGAATACCCCTTAATAAAAACATTATTATTGTCCTTGAATGAACAGCATTGTAACGTTTCTACCCAGCAATTCCATATGACTCTTTTCAAATAGCAAAATGATATATCCCGAATCCAAATCAATAAAGAATCACGTATTACTCTCAGAAAAATCTCAACAAATACGCACCTTCTCGAAGATCAATGTTGTTCAGTCAACAATCAATCAAATCCATTACCATCACCGTCTCTCTGCCGATTCCAGATCTCGTTAAAAAATAACACTTCACTACTGTTATTTACAGCTTGAAACTAGAAGCCTTCAGAATCAACTTTAGCACCGATTTGACTGGTGAAAAGCGAGCCCCTTAATGGAAATATAAAGTGAATTGGGATACAGTGGAGAAAGGCAAGTGTCAGGTAGGAGCTGATTTACAAGTTTGAGTGAAAAGAATGAATTCTCGGTCTTTACCAGCGTCAACCATCGAATATCGAGCGTCTCGAATCGATTTCTCTGAAAGGCAGAAGGGGGCACGGGAAGGGGGAGGGGCTATAACGCGAGTTTAACGACGTTGGCTAAGAGTCGGGCGCGTACTATACGCGTTCTACTACTAACGGCGTTTATGCCAAGAAAGAAAAGTCGCGAGTAACAGGGTCGTTTGTTTCACCGTTCTTTCGTCTTGGTTTTACGATGGCGATAAAGGGTGCAAAAAGAAATTTGCCTTATTATGCCCGACCGAAGTCAACCTGTGCACGGTGCTGTCCGATCTTGGGAGGAGCGGGGAGGGGCTTATTGTCAGGCTCGCCGTTTCGATCCTCAGTCGCTACGTCGACGCCACAAGCACGAGGATATTCACCTGAGGTTCTCACGCGATGCCCATGATGCGATGTGATGGAAACCACAACGACGACGCCCAACCGTAACGACTTTGAATCGGCCACGCTACATATATATACATACGCACATATATATATATATATAAATACATATATATATACAAACACCATAGTAGTATACTTGGCAGCACTAAATCGGGTGATGTATAGCTTCGGTACTAAGCCAGCCGGTCTTTGAGCTTGTGATTGATTCGGACCTCGCGTGCCTCTACTTGCCGAGCGAATTATGGGAAAAGCTCTCGCTGATCGCTACCTCCTCGTTCCTCTTCGTCGGTTCCGCCGATGCGTTCGTTCTATCATTCTCTCGAAGGGTTCGCAACATCCTAGCGAAAATGATTCGGTCATGAATCTTTCGATGGGATGTGGTGAATTAACCGGCGAGTGATTAAACATCAAATCTGGGCCATGAATAATATATCATGCTGGGAGAATCTTTTCTGATGGCGATAAACCCTTAGCTTATTTTCAAAGGATTATTTTATTATCAATTCATTCGTGAAAGACAAAGTTATTATCATCCAATAATTTTCAAAGTGCCTGACACTTTAACGTACCGAAAAAAGAATTTGATTTTTGAGATGATAAAAAAAATCAAAATAACATACAATTGTAATATCAACACGAAAACTAAAAAAAATGAACATTAACGAAGTGTTTATGGCCATCGCAAAAATTTCTCCCAAAATGATGTCTAATTATGTTTGTATAATTTTTAGTTATTAGTGTTTGAGGAAGAACTATTGAAAATGTGATAACGATAAAACGCTATTTCATGTCGAAGAAAATGTTTTCACTCCCGTAGAAAGAATATATATCCAAGAGTAATTTTTAAATAAATTTTACAATTAAAAACTTGCCACAATATAAAGTAGAATAAAATATAACAAAATAAAATAAAGCTGAATATGAAAGAATAGAAAAAAAGAATTGATCTTGCAAAATATTTGTCTACCACTCCAATGGTTAATGATCAAGAGTAAGAAATGTGCCTTTCATTCGAGAATAACGCGTCTGAAATTTTATAAAAATATCGGTGCTCGTAGCTACGTCTCGATTTTCGTTTTTGTGAAAAGCTTAGATCGAGAACTGCTGCTAGCGATAATACATATATAGGTGCCGAGTTAGCGTGATGCCAGGCACTAAGATATCCCTGTAGGACTTTATACGGTTATCCCGTCGAGTAAGTCTCCGTGCGCTCACCCCTAGTTCCAGTCCGGATATACACAGTCCGGACGCCGACGATCGTTCCTGAAAATAAATTAACATTTCCTGGGTTGCGATTTATGGTTCCGTTTGCCGTTCGCTGCTATTCCATTTTAACATCCGTGCGTTGGTCTAGCAAGGTATCAGCAGGAGATGGTTTCGTCGTCTTTGCAGCGAGCGACGAGACAGCGAAGAAAATGGCGCCGTCAGTTCGAATAAGAATAAAACGAAGGTAACGGAGAAAAAGAATAAAAAAACGAGCAATCGACGAAGATAGGAAGAAACTGGAGAGCAAAACTCGCCAGCGACATTGTAGATATTGGACTATATCTATATGTTCTTTTTCAGTTGGCGAGACTCGCTGTCTGTGGGAATAACTGGTTGTTGGAAATATACAGTTCAATGTGTTTTGTGGTGCCAAGCAGAATTATATTTACACTTTGAGTAGTTTATTTATTTACTTATTTTTCTTTGAACGATGGTCGGAAAACATGTCTAGTCGAAATTTTCGACTGCCTTGCGCCGTATTTGTATTAGAAATATTTATCCTCTGTTTCAAATTACATTTGCCAATATCATACATTCGTCAGATAACAAATAAAAGAACATTCCATAATTCTATGAAACTGGTGTGTTAGGGTAACACACTTCTGATGGACAATCGAACGTTTCGATCTGTAATAATAAAAAAATGAAATAGATTAATAATAGAGATCCTTATAATTCTTAGTAGCTATTATGGTGAATCTTCGGCAATTCGAAATTATTCTTCAAATATCGAAAGGACTTACGACTTCGTTATTTTCCGATATAACACATTTTGATTGCGTTCCACTGTCGTTGCACGTACACGTCACGTCGACACTATCAAGTGGTGAAGTTATTCCCAGTTTGTATGATTCTCCAGGTGGACATTTCTGGGCTGCAAATAATCAGGGAATAATTAACAAAACTAAAATCAGTTTCTTTAAAGTATAAATTGATAAATCCGAACAAGCGATTTCATTGTATGACTAATAGGCCGACATTTTACAGCTTCAGAGAAAAAGTGCGCGCTCAATTCACAAAAAATTGTAATTTAATTACACTTTTAATTATAACTTACCGGAAATTAGGCTCACAGCCAGTAACGAAAACGCAAATATGATGAAGCTAATTTTCATTTTGATGGAAATTGATTAAAAATTTTCTACACTTGGGACTAAGGCTAGTTTTGCTAATTAGAAGATCCCGAACGATCAGTACGTGCTTTATTCGTTGAACAACAAAGCAGTAATGTGGAATACAATGTTTGCTGTTATTCCCTGAGGCAATTATTGACATACGATATTTCCACTCCCCACAAACGATAGCACACACTTTTTATAGGTCATGCGGGATTGTAAGGTAAACTTGAAATTCTTGAGTTTCTTGAAGTAAATTTGCCAATATCATGCATATTCACGCGAATAACTTGATACAGGTGCACTGATAAAATCGCTTATCTATCTCATTACGTACGCTTGAAATATTTATTTTCTGATGTCATCAATATTTTACGTTACGTGATCTTTCTTTTTTCGTTCCAATGGATAATTATTTTGCGTTTTACAAGATCTGATTTTTCGTGTCATGAGCAAGTTATTAGATTTTTTTTTAACTTGCTGCTGTTATTGGAATTATCCTCTCGTTTTGTTGATAAGTTAACAATTTTTTAATTTCAATTCCTCGTATATCAAACTTGGCTTTATATAAAAATATTTTACAAAAAACATTTCAGATACAATGATGAAATACGATTATTACATAATCAAAAGTGTCCGTTCAAACCCGACGAGTAATATAAAATTCGGAAAAACATGAAAACCACTCAATATCGTTCCATTTTGCTCTCTACTATTCGTTCACATCTTTACAATACGTATTTAAACACCCATAAAAATCAATTTTCATGGGAAAAAATCGATAGAGACAAAAGATTGAAAATGTTCCAAATGTCACAGAATCTAGCTTTGAAATTCTACTTTTTTTTTCTGCTATTCACTTGTTAATTCCTACAGTCCAATAAAAATGTAAGTGAAAAAATAATGAAGTCAAAATTTACTTGCTGTCTGTACACACTTTTTTTTATCATGGATCAATACAAAAAGAGGAAGAGTGGAAAGTGTATTGTTTCCCGCAATAACTGAAGCAAAATTTATTTCTAAAAAAAAACCCACTAAGTGAAAAAAACCTTCTGCAAAAATAAGAACCACCAAACGTGGTTACATCATATTTTTAGTATCTTTCCATACATGAAACGTATTTTTAAATTTATTTTAATCAGGATTTCCATTCTTTCGAGAAAACTTTCTTTATCCATTCACTTTGGTCCAATACAATATAGTCCGATAACGATGTAAGTTAGAAAAATAATCACTTCAAAATCGTCTTTCTGTATGTACACACTCTTTCGTCCTGGAAATCGATAAAAAGAGAGGACGAGTGGAAAGTCTGCGGTACGTGAGTGAGTGTGAGCGTTGGTAGACGACGGGGTAGGTCGGGACTTAAGGGTTGGCTGAGGGTGGAAGAGAGCTTAGGAAGCCAAAAGGTTTTTCTTATACCTTCGGCGAGACGTCGAGACGCCTCCTCGGTCTCAACTTACATCCTCAACATCACCGGGTGCGGTACTGCGCGCCCCCCACGATTCGACGGATTAACGCAAATCAAATTTCCATCTCGAAACGAGAGCAAGAGGATGAAATGACATCAGAGGGGAATGAAAAGTAAAAAAACGTACAAAAACGAAAAGACGCCTTGTCAGCATAATACCAACTGGCTCTCGATATCGAGACTTTTCCCTTTAGTTTATTTTTCATGTCGAGGTACTTCTTTTTAATAAGGGAGTTATCAGGTATCATGGTCGATGGTATGAGAGAAAAAGGTTTGTTTCATCGTGGAAATTTTCGCCAATAAAATGAAATACTTCAAATTTAATACTTCCATGTCTTTGAGTGATCTCAAGCTCAATGAAAATCAATGACATTGAATCAAGGAAGTATATTGTTTTAACAATGATTCGTTCTTCATTGTTTTGAAAGAAATAGTCCTGAAGACACTGAAGCAAAACATAACCTGTATAATAACTCGTCGCTAATGGAATAGAAAGGTTATGGAAATTACTTTATATCACTTATAAATAAACATCGATATCTGGAGGTGCATTAGAGTCGGGTTTTCGCTTTCAATGGCGTGACTGATGCAATCTCAGTAAGATCCGGCAGGTGGACCTGTCCGACCGAAAGTTGACCGGAAATCGACGGTCGGGTTGTGCAAAAAGTCGACCGAAAATTTCACTCCAGTTGACCCATTTTTTTGTATGTCTAGGTCAACATACGGTCAACAATAAGATAATTGACCACTATTCGTCTTAGGCTGAAAAACATTTTGGGTCGATATGCGGTTAAGATTCAATAAATTGATCAATATTTAACGGAACACTCTAAATAATCTTAGTCGAAATAAGGTCGACTATCAAATGCTTGATCAAAAATTAACCCAATCCAGTATAACCATTTGAGTCAATTTATTGTCATTTTTAGAAAAGTTGACCGAAAATCTATGGTCGGTTTGCGCAAAAATTCGACTGAAAAGCTAACCGTAGTTGACCGACCAGAGTTCATCTCATTAAGTCAATTATCAGTCAGGTTCTCGAAAGGCGACCGCAAACTGACCCAAAAATGCCTCAAGTTGATTATCAGTCGATAAGTAGACCGTAAATTAACTAAACCGAGTACATCCGATTTAATCAACAATCGGCCGTGTTCTTAAAAGTCGAATCAACTGAACAGAGTAGATTTGATTTAGTCGATAACTGGTCAAGTTTTTAAAGTCGACCGAAAACTGGCTCGAAGATGCACCAAATTAAATATCAATGGATTTGCCAAAATTCGACCTTAAGTGAACCGGCAGGAGTCCATCCGATGGATCCTACAATCGGTCAAGATGCTCAATGTCGTCTCTATACTGAACAAAATCTATAAAAACAGATTACAGTCAACTAACAAACAGATGACCTTAAATTGACTGAACAAAGTCAGTCTACTTTAGTCGGGGGTCGGTTGGGTTGCTAAAAGTCGACCGAAAGCCGACCAAATATGATTTTTGATGTGTAATTGATTCAAATTTGACCGAGATTTTACCAATTTGGGTCGTATGACCTGAAATTAACCTAAAATACGGGTCAACCCGGTCCGCCAGTGTAGGTGCCACTAAATGTATCATTTCTTAGAATTTACGGAAACCGATTCTTTAAAATGAGGAAGCTCTTTCTTTATTACATGCTCATACACTTTGAACAGTAGTCTCAAGGATTTTATTTCCCATGCTGCCAATTTTGGTTACTATTCGTAGGGATTGCGACGAAAAATTGATCAGTTGTTGCAACAGACATTGTAGAGATTCGATACATTGATAAATCGTTGCTTCAAGGAATTAAACATTTAGTGAAAGGAATCAAATATTCCATTAGATGAACTAATCATCAAATTATATGCATAATTAGTTCATTCAATGAAATATTTGGTTTGTCTTGCCAAATATTTTATTTCTTAAAAAAACGATTTAGTTTGACCAAGTGCACAGAATTCAACCAAATCATATAGTTCTTCCAAGTAAATTTTCATTTTTTTTTGTTTTGTTTACATCAACTTGAAATCGTAGTTGACATAACCAATTTTTTTCTCCATGTAGTAATGAGAGAATTCATGTGAATCTGTAAAAAGGCTCATGAATTGAAAATCGATAAATATCATCTTTTGAATTTCCTTACAAAAATACGTTAACGACGTCATATTTATTTGTACATCTTGTAGGAAAAAGGGTCGGCAATCCTCAGTGTTATCTGTAAAGACAATACGATCGCTCAAGAATGGCAGAAAATCGAGCACTTTTTGCCTTGTCTCTAGTCGACTTTTCTGTTATTGTAAGACAAAGCGAGTCTATAATCAATAAAACTCTAAAGGAAAAGACACTCTCGCGACGAGATATTTCGAAAAGCTTTTGTCGTAAGCCCTGGTAGAAAGGAAATCGAGATCCGTAAGAAAAGCAGAGGCGCTGAGAGAAGATCGCGCGCGAATATCGTCAGACAACCAAAGGAGGAGCTCGAATATACACACGAGAAGGAACGTCGAGTTTCCTCTTAGGCGCTTTCCGATCCACTTTGTTGTCGAGTCTAGAACTTGCACATCGCAGAGGAATTCACTCGTCTTGGAAACAGCCGAAAGATAGCGCAGAGAGTCTTGCCTCCCAAGCTTTCGGACTTCTCTCGGTAATAATATCCCAGTTTCCTATCTTCGGCAGTGAAGAGAGCACGGTATTCTATACGTACTGCAATATGCTTTTGTTTCATCGGCGCGACGACGATAAAGACTTGCCTGCGACCAGCCGTTACCACAGATAACCGGATATAAACGTAGATACGAATTGGATCCGGCGCGCAGCGCCAGTTTAAGGAGATATGGTATAGTTTAATATTTGGAATATAGAAAGATGATGACTCCGGAAAACGTCAGAGTGCTTATAGTGAAAAGTAGAAAAATTGTAACATAGAATACAAATTAAATATTAAAGTAAAAATTCACTAATAAAAAGACTGATACGAAGGTTTCCAACCATCAAAACGTAGTTTCATTTCATTTTCTAAAATTACAACGCTCGTCAAAACCATTTTCTTATGTCCAAAATTTATTCCAGCCACAGAAATAAATTTTACATAGATTTTTTTGAAACTTCTTAGTGTCAGACATTAAATTAAAAATTGTACCGATGCTTATGGCAAATCAATGTCGATTTGCTCTAAGAGGCGCAGAGGCCTCAATTTGTTTAAATAATGCGACGACTCTTTGTCGAAATAATAACAAGCTGATTGTTTTTTACCAATGTTTTAATGTAAATGAAATTCAAAGTTGCAAAGCCTAACTATTAATTGTGTGTAAAATTGTCGCCTGTCATCCCAATACTCTCATCAGCCAAAAATATTGAAAATCGACCAGTCTTTTGGATGCCAAGTTTTTGTACACCTCTTAAGTAGCTGGATACAATAGAGATGCCGAACAATTGCTCTTCCCAAGAATACCAACGCTCACAGAAAATCGATATCGAAATATTTTATCGAGATCCCTCAATTTGTTCAAATAATGCAGCGTCATTTTGTCAAAATAGAAATAACTTCTACTGTTCACCAATGTTATTATGCAAATAGAAATTGAAAGTTCCAAAATCTAGCTCTTAGTCGTGTAAAAAATTGCAGCTTTGTCATCCCAATGAGCTCATCAGACAAAAATATAGAAAATCTATGTGCCTTTTGAATGACAAACTTTTGTAGACCTCTTAAGTAGCTGGGTATAACAGAGATGCCGCACAATTGCTCTTCTCAAGAGTTTTCAACGTTTAGAGCAAATCGATATCGACGTATTATACATACAGGCGGTGTATATAACTACGCAGACAGACGTAGAGAGCAATCGCGATGGGATATCGTGGGTGGCTGAGCGCTACACCGTCTTGCTGTTATCGCGCGGCCCGGCGATCGACGTTTCCGCTTTTGCACGTTATTTATCCGGTATCCAGACGTGACAATCGATAATCCTGGAAGTCGCTCTGATCGGGCAACCAGTGGAGCCTACACTCGATTCCGGAATAGTACGTCGAGCTTTCGATTGTACGTGTTTCTTGAACGTGTAACGTTACCGTGCCAACGCGATGACGATGGGCAACGACGATGCATAAACACGATGATTGCTGAAGCAGTCGATCGGAAGAGCCTTCGACGTCATGAAATTTTTATGCCAAATGGACAATCGATAGTCGGACTCGTGTCTGGTGCACTTTGCTCCACTCCATTGCAAGATCGATTGAGCTTCCCTTCGACGGCACAACGGAAGTATGCTGACTCATTCTGACAGATTTTACACGATCATGAACGGTGCTTGGCTGAAACATTAAGAACGCCTTGAACAAAAATGGAAAAGTTCTTGCAATGTACTAAAAACCATTTTACAGGGTTTTTTTTACGTCCGAAGGTTGTTATACGTCCACTTTGGAAAAATGACTACTTAAAATTTTGTGTACAAGTACTGAAAGTTTTCATGCCTAACCAAGTATTCTAAATTTAATATAACGTTTATTAATTGGGCGTCAAAGTTTTGCATTAGATTTAATTTATAAAGTTTATGGATAACAATTATTCTTAATTAACAAATATTAAGAAAGGACTTGCCATTTTCCAATAAAGATTTTATGGTATAATAAACGTTGAAAACTAGTTTTAAATACCAGTATGAATTTAACAGAATTAACGTATTGAAGAAACATATATTTTAGGTCTGAACGCCGCCTGAAATACGGGGCGGGGTTAAAGTTCCGAACGGTAAATACACGAAGGTCTAAAATTCCGAAAATTAATATCCCACCTACATTTTTGCTGAAATGTTTTCTAGCGAATTTCGTAAAAAATTTAGGTGCGATTTCAAGATTCGGAATTTTAGACCTTCGTTTATTTACTATTCGGAACTTTAACCCCGATTTCCTTGCGTCTCGGGGACAAAGTTTCGAATGGTAAATATTCGAAGGTCTAAAATGTCGAAATTTAATATCTCACCTACATTTTTGACGAAAATTTTTCTAGCGAATTTCGGCAAAAATGTAGGTGGGATATTAATTTTCGGAATTTTAGACCTTCGTGTATTTACCGTTCGGAACTTTAACCCCGCCCCTGAAATACATTATATAAAACGTTTTTTTTTTCGAATTTTAAACGGCTTTGCTAGACTGTTATTTATTTTTTCTAGTCTTCCAAAATACGTTTATTTATGGTCATCGTAGAACGCAATCCATATGATTACTCAAAACGTTTCATAAACGTTAATTAGCCATTTTCTTTTGTTTCCACAATACGTATTACAAACGTAATATAAATGTCCGAACGTCCATAGAATACGCAATCGCATTAGGAATACGTTTCTTATTCCCTTTTTTAAACGTCTGCTCAACGTATAGGAAACGTAATTATTAAAACGGATTAGGAATTACCCATTTCAGTTTATACACATATGTTTACTAAACGTATCATGAATTTGGACGTAACAACGAATGTAGAAATACGTTTTCGTACTTCTGTCTTATACGGCTAATCAACATTGAAACACGTACGAATTCGAACGTATTTGGAAATACGTTTATTTTATTTTGTTATTTATACCTCCCATAAACGTTGGAAAAATATGCCATTGAATCGTATGTTGCAATACCTTTTTTTCGGTTGTGTTTAACGCCTAAAAAATGTATTAAAAATGTACATGTCGAATCGCGTTTAGATATACACCTTCATAAAAACATTTTTCATCAAGTTTTACGGTCTATACATATAAGGTTTTTTAAAATCAATGAATTAGACACTGCTGTTGAATGTTTAATCGTACACACTTTTATTTTGGTATCGGCATTTCACTTACATCTTAATGTACTCTCGAGCACCATCTAACTGAAATAATTATACATATATGTCCATGAAAGGAAAAAAAAATCCAATGAACACCAATCTACAGAGGCTCTGCAAATGCCCGATCACGGAACACACATAAATGAAACGAAAAAGAAAAACAATTTTTGATGACGTTGATAATAAGAATAATTAATAACATAGATAAGATTACAAGTAAATATTTTTTATGTACTTTTTAATTAAAAACGACCCCGAATCTCTCGAATATTCGAGCAGGAGCAGAAAAAGAAATTCACGAGCGATCACTACATCTTCGGTCCTGATCTTTTTTTGTACTTTTCCTTAGGAACCTGTGGTTATCTTATCTACTGACTAGTGCAAGTAATCATTTATGTTTAAAAATGATAAATGAGATAAATTATATCCTGCACAATCTTTGCTCGTGCCCGATAATAACTAAAACTGATGATACGAAGAAAAGAAAATTAAAAGGTAATTTTTTGATATCTGTAATCTGAGCATTTTTACCAATAACAACGAAAAACTATTTTTTTTATTATCAATTTTGCTCAGGACTTTAATCAAGTCTCCTGTGTATCCTGCACAGTTTCTGCGAGTGCCCGATAATAAATAAAACAGATATGGAGAAAAGAAAATGAAAAGATAACTTTTTGATATGTCTAATCTGAGCATTTTTACTAACGTGAAATAAAAACTACTTTTTTTGATTACCAATTTTGCTCAGAACTTTAATCAAGTCTTCTGTTTAATCACTGTCTCCTGTTGGGTCGGTAGCTTTTCCGGTCTTCTGCGTATAATTATGTCCACTCTTTGCTAGTTTTAGCCAACGTTGTATTGCCTCGACAACATGCTTGTCAGAGGCATATTTTCCCTTAAATCGGCTCATTGCTGCCTCTAAACCAACATTGAAAATAAAAAAACAAAACGTGAACAACTCTTTATTGGTTTACCATATTAAAATTCCATGAATATTGTGTTTCTTTTCTATACATACCCATGAAAGAATCTGCATGAAAAGTAATAATTACGAAGTAAGTACGATGATCTTTCGGCTTCAGAACTTCTTACAGTTGTTCGAATTCGGCTATGTTTCGTACCGGAATTTCCGGCACGCCATCCAGCTTCACCAACGGATTAACATGAGCTTTCATCACAGACAGAAGTTTTGTAAGCAAAAGATTATTTTGATCTTGAGTAGAGTCAATTTGCTCTAAGCGTGTCAGTACTTTTTCCTGAAATACTATCGCTGAAAGCAATGGTTGAGTCAGTAACATTTGAAATTGATAGAAAAACATATATTCCAAATACATTACCGAGTAATGAATCGTCCTATTCTTACAATCCATACTATTACTATTTTCAAAAGAATCCGTCAATTTCTTTAGTTTTAACGCTTTTTATACCTCTAATAAACGAATAAAACATACATCTTTCGACGCGAAGTTGTTTTTGAAATCTAAATAACGTTTTCAACAGTGCATAACATTCTTGACATTGAATTTGATGAAATACGAATTTACGTACCCAAGTACAATTGAGCTACCTTTGTCTAATTGTAAGCGATTCCAGTTTTCGCACGTTTACACACGCGCTCGGCTCGGTGAAGGCACACGTAACTGAATCCGGACTAAGCGGTGATAGTATGCAGAAGCCCCTCCGAATGCCGTAGAAGGGATCGGCACGGTGTGGTGGGACGTTTGAGGGGAACACAAACGTTGATCTCTTACCTTTGAAGCACAGCCGATGTATGCACGGGTATGACAAGGATGCACGCCGATAATGTTTGTTTTTTCACGCATGGTATAAAATGGTTGTACACGATTCCCAAAATAAAAGTATAACATTGTTTTGAATTAAAATGTTTTCTTTATATCATGTAATAATCTCAGCGTACAATGATACTAAATCCTGAACAACAAAGTTATCAAAATTACGAACAGCGAGTTATATTCACAGAAATGAATATCCTGTCAATACATTGTTAATGAATGCTACAGAATGCTATTCATTGAATTAGCGAGTCATTGATATAGTTAAAAGGGTAAAAAATCCACAATAAGGGTAAATGAACATTTGTCTTGATAAACGTTTGTTATACGTTTTATGAACGTATACAAACTTTGAAACATTGGCGTTTATTAGGAACGTATAAAGATTATCCTGAAGGCCTGGTAAATAAAACGCAAATATGAAACGTCCAATCAATCAGCTCACTATACTTTCAGAATACGTTTTATGATCGTATACGAACTTTGAAACATTGGCGTTTATTAGGAACGTATAAAGATTATCTTGAAGGCCCGGTAAATAGAACGCAAATATAAAACGTCCAATCAATTAGCTCACTATACGTTCAGAATACGTTTAAATAATCGTAGCAATATTGTATACAAAAGTATCTGTTTCGACGAAACACATATATGTCTTATCAACGTATACAAGTTGAAACAAATGTAGCGTTTACCGCGCACGTATAAAGATTGTTAAAAAAATAAAAGATAAAGACGTAAAAATGAGACGTCCAATATATCGGATTAATAACCGGCTAAAATACGTCGAACTAAAACCCAAAACATGGTATATAAAATTTTCTATTTCAACGGGTTGCATCGACGTCTTATTAACGTGTAATCGACGTATAGATATTGGGATGACCTTAGCGCTTATTGAAAACGTATAAATAGTATCCCCAGAAAACCGGATAAAAGCGTAAATATAAAACCTTTCATCAATTAGTCTCATACACGTTTGATGAAAAAAATACTAAGATTTAAAAAAAAAGGTATGCCGCTTATAAACGAGTAATTAACGTTCAATTAATTTAAAATAAAAGTTTGGCGTTTTAATTTAGTCCTGCCTCATACCAGAATTCGACGTTTATTATTTATACTTACACGACTTTTATACCATGATTCCGTATAATAAACGCATTTCAAACTTGTTGATGTTCATTGAGAATTATTCTACAATGTACATTAAATACGTTTTATAGTATTTTTTTTTTTCAATATCTAATATCTGCGGAAAATTCTGCATTACAATGCATAAGAACTCGTGAAACGCTTTTTATAAAACAATATTCAGGATGAGTCCTATACACGGAGAGAAGAACATGGCAATAATCCCTCAAATCAACATAGCAATCGAGTTATATTCCGGTTTTCTGGCGATTGCTATGTTGAGTCGAGGGATTATTGCCATGTTCTCTTCGTGTAGGCTAGATTCTTCAGCCTCGTTAGTCTAATTTTGTATGGTTTGTTGAAAATCATTCTATATGACAAGTGTTGATAGATAAACATACTTTTTGTATTATGCAGAATTCGGTATAGTGATTTCGTTGAAAATACGAGTTTACTTATGCGTGGAATTTCTGTCATCATAATTTTATGTTGTTTCATTGGAATTAAGTTAGAAATCATAATCGTGATAAAGATTCATTTAACCATACGATTTCGTGTGACGAAAGGAACGATTAATAATTTCTATCCTGGGAACACTACAAGCTCTTTGAATATCCCTCATTAGCGACGTTATAATTACTAGAAAAGAGCTTCCCGCTTAAACGCTAAGTGTCTTCGGGTCCCGGATATGCATCCTGAAGCTACGCCCGCGTCATCGCGAGGATTCAACTATGGCGTACAAATGCGCTAACAATTCTGGAACACAACCACACTGAAATTTGTAATGAATTGTTCCTCCGAGAAAATTTTTTTACTTGATGCCTGGGGAACATAATTAAATAAGCACAGTTGTCGTTTGCTGATACGTGAAGATTATTCAATTAATTATCCTCTCCAAGGTGAATCAGAATTTTTCCAAACTAGAGATCTTTTTTATTTATTTTTTAACACTCCAAAATTCCCATTGCTTTTTACTGATAAGAAGTAAAATTTGTTTCACCTATCGAAAATTTATACTTTAATGGACAGTTCAAATTACATTTCTTTGTACACAAAGTTTTTACATTAATAACG
Source organism: Tromatobia lineatoria (assembly GCA_949699805.1). Taxonomy (NCBI): domain Eukaryota; kingdom Metazoa; phylum Arthropoda; class Insecta; order Hymenoptera; family Ichneumonidae; genus Tromatobia; species Tromatobia lineatoria. The sequence goes on along the minus strand of OX453045.1, from coordinate 13,959,783 downwards.
AGAGCGAAATTTGTGGTCGCTGACTTTACGGAAGTTTATGGAATAACAACAAGTTAATTAGTTTTAAATTTAATATTCCATGAAAACGGAAGGTGTCAATCGATTTTCGATAAAGTTTGTACTCAGTAAAGATTAATCTACAAAGCATTGAAATACGTAATCGTTCAATCGATTAGTTTACGAATTATAGTATTATAAATATGGTAAATATTTTCTTCAAACCATTTTTCTCAACGTTTCAGTCCATTTTTCATGAAATGAAAATCTGGAAAAAAAAAAAAAATTCACAAAATGAGCAAGCTCAACAGGATTATTTTTTCCAATGTCAATTTTTTTTTCCCACTGTCTGAAAAATCTACGAAATCGTTTGTCGTTCCATTTATCATCAAAGACGACCGAAGCACAATTTTCGAAAAATGAATATGTCTCTGTGTATATTAATGGAAATTATGTCGCAGAATCCCTTTGGTAATAAGATAATTAATATTCGGGTCGTCGAAAATACCCAGCGGTATTTTCGTGAGGGTTCGTAAAGAATCGCCTTTCTCTTTGTATGGCGGTCTAGTATTATCCCCTTCTGCACGTCTGGGAATTCTAATAAAGAGTGGTGCTTGGAACTCAGTTTATTTCAATTGCACACAGGATTTACACGAGGGCGTATTCTTTCTTTCATATTGCTAGCCTCTGAGGCGTTTTACGTACAGTTATCCATGTGAACGTAAAGAGCATTGTCTGGGTATGTGTTTATGTACGTGTTACGCGACGACTGTGCGAATGTACAAGAATTCCTGGACGCTGGCTTACGTATATATAAAGTAGAGACTCAAGGCGTACAGTAATCTTCGACGCTGCAGCGTGTGTGAAAAGGGGAAAGGGAGGAGCGTCAGAACGTCGTTTCATAAGGATATAACGACAAACGTTGCAACGCCTGTGGACTAGAGAATGTCGGCGTCTCCAGTTGGTGCTCTCGGCGGCCGCGACAACAACATCCGTGGGGTGGGATTTATGAGTGATAGAGGTTGCGCAACGTCAAAGCATTTTTTCATCTTTTCGCTTTTACGCTTTCGTTTATGATTCTTAAGCTCTTGAGGCTTTAAAATACCGTGCATCATTATAACGTCACGACTTAAAAAAAAAATTACGACCTAACGTGACAATAATTTCTATTATCATCATATTATTATTATACTTAATCAGTTTTGTCGGTTGCTTACATCTGATGGGCCCTTAATTTTACACCTAACGATTCTTGGATTACCAATATGTTGCTGGGATGGAGGTATATCTTTCTAAATAATTGAAAAAAAAAAATCGAACAGGATGTTCTGATAATTTCAACGTCAAGTTGAATGCCGCTCGGAATAAATTCTACATTTTTATTTTATGGTAGAAAATGCATTTGATTCTGAAAATCTAAAAAGGTCAATTTTTCAAAAGAGTTTGAAAGAAGAAATTTCTCGTACATTTTATAAAAATTATTTTCTTCGACGAAAAAGGAGTTCGATCATGACTGAGTTAACTTGGCGTATCTTCGGAAAAGTATCTGAGTATTAAACTAACAAAGGAAAAATGGTAGCATAAACTCCAATGCAAAATAAACAGTGTAATATAAAATAGAAGAAAGTCTTATTTTTATTTGTGCTTGCTCAGTGGTATTTTTTTAATTAAGGTAAAAGTTTTCATATGTGAAATCCTAGAGCCATTTGCTTCTCAGAATTTTCTCAATTCCGTTAAGGATGTCATGTACAACTGAAAAAATACCGTATAAAAAAATTATAAGTTTTCACCAACCTCAGGTAGCGAAGACGCGCTCGAGAAATCAATTTAGCGGAAAGCTCACGCACTACTAACTTGCATGACTACTCTGAAAATAATTGGAAGAACCATCTCCAGCATATGCTTTACCGCGAAATAGTTGGAGCAATTGGATACTAGTACTACTATTGTTACTAATGGCATTACAGTTTCTTTGACGAATAGTAGAGTAGTTCGTAAGTCGATGAGTAGTTCCTATAACTACCGATTAGTTGTCATAACCCACTGAGTAGATGTCACTGTATCAACTCTTCCGAGTGGTTGTCGATACCTAATCATTGGTATCTCCAACTACTTTTTTTTCGGTGTAAAAAGGATACCTTTTCAAATACTTTTCTATGCACAGATTATGTGGCCGGGTTGAAGTTCTACATAGTAAATACAAAAAGGTCTAAAATTCTGAAATCTATTATCGCACCTACATTTTTGGTGAAATTCGCTAGAAAATTTCGCCGTCTTTTATTGTAAATTTAGGAACTTATGTCCATTTGAGAACAGCTTACAATGAAAAACGGCAAAGAACACCCGCCACAGGCCCGCCTCACCATCCACGAATGAAAATTTACTGGACCGCGTTTCACCATATACGCTGTTGTCATCTCTGTCATCTCATCATATTTTTTATAAGTAATACATTAAACCAGCATTGAATATCCGATGCATACTGCTAGCAGGTTCATTGTAATAAGAACCTACAGATCGAAGATTTACAACATACGTAAAAAATACGTTGAGAAATTGGAAAATCGGCTTATCCGGGTATCAGAAGAGCATCGAGAGTGTAGACGGTGAAATACCGTACACGAGAATTTCGAAGTTCGGGCTTAGCGAGTCAGGGAGAAGTGTGGACGGTGTATACAATGAAAGGCGAATATGATACGTGAAGAGTAAGGGTCTATACGGCTTATGGAGGATAACGGGAGGTATCGGCGGTCTGTTAGTGTAGACCGCCTGACGGTAGAAAAATTTCGACTCGGGAAATACTCGAAGGTCTCAAATTTTGAAATTCCATATCTCACCTACATGTTTGACGAATCTAGCTGCAGAAATTTTCGTCAAAAATGTAGGTAGGATATTCAATTTCCCGCCTCGAGGGAATGACTACACGGAGTGAGCGCGGGGAAGCTTCCCTGGCGCAGCAAGGAAGGATTCATAATGTATGGACAATGATTATGGCCTGCCAGCTAGTCTGGCCGAATGTCATGTACACGCTAGACCCTGATTCGTTCTAGCTCTCCAGGGTTTTCCATTTCCAGAACTTGGAATTTTTGACAGAATGGGGACATCTAGGATGACCAAAGTTGTGAGTCCGAACTTCTCCCCGGATAATTTCAAGCGATATCTAACTGACCAAATTTGTAAACCTAGCTTTCCACTACGCATTTTTTCTGTATATAGAGTCTTGCCTATAAGGAAAGCTAGGCTTGGTCTTCTTTAAGTCTTACATTGGGAGTAGACACGATGTTCTAGGCGTTCGTCAGAAGGGAGCGAGTAGGACTACCGTAGTTGTCATTCGGTCGAACAGAACGTTGCTAGTTTGTTGTTAAGTCTTCCTCTAATTCTACAAGATTGCGACGCGTGGCTTTTCCGTTAGCTGAGTGCAAGTGGGGTTATCCTAGTTTGCAAAATAAGTAATAATAATCTAATAATTGTACAAGTGTTCACATTGAATCGTTCCTTTGTACCGCACAATTGCGACGTTATTCTGTTTGTATCACGTGACAACGCGACGACTTCTTCATAATTTGTCGCCTCAGGTAAGGAACCCATCAATTGTACGAGCGCACCGTCGCCTCTCCGATGGACAAGGTATTTATTGTCAAGACAATCTGCAGATTCGTGTTTGAATTCAAACAAACTTCTTCAAACTGAACGATATCTAGTACTCTGATGTAATCTCGGAGTTTCTTGCCATTTCCGAACGTCACAAGGGCTTCCGTTTATTTACCGACAAATTTATTTCGTTCTTACTTTGAGGGCAACAACCTTCGTCAGAGTTAGACCGTAAAGTAATCACGGAGTACACACGCGAGAATACAAGTCGTTGAATTCAATGGGTGTAGGTATCTCCCATTTTCTTTCGTTCCTTCTTCAGTTCTTGAGGACAAGGGCTGCGCTTGAAGGGACTCGTGCTTGATAGACGCTGTATACATATAGGAACTACAGTTTCACCGTAGGGATTTCTTGATAGCGCTCACTCCGTTCTTCATGTACGAGGAGAACCAGCATTTCAAATAGGATAGTGCCTAAGACAAGGCTCGATCTCAAGTGCACTCCGAGCTGCACGTGGGTCCCGAAGGGCTTCTGCCCTTCTCCACATCGCTTTTACCTAGCTCCGCAGAAAGTTGATGTGAAACCTCTCACTGGAAGAATTTTCAGATAGGATTTCGACAATCCACCTTTTATCTACCGTAAACTTTTTGCAAGAAAACTATGCACAGCAAGAATTATCGAAAATTTTGTAATTTTTAAAAAAATTTCTTATTTTAAAACATCAAAAGGAAAATTACGTTGTAGTTAAAAAAAATTTGCCTAGTTTCTAATTATTCACAAAAATGAGGGAGTATTTTTTTCGAATAAAATTGCCTTAATACTAAAAAGCGAATAAAACTTTGTTTGTACTATTAATGAATCGATTGCCTCGTCGTTTTTAGATAGAGATTTTTCGTTGAAAGTACAGAAAATTAAAGGATGTTTGAGTGCCTAAGAAAGTGTTAGATGAGCCGCTGAAAATTGTATAGGCTGTGGTAGAAATACTACATTTTATGTCTATTTAGCTTCAGGATCTTTTAACGACCATTTTAGCGAGAAATTAATGTATAAAATCCGTACATTTTGCATGGGTTTCACGATGCCTAAATGCGGCGAATGTCTGATTCGTTATTCGAGTCGTTAATTAATATATTTCGAAGTTAGATGCAGCCGTAATGAAATGTTAGACACTTAAAAGAAACACTGTAGATGCAAAAAATACTGTGAAAACACCGGGTTAACGGCGAAAAAATTATTCAGCATTGAGCTTCAGTTGAAAGAATCTTATGACGCTCATTGACATGGCGGTATCATAGAACCGTTGGCAACATTACATGGCTTTCTAACCACTTCTATGTCCATATTTTAGAGACTGAAAAGTCAAGTGGGCAACGAAAGCGCGAAAGTATTCAGAAAAATACTTAATTCACCTTATTATCTATTTCTAAATTATTTGCTTCTTTTCTGATAAAATTTAAGTAAGTATGATCATTGTCAGAACGTTGGGTAATTTAATTTTCTACGCAACAGTCTATTGACTAGCACGCGCTGCCCGTACATCTTCAATTCATGTGCATATTTAAAGTTCTTTGATCTCGTTTAGATGTAATTTTCTTGCGAGAGCTTTTATCAAGAGACGCGACAGCGTCTCGACGCCAAGTATTTATTATTTTACAATAATTTTAGATTACACATTGTAGAAGAGAAATGCAGCTGCGGTTGCACGTGAAGTTTCTTTTTAGCGAGGCATCTGATGAACCCACAAGAGTTCCAACAGCTTCGTTATGTCCTGAAGGAAATACCTCCGCGTACTCAACTGTGTAACAAAATAAAACTGCAACGGAAAGAAAAGGAACAGACAAAAAAAATGGCGCAAGAGGAAGGAATTTTCGAAAGAGCGGTAACGAGGCCCGAGACTCACGTCGCACGCTCTACTACTGAACCGCTTATACCTCTCCTTCTCATTTTTGCCGGAATACTCAAGTGGAGAACGGAGCGAAGCTATTCACAATTTGGGATAAGGATTCCAAGCACTTAAAAGGGATTTTTCCGTTGATGAAGAGGGAAAACGCTATCCGGAATAAATGCTCAGCTTGTGACGCACGCGATTCATTTGACACATTGCGTCACTATGCACGGTGAAAAATAGTTTTCCAAAATCACTATGACTGTGTAAAAAGCGTAATATGAAGAAAAATTCTATGACCGATTTTCTATCAATCTGAAAAGTACGATACGACGGAATTTTGTAAAATTGACGAGTTTACAAACATTTAACATACAATAAAAAACGATTGAAAAATTAAGATATTCTCACAAATTCTGTTTAAAGGGTTAATAAAAAAAAATCTGTAAGGAACACAAAAATATATTCTAAAATAACAACAACATTAGAAAAAATTGGAATAATATAAAAGAGGTCGTGAAACTAAAATACAAAACCACTTTGTAAATTTCTCTATGAAATTGTAGAAAACGATAATTTTTTTGTTGTCATCCTATATATTATGTAATAATAAAATCTATTCAATATTGAAATTAGATGGAGTCAAAATCTATTTCAAACAAACATGTTTATATAGTCTGAAATATAATATCAGGATCCCGTTGACATAGGTGCAGAAACTCACGTTTAATATTGGCCCTAATACGGACCAGATGCTATAAATAACTCATGCAGTACTGTTGGTCCCACCAGCGCGTACGCGAGGCTTTTCACCCTCCGGCTAGCACGACGCAAGCTCGGATAAGGGTAGGTGGAGTAACACGAAGCATGGGAGAGAGCGGAGAACGCGAGGATCAGCTAGAGAGAACGACGGAAGCCATCCTGCCAAACGCACACGTAATGGGAGTGCACCACCTCGTTCACACAGTCTCCCACAGTTTCAGCCTTACGAATATACGTGAAATACTGCAGGTGCTGTTGCTGGTGGAGCTGAAATGTGGACTATATATGACGCGTTTCCCGTCAGCCACTGTATCTTTTTTAATAAAAATGTTGATTTTTTTGTAATTGATAAACATTTCTAACAATCGAGCGGTTATCCTGTAAACTTCCGTTGCTTGATTTCGATGGTCAAACTGAAACCCACTATTTAATGGTTTAAGGATATCAGCACAAGCTAGTTGAGCCAATTGAATTAGGCGCCGATCAAGCTAGATTTATTTCGAACTCAGGGGAATATTATTTACATCAGGATGGCAATTACTTTTCTCGCAATATTCTGGGAAATGGAGACGTATTGACGCGTTGGAAATCAATGTTAGGTTTTTCTCATCGTTACCCTGACAAACTGGCCAAGTAAGATTATTAAATACCATCTGAGTATTATACTCTTACTGCGAATTGCATTAGGGAAAATATGCGCGACGTTTTGACCGCGAAAATTTCTCTGGGTTGAAATGTATTCTGTTGTTGAATTGCGAATATCACATTTATAAATTCCCATCATAGGTGAAAAACTACTATCATTTCTAAATCGTCTCCATTATATTCCGAGTCAACGAACTCATTATCAATCACATTTTTCCATTTTCGATTTGAGATTCAAGTGACATTGGATAATACCAATTACCCATTGGAAAATTTGAGATTATACCTTCCAATGGATCATTCATTAAAAAAGTAAGGTTATGATTAACTACATACTCATAAAGTGACAAATAGTTCTGATAACGAATTTGCTCTCTAGAAATAATAAATTGTTAAAAATATAATATGATTTAAAAAAAAATGTAAACGCCCTGTATAAAATGACTTGACCATGTTCTCCAAAGGTCTTAGGATGTATACAAAAATATGCGGGTGGCTATGTATTAATTGTGTAAAAAACCTCGACTTGCTCGTCTTAATACTCTCGTCCAAAAAAATACCGAAAATTAAACGAATTTTTGGGCCCAGGGTTTATGCAGACCCCGTAATAGGTGTTCGAATAAGTAAGAACAAAAAAAAGGTCGTTTTGAAGAAGAATACCTCATATATCAGGACTACAGAGGACGTCGGTGAAAGGTCTTAGGAGGAAGTGGAACGGCTAGAAGAGCCGAGTAATAGTGACGAAGGGAAAAAGCGTTTTTAGCATTAACTTCTACCACAAGCCCACGAGACACATACGCTTCGCAAAAACCGGTCCAAACATGCATAAATTACGACGGAAAGGGTTGGTACCAACAAGAAAGAGATAAAAGAAAAAAAAGTGAGTCTATGATGAGAGTAGAGTGAATGAAGTGCAGCGTCAGACTAGGACAATGCGTACTCGTGAGCTGGAGTACACATGGGAGGGTGAATTTCCGGTATCCGACCTTACAACCCTTATATTCATTGTTTCGAATTATTCAGAGGTAAAAGGCCACAACTTGTGCGTTAAGGACCTTGGGGTGATTTCTTGTTTATTTTTTCCGACGCCACTTTGGTGTTGATAATTTCGACTGTGTCGACTGTGTTTTACCAAGACAACACTTGGTAAAAACCAAGTGTTGTCTGTTCCATGGAGCCACGCGTGTAAAATATTACAACTAACGCGATGAGTCATATGAGTCAGTAAAAAAAGTGTTCTTTTTTACTTATACGGAGTATTTTTCTTCCCACAAAAGTAAAAATTTTAAATAATTCCCTCCCTTCAGAATGAACCCGAAGGATACATTGGTAACTTCACAAATCGATTAAGTCAATCGATTGCTTGAGAACCAGCTTAGTGGGTCTTACACACCGAGAGAAAAGATTTCATTGACACCAAAGAAATGGGTGGGTTAATCTTGTTTTTATTGATTTCAATAAAATAGTGCAAATTTCGAAGGGAACATTTCATTGCCTGTAAAGTAACGTTTACTTAATGAGCATATAATGAAAAAACAGTTTCATTGTTTTAAAGAAAAATTTCCATTAATCCAACCAAACGGTCTCCTTGATTCCTTGAAAATACATATGTAATGGCAGCAAGTAGTGGGAATTTCATCGTCCAATGGTAAACACCTATGAGGCTGTGACCCTCGCACCTAACCTCACTTTTTGTTTTTCGGTTCTCTTGAACGATAAGCATAGAGTTTTAATGAGTTTGTCCCTCAGTCCATTTCTGCCGTAGTAATACACATTCTCTTCGGATTTAAGCTTTATCTTTAGATATGTAGTTTAGAAAAAAAAGGTCTCAAAATTCTGAGCTGCGGTGGCGGAAGTGCTGCTGCCTCTTAAATGAAATCAATGGAAAGAACACAGACGATATTTTCAATACAGTATCACTACTTTTCATTGAGCTTAAGATCGTTTAATGAAAAAAATTGCTACTGGCGTGACGCAACACGTGACTTTCTCATCTCGATTGCTGCTGGCGTCATGTTACTGTCATGAAGATAGTTTGTGAAATCAGGTTGTGAAGTTAGTTTGTGACGTTAGGTTGTGGAGTTAGTTTGTGACGTTAGGTTGTGGAGTTAGTTTGTAATGTTCGTTTGTTTGTTTTTGTAATTGCATAAATTTGTGACAATAGATTGTTTTTTTACTTAAAAATGTTTTTCAACTTTTATTCATTTTTATTCTTATCTTAATTGTTTTCCAATTTTTATTTTTATTTGTATTTTTATTGTTTTTTTAATTGTAATCTACATCTCACCCTATAATTTGTTAAGAACGTATTTTTAAATTCAAATTCAAGCTACGACCCGCCCTCTCGAGGACGCGCACGTTATGATCGCGCCTCACGCCACATCTCTCTTTTTTTTATTTGTTGGTGTTATTGTCAGCACTGCGACAGTTTGACAAGTCGGTTTATATTTGTTATTCATATACCAAAGGTTTAAATATTTTCTGTTTATGTACTTTTTCATATATAATATTTTATGTGAATGTTTATAGTGTATTTCTCACTGAAAACTACTCAAGATCATTGATGGCAGTCTTTTTTTTTAGTAGACCTGTAAGGCAATCCATATTTTACAATAGAAATTTCTGATTGAGGATGGTTTTAGAAATGTCATGTGAGTAACTAAAAAGACAACAAAGTCTTCACTATATTGAATCACTTTCTGTTCACTGCTTATTGAATCAAAAGGATAAAAAATGAATAACATTTTATTTTTATTTGTTCACATTCCAGGTAAAGTACCAGAAATAGTGGAAATTTTGGATTGGGTTTCAATACCAAAACTAGGATTCAGATGCAGAAAGTGGACACCACATTTCTTTGCGGTCCACAGATTTTTTCTATTGTGTTTTCGGACGGCACCTACAGACGCCAGACAGACAGACAGACAGACAGACAGACAGACGGACGGACAGAAATGGGTCAATGTGTTTTTTGGCATCTAGGACACTCAAAACATGTATTTCCGTTAAAATCTTGAAGTCGAATTTTTTTTTGGATTGCAATACTTTCTCTTTTACATACTCTGTATATGATGAAAAAGTAAAAGTAAAATTGAAACTGAAGTATTTTGTCTTTTCTCTTGGTGCACTGAGTGCATGATCCAGATGATACTGCTCGAAAGATTGGCTATGTCTGGGTCTCGTTGTCTTTGCAGTTGCACTGCACACCTTTTAATGAAAGCGTTTTTTTTTTCAATTCCTTACAGCAGAGTTAGAGGCAGATATATAAAAGTCATAATAATGTTGGCATCTGGGACATGTTGGGAAGTACTCAGGAACTACGGTCATCGAGCAACGAGTCCTTATTTCCCATTGACCAGAGATTATATCGAACTTTTCTTTGCTCTGACAGCTTACGTACTTGATGATTAACTAATCTCATGTATCCCGGTTCTGATTGAACCGAAATACATTTAATAGTACATTGTGATACAAGGGCGTGATGGCGAACTTCACACCCTTCGTATAAATTTCGCCATCATGCCCGACAATCACATACTATTTTTTGTAACAAATGCATAAAATGCGCCTAAGAGTGTTTATTTACAGAAATAGTAATAGACAAACGAAAGAGGGTCCAGGGGCGCAGCCCCGGTGGGGGGTTCGGGGGGCGGAGCCCGCCGCATGGAAAAAACAATTTTTTAAAAAGAATAAACATAATAACTTTCATTCGTAGGTTATTATTTTGATTTACGTCCATCGTCTCGGAACGTTTGTGGGACTCTAACGTTGGCAACACTGATTCTCGAAGCGCCTGCCCGGCATCACACTAGGTGGCGCGTCGAAAGTGTGCGTGAAGTAAATTATTGAGAGGGGAAAGTGTGCGTGAAGTAAATTATTGAGAGGGGAAAGTGTGCGTGAAGTAAAATCGAGTGCGTGAAGTGCGATCGGCATTTATATATCATGCCCTACTGTAATTCGCAATTTCTGAAACATTTTTGAGGCATGTAAAACGGCACATTTTATGCACATGTTACAAAAAAAAATCTAATGGTTTTAGTTGTTACACTCGTTTGCTTATAAGAAAAGGTATATTTCAAAGAATGGTTGTGCGAAAGCTACATTCGTCAAAATCACATCCAACCGTTTTTTATGTCTTAGTCTATCCTTTAACCTTAATTTACTCAATTTGTATTGAAATTCAATGTAACAAATCTATGCGGTCGTCATGGTAACGATAATCGCGACCTCTGAGCAATGGATGTTGAGACACGTCAGTGAGTATGCAGTTATGATACGTATTCAGTTGAATAAATTACTTGAAAATGACTTCGATTGGAAAAAGAATTGTTCTATAGAAAAATATATACAGAAAATACGTTTGATTTGATCAAGATTAAAGTGTCAGCATGGGTCTAGAAGGTTAGAATCTTAATTTTTTCAAGAACCATATATTGAAATTTGTACGTGCAATGACACATGCCTCGCTAATAGTATTGCGGTGTTGAGAGAAAATTTATCTTATTTTTCGTTATACATTCATTGTCGTAATTGACCACAGTTTCCCACGAGGCAACCGTAATTTTTCGTATCGTTAGACAATGGCAATCCATGCACAAGTTTTCATAATTTATGGAAAACCCAATTATTTAATCGTTTAAGCGATTTTTATGCTATTAATTTTCACCAATAGTTGATGAAGTATCCAATATCTAGACGTTTTTGGCAGCGCAGCCGTTTTATTCAGAAAAAAAAAAGAAACAACTCTCAGTGACGAAGATTTTCCCATCCTCTCCTATCTGTCAGGGTTTGACCTTCGAAATTAATAGCGCCAATTGTAAGTTAAGTAAACTATTCGATCGAGATACGGATCAAGGGATAATGGTTGTAAGTAAGAATTATCGGAGGATGATTCGGGGTAGTTTTTTTTTACATTCCAACGTTGCACGACATAATTTTACTTTGTTACATGGATTACAAGGGGTGACTTTTAAGTACATTAAAGGGGTGAAGCCTTACTGAAGGGAGCCGAGTGCACTTAACCTCTCGTATCGTAGTTGCCTGACTGGAGCGTCGCGACCGCTCGGACGTCGATGCTGAGGTCACCACCGCTTCTTCGAATATCCAAAGTCGGAATTATCGCGTGATTGGTTCCACTCCAAAGTCATTGAGAAACCTGAGCAGCGTAATTTATTGAAGATTATAAAGCAGAAAATAATAGGGTGTGCCTGTGGAGCCTCAGCGCATAACTCGTTTAAAGTGACAAAAAGTTACCCTTTCGTGAAGAAGCTGAGCTTGCAGAAATCTGACTAAGAAAATTGCCCAACTCACGTCCCCTTTTTTCCTATTTCATTAATACGGTGTTTGTCGCTGACTCATTAGTCGTTAAAACGCGTTGAATATATTTAAAGAAAAACCGATTTTTTTTTTCCTATGGTACACCGATAAAAATAATTGGTAACACCAAACGAATCTGCGGTTACTGGTCAGCGAAAAAAATATTAAGTTTACTGCAAGGAATAGTCGTTCCAATCAAGCAAATATTTCTTTTGAAAGCGTAGGGAAGTTGGATTGGAACGAATATTTCTTCCAATTAACCGAATATTTGTTTCGCCACCAGTAACCACAGATTCGGTTGGTATTACCAATTCTTTTCATCGGTGTATGGTATTTTTCCTATGAAATATTGTTCATACAAAATAACACATAAAGAATGATATTCTAATAATTGCAAAAATATTCTATTCCATTGATTTTCTAATTTACTTGAAAATAATTCTGGACTTCTTAGAAATGTGTAGAGGAGGCAAAAGAATGATACATTGAATTTTGGGCGGTCGAAAATTCATGCGATTGGAAAGAAATTTAGTTAGAGCATACCACAAAAATTAATTTTCCAAAAAAAAAAACACACAGAGTTTGTAGAATCAATTTTGAATGAACATACAAATTTTGTTAAATTCAGCTCATTTGAAAAAAGTCGTGATTTTACGCATAAAATGACGAAGGGAAGAGTACGCCGAAATTTCTACATAATTTCAATGAAAAAAAAAAATCATAGCTGTCCTTAATGTTCGGAGTAAAGTTAATGCAAATAAATCGAATAATAAAATGTACAGTACATTTGTTTGGTACACGGAAAAACAGGCTTGGTTGGAACAACTGACCTCTTGGTTAAGTACGCGCTAGCCGATTTATTGGTTATCAAAGTGTTGGTTATGCCAACTAAGTTATTGGTTGTATTACAATGAGCTTAGTGGCGCTGACCAGTAACTTGGTTGTCCTAACCAATTAATCGGCTGACGTATATATAACCAAGCGTTTGGTTGTTCTAACCAAGCATTTTTTTTCGTGTACATAATATCAAATACAGCTTAATATGGAATAAAATAAATCGTAAATAAAAATCTCAGAGCCACGCATTCTTGGTAGGTTATCGTTCGGTGAAAGGGTTGGTTTCCATAATCCATGGTGATATGATATACGCTGACGGTGTGCAGAGATCGCTGAGTTTGCGGTCCTATACTTCGTGGACATCCTAGGCCCGAGGTACAGCGTTCTTATTTGCTCGCCCGGCTCTCACCCTTTGCCTTTATTGGCCATTTTTACCCATCCCATATTCGCCACTCGCACCGACTTGACATATGACGCTTCGTAATGCCAGTATGGCGACGAACTTCAACAGGTAGCTTCGAAAGTGCAATGAATTTACCATAACTTCGCTCGCTCGTTCGCTCTTCGTTGAGACACGCGCAATATGGGGTTCCCTGCGATCTCGAGGGTTGAAAAGGTAGTCCGTGATCCTCTGCTTGATGCCGATGCTTATGCGATGTGAAACTCGGCGGAATGAGGTGTAGAGCGAACAGCAAAATGGAGAACCCGTAATCTTGACAAGTTGACACTTCCTTTCCCAGAAAACGGATTTGTACAGCTCAAACATATAAAATATTCCTCCTGTGAATTGGACGGGACTTTACGCAAACATAATCAAAGTTTGCATGGACAAAAGAAAGCTATGACCTATAATGTAAATCTACGTGTGTAAACAGTCTTTTCACGGAGAAAAATAATTTGACACCCAGAACACACCTTTTTGCTTTTGAGCATGGTTCTGAGTCTTTTTGTAAGTCTAGGAAATATATTTGGTGATCTAACAAAAAACTACTTAGCCGAGGGCAGGGCAGAATTGGAGAATGACAGTCACTAAGAATTATTTGCTATTTTCTGTAAATAAAACGTCTGGTATACTAAACAAGAATGGTTGTTGAATACTTCATTAACTATGACTGAAAAGTGATAGTATGAAAATCACGGAAACAATCAAATAATTCGGTTGTTAATAAATTATCAAAATCTGTTCATTGACTGCTATTCTCCTACGATTCGGGTGATTGCGGTTACCTTTTGCGGTAATACGAGGTAACTCTCAAACGTATAACGAAACATAAGATTAATATCCCCTCAGGAATGAAATTTTATATCATCAGCGAGACATCTGTAATTGTACCTACAAACGTTAACTTACAAACAATTCATAGAAAAATTGAAATTCTAACCTCAGAGATTCTAGCCTGATGCCAACACCGGAATTTCAATGAAAATAAACAAATTTTCTATGTATATCTTTCAATAAATCGATTCTTATGCCATTCTAAGTCATTAACTCAACTAAGTACCTTTTACAGATTCAACTCTATCATTGCCTCGCGCTCGTGATGAATGTCATCCCGACAACCACAAAGATTTGTTATATTAAATTCAATATACTTATGTATGGACTCAACATTTTCACATAGGATAATTGAAGCTAACGAACCGAAAAAGACATGACAACTGGTTGGATGTAATTTTAACGACTATATCTTTCGCACAACTTTATTTGCATGACTACTTATCTTATGAGCAAAAGAGTGTATGATTGAGAAATCATTAAGTTTCTCAATTTATATTTGTTTAGTTGGAACGGATCATTAAATTAGTTTATCATCCGGTACCTAAGCTGACAAGGCAAAAAAAAATTCGATATCATCAATATTTTACACAAAATTAAGGTGACTGACATTGCCCGATGACTGTAGTTCCCCCGTTCTCCCTTATATTAGCCATCATAAAAACATTCGCATGAAAGTTACCCTTTCAATTACAACTTCTTTGATGAAATTTCATGAGGCCGAAAGTTGTTTTTGAAAAAATGTTGACTGATTCATTTGACGAATTTCGATCGATTCTCAAATCCTCTATATAAAAAGCTAAGCGACATGCTTTTCAATCATCATAATCGTCTTCTTTTGAAACATACTTTATTATAATTCAATATGAAAGATGTGTTATAATTCATCACTCTCGATGGCTTATGCGCTATGAAATTCGTGAAAATAAGCTGCATGTACGTGAACAGGCTAAATCGAGAACTCAAACTCGTTGCCACTCTGTTTTCTAAGAAAAAAACGATTTGTCCAGTGAGTTATTCTACCGTACACTGAGAGAAAAAAATATAGTAGAATAGTAGGTCGAACTATACTGATATAATTACCAGGAGCAACGATCATATCGATTGGTACTGGAAACTATGTATTTGATCAGTTGAGCTATTATCAAGAAACACGATAGCGTCGCGACGCCAAGTATTTTATTATATTTGGAGTCATTATTTTCAATCATTGTCGTAACTCTAAAGTATAATCGTCTCCCCTGGGAATATTGTATAGTAAAAGTATAGTATTGTTGTTTCAACCATGTATCTTGCTCTCAGTGTACAATTCCGACTTAAAAGTGATCCACTTTAAGGTTGATCTCAAAATTCATCGTTAATTCGCTCCGTCACAGCAAGGATATCATTAAAACTAAAATTGCTTTTTAATAAATAATTTGTTTATTTAATTTTAATATCTTAGTGAATGGAAAAACAAACTTGGGAGCATAAAAAATAATCGATCATATAGTTATTTTTGAGGAATCATCAACGAATATGCCGAAAGTAAAAACAAATTGACAATCGACAAATTGCTGTCGTCGATTTTCCAGGTTTATTCCTGGAATCTGTATTATGTGAGCCTATTTACTTCTGTAGAGTCTTTCCGATAGTATCTGAAGGACAAAAGTTGAGATATAGTCTTTGGTTGAGTCTGAAGTGAAGCAGAAAGGGGCTGAGAATCAACGTTCTTTAGTGGATCTGTGAAGAGGCGAAAAGGATTTCGAGAGAAAGAAGCAATATTGAGCGAGAAAATCCTGGAGAGGGCTGTAAGAATTCGAAATCTTGAAGAGAGATGGGATGAAATGACGTTCCGATACGGATGGCCATGCTTACTTCTCCTTTATCCGTGCTTTCGTCAAATCTTCCCGTAAACCCGGAGGCACGAATGCCTATTCGTGGAGCGGGAAACGATAGAAAAAGAACGGGGGAAATAACGTCACTGCCACTGCGCTTTCGATTTAATCGAAAAGCTCTGCCGAACACATTTGGCCAAACGCAAACGCAGGAGCAGCAGCTTCTCCATTTCAATTTCTACCCGGAATATCTCATGTCCTTTCCAGCATGCCCTCTGAATTCTATATAAGTACCCACTAATTTATTCTCTTCACATGTGACATACAACGTGAAACCTACAAACATCGGAGTGATTTGAAAAATTCATAATTCTTGATTGTTAGAATAAAATTATGCAAGCTATTCTCATTATTATGAATATGGTATCCGTTAGGATTTCTTTGGCAGCACAGAACAAACTGAAGTGAACAAAATATATTTCTGAAAAATATATTTAGTAGGGTGTATCTTAATTTCTATTGAAACGTAAAGAATGTATTCAATTGACAGGATAGTATTCATTTTTGAAAAATTCATTCAATAAACCTTACCATTGGTCATAGTAGGTTGCTACCAATAATTTGAATAATTTAAAGATGTACGAGCGGTACAGTCCGCTTAAGCGTGAGATTCAGGGCGAATTTTAAACACTTCTCCATGCGTTAAAAATTTCAGAAAAATCAAGCATATGAACGGTGCTGAAAAAATTAATTTGATATAATAATAATTCCAAGATTTTATTAATAAATTGATATAAAAAATATTGTTCAATAATTCACCCGTCAACCTAACATATTTTGCAAATTAAAATCATTTTTTTTTAAATGTTGTATAATGTGTGAGAATGATGTTTAAAAATTTTCTGACAGTGAAGGGGTGAAACATAAAAATAAATGCAATTTTCAAACATCACACAAAATTGAGAGATCATTTTCATTTGAAAAAAAGATAGGTTGAAGGATAAATTATTGGACAATGTTTTTTTTTTTCATTCATTTTTTATTAACTTTTTGGAATTATTATTATGCAAAATTAATCATTTTAGCACCTTCTTGACGAACAATGAAGAACAAAAGCAATATCTTTTGCAAAATATTATCCGTTAATTCGTAATTCTAGTGTTTAAAAATATTTATTGTTACTTTTTACTTTGATATTATCCCTAACATTGGCAATTGATTGTAATCAACACGTGCAATGATTTATTTTCTTCAAAGAATTGATTAAAAAATATTTCATTTATGCCAGTTTTACCTGTTTTATATTTTTCCTCCTGTTCTTTCACTTTGAATTATTAATATTGAAAGTGATTTTTAATATTTTTATCAAAAATTAAAATTTAGTACATTTAAATAAATACAAATCTCGCATGAGCGACCTCTAAAAAATTAGCTACAGGGCTCCTTTTACCAAAACGTATTTCTCCATATATTTCCACTATTTTTTTGCTTACAATCATATTCAGAAACCACTCTATAATTTTAACGAAATGTTGTGAATCTTCATTTTCGCAAAAAAAAAGTACGAAAACAATTTTTCATCAACGTAATATTTACTCCGATTTAGTTTCTACGCGGGATACCTATTTATTTTAGTCACACTTAATGTGAAACCTATAGAAATCGAGATAATATTTTAAATGTATCATTTTTGTTTGTTCAAAGGAAGCCGTGCAACATATTCCCATTACTTTGAATATCTTACCTGTGAGAAATGTTTCAGGTTCATAGGAGAAACAAAAAATGTTTATTTATTTTTAAGAAAAAGATTTTGGCTGCAAATATTCACAGAAACTTTTTTATAATCTATTACGAATGTTTCAATGTACATTTTCAGTTGTTTAAAATAAAAAACATCCGGTTATACGTATTTTTAATTGCACATTTATATTTTTACGAAATGTTTCTAGTCAGTTTCACGAAAAAGATGGTGTAAACTATTTATTCGAATCACAATTTATTTTTGTGTCTTCTCATCTTGCAAACCAAATTGTAGTCACGCAAAATCTACACATTTTTTGTTACTTCATTGATTAACCGACAAAAAATCTGTAAAATCCTAAGCAAAAATGGTCAAATTAAGAAAACCAATTTGTTACTCACGAAAACAGGTACTTCTACTTTACAAATATATTTTCAACTGTGTAATATTAAAATAACGATCTATGTGATAGTGTTAAATAAAAAATTAAGGACCGATACAAATTTTGAACATATCCACTGAAAAAAATGTCCTACATTCAACAAATCACCGTTTGCGGGGGGCTAATAATGAATGTTATTAACTCAATTTTAGTTGAAAAATCCGACATCTTCATATGCGATCGAAACAATACCTCTAAAAAAAACAAAATAATATTCTGCTGTTCCAATGTTAATTGGGATTGTACGAATAACAACTAGAGTTGATTGAAAAATAATTGTTTTTCGCAGCACGCGATGATATTTTTTTTCTGTGCCCTTATATGGTTCACATCCGATAGAAATTTTTATTCTTAGTATTTGAAAAACGCTAAATAATATGTTGGTTTTTTTTTTGTTACAGTTAAGAAGGCGAGGTTCGTCGGGGTCCAAGGTAACGTATTCTACAAAATCGGATAATAGCGTAGATAATAGAGCTTCTTATCCTAGTGCAGATATATTATAAGGAGGTTGCTACAAGTAGACTCGTAGATGCAGGAATACAACATTTATTTAGCTAGTAAAGCGCAGAAAATAACGACCATTTAGTTGCTCGTAAGATCCACGAAATAGCCTTGCTAGAGTCGTCAATACAGTCGCGAACAAGAGGTCAGCCGAGAGGTCATTTGGCGCACACTTCCTTCATTCTTTCCTATATCTAGAAAACCACACACACACACACACACACACGCGCGCGTGTGCACACGCACACGCACACGCACACGCACACGCACACGCACACGCACACGCACACGCACACGCACACGCACACGCACACGCACACGCACACGCACACGCACACGCACACGCACACGCACACGCACACGCACACGCACACGCACACGCACACGCACACGCACACGCACACACACACACACACACACACACACACACACACACACACACACACTTTCGCATTGATTATGGTCGGGACGTTGCTCCGACGATGCAGAATTTATTTGGTAAATTTCCGCAAAGCCTGAAGCATTGACGACGCGGCAACTGTGCCTTATGACTCTGCGAGAAGAGCGAAGCGTTATTTTCTTTATGTGAGACGTAGCTTCACACGGTATTCCGTAAGCTACTGCTGCCAAGAAATATGCACTCAAATATACGGCGTGTATGTTACTGCCGTTTTTCTTCTTTTACGTTTAATCATCCGTTTCATGATAAATTTGCGTTCGTCTATACATGCCAGGAAGTCACGATATGGAGGATAGTAGGAAGACGACAATAAAGCTCCAGAGAAGTGACATAGAAATAAACGGCGACTAGTGCTCATAAAAATGTTTGGGTTATAAAAATTTTGTATTCTTTGCCAAACAAAATTCCAAAACTCTTTACACATTAAACGTTAAGTCAGAAGAATCAGAAAGTTATGAGAATTTTTGATCTCTTGATAATAAAATATTTCGAGCTGCAATTGTCAAGAGTCGAAGAGGTGACGTTTACATGTAGGTCGTCCAAAAATATAAGGGACAATTCCCTGCGACGCGAGCGCTCCAATAATATATCCAAAATCAGGTCATCGCGCAAATTATCTTGACAGCACCTGAACCTTTGAACTCTCGTTTAAAAGTTTTGTAGGATTCACCCTTTACCCGGTCAATAGGTCACTAAAAACTGGAACTTCGTATGTAATTTTCAGCACAACAATTCAACACGTACGTGACGCTTAAGCTGCAGAATGTGAAATCTACGACGGTGACCGTGAAGGGGGCCAATCCATGCTGGGAGCAAGACTTTCTTTTGTAAGTTTCGTTAATCGCTTGTAATGATAATAGCAATAATGGATGAAAATTGTCGAGGTAAGAGGAAACGTGAAAACCACTGTCAATTGAGTGGAAGATGCTTAGAACTTTTACTCACGAATTAATTATTTTATCAATATGCGCACCGTCGATAAATCGGATTACTTTTTTTCCTCATGGATATTTGCATGATATTCAAATTTATGTTATCAATTTATGCGAAAAATGACAAAATCATTGCAGTACTCTGATTTGATCACAAAAAAGAAACGTTTTCCTACTTTTGAGTTAACGTTTTTATGAACTAATTTTGACTATCGAATGATCCAAATCTCAAGTGCCAACCGAAAAAAAGGCGATCTAAAATAGCTCCTCACAGTTACGCAACATTCAGCAATGAAGAATGAAATATTTTCAAATAAATCCCAGAATTTTGCGAGCAATTCGACATATAAACTGTATCTTGATAAGTTTTTCGACAAAAAACGTTCTGTAGGTATCAATGTGTTTTTTCCTCTCCTATTATACCTTCCGGCTTCTCTCGACTTTCCTCGAAGGCGACGTAGTACCCAAGAACCTCACTCGCTTGTTAGGCTAGTACGTTCCGACAACTCTCGACGAGACGCGCTGGTTTGGTTTACGCTGCAAACTCTCTGAGTAGTCTGTCGTAGTAGTTCGAGTTTACGAGACCGGCAAGCTGCTGGCTATCGTCCACTACGTGAAAGTGAGGCCAACTATAGGACTAAGGACGATATATAGTTGGAAGGGAAGTATATATGAAGCATTCCCTGCCAATTTAGCCACTTTTTTCGTCTATCTCAGATTACTCCCATAATTGATTCTATCAAAATACTGTTAGAAGATACTGTATGTAAATGTTTTTTAGATTTTTGTTGTCAATATCTCATGACAAGCCGTTGTTTTTACTGTCGATATTACAAAAAAATCAGTAGTCTGCCACGGATCGAGGTTCCGGTATACAAAAATTTATTTACTTCACTCGATGTGATAATGGACGTATTACCCTTCCCTCGCGTGGGTAAGACTTCCGTTTTCACACCTTGTAAAGTATGTGAAGAAAAATCTTTCTTTCAGCTCGTGTGATTGCAGCACTCGCTTTCGACTCGTGCTGCAATTCACATTCGTACGAAAAAGATTTTCCGCTGTCGTAGCGTAATATACTTTTTCATGGTGGAGTTGAGAAAAATCTCGATGCCAGGGTAGCGTCGCGACACCAAGTATTAGAAAGAAAAATTGACTTGAAAACGTGCGTTTGATTCTGAGCTAGCTGACGTCACACGAACCTGCCGAGGCTGTCGCTACTTTCATTATCCGGAAGATCGTGTGCCGCCGGCTTCTTTCAAACTGCTACTCGACTTTTCTATATAAAAGAAGTTGCGAAGGACAAAGGATCAGGTTCAATATTTTTTACTTTTTCATTATCTTCAGCCGAGAACCTCGATCTGCGCCGCTTTGGCAATTGTTCTTGCGATATGGTTATACATACTGAAAGACCATGTCATTGTTCTTTTGGTGTACAGAACCGTTTTTGAATAGATAAAATAATTTAAGAAAAATATTTCAAATTAGTCGTTTAAAATCCATCACAAAACTACAATTCTCATAACGGGACATTTTTTTTTTCTAACTTAAGTTTTCGAGATATGTTACTTGAAAACCAGATAGCACTTTCTGAAATATTAAAATTGAATTAAAAAATTTAAAAAAAAATTGCATATATTAGCACTTAGTGGCTTTTATGGAACCAATTAAAGGGCACATCTAAGATTGTCGAGACAAGAAGCTCATTGGCAAAGAGTGCTTCATATACATATGGAACATTCCATCCCGACCCGACCTGGGTCTGCCCCTCGACCTCCCCGATTTGGCTCGTTATATTTTGTAAGATTGGTTAGACTCTCAAGTGCGTTGGTTTTTTTTTCAAATTTTTCTTCGCTATTTCATTTTTCATTTTTGTATTTTTCGAAAGTGACATCAAATGCCATAATTTAAAAATCTCAAAAATCTTTAAAAAATACTTTTTTTAATGTAAACATTTTTTAATTTGCTACTATAGTAGGCAAAATCTTTCTGCTATCAGTTTTTGAGCTTTTCTGATAAAACAGAGTTATTAAAAAAATAGAAAAAAAAATCTACTACAGGCGATTGGTCCAACGTTCATTTTTGTGGAGCCGGATTTTTTAGAATCCTTTTAGATTACTAGGAGTTTTTTAGATTTTTCCGAAATAAGACTCTATTCTAGTAATATACAAGCCACATTCTAGCATCAGCAAGCCATAATTAAAAAAATTTTAAAATACCGAAAAATACTCTGGTGAATATCAAAATTTCCTTATCTAGAGTCATAGTGGCGAAGATTTTTCTTCATATAATTTTTAAGCTTTTTTGATTCCAAACAGTAGAACCGTGCACATTGCTTCCTCATTATTATTCACTTTTCACAAACCTACCTCTATGAGGAAAAATGTTAAGCATCTTTGGCTTCCTCATAAAGGGAGCTTATTAAAAAGCGGAAAATAATGAGGAAGCAATGTGCAAGGTTGTACTTCGCATCCTTGTTTTAATCAGGTGAATAAAGATATTGTGAATTAGCTTTCTCTACTTCGTTATTTCGTTATTATTATACTGAGAGAAAAATCTGGTAATTTCGTAAATAATGTAGTTGGACTGACGATAATTTAACTATAAACTATAATTCCCAGGAGGAACGTCTATATTTTATGGTTATAGCAAATATAAGAAAATAGCCCAATAGACAACAAACTAAACTTCAATAGACACACAAAAGCAATAAAAACTATATAAAACCACGGCTCGCGCATCACACTTCCGAAAAATTACATTTCAAAACAAGCTTCTAACAATTCAACACTCAACGAAAATATACAAATGTATAAGTCCACTATACTTCAATTGTAACAACCTAGCATTAAAAAACATAAGAACAGCAGAAACACTGCTCCACGAAACAACTAAAATATAACCGATCATACAAACATCCACCAAATTCTGACTGAAATGAATAATTAACATTTATGTTCAATTCTGCGTTAAAAAAAACAGTTATCGACTGTTCTATACTCATGTCAATATTATACAACCATTGTTTATTCATTATTGTTATTATTTTTAAATCTAAAGGAAAATCTACACAGCACAGGAAAAGCCATGCTGAAGGACCTCGGTCAATGGCCCGTTGGCTTCCCACACGAACACAAACACACTAACACGCACACGTATAACATTTGTAAAAAAAAGACAGTCAAGAAATAACTGGTACTACTACTAAAAAAATAGTTGGATCAACCACTAATACAATTCCCAGGAGGAACGTCTAAATTTTATGGTTATCAAATTAAATTGAATTATTAGAATAGTATAAAAAACTATTCTAATAATTTCAAATATGCCGTTTTGTTTCATATACGATGTCAACGTTTGCAAGTTTTATAACCTTGCAATTTTCGTTTATTGAACCATATTATCATCGCTTCAACCATAAAAAATTGCAAGCCTTCCTATATTCGTTTTACAATGTGAAATCGTTAAATAAACGATATGCTTTTCTCTTAGTGTGCAGCGTTTCTGAAAGTAAATGTGATATGGTAAATTTTTAAAAATAATTTAACATTCCATTAAATAAAAAATTTCATACCTTTTGCCACTACATTATACATATATAATTGCTGAATATTGTTTCATTTACATACAAAGTTCAAGATCGCTATTTCAAGTTTTACAATAGTTACAATAAAACGATAATGTCATTTTTTGTTGAAATATAAAATCCGAACCGATCTACCGATTTTGTCGCCGGTCCATACTAAAAAACATTGAATGTGTCTCCAGTCGTTAAAAACTATTTAGCTGAATGGTCAAACTTCTACAAAAGTTAGAACGACCACGCCCTTTTTTTCTATTATTAACAATTCCATAAAATGAAAATGGACGCATGTAATTAGTAAAAAATCTCAACATTTACAGAGGACAACGACTCGACTTGAATGCCAAATTTGAGCCTGATCCCTCAGACGGTTACTGAGTAAGGGGTGATAAAATTTCCGAAGCCTTGTACACACGCACACACACATATATACGGGCTTTTTTTGTTAAACCACCTTTCACAACATTTTCGACCATTTTGGGTATGAGTATTCTGACATGAAAATATTTAAAAAAAAAAATTTTAAGTTATAGCATTGCGGTGCTAAAATGTTGCCCGTATGCTGGTGGAATAGGCTTAGTTCGAATAAATCCACATAATTTCCGAAAATCGGCAAAAATCGTGAAAAATTCGGCTTTGCATAAATAAACATTTGACCAGTTACCTGTTGTAGATTATCAAATAGCTTAAAGACTATAAGACGAAAAAACTTACCTACTTTGGCTATGAGATAGAAATTTTCATAGTCAACTAAGTGTTTTCGGAATTTTTTCAAATTTTTAAGGAGGCATCTACGGGTAATGCTAGTCAACAAACGCACTATTGGAAATTTCCATATAAATGATGAAAATATTTAAATTTGTAGTGCATATTGCTTCACATTTCCCCTCCAGTCACTAAGCAGGGTGTTAACGCGCAATGTAATTTCCTTCTATTTTCTTTTTACGAATTACGAAATGCAAAGTCACTAAATGCAAAGTCAATAAAGTCGGGTTTTCGCGTATCGAAACGTAGCGCAGAGTTCGTGGCAACGTCGCACATATGTTGAGGTTGGTATCACTGAGTTTACTTTCAGCGTGTATTTAAATCTCAAAAACGTATAACTAGTTACTGACTACAAAGCAGTCATATAATTACAATCGAGCGTTGATTCAGCTTGATTTAGTTCTAGAAAAATACAAACTTCCGGGATTCCAGAGTTTTTAAGTTATATTTGCTAAAAAGCTTTAATCTCATCAAATGTGAAAATTAACTTTTGAAATTCCCGCCATCGACGAGTCCGATCTGCTAGTCCGCTATTTCCCCTCAGAATACGCAGCGTTGCCAAGTCTCTTTGGTTGAGATTGAAAATCTCACAAACGTAATTAGTTGAACACTGTTTTTTAAAGTGTTTCTGCGGTTAAATACTATTTTTCAAATTTTTTATGCTTTGTAAGATTTCAGTCTATCATTTGAAATCAATTTTTTGAATGCACCTTCTCTATTAGCATATAAAATTCACCGATGAAGTGCGTGCTAACTTTCGACTGCCATTTGAGACCGTGTTAAAAAAGGCATATTTCAATTTGGAATATTTTCATTTATAAACGTTCAAACGCTTCTTAATTTTTCGAGATCGTTCAGGATGTTTCAATCTACAATATATATTGATTTCCCGCGCAAAAAAAAAAGTATGAAAAGAGTATTAGAATAGTATTAAATGGAAGTATGAGAAGTATGTCGTATTGGACGAAATCATACTGAAATTATACTTATATTCGAGTATTAAGTATGAAATTATGATACGAAAAACTATTTGAGCATCGAATTTTCGAAATTTCGAAATTGGTGTATACTAATTTCATACTTCATACTCAAATATTAGTATAATTGCATACTCCTCATACTTTCTATTTAATACTATTGTAATACTGTTTTCATACTATCTTTTTTGCGCGGGTTTGTAATTGAATCTTCCAAATCGATATACGAAGATGCCTCCTTAAATTATGACATTCGATATATTACTTTGCAAATATAAAAAGTAAAACAAAGCAAAATTCAAGAAATGAAAAAAAAAAAAAAAAATTTAGTGCATTTTAGGGTCTAACCAATGCTACAGAAAATAGCGAGCCATATTGAGGAGGTCGAGGGTTAGACCCCGGTCGAATCGGGATCGAATGCCCCATATATATAGTTAGTAACTACACGTGTATGCATATAGTTAAATGGGATTCTACGGACAGACAGGTAGCAGTGGTATATCTACTGAAAAAGTGGCTTTAGAGTAAAGCGTAAGTGGAATCTACGGGGACCTCAAGCTTGGACGAGCGGCTGTTGAAGCTCGGTCCCATCTGCATATCTACTGTGATTCAGGACGAGTGCCGGAGTGCGCCGTGAAGTACGGCAGTTTGAGTTGGTGCTTTATTCGCGTTCCTAAGGGGCAGGGCAAGGTTATATGCAGCAGACGTTTTGAGACGTACAGTCTACCCACTCGACGACTTCTGCACTTGTCCACAAGGCAAAATACAATGTCAATAAAAACGTTTTGTTCTTGTACAACTGAGCAAAATTTAAATGAATAGCACGTAGTATATTACACTCACAAGCATATTGTTGGAAATATTTCGAAATTCACGGAAAAAAATGCTTGGTCAGAACCACCAAGCGCTTGGTTATATATACGCCAGCCGATTAATTGGTTAGGACAACCAAGTTATTGGTCAGCGCCACCAACAAGCTCATTGTAACACAACCAATGACTTGGTTGGCATAACCAACACTTCGATTGGCCTAACCAATAAATCAGCTGGCGCGTATTTAACCAAGCAATTAGTTGTTCCAACCAAGCCTTTTTTCCGTGTTGGAAATAATTTATAGTTTTTCTTCTTCTTAATACAGCAAAAATTTAATTGATTCCGTAACACTATTGAATCAATTAATTCGCAATATATATGAAAAACACTTCTACAGAGAGAGGAGTTGTGATAGAAATTTTTAACCGTGCAGGTAACCATCTCATTTGAAATGACCTCATTTGCTTAGTTATATGAATCATTCGATCTTATTTGTCCTTTAATAACATCTCAGAATTTGGTTCTCAATAGTGTTGCGAACCATGTGTACAGAGCCGATAATGGAAACAATTTTTCCTGTTTTTAGAGAATTATTTATAGGAGGCAATCCATACCGATTCGAGCTGAATCGGACCCTCGACAATTCGGATTTGGTCGAAATTTTTTTATATGATTGGACCAACTCAAAAAAGTACTGGAAAATTTTTCTAGACTTTTTTAATTTCAAATTATTTTTCTGCGATTTTTCAAAGCCAACATATCGTTAGCCCAAATTAAAAAATCTGAAAAAATTCTTAAAAATTCTGCATGGAATAATAAAATTTTTGAGCCTAAAACCAAAGTAGGCCGGGTTTCACTTCTATTTTTTTTCTATAAACATTCTTCAAAAATTCAGAAACAAAAGAGAAAAAGTTATGAAATATTTCTGAAATATTGCTTTCTCTAAAATATGTATTTCGTGAAAGGCCACAAACACGAAAACGGTCTAAAATTTTCAGCAATCTAGCTGAAATTTGGGACACATGGCGAATGATCACTAAAGTAGATTGCTATTAAAATCGACCTCAATCGATTAACAGCAAAATATAAGTTTGACGAAGCTTTAGCCGTTAGTTAGGAATAGATAGAGTTGCTTTGGCGAAGGGAAGGAGAGCCGTCAATCGCCGAAGCAATTTTATCCATAACAGGAAAATAATCTATCAAGATTTTTGATATTCAACTTTTTCGATTTTAGAGAGAAAGAGTTTAAATCTTGTTAGCTTATTTTCCTGTTAATCGGTTGAGGCCGATTTCAATAGTAATCTACTTCAGTGATCATTAGACGTGTCTCCCAAATTTCAGCTAGATTGCTGAAAATTTGGGACCGTTTTCGTGTTTACGACCTTTCACGAAATACACACCCATAGAGACACACGCCCACATTTGCACTTATACATGCGCCGGGCATTTTTTCCAGATATGTTTCTTAACGTATCATTCGGAACATATTTTCCATAAATCGCATTTTTTTTTACGAAAAGAAAGCACTTGCAGGAGAAAGCAATATTTTAGAAACGTTCGATAGCGTTTCTTCTTTCGTTTCTAAATTTTTGAATAGTTTTTTATAGAAAAAAATAGAAGCGAAACCCGGCCCACTCTGGTTTTAGGCTCAAAAATTTTGTTATTTTATGCAGAATTTTTGAGAATTTTTTTCAGGTTTTCAAATTTTGGGCTAATGATATGTTAGCTTTAAATAATCGCAAAAAAATTGAAAAAAAAATCTGAAACAATTTTCCAGAACTTTTTGGTCGAATCATATAAAAAAAATTTCGAGCCAATCCGAGAAGTCGAGGGTCCGACCCAGGTAGATTTGGTATGGAATGCTTCATATATTTCATTACCAATTTAGGAAAATATCATACAAAACAATCATACAAATTGCTGAATCTAATGAAATTACGAATAATTTCAATGTGAAGCTGGAATGGTTACGCTCTGATGGCAAGTAAATTCGGCTGCGATCCAGAAAAAGTTTGACTTTTCCGAATCAACGTCCGTCTAAATAAGAATCTAGAAGAATCTAGGCTACTTTAGGAATAAAAATAAAACCTCGAAAATACTCGTGCTATCATTCTTATTCATCCTGCGGTAGAGCTATTTTCTACAATTCCGTTCTGTCAATGTCAACTTGAATTTATTTCTACGTTGGGGAATTTTAAGACAATTTAGCGAGAAGAAATTGTTGGGAATTGTTCCGGTCTCCTTAAAAGTATACTTGAGGGAGCTGTTTTTTTCTTTTTGTTGGAAACACCGATCGCATAGTACACGGAAACTCAGCTGAAATTTCTATTCCTGTGACAGGTTCCTGAGCAAGCCCTAGACGGTATGTTCAAAGCCCTGATACAGACCCTTTCTTCCCTTATGTCTCGACGAACAATGGGGACTTACATTATAAAATCCGTTATACACCTATATCAGTCGGTGCGCTATACGTATGTATATATATATATATATATATATATATATATATATATACTAAATGCGTGAGCATTCATGGATAACGGCGGAAAGACGCGACGAGAATAAGAACTGGGTTAAAGGTCGTGAGGCGGTTGGTTGCCGTGCGCAAAGTTATTTCCCGGGAGACAGGGCACGGGGTACTACGTCCGAGAGGTGAGACTCACGCGGCGCTTTCCCCCTATTAGTCTCGATCGCGTTGACGTCCTCCGAAGGGTGCAAACCACCCTTAGCATTTATTAATTTAAAAAATATCTGTCGGCTCACCGAATTTAATGAAAGTATATTATAAAAAATATACAAATTCCATGACTTCGAGAAATCATTCACTCGTAATAAATAGATTTTTTAGCTCATCAAAATTCATTCTCATTGCCTGAATAATTGAATTTTTGCCTTCCTTCTTGAATTGGATGAAATTTTTTCCTACCAAATTACTACCTTGTACTAGGTTTCGTAAACACTCGATCTGCTATTTTTTTAAATCAGACCTTTTGGATATTGTGTATTTCACATTTTTTTTGGCGTTTTGATACTCTAAAAACATTAATGTATTGTTAGTGATCTTTTAATTAAAAAAAAACCATAACGATATAGAGCGAACAGGAATCAAAGTTGTGCGCAGGAACGATTTGTTGTAGATTTGCATATTTTTCTGAAATACTTTCTATCAAGACATTTTTTCTCATTAACGATCTTGTAAATTGCGATTTTTTTTTTTCTTTAATCAAGCGTCGTTGTACGTACCTTAAAAGTAATATTTTATTCCACGAGCAGCGCGAACAATTCTTCCCATTAATTAATTAAATCGCTGTCTGTACCTTCGGGAAAAGCCGAAGAAGGGTGGAAACAGTAATAATATATAAGCCCTAAAGTTTTCAAGTTTTCCTCTTACTCGCCTTAAAATTTTTTAAAGCTGAATCACGTAGTTACTTCACCGAAAAAGTCATGTAAAAAACTAAATTATCATGTATTGCATAACTTCTATCGACTTTGCTATCCAATATAAATGTTTTAATGATCTAGTGGCTCTGAAGTATGTTTTATTCCACTGTAATACTCTCCCAGTGAACTTTTTTACGTGCATGATACGTTTCTCTTCCTTTTTCGAAATTTCTTTGAAAAAAAATTAAACAATAAGAAAATGAAGTCGTGCGAAAACCCCATAGAATTGTATTTTTAAAGATTGTCTTATTTGTAAAAAGTAAATTTTCGATACCGAATTGGAAAGTTGAGGTATAGTTATAATCTTGATGCCGTTACCACTGTTCTGAAAATCGTTTTCGAAAATTGAAAAAAGTTAACAATCGATTATTCAAACCATTTCGATAAAAAATTCCGGTTGTCAATTACATTTTAAAACCTTTTTTGATTTTTTTCAGTAACCAGAGAGTGTCAGGTGAAAACGGCACTGAGACCCCTTTTTTCTGAAGTTTTTTATGTTTCGTAGCTGTAAATGTTCCATTTCAGTGAATTTCTATCTCATGAACGTTTCACACGTGCAGAATGCACAATTTTTTCGCTTTCGAAATTTCGTAAAAAAATTGACCTATTGTAATAACCTTAAAGCTATTTTCTTTATTTTTCCAATTATTTCGACCAAAATCAAGATAAAATATCGCTAAACTAAAAAAAACAAATAAAGTCTAGTTAAAAATCCAGACATTCTTAAATAGGTATGGGTTTTTCCGATCGAATAGGCATTATGAAGGCCTATTCGATCGGAAAATCGCTGTTGATTACGAAAAAAGCATTTTTTTACGATCACTGGAAAATGTCAAGTGCAACAACAGAAACTATGTTTTTATTAAGTTTTCACATCTCCCATACTAATATAAATATGATTCTGATTTTGTAGCTATGAAATGTTTGATTTCAGTGAATTTCTCCCTCGTGTTCTTTTGATATGTGCATCATGCGTTTTTCTCTTTCTCTTTCTCTCTCTCGAAATTTCGTAACGGGCCATGTAACATAGATAGATGTCGCTTGATTTAAAACCTTGTTTTTCGCAGCGAGACGAACGACGTCAACACCGGTCTACTCGTGGAAGTATGGAGCAAGGGAATGCTGTGGGATCGGGCACTGGGCTACCACTACATCCCGCTGCCTGGAGTTTCATACGCGAGCGAGGTAACCACCACTGGCGAGTTACGCGAAGAGCACAACCAGCAGCAGCTGCAGGGTAGAGACGCCAGAAATACAGACGTCGCCCTGCCGCCGCCGCTGTCCTTAGAATCCTCGAGTCAGGAACGAGAGTATAACAACTCTCGAGTCCAACACCACCCACAAGCACTTCCACAAAACCAGGAGATACCTCACGAGTCAGACACCTTAGCAGACACCAATCGCAACACACAGGAATATACATTTACTAACACGGTACACCCAACATTGCATGAAGTTCGAGCGTCGTTCAATAAATCGTTTTTTCGATTCGAACAAGATTAAGCCATCTGACGACTACTACTTGTGGAATCAACAATTGGAACATATAAAAAAATATAAATTTGTACCAAAAAATACCTATAGTTTTTGTATTCATGAATAGTGGGACTGAAATGCAATATAGAATTTTTTATGGATACATGATAGTGATCAGAAAAATGTCTTGGTTATATAAAGATTTATGACGAAAGAAATTGACAGAAACTGATTTATTTTTATCAATCAGTTAAGGATATCATCATTATTTCAAGAA
The DNA here is from genome assembly GCA_949699805.1 of Tromatobia lineatoria. NCBI lineage: Eukaryota > Metazoa > Arthropoda > Insecta > Hymenoptera > Ichneumonidae > Tromatobia > Tromatobia lineatoria. The sequence continues at coordinate 13,928,252 of OX453045.1, read as the reverse complement.
ATATTTCCACAAAATTCTTTTAAAAGATTTTTGTATTAACGGTTTCAACGTCTCTTAATAAAAAGTATGATTTAGACAAAAGTCTTGGTGAAAACTTAAACTCTTAATTTTGTTAGGCATATTTTAGAATCAATAGCGTGAGCTAAAAAAATGCGTACATCAGTTGGTGTCGTTATTCAAGGAGGCTTAATCTCGTAATTCGTTCAACACCCCAACATTACAAGTACAATATTAAAAGATCTCGCAGTAATAGATACTGTCGTGAGTAGTTGAAGCGAATATAAATAGCTAGTTGAAACAAAGCATGACGAACGCCAGCAGCTTTTCAACGCCATTTTATCATTTTATTCAATCCCCTCGCACACCGTCACTCTCAATAAGTCTTTCTTTTTTTGTCCCTTATCGAATAACGATACCGATAAAATAGGAGCCATTCATTTACAAAGATTTTGCATGATATCACATGTGTATAATATATACATAGCGTATGGCATGAATAAACGTAGGATTCTTTTTATCGACTCACGGAACTCGCGGTTATTGGTACGTTGATTAATAATAAGATCGGTGCGTGGGTTGGCCTCCGGAAAATTTGAGGTCGCTGTGGAGAACGAGGGGTCGTAGAAAAAAAAGAGAGAAAAGGGCAAGAGGAACATGATAGTGAGATCATATTAATTAAGGAACCATACCTCGTCGCTAGGTACGTGGCTAACTTTTTTCGACACCAGTAATTATCGGACTGGGGTCACAGCCAACGTCTGTGTGTATGTGTGTCTGTTAGGCTACCACGTGGGGCTTTTTCTTTTTTCCTTCCCTGGATACTCGTGGTCACGCGTTCCACCGCTATTTACCAGGTGGTGGAGGTGAAGCTGACTGCCTGAGTACAGGTTTGTGCCGCAGAGACCCCGAGAGTTTAAGGCAGCCAATGAGCTTAGCCGCTCGAACGTGCGTTTATATAGAACGGTGGAATTTTTTTCCTCAGCAGACTTTCCTGGTTCTACCACGATTATCGCACGGGTGCAAGTGAGGCTGGTTATAACGGCGAATAAAATGGTTGGATTAAAAAAATCTTGGGTATTAGATGGATGTATGTAGATGACGCAGTAAAAAAGTGATTGTTAGGTCCAAGGCCACCTGCCTGCTTAACGTCATGCATGTATATCTCTATAGGCAGTGTAGATACGTTAGTCGAGCTCTTTTTCTTTCTATCAGCCCCTCCGCGAGATATTTTCAGGATCAGTGGTCGTTTTGCTGTTGCATATGCCCGGCGACGCACGTATAACGGTGCATAACGCCACCCTAACGACTGCCTCTGCTACCGTCTCTCGTCAGAAACCTCTGAAGTGGATACGGCGGATTTGATCGATTAAATCCTTTAAGCGCTCGGCGGTTTCACATAAGTCGATTGCGATCCTGGAGACCAACGCACGTGCCACTTTCACATACTGTCATTATATTTAATATTCATGGATTGCCAAGTGATGCTTGGGTTTATGTGGAGCTTGAAATTTTTGTACGCGATTGTCATAATACATTGGGGAAATGGCTATACAAATCGTTGGTTTTTTTAACGAATGGTTTCTATAATGAAAATAGAAGAGCGGAGAATAAACAACAGCAAACTCACCAAACGAAGATATACCAATGACTACAGACTCGTTTTTTGGAAGTGTAAAAGTGATATAATTGTCGTACAGATAATAATTATCCAGTTGCGAACGTTTTTACGAAATTTGTGTTCTGTTTTTCGTTCTTGGTCTGCTATTTATGCAGATTTGTGATTAACGTATTTTAACATCTGGAAAAAATTTGGGTGACAATTATAAGACGGACAGGTATGTTATTGTGGGTGAGCAATAACGTGCTTCAACGTGCTGCAGGAGAAAGGTCCTCCCTCACCCTGGTCTCACCTTTCTCTTATCTTGCCCTCACCCCGGCCTCACTTTTCTCTCACCTTGATTTAACGTTGCTATCAGTCTCATCTCACCTTGCTCTCATCTTGCCCTCACCCTAGTCTCACCTTGCTCTCATGTTACTCTCATCTTGCCATCATCTTTCCCTCACCTTGCTCTCACCTTGCTCTCGCATTGCTCTTACTTTGCTTACTTTGCAGTCACGTTGCTTACTTTGCAGTCACGTTGCTTTCTACTTGCTCTCAGCATGCTCTCACATTGCTCTCAGCATGCTCTCATCCTACTCTCACTACATTTTACAGGCTTTATATTAGTGGTACTCTCAAGGCGTAGTGGTGTGACGAGAAAAAAACCACAAAAAAAAAGCAATATTGAGGATTGGGGGTGAATGTAATTTACATTATCGATTCATACTTAAAACGAAATATTTCTTTTTAAGCAGCGACTTCTTTTTCGTTGTCAAGTCTACAGAGAAAAAGTGACGGCGATAATGAATTTAAAAATAAAAGCAATCCTAGGGCTTGAATCTACAACCTTTCGATCGTGAATCGGCAGGGTTTTCACTCGGCCACCGATCATCTTGTAAACATAATTTACATTCCCCGTTCATGCTTATCGAATGCTACTTGTAAGACAAAACAAAAGCAGTGACTTTTTCGTTGTCAAGTCTACAACGAAAAAGTGACTGCGAAAATAAATTCGAAAAAAAAATAAATTCTAGTGCTTGAACCCAGAATCATTCGATTGTGAATCGGCAGGGTTTCCACTCGACCATCGATCACTTTGTAAAGATATTTAACATTACCGGTTCATGGTTATCAAAAGCAATGTATTATGCTTCTTGTTAGTAAAAAAAAAAAAATTTCTACTTTCGCAGCGACTTTTTCGTTGTCAAGTCTACAACGAAAAAATATGTGTGAAAGTTGAAATGAAAAACTGCTGCTTTTAAACCATGAACGATCCTGTTATATTTTAAAACATGAAAAGAAAGACAATAGTAATTAAAACATGTTCGTACATTTTTGGATAAATTTCTTCGGTGAATGTTTTCCAAGTTGCATCTCCTATTATCGAACTACATGAGTCACCTCAAATAATAGTAAAAAAATGGTCAACTAGTCGTCATCTTTCAGAGCCAACCGATGGTCAAATCTTATTCTATGATGTTTTAATTTAGCTGTCGGAGAGTGCATTCTTTTTTGAGTGTAGGAATTTTTATTTTAGGCCTTTATGACAAATCAATTATTTAAAACGTGTGAATAAATATTCATTTATTAAAATGTTTTTGAGTTATCCGTTTGAGTCTAGAAATCTAATTTCCACGCTCTATCCAGGATTGCTACACTCAAACCAGAATGCATTCTTTGACAGATAGAATGAGACATCAAATACTAAAAGTTTTTCACCGGTTTGACTATCAATACATTTATTTCTTTATTCTACTGGTTCATAAATTCTTACCTTTCATTTATACTTGCTTCACTCAATCAGTGCTTTATTCCTTTGAATTTTAAAGAAAATGAGACCTCACCGAGGCAAATCAAGCCATTTGGATATTATTCTGTAGTACGGTGACTCAAAACTGATGACGAAAAGATTAACAAAATTTTTACCTGCACCGCTGAACAATGTTAATATGTTAATAAAAAAATAATTCATTTTACTATGTATTTCGTTGATATAAGGAAGCAAACAGCATCTTTTCTTCATTCTGAATTCTTCTTTTGGACTTTGCGAAATTTCACTAAACAAATTTATTAAAATTCCACTTTCGATATTTCAATTTGATTATTCACACTATTTATGTTTCACTAACCTTCCACTTTCATAGCAGAAAACTTTTGACAGCCGGCTGATGACACACGTCACGCTTGCGCATTCGCGACTTCCGGCGTTCCGTGTTTCAGACAAGGAACGGCTGCTAAAAGTAGCAACTTCAAAATTAATTGTCTTTATTAAAATAAATTTGAATAAATACTTCTATGGCTTCTTTGGATCCAGTTTTTTTACTATCTCTATGATTCCATAATCAGACGGTATTTTCAAAGAAATTCTGATTTAAAGTTAAGTCTCCCTTAAAAACTATACGTCAGAAAAAATAATCGTTTATCTCATTGAAAAGAGCTTGCGAAACCATACAAAAATCGCACCTTAAATCAACCCAAACATTGCCACAATAAGACTAGTCCGACTTATAATTGTCACCCGTAGAAGAAAGAAAAATCTTGATTTTATATATTATAACAAACACAGTTGTATATTTTTGCAACAAAATCATAGTCTACACTCATTTACACTTATTACTTATCACATCAATCAGGTTTATTTAGTTTCAGCTTCATTAGTATTGGATCTTCGTTCTGTCACTTGTAATTAACAAAAAAAAGTGTGCATTGGTATAAATCATTCCATCTGACAAAAAAAAACATTAATCACTAGTGACAGCGGTTCGCGTGATGGGTGGTGAGGGGTTTGAGCCCGTTAAAACCTATCCGTGCTTGTAAAGCGTGACCTGATAGTAGTACTCGTAGAAAAAGAATTGGTTGGATAGGCTCCAACAGGTGAAAATGGTTGGGCCAATAAAAAAGTTGGTTGCTGAATTAAATCGGTTGGCTAGAGCGGCAAATCTGTTGGTTGGGCCTGCAGCTTAATGAGTTGGCAACCAACAAATGTAGTGAGATAACCAACTAGTTTGTCAAGCAAACCAAGAAATTGGTTAGCCCAGCTAATTTCGTCGCTTGGAGCGTTTTAGCAAGTTAGTTAAGACAACCACACGGGCAAAAAGAAGTAGTTGAGTGCACTCAAAAAGTAGTTACACGGACTTACTTCTCGTAAATTCGTGCAACTTCGGATTTCGTGAGTTGACACAGTGACTTTTAGTTAGTTTCCCAGGCTGGGTTGCAGTGACCATCTATTTCGGTTGGCAACCCACCGGTGTGTTGGCACAACTCATTTGCCAAATAGAACATATTTGACCAGGCAATCGGCAGAAATTGTGCGTATTTATAAAAAATGTAATGAATTGACATATGGTCGATGAAATTGTTGCGGTTCGACTTTATATACTTGATCAAATTAATACGGTTTGGGATTACAGTTGAAATAATTAATTCAGCCTGAGATGTCTGTTGATAAAATTAAGACGGCTTGAGGTTATAGTGTTCGATGTCTTATTTTATCTGTTGAAAAGTGCATTATGATATGCGTGTGGAATCCAGTCTGTCAATAGCATTTCTTTGCAAAAAATGTCTATATCGATAGTATTTTTTTTTTTTTTTGGAAAAAATATCTACGTCTAATATTGATGCGAAACTTCACGAAAATAGTTGTTCGCCACACTTCGATTATCACACGCTTCGATTAAAAGAAGGAATGTCTTGCTCCGCGACATCTGTTGCGTTGGTTTAAAATGGTTGCGCGATTGTACTGATTAGTTGGACGAACTAGCTGAATAGTTGCGCCAATCAACTTTTCGTTGTCACGTCAACTATTCGAGATTGTTGCAGGCACCGAGTAAATCGGTGTAGCAACTCATTGCTAGTCCACTCATTAAAGCTGAGTTCGTCCAATTACTTTCTTTTTCTCCTTGGAATTATATATTTTCGTATAAGTACCTGCGTGTATTGGGTCATTCATAAAAACAAAGGCCGTGCATAAAGTAAACGGTGAGGGTAAGTAAATAAATTTACACACGCCGTTTGATTTACGCAGGTAGCCCGAAAAAATACCATTTTGTACAACCACGCTTCTCTCACTGATAAGCTCACTATTAGAGTAGGTATCACGAAAACAATTTTTTTTCACACCGTATAACATTCTATTATCCATTTGTTCGAATATGATTATTCCGAACGAATTGTCAAAAAATAATATGGGTAATTTTCTTGTACTTCTTCCATCTTTGTATTCTATCAATACTAATGCGATTTGGCAATGTAGCATTGTTTCTGTTATCCTCGTTGAGAATTGGAACTACGTGGAATGAAATTCAATGAGTGTTTGCGCTAATCCGAGAGAGTCTGTAGAGCGGAAACTACATTTTCCGACGATTGTATGCCCTAGAATAGACAGAGACTTTTCGACGTGACGATCCTACTCGTGTCCGGTTTGCTAGTTGACTCAATGTCGATGCTTGTAACAAGCTCAAAATATAGAGCAAGAGATACGTGATCGTTAAAATTGCTGAGAAGCGGATCGTGTTTGAGTTGTGAGAGTGAGTACGGAGGGAAATACTAATTAAATGATAATGAATATGATAGGAAAGAGGAGGAGGAGAGGAAAGAGAAGAGACGAAGAAAGTTTTTCCGCCAAGAATGATTTATGAGGCCGGAAGTGTTTTACATTTGGCGAAAGGCTTGTAGAACGAACAAGAAGTATCGCGAGTCGTGTAACACGCGCGCCCAACGCAAAGTACTTTTGGCGTCGACGAACTTGAAGCCAGGAGAGCAACACGCCGAAGAAACCGCCGAAGTGGAGGGCCAACTTCGCAGACATTTCGTGGCCTATCGTGGGATGGTACAGAGACCCTAATCGTCGTTAATTAATACTCCCTTGATGACAATTAACGGCCGTCCTTGCAGTCGTCGTACCCTCAATTAGCATCTTATAAATAGCACGCAGCAAGCGCTCTTACTGCCCTCACATCTCTGATGGTTACACCCACGTTATAATTATGCTGAGGATAAATAAATCACCGCAAAATTGTTTTTACACCTCGTTTACTTTTATTCAATGAAATATTACCGCAGAGCCGAGTGTGCACGTAATTCCAGAGAAGAAAAAAAATATGTTAAGCCCGAAGGTTTATAAGCTCGGAAAACGGTTTTCACCTTTTTTACGACGGGAGCTGGTTAAAATACGATTTGTGGCTAAAGAAGAATGAAAAAGGAAAGCAAAAAAATCCTATAGGTCAGAAGGTGCGGCATGGATGTTCGGTAGATGGAAAATGTGCTTCAGCAAATGTGCAGCAAATCTATGAGCGAGCTTTTCCGCCCGCCCTTCTACTCTACTCATTTTTTTTCCCTACGTTGTCCTCCGTTGGTTACTCGATTAACACGAGCTCGCGCCATGTTCACGATATATAAATACGAATATAGCGTCAACTTTTATTCAACACGGTGCCGCATGGCTTTTCCGAGGCTTTGGAAAAGTATCGTCGGGTCGTTGGAGATAAAGGGGAAGGGGTGGTGACCTATAGTGCAATAACGTGTCGAGGGTCACGGTCTGATCAGCTTCGAAGGGGTAACGGTGATTAACGAACTCTCGGGGCATTGAATACACGCTCAATCGATGATTTTCTTACACAGCTGGCGCAACATTTTCTCCGCTCTATAGAAAGATTTTTCAAATACTAAGAGTCAAGACGAAGCCGCATAGTCAATTGAACTTTCACCTTTTTTTTTGTATCCCGCCATTGACCGCAAATGGACAGGAGAAAAGAAAAAATTAACGATCGGAAGCATCGAAGTGAAAAGGATGGCAAAGGGGAAAAAAGATACGTAGCTTATCGCCATAGCAAATCCCTTAATCTTTAAAGGCTTGTACACTTGGACCGAAAGTTGGAAAGTTTATTGTTAAAGGCGGGCTTATCAAAGGTATTATTTGATAAAACCCGAAGAGCCTCGGCGATAATCGGCCCTGAAACGCATATTTCCTTTCTTTTCCTTTTATTTTTGAGAAAAATGTGTAAGTCTTCTTCTTCCTTATCCTTAGAAAGGAAAATAAAGTTAGTGTTTTCCCTACTTCACTAAAAGACTATATTTCATGCCCGCGATACGGGAGGAAAGTTGTTGATTCTGTCGACTGGTAAGACATAAAGTGCTACAGTGGACAGAAAATTACACTTCCGTGTTACAATGAGCAATTTTTTCACCCTTTTCACAAGCGCGAAATACAGTTTTGTACAGCGAAATCGGGAAAAATTGTGGGTGCTACACGAAAGCTTGATTTTTACGTCGGATAATTTAGGCCTTTGCGTCACTCGAGCAACAAACTTCATCCTCGGCAAGAAATAATGCACTTCCCTCCCTTGTAGCATAATATACCATTTCCGTAGTAAGTCTAGAAGTAATAGTCAGACGTTGACGTATTTCAAGCTGATAGCGTGGTGTGTGTACGCTTTCTTCGAGGCTACAGTGGCGCGCGAGGGTCACCGCACGAAATGCAATTAGCGCGTGAGCCCTGCAACCTTACCTCTTCGATGAGGCTCACTGCTTCTTCGCGTTCGGGCACGTGCGCCGATAAACTTGGCTGCTATTACCGCGATGCGACTGCAACCCTCACGCTTCGACATTTCACAAACAGCTCATCTCTAGTCGCAATCGATTATCGAACGGTTCTGCCCTAGCTCTATTTCTTCTGCTCTTTTGCCGCTAACCTGAATCGGCAGTCAGTAAAGTGTATGGAAAATGCATATGCGATTAAATTGCAGGTTTCATGTGAATCATAACTTCTCAATAATGAAACGATTTAGAAACTGAACTGGAGCTTGACTTCTAAAAGACAAAAAGTACATCGTGTAACAAGGGTCGAAACTTGGCGATTGCGACGGGTTTGAGGTATGCCGCCCGGGCGAAGCGACGGCTGCAACCACACGAGATGCTAACGCCAATTTTGGCCTGTGCACATTCTATTTTTCGCAACGAGTGCATGAATAGACGTGCTGTAAGTAGTTTTGTAAAACGAACAGTGAAAAGTGAGGTTACAAAATTTTGACCCTAGTGTTAAAAGTGAAACACCAGGGGCGAAAGCCTAAGAATCGCGAACTGCGCTTGCGCCTATCGTTAGAATACAGTTATGAAACTATCCACTTTTGGGCCGCCAAACTGCCATAAGAAGCACCGCTGTTCATGCATGTGTTACAAAAAACTAATTTTAAAATTTCAAAAGCTCTCAATGGCTTGAACATTAACAGAAGAAAAATTCATTTATAAAACTCGCGATGGACAGAAAACTATTATAATAAAATATAAATTTACGAAAAACTAAAAAAAAATTATTTGCATTTCTCCCCCTCTGCAGGCACTACGCCTATTACGGGGCCAGTAGCCAGTCCTCCCTGAGGGCCTGATCCGGATCAATAACCCTGAAAGACCCCTATGCGGCCGCATCCGCCTTCGCCCGCTATATCGCTTATTTGACCATAACATTCTTGCTAAGGGCATGGGGGAAAATTGCAGTAAATTTCTTGCCGATGTAGCCGGTCTCGAGTTCGCCTCACCGGAGCTACGTTACGATTTTCTTCGAGAATGTAAACACAGACAAGAGCTGTATACATGTGCCCTCCACAGTTACCTGCGTATTTCTCATGTATACATCTGAAGCTTCATCGCGTCGGTGTTTCTATTTTTCGACAAAAATTTTCGGCCTCACCGGGAACGAGCCCGCGACCTATCGATGCTCTGGTCTAGAGGCCATTACTCCAACCACTAGACCAGCGCACCGGTTAAAAGATTTACATTAGAACGATTCATTTCAACTTAATTTCATGCAATTACATGCATTCATTTCATTCATATGCAATTCAATTATATACATTTGCTAACGCGGTAAAATACGTCTTTCGACTGCAGTTATGGTAGGGAATGAATCGTTTTAATTCAAATGTTTCGATACGTCAAATGATATCGAATATTATATATATGTTTTTTTTAAACTATATTTTATTATAATAGTTTCTAGTGTGTCGCGAGTTTTATAAGGTAACTTTACTTTCATTCATTTCTTTTAAGCAGTCGGGAGTTAAACAAATTTATTTATTCATTTTGATTTCATGCTTCTTAAAGATTAATTAGCTCATGCTGCAAATAAGTATTTAACTCTCGAAGCTAGTTTATGCGCTAGATATCTATGCACACAAAATCTGATGTCCACAACTGTGCAATAAATCTCACGTATGATACGGAAATAGGAAATACTAATTACTAAGGAAAAAAGTAAAAAGTGGAGATTTTCACCAAAAGCCATTGCACGTAATAGTTGTCGAATACAATATTTCAGAACATGTTATCTCATAATATGCGTAAGATATATAAAATGGGTAAAATGAGTATCACAGGTCTTACAGATATTCGTTCCTCAATTATTATTATCATCACTAACGACTGAGTGTAGTGTAGCAGACAGAGAGATGCAAAATATTGTGATGAGAAGTTGATCAGTGTTGGATTATAGTGTTGCATTATGAAACGAGCATAAATCTGTCTCTCTCGGTTTGGCCGTAACTATTGACAACTTGACACAAGTGAAGTTCTCGGTCTTCTGTTTGTCTTAATCGTCTCGTCCCGTCTCGATTTTACGATGACGAACGAGCGAGTTCAAAATAAATCTTAAGAAACCAGCGAAAATGAGCCTCCTAACGTGGGGAAGATCATTATTTCCTTGCGATGAGCTTAACTGTTTTGTTATATATCACTTAATCTCGCGTCTCGATCGGGTAAGGAGAATTTCGGTTTGACAGCACGATACGAGAGGAGTCGATCGGTAGACGTTTCGAGATCTGCTATTCTGCTATTCATTTATGCCTCGGATCGTCTCCCTCAAATGCAACACTAGACCACAGATTCGATAGATTTTTTAATTTTTATTTATTTATAGTCGCTTCGACGACAGGGTCATTAGCGACTGTATACAAAAAGAAAATAAATAAAAGGGGATATGAAATTGTATACAGTGACGAATTTACAGATTTGAAAACATATCAATACTTTTGAGGAATTCGATAATTTTTGGAGGTTTTCTGATCACTTGAGCACTGTTTCAAAGTTTGTGACAGGTTAAATTGTTGGCGTGCACTAGGTACTTTGGGCATTCGATGATTGCATGGTTTACAGAGAGGGGAGATTCGATAAAGTTATGGCAGAGATACTCCAATAGATCCAAAGCACGATTTCGTAAAATGTTTTTATCTGTATGAAAATATTCCTGACTCTTATTATTGGTGAAAAATATTGTAAACCGTGGATTGTAAACCATCACAGAAATGATGTTTTGAATTCTGTTAATAAATTTTTTGCCGTTTTTGAGAATATTCGTAACATCGAAAACGGCATCGATCTGCTGATCGCCGCTCAGTGCATAACTCCCGTCTTTTGCCCGGCGGACAGTCGGGAATAAAAACGAGCTCGATTGATGATAGAATTTGCTTAATTAACAATTGTAAAATATGATATAATCTTTTGCATATCATATTTGGGGGACTTGTTTGTCATTATGTGTGGAAATCACCTAAATACGACATGCGAATGGGTATTTTATTATTTGACAATATCTTTTATCACGGAAGCTCTGTTTTGACAGGGAGTTCAAAATTTTGTAGTATAATTAGAATATGCGTTCTGAAAACCATCGATATATTCCAGTATCTTTTTTGCAAGAGTCATTTACCTATGCGAATCAACAATTCATCACCTTAATTTCTGGAGAATGACATTGGTCGCTATTCATAAAATCGACGTACAAAATGTAGTTTAGTCTTTCTTCCGTTCTCGATATTATACCGGATAAAGAAATTGGACAAATTAGCTGATCGCCGCAAAAGGCATAACTTTCGACTTTTTGCTCGCGAGAAGGAGTTGCAAGGTGAATATCAACTCTTGCTAGATTCTTGCTTGACTTCTTTCGCTTATCTGTCTGTCCGTCTGTCTGTCAACTCATCGTTCCATGTGATCGTCTGTTTGTCTATCAAACCATCGGACTATCCGATCGCCCGTTTATCTATCAATCCATCGGTCCATCTGGTTGCCCGTTTGTCTGTCAATCCATCTGACGATCCGTTTGTCTGTCAATGCATCAATCCATTCGCTTGCGCATCTGCCTGTGCGTCTACCCGCCGTCAGAGAAGTTAGTCACAAATTAGTACAAATTCGAGGAAGAGTCAATTTCGGTTTGTGTAATAGTCTTATAATGCCGCCATCAAACGCTCCTTTGAAGATCGAAATATCTTATTTCGGCGTGCTTTTTTGATCCGATCAATCGCCGCTACATTCCATACATTTATTTGCGCAGCCACGATCCAAAATAAAATTAAATACTCAAATCGTGGTGTCTGTTATTGAAACGTCTTCAGCAAAAGACAGAAATCAGATCCCTTTATATTGGTTACCAAGAAGGGAGAGAAGTAAAAAGAGGTGGAATCGTCAGCTTTACATCTTCTCCAGGTATTCCTATAGCTACAGCCCGGGATTTCAAACAAATTAGATTAGGTAGGTGGGACGTGATGGTATTAGGCCATCGCGCATAGGCCGAAAGTCGCCTGATGTTCGGACGGAGACGAAGTTAGCAATAAGCTGTTGTCGAAAAGAAGACGGCGACGACTTAGCCTTTAGGGGACGTGCTTGTTCGTATATGTCCGTTTTCTTTGGTGCAGCCTCGTGTACTACTCGACTCTCCAAACCACCTGCCCCCGATCGCTCCGGTTTTCTCTCTTGTCCCAACCCTCGTATTCCGCGTCGGGTCTTCGCGAGCTCTGCTTTCGCTCTGCCCATGAACGTCATCTGGCATCTCGCCAAGTCGAAACGCTCAATGAAACAGTCGGACAAGGGGCCAAGGGGAGAAGACCACAGAGAATCGTGTCTCCATACCCTCGTTGGTGCTTTACGGGTTCGGGCGTTATGCAGCATTAACACGCGCGAACGGGGCTGCACCCCTTTACACACTTCGCTGCTCGTGTGGCTCAGTGTAGCTGTTTAATCGTGGCCCTGCGAGGACGACGACCTTGACGGTATAATTTAATTCTTAGTAGCGTAGTAGACACTCTGCGGTGTATTTAGACAGTTCACATGGCTTACATTTAATGGACTGAAAGGATATAAAGTTTTGTAACATCATCTTCCCGCGTTATAGTTAAAACTCTTGTCACGCGATATGAATATTATCACGTTGTATTTACAAATAGCATTCGTATTTTACACTTGCCTGAAGTGTGGCAATATAGCTCTATGATTGATGAAGATCTGCTTCCGCGACACGGTAGTTACCGTAACGGTATATTTTACTCCGGCTCTTTTTTCGCAGGTTAATTAGGGAAATATTTTCTCTCTGCATTCGAGTTGAATAATCGAGGCTAAGTTGCAGCAAACCCTTTTTACCTGGAAAGTTGGTATGATTCTCCAAAAATGTACATGTACATGTGTAGTTTTTTCCTGCGTGGCGTATTTCTTAATAAAATATAGTACAACTTGTAGGAATTGCATAACTTATCAGATTTGTTGCCTCCGTTTCTAGGAAGTGAAATTTTAATGGTGATTTGTTTATTTGCAGCAGAACAATTCCGTCTTTTGTACCAAAAAAAAATTTTGCATCCAAAAATTTCCCGTAAGGCTTGAATAAAACTCAAACAAATATTGCCAAATCTACGAAACGTACAAAATCTTTCTGTCTCACCTGAAATTTCACATAATTACCGAAAGAAGATTCCGAATTACATAAAAACTTATTCACCATACTTGCTTGGGAAGTTCGACTTCCCGCCCTACGGGCTTTACGTAATTCGAACTTTCCGCTGCAGATATGGTGAAAAATCGAGAGTGAAAGTGGACTATCCCCAACCACGTGACTCAACCGAATCTTACACGCGGTTGAACATAGTCTACTTTCCCTCCCTAGTGGCGTAATATACTATTCCTTTATACCTCGGTCGAAAGTACGTACTTTCGGCATCAATTCCGATGCACAAAGTTCAAGATTCGTGCATTGGTAAAACTACAGGCACGCCCCCTGTATCAGCGGGAGCAAAAAAATTTTCGCTCCCGCTGCCGTCAGTCGCTTAACTATATTTACGCGCGCACGTATATCATTTAACCTAACCACGGAGCGGCTAACGTGATATTTTTATTTATTTTGGAGACACAACTCCTCGTATCAAAATGATTTCGACTGATGAATCGATGGACGGGGTAGAAATATTAAGAGATTTAGATGCAGAGGCGCAATCAATTATTGAATCAGAAACGTTAGCCAAGAAGTCGGCCGATCGGTATAAACTCGTCTACGAAATAAATAACCGTCTAATAAATAAACGATGATGTTTATACATCTTTAACTAATATTTTTGAAAAGGGTAATAAATTTGAATAAATATATTTGTTTAACTATGATTATATTTTCTTTTCTTCTTTACATGATGCCTTCCCCCCCGACCAGCAGCACTTGCTTCGCTCGTGCCGCAAGTGTCGGGTCAGGCATCATTACGCGGGTACATGCACCTATTTTCTCGTACTTTCGACCGGCTATAAAGAAAAATAGTATACACCACACGGGCAGGAGTTCGACAGCCCTGGACTGGGTGATATGATGCCCTCGGTTTCGCCTCGGGAATCATGACGCGCGGTGCAAGAATTTTACACAATGAATTGTCACTGCGCACGCGGTTAATAATTCTTCAAATATCAAAACTACAACCGTATATTCATCGGTTGCGGTTGCGGTAAATTTCAATCGAAGGTTCCGAATTTCTTATCACTTCATTTAATCCTCAAGGTTTGATCCTTGCGTAGTCCTTTTTATAAATCTATTGTAAGACCGCGATTGAACTTTGGACGCTATGAATTATGCAACGCAATGCAATCGAATTTTTCTCGAATGTCGTGATGATTCTTGTTGGATCGTTGGACTAGTACGCCTGTGATTTTGCGATGAGAAAGTGCGGTTGCACAAACTGTGCCTTGCGGAAAATTCGATTTCAGTCACGTCTACGTCTATCTCCATTTCCCGGCAAAACGCAAAACCACGAGTAATGCCATTTCCTAGGCTAGGCTCAGACAGTTTTGCGTTCGGAGACAGGAATTTCACGCGAATCTAACACTGGAGAGGGATGAACGTAAGGCTACGGGGCGGGGGGAGCCAGAGGAATGATTCGGAGGGTACGCAGCGTACGAGGGTTCGGTCTAAGGCTTTGAAGCGGGTTCACTGCCTAGACTATACTCTCCTCCTCCTTCCCCATGGGTTTCCCGTAAGCTCTTCAAACTTCAATTTGTTTCATCCCCTTGTGTTTTCCAACGACACGCCATCCCTTTACGTGCGTGCCTTATTCACCCTCGACACTCCTAGCATGTCCTTCTCTACATCTCTCTGACTCACCCGCTCTTGCAACCCTGAATCCCCTCGCCTTCGCATTACTTGGGCTCAGCTCAAACTGTGATGAACATCCGAAGAAGAATAATTGCTGTGGCGACTAAGTGACGAAAATTAAATTACATCGTGCCTGGGCTGTCAAATTATTAACGGCATCGTTGAACTGTTCAATGGCAATTATGTATTTGTATTTATCCTAAGGTGGCATAAAATGAATTGTCTTCAGCCATTGTACAATCATTCTAAATGTCTTAAAAACAAAATCATTGTAAAAAACTTAGGATCTCAAGAGTAACTTGGACATATTAACAATATAATTTTCAAAAAATTCATGGCTTACGATCGAAAGATTTCAAAAATCTTTGAAAGCTGACGGCGATACAAAATATAAAACTTCTGCGGAAATGAACCCATTTTAGTTCATCGAAAAATATTTGCGTTTCATCATAGAAATGTCCCTGCATATGTGGACTTACCGGAATGGGAAAAAAGGGCGACGACCCACGAAAAAAGGGAAACGCGATAAACACGGTCGAAACTTTTTTGCGTGAATGGACGAAAAAAAATGTGTAAGCGCCTAGGGAAAGGAATTGAGTTACAGCGAAACGACAAACTTTCTGGGGGGACGTTCAAGCAGCAGCAGTATCGTCATCGTCGTGAGGGGCGCGACAAGTAGTGGGGGGTTGCTTTCCTGTTGCGAGGACAATCTGGGTCAGGCCTGGCTTAAAATATTCATAAAGCCACACGCGAGATCTACATACGGGTGGTTCGATTCACATTAGAAATGCGCTGACTGGGAGCTGTCAAGTAACTTTGAAGGGCCGGTGGTCTCATGTGTTGGTGAGTAGTGCAATCCGCGAACAAGTCAGCCTCACCTGAGAGTCACGAGTAGCTCTTCTGACCGAGCTGTTACCCGAGAGCAGTAATGTTTTTTTTTTGCTTTTAGTACTGCTTTGGAACAACAAAATCGTTCCGACGCTTAGACACAAACAATATTGGAATGCTAAAAGATTAATAATAGGCTGAAAAATAAATGCATCAATATCAATAGTTCTTATTTACAACATATTAACTTTTGATTATACAATAAAATACATTTTTGAAAAACTCAGTTGAATCAACAATTTTTTTTTGTTTTAACAAAATCGCACAGGTCTATACGTTCATATGATGTTGGTTTCTTTGAATCAAATTTCGCTTATGATAATTAAATATTTTGTAATTTTCACATATATATTTATTTGAATTGAGTAATAATTTGTTGCTTCAGTTACCTTGATTTTCAGAGGAATGAAGATCATGTTTTTCAAATAAATATTTCCTTGAAAAATGTAAAAATTTGTTTTAAATCAGAAAAGTACTTTTTCACTTAACTGAATCGGACTTGAAATAAAAACCGTTCCGAAACCAACATTCGTTTGAACTGCACGAATGCAATTATTATTACCAAACAATACGGTACGTCTATTGTGGAATTGAGAATAAAAACAAATATTTTGCGTCTCGACGATTATGTATTGAGACATTGCCGGTAATAATGGAAGGAACGTAACGGTTTCTGTGGAAGAAAATTTCTTTCTGCCTAAACTGTGATTCGAACATACGACCAAACTTCCTGAGAACGCTACCGCGACTGTTCTACCCGAGTACTTGCTGATTTAGAATATCTAAATGGTATAATAATAATGCAGGTATGATTTGCAGAATTGAGCGCTTTCGAGGAAGTGCGGTTGGTTGTCCTTACTAATGTGACGGCCCTATATTACATATGTATAAGAAAACGATTCGAATGAGAGAACATTTCTAGGTGACATTACTACTAAGTGACATTAACGCAGTGGTTAGCCGTCCTACTCAGTTCCAGAATAATTCGGGCTCAAATCACGGTGATCAGCATATATTTTCTCTCTCCGATAATTCGTCAGACCATCTGCACTACACATACACACCTTTCATAACCTGCCCTTCGCGACTGTTACATCAAATTGAAGTCCAAGACAAATAAACGAATCATTTCGATAGAAAACGGTGAGTGGTATAAAGCTTAACATCGTATAAAATACAGAGGGTTTTGGAAAAACTAAGTATTCTGTAGACACATGGGGTTTTAATAATAACGTTTTCGGTTACTTTAACATAGAATTTCTTTCAACCAAACCAACATTTTTCATCCAAACGCATTTATGTGCAATATGATTCAGTTCAAGTGCATCAGATATTTCATCAGAAATATCACATGATTCAATCAAATCACAAACACATTCGAATGTATTTTCAGATTCAGGTCAACGGAATATCTTGTCAAATCAAATAAACGGATTCAACTGTCCGTTGGATTCAATCAAAATAAGCATTTGTTCGAGTTAAACAACCGTTATTGAAGTTAATTAAATTCATATCTGTTGTTTCAATTAAGCGCTATAATTAACCGGAGTCTAAGAGTCATCGCTGTTCATTTTGTTGATTCAACTAAAATGTATTCAATTCAAAAAATTATTTTTTAACTTGGAAAAACCTCCAATCAGCAAAACGCATTCAGTTAAATCAACTGAATTTTTTTTAGTGTACGTCAACCTGCTTCAGCACGATTTTTATATAAATTATTAATGATTTCGAAAACAATTATGGAAATTGTTATGGTTGGCATGGAATCTATTAAACTGGATTTCAAGTGTTGAAAATATAAAAAACATAGAACGGAGAGAAAGTTGGTCCGCTTTAGTTATCCGCTTAACAGGGGACTTGAACTTGTATAATTTACGTTTTTATTTTGTTCGGAACAATAATACAAAATTACTTTTTTTCGTTTAAGAATCGAGGATTTATTGAAAGAATAAAATTAAAGAGTACAACACCTTTACAAGATTTGAAGGATCAGAAATGGAGAGGGCTGTGAGGATTGAGAACGAAAAATGACTAGCCAAGTCAAGTCTTTCCCCTCTTAATCCTTCTTCTTATACATCATCGTAGTCTCAACATTAACCCAACCCTTGCAAGGATATCTTCTCAGATGGGAATACTGCTCAGTTATCCCAGGATTTGAAGTAGCGCTGAAATAACCTTGAATGACGAAGTAAATTTCTTTCTGCTCAAGGTGACGACGAGCGGATCAACTCATATTCACCTCCTGAATTGATGGCTTCCTTACACTTGAATAGAAATCCCGTTAGTAATATAACAATCCATCAGGTTGATAGTGAGTCTCATGAGAATTCAGCGAAGATTTTTGGGCTTCAATCCTTTTGATCGTTGACGATACTTGAGGAGCAGAGATTCCTTTCAAGGATAAAGTGGTACCTTGGTTTGTCCAAAGGAAGGATGAGTTTAAATCAAGGGCCTTCGGCAAGTCAACGAAAGTAATCCTCCTTGATACAAGGGCAAACAAAATGAGGAAAGGAAAACACGGTCTGTGGAGCAGAAAGATATGTGAGTATTTCTGCGTTGACCGAGCCCAATAGATCTACGGAGGCCTCAAGCATCTCGATGAAACGTATACTATACGTAAACTCCCATAAAAGCATGATTTCATAACTCCCAAAGGATCATATACAGGGTTCGCTCAACCAGGAATTAAATTGATGGATCTGTTTTCATGAAAACTTTCTAAAATGGCTATCGAAATGGCTAAAACGGAAATCAACGTTGACTCATTTCTTTAATGAAGGGCTTTTTTAAATTGACGATTAGATTGCTCATGAGTCTCGCCCGGCTTAAACAGAGAATCGGTGGGTTTAAATTTTTTTAATAAATGGTGATACTTCAGAACTGGAGTTTCTTTTTATTTTCCAAACTTGCCCAAAGAAAAAATGAGTCTTACTAATGAAAAAAGGTGAGAGAAAATATATCGCGTCTGTAAAGGTGGAAGAGATTCTGCTATATCTGGATTGTCACAGGCGATTAAATCTACTGATACACCAGGTCTCACAATGAAATATATTGTGGACACAAACAAACAACGAAGAAATATTCTTATGTATCTTAAAAAATGAACTAAAATTTCTGTTTTAATGAAAACCTTAAACAATAACCAGGAATTTGTAGCTCGTTTTGATTTAAATGACAAATCCTTGAGTTAGTGGTATAATAATCCGAAAATAGCCCGGAGCAATAGCACTGTAAATGATTCTCCGTAGAATGCAGCAAAGACTTTTCGGTTTTGACTATTTTCACTAGTGATATCACTTCAGATTCGAAGATTTTCTTTTCTAACGTTACTCCTCCCCTTGTCAAAAGGGAATATGTCATCAGATTAAGCCACTTTGAGGACATGGGAAAATTCCTGTCTCATACAAAAGCAAACTTAAAAAGGGAAAGGAAACGAATCGAGTCTGTAAAACTAGAAGACATTCCTGCTATTTCTCGTTTTAATAAATCTAACCCAGATCTCCACCAGGTCTCTTGATAAAATGTATCCTATATGCAAACAAGAAACGAACGAATATATTTATGTATCCCGGAAGATCATGTAAAGGGAAAACTCAACGTGGAGATTGAACTGATATTCTTTTTGTGAGAACTTGCGAAAATATGCAAATAACTCAAGATCGTTCCAACATCATCGGCCACCTTCATTTTTCCCCTAAACTTTCCATAGGCTCTGCCGCTTTGAGCGACGCCATGGTTCATGCATTATTTTCAAAACCGTTCTCGCAGAGGGTTGCTCCCTTTCAGGGTCTCGGGGTTAGGACCAGCATTCGGAATTTGGTTTCTGACCCAACTGACGAATTTTCCTTCCCTTCGATTTTTTCACGTCCTAATTTCCTTTTCATTTAGTTATTTCCATCCTTCTTCAATTCCCACTTTGTCTTCTGACATCGATCACTCTCTCCTGTATATATATAGAGGAGAATTTCCTCTTCCTACCATTCCTAATATGTATACATGCATACATATATGGCGATATGATAACTCACATCCCATCGGTTCAGGCAAGATATTTCTATGTAACGCCGATGATTTGTTCAAACGAAATATCGCTGTTAGACGAGAGGGAGATGCGGACAAAGATGGGGAAGACGAAGTTGGAAATCGAGCCACATCCTTTCTCTAGCAGCAGCAGCAGCAGCAGCAGCAGCATGTATGTCCTATAGCGATAGGCAATATGGCCAGCATTGAGGGAGAGGAATACGAAGTGTATATAGCGTATTCCATGGATAGTGGGGGCAGATTTTTGTCTTGAAAAATTTGGGAAAATGTTTTTCATAAAAAATGAGCGCAGAGAACAAAACATTGAAAAATACTTCCTGAAACATGACTTTAGGAAGACTTTTTTTACTTTTTGTTATGTCGGGCTCTATGTTTTCAACCGAAATCAATCTCGGGATCCAACCCAGACAACATAAAAAAAAGCCTACCTACAACGTTATTTCAGGTTCCATTTGTCTTTTTTTTGTAATTCTGGGTCCTACGTTCTTAATTAAAATTGACTTTTTCAATTTGCACGATCAACACTTGTTCTGTCAGCCGCGGAATACCCTGTATATAATACCGTAGGGGTACGAGTTGGCACGTTAGTAGATAGAGACTGTGGTGGCCAGACGGCCAGAAATCATATCCATGCCTTATGCTCTTGTGATATATGATCGTGTCTAAGACGTGACAAACGCCTTATGGACGAGTGTCTTTCTCTATCTTGCAAGTATGTGTGTGTTACCTATGGCAAAGCAACTGATAGAGAGGATAGGCATTGTGTGTTTTCTTTCCCCTCATTCTTATTTATCTTCCACGTTTACCCAAATCGTCCATCTATGAGTCAATGGTAATTCAACGCATTAACAGCATTATTAAATGAGTTCGTTCCTGCATGAAATTTGAAATAAACTGCTTGAAGGTGACAGAAGCTAGAACATTAAGGTCAACTTATCGAAATACTTAAAACTTTATAGAAAAACACTTTTTAAAAGCTGCTTTCAAATTATTTTAATGTTAAGGCTTTCTTTACTCATGAAAAAAATACACGTTGTATTTCCAAGAGAATTCGACTGTTAATAATTTTTTCTCAAATTCTTGGAAAAAAGGTTCTGGAAATATTATGAAACATAACTATTTTCTCAGTACAACATATTGACAACTGCATTTCCTTGAAACCTGTTACGCCAGTCGAAGACATTAATCGTTATAGCTTTTCATATATATTTCAGTATAAAACTCTTCCTCTCGTGATTCAATAAAAAATTTCAATCTTTAATTACTATCAAAAAAACAAACATTCGGAATAAACATCAATATGAATCAATTTGGGAACCAAAGAAATAACTGTAAATTAACCCTTAGCGGCCATACGGAGTAACTAGTTACCCCGCTCATTTAGTGGCCGCTAAGGGTTAAGCTCTTTAGATAAAAATGTCTCTTATTATGTTATAACAATGTAAGTCGGTATGGGTTCGTTGAAAACTTTCACTCTCTTGATTATTCTATAAAGTAAGCAAACTTGAAAATCTCAACGCACATTATGTGTAAATCCCTTTGTCCTTTTAATGGAGTCTCACCTTGGAACGAAGAGTGATGGTGTTTTTAGAAGATGAGAAAAAAGGTAAAGCGAATAGAGCTTTAGTTGAATGTATAAAACAGCGTATCGGACATATCATAGGCCGTGTCGTCGACGCGGATGTTCATCTTCCGAAGCTTGAACAAACGTGCGTGTCAGTGGATTCGTCCTTGCACTGTCAGACACGGCTCGCGTCACTGACGTTCGCGATAAACGTATGTCAGTGTGTTGGTTTCTCGTGTGTATACGAAAATGCATGCACGTACGTTGACGGTCGCGTGATAAATGCATAAGCGTTGCCACACTGTACGTGCAGCCACATCTATAGATATACATTAGGGTGCGAGAGCGTGAAGTGTCAGAGTAGGAGAAGAAGCGAGAGATAGTAGGTAAAACGGATGTGCAAGCAGAGCGAGAGAGACCCGATGAGGGGTACGAGTAGTCCCGGGTGTTGTGCTGCCCGTCGCCTCTCGAGCACGGTCGACCATAACAAGGACGCCAATCAAACTGGCGGAGTGGAAACCGAGGAAGCGACCGCGAGAATGAGAAAATTTATCACTACGAGACAATTCGAGAGAATGCAAAACAAAATGTGCTGAAAGCAGAGCTTCCAGTGTTACCCTTTTCGTTCACTTAATCCCACCAATTATTTTCTCCATTGGCAATATCAATAATGGCTGTCTCATGAAGGAAATCTTCGTTTCCATGAAGAAATAATTTTTCGAGATTCTCGTGGTTCGAGCTTTTCTTTTCATTCGTATTATATTAAAATTACCACACAAAAACTTCGTTTTTTTAGTCCTATTGACAAATTATGAAACTCTAATAACCCCATGATGTATAGTTGCTGTTGAAATTGTTTTTAAAATATGTTTTGCAGTATTGTAGTAGTGGGAAGGTTAAAAATGTTAAGCCTGCTACTCGGCTGTATTTTGACGTGACATTGTGGAAATCAACAGTAATAACAATGTCAAGACTTTACTCAAGTTCAGATGTTTTTGAAAATCATTCCCTTTTAGAGCCAACACTAACAGTTTCATGAATTAAAAAGCACACCCAAAACTCCGCTCATTAAGAAGTCTAAAACATTGTTTCCGAAGAAATGTCCATTTCTGAAAAGTATTTAGTCGCAAGTGTCGAGTAGCATGCCACATAATATGCCAGCAACCTCAAAAGAGTGATAAATGGAAACGTGTCACTCTCGCGTGTTCCACATCGTCGCCCTTGGTTGTCTCGCGCATCCAACAACGTGTTTCACTTTCTACTCTAATTTTTGTCCCGGATATAAATAGAGTGAGAGCGAATACTGCAGAAAAAAAAGAAACGGAAAAAAGGAAAGGAAAAAGAGGGAAGGAATAAAAAGCAAGAAAGCGAGAAATAAAGATGAGAGGGTACCGGTAGAAACAGTAGTAGTGAGCGCAGTCAGTACAGCACCGCCAGGAGCCAGAGCACTCTAGGCGCAATGCTTTGACGCCAATTAACTTGACAGCAGAGCGGTGCACTCGGAGAAACGACGACAGGCTAGCCCAGGCACAGAGAGAAAGACAGACAGAAATGGAAAACAAGAGGGAAGGTAGACGTGCGCTTACAACGTAGAAGACGTACTGCCTACGTACCGGTCTGATCTTCCTCTGTATGCCTCTCGCTTTTGTTCACAACACACATGCCCATATCATATATACGTATGATATTAATATATATATATGGTAAATGTAGTATGTCGCACACTCTCTTTTCGCGGCGCGAAGCATGCACTCGCGTGCTACACAACGAAAACGAGGTCACTCTCGGTGTCGTAAGTATTTCTCCCTTGCATCTCTGTCTCTCTATTCGACGTCGTCTCACCCTTGTTCTTGGGCTTCGACCGCCAAACCCTTTCCCTTCCTTCGTGTCTTTCCTACCCTTGACTCATTGAATCCCGGGAGTATTCTCTTCCTCCAATTATCGAATCGACACGTCGCTAAACAGAAGCGTGAACTACCTGAAGCACGAGCTCTCTTCTTAGCTTGGTCAATCAATGTAATGGCAAGAAGACTCGTGGGATGTCAACTTAAAGCTGTTCGTGAACATGTGACTATTTTTGGGAGTGCTAAAATATCCAACATTCTGAATATTTTTTCGTATTTCTTTTAGGATTGCCGTTGATTACTATTGGAATTTATGGGCGAACATGAAGTGCTGAAGTATGATACTATTTGACAATAATTGTTAGAATATAGGCTTATTTGAGATCAAATGTTTATCGAGTTATGATATTCCAGCTCAGTGTATTCCGGGAGTATCATCTTTTTCCAATTATAGAATCAATACGACGCTAAAAAGAAGTGCAAGCTAACTGGAGTACAAGCTCCACTTAGTTTGATCAATCAACGTAATAAAAAAAAGGCACTCTACAAGTGGGTTTTTAATTTAGAGCTGATCACGAATACGTGAAAATTTTGGGACGGCTAAAATATTTCACATACAAAAGATATTCGGAATATCTTTTCGTCATTCGTTTACAATGACTGTCGTCACTGTTTTAGATTATGGACGAACGTGAAGTGCTTCTGTATGGTACTATTTGACAATAATTTTTGCGTCAATTGACAGTGTCAAACTGAAGTATTTATAGAATTTTGGCATTCTCTTCGGCGTTTCTATATCGTTGTATATTACATCACAGAAAACACCTGTTCAAAACGTTTTTTTTAAATATGGGTGTGCACACATCGTCTTCTCGTGCCTGCGTAGCGTGCGCGAAATAGTCGATTTTCGCATGTTATGGGAGATTTTAATCACACACTCCGAACTGTGCGTGAATAACTTCAAGCCAGATTTCACAAATGGCTGAACGACGCATTCATTCAGGTTGTGCAGTCACTTTGTTAACGAGATTCATTGCTGTCGAACAAAAAATCGCTGACAGGGAGTTAACATTGACGTGACGATCGAAGTGACAAAAAAATATTATTTGTTGTCGGACAAACATGAAAAAAATTTCGTCGATTTTTCAGCTAAAATTTTTTGAGTATTTACATTCAGCCCCCCCCCCCCCCCCCCCGGCGATCCTTTTTCGGGCAGACGCTGCTCCCCTTACAATGAGATCGAACTTCGCACGCTCATATATAAAAAAAATAGTATGTGGGACGCGTGCGCTTAGGTGAGTCACGACTGGTGTGAAGTTTGCCAATCACACGAGCAATCATACTTCACGCACTTGTCACACAATGTACTATTTGATGAACAACAGCAGTGTACGTGCGTTCGGTATGTAGCTTTAGTGGTCCAAAGAGTTAAGCAGGAATTTTTGCGGCCATTACTTTAATTTTCGACCGCTTAGTCATGCCAACTGTTGAGCGGGAGGTTTTTCTGAGTTTCTAATGAATTCGTTGTGTGTATCTTTTCTTTATGGAAGATCTGTAATTGATTCGGAAGCACGTATTTCTCCACATAATGATACCACTGATATAATTATGGCAATGAATTCTTTAATAAATTAACAACGTTATTTCCTTTCATTCACAAATTCATTAAATAATCATCTCATACATTTATTTCACTAGATATTTCATTAAATAATCAACTTATGAATTCATTAATCATTTCATTGCACTTATAATCATTTGAAGAAATTATTTCATTCGTCAGCACATCCCACGTATCATTTCATAACCATTGCATATCGCATATCATTTCATAATCATACATCATAGCATATCAAATACCATTGTCCAATCATTTCATAATGATATATCATTTTATATCACAGACATTTCATAATATTAAATATCATTTCATATTCAGATCATTGCATATCACATACCATTTTTATAGTTGATACAATTATTCCGACATTCCGGTAAGAAATAGGGGCACTTATCTCGCCAAAAGTCCTTGCTCGCACGTTACGCCGCCATTGGTTCATTGGTGTGATACAGAGCCGTTGACGTCACTGGAAAACCCTTGGCAACTTGTGGCCTGCCCGGCCTAAAATCATGAAACATTTTCTCTCCAAAATCGGTGGTTTTGGAATTCCGTTTGGGTGTTGATCTTTCCCAAGTTCTTTTACCTCCGTATCACTAGCCGCGTATACAAGCTTATTGGGTAGCCGTTAATTGTGGTATCTGGCTGTTGCTCTATATATATATATATAATTGATACAAGTGATATGTCGTCAAGCCTCATAGTGAGCTCGCAGACGACTAAAATTCGTGCCGAGCGAAAGCGCTAATCTTGCTCCCCTCCTTTTCTATAATTACAAATCAATTTGGAGACGGCGGTACCATATTGATCACCTCAA
This sequence comes from Tromatobia lineatoria, assembly GCA_949699805.1. Classification (NCBI taxonomy): domain Eukaryota; kingdom Metazoa; phylum Arthropoda; class Insecta; order Hymenoptera; family Ichneumonidae; genus Tromatobia; species Tromatobia lineatoria. Next base: position 13,902,499 of record OX453045.1, on the reverse strand, counting down.
CAACTATTCAAATACGAAAGGCCGCCTCGAGCCCCATACAGTGCAAGATTTATTACATCGTGTAGAGCAGGAACTCAGTTACAACGAAGCTGCCCGCAGCGGCCATGTTTTCTGCACGTTCTCTGTGCCCTTGTGCAAATGTGGTACAGTACAGTGCATTGCGAAAGTGGCTGCAGTCAAAACTGTGGGCGTCTCGAATAAAGGGACATAAAGGGGCGGAGATAATGAAAGGTAATTGGCGTACTTGAGAAATACCCAATAATATTTGATTAAACAAATCTTTCTGACGTGATTTATGAAAAGTCTCTTTTGGTTGTTTGTGGAGTCGTAATTCACAGTTCTGATTTTCTGTCGGAAAATCCAACCCAAAGTTGTTTCCCTTTGAGATATAGAATTGTGGTTTTCGCTATCGCTTCTAAGTTGTATAGTATACCGTCGAAAACATCTGTTTCAAACGTTTTTATTGTCGTTTCTGATTTCGGAATTTTTTTTTCTTGGTTTCTATAGAGATATGAGAAACTTCGTCAAAAGCGGTAAATAAATCTCCGGATACAGATTTTCTGTTAATTTTATCGAGCTATCAACATTTCTCATGATACAAGCAAGGAAAAAAATGTACGAGAGGTTCCGAATATTTCTAAAGCTTCGTTCTACAAAAGGTTTCCGGATTTGAGAATTTTGCCTGGGGATCGGGTAAATTAACTCATTAATAACGAAGAGGGTGTGGAGTATAATGATGAGTCTCGTCGCTGTGTAATTCTCGTATCCGTGAAATGGGGTAGCCCTCGTTTCTTGTCCTCCCTTATTCAACTTCGACGAATTAACGCAATGAATTTCAGTGAGATTCAGAGGGATATTCAACCCTTGTCTCGGTATAGCCCGTTGCGCCGCGTCTCGTTGAAGGGTTGCTTAACGACGTGGAGGCTTTCATGTTCCTCGTTGTTTTGTTACGATGTTCATCGAGCTCTACACATGCATGAATCATTCGAGTATAACGTAGTCAACAGAAAATATGTATTGGCATAGTTAGTGTAAGTGTGCTTTAATTTAATCGGAAAAAACCAACCTTTTCTCACACACAATGAAAGCTAAATTGCAGAGGCGTCTGTTGTGAACACCGCTTCATCCCCTACCTCTTGAGATTATCTCCTCGTTCCCTCAGGGTGATTCTTAGCTTCTGTCCTGCGCCTCTTAACTCGTACTTCTTTCTTGATTGTGATTCCTATTCTTTCTGGATTCGTAATTTTTTTTTTCTTTTTTCTATATAAAAATATGGCCACTTTTTTAAACTTATTTTTTGTTCTAGAGGGCTGGAAAAATGGTGTCTTGCAAGCAAGTGCACAATAAAAGCAAGAGTAAGGATCGTATCACGTAGAGAGTGACTTAGCATGCCCTCATAAAATTAAGGCGGTTGCTCAGTCATCGCCTAATGATAAGAATGAGTTGAATTTTCTCAGAGAATATCCGTTCATGGAAATCACGCCTCCATGCCAAATCCCAGAACGACCGTCTGCATACTTATCGAGTTATTAATTATTGAAGTTGACTTTTATACATATGGGCGACATAGCGAGGGCTATACGCAGCTCTAATGCAACACTGGAAAGTATACTAAGAATGTTACGAAAGTGATGTCAATAGATGAAAATCATTCCTTGGATGTTCCGGAAGAACTTTTACGAAGACCGAAATAGATCGTCTGGTTAGTTATCGGGAAAACGTAATAAGGGTCAGAAAGACCCTGAGGAACTTCCTTAAGTCCGCACCAAGCGTATCGTTAGTGATAAAAATACTTCATGACGACAGTCTTAACTCTGGTTCGTAGATTAATTAAGATTATGGATAATTGAATGTGTCCCAACGATACTGATGAAAGTCGAGACTATTTTCTAATGGGAAACTTAATAAATATAGTCATACATTATACAATTCTCTAATCATATGGACAGCACGATGTACATGTTAGTTTGGCCAAATTCGGCAGTCATGAACAATTTAATTTATTTCCCACTGGCCCATCAACTCACCAGGAATATTTTCGTTCAGGTGCTCAAGTCAATGACCGTCAAAAAAATGAAAAAAAAAAAATTGTCCTTCTAACTAAACATTTATTGTATAAGCTTTAATCGTCGATTTTATAAGAACCAAATGATTTTATATAATTATTTTATTTACAATCGATAAATACTATCAGCGAGGGATTCAGCGATTTGAGATAAAACTGAATTTGACAAAGCACCACGGATTTCGATAGAGAGAAAAAAAAGATCAAATAAAATACAAGCTTACAATTCTTTAAAGAACAAAGACGCTCAGTTTCTACGGTAAATGTACATCTTAAGCACAACTGATAATTACTTGGGATCATTTACTCAACCGCACAGAATATGGAACAAAAAAAATTGCTCATGATGAATAGTAATCCGATGGTCTTGGGGCCTATCGATAAATTCTTTGTCTGAGGAGTCACCTGCACATTTTTATATAATCCCAGTAGCCGAACAAGCACAGAGAAAAATAATTTTGTTGTTGCAGTTAGTCTTAGTTTGCTAGGTCTATTTTGCTGCAATAGCCTTTCATTTAGCTCATACAGCAACTAACTTGGTCTCTCAGCAAATAAGCGTTCGTTGCGGAAATGAGAAATGCGTCTCCCAGATTATTTGCGGACCCAACTAATGATTCATTGGCGGAACTTATACATTTTGCTGGAAAAACAAATTAGTAAAAAGAGATTCGCACCGTTAGCAACTGAATATTTGCTCTAGCGACGGCGTTGGATTTATCGAAATATTTGTGCATATAAACAGGCATTTGCTACTACCACAACAAAAGTTTGGCGCTCGGGCAAATTCGTTTAAATTCCTAGCGTAACCATCGAAGAAAGATCCGCCAGCAAATGAGCTGCTGCAAAAATAGGCGGGTTGCATGTCCTAACACGTTATACGCAACGCCATTGTTCTGTTGCGATCTATTTTTCAATACTGATTTGTGCAAAGTTCGTTCATGACCTTCACGACCGCAGTTCGCATCATCACCGTATTCTTAACGACGGATTTACCAGCAAAAGCGCCGGGGTCCTTGCGATCTGTGTTCAAAACGTGGGGCATAAGTGAAGACGTTATACAAATGTTTGAAGTTAAGTTATCAAATTTATAACAAATGCTAGAAAGAAAACTGAAAAAAAATGCTTGTTTAGGTCAACTAAGCGCTTGGTTATATATATGCGCCAAACGATTAATTTGTTAGGTCAACTAAGTTATTGGTTAGGATAACCAAGTTCTCCGTAACATAACCCTCAAGTATACATAATAAGCTTGCGTATATTTGGTCTACAACAGCAAACGACTTTTGCTGCAACAGCAAACTGTTTGCGCTGCCAGCGTATGACTTTTGCTACAACAGCAAACTATTTGACCTGCCAACAAACTGTTTGCACTGCCAACAAACTACAATGGCTGCAACAGCAAACTGCTATTGCTGCAATAGAAAAATTGCTATTGCTACTGTAGCAAATTAGATACAGCGAATGAATACTGCTATAAGAGCAAGTATTTTTGCTGTCACTATATTTGCTAATGATTTTTGATGCGGTAGCTAATCCCATGCTGTTGTAACCAAATATTTTTCTCCGTGAGTAAGTAAACATCAACAAATGTTATTAATACTGACTCGATTTCCAACTCTCAATATAGCGATGAGTGAATAATTCTTCACTACTAAGAATATCTAGTGAATTTCATACCTTCTGTATCGTTGGGCTTCCTTTACACTCGCTGCATTTAGTTTGAATCCAAAATTATTCTATTTAGCAGTTCTACCAGAATTGCCAGGTTTTTTTATTTTCCATTTCCCTATTTCATCCTTCGCTGAAGTTTTCGCACTGCGGACTGTTTTCCAAGGTGGAAAGGGTGTTCTCAAGCATCACCAGCAGCAGGAGCGGAAGCTTCGAAGTCTAAGAATCGAGTCTGGCGTTGGCAGCTGTCGAATCCTCTCGAGATTCTCATTAGCAGCTGGTTCAGTAAATGAAGGAGAAGCTGTACGATGGGATAGGAAGAGAAAAGCCCTATTCCCATTTCCAACGTTTTCCATTGCCCTATCTCCTCGAAACGCTCGGCCACCGTGCAATGAAACTAGCACACTTGCCATCTTGGCCTTATAGTTTCCTATCCTTATACCTCAATCACCTTCAAACCTCGATCTATCTTCAACAAAGTAATTGAGATAATTATAGTAAAAATAATTGCCTCCCGATTGATTTCTTGATGAACAATCAAGCCTTGAGGGAGCTATTTCCATTTTATTGGAAGCACTTTACGTCTTAGAGATTCCAGACATTTCACCAACTTTATAGTCACGACGGTACGAATAAATTGATAGATGGTTAGGACGAGAATGAAAAAGTAACCCGTAAAAAACTATAAAGACAATAAAAATACAATCCATAAATTAGCTTAGCAATCGAATGATTCTACTGGAAAATGAATGCTTTCAGTTTTTTTTTATCGTATTCTCATTTTTCACCGTTTACTAATACTACCACGTTATTCAGAACTTTGAATGGCTACCTCATACTTCTAAGCTTCGGGCCATCACTTTCATTTCAAGAGTAACAGCTCAAGTCAAGATTTTCTAGGACTTAAGAGATCTAAATATGCTATCTGATCGTAACTCCAACATTGGAAGTTTTAGAATTTTGAAGCCCTGGACAGGCTGAGAGAGATTACAAAATCCGTAAAGAACCTGCGAAAAATCATTGCCCAAATGGAACCATAGAAGGACTTGGAAAAATGAGGTGGGCTCCCATTAAAGGGACTTGGGAAAATTACGTCTGGGGAGACGAAGAATCCTTCAAGAACTTTGGAAGATATAAAAAAATCCGCCCCTCTTAGAGAGACTTGACAAATCACCATCTAGGATAACGTTTTAGGGTAGGAGAGGCTTGAAAATTTTCGGGGGCTTAGAAAAATTGGGTTCTGAGGAGAGCAATGTGGGTTTTAACGGTTCCCTTACGGATTCTGTAATATTTAAATAATATAGAAAGGACTTCCTAATTTATTCCTTGATTATTAAACCTATGAAAAGCTATATAAATCATATTTGAACCATACTCAATGAATATTATGTCAAGTAACTGTATAGTGACAACTGTTTACTCATTTTTTAGTATGTACAACCAATTTTTTTATAACTATAACTATCGAAAAGTTACTAAAACTACCGAACAGTTACCACAATTATTTTGAAAGTTCCCATAACTATGAGGATGTTATTATAAAGGTAGTTGAAGAGACCAAAAATAAATGTATACTTTATAGTTGACTGTAATATTATGATTTCTCTTAGTCCATTTTTTTTCTCAAAACTATTCATATATTTATCTAGCATTGCTCATCAATCGCCTAGGCATCGATGAATGAAAGCCTAGAATAAAATAGCAAGTTAAAAAAAGGGTAAGGTGCTAAAGGAAAATACACGAATTAGTTGAACAAAGGTTCAGGTGGAGCGTGACTGATTCGATCGTTCCGCGGTGTCACAAAACGTTTACTCACCGCCACACAAGCACACAACTCACGTTTCCTCTCTCTTTTGCTTTCCCCTTTCATATAGCATTCGTTCGGTCGCTCGCTTTAACGAGACCGCCCGCGAAATTACAATTTTATGGATTTCACGCGGCACATCGGTCCTGCTCAACCGACTGCCCCATTTTCTCGCGCACCCCTCGCAAACCTCACGGTTCGGCTCTCACCCTCTCTCACCATCCCTGTTCGTCTCGCTCAGTCAACCCGCTTTCTCTATTTTCGTCCACAGGACGGAAGTCGTGCGACGGATCGACGTCACGTTTCTGACTAATTCGGAATCGCCGACTTTACCTTATCGATCCAACGTCACCAATACCTACTCTCCTTCCATCATAATCGACAACTGTAATATCACGAGTCGGAAAAGCGTTTTCCTTCATCTTGCCCATTTCTTAGTTCTATGAGTAGGAATGAAATGATCTTTCCAAGTTCGGATTGGGGAGATATGGACTTGAAAAATTGAGCTCTGTTTCTCTATAATCATTTTGTAATAAGAAAAAACATATCCTCTCTTAAAAAAGACATGGCTCATCAAACGTCAAAATATTGAAGACTAAAGCCAACTTTTCTAGCATTCTGATTGGTCGTCGACGGCTTTGACATGACGCCAACTTTAGACTGTCATAATTGCTGCAGGATCACGAGTGGCGCGCTTTTTGAATTGCTGCTGTTCCGCGGTTGTGAAATATAATACATTTTTTTTTTCGAAAATAGGTTCTCTTTTATTATTCTTTTTTTTGTTCGTAAAAAAAAGACATGGTACAGTGAAAGTCGATGACATCGAAACACAGAAGCAGAAATAGTATCATGTAAAATGTCGAATAGTTTAAACGTGCAAATTTTAAATGCTTAGCCATAAGAAGAGATAGATGGAAGGAAAAGAGTGTAAGTGGAGCCGGTACGTTCTTGCTAGTTAATTTACAATGTAGTGGGTGCATTAATTAGCAAAATATGTTTCCCTAAGTTTTTTTTCAAGAAGTTGTATTATCGAATTAAATATTTCCATCTAAATGTAATATATAAAAAGAATATGAAGATATAATTACTCCATAAACTAAAGTTATTCATGCTGTGGCCGCAATAGATGGAACGATGAGGTGTTGGCAATCGGGTTGAATAAAGGAATACAAATTTTCTTTCAATACTTGGCGTTGAGACGCTATCGCGTCTCTTGATCTTTATTTTTCTTCCTTGGACGTTTTGGAGTATTCTGCTCGCCTTACGGATTAAGCATTCAGTGCAATGCATTAGGAACTAAATTGCAAAAACAACTAGAATTAGATAGCCTACAAAACGTAAAATAAAAATACACCAGAAAATCAGAGAGTCGGGAGACCAAAACCAAATAAACACATATCCTACGTTTATATAATAAATAAACTTATTGAACAGGACCCTGATCAGGGCAGAAACTGTCTGATGAATAAACGAATAAACGAAAAGAAAAGAAGAATAAACGAATTCTTCATTTAATCCGGTCGCGAACAGTCGATTAACAGTTCTCATTATTCTTTATAAACTAAGTTTCGGAAAAAGATATTATAATTCGTATACTGACTGGGAATATTCGTTGCCTTCTTCGCGTTAAAAAAAAATACATTTTTTCCTAACGCGCATTTTTCGGATTGTAAAAGTGGAAAATAGACTCGCAAAATAAAAGGTCTCTATACAAATTATAACTAACAAATGTTTTATTGTTGCATTAAATCGGAATGTAGAGTGCATTCCTCATAGAATTACTTACCGAACTATCTAACATTTTCATTTGAATTTACAACAGATATGGCTAGAGGTGTTAAAAAAGATATTGCAAGGTTGAGATCTATTTCTGCGAAGAAATCCTCAATTATTCATATTTATATGGGGCGTTTACTACGCGATTTTATTTTTGAAAAATAATGTTCGTATTGCAGTAATAATTGCTTCACTCTTTGTAGTTGGCACGTTTACATAAAAGTGATTGCTGTAGAAAGCTTTTCCTTCCAGTAGAAATGGGTCCCGGCACTGAAAGGGTTAAACAGAAATGTATTCTGTGCTTCTGGAGTTCATTACATTGGCCGTCGTTTTATCGCGTAGGTCTATCGTGGCGGGTACGCCGAGGTTTCTCAATATCAAGCAGAAAAGAGAGTGCATTGCAGTAGCGCCCATCGCTCAAGTACCCGCCACCAATCGATGATTTCTCGAAAGACGAGAGAGAGAGAGAGAGGGGAAAAAAACCTGCGATCCACTACTATACGAGACCACGACGAGTGTCGGGTAAACACACTCTCACCGACTCGTATAAACTCTCTGAGCCACACAGCGAGTCGTTTGAATCAAATTTACATAGAAAAGAGATCGCGGTATCTCCGATTCAACATGAGAAGTACCTATCGTTTTCCATTTACCACTATTATCTCTTCTTTCCCTCCCCTTTCGACTGTCTTCTCTATACGGTTCCTTTACTTGCGGCAGAGACATCGGTAATTTTTCCATGCCAAAAGAGGAACTATCATTGAACAGAAATTTCTCGCGGTCCAATGAACAGTAACTTTATCCAGTCCCAACTTGAGCCGATTAAAAAGTATAATTTTGCTGAGCAATCTAAGATATATTCGAATGTAAATTAATTTTTTATAAGTTAAATAATTATGAATTATTGTCCAAAAATAGATGTAGTCATGCTATTGTTGAAACCTAGTTTATAAATAAACGCGTATTATTCTCTGATTTTTCATTCACTTGTATGGACACTTTTTATTGAGTTTATAATTTCATATAATTTGGTAGTGTGGTATGAATGAAATGTATGAGAAAGTTGGCAGAGTGGACGAAAAATATTTGACGAAGTTGAAAAACTATTTTCTCAAGTTGCAAAAAATAAGTCTGAATTATTACATAAAAATAAAATTGTTATGATTTGTATACAAATATGAATAATTCAGAGGAATTATTCTTTCAAAATAAATTAATATGTTTTTCATAATGTTAGTCAGGCAAAAATGTGTGATGCTTATGAAAAAAAATTAATCCATGCGACTACTTTACAATGTCAGGTCGAAGTTGAGATTTTCTGGCAAATAGTTCCAACTAATTACTGGTATTAATTTTCTCTGTGAAGTAGCTTGTGTTATTTTTGTATTCTTATTTTATCTAGAAGGAGAGATTCAGTGTTTGCACTTTAGAAATAGTGTCCGTAGAATTGTTAAATTTCTAACATGAAGAATGTTGATTTGATCTTTAGAAATCTGGTTTCAGGCAGAAAGAGTCATGCATGATTCGCGCCGTTTTATTGATTTTTGTAGTTTCTCTGTGTCACCAGTGACGCACGAAGTACATGGCGAGTTGATGAACGGGTTATGAGAGAAACGAGCAAGCGATGAAGCACGTGGATAAAGAAAATTGCCTCAACGTTCTACATGCAGTGCCTCCTGTATATACAGTGTGCCCGCTCGGTTGCTTGCCAAAGTCGAGTGCCTACAAAACTTGCTCGTGAACTCCTTTCCCTAGAGAATTATAGCAGCGAGGCAAAAACATTGCGGAAAAGTCGCGTCACGTTGGAAAATCTCGAGTTTTCGCTGGGCCTGTTTTAAGAGTATACGGAAATGTATCAACTGTTTTCTTTTTAGGGGAGAAATACGAGTTCTGTAAACTCGTCGACTGCTGAATAAATAATGTGTCCCACCCAGAGAGGCCAGGGATATTACTGTTTTCCGGTAAATGAATCTTTCCTGGTGGGCTCGTGATTTTATTTTTATTTTTTATTCTTAATTTTGTTAAAATGTGAAAAGTTGTGGGTATAAATTTTTACGTGTGCAAACTCTCGGTTGGCAAGAACCTGCATGACCCTGCGGTGTCTTTGAACCCAGTATCGAGTTTATATAGGTATATATGACGTTAAAACTTTCTTACAGTATATCCCCGAAAGATCAATTAATAAGTTTGCCGAACGATATCCGATACCTATGAGACCACCCAGCGCAGGTCTCTCGATAACTCGTTCGGAAAATGAGTCAATCACAAATTGAGCTTGTATAAATTCATTCACAGTGTATTACGTTTTTGGGTGATGTCATGAAGTAGATAAAAGCTTTAATAGATTTGCCATGCAGATTTATAATTGAATTAGGAATTATATGATTGATAGCTCTCGTTGATTGAACAATTATAATCAATTTTCTTTACACTGCAAATGGACTAAATATTGATTTCTAAAAACTGGAAAAAAATATGAGTTTGACCTGAATCGCGTTTAAACCAGAGTTGTGAAGTCCCGTTAATTCATGAAATATAGTTCGCAGTACAATTTTTTGTGAAATTATGATTTCATAATAATAATATGTAGCGAGTGTAAACATTTGAAGAGCTGCAAGAAATACTAATTTTCGCTTAAATATTGGGCGAAAAAGTGGAAAAAATACAAGGGACAAGTAATGCATTACTTTCTCAATGCATTACTTAGGTTTCTCCATTTTTTTAACAAGATTACCATAATATTTTATTGAAAAATAATATTGTTTGCAGCTATTCGAATGTTTACACTCTGTTTTATAATCGCTACATATTATTATTATGAAATCATAATTACACAACAAACTGTACTGCGAACTATATTTCATGAATTAATGGGGCTTCACAACTCTGGTTTAAACCTATGATTCTATTGCTGTAACGGGATACTAAATATTTTTAGTGTCTTTTTAGTGTCTCGAGACCGAGCTGGGAAATACATTGTCACTGAATATTTCATCCCAGTACGAATTCTATTTTAATGACATTTTTAAACGTCTTCCTCGATGCAGTGGTAACTTTGCAAATGATGTAAGCCGCAAAATCTCCATTATATCACAGCATTTCAGCTTCATCCCATTTATTATATAAAGCGAACTACCATGGAGTGTCCTCGAAAAGTTTGGAGATGAACCAGGTCCAATTCGAGCACAAAATAACTTATGCCCGTTGTGTACGTGCTTCCAGTAGCATCTGCGCCACAAGATTGTCTTCGGAGTAGAGTCACTCTGGATTGTCTTGTCGTAGGAATTTGCTTGAGCTCCCTTGTTTCCTCGTTGTTTGACCTAGACGAAGTGGACCTTAGTTACAATATTAAAGCTCTTGTAGATGAACATATATAGTGGAAAATTGATTTTTAATGTTTGTGCGCTTATATTTGCTTCAGGATGATTCCGGCCAATGGGTCAGCCTCGACTCGGAACAGGAGATGCTGGGCGGCGAAGTTGTCGGCACAAAGGCACCGACTGGTCACACACTTTTGATAGCCTGTCGTTTCGAGCTGCCATTCGGTAAGTCGTCAATAGTATCATGTAAAAATTGTGGAAGACGTGATAGACACTAAACGTAAAAATCATTGTTATGCGTGTGATTACTATCTACACGGAGAAAAATAATTAGTTAAGTTAAGGTTCTCACAGACTGAAATAGTTTTTAGGACAATCAACCAGTTGGTTGTGACAATCAATGACTCAGTTGAAACAGTGGTTGGAACTTGTAAGCTACTGAATAAACACTGAGATACAGAGACACATTTAACCAGTTGGTTGGTACATAAACGAGTTCGTTGGTAAAATTTACCAGTTGGTTGGTAAAATTAACCAGTCGGTTGGTACAATCAAACAGGTTATTGGGACAATCAAACGGGTTATTGGGACAATTAACTCGTTGGTTCGAACAGTCATGAGTTGGTTCGATTAATCAATAAACTGGTTGTCAATAGTTAATTGTATTCCGATTATTGAAGTATACAAGTTAGTTGGAATAACTTGTTATTTTTTTCCGTGTACGAACAATCTCAATCAAACTGCCAAATTATCGCGGATAATGATACAGAAACAAGCGTCATACGCGAAACAACACAATCATCGAAATGACAGACAAGACATAATAGCCAAAGTATCGAGGTGCATGCTTGCCAAATACGATTTTCTCTTGCACGACGAGACTACAGACCCTATATTATATACTCTCTCTTTCTCTTTCCGTCTCTCGAATATCTGTTCAATATATCAATTGGTACACTAAAACCTATTCTTATAATAATGGTTAATGTTTTATCACATATTATATACCTATTGTATACATATTACACATGCTACATGCTTATTCATAACAGCCCGTGATATTATATCGCCGTTGTCTTCCATTGCTTTGCCAAAATGGATAAGAAGCACACAGCAGGTCGTGCTCAGCTATTGTTGTGAATACTATTGAATGGAAATCAAATACAATTTAGGAAAATACTATACGCATAAAGAGGAAGTCTCGGTAAACATGGAGCGATTGTGAATTAGGGAATTTACGAAAACAATAATCTTATTTTAGGAGATTAGAATGTTTTTTATAAGTGGGTGTGCGTACCTCAGGATTCTATAAGGGAAGTCGTTATAGAAGTTTGAAAGTTACATTTTTATAGCGAAGCTTTTCAGATCGATGATGCGTCAAAGTTTGCTGCTATATAATCACCAAAGATCCCTTTGATTTTGCCCGAAAAAGAAGTTCTTTCCCCGTCTTCTGTAACTTTCCAACGCGTTTGAGTCCTTAGATGCGTTGCGTCACCGGGATCGTTGATTTGACGGCGAAAGAAAGAAGATCCTTTGGACTCGTCAGAGGCTCACCCAAAGTTTTAATTGAGTATATCTTAGGACCAGCAGACACTTTGGCTTTGCGTTTGAGAGCTTCTATAAATTTCTATGCCGGCATTACGCTTTGTAGTTTTTTTGAGTACTCTGAAGAAACATGGTCAATATTGGTGGCGAATTGATTAAACCGGAGAACTTTTTTTTCGTAAATTATATGGCAAGAATCAATGCATCTTTTCGAGGTAATTTTTTGCATAAATGTTGTTCCGCAATGCAGGCCGAAATTAATTAAGGATATATGCATAAATTAATGCATTTTTCCGTTTGCGATGTTGCAAATTCGTTCAGATATTGAAAACATTGATTTCAAATAATTATAATGTGAAAGCTTTTCCTGAACATCCTGTTTATTTAAATATAATTTTTCTCTGTAAAAAAAAAATGTAAAATTAGAAACATCAGAATTCATTGGTTGTGCGTCGTTAATGTTGCTTCGTCATTATTCCAGATTTGCGATTATTAGACACAATACTTATACATAAGTCAACCTTTGTCTGGCCCTCGACCACTTGCGTCTGGCTGATGATCTTTTATGTTGTTTTAACTTTAGAAGGGAAACAAGTTCGTATTTTTACATATTTTCTACTTATCACTTTTTGAAAAAACCGGTTTTGTTATAACGTCAAAAATTGAAAAACTTTTCTAAAACCCTTTTCTAGATAAAAACTGGATTAATCTTAGACTTAATGTGGGCATGCATTCGTTTCCAGTTAACAAATATTTTCATAAATAAAAATCAATAATCGCTTCATTTAATTGAATATAAAATTAATTTCATTATCATTCATCATTTTTATTTTTGAATCGGCACAAGCCTTATGTCGACTCTGTGTCAAGGTTAAAAATTTAGATATCCAACAGGGGATTTGCAAGAATTATTTCCAGGTTTTTCGATTACGACCAACTCGTTTATTTAAAAAACCTTGACAAGTGAAAATAATTAATGACGAATAAAAGAATCAAAGGAAAAAAATCTTCTTCCCTTTTAGAGTTGGAACAACAACAACATGAAAAATTTCTGACCAGATCTAAGAGTTCGAGGGTGAGATCCAATTGGTGTAGATTGTCGTATACCAATGTTCCATTTTTAATGAAAAGTGATTAAATATAAAATGCCTCGCATGTACATTGTATTTATTTTTATAATTTTTAATGTTCACATGCAATTGCTTTTTGATTGTTAGTTCGACATTTAAACGTTGTCGACTCCAAATTCACGGCAATTATACGCTCAATGGACTTCGCCCATACACATTTTATTATTTATTCAGACCAGAATGAGTAAATTACCTCACCCACGCGAGTCTCCACTTGACCGTATTTCGTTATTCACGAAGAAAAAGAAATCCAGGCCATTTGTAATATATCAGCGAAAATAGTGCTCAGATAAATACATAAATTCACCGAAGCAAATTTAAAGTTTAGTAGCGCCGTGTTTTCGTTTCGAAGCACACATTTTTCTAGCCGGAGCTTTCGCCACCGCGATGTATGTTCCGTTTTCGTTGTAAAAACGCGAAAATCGAACCCACGTTTCTTCAGAGAAGCAGAGTTTGGTTCGCCCTCAGGCGAGTTTTGTTTACGTGGTTTACCGAATTTGTGAGAAAAGTGAATACGAATTTATCGAGCATAAACCGAGACATCATCCTATTTTGTTTCTCTTGAAAAATATATCCACAAAGGTCACGATATCCATTCCAATGGAAAAGTTCAGGAGTCAATGTTAGAGACGGGAAATTCGGTATTTATACGCACTGGGATACATCGACAAACGCTTGGAATCAATTTGGCAAAAGGTTTTTAAAGTTTTAAGCCGTGGATGAAAAATATTGGTATATATAGAAGTATATATGGATAGTTGGTGGTCTCGATTTCAACCCCTTTCCACCGGGTCGTCAGCGTCCGCGTGAGAAATAACCTATTCACGGTTTTTCATCGTCGAAAATTTAAATAGGCTACAGGGACACATTTAGAATACTCGATCGAGCTCTTTCGATCCACCGGCACCGACTGACAGTACTAATTTTGAGGAGCTAGGAGACTGATAAAAATAAGCAACGATAATAAGTCTCTCGGGTCGATGACGTTCGTGCAGTGATGTTTCTCCAGACCGTCATATACTGTACTATTTAACAGATCTCCTTTTTTGTGGCATAGACGCACACCTATGTGAATTTTATCAGGTTAGAAGTTGATTGATACAAACATTTCGCGGTAGTCCATTTATTCTCATGGGTATTACTGGTTTTAAAACCAGGAATTGATGCGAATAATATTTAAATAATATGTGATTCACAAGGATGCAAAATACGAACTTGCATATTTGTAACAATTTTTCTTTGAGAATCATCTATAAAGATGTTTGTGTTTCTAATATGATTCTTTTGTTCAGAAATTTTTGTGATACAATAGAGGATAAGTGGGAACGTGTTAAATTCTACGTTACATTCTAATTTTTCTATAAATCTTCAAACGGAAGTGTAACGAAATATTTCAAGTAGTGGTAGTTCAAATAAATTCTAAATAAATTAACATCGGTATGAAAATTGAGTGTTCTATAAAATTCACGTATCGGTTAAAAATAAACTAGGATATTGAGAATTTCCGATCGTTGACGTTTCTTGCAGGGTCGTTTCTCCAGACCGTCAGATACTTTAATATTTATGGGATTTACTCTTGTATAGAAGCATTCCTATGAAATTTCATGAGGACAGAAGTTTGATAACTGACATTTTGCCTTACATTTCATTGATTTTTATCATAGGGTATGATAGTTTCTGGAAGTTAAAATATAAGCGATCAATTGAGGGTTCACAAGGATGTAAAAGAAACCTTCGTATATTATTTATCATGTATGTTTGTCTTTTAACATTTCTTAAGAAGAAGTTCAAAAATAGTGTCAACATAATTCTATAACTTCTAGTTTTTATTCAAAGCATACAAAATGACTTCGGTTAACTATAGAGTTAGGTACTGAATAAAGAGAGATGTTGTGAAATTGATAATATTCACGACTTACGAGCAATTGAAATGTAAGGGTCATTGAGGTTTTAACAATCGCTCGACGTTTATACGAGAGTTGGCTTTTAGCGTAGGTCAAGTCGATTAAACTCTCTCTTGGCTTAGTAGCTCAACAGTAATTCAGAATATACACAGGCTTTAAATCCTCCCGAATCGTAGCCGGATGTACACGGATACACACGCAGATATATATATATATATATATATATATACATATATATATGCGCGAACACGATGTATACCTAAGCTAATATCAGTAGTTCGCCGACGGCTGGTGTGTCTGATCGTGTGTAAACGTTGGCCAATCAGGAAAGTACGATCCACCGACCGGATGGAAAGCCCTGCTAACGAGCGAAACAGCTATGAAGTTGCGAGCAGCCCGGCCCACATGTGGCTCAGGTACCCTCAAGATCACATCTCGTGCCCCGAGCCCAACAAGATCCCTGCGATCTTGCGAGCTCGAAACTTTAGCCGGTTTATCATTGCCTCGTTATCGTGGTTCGATGCGAATCGCGGATGCGTCTTATTGATTTTTCTTCACCGCAATCAATCCGTAACTTATTATCGAGAAAATCAATATTTATTGTTATGAATTCATAATAATTGGCAATTATAAAAATCTATGATCTACCGATTACGCATCCGTGCTCGTTACGGGCCGACGCTTTATCCGTACTTAGCGATAACAACCCCTTCTTGCTCGCCAGCCACTGCACCAGAAATTTTGATTATAATACCTTTACATATATATATATATACATATATATGTATATATTATATATATATTGTATATATATGTATATATGTATACAAATATAATTTGTGGTTTTGTTCAATTGTTCATTTCTCTTGACTGGGTGCTTTTTGGTTGTGCCATTAGTGTCTGGTTGACTCGTTTACAACGGATATTACGTATTACGTACGCTCCAGAAAATCCACGCGCTGACTCCCGAAGTATTAAGCTGAGAAAAAAGAAAATACAAAGCTTGAAAAATATTGTTACAGGCGTTATCATTTGCTTATTCAAGCTCCCTGTGCCTTTGAGATTGTCGCATTTAGAAAACTACGGCCGTCGATTCATAGTTTTCAACACGGACCTTTAGAAAGCCGGGCCTTTTGTCCCTCGAGAACTCCGTTTGAAAGTTCAATTAAGCTAATTGTTCAATTATCTTAGACGGTGAGAAAATTTAACACTGTTCGTCTACAGGTTACTCGGAGCTTTTTTTTACCCAGCTTTCGCAATGAGGTTTTCACGGTGCATTAGGCAACCGCGCGACGGCGACTAACACTTTTACTTTTTTTGGACTTTCCGTCCTTTATCAATACACTGGCAGATATTGAATGGTAGGGCGCTTTACACTCTTGCATAGACGATGTGGAAGTTTAGAGACAATCTCTCTGTCTTTTCCGTTATATAGACTCTCTTACAGACACTCACGGACACTCATGCCACACTCTCATATCGACTCACAGACACAGCAGTCACACTCACAATACTCACAGATGCTAACACAGCGACTGACACACACGCTGACACAGGCACTTACATAGATACTCACACAAACACTCACACAGGCACTCTCAGACGCTCTCGCAGACACTGTCACAGACACTGTCACAGACACTGTCACAGACACTGTCACAGACACTGTCACAGACACTGTCACAGACACTGTCACAGACACTGTCACAGACACTGTCACAGACACTGTCACAGACACTGTCACAGACACTGTCACAGACACTGTCACAGACACTGTCACAGACACTGTCACAGACACTGTCACAGACACTGTCACAGACACTGTCACAGACACTGTCACAGACACTGTCACAGACACTGTCACAGACACTGTCACAGACACTGTCACAGACACTGTCACAGACTATCTCACAGACTATCTCACAGACACTCTCACAGACACTCTCACAGACACCCTTATCATAGATATTTTTACAGGCACCCTTATCATAGACATGTTTACAGGCACTCTTACAGAAACTTTCACAGCCGCGTACAGAAATTTCCTCGG
Source organism: Tromatobia lineatoria (assembly GCA_949699805.1). Classification (NCBI taxonomy): domain Eukaryota; kingdom Metazoa; phylum Arthropoda; class Insecta; order Hymenoptera; family Ichneumonidae; genus Tromatobia; species Tromatobia lineatoria. The sequence goes on along the minus strand of OX453045.1, from coordinate 13,885,237 downwards.
GAACTTCCGTACACTGTAGAAAATCTACTTGAAAATCCATGTACAAATACTAAAAAATTTTATGCATAAACTTGCAAACTCAATTCAATATATCCATGTGATGTATAATGAAAATACGGCCCAGTAACTTAAATACCGTATCTTGACTTTACTATAAAAGTACCCTAATTCTAATAGTTTGAGTCAGTTTTACTGTAAAACTACATTCATTTTCATCAAAATTGTGCATTTAATTCTATCGAATTTCAGTTTAGGCATGAAAACTTCCAATCTACTCTAAGAGGGCAGAAGCACTCTTACCTACACCAAAATTGTCTGTGTGACTTCGATTAGATTTTCGGAATGTGTACTTTATATTATGCAGGTTTGCCATTTTTCGTTTTCCTTTTCACCTACTTCAAGGCGTTCGTCACTTAGAAAAGTGCACGTTCATGTACGTTGAAAATCGCGTTAACTTCCTTCCGTCGATGCGTGTGACGTAAGCGAATGACGAGAAGAGAAGGTGTGAGCGTAGAGGAAGAGCGAAGGGGTGCAAGATCGATTTATCGCGTTTCTGTCCGCAGCGCGTCGACCGTACCGCACAAAGTTTTTCCAACGAGCACCCAGTCATGGTCCACACGTGCACTGCATTCATTCCGAGATCTTATATAGTATATATACATATCATTCTATATAACTTTTATTACTATACATGAATACCTGGCGTTTGTGTGTGTTAACGTCGTGTGAATATTATAGTCAAATGAGATGAGATGTTTGATGTTTCTATGCTTATATTGTCGATATTTTAACGAAGCATCAATATTATATTCTACAACTATATATATATACATATATATTCGTGACATGTGTGTTCAAGTGTCGATTTTGCAGCTATCTCTCTCTCACAGACACAACTTTTTTACATGTGCAATGGCTATTTTGTGTGGCTCTCATTGTTGAAGCGATATCAGAGATAAACAATGATATATAAAATTTTATAATTTTAACAACGATTATCGATGCAATTTTTTCGATAAAGGTTTTCCCAATATTTTAACCGTCAACAAATTACGACCTTTCTTAAGTTGTTCAACATTCCTGCACTGTGAGTCCACCTGGAGGCAAAACGCGTTCCATGAAAATAGATTGCAATTATATTTACCCGCAGTGATTTCGAATGAAGAGCACGAAGTAGAGAGCATCCTCCTCATAAGGAGAATTTTTCAGTTCATTGTTGTTTGTTTTTGTAATTTATCTTTTAATTTACATTTTTTAAAAATTGTTTCATCAAATTTCCGTTAGAGTAGATGTCGTTTTCACAGGACATTGAGTTTCATTTTAAAAGTTCCAAATCATATTGACCGGTGTTATGCAAAACGCAATAAAATAAAATTATAATACATCGTCCTCTGTGTAAAGGTTTACAGCACAGACACTCACTTCCAATGATACCGTCGCACGTGCACGCAGTGGCGCGGCGATAGCAGAAGAGGGGGGGTTAAAACTCCTGAAAATGTTCGATTTTTTTTCCAATTAGAGTTCACTTGAATACTACCAATAATAAAAAATTTATATTATTATCGAAGGTTCATGACAATCAAAAAAAAATATATATAACACACGAGGGTACCTGTGGATGCATCGAGCTATGGCTGCGACACTGTAAATACCAATATGTCTGCCCGAAATACTATATCCCTTCATTTCACTGTCTTCATCTATTTCTGTGTCATTATATACAATATACTTATGTGTATCTAAAAAAAAAAAAAATTAAACCCTAGTATCCCATAAAAATGTTCTATAAATGAATGGTTCATCACGATATTATGATATCCCACGTAAATGATATTACTTAGCCAATCAGATTGAATAGAATTTCTACTTCTACTATACTAACCATTGATGGATCCATACTTAAATTGAATGTTTAATGACTAAGCATAGAGACTAATTAATGGTAGATCATTCTTTAAAAACGTAACTGAGACTATTCTTCAAATGGTCAATTCTTAATTTCTATCATTTTGAATTATCGAAAGAGAATTCAAATGGAACTCAATAAGTGTATTGTCCATCTCTGGTACAAACTACTATATATACATACATACAACAGAATAGCTAGAATATCTCCAGCATGTAGAAGCATCGTGCCGACTATCAGATTTTAATGAAAGAAAGTTAAAAAAAAAAGTGTTATCCGTCCACGGATACCACTTGAATAAAACTATTTTATGGCTCAAATCGAATTTTTGTATGAAATCATTCATAAAATAGAGTTATGCCGTGGCATGCAAAACCATTGTGACATCTGTCATTCAACAACTGAATAAAAAAGGTTTTCTAAAAAATTATAATTTGTCTTCAAATATCACTTGAAATAAGAAAAACAAAAAATTATTTCGTGGCCCTCAATTTTTTTCTCTCGACAAATTTCTTTAAGAGAATTCGAAATTCACTCATAAAATAGCATTATGGTTTGGTATCTGACATCTGTCGTTTAACAAGTGAATAGAATTTTTTTTTCAAATGAGCATTTCCTTCCAAGTGACACTTGAAAAAATAAAATAAATAAAAAACGGTTCACGCCGTAAGGTGAAATTTTTTCGTCGTTTTCTCATCTTAGGAGTTCCATGAATAAAATTCCCATTTGCTGATATGGCCCACTCCCCGTTAATTTAAAAAGAGAATGGCAAAAAGGCAATGAATGGAATGGAGCGTCGGTAATCAGGTCTCTTTCATGAGAGGTGATTCTTGGAAATCGTCGACGTCGTACCGCGTCTCAGATAGCGACGAAAAATTCTTGAACTCAGTGAAAACGTGGAAGACTTCTGTACGAGCAACTACAGCCGACTAGGCGAGCTGTACACTCGCTGGTCGAGCTCGCGAGCCGTTCTGCTATTCCTCGCTGGAACTCCGGACGCAAAAGACGAGAGAGACGAAAGTTGAACTTGCGGAATGGACTAATTACGCGCGGCTGCCCCGTGACCCGCCGAAGGGATGAAGCGAAAGACCGAGCGACCAACTGACGAGCTTTGGGCGCTGACGAAGAGCAGCGAAACGTATGGACAGACAGACGTATGGATGGCAGAGGCAAGGGAACTGTATGAGCCGTGGGATCGTTAGAGATAAAGGGCCGTCCGGGTGATTAGCGGAGCGGGAACGACTTTCTAGGGATTTAAACTTTTACTTCCCGCGCAACGATCTCTCGTGTAGCTCACGTATACGGAAACCTACGACCTCTCATTTTCTTCATGATGGTTATACTATACGACCATTTCTTTTTACACAATTACACACATGTACTACTCCACATGTATGTTAATTTACTTTGAACTATACTCATCTTCTCGGGGACCTTTTTGACATTTATACGGTCAGCTCTAAATCCTTCACCGATTGTTCCAGATTCTACTTTATTACAATTTAGCAGATTACAATTTATTTGTCTAGCTCGGAATATTTTTAATTACATTCAATAATAAAAAATAAAAAAATGATTCATTTAAATGGTTATATTGTTACCGAGTCGGAAAGTCTTTGTGAAGGACTTTGATATTTTATTCAAATTAAATAGAACTTGTTATTTATTCACTTTTATTAAAGTTGTACCGACTGCACCACTGTAACGGGTAATTCTTTCTTCGTTTTCTTATTTTATGAATTTCATGAATAAAATTCTCGTCTGCTGATACGGTTCACTTTCGCGCTAATTTGAAAACAAATAGTAAAAGCGGAATGGGTAGAAGAGAGCATTGGTAGTTGCTTGTAAATTCACTATATTTATTTAGTTACTCACAAATATCTTTATATTTATTGTTTAATTTCGTGTAAATTAAAAGATATTTACGAAAGACGGACCATTACTTTTCCATGAAGAAAGTCACAACTTCTTACATCTTAATCAAATAATTCTAAATTTTGTCCCAATATGGTTGAATATTCTAAAATATAATGTAAACAAAATAACGTACAGAATCAATAAACAAATAAATACAGTGGTCGACACTATAGTACTTGTGCGGTCGATGTACGGATCTGGCGGTCCCCCGATTTAAGCAGCATTATTTGTGGCCATAAAATGAATGGGTGACCGCTCAGCCGTGTACTAGCTGGTGCATTGTCAATTAATGGAAGGTCCTTTCTTCTGGGACCTTAGTGTCTACACTTAAAGTGATTGATTTCCTGTATAGGTCGAGGAATTATACCTAAAAAATGTTCGTTGAATCATGGGAATCTTAAGCAATGAAATAAAATACTTGATTCTTCATACTATCTTTCTCCTGAATGATCTCTAACTCAATGAAAAGTAGTGATATTGAATCGAACAAATATTTCTTTAAACCAATGGAACGTTTGAGAAATAAAATGTTTCCTTTGAAATTAAAAAGTAACATTTTATTGGAAACAAACAAATTTTTTGTTTCAATTAATAAAAAAAAAATCAATCCATCAATCACTCCGGGATCAATGAAATCCGTTCTCTCAATGCATAGAAAATGCAGTATAGTATAGCTGAGTCGGCTGCGGTCGCTTTGGAAGTTAGGTTAGCTTGGTAAACTACGATTAACCGAGTAGAAATTCGGAATGTTACATCAGGCGTAAATCTGACGCTGCAAAGGCGCTATCAGAGCCTACCTATGGCTCAGTTAGGGCCAGGCTTGTGCTTGATGTAACGCAAGAAATTTTTGCTCAGGTAGGAAATGGTAGGAGGAAGGTCGCGTGAAGCAAAAAAGTTAAGGACAACTACCATTTTATGAGTTGGCTATAAATCACGTGCGCAACCTACTCACTTAGCACCTATAACCATTTTTTGAATTGAGACAACGAAATGGTTGTTCCAACACAAATAAGTGGTTACACGAACGAAAAGTGTGTAATTTTTAAGTGTGCTCAACTAATTTTCTTCCTCCTTGCGGTAGAAAGCAATTGAAGTTGTACCATGAAAAAATCGATAAAACATTTAAAAATATAAGTACAAAGTCAAAAAATAATTGAGCTACATTTGGTCATAATATTAAATTATTATCCAGATTTGCACGCGCCTTTTCATGAAAAGAAATAAATATATCACAAGATTACATAGGTATCATCTAGGACTTGACATTTCATCCTGTACCTTTCACATGAAAATACTCAGAATTATGTCCACGAAAGTTAGGAAAATTATAGTAGTGAAATATGGCTCGAGGCCAACATCGAAGGGTTGCGTCGAGAATTTTCTCCCTATGTTCATGTACCAGTGCCTCGTATACACCAACCATAACAACTCTAGCTTTCTACACGCGCGGCTTCTGAACTTCTTCTCCTAACTATCTATGTTTTGCCCCCTCATACCCTTCTTACCCCTCTTGATGCCCTATATACCGCACGGGAAACTTTTCGACTTTAGAGTCTTTCAAAGCGTGCGATAACAATTTCGCGCAACACTCTAAGTCAGACTGCGTTTATGGTCCAATTTCTGTCACCACCATCCCCGTAATACCACTGACTCATTTTTTTTCACATCAACATTTTTTTTTCCTCAGATACCAAATTAGTAGCAAAAAATTGTGGTATGGGATAAAAGAAGACCAGACCTACAGAGATGTTATATTTTTCTTGGATCGGAATGATTTTTCAAGTAAAGCAGAACTTTTGCAATAAATAGACAATTTTTGTTACGTTATACTTTTTTCTCGTAACCAATAGGAGAAAATAGTTATAATACGCGATACAGGAAAAGAAATTGTAACCTTTTTCCTGAAACTGAGTGGCTTTCGATATAAGAAGTTTTTCAATACATATACGATTTTTTTTACGTCAAAACTTATCTCTAACCACAAACTAGTATGAAAAACGAGGCACGGTGCAGGCGAGGACAGAACCTGTGCACATTGTATAGCTTTTATACTATATGGTAGAGTCTTAAACGTAAACTAGAAGTTTGTCGATAGATAGATATTTTGTTTACATCATAATTTTTCTTTGTTGGCAAGTTAATAATAAAAAAATTGTGACACAGTCGGGAGGAATCGAGGACCTTCAAATTGTATAGTTTTCCCGCAATCGATTAGTCTCTTACGTGAGAAAGAACTTTGTCAATAATTGTTCAATATTTTTTCTCACGTCACAAATTTTTTTCTATCCGCAAACTAGTAAGGAAAACAAAAAAAAATGACCACACGGTACGAGAAGAGAGGAGCTACAAAAATTGTATAGTTTTTCCTGGTACCGAGTGGTTTCCACCGTGAAGCAGAAGTTTGTCAATATATGAACGAGCAGCTGTTACCTCGCCGACCACCATCAGTTCTGCTCAGCTATGTATACTACGCATACAGTCTTACTGTTTTATTTCACTGGTTCGCGTAACCGTGTGAACTCGGCGACCGAGCGAGGCCGGAAACCGGAAGGGAAACGAAACGCTTCTCGTGCAAAAGCACGGTAGGCGAGAGAAACGCTGGTGAGCGGGAGGGTGGAGAGCGGCGGAGGGGAGGCGGCGGTGTCGAGGGAGGACAACGCGCTGCGGCAGCCGGCAGAAGTGCAAAATATTCCCGCGAGTCCTGGAGTGCATCTGCAGCTTAGTGAGTCGTCGGGGTGAAAACAAGGGTTGGGTTTGAAAAAGGTATCGAAAACCTTAAGTTTCGAGGAGTACACCGAGAGAAAAGATTTTATTGACTGTAAAGAAATGAGTAGATTAATTTTTTTTCATCAATACAACGAGAAATTTCTTCGTTTTAAATTGAATGGTGCATTTCAATATCAAAGAAAATATTTCATTGCCTGTAAAGAAACATCAATTTAATAAGCATATAATGAAGGAAGTTTCTTTGAGATCCAACGAAACCGTTTACTTGATTCAAAGAAATGATATATTTGGTAGCAGGGATGAGCAATATTCGAATAAAAATGTATTTCAAACCTTTTTTGATTTCAGCAATTGTCAATAATTCTTAACTATGATCAATAACACAATGTTTGAATCATCAATTTATTTAATTTAATTTTTGTTATTCTTTTTTTTTCGTGCACAAAGCAAAAAAATCGACGTAAATGCACAGCTGAGTGCAACCTTTTTACATCTAATACGGTATAGAATAACCCTAGTTTCAAGTAAATTCTGCTGTGCCTCTCTTTCCTTAGCGATAAGTTATTTTGGATATTGTGTTTTGTTTTAGTGTTTCGCAGACGATATCTTTGAAATGTGATTGTATTGTATTATTCCTGTATTGCTCAGTTTTTCTGTATTGCTGAAGTCCTTAGGGGATTCAATATCCCAGGGTCTTACAAATAAATAAATCTAAATCTAAATCTAAATCAGTGAAGAAAGGTGCATTGATTTTAAAAAAAATGTTTCCTTGATTCAATACTTCTTTCCATTGAGTTTGGGATCGTTCAAAGATAAGATAGCATTAATACTTAAGTACATTATTCTATTGACGAAAATTTCCGTGACTCAACGAAACTTTTTTCTCAGTGTAGCTTTCACAGCGTTGATTCGGCGGGGTGGAACGGAGTAGGTGGCTCGTCGATTGTGCAAACCAGGGTCGACGAGTTTTCAAGAAATAGCGGCTGAAACCTCGAGACCCTCTGTATCTTTGCTCTTGTATATTTTTTCTTCTCTTTTTTTTCCGTCTTATGAGAAGAAGATTTTCTCACTGTCGTGTGATGAGACTTGACCCTTTTTCTAATTGCGTCCTGTCACTAAGTTGGAGCAGAGGTGAGAGATATTCTGGCAGGCTGAGTTTATGTGAAGGTGTCACAATGGTAACTCGCGAAAATTCGACTAGTTGAAAGAATATTTTTGTTTTTTTCGACAGGATTAAAAAGTTTATACTAACATTTGGAAAATTAGTGAGGATGAAAAAAAAAGTTGTTCGAGCTGTTTATACTCATTGTAAAAACGCGGGAAAATGTTTCAACTATAATTATTTACAATGATTCATTTTATTTTATTTGAAAGACATCTTTCAATAAAATAGGGGGAGAGCTGATCAGATCCAATATCATGTGCGATTAGTTAATTAGATTTCGCTCTTTTTATCTTTTCTCTGTTCGTACTTCTGTTGGTCCAGATGTCGACGACGACACTTTGTCGTTGGGACAATATTCACAGAGTATGCATAGTTTCCTCGAACTTCAGGGACACATGTATACTATTTTCTCTTTTGATCTTCTGCTTTGTTGAAGAGATGAGTCTGTACGGGTCACAGAATATTAAACTACCTCTTCAATGAAGATTTCTACCGAAGGTGATTGGAAATTCAATTCATTTGTATGACCAAGTTTTTTCCTTTTAATCAAGCAGTGGGAATTATCGGAGGGAGTTGCAATCACTGTATATCATTTTATTATAACAAGAATAAAAAACGGCACCAAATTTTTCACACTCATAAGAACATGCATTCGTGGATTATTTCATTACTATTTATATCCATTCGTCCTACCGAGTAATCAGCATCCTACTGTTTTTCATTCTCTGGTTTCTTGCGTCCAATTATAACACCGGATACTCCGCATCGAATCCGTGTCATCAAAAATGCATCCGCCAAATTACTGGTCGTAAAAAAAACTCTCGAATACATTTTTTAAATCTCTGTTATTACTGTGAACCGTGTAGCATTCCATTATAGCAATTGAGCCAATTTCCTCCGATTTTTTCGCAGATTCAGAATATTCCTATATCCAAAAATATTTGTTTCCGAGTTTTATCAAATTTATTGCTAACGTCCGGTACTCGAATAGAATGCTCGATTTGATTAAATGTGAAAAAGCAGTCTGAAAATAAGGATTATTTAAATACATGCCAAGTCACCATATACACTGTTGAAAATCCACGGTGTCAAACCCTGCTGGTGTGAACTTTTTCTCGTTGTTACCCATTATAGTGTTGATAGTAACGCCTTTTACGGTGTAAAATTAACACGAGTGGTTTCGTTAAATTTTTTTTCCGTCTTAATTTGCTTTTTAAACACCGATTCGTCACTTTTACACCGTCAGCGGTGTCAGTTCAACCACTCGCTAGTGACGACGAATCGGCACTGATCGGTGTGACTGACACGTGCGTGTTGGGGAGCCGATACAAAGAATATCGCGCGCGTTATTATATTTTAACACCATTTGAGTAACACTGCTCATTATCACAGCGATTGATGTGGACCTATATAGACACCGACTTGGTGTTATTTTTAACAACGGATTTTTAAGAGTGTAGCACCACTTCATGGCAATCCATCGATCGTGTCACCAATTCTTGGTATTTTTTCTAAAAAAATGTTAAAAATATCTCCGGTTCCGTTTAAGCCATTTATAATACCGGATACTTGATGTAGAGACTCCGCAGAGCCGGTAGTACTTTCATTCGATTTTTCACCTTCAATATTACACTCATGCCGACATCCACGAGTTTTCCGGATGATCGCTGCAAGATTCTAGTCAGTCGATAGCGCAGCTACGTCGTACATAGCGAAGGAGAAGGAGGAGAGACAGAAAGAAGAAAAAAAACGAACAGGAGTCGGACGTGATGGAAATAGAGTGGGCAAGACATCCGGACAGGAGAACGCTCGGTGGTCTTGGGGATGAGGATAAGAGCGCGCGGATGATAGTGCGAGTTCCGAGTATATGAACGCGAGATCCAATTTTGAGGTGAGGCTGAAGCAGCCGCCCCGGGAAGCTCGGATATGCGCTGTGAATGGATATCGAGTCAGAAGTAGGTACTCCAAGTTCGAACCAGCCAGTACTACGTGGAGAACGTAGTAGTACCTACCGAGGACGTTGAGGCTGTATGTGCCACGAGACCGTTGAAATTGATGTACTTCATACGTACGTAAAAGGTCGAAGTTGCACATCGTTGGAGTGTGGACATCTCCTCCTTTTACGCCACGCCATTTCTTAAACCACCACCTCCATCTTCATCCCATATACTTTTTCCGCTCTCATGAACTTTTTCTCCTTTATCTATCCGTGACACTATGTTTTACGTTGAAACATCACCAGCACGAACTCACTGGAGTGCATAGGTTTTTTATAGAAAGCACACACACACCGACGTGGCCAGAAAATGACATTCAATTATTTGACCCCTTTAGGACATAGGGAGTGGTTAAAAAGTGTAAGATAACCGCAATCTCAATTGAAATTGACATTATTTATGTAATAAACGTTTTAAGTAGTATGATTTCCAAATGATCTCTAAAACTGAAATATAATAATGTGGAATGCATACGGATTGTATTTTCTCTTCCTTGATGCATTTTTTCAATGCAATTGAGATCACGGCTACATACGAACGCGTTCACATTTTGTGAATCTTTTTGAAATCTCGACCTCCACCATCAGCCTTTTTTTTTCTTCCAATATCTTGATTCTCTATTTGGATGTCAAATTTTTTACCCATGCTCCGTCAAACTTTTTGAAATATATAACTACATTCCTATCAACGACGTTATGTCGTATGTTGAGATATAACAACCAGAAAACCATTCGAGTGTACAGGCTCATTCAAAGAAGTGATACACACAACGTCAATGCTCAGAAAATAGCATTGAATTGTTTAACCCATTCCCAACACTTCTAGTGATTCGTCAACGAGTGATTGAAAATCCCAAAATAAACACAAGCTCCATTAAAATAAAATTCACTGATATAATGAACGATTTTAGTAGCATGATTCTAATGAAAGATCACTGAAATAGCCCACATGGAAAATAATAAGGCTCTATGTATAAAGAAAAATACATATATAACATTCAAAAGGCTAATCAAAGCAACATGAGAAAAGTGTCAAAACTTAGTTAATCATTTTTTGATACATTATTTTTTCCATGTAGGTTCGGGTTCAGCGTTTGAAAATAAACTGTTTTACACGCAAAGTTATGCACGTTTGTTAGAACGTGAATCAAGTGGGTTGTGGAGAATGATGAAAAGAAAAAGTTATCACTCTGATTTACTAATTGATATTTTTTACCTTTTTTAAATATAGATCCCGAAAACACCGAAGCGGCGGATCTTCAGAGGAAGCTGGAAATGCTAAACAACACGATGGATCAGGAAGCAAGGGCTGAACAAGCGCGACGCCAGATATTGTACAATATAGGCCACTGTAAGTACTCGTGGGGGTGGCAACGCTGGCACGCTTCGAGTCTCTGGCTCTCATGTGTTATTATTGTGCTCGTACCACGCGTTTCTGCCGGTCTCTTGTGTCCCTTTATACTCCAATTCTTCCTGAAGCTCTCGGCACATGTTCAGCCTTATTGTACCGGGTAGAGTGACTCCACAATTAAATTTATTTCGATCACGAGCCAAGGTGCGAGACACACTACTTTTTCCGGATGAGAAGCCACCCACGACCCCTTAAACTCTTCACCCTTAGCAGACTTCTATCCACCCTCAGTTGATCCGTGTGATATCTTGTGTGTGGCATCAGAAATGTGTTCTTAATAGAACCAACGCTCGGATGGTTAAAAGAACAGCTAAAAGCGTAACATTATTAGTATGGGACATTATGTTGATGAGGAAAATTCTTGAAAATTCTTTATAAGATGTATCAACAGAATAATATTTTAACAAATTGTTTACTTGTTTTGGAAAATAAATCGTTTTTGGATCCATATAGCAGATTTACAGGATTCTGCAAAACTGCTATATGGATCACTCTTAATGATACCTACTTTTTTGTTGTTATAATATTCTAAATTGTAGAGATGAAGGATTCTTCTTAAGGGCCTGTGATGATAGATATATGGGTTTGACCCAAACTCTGATTTACCATTTTGTTTTTCCGTCAAGCGTTTCGATCTACGGTTTGCGAAAAAAGATTTGCTTCATTATAAGGCGTAGAATGTTACGAGAAAAAAAAAATAACGAGGCGTCATGACGTGTGATCTATGGAGCAATCTTTCATGAAACATGCACGAAAATGATTTTAAAAAACCCACAACTAGTTTACGAGTGAGCCAGTTGATAAAATTATTATAGTCACGGTGGTAAAATGCTCCATTTCATTTCTTTATTAATAGATATTCTATAGTATATATAAGTTTGCTGGAAAACCGAAATGTATAACGCAGAAAATTATAATTCTTAGTACCGATCGTAGTAAAGTCGGGAATCCCAAACTTTTATTGGGGCTTTCGGTGTTCGATAAAAAAAATTAAAAAGCTATATTGTTATTTACGATTATGCTGAAACTCTTCCGGTGTATTAATTCATACTTCCTTAACAATTTATTTAATGTGCTTATTAGTTCACTTGTTTTGGATTGATATATTTCCAGTGATCACAAATACAGAGAGGGCCTGGAAACTGGGGTGCATTCGACGATTGTTGCCATTGTCTTGAATGAAAATTCATAAGTCAAGTCACTTATAAAAAAAACTCAAATCTATCCTCGAGACCGCTGCGATGATAAAGAAATTTTTTTCAATTTTCTCTTCCGGTGACGACATAGTTATCACCCGGGTCATAGCCGTAGTTTCTGCTTTGTCGACATCAAGCTTCAACGGTCGGTAACTCACTCTTAACCCGTTTCAAGTGAGACGTTCATATGATGCTTATCAAAGTCCTTCATCGTTTTCTTAGCGTTTCGTCCTCCTGTTTTATCGACCAAAAGTCCATACATTGCCGACGTAAGAGATAAGTGATCGACCTAGTTCTTTGAGAGGCGCTGACCCACCTTAACAATTGCCGTAGATCAGGGTTTCTAGTGGACCGGAAACGGTATTCGGGATGTCAGATGTTTTCGCAAAAAAAAAAGCTTCGTCGTTCGATCACAAACTCTATAAATTTTCAGCGGGTTACTCGGAAGACTCGGATTATACGTCTGACCTTAACTACCCCGTTGGAGGTCAGGGTGCTAACAGCTCAGCCTCGCAGTTTCGCACGGCAGCCAATCAGCTTGCGACTCCTCAGCGATCACTGGAGACGTCAAGAGAAAATAGTTATGAAAGGGATGATCATCAGGTATTGATATGCTTATTAATTATATGCACAACGAATTAATAATCCTGTGAGAACAGTATTTTGTTAACGGGATATATATACCGTTCCTTTTTTTGTACAAAAATAAATAGTAGTCATGCATGAGCCAGTTTACTCTCAGTTTACAAAACATTTACTCGAACATGAAAAAAATTCGAGGCGATCATATGTAATTAGGAAAAAAATTACTTTGAAGAATATAATTATAAAAATGGCCACAAGCGGTACAGTGGTCACTAATGGTACATTTACCGTAAACGATTAAGTTAATTTTATAAACTTTTAAATTCCGTAGCAGTTTATTTCCAATTCTATTGAATACTTAGACCACTCGATGTTTTGAAGTCAAATCGTGCAGTGAATTTGGCCTAATTGAACTATAGTATAGATGCAATTTTACAGAATCTACAGTAATGGGTGCAGAATTCATAAAGAGATCAACTATATGGGGACAATTTAGTCAAGCACGAATAAAAATTTACTTGATAAGAATATCGGCTGATTTCGGATCAAAACGTGTAATCCAGTGCCGCAATTTATTATTATCCTAATCAAATTTTTATTTCAGATACCCACGACCGCAGGCGGGAGATTGGTGGCGGGTAATTACGGATACAATGGTCGTGGTCACAGTCCGAGGTACGACGAGCCTTATCCCGGTGAAGGTCCTCCCCAGAGGTATTCCACTCAGCAAAGTGCCGAGTCTTCCGAGCCACTCTTCTACAATAGTCGACCGAGGCACTACAAGGAATACAGGTAACGAATCTTTCTCGAACTTTTCGATAATTTTTTTTCCACATAATAACTATTAAAAACACAATTTCTATCAAGTATATTTTTTGCTACACAATGAAATACCGATTATTAGAAATACCCAACACGATAGAAACAAGAGTTTTCAATCTTTTGTTTCCCATTGATACAGACGACGGAAGCACACGTGGGATTACGAGGACAGGTACGAAGAAGTGTGTCACGGGCGAGTCTCGTGAGAATTGCTTGTATTTATATACACATCCTCGCTCTTGCTCCTTCATTCATTCGTAGATGCTCATTATGCTGCAAAAGAAATCTACATGAAATTTCATGTACAATATAGTTGGAAGTGTTTATGCATAAACTAGTATACAAGTGCTGTGCAATGTATCGTTAATGTGTTTTGCAATAATTTCTATGATTCAATTAATATTAAAATTGATAATTCCATCCAATTTTATTGCAAGAGTACATAAATTTTACATCACAATTGTACAATAAATTTAATTGTCGATCTTATGCCTGAAAACTTCCGGTATTTTCTAACGATATAGTTATCGCGTGATTCACATGATTAGATGACTTTAGATGAAAAACGATGCCTATATTAGTCGGATTCACTATATATTTCTTAAAAGCGATGCACGCGATGGCCCTCTAAACGCTCTGTACATATAAATCTATATGCAATCACAGATGTGTACTGATATGCACAGATATCAGTCTCGACACATTAGCTATCATTGATCTATCCATCGTGACATCGAATATCAGTTGCACATGCTACACCGTTTTAATCATGTTACACTATCGCGATCGCTATCGTCCTTGCCTCTGCGTGTAGCTGGAAAGCTAAACGCATTCGTAATTCCATATGCCACCTCGTCGCACATTTAGCAAACACGTTTTCCCGTTTTATATCAATTGAAAGTATGTTTGTTGATATATGATTAGATATATTGAAACACAAGGGTATTATCTGGCACGATACATTTCTAGGACTGTAGCAAGGGTCTAATAATATCATGTATATCCAGTCGTCTGTCAATAATTTATGAAATGTATCCGAAAATAAATTGCATATTAATATATTAAAATAGCGAGAAAAATAGATTTCAGTAAGATATATAAACCTAGAGAATAATGTTTCTAAATCAAAATAGCAATGCATGATTTACAGCTGAATCAGTCGAGGATGTTCATGGGGAAAATCATCAGTCATCATCATATTCATTGCAGCATAGCAGCGGATTGCTTTTATTTTATTTTTTTCAGTCTTCAATAATTAATTAATGGACATATTCTGTAATTACAGTCAAGATGGTTGGTACAGCGAAGGTTACGATTATCCAGGTACGAGGGTCGACGAAACAAGAATTTACAGCGATACGGAATACTATCCGAGCACCACGACGAGTACATCCTCGAGAAGAAGAGGTGCGTGTGCTGATTACCTTTCTATTTGTGCGACTTTCTTTTCAATTCCTGTAGTTCTAATGAAAAATGTTAGACCACAAAAAATTTCTGTTGATCCTTTACGAAAAATGTAATTCTTTGCATCGATAACCTTTATGATTTCTACAACAAAAAAATATTACATTGTTGCGTAACTAAATTTCATGCCTATTTCATCATTTAATGTGTATGAATTATATAAAATTTCGATCTCTCCCAATGCGATAAATTTACAAAAACTTTTCATCATTTTCCATATTTATCAATGTCTAGATATGTTCTGAAATAATCAGTAAAAATAACATAGCGAATATATAATTTACGGAAATTATTGCTCAATTATTTTGTACTGTTTTGACAATGTACTTGGAAATATATAGTTTATTCTCGGTACATAGGTCCGCACAGAAGACCATCTCTTGAGAGACAAACGACTCTGTACGATGAGCACATGCACTATGGTACCGACGGTTATGGAACTGACAGCAGAGTCGGCAGGATGAGTGCGACTTATCCCGAGTGTCACACGGACATCCGACACAGCGATTATTACGACAGTATAACGGGATACGTTTACCAAGACGAGAGGTGAATTTAACGCAAGCTATGCATGCACTGGGAGAAAAGCATATCGTTGATTCAGCGATTTCACATGATAAAAAGCATATAGGAAGGCTTGCAATGTTTTATAATTGAAATAATGATAATTTGGTTCAATAAACGATAATTGCAAGTATATTGAAAACAAACGTTGAAATGGTATATGCAACAAAACGGCATATTTAAACCGATTAGAATATTTTTTGGAACCATTATCATTTTCATAATTGCTACTATAATTATATTCGCTATAACCATAAAATATAGACGTTCCTCCTGGGAATTATAGTAATGGTTGATCCAACTATTTCCTTATATTTGCTATAACCATAAAATATAGTCGATCCTCCTGGCATCTATACATTATAATTAGATTATCTTCGGAATAACTATTTTTATTATCAAATTACGATATTTTTCTGTGAGTGTGAAGATTTGGGGAAACGAGCGCTTTCAGCTTATCATGGTGAAAGTTTTGTGACAGCCACAGAGGAGAGATTTACGTCAAGATTTAAGCTGGATTTAAATGTCAACAGGTATGGTCAGGACGACGAGGACCGCCAATGGGATAGCGGGGGGAAGTGGTATCTTGGATCTAATACTTATAATGAAAATAAACGCAATAGAAAAACACTTCCACAGAGGCCAGCCTCAAGTATCGGCATTCATAGGCCCGATTATAAACCCACTGTCACTAGGCAACGTAGCTACGAGTCCGAAGAACTCGATTACAGGTGCGAGCCATTTAAGAATTCCTTATAGTTATAAAACATCTTCATGGATGATAAATTAGAAATGAATAATCGATGCAAAGTAAAATCTTAAACATTGCTGTGTAATTATTATCCTACACAAAGCTACTAAAGCATAGTTTTTTCATGAAGGTGTTGATGAATTTCGGTTTACTCATTTATAGCGAAACTTGTAAAATCTGGAAAGTAATTAGATTTTGCAGCATAGTAGATTACGAAATTCACAAGAAATTTCAATTGAATTATACATACAATAATAGCAACTGTGAGTTAAGTTTCAGTTTGGCAGTCCTACTTGGTTACCAGTAGATTATCATTTTCTGTAACAATCGTACAAACACAGGACCTGAGTATCATTCCTACGTTCTAGACATTCTCACAATATTAAGAATATTAACGGGAAAATTAGCACACAGTGCAGGAAGTTATTCTACAGAAACGAGTATAGAAAGTTTACTACACAAGAATCCCGTAAAATTGACGTACAATTCTTCTAAATACGTTACGGAAGACGTATTAATTCATGCCCAGTCTACGAAATAGGCCATACGAGTCGTATTTTTAATATGGGTTACCTTTAATTTTACAACACCATCGTCCAGTCTTCAAAATATTCAAGTTAAAATTACTACATACGTGCAGAGAGCTTTTTTTACCGAATTCGGTATAGGAAATTCACTACACGAGTATAACATGAAATTGGTGTAAAAGTTCGCCAATTTCGTTAAGAAAGCCCTATTAGTTCATGCTCATAGAGAGATTTTTTTTGGGACTGATCTCTTAAAAAATGAGGGATCAAACCCAAACAACATAGTAGTCTGAAAAAATTCTGGCATTTTGGAGAATTTTACTATACCATCATAGATACAATTATTGTTACTGTCTCAAGGTCTTGATTTCCTAAAATGCGCAATGTAACAGGCACTTTTCATTTATAGGTAATGTAACCTAATTTTACAATGGTGTTTACGATGAAGGCTGATGCGTTTCCCAGCTTATAGACAAAAAATTACAAAACAATCGACAGACTCAAATTAGTGCATCATTGCTACTTCTAGGTTATCACATATTACCAAACACAGTGTAACGACTCAGATGCGTATGGGATAAAACGCCATAATCGCGGAATATTTCTAGATTGCCACATTAAATATAAAGAGAAGTCCCATATTAGTCTTTCCGTGCACATTATATTTAAATGCATGTGCAGTCACATAAATTCGTTAATAAAGTCAGGTTTTCAATACAAGTTCACTTCAATTATGCTACACGTATATTGAATTTTCATTTCTTTGTATATTAAATTCAACTTTCCACATGGGCTTAGTAAAAATACGATACATTGGATTTCTATATAGTATATAAATTAAAAAAATATTTTTCACTTGTGAAAATCTAGTTAATGACATTAATAATTTTGACGCACCCTTAAAATGATTCAAACCGAAAGGCTATGAATTTCTATTTAAATATAACATCCCGGATCGGAAAAAAATTTGTAAAAATGATTGTAAACTTAGTTACCGCATAATCTATGAAATGCGTGTGATACCCGTTCATTGTAATTTTCAGCGGTCACGCTAGTCGACGACGAAAAGGACTGCAGCCACAGCAACGGCCGATGTCCCGTCAGGAAGGAGGAACAGGAAAGAAGCTGCCACCAACACCGACAAAGCCGAGCACTGTGATACTCGGCCGAAAGCCTGTCTCATTGCCGGCAACTCCCGGACGTCAACTGCCACGCACTCGTACCCCGTCCGAGGAGAGTTACTACAAGCAGGACTATAACGAGGACTATAATTACGCGTATCGTAGTAGCCAGGACAATTTGCCCCAAGACACAAGTTACGTTGACAGTGTTTACGTGAATCCGATAGCGCCGAGTGAACCGGATATGCCGCAGCAGCAACAGAGAGCGTATGCTGGTGGTGCGAAAGACATTTATTCCGGCACAGTGCATGTTCAAGACAATCAGTTTGTGCCGGGTTCATACCGATCGTCCGATGTGGACGATCAGTATGCTCAGGATCCCTATCAGGAGCCTGTCAGGACACAGGATCATACATACGATCCTAATCATTCGTATATCGACAATTCGTACAGCGACGATTATAATCAACAGTCTTACATGCCACCAACAAGCCAGACACTTTATCAAGACACTTATCAAACCAATACATATCCAAAAGGAGTAGAACAGTACGACGATACCGGGTTAATGGTGATAGAAGACAACAGTTATCAGACGCCTGTCGGTTACAATCAAAATACAGTTGATTATACCCAAGAGCCTTACAAACAAGAAACCTATCAGAATTCCTACAAACAAGATTCCTATCAAGAGCCGTACAAGCAAGATTCGTATCAGGAACCTTACAAGCAAGACTCGTATCAGGATTCCTTTATCGATTCTTACAAGCAAGATTCCTATCCCGATTCTTTCAAGCAAGACTCTTTTCCCGAATCGTACAAGCAGGACTCGTACGCCGAACCGTACAAGCAGGATTCGTATCAGAACACTTACAAGCAGGATTCTTTCACGGAATCCTACAAGCAAGATTCTTATGCGGATACCTACAAACAGGACTCCTATCAGGAATCCATACCCGAGTCGTACAAGCAAGATCCTTATCAGGAGCCTTACAAGCAGGACAATAGCCAGTACAATGGTTACAGCACGACCGTCGCGACATCCGTCTACGATCAGAACGTACCGACTTCGGTCTACGATCAGAATATACCAACCTCCATCTACGAGGAACAACAGTATCCGCAGAATCAGTATGACAATAAGTATAACGTTACATCGAGCGGATACGAGCAGCAGCCTTATCAGGATACTCATGGACAGTCGAGTGTTCCAGTCTCGCAAGACAATTACCAAGAGCCTTACAGGGAGCATCAGCAACCGCCTAGTTCACAACAAGACAGTAACTACCAAGATTACCATGTGCCATACAGCAAAGAGGATGATCAAACGGATTACCAAAATGACTATAAAAACAATTACAACGAGAGTTACCAAGACTATCCCGAACAATATGGCAACGAGTCCTATCAAGAGTCGTATCAGGACTCTTATGACGATCAGTACAAGAGCAGCGCGCCCTTGAGTACTGATAGGAGGCAAAGCGAAGTTCCCGAACTCTCCGTGACGACACCCAAGGGTCAGACCAGGACCAACGGGTATCCGTCCAGCGAGTCCGAGTACTTCTATCCCAGTCAGGACGAACAGGAACAAGTGTCGGCTTTAGGCGCGACCAGACGCAGAAAACTCACTGGAAAGCGCGATACACTTCTTCAGCAGAACACGGACTCACTGGAGTCAAGGGACGATGAACTCAAAGACTCATTCGAAACTGCTGTGAGCTCCGTGGGTAGTAGCCAGCCCAGAAAAGGCTTCAGCGAATACTCCACTGCTGGAGAATCGAGCCCTGTGCCTGGTACTCTTGTCGATTCACCGCAAAGTACCACTCAAGTTTCGACAACATTGGCGAATCACGTTTCTACTGGCAATAACAGAGTCACCATTACAGCCATGGTTCACGGTGGAACTGCCATTGTCAATGGAAAACGTCCGCTTGAAAGGACGGATTCTTACCAAGAGGATATCATCGATGACGAAGATTACCCCGAAATTGTGCCGAAAGAACCGCACAGGAAAGACTCGCAACTGTCGCATCATAGCCAAATTAGTCAACATTCGACGCACTCGCAAAAACCGAAATTGATACGTGGTGACTCGTACGCCTCGGATCATTACAATGAAGATGATTATAGCTCGAGTGGAAGAAGAGATTCATTCGCTCAACCTGCAAGAAAGGATTCTTACTCGTCAGTCACTCAGGAAGGATTCAAACCACCTCTTAACAGAACGGATTCCCACCAAAAAAGAGAACTTACAAGGGGAAGCTCTTACGGCCAAAGCTTTACCACGCCTCAACCAATATCCAGGGCGGAAAGCTGCCAGCGGGGGTACTTTAAGGATCAGGACTCCATGGACGAGGGTGATATCGTCCTCAGTACTGTCATCAATGGAGAATACAAGATGAGGAATGAGACTCTCGAAAGGTAATTATAATAGCGTCACAAGATTGTTGACTTGAGTTGTTGACTGAAGTTTTTGATTTGCTGAATTACGAAATTCTGCCATATTCATACGTAAGATTTTCAATTTTTTAACAGAATGAAATGCAGATCTTACTTCAGCGAAGACAAATACATTGATATACAACCTAAGGGTCGAATTTATAGTCCCAAGTTCGAACTTAACTTCAAACTTAAGTTTAATTTCCAGCTTAAGTTCAAACTCAAGTCCATACTCTAGTTTAAACTTCAGTTCAAACTTGGGACTATAAATTCGACTACGTTAAAACTTGAGCCGATTTTTTTTTGTAGAATGCATATACAAGAAGGGGAGATCAATTGCGTTTACACCTCGCGTTTTCACTATTTTCGGTCTGTAGGTTGTCAAGATTAATCTTTGAAATACAACGAATCCATCAACTGTGATTTATTATCTAACAGTAAACAAGCGAACTATCCAAAGATTGGTTAAAACACTTAAGACTAGGAAACATTAAGATAAGCATGCGCAAACCTCTTAAATGGTTTAGAGTAGTGGTTTAGGAAAAGAGTTCGTATATGTGTATCTATTTTCTATTTTCATTTCATTCATCAAAAAATCATCTGCAAATTGACCGCGTACATATTTTATAGTGTTCATCGTTTCAAGGTATTTCGATTTTTGTCGAACAACATGCTATAAACTGATCGAAAATGTATCCTGCTGAAATGTAACGTTAATCAGTTAATCTTTATGCAAATTGATCACTACTATACAACACTTTTTTAGAAAACCCATGTTTTTAAAAGTGGAAAAGGTTTGTGTCCATCGGCATCCCTGTCCGATGAGATAATATAGAAAACTGACATTTTGCACACTTTTTCATTTATTATTTATTATGAACGAAATGAATTAAATGAAAACGCAAGGTATAACGCAACTGATCTCCCCTTCTTGTATATGCAGTCTACAAAAAAAAAATCGACTTAATTAAGTACGAACTAAAGATTTAACTAAGTCGAATTTATAGTCCCAAGTTTAAACTAAAGATCTAACTAAGTCGAATTTACAGTCCCAAGTTTAAACTAAAGTGCAAACTTAAGTTCGAATTCGGGAGTGTAAATTCGACCCTAATACTACAAAATGGATATGAATTTTTTGTTTGGTAAAAAGCTTATTACCGACTTATGCTTATTTCCTTGGTAGTAATTTGAGATTCAAAATGCTATGATGAATTGGGCTCAATGAGTCTTCGATTGTTTATAAATCTTTGAACTTGGAGCCGTGAGAAATGAATTCTTTTCTCTTTTTCTTAAATTTGTCAGAACGACCTCATGGGCGCAAACGTTGAGGGTCCCTTATTTTAATACCATTATCTGCATAGCAGTAAGTCCTTGCAACAAAAAATAAAATTTATACCGTTTAACACAAAAAAAAATGTATAGGGTTTTTGTGGCCACTATACTATTAGTGACCACACAATAAATGTACATATTAATTCATTATATTTTAATCCATTTAATTTACTAAATGAAATTATTTCATTCGAATAAAAGCGAACTTTGCACTAATCACGCAATGCTTAAAATATCTCATTGTTTAATAAATTATGTTTGAAGCCGTTTGCACAATTTGTGGTCATCACCGTTACTTACTTGCGATTGCCACAAACGGATCAAGTTGATGGCAACAAACGCCAACTACTTCTTAGGTTCGGTACCTTAGCTCTTCGCGAATAACGATTTTTAGGATTCTAAGATTTCAGGAGGCTTAAGTCAAAAAAATATCCAATTTCTATCAGTGTTTACAACCGTTTCCTATTAGGAAACTGTTATTTTTTTTTTTTTGATTACGGAGAAACTTTGAGTTCAAATATATGAAAATTTATTCTGTTCGGGTTTTCGTACGTTTTGAATAAGGATTTTTTTTTTTTGGTTGACGCCAAGACAAAATAATGAGCTAAATAAGTAGGTTTGCAATGAATGGCAAATTTCCGAAGGGATAACGGAAACGAAAAGAATGGGGCCAATATCATCACGACACTTCAATTTCCGCGCCCTCAAGATTAAATGAAAGCATTTTTTTATGTAAGAAAAAGCGCTGTACAAAAATGTCAATTTTCCGCTACTACAAATTATAAAATCTGTAAAACCATACGAAATTTAATCGCGTAAGATTTATTTTTTGTACAAAAATAAATGTCTGAGTTACGAATGTATGACAATACTTTGATAACCAGTACATGATGGAGGTTTTCGAAACAGGTGTCTAATAGAAACACAATTTTGCAGGTACGAACGAGGCGAGGAAGCGCTCAGTCGAGGTTCTCGAGAGAACTCATTGGTAGAACCTTACAAGGGAACCCCACCGTTGTCAAGATCAGAGAGCCCAAGAGGTATTCAAACAATGGATACACTAACTATTGCAAAATAGAAAGAAGAGTGCATTCACATTTTTTTTCTTACGTTTCACAGAAAGTATCACGAAACAAGCATCGTTGGATGAAAGTGTCCAGATGGACACTCCACCGAGGAGTCCACCGGAACCTCCAGCTGACGAAGAACTCCTGGAGATGGTTGGAGTGGTTCCAGTACCAACACAGCTGAAGGAACGCACGGAAATGTCAGCGAAGCAGAGATGGCATTGGGCGTACAACAAGATCGTCATGCAGCTAAACGTAAGTGAAACCTTATCTTGTATTTATGTGGAATCGTTTGGACCAAAATATTCCGTGGTTTTCATTGAAACGGGGACGCGTTAAACAACGGGAATGTCATTAGCAGTATGATATGCGAGATATCAACGACCTATCATGTCCTTCTAAAAACAAAGCCTCGCAACATTCGTTAAAAACATGACCCGCATTTCTTAAAAACGCGATTCTCTTCGGTCCTTCGCTTCGGACACGTGTCGACGATACTCACCTCGACAGGGAATCGATCCCCTCCCATGTACATATGTATATTGTATACATATGACACCAAAGTAAGAGTATAGGGAAGCAAGAGCAGTACGAACGAGAAATCGATCAGGAATGTAGTTGTTGTTTTATTTTTATACCTCTGTATGCGCTGCCGGTATGACCTTAAGCACGTATCCAGGGTTACCCGGTCGTGACCGCTCGGAACGTTGAACTTTGTCCAAAGGATTGAGTAAGCGGCCTAATCAGATGCCACATCATGTAATCGCCTTATCTCTTACCTACTTATTCTGCCAAACTCATAAATATCGTTGACAAACGACTCTTCCTTTCATAATCCCGTGAAAGAGAAAACACGCAGGAGCGATTAGTAAGAAATGATCTTGTCACTTTAGCATAGAATCCGGTTCATGAAGTGCTTATAAAATACAACAATTCTGCGACTTATATTTCCTAATGGATTGTTGAAGAATTTCAGATAAACTTCTAATAATCCTATAAGTTATTCCGCACGACTTTTTGTTCTCTGTTCATCTTGAGGACTTCCGGAAAATGTCACTTATAAAAGCTATTAAGAGGAATAAAAGCTTAAAGAGGGTGCGAAAAGAGCATGTTTAGGCTTGTGTCGTATAGCCTTTCCTACCAGCGGGGAAGAGTTCGTCTCAAAATCGCTAGCTAGTTTCAGGATTAGCGAGATGACTTACACGAAACTTCCATTAACACGAGCTTGTTGCTCGAGTGCCGGATGCCACCTGATCATGTGATTGTGTATACACATTCGGTGTAGTATTACCTACGTACAGAGAGGCCACCGGCTGTAGCGATATTTCGTTCGTCGAGTGTCCTGCTGAATTTTGCCGTCTGTAATAATGGAGGAAATAGAGAGGACATTTCGTGAATGTATAATTTCAAGGGATTCAGCTCTTCGGGTTCAGTTCCTTGGGTTAGCTGACCAATTACATCAGTCTTCATCTATGCATAGAACGGATCCAAATTATCATGATCTGACAACAGCAGGATTCTGACGTCAGATATCTTACTCTAATTATCTAGCAATTACAGGAATATCAAGTTATTACTATCTCTAACCGTCTATCAATCGCGTTGTCAATAACGATAAAGGACACGGAAGCACTTTTTATTTCCGTTGATATTAACATAGATATTCTACGTACTCCTCGCAATTTAAGAGGTGTGAAAATTTTCTGAAAGGAGTTTGGCAGTTCTTATTACTACCTCGTAATGCTAGCGTACCTAAAAGCTCTTCAGCCAGTACTGAAGCGTACAAACATTGGGAACGTTTCCACAGTTTATCCTTTTTATTACTTTTCACATTATTATACATAGTTTACGCGCGTCTTTCACTTGATATGCTCTACAGACATTTTATTGATAGCATTCGAAATTAATTTGGAAGATAATGGAACAGCAATGTTCTCCCTTGTTTAAAAACAAAAACTATCGTTATTTACGTATCATATTACCGCGAAAAAGCGTGACACAAGTTGAAGATTATGGTGTCGAGTAGTCGGCATTAGTTAGAGAAAGGATGGCTTTTCCAATATCGGCGGTGTAGTGGCGAGATAAACTTAAACATTAAATCGGGCCCCGTAATCTTTGTCGAGGTGTCGGAAGAGCACGTTCACTTTCTCGTCGTGGGTCCAACTTTCAACTCACTTGGAATATCCCAAACCTTGGGATTTTCATTTGCCTCGGCTGCATTCAACTTTGGGCAAGTTCTCTCCGTAACTGCGACGGTATTCAACGAGGACTTCCTCTTTTGCTGCTCTTCGTCTCTCTTCTCCTTGGCCTTTTTCTCTATTCGTCGTCGTCGCGCATTCGCTTATACATATTTTCGGCTGAACGAACGTTTCTATGCCCTGACGATTCCTGCTTTACATATCATGCAGATACATTGCTCTTTTCTCTTTCCATTTCTTTTCTCTTGCTTCCCAACTCATTTCATCTTTATCACTCCCTGCTTATCTCGTGCGCTCTCCCCCTCTCGTAGTACTCCTCATTTGCTATCACTATACCCTCGACTCATAGTCATAGAAGTATAGTGTCTGTCTACATTCCTCGTACTTGAGTTCTTCTGCATCGCGAGCGAAGCAGAAGAATTTTTACAATGCCCAAGAAAATGTCGAGATGAATAGCTCTACCATCTCGCCTCGTTCAATGACGAGGATGCCCGAGGAATAATAATTTTCCTCTCAAACAACCGAGAAAGAAATTTCCCTGGAGGTTTTGTCCATTTTTATTTCGTACTTGTATACCACGTTTACGTTGGGACGACGAAGATCCTGCGAATGTTGACTCTTTGCGTGCAATTTTTTCGTCTTATTCATATTTTATTCTCGCATGACTGGTCCTTCTATATTACTCTGCCATTGATAAAACTAGAGTTTTATCTATCAAGACATGATAAACGAACTGCCGAATGAGCCCACTTATCCCCGCACTATTATTTCACACGATTAGGTTGCCCGGTGGTTAGCTTTGCTATATTCTAGGCTGATGTACACCTTATCGTTCAACCATTCTTGTTTCCTTTAAAATCAATTACGTGGGTTTCATTAAACAGAAGGCCAAGGGTCAATGGTGTGCGCTTCTGAAACGTTTCTGAAGATCGACTAAGCGTTCTAATGAAAAGTTTTCATTATAATAATGCATCAGTCATCGAATATCAAGAAGAAGAATAATCAGCTGTCCTGACAAAATCACGTAGTTGAAGTGCACAAAAATTTTTTTTAAATAAGGTAATTGCTATCAATTGATTGATTGACCCAATCAACTGATTGATTGATTGCTTGACTCAATTAACTGAACAATTATCCAAACCAACTGATTGACTGATGCAACCAACTGGTTAATCAACCCAATATATTATTAATTATCCATATTTATCAATTAACCCAGTGAATCATTGACGCAACCAAGTGATTTAACGACTCACTAATTAAATAATCGATTGAATCAATTTATCACTTGCAACCTATCCAACTAATTATTTTCCCTCTTCTCACTTTCTCTCTCTACGCCATAATTCGGCAAGTTTCGTCGACGAGTTGCGATATATTAAAGAGACCAGTACAACAATCGAGGTCCGACAGCCTGTTGGGTCTTAATCTATGTAGGCCAGACAAGCATACATCCATACGGCATAACAGCGTTATAGTTGCGTGATTCTCGTCCTGGTCGAAGAGTCGTCGTACTGCATACGTGTATGGCCATCGAATGCCCGTATAACGAGTTTGGCCTACGACGACGACGATGACTTCGACGATCATACGCGAGGCGGTATCACCTTCTTCGTCAAGGTCTCGTTTCCCGCACCCGATTACACTACAATTCTACTCCCGGTCTGTCATCCGAATCCACTCTGATGCTGTTCAGCAGCACCAACGTTCTTCAGTCTCCTTGCAATCGTCATAACGATCACTAGCAGGATTCACTTAATCAACAGTTCAATTAGTTGAACTCCGCTGAAAATCTATCCGATAGATTTTGTTGTTCAACTGCAGTTAACAAGTTAAAACCATTGCTAGCATTCCAATTTTCGTTGATCGACTTTATTTAATTTTCACTCTCGAGTTCCCTGTCTGTGTGTATTCGCTTCACTTTCTCGCTTTCTAGTAAACTCGATTATCGATCGTTATTAGCTTTTATTAGACGGAAGTGTCGGGCGGTTGTTGCGGCGCGCGAAGGGTATAGGATCTTCGGTCTGGGTACCACCAGCATTAACACGGCTGAGCGAAGAGGGTGCACGATTCTTCGCGGGTGGTCGTGTTAACTTAAGTGAAAAAAGCTGCGAGAGGTCCGGCAAGCTTGCTTACCACCGACCAACCAGGTTGCTGGCTTGTTACGAAAGTCTAAAGCCGGAGAACTGAACCAATACTACCAACAGACCGGTAACTCGTCGTCAACGTCGTACTCGACATCTTCGATGGTGGCATTGCGGCTTCGGTCGACGGGGATAGTGGATTGAACCCCGAGCGACTCGCTTATTGTCGTTGATCACGTCATATTCGTCGTGTGCACATATGTATATATCGTGAAATGGACTTTATCGGAAAAAGAAACTGTGATAAAAATTAAAAATCGGTGTTATATCAATGACTCTGATCATACCGAGCAAGGACCAAATGTTTTCTGATCGATTGCTCAGCTACTAATAAGCATAAAACTGTATAACGACAGTCTGATTACGCTTCATAGTGATGTTTCATGGCCTCTGGTCAGCTATCGCAAATAGTACCAACAGTTTTTCGATAAGCATTGGAGGACGTGTGCGAGTGTCGCGGTATGTGCCGCGCAGCGGTAGAGTCGAACAACGTGTTGGGCCGGATGCCGACAATCGTCACAAGATAAAGTCGCTGATTTCACACGACTGCAGGCATAGAGAGTCAGGGGTATTGCCAGGCAACTTCAACAGACGATTCAGTAAGCGTCTGACTAAGAACGAGTAAGCTTCTTTGATGTTTCGAGCTGAAGTTTGCTTTTAAGCTGGCATATATAAATTCCGCGAAGTTTATACGGCTGAGGAGAAAAACAAAGAGCACAATAGTTTTGCAGTGATGTGATCAGTCTCCAGGATTAAAAGCGAATCGGCTGAGCTTGATCCGCAGAGAGTTTAGGGCTTAAATTCATTTCGCCGCAAGTTCTCTTAGAAGGTACTTAGAGTTTTGAGAGCGCAAGTGATCGGCTTGGCCGGTTGGTGATGGAGTCCCGTGAAAAATCGACAGAGTGGGCTTTGCTTTTTCCCCTCAAGGCTGGTCTGTTCGCGATGAAATCCTCGATATCGTCCAAGAGTGTTAATCGCGAGAAGGAACGTCTCGCGAAGGAAAAGGTTTCGGCGACTTCGGGACAGTTCAGAAGCCGGATTAGACGTGGTTCATCGTTGTCGGATCTCGACAAGCTTCACGTTAAAGTGCCGCTTCCGGATGTCGTCAGATCGACGGAAAAATGTTGTTCCGGATCGTTGCCACATTCGCCTGCGTTTTCGCGAACGAATCTGCAACTTACGAGCAGTCAGGTCAGAGGAAGCATCGGTGATCTTATGAACTTGAAAAGATATGGCGGATCCACTTGGAGTGTCAGAAGTGAGACGATGATTGCGAAAGTCGTTCCTCTTAGCACTGTTACACCTAAGCAAAGTCCTCCCATTGAGAAGAGTGCGGAGGAAATTCGCAGGGATCTTGAAGAATCAACAATTCCGGAACCACGTTCCTGTGGACCTTTGACATGCGCACAGAGGACTCAAAGACTCAGCAAACTCATCAAACGACAAAGACGTACCAAGGTTCTTAGTCCTTGCAGCTTGAAGAAGGAAATTGTGAGTGAAATGGTCTTATGTGCAGACTTAAAAGCGAGAAACATATTAAAATTCCTCGTAGATGAATGCCGTAAGGATTCTACGAGCTATTTTCTAATTATAATTAATATTCGGTACCTAGTTATGCTCAGCCTCCGTTAAAGAGAACTCGTTCGTTAATACCCTTGTGAAATTTACTCTTCCCCATTTCTCTCATAGAAGTTAGGTACATTTTAACCTACATACATACGATATATATGTACATACCGTTTCGACCTGGGTCGACCTCGACCTCTCAGATTTGGTCGAAATTTTTTTATATCATTGGACGAACTTCAAAAAGTACTGGAAAATTTTTTCAGATTTTTTTTATTTCAATTTTTTTGCGATTTTCCAAAGCTAACATATTTTAGCCCAAATAAAAAACTCTGAAAAAATTCTCAAATATTCTGCATGAAACGACAAAAATTTTTAGCCTAAAACCAAAGTGGGCCGTGTTTCGCTTATTTTTTTTTTCTATAAAAAATGATTTAAAAATTAAGAAACCAAGGAGAAAAAGTTATCAAATTTTTCTAATATATTGCTTTTTTTGAAATACGTAATTCGTGAAAGGCCGTGAACACGAAAACTGTCTTAAATTTTTAGCAGTCCAGCTGAAATGTGGGACACATGTCGAATGATCACTAAAGTAGGTAGCTATTGAAATCGGCCTCAATCGATTAACAGGAAAATGTTAGTTTGGTTTTAGCCGTTAGTTAGGAATTAATAGAATTGCTTCGGCAAAGGGAAGGAGAGCCGCCAATCGCTGAAGAAATTCTATCCATAACAGGAAAATGAGCTATCAAGATTTTTGTTATTAAACTTTTTCGGTTTTTGGAGAGAAAAAGTTTAAATCTTGATAGCTTATTTTCCTGTTAATCGATTGAGGCCGATTTCAATAGCGACCTCCTTTCGTGATCATTCGACATGCGTCCCAAATTTCAGCTAGATTGCTGAAAATTTGAGACCGTTTTCGTGTTCACTGCCTTTCACGGAATATATGCCTATCATTGCACATAAACATGCATCGGGAATTTTTTACACATATTCTTTTTCACGGTAACATTATGAACATATTTTCTATGAACCGCATTTTTTTTTTTTTTTCACGAAAACAGAAGCACTTGCAGGAGAAAGCAATATTTTGGAAAAATTTGATAACTTCTTCTCTTTCGTTTCTAAATTTTTGAATAGTTTTTTAAAGAAAAAAAAAAAATAGAAGCAAAACCCGGCCCACTTTGGTTTTAGGCTAAAAAATTTTGTTATTTCATGCAAAAAAATTTCAGATTTTTAAATTTGGGCTAAAATATATTAGCTTTGAAAAATCGCAAAAAAATAGGAATAAAAAAATCTGAAAAAAATTTCCAGTACTTTTTAGAGTTGGTCCAATCATATAAAAATTGTCGACCAAATCCGAGAGGTTGGAGGTCCGAGTCACGTCGAAATGGTATGTAATGCCCTATATATAATCGAAAACATTTATCATTATGCAAAGGTAAACGATTGTTTGCCTCGTATTTTTTTCAATATGAATGAAATCTTTCTTCAGCTAATATGTGTTTATACCTTCGAAACTGAAGTCCGATTCTCATAATAATAGCTGGAGTACGCTTTGGCTTTCATTTAAGACTTCAATGTCCAAAGCCCATTAAAACATGGTGAAATCGAAATTCTTCACAGCACTATCGATTTTTATATGGAGCAAATGAAAATAAAACTATATAGAACAATCATTGAATTCTGATATGTCATTAAGAAATGTGAAATATTAAAAAACTCTATTTGACAGTGTTGGCAACTTCCAGAAAATACATAAACCTTTTATACATAAACGTTTTGGAATGCTTTAAATCTCACATAATAAACAAAATGTCGAGTTCCTTAATTCGAAATTATGTACAATGGTTTCAATGATAAAAACGGAGGATTAGAAAAATTGCGAAGCACAAAAGATACTCTTTCTAAGATGATTGGTTTTTTAAGATTGCCAATCGTAATGTGAAAGAAAACGTTTTGTCAAGTACAGCCTCTGAATTTTACTCGAAAATTCATCTATTTCAGTTATGACGGCTTGTTATGTCTTCGAAGATTGGAACCTGGAAAATGTTAATTCCATCATATTCCAATGAACATACTTCCAGAAATCACAATGGAAATTTATTCGATTAAAAAAAAATGAAATGTAGGTTGGCGGGGTTTTCTATTCGTATGGAAAATCCTATATCTTCCATTGTAAGACTCTTTGGTATTTCCGAGAACGCAGGTAGTTGACCCAATGATCTCTGGATCGGCACGTAATTATACGAGGTGCCTAGAATAACCGAGTAGGGTATCAGCAGTGGTAATTAGTATGGTGCAGCAATACCTACAGTTTCCCCAAGAACGAGTGATTCGTACGCAGTGCAACAAGCCCGGTTTGAATTATCGCTCCTGATACACGCCTGCCTTGTCGGTGTCGTGCCTGTCTCCCTCTCACAAACTCAGCTAGTCCATAGGCTGTATCGTTTGAAGTGTAGAAAAATCGTTGCGTGTACGACGAGACACATAAAAAAATGATGACTTCGCAACAACGTGGTTCGGCATTTATATTCTCCTGTTACTTCGGATATAACTCGAGTTATGTAGCACTATTTAAAACTAAGTGTCAGTGTATGTACGAAGATAAAACCGTGACACTGATAAAAATGCGTTTTACTACCGAAGTCTTTATCTTTCCGGACTGGATCACCGACGTTAAAAAATATTGTCGATTTATCGAACTTGCATTAGCCCATTTTACAGCGGGGAAAATGTTATTATCATTTAATCGAATCGAAGGAGATGATTTTCTTTCGCACCAGCTGGTGCTATACTACTACATTGTAGCGGCGTTGATGAAGGACTCTCTCTTCATCTCTGCCACGATGGAGAAAGGGGAATGCTCCCAGTAAAATGGTTACCACCTGCTCTACTTATAGTGAGACACTTCGAAGCTGTAGATGCTTTCAGATAAATGGAATTAAGGGGGTGCACTGCTTTTCTCCATTATCGAAGCCTCACACACGATCAGGTTAACCGTATGGAGATGGGAAAGTTGAGAGGGCACGAGATGGAGTCACTCTAAGTAAAAAAAAAAAATGGACCAGAGCTCCGGAGAACAGGTTGTAAGTCGACCAAAGTGGTTCGACCTTGTAATGAGTTTAAAAAAAGACTTCCACCGTTTTTCTGGGAGCATCGATTTTGTTTGTATCTCTTGGTGACACACGGGTTTGCCCTTTCTCCTCCGAAACCCTCGTCCTGGTAAATTTCTCTCTTTAGCATCATCCCCTCTACGCCCTATCGTTCTATAAGGCGGTGCGCCACATAGACTCGCTCCCTTCGATATTAGTTTTCCATCCTCTTGCAGCTTTTTCGACAAAAATTGATTTTCTTCTTTGCTCGTTTAAGAACCAAACTTGTCGTATCAAGAGGAGATCACTGATTCAATCTGATGTTCGTATAGTACATGCTACTATACATCAATTGAGTTTATCAGCACTGAAAATATAGTCATTTGCAATTCGAGGCTTCTGCACTGAATTTTCTGGAAATAACTCAGCGTTGGAAAACTTAATAAGCTTGTTATTACCTGGATAACGTTCAACTGCGCACCCGGAAAGTTTTTACAGTTGGAGCTAAGTTTAATAGATAATCATTGACGGCAATAGTGAAAAAAAAATTGTTAGACAATTATATGAAAAAGTTCATATGAGATGGATTTGGTAATAATAACAAGATGTTCTAAAGAATTCTGTTGGATTGATGTTCATGAAATTTCTAACATGCAATATCGAATTTTTCTACGAGAACATGAAAAATCCACGGTTCCAATGATTTTAAAATACTGGTAGGATACCTTGGAATTATAAGAAAAGTGATTTAAAAAGTCGCGTGCCTCCGGTTACAATCAGAATTCAAATGAGGTAACATTGGCTTAAAAAACGTTAATATTTCTTTGCTACTTCCTTTCTCGAAATAAACTTTTGATTGCAAATATACATATAAAATATCATTAATACATAATGTTTAAAGAGTATTGAGCATACAAGCATGGATCTTTTACACAGGATTGCAAAAAATTATTGGTCACTCACTGAAAAAATCTAAAAAATTCATCGAATTCAATTGGTAGTCCACGCTATCGATTTGTTGTCGGCAAGAGATAATACACTCGCATCTCTTGCACTAGAGGGACAATAGTACCCGGTTGCTCGGTTGAACTAGAAACGCATGGCGGAGCCATGAGCCGAGGACACTTAAGGGATATAAAATATTCATGGTGTGAGCCAGACGATGGCATCACTGCTATTGGTGGATGCATTTGTGCGGAGCTCACACGTCCTCTACTCTTGCTCGCTATTCGCTCTACTTAATCCTCTACTTTTTTCCCCTTTTAACCCTATTCTCGGTCCTTCAGCGATCCGCAATTCCTTGCATCCTTGCTCACTGTCATTTGTTCAAGTCCAATATCTAGAAGCGAATTCCTAAGGACAAGCACATAGTTCTCTCAGTTATTCCAGAAGCATAACGCAAACAAACGCTGGGTGCGATCTCTAGATATAAATTTGTGTAATCAGTTAGAATGCTCGACCATCTGTCGACATTTATACTCGGCTCTGTGAATGCATGTAATTCAATAAAGTTCTTGAGCTCACTGCGGCACAACTTCACCGACACAGGAGCTCTTGACTTATGTAAAAAGTATTTGTGTATCGTTGATGGGTCAACGAGATAAGAATCAAGTAGTAGAATTTTTTTTTTTCAACCCGATGATTGTAATATTTTTTGTGTGTTCAAATAATAAAATGATAAAAGTAAATGTGAACAAAGGGTGAATTTCGCTGTACGAGGAACTGTCGGGAGGTATAAGAGCAAAACGATTTTACTGGGCCAGAGAATCTTCTGCTTAAATTTGATTATATGCTATCCACACACGAATTTCTGAGATTAGAAAAAACAAAAAATAGCTCTTTTTCTTCAATTTTCTGAACGATGCCTGTACATAGGACTTTGCCTATTTCGGTTAGGTTTTCTTGTTTTTCGTAGACTGACTTATGAAAAAAAAAAATTCGTCATTGAACGACAAGTGGATGCAACGGATGCAGACTGAACGCCCCTGGATTACAAAAAAAAAGGGATATAAAAGAAATACAAATGGTACGCATAGTTTATTTGATGCTCGGAAGGCTAAGTCTCATTTTTGCATATCGATGTGCTTGTCTGACTGTCGATGGGAAATAACGAAGGTGCCTTGCTGACTTACCTTTGGCTGTAGCATCTATAGTAGCGAAGCGGGAAACCGTTGCACGAGGGGGATTTATTGCTTCGCCAGCAGAGTTTACCTGCTACGAACCGATAAAGCGTTGAAATATATTGCGAAACAGGAAAACTGGGACGTCGCCCCGTATACGCTAGCCTACTACTGTGGCTCACGTACACGATAGTTGCATGCCTCCTCTAACATTGTGTATATTGTACACTTATATATATGTTGTATTTTCGTCCGTAAGTTTCGAGTTTTCGTAGCCACACTCACTGTGCAGTCGCGTTGCTATACAAGAGTATGTGTGTGATATAAAGTATAGTTTACGAGGTCGAGACGAGGGAAGAAGCCGGATTTCGATTTCCGCTGAGAAGTCTGAAAATAATAAATAAACCAGGTCCAGACTCTTCGTCATATATCCTTGAAGCTAAGACAAAAAAAAATATATATATATAGCCGCGCACATAAAAACGCTTCTTCGTCGTCGAAAAAGTGTTTTTATGTACACTTTTATTTTTTCATTGATGCAAATAAAAACATTCTGGATCATCAATAGTCATAGAAAAACACAACGGAGAGGTTCCTTAACAATCTGTGGCTCTATCGTTTGACTATATTTTTTATTGATGAATGGAAACCCAATTCATTCACAGATTTGTTCCTTTTGTTCAACAAAAATGGAATGTAAGGACATTTGAAAGCGTCATGTTATAATACTCAAGAAGATTAGATATTTCTGTAATTATTACGGACCAGATTGTAGTACGAAGATTTAATTCCTTAATATGCAGAAGACAGAAAAACTAACGAATTGGTTATCCGAACTGATAAAATGAATCGTTGAAAAATAGACTTGTTGAATCTGCCAATCACTTCAATAACCGGACAATCAATTGGTTGAGCCAACCCATTCGTTGGATTATTCAACGACTGGCTAATTGAGGCTACCGGTTGGCTGATAGATTTTCTAACTGATAAATGAAATCATTAAATCACGGGATAAAAACAATAAAATCGGTTAATTCGTGCAACTGGACAATCTATTAGACATCAATAGGAATGAGGCAAACAACGGCGCTAGTCGAGGGACCTAGCAGACCTAGCAGACCTCGTGGAGCGCCCACTAACCCTCGGAAAGAAAGAACTAAGGATAGTGGTAGGCCTGTTCACAGGACACTATCATCTTAAAAAATACCTTAAAATACTGGAAACCAGCGAAACAGGAACTTGCATTAAATGCGAAGACTAAGAGGAGACACTACTCCCCGTCATATGCCACTGTCCAGCACGAACAGAGTAGAGATTGTGAAGATTAGGTAGAGTCTATCTAGTAGAGCCTATAGTGAAGTCGTCATTCTCCCTTTAAGTGATGCACCGTCAGAAAAGTCATCGCCCAAAGTTAAACGTCTATAGGTCTGTCTCTCTCGGACATTTTTTCTTTTAATTCTTAAAAAAACGGCTGAATCGATTGAGGAGCCAGAAGCTTAGCCGAATTCTACGATACTCCCGTGTATCACCTCAAAACACAGACCCTATTTGTCTGTTCGGGACAAAACAGCTTCCGAAATTTCTGCGGGGAGAGGGGAGTGTCATTGCTGGCTAAGGTAGTTCGATGATGAACAGCTCTCGCGAAAAATATTTTGTTTTATTTTTTATAACGAAAGATTCAACTCTCTTCCATAAATAAAGCCCCGGAAAAGATGATTGACTGTCCCGTTATTTAGATTTCAGATATTCAATTTCAGTAGGTCGTTTTAACAAGTAGGTAGTTTTGACATTGATCTTATAGAAACACCGGAGGTGTCGTATGAATAACCCGAAGGTTCTTAAAATCTATCCCAAAATATGACCGTTAAAAATATACCAATGGTAAGAGGCCAGTGTGACAAGCTATACGCTGAATGATGCAGCCGATCTACCGTATAGTTTTTGCAGAATTTAATAATTAAAGATAAAATTCAAGTGTGAAATGGCTTATTTTCACAATTCGATAGTAATTGAAATACACAATCTCTACACGTAAGAACTGTTACAAGCTAGGCAGAGCCACTATTTTAATTAAACAAAGTCATGAATGGACTTATCGGTAATAGCATGAATCGGTTATCCATGAATAGGTTCCAAATTAAGTCATTGCATGTAATGAAATACAAAATATGCTTTAGAATAGATTCCAAATTAGGTAATTGCATACAATGAAATACAAAATATGCTTTATAAATCAGTGTGGCTAGTGACAAGATGGAAAAATACTTACTGACCAGTATAGCTTGTAATGAGGCAAGAAACATATTTTGGAAGGTAGCGTAGTTAGGGGGAGAATATGAATTTTGTTTTTTAACCCAGTGTAGCTTCTACGCAAATGAGAAATATGATTACTGATCACTAGTGATTCGATGTAAGCCCATCTTACAATTTGAATTGTACGCCTTCCCTTTCAGTTTGTGCCAATAGTGTCAGTCGTGTGGCGCTGCTATGGCGTTAACGTGATTACGGCAATCAGGACAATGGCTGTTTGAAAACTCTACTTGCTTCTTGCGACGTTATGTCGACTTTTTCCATCGAAGATGTCTATATCAAGTGATTGTATCAGAGTATATTGTCATGGAATCGCAATAGTTGTATGTAAATAACTCGATAAGACAAGCGTTCAGGAGTTAGCACATCCTGAGAAACTAGTTAACTGACGCGCTATAACTTAGCTTCTTGCAGTTAATTTTACGTGAAGTTTTAACAATTGACATTAAAATCAACTTCTCACGGTCTTGTTATGTCGCCTCAAAGCTTTTCATGAGGATGTATTGTTTGTTATACATATACAAATAATTACATAACAAAATGATGATCATTGTTTTGACTTCGCCCCTAGATCATCGAATTACCTTAAGAAACCATTATGTTTCCTTCCTGTGTCCTTCATGAGGGGCACAAGGTTGATGGAAAGGCAGACGAGGAAAGATGAAAAGCACAATGAGCCTTGGGCCTGCGTGCAATGCTACTCTAGCGCCCGACCAAGAGAATACAATACAATGCAGCTGTTGATATCACTTGTGTACACATAATCAGTTGGTCAAACTGGTTATAGCCAAATCAACGCGTCGATTGTCAACCGTGTCAATTGAAATAAAACATTTACCCACGTCCTATAATTGTGGCAGCAGAACAAAGGACTCCCCGGATGAAAACCCGCTTCGAGAGTTTGCCACAAAGTATGATTCCTTTGTATAGCGTCACAAACTTCGCTTAAATTTGAAATCAAATTAGTACTCCTCGTCAATTCAGGATAGTTCGAGCTGTAATTACAGTGTCAACAAAGGTTCAAATGGCGCCACAGAAAATCGTCGATCTGATAGACAAATGTTTATCTTCGTCTACGTTGGTGTTTCTGTTGCCTGGCTATCCGTGTTGGAAGTTCGGTGGGTCACCGTAAAATCAGCATTAGAGATACGGTCCAGTGAACTGACAAATCGCTTTTTCTAACCAATAAGTTATATCGATGAACAAGGGACTTGTTGAATATGCTATCTAACCGAAGAATGGTATATTATCAAGAGTGGGTAATTGTGTCTACCAATCAGCTGACAAATGAACTCCAATCTAAATCATTTGGTTAATTGGGAAAGTGAATTAACCATGTTAAGGAATATGTTTTATAGATGATTCTGGTAGTGAGTTTAAAAAAAACCTCCTGAATAAATTGGTCTCTTCGGTAGCTTATCCGACGAGTATGATTCTTCTGACTGTCTCTACCAACTCTGCTTTAAGTTGAAGTCAAATGGCAACCACCATAGTAATCTGACAATACTCTGGCATTTTCGGGAATTTTACCATACCGGCAAGCACACGTCACACTATGACAAGTTTTGTCATACCGTTTCAGGAACATGGCTAAAGCTGTTGAAAGTGACAATACATTTCAAGAAACATTTTCTCGCTTATAGATACTGTAATTTTTGTCTCACGGCATTTATTTCCTGGAATTCGAATTGCAATATACACTCATAATTTATAGGTAATGTAACCCAATTTTATAATGCACCTTAAGATGGTGTGTACTGTGGTTCCCAGTATATATATACGAGAAATTATAGAAAAGTCGAGAGACTATAAATTCTCATCATTGCTATTTCCACGTAATCGCATATTTCTACGCACAGTGTAAGGACTCAGATGTGTACGGGATAAAACGCCAGTATGTTGGAATACCTCTTAATTACCATACTAAATATAGGGAGAACTCTGATATTATTCTCTCCGTGCAGACTGTAGTTGCAGTATCGACGGAGGTTCAAATGACGCCACGGAAAATGATAGATTCTAATGAACAAATGTTGATCTTAGTCTACCAACGTTGCTGCTTATGCTGCCCGGCAATCCGCTTTGTGAATTCAGTTGGCCGAAATAAATTAAGGATTAGAGAAATGGACCAGTAAAGCACTCCTAATATCGTTTTGAGAATAACCCTGTTACAGGGTTTGTAACAACTACCACGGCATCTGCTTTAATCCTTTGCTTCCTTAAAGTTGCAGGCCACTCGCACGCTGGCGTTTCTTGTTTCGTCTAGCTTTATTCTGTGCAAAACCGAATTAAAGCGGATTTATTCTTTAGTTATATATATATATATATATATATTGTCCAGTGTGTGCAGTGCGATCGCTTCGTTCAGAAGTAGACGTGCTCGAAAGATTGGCCATGTCTTCCAGACCAACGAGGAATTCGCTCGCGCAAGTTTACTTTTATCCTCTCGCCCCTTCTTCCTTCGCCATCATCCTCTCGTCTATTTAGTTGCCTCCTCGATGTCGTCTTTTTCTTCGTCTTATCCATCGCAGCGCACACCGAACGCCCAGCAAACGAGCTCCTTCGACGTTTTTTTCTTTTTTTTCCAAGCACCATCTTCTTGGTGTCTCGCTTTTCCAAGGAGAAGCCGTTATACACGGTAGCAGCACTTTGGCGCGAGAGGCCGAAGACTCCTTATTTACTCTACAAGGATCGATTTAAGAATATTGCTCAAACGATATCTTTGAGTGCTTTTCACGTCCTTGCAGAAACGAGGAGACTTTCTAGGGCTGCATCGATAGTGTTTCTACTTATATCGCACACTTAATCATCTTAACAGCTGATGACTGTGATTCGCGTTTTTTTACTGCTTTGGGAATATTTATTTGTGATTTTTGCCAATCAACTGGAAAATGATTTTAAACGTTGTAGAATAAAATGCAATTATAATAGTATTTTCATTTAAGCTTCAATAAAAGCACTTTGAGATTTTTTTGTCATATTGCTAAATATTTCTTGTCGTATGGCGAGAATTAAATAACGATTGCATTTGCTAAGAATGTATGAAAAAAATATTCCTAACGCTTTGAAAATTCTCGTAAGTAAAAAGAATATGGATGAAAATCCGACAAACAACGTTCAGTTTTTTTTCTTGTGATGTAATAATTAAATTTAATATTCTGTGAAGGGTATTTATATCCCGTGAAAAAATAGAGAATTATCAAACGAAAAGAAATTGCATGGGAAGGATTTTAGCGCAAAGGGAATTTTTATAATTTAATTTTAACATAGGGCTTTTCACTTTGTACTTCACAGAGTACATCATATAATATTTACCAGTTGAAATCCCGTCTGTCGCGGTGTACAATTTTTGAAATTGAATCATTGATCATTTTAATAGTACCATCGAAGAAGGAATAACGCCGATGCTAACCAAAGTAACATAAAAACGCAAAAATGGTTTGAAAGAGTCACCGTTGGTTTGCGGGTGAATATTCGCTTTGGGTTTCAGCTGAATGTGGGAAACAGCCGCGGGTCTTATCCAGATTCTCTAGAGGTATATAGAGCCCTTGCTAGCCGAGAGTTTCGCGGAATCTTCCTCGAGAATTCCTGGTATTTCTTTAATAACATACGCGTTCACTCGCGTAAGCTCGCAAACCTCTCCGCCGTGAATTCTCCGTGCGTTTACGAGCGCGAGTTGTCGGGCTCCGGACCGACGCTTTCACCGACCCGTGAAATGCAAATTTGTATCTTGGAAACGTACACTAGTTACCGTTACCGCAGGAACTAGGGCTAATGGATTAAAGCCGCCACGCAGACGAAAATATTATCTCAGCTAGTGTTATTACTGTTAAATTACAGCCGTGAGTCGACAGGCAACGAAAGCCATAACAAAAAGTGACACTGCTCAGAGCTCAACAAATGAACTTGTTTATTTGCATGCCGTTATCCATTCATCAGGAGAAAGACGTGTTATATCAAATCATGAATTAATAATAATTTACATTTCAATTCAAAGCAAACGAATAAATTATCCGACGATAATACTACAGCGTGTAAGTACGAAACTTAAGGGAGCTGCATAAGCTTCAACATTTTGATATATAAATTAAAATTAATAATCTTATATTTCTTCATTCACACAACTTTGATTTCGTCAGATTGTGTATTAATTGCATGTGTAATCAAATCAGAAAATAATATTGAAAATCTACCTGTTTTTCAGGCCCCGAGCTTATGCAGACCTCTTAACACAATTTACACAACCATATATAAAATATATAAAGAATATTGTCATAAGGAGAATCTGAAAATTGAATATGCTCAATGTTATTGAAGTAAAGTTTGGTGTGATAGTAATTTTGTTAGCTCTTCAGCTGCTACTGCATTACATTTGGAAAATTAACGGGTGAGAAATTCTCCAATTACGATAAAGGAAAATGTAAATTATTTCAACTGATAGTTCAATTTGAACGTACATCTTTTAT
The DNA here is from genome assembly GCA_949699805.1 of Tromatobia lineatoria. Lineage (NCBI taxonomy): Eukaryota > Metazoa > Arthropoda > Insecta > Hymenoptera > Ichneumonidae > Tromatobia > Tromatobia lineatoria. The sequence continues at coordinate 13,844,351 of OX453045.1, read as the reverse complement.
TTAAAAAAAAATTGAGTAAAAAATTATTTTAGAAGTTTATTTTTAGAGGGCAATTATAAAATATAAAAATGATCATTCAGGAACGTATTAAGAAGTTGCGAATCTTTTTTCCACCAGGGACGCAGGTTGACTGATAAAAGTTTAATGAGAAATGGATCATCCGGAGTAAATTCTTATTAAGATAAACTAGCGTCGAGAAAAATTATAATAAGGATTAGTATCAAGACTGAATCCAGTTAAAATGAAAATGTTTTCTCGGGTCACGGTATTAAAATGAAATAATCGGCCACATTTCAAGAAATTAAGAAAGTAGCACAAGTTGTTTGCCATTTATTTTAGCAAACAAGTGGTAACATTCTTCACTCAATTCGATTCTTGTTCTAGAACATAAGAGCAACGTATGAGAGATCGCTGGTTATACGTACGCAGTTTCCGGATTTTCAGCTCCTACTCGCGTTCCTTCCTCTCTAGCCTAGAAGATATCAAGCAAATCAGGCCTCGGGCGTTCAATGTACCAGACGTTATGCGACTTTGGAAAGTTGCCAAGCTCTAGGACAGCCTGACCGTGCTGTGAATTCCACACGGAGGGCTTGCGACTTCTTTTTGACTCCTCTTTGCTAGCGCAGAAAAGGAAACAAACCGAAAAATGCGAATAATGATAATAATATTAATTTGCCTCGAGTGTATTAAAGACCAAACTCATTGTGTCTTCTCTTGAGTTTAGCCCTAAGGCTAAAGACATCTAAATGAGCCAAATTTATTACTTGGAAGATTCGTAATGGCGTATAACCTCTAAAACTTTTCCAATAATTAACATATTAGAAATATTATTATTATTGTAATAAGTTCCTTTCCTGGTGATGATCTTTCATAGTTTGTTGTCTAGCAAGCACAGAATAGCATTAATTATTTGAACATCAATTTTAGAATTTGCACTAAATACCAGCAGTGGTTTGTAAAATATCTTTTTAAATATGAACGTAAAAATTCTAGAAAAAAGAAGAAATAGGTGAATTTCATTAGCATTCAATTTATCAACTTGATAAAGCCCGCTAAAGAAGGCATTCGCACGATCCAAGTGAAAAAGTGCATTCCTTAAACGAGAGAGTTTCTCACGATCTACATTTGAAAATTTGTGGCAAATAAATTAATAGATTATAGTTAGAGACTGTAATGGGTTAAAGTCAAACTTTCCTGTCCAATTAAAAAGTTGTCGAGGTAGCTTTAAGTTAGAATTCGCCCAAGATTACCCAGATTTAAAGTTGCAAATGAAAATTGTGGACACACGACTTTCGAAAAAGGAGATAATTTTTTTTTTTCACGGTGGAATGAACTTCATTTTTTTTTTTTTTCGAAAGTTTGGATTGAACGTCGAACAACTCGCGTAATACGGCGACCCAGTTTCCTTCACGTACGGCACGAGAAAGCGGACTTCGGAATCGAAGTCTTTCACGTTTTTTCCCCGCGATATTCTTCTTCTTTCTCATCACATACAACCGCAAAGCTGACTGGCTTACAAAGAGGATGCTCTTGGTGCTGTCTCCTTGAAATTAAAAAATGCCTCCGATCACGTGTCAGGTGGCAAGCCGATATCTCCGGTGGCCCGACAATAGATCGAATCCTGTCGATGTACGACGTTCGATATCGAGACCCCGTGACATTTTAAGATTAAAACTGAAGGCGTGCAAGGAAAGCTGATGCCGAAAGGAGCAACAAGGAATAGAATCGAAACGTTAGTTTGAATGCGAAGAGTACAAATCGACATAGAAAATGGCAGGAACTTTGTAAATATAGTATTAAAAAAATGACCTGCCAGTTACCAGATTCGGTGACATATAATAGGTTTAGGTCACCAAATGTGTTAGGTGCAGTGTGTCATAGAAATGAAGTGCCTTCTCTAGAAAAAAGTATATTTGAAAAGCAAATCGAAAATATTCTTCAACGAAACCATTCATTCTATGCGAAAATGAAAAGTCGTCTCATGCTCTGCAAAATCTTAGAACTGAGTATGATATATCTTACAATTGCGAATAAAATTCATATCTAATATATTTTTACGAAAATAGTAAGGAAAAATACGAACTTAGGACTCTGTTTCGTTTTTTCATACATTAGAATTTTTTTCTATTCATTCACTTTCTGACACGTGAATTGGATTTTCGCGAAATAATTATGGTTTGATAAATAGTACGTCGCATATTTTCCTTCAAGTAGAATTTCATTGAGAACCTATTCTATTTAAAATTTCAAAACTCGTGTCTTCAGAAGCGTAATTTTTTTACTACTTCGAGCTAGATTAGTGTCCAACATTCAAGAATTCTTTATTCACGGATGGCGATCAATAAGCAGCTAAACATCATGAGCTTAAAAAAAATGACGACATAGGGTTTGAGAAGTCGATTGATTTATTTTTCAATTATTTTCAACAGTAAAAAGACTCACCTAAATAAATAATAATACACCTGGGCTATTGTGTATTGGTGTCAGGCAACAAGAACGCCATAAAGAGATGGTGAAGCCCACAGTAATTATTATTTACAATTAACCACGTTTAGATGGTTCGCCATGCGTGTACGCAGTGTAAATATGGGTGAGCGAGAAAACGTTTTAATTATTCTCCAGCTATCATGAATAAATATGAGACGTGCACAGTTGGCGGGCTGTAAAGGGGTTGACGGGACGAAAGCAAATTTCCACCGCGTTCAACGGAAATACATTTGGAAGTCTATGCAGTCCATTTTGAGAGAGTATGTATTGTGACGGCTCCTACAAAATATACGACGTAACAGCGAGACAAACTATCAAAGTGTATCATATTGTTGAACGGAATATTTTTCATATACCCCAGAGCCACAGACAAGTATCGTCATAATTATAAATACATAAGTATGACAGATAACATATAACATTTACGTGTATCATTATTTATGTTACAGGTGAGTAGAAAAACATTTACATCATCATTGTTGCTGAACGACCAATGCTGCAAGGTGAGTCACATTTCATATATTATGCACAATGTTTCGCCTCAAAGAAAAAAAAAAAGAACAGATTTCCGCCGGGAATTATTCCAGATAGTACTCGCGAGTTAAGTTTATGAATAGGAAAGTATTGTTTAAGTAGCATAAGGTAGCAATATCATAATCTACGTCAGACCTCACGTTCGCTCGTATCGCTTAGAATAAGAAGTTCTAATTACCTATTATTAATTGTAGCCTGCAGGGCATAATTAACTTACACATTTTTATTATTATAAGCTACAACTACCAAAATACTCGAATTGAGATTTTAAGCATTTTTTTTTTTAATAAAGGACAAATATTGTACAGTTTTTATTTCTAACCTAGTATAAAATGATTTACTTCTCATTTAATGACTCATAAATATACAATATTAACATGTTTCCTATTAAGAGGCTTGAGACCTTGCCAGTGAATTGATTACCTCATCACCCTTCGGTCCGTTTTATCTGATCCATTTGTCAAGAAACCATTTCCGCTGCCTGTCCAAACACCCTTTGGACACGCGTGCCTTTTCTCCCACAAAATGTGTCTGGACTCATGAGATATACGCTGTTTTGACGAGTCTGTAATTCGTGAGTTTTCCCTTAGCAGTACGAGTGTCATTTACCTTGCTATATTACGTTCTCGTTGGAGAATTGTATACGACGACGGACCATTTCCGTACTCTGCACTACTTGCACACACAATCAGCGTGCCACAAACATCCCGTGCGGCCGCACGAGGGTAGTTTAAATATTCATAAGACGCTCCGCAATATGCCGGCTTTTACGCCCGCCTGGCCTGTTTCCTACTACCGTCGCCCTTCCTGCTTGCCACTTTTTTTTTCTCATCTCTCTTTTCTAGCTGTCTAACCGTTATAGCACTACGTAGTCGGCACCCCTGGAATTTTGACGGTTTATCGTCGGCGCGCTATGCTAGACGCCAGCAGGGGTAAGTCTTATAATTCACGAATTGTTCGCCCGTGCGGCACGTGACACGAATGATAACTATATACTAACCTCAGCACCCCTTTTTTATCCTCACAATATATTTTATCCCGTTCTAAACATTCTAAAGCTCCACAATGATAACTGCTTATTGCACCGGTCGACCACTACTATGTCCATAAAAACAAAAATTCTCAGAAATAAATTTCTCAATCTAACACTGTCATATGTTGGGATATATCCGTTTGAATATATACACTGAGAGAAATAGATACTAAGATTTTTAATATCCGATATACTAAATATTATATACTATCGGGTAGTATTTGGATAGTACCGTGTATTGTGTGTATTGTGAGGGTTTATTATACAGAATGTACTTGGTACAATCAGATATTGACCATTACTATAATTATACTAACTGTTGCACTCTAGAGAGTGATCCCTATACGAAGCATCTAATATACTATTCGATAGTATATTTTTACTATCGGGTAGTATCTATTTCTCTCAGTGTATCCAACAGAAGTGATTTTCTTGAGAATAATTTCTCAATTGCTTACTTTTCTCTCAGTCATTACTTTCAAACTTAGCACGTTTGCTTATTAATTCCTTGAATAATTTAGATGAAATAGATTTTTTTCTGGATTTCACTGTACTTGACAAAAATGTATTAGCTTTTTATTATCGGATAAGGTGAAGATTTTTTCGTTCAACATAAGATGAAGAATGAAACAAACTAGAGTTCCATCTACCTCTGTAATAACCTGTGTCACAAATTCGTTTGATTAATCGTTCGTCATAACGAGTGAAAGAAGTGATTGCCTCCGGACGATTTCTCAAGTGCTGAAGATGAGAGAACGAATGATAAAATGTGGGAGAATGATAAATCGTACTGAGTGTAATTCCCACCGATGTAATCGTCAATCGTACGAATTCAGCTAACTTTGTGACTGTCACGCTGTATGAGAGGATGACTGCGTACAGAGGTTGGGGAATTCTTCTCGCACGCGAATATAAAGGGCTCTCATCGTGACAGAAATGATAAATAATATTTTGAGACTGGTCCCTCCCCCCTTTTCATCGTTCAGCTATTTCTAGTTACTGTCAAGTTCGACAAATGTAGCAAATCGAGCTGACTCTATTTTCACGTTCGGATTTTGACCAAAGTTTATGATTCTTAAGACGTGAAAAGACTTTTCAAAGGTTGCCGAAAAAAAAAGTTTGTTATGACTTCACGCTATTCATCATTTCATAGCCTTCGAACACCCCGGAATAGATATTTTTCAGTTCAAAATATGAGATGCTCCTTCTTTGTTCAAAATAGGGGTACTGTAGTTCCAAATCATCAAAAAGTTATTTTTTTTCGACCGCGTGAGAATGGCACATCACAGAACAGTTTTTTAAAATCAGATTTAATATTTTAATATCTGCGCCATCAAAACGGTGTGATAAATTTTTGTCGTAACTTGAGAATAGCATGAAAATCTACGTAAGATTCTTGTTGTCTAGGCAAATTACTTTGACATTTCTTTAGAAAAGAATTCGTATTTAATATGTATTTATCGCCTCGAAAAAATCCGCGTCAATGATTTCGTGACAAACAAACCAACGAATTGAAAAAAAATCATTTTTTCGAACCATCTGACAGAAGAATAGTACATTGTGGTAATAAGGGTCGAAAGTTGGCGATTGCGACAGGTGTGAGAGTTCATCACACATGGCGCAATCGCCAACTTTCGACCGTGTTGTTCACTACATTTTTCGCAACAAGTGCATAAATAGTGGGTTTTTGGATGGTAGTTTTGCGGAACAAACAGTGACAAGTGAGGTTACAAACTTTTGACCCTAGAGTAGAAAGTGAAATAGCAGCGGTGAAAGTGACGTCTTCCCGAACTGCGCAGGCGACAACCTATCGTTAGAACATTGCTATGAAACTAGCCACTTTTGGACCGCAAAACTGCTAAGAAAAGCATCGTTGTTCATGCACGTGTTACAAAAAAAAAATTCAAATTTAAAAATGGCCTGAAAGTTTCCTGTAGATTGTGTCCATTTTCCATAGATTACTTTGAAATTTATTTTAAGATAAAATGCGTCCTTAGCATATATTTATCCCCTTAAAGACTAGGAAACATTGATTTTGTACCAGAAAAATTCTACCTCAACCATCTGGGCGAACCAACATGCGTGCGAGTTCCTCTCAGCAACAATACATGAGCACTTCTCGTGAAATACTGCGCGCTTATTCTACGCCCCGGGTATGCCATGAATATTTCCGCAATCGCCGGAGCATATTCCTGCATTTCTGGTCGAACCGACGACGAGGGGTTATCGGGGCCAAGTGAGCAGCTTTTGCTTTAGCGTTGTGCCAGGCTGTGCGATGCGTGAGACCAGATGCAAACTCCGGAGAGTAATATCGATATTGGCCGCTGGGGTTACTACGATTTCCTGACACACACCGAAACACGAGACCAGATGTACTCATTCAAACGCTATTAACCTCATTACTGACACATCATTGCAAAAGCAAAGGTTTTTTTCTTTTACAGTGCTGTTGAATTGGGGTCTGAATTTATTACTCAGTGCTACATTATTTTTATTCAAGGCACGCTGCAATTAATTAAGCCTTGTAATTAGTGGACTACACATTCAAAAATAATGTAGCGACAACTTAAATTATTAAAACGTTTTTGTTTTTAAAAATTACATACATGCTTGAAATTGTACTGCATTTCATCGCAATCAATTTGTATTTGTTGCTATTTTAACCTAGGTTCATAAATGATAAATTATACAAATATACGAGATGGTAACTCCTTAAACGAATGTTTCGCTGGATGAAACAATATCAGGCTGATTCTATATTTCATACACCACTATAAGGCAATTTGTAGGTCGAATATTATCGAATAATTCTCAATAGTGCAGAAGATATTAGAGTGAAAAAAGAGAAACTTAACATTTTTTGGAATCAATTAAACTTGATCAGTTTTTAGAAGAAGAAAGTTCAACTCAATCTAAAAGAACGATTTGCATCTGAGAATTATTATTATTATTTGCAAATCTTTAGTACGGTGATCCCCTCTTCATGTGGTCAGTAGGAAAAATTGCTTTTCACTATATATGCGCGGAAAATACGACTTTCCGCCCTACGGGCTTTACGTAATTCGAACTTTCCGCTGCAGATATGGTGAAAAATAGTATATTTTGCCTCCAGGTCGGATGGTAATCTTACACGCGGTTAAACATAACCTACTTTCCCTCCCTGATGGCGTAATATACTATTGTTCAGCCGATCGTAATTGTTTGTTTTTTTATATAATACCAGCAATCGAATAGTGAGATATTCATAAGTGAATATCACTGTTTTTGATCCACTAACTTCTCCATAAATCGCTGTCGTGCAGTTTTCTTACGTAGCTATAGAAAAAATTACTTTTCTCACTCGATAACTATCTCGAAAACTATAAAAAAATTGTTTCTTGGTCAAATACATTCCGGCTCAACGTAAAATCAACTACTAAAAAGAAATTGGTGGTTTTATGACGGGGCTAATTAAAATAACATTGTACAACGCAATTTTCTTCGGGTAAAGTTTGAAATATCTGGTGGTGACGGTATGGGGTTGCGAACGGGGTTGGCGCTGGTATCAGATTTCCGAGCTGTGCTCGCCTCCTTTAGTCTCTCCTTCGCGTTGCCTAGCCATTAGACTAAATCGCTGCTTGGTCACGCGAACTTTCCAAGCCCCCACGTCGCCCTTATTCACGTTGTACGTCGCGCCGGGGCTTCCGACGCTCATTTTCAAGTCGTGACACCGTGTTGCTCGAGTCGTCTGAAACCGGTCTCACTTCCGCATTTTCAAGGCTTGTTTTGGAAAATATACATAAAGTCAAAAGTATATACAAACTTGCGATGAGATAAGACAAACTTATTGGTGGTTGGTAACATTTCTGTGTTTCAGCATCTTCAACATTTGATATTTTTTTTACTGTCTTAAGCATTTAAAATCCACGTTTCGATTGATCTCACCTGAAAAATAAACAAATTTATTTTGAAAACTCTCCTTCTATGAGAGGAAAGTTTAAAAAACGTTATCACAGTTTTTCAGGAAAAAAATCAATTCTGGACCCGATTCAAGACCTCTAAAAACTTTTCTTCCATTGAGACAATTCTCAAGGTTCGAAGTTCTCTTATTGTAAAAATTAGTCGTAATGTATTGTCTATGAATCGCAGGGGAGAAAGCCGACGTTTTATCATTATTTTCTTACAAACGTATCAATTTATTTTTTAAACATGAATTTAATACAGGGTAATGGAGGAATGGATCGAAAGGCGAATAGGCTTCAGGATTCTCTTTTGGTGGGAAGAAGTGACAAATTATTTGCTGGTTAACCCTGGAAAGGACAAATAAAAACATTTTAATTTGTATGAATACTGGACAATTATTGTGGTTTTTCATCAGCTTTAACATGTCTTATTCATATTAATACACAGTTTCCATTGTGTATATTTTTTTTTAATAAATTTTTGTAAATTGCAAAACTTTAGTAAGCTATATTCATTACATTCGAAAAGCCGAAAAATCATCGTTTAGAATTTGAACAATTCTCATATCCACTCGGTCGTTAGTTTGCCAAGACGTAGTATTGGATTGTTCGAACAAATAGTACCCATGGCCAAGTGTTTTGAAGCCCTGCCGGGCTTGAAGCGCTTGCGTGTCTGGGTCTACTGCCGATTTAACTCGAGCCGTTAATGACCAAGTGGCAGGCATAGAAGCTTGCCAGGTAGCAACAAATCGTAAGGGATATGCGAAGCAACGTTACGCACGCACGAAGCTATCGCGTTCCCGAATAACAATGTCACAATACGAGACCCGCTAGATTCGATCGAATTGGTATATCGACTTGACAAAGGGCTTTTACTACTATAGTTACCGTTCTCGCTATTTCGTCTGTGATCTACACGAGCTCAATCGTAAATTTGAGCGAGCGACGAAACGCCCAGCCGAGTTATAACGTGAGATATTTTGCTGGATATGGCATAACTATAGGCTCAACGTGGAAACGGATATGACGATTAATGGCCTGCGAATCACGATGGAGCAACTGTTGCCAGAATTACAACTGTTGCACCCCATGCTCTTCATCTTTGGCTCACTGTGCCAACACAAAAATCATTATGTGCCTGTCTGGCCTCTCAACTATCTCTGCCTGTTCTCGTTTTTGTCTTTTCCTCACGGTCGAATTTTATCTTTGGAATTCAGCAGCCAACATTTTGACACCAAATTAGAGTATTATTTACGCAACATTTTTTTATTTAAAAAAAAATTGAATTAAGTTCTTGTCACTATCAAATTCTATTCCTAATCGGGAATCCGATGCCGGTTATTACTTTTTTGATAATCACACTGTGAAGAATATACAATAGAATAGTAGATCCAACCATACCGATATAATTATTATTATATGTTACATGATACTATGTATTTGATTAGTTGAGTTATAATTATGCTTGCAGCTATTATTTTTTGTAATTTTCATAACTATAAAATATAATCGTTCCTCCTGGAAATGATATTGTATGGTAAAAGTATAGTATTATCGCTTCAACCCTGTATTTTTCTCTCAGTTAATTATTCAATAGTACACAGTAAAAAATCAATAGAAATTCATTCAATTTTAACAGAAATTTCCAGTCGACCTATGTCCGCAAACTTTGTTTTGAATTGGATTAATTTCGCCCTCGGTGTTTAGTTTCAAAATAAAAATAACATAAATATTGTAGATTGTTATATCTTTCTTATCTTCATTCGTATACAATCAAAAACGAAAATTAGTCGTAAGGATTTTCTCAGGCACGGAATTTCAGGCTTATAAACTTAGTCAGTCATCCAACTCCGCGAACAATCTATTCACCTGTCCTCTATTCTTGTATGTCAAATTTCCAGCTCATGATTTTCCTCGAAACTTTGCATCGTTGCGGAGTCACCGACAAAGCAAAATTTTGCGCGACTTGTTCAAGTTCGATAATAAAATTTCTGGGTTAACTGTGGAGTGTGGAGCGTGGTTAGAGCGGTGGTCGAATGAATGGCCGAAGAAAGTGAGAAGGAAGCCATTCCCTAGGATATACGAATGAATGTGCAACACATTTTTACTTGAGAAACCTCCGCTACAACATGCCATACAAAACTTTTGCTCACCCACGTAGAATTTTTTCAAGATACGGAAACTGAGATATAAGGAAGGAAGACGGGCATCTCTCGGCGTACCCGTAGAAAGCCTGGAAAATAAATGTGCCTTTTTCTTGTTCTGCCGTAGTCTCCCCCCCCCCCCCAGAAACCCGCCTTTCCACTCCGTCAACCAGGTCGACCTGCATCCTACACAGTAGCTAGCTATTCTCCTTCCGTACCGCTTCGCCAAGCTGCCCAACCGAGAGCCTTCTTCTCACACCCCTTTACTCGTTTCACACTCGACCGGAAGTTCGAGCGTTGAATCTGGGCATTGACGAACTGGAACGTTGACCAGTAACAGTTGGTTCATCGAAAGTATTGTTACGCCACGTCTTTAACTCTCTTCGCTGACCACAAATATTATAACCTGCGAATGAAAAAACAAAAAGATTTATTCTTGTGGGGAATACTTATCCCCCACATGAATACAAATATATGCAAAAAAATAAATAGTAACGTGTATAACATTCTGGTGTTTCAACTCGTATATGAACATTATATATGGAGTATTCCGTACGATTTCTGACGCTCAAACGCTTGAAGATTATATTTTTTTATCGTAATTATGATTTATTCTTAGATGAAAGACGAATTTCTGATTAATAAAAAAAAAATCTGTAACCGTTTTTGCGTTGTGATTAAATTAAAATAAAGACCCATTTTTTAAAATGGCTATATCTCGAAAAATATGGAGTTTTTGAAAAAAAGTATGTTAATTAAAAATTCATGTTTTCAATGAAAGTTTTTAGAGAATCTTTTCTATTTATATAAAAAATGCGTTTGTGTGAGATATCGTTGAAAATATACGATTATCTTAAATTCAATTATATCATGTTCTACAAATCTAAAATTTCCACGGAGTATATTCGAATGAACGCAGTCATAACGCATTCTTACAAAAAGTCGTTGTAACTACTAACGACTTTTTTTTCTCCGTTTATGTCTTCGTGGTAAAGTGAAAAAAGTCGCTAATAACGGTGGAATTTAACAGTGCCACTCCTATTACCTCCAAATTATGAAGCTTGCACTTTTCATAGGCGTTCGTGGGACGTTCTCTTGCACGTTGTAAAAAAACTCTGCTTGGTATTTAATGTACCGGTGAAAGAAGTTTTCAATGCATAAAGCGATATATCGAAGTTTCATGTACGTGGTGGAGTGAAAGTTAAGTACGGTACGTTTAGGACGTTTAAAAAGTAATGTTAAGTACTAAAGTATTCTATTTCATACCATTCTTGTCTATTAAAATTGATATGTGAGTTTGTATATATAAATTCCGGATTCATATATATAAATCCCGTCCACCTTAATTCGAAGTATTTTTCACACTTTAAGGATCAAGATCGTTTGTTGATAAAAAAAATTGTTCTCAAATAATGAGTACTTTCCTGGATTGGAATAATGAATCTTTGAAGTTTGTAACCTCTAGAAGGATTTTCCATTCATATATCTAAAATGTAGTATACACTTAAAAAGACACTTGAGTCCTTGGCAAGTTGTTCCAATTCTGAACTTAATACTAAAGAAAATTAAGTAAAACTTCAAAGTAAATAAAATTGCACACGGAAAAAACGACTTGGTTGAATGTACCAATTTTTAATTAGTTAAACAAAATTGGTAATTGTAACCACTATATTCATAGATTCAATTTCGCACAATTGGTTCCCTCACCAATGGCAACTTGGTTAATACTTTACTTGGTGCATACAACAAACAAAAATAGTTGTCGTTACCAAGAAATTGTAGTTATTGTGGTTCTAAAGAACCAACCACGAAAATTGGTTTCGATGACTGCTGATAGGACTAAGTTTTTAGTATAATTGAGGACTACCAATTTTCTTAGTAGATACAACTAACCATTTTGGTTAGTACCATCACCGGCCGTTAGTCGTGTAACGCCGCTAGTAACGTTTTAAGCGCGCTTTTTCTTTTGAAGCCGGTTCCAGTTATTAAGAGCCTTATAAATCAACATTTAAACAGTGCACTGAGAAAAAAAATCGTTAAAATCAACAATACGTGCGTTTGCGGGCAGCGAAAAGCATATTTTGTCGATTGGATAAAATATTTGGCAATGTTGATCGACACATGTATTAATATTAACACCAGCCGCTTCGATCAATTGTATATCTCTTTCGATCAAATAAATATTTATTTCGCCGCCCGCAAGCGCACGTTTTGTTGGTTCTAACAATTTTTTTTCTCACCGTGATTGTTCCAATGGAAGACGAGGGCACCGTCGCCCACCTTTTAGAGACCTCGGGACAAAAATAATCTCATTCCCATGTTCTGCGGTAAGTGCTGTTTTGTTCTTTGAGCATGTATAACCTCATTGATGAACCGGTTGCTTATACCGGTATCGGCATGCACGTCGTAACTGTTGGTGCATTCTTATATTATGATTGTAATATAATAATCATATTATAAGATAATTAATTGTTTTATGTCTACAACCAGATTCCAATCTGCGGAATTGTGGGTACCGCTGCAAGTTTTATTAATCACCCTTGCGTAATGCTGAGATCTTTGAGACTGACTAGTTTCAAGATCTCAGCTTTACGCAATGGTTATTGATGAAAATTGCTCTAGCGATGGGTTCATTTTTGCACATGTTGAGCTATAGAACATTCATAAAACTAACTGCGTTGAGTCACAGTATGCAGTTTGGCTTCACTCCACAAATGCAGAAAAAGCTGGCATGCGACTGGTCACATTGAAGATCTGCTGATTCTTTTATTTCTGAAAATTATAATGTTTATGAAACTTGCTCTGTTGCTCTCTCTTTTGTTGAATTTAAATGATAATATGCCATATAAAAATATATATATATATATATATATTCTTTCAGTCTTCCATCCAGAAAAGTGCAGATTCCCAACGTCGAACTGGAAAGATCCCTTCAACACTCGATAAAAACTATTTGCTACCCTGAAGGCTGCAATTTAAATCGTAATGTTTAATATATCACTAAAAAAATGTAGGTATTTGTAAATCTAAATGTTGATATTACTTTGATTATGCTGTCTCAGCAGAGTATTTTGTAGCCGCAAGCCTTTTATTCGAATAAAAGGAACGTGATAAAAAATGGTGTAAAAATTATTAAATAAAATCGCTTGTCTGTACCACTGACGTCCAAAAATCACGCAAAGAGAAAAGACCAACTTTAAATGCATTCGAAAATGTACTTCTCTGAACTCCGAAAAAAACTGCAACTACGTTTATTTAAATTACATGTTGCATGGAAGAAGATATATGTGTATATATGGTACGATTTACGCGGGTGTTCTTATAGAGCTTGACAATGGTGACATGGCTATAGAGCTGCAAGCACCCCAGTCTTTAAAACATCCCGTAAGACATGTGCATAAATATACGTCTATCTTTTTTGGTAGTACAAACTGGATTGAACGCAAACCACTAGGATTAGTTTTTACAACCAAGTGGATTGCAGAGTTGTGAAGCCCCATTAATTCATGAAATATAGTTCGCAGTACAGTTTTTTTTGTGTAATCATGATTTCATAATAATAATATGTAGTGATTATAAATAGAGTATAAACATTCGAATAGCTGCAAAAAATACTAATTTTCGCTTAAATATTGGGAGAAAAAGTGGAAAAATGCAAGAGACAAGTAATGCATTATTTTTTTAATGCATTACTTAGGTTCCTCCATTTTTTTAACAAGATTACCATAATATTTTATTGAAAAATAATATTGCTTACAGCTATTCGAATGTTTACACTCTGTTTTTTATAATTGCTACATATCATTATTATGAAATCATAATTACAAAAATAACTTTACTGCGATTTATATTTCATGAATTCATGGGGCTTCACAACTCTGGCGGATTGGTTGTTTCAACTAAGAAAATTGGTTGATTCAACCAAGGGGATTGGTTGTTCCAACTAAGAAAAATTGTTGACTTAGCCAAGTGGATTGGTTGTTTCAAGTAAGAAAACGGCCCATTGAAATGGTTGTTCCAACCAAGTACATTGGTTATTCCAATGATTTAATTATAGTTAGCCCGACCAATTACTTGGTTGCTTCAACTAATCTGATCTAACCAACTTTCATTGGTTGATGCAACTAGAAAATCGTTTGGCGCATATATAACCAAGACAATTGGTTGCAGGTAACTAATTTATTTGTTACTCCGACCAAGTCATTTTTTCCGTGCACATCATCAATTTCGATTACCAAAATAAATTTTCCACAAGTGTAATTTACATTCGAATATGCTACAAAACAATTCTTTAAAATTACATTTAATTAATAAAAAATACAAAATAAAGGTTCTAGCAGCGTGTGCGCAATTTTTGTCTCGCTTAATCGTTTCGCCGTGATATGACACGTAACCGATAAAACGCAGCTGCGAGAAAACTGTCCTATGTCCGAAAGTCATAGAAGAGAAAGAAAAAAGGAAAATGGATTCAGTGTTGTAACGGCCTCTTCGCTTTACCCTACATTTTTATTGGTTTTTGACTGAGCAACGCAGCACACATGATCGCAGCATGACCGCAAACTCGTTCAACGAGGCATCATTGGAGGATATAATCCCCTCCCCCTGCCCACCTTCTCTCTATGATGTTGCGAGCAACATTACATGATATCATAACGTAACTCACGCGTTAAAATAAATGAACGGTACCGTATAACTTGCGAAATAGCGGTCGAGAAATTTCTCGGTTTTAACGTTTATGATAAGTAACATTAAGTTCTTATCGTCCAAGTTGCTGTGTACTTGTGCACATAAAATAAATATATACATGTATATAAATGTCTTCTATGCTGTATATAATTTTTAGGAGTCGGAAACGGATTGTTACCGCGATACCTTATTTCAAATCCTCACGACATGATAACAAAGTATAGTCTAGAAGGCGTAGGAAAACAAGAAGTTGAATACGTGAATAAAAAGTGACAGAGCATCCGGAGCATGCTACAAATGACAAATAATCTATCAGCACGCTCTGTCTCAAGAAAAGATGGAAATAACGTGTTAGCCACCGCTGAATAATGTACTTATGGAGATCTAAAGACAAATATCAAGGCAACTTATATATGGCTCGAAATTGAATTTTTGTGTTAAATCATCAATTGTCATCAATTCAATTCTCGGGAGCGAGACAACATTTTTTCATTACGAAATTTCTTAATTTAATTTCCAAACTCGGAATAGACACACATATAGTCTAGAGGGGTGCATTTGTAAAAGTCAGTTGTAAATTATTTTCCATCAAGTCCAGAGAGAAAGATAATTCAATTTGTTCCACATGACCAATTTTCTTAATTACTGTGGTTTTTTACTTTGAACCCTCACATCGTGATAAAAAATTTTTATGCAAAGAACGTAGATAAACGAGTAAATAAAAAGTAACAAAACATCCGCAGCACATCACAAGTGACAAATCAGCTATCATTAGAACGAGATTTAAAAAAGGAATGAGAAAAGAAGGTGGGTATGTAGATCCAAAAACAAATATTTTTTCATTATGGAATAGCTTTGCAAAGCAAATACCATTAGGTAAATAATAAGATAAAGGTGACGACGCTGTCTAGTGTAACCGGAGTGAAAATAAAACCATAGGACGTTCTGCCGCGGTCTGGCGGCAATTTTTGCCGAGTAAAAGGATTTCCTCGCAAATAGCGAAGGATCCCTCGAGCCGACGACGATGCCGGGCTAAGGTCGCCCTTGTATAGCGCGTTTGCAAACACGAGTGTTTGTGTATCCACCCTGCGTGAAATTCAGGGCATCATGTTTTTTTTAAGTAGTTACAGTCAGCGTGCGATCGGACAGTGAGAAAATTCATTTTTATAAAAATCCAACGTCCTGTAATTAAACGCTATAACGATGTGCGCGATGAGAGTTATTTCCTGAAGTGGCTCTATGCGCCAGAGGGGCCTGCAGGATTAAAAAAAAAGAAACATTAATTAATATTTTGTAAAAGTTACTCTAACGCTCGTGAGCCGTTCTGCTGGTCCTCATGCGGGTTTTTGTCGTTGCCAGTCGAGGCTGAGCATGACAGAAGTGCCGCTATTACTTTTCTCTATTTAGCTTTATTGTAATCTCTATCGTCTGGCTCTTTGAAAAAATTTGACCTGACAAAAATAATATTTTTATTGTGAGAATAAAGTGATGATTTGGGAATTTCGGTACATTTATCTTAGGACATAATTCAAATGGTACTTATTGGGTCATTTATTATAACACATAATTAAATATCAATATTACTGGAAATTTCGTATGCTGATTTACAGGAATTTCGACAGTTCGCTTAGTTTCCGGTTCGAAATGCTGATTTAACTCTATATACGCTTTTCCACAAATCATCGGTCCCCAGCTTTCTCCTCTGTTTGGAGTGAATTTGGAAATAGCTGAGTCGGACTTTATGTAAATTGGCGGAGGGATCGACACGATCGGTTCAAATCTGGGGAGGGGCGGAATTGCCTCTCGATTGGGTCGAGAAATAAAAGTTCAGGGTCTCAGGACACTCTGCGTGGATCAGCTCGACCACGTGAAAGAGAAGACCTGGAGTCAGATGGGCGCTTTGTGGACGAGAATCGTGTGCTCACTGGAGCTTCCTCTATCTCTCCGTATTTTCTAACCGTTCCAATATTATCGTAGAATCGTTCATAACAAGTTTTTTACATGTGAAATACTCTGTTAATAAAGCCACGTTCTATTGAGCCTCAGATATTTCTGTTTATCAGCTATAAATTAATAGCCTCTAAAACAGCAATCTTACTTCAGAACAATTTTTCAATTATTTGTTTTCGAAGATATATTAGATTCATTTACTTGAACGACTTGAAAGTAATAAAGTGGGCAACGAAAAATTTTAATAAAAAAAATGTCTCAAAATAACTATCTTGAAGAATGTCTGTTGGAAATATAGAAAATAATAAAATTTAAATAAATATAATTCGGACAGAGGTGCTTTTAATTTTTGTTCAAACAAAGTTGCTGACGTGACGGATCTACCACATGTAGTACATGTAAAAATTTTGTAGCAATTAAAAAATGCATGTGTTATTGTTTATACGTATTTCGGCTAAGCTAAGCAAATTCGTCATTGAAGGTTGATTGTCCCCGGTTAAGCGCGCGGTTTGTTTTTCGAGGATTATTAATGGCCGTTACCTACAAATTGGAGCTTTAATGAATACACCTTTGATGGAAACTTGTTGGCACCGGTTATTTACTGCTTCTTGCTTCTAATTACTCCCTCGTTATGTTTCGAAACTTCTTCATCTATGTATTTCGTAAATCCAATTAAGAAAAATCAATCGTTGGTGAAAATAGTGGGTAAGAAGGATAACAACATAGGATTGAGGTTCGTTTACATTCTCGGATCTTTTACCGTTATAATCAATCAAGGCTAATCGATTCTAGCCTCGTTTTTCATTCAACGTCAGTAGACGCAACTCCCTCTCCCGATAGGGCGCATGCCGAACCATCGAGACTTGTCGAGGTCTTTACCCTTGCGACTAGTTAAACTCCGTATGTCTCTTGCCGTTAAATTAATCACAGCAAAGCCTTATAGAAATCCATTACGTTGTGCAACATCGAGACTGCACAGCTATCTCCGACACGGCATTCGAAATAGCTTACGTGCTTTTTCAACAATGTTCTATAAATATTTAGCGTCACTTATTCAGATACTTCTGAATATCCAATTTTGTAATTTAATATTAACATTGTACGAGTTGATTTTAGTACTTCGGTATCTCTTGATAATATAACTTCGACTGAAACTAAAAACCAAGACGGTAAATGTCAGTAATAACTAAAGTCACTCACTCGAAACTAGGTTTTATGTAATTACGACAAAGAAAATATGTGAATATCTCAGATACCATGAAAATAGTAGAATACTTTAAACGGGATAAATCTTGGTATCAATCCCCTGAAATTTCACCGTCTTCGTTAAAATATTTAAAACTATTCTGACATCGAGAATGTTCCTTCTTCAAAACTGTTATAAACTTTTAAATTCGCCAAACAACACAAGCATTTATGTCAAAGTCATTACAAAATATTGCAACGAATCACTGGAGCTCACGGCACGACAGTTTATCACTCTTCTAGTATCCCGGACTCTGTCTCTTCGTAGCAAGTGTAAACTCACTTGCCTACAGTGAAATGGAACGTTAGCGTCGGCGAATGAGGGATACGAGTGAAAAAGGGATTTGAGTGTGAGCCCTCGAGAATTCGAGATATATTCGGTGTGTGATATGCGATGGAAGAGTACGACAAGGGCGACTAGCTGTGATCGATACCTCGAAGCCTCACAGCGTTTTCCCTGGAGGAGGTACAGGCCAAAGTGAGAAAAAAAGCATAAGTGAGATAGACCATAAAGGGACGAATTCAGGGACAGCGAGTGACTTGGTGCTTCATGGGTTGTCTTTCTATAACCATACTTTAGTAAAGAAGATTTGCAGAGCTTCTCTCACTTCAGGGCCGCACGACGCGAGAAGTGTTCGCGCTCTTTGCGATTTTTTCTTGGAGGTCTTTCCCGTGGGAGTTCCGCAGGTTCGTTTCTTCCGCGACGTTTTTTTTTCTTCATCTTAATGCATTTCTCCCGTCTTTGGCACATGTATCTATGTGAAGAACCAATCGTGGCTCACGAGACGATCGCTCAGCATACAGATACACGGACTGTGTCAGTTGTGCAGCAGCAGGTTCCCCAAGCTGCAACCAAGTATCTGGAGATGCTGAAAAACGAATGGGATCTGCCTGTGTAGCACCGTTATGGAGTCGGCAGGCGCAAGTAGAAACTGCCGATCTGCGTCAGGCACCAAGATAGAGGATAAGTCGTCGCCTGTTCCATTCGGTCTCGTCAATGTTGCCTCTTGGCTCACTCTGCCACTGGTCGACGTACCGTTGTCACTTGGCACGAGAAATAGAATTGCGAATAGAAATCGTGAGATAAAATGTCTGGAGCCGTAAATACAGTATGCAAAGTATGTATGACTGTATGTAGTACAAGTATGTGATTTTTACATTGAATGCGTATATTTACCCACCGTGAATCTTCTCTTTGTGTACCTAATGTTGAGGTGCATCACTTCTATGGAAATGAGGGTCGAAAAAATTCTGGTGATTGTATCTCAAAAATCTTTACGCAGGATAAATGATGTCCAATTTGAATGGAAATAAAATATTTACCTTTGTATTATCACAATAATATTTGATAGCCACCGCTACTGACTAGGCGAGTCGAGCCACGTGGTCACCAATTTTGAGACTAGCACTTGGATAAGTGGAACCCTAGCTCCTGAAAAATTTAAGCACTCTATAAGTTTGCTTTAGTCCTGATTATTCTAATTCTCCTCAGGAGTCCGATGGAACGCTGATTATTTCAAGTGCCCCTAGGAACCTTTCAGGCCTTGATTATCATTCTTATTCAAGGTCTCCCTTTGAGTCCACACGCCCCACGTTCGGATATACTGAATAGGCTTCTGAGCTAAGGTCTCATTCTTTGAATATTCTGAGAAGCCCTATGAGATCACGCAACAGTTGTTTGGATATTCTAAGTACCCTATGCGCGCTTGTCTCAGTCCCCGAAAATGTTAAGTGATGCCCCTATGAATCAGCCTCGCAGGTCCTTATTATTCTGCGCATCCCTATAAGCCCTCTCAGACGGAGTTTATTCAAGCCTTCCTAAAAGCTTTCGATCATTCTGATGAATTCACTTCACAAACTCTGAATATTCTACGTCCCTTATGAACCGTCGACTTAAGTTTTTCGTCCTCCAATGAGCTCTCGTTCATTCTAAGAGGCCTTAAGAGTCTTCCCAGGCCCGAATACCCTAAGTTCCTTTGTGTCAACCTTGACTGTTGATAAAGTCGAAGTTTTCGATACTCTTGGCTTGCATCCACCAGATTCATTCGATGCAATCTCTTTTCTCAATAACAGCTTGTGAACCAGTCGTCCTTCTTCCTGACTATGCATCACTTGGTAGATTTACTCCTGATAACTGAGGAAGTGAGTTGGCTAAGCGAAGCGAATAAGTATGCTGTGAGAGTTGGGTCTATACATGTATGTACGTAGAACTTGTTGTCAACTCTGCACTTCGTCAACTCGCTGTCCTTCTGCCTGCAAGTGAAACGATGTGGGGACAGTACCGGAAAAGCGTGCCAACTCAGTTCAGAGTCACAGGCGTCGCTGCAGAGTAGGAAGGTCGAGAGAAGGACCAGCTGGATTTTATGTAGCGAAAAGACAACGCGTATACACTATATAGTATGCGTTGTTTTCAACACGTTCTCTTATTCCCACACCACTAATGTTGAGACACACTTCTCTTTCAAGTAAACCCTAGCGCAGCCTCGGATTTTTTAGCGAAACAGTTCTTCTCTCTACCCTCTCTCTCTCACGTCCATCTCTATTTTTCTAGCTCGCCTTTTTCGCCCACCAGCTCTTCTTCTTTGGCCGACTGCGACGAAACGGGTACTCTGGTTTCCAGGGCTTTTAAGTGCTTTCCCCTGTCACTGTAGTCTCCCTCTCTCTCTCTCTCTGTGCCTCCTTTATACTCTCGATTCAACGAAAGTCCACATGGCCGACCTCCTGCTTCCGGCAATCTGGCTCGTCGCGGACCTCGTAGTTTTTCCAGCTCCGATTTCCGACTTATCTGGCTCCTCTTCATCATCGAAATATCTTCCACATATCTTCTACAGATGGTAAAAAATCACGTAAATTATCGTCGTCTCGGTAAAGAAAAATCTGGTATCAGTATCCGTAAAACGACACTTATTTCAAGAACCTACAACGATTCATAATCACGGTAACCGAAGTGTCTACAACACTGAATATATGGTTTCAACTAATTTCCAGTTATTATAACTATTAAAAAATTACCGCAAGACTGAAGATCAGGAGCTGTCACTTAATACTGTTACCAGGAGTAGCACGATTTTTTTTTAGTGTAGAAGTGATAACTATCAATTGTTGATCCCAACTACAGTATTCATGGTTCTACTTTTACTGCATTGTGCAACTTCTTATAATAAAATTAGGAAATTTCGAGTAGGTAAATCTCATGGAAATCAGAATCACGAAACGCAAAAGCTTCGAAAAAGTCACTTAACAAGTGCGAGCCCTACAAACTTGTTCTTATGGATCTGAATGCTGTCACGCCCAATTCATTTAACGACCGGTCTAACCGAACATCTCGTTTCCACGGCCAATTAGTTGTAATTCACATGAAGCATTTAAGAAATAAGACAAGACAAGCGAGGGTTCACTATTCTTTAACAAGCATGTCTGTTCTAGTGTCTATCACGAGATCCATTTCCTCCTTCCGTATCTGTCGCATTACCACTTTCCGTATCTGTCACATGTTTTTTTGTACACATTCCTCCCCTTCTCAGCGTCGTCTACTTGAGTGTAGCTATCTCGTAATTAAGCCAGCGGGGTTTCAGCGCCTCTGCTGATCTAGTGCAGCGTCGGTAGATCTTTAAGAGGCAAGAAAAGTATTCTACTCGAGTAACCCGCAGGGTTCAGCTCCTCAGTAGCAAATTTCTCTGGAATAAGTTGCTCTGATGAGTGATGGTATATTCATTTCACTAGACAAAAGTGGTCCCGGTCTGTCCCATACCAAAAAAGCGGCCAAATGGTCGACTCCATTGTAACGGTGGATATGGTAGTGCACTTTCGCCTCGTAAATTACGGCATTTGATCGTCACCGTACGGAAGCAGTTGTCACATGGAGATAAATGAGATAACTTAATCTGGCTTGAGAATTTAATGCGCCAGAAATAGGCAAGCTAGACAAGAGGCTTGTGCGCGTAAATTTTAGAGTCACTCTCATTCACCTTTTTTTTATATGTTTGAGAAAGGTCAGTAGACTATCACAGAATGAATAAAAAGTCGAGCTGGCGATGGCGAGCCGGTAATTTTTGACAGCCTGAATCATCGATTCTTTGTTTTTATAATATAAAATGAAAAACAATTTTCTTTTTTTCGCTGCATTAAAATTGAAGCTAAGTTTTGTTTGAGTAGAGAAATCATAATACTTTTGCTGAAACAAAATTAAAGTCTATTCTTTTTCAGCATATGTATCTGAAATGAGTTACTCTGATAAAGGATGATGTATTAATTCTGTTACATAAAAGTGAACGTTCCTGGTTTGTACTGACAAAAAGGTTAATTTCACCGTAAAGCTGGGTATTGCTCTGCACTCCTGTCTCCAAAATTACGGTATCCAATTGTCAGCGGACAAGAGTTGTCCCATAAAGACGTGTGAAACAATTTAATCTGGCGTATAAATGTAATTCGCCAGAAATTGGCAAGGACTTTACGCGCATAAAGTGTAGAGTAACTTTTCTTTCGCTTCTTTTTCTATGTTTGGAAAAGGTCAGTAGGCTATCATAATAAAATGTCGGTTCAACGGGAGCCGGAGATCGTGAGCCGTTAATTTTTTTCTGTTTGAACCATTAAATCTTTCAGCTACCTGTGACTTATATCTCTGTTGGTTTTATTCCATTCTGCTCGAACTCTGACTGCATCTTTTCCTCACTGCAGACCTCTCTTATTACCCCCTCCCGACAGGTAGTTAATTCTTGCTCTTTTAATTTATTCGAAATCTCCTTTATCCTCTTGGCTTTACCCGCGTGCTCATCCGACGTCTTTTATGCAAGAAAGAATTCTTTGCGGACTTCACACGCCCTCACAACTTTAAAGGACTTGAGCCTAATAATTTGCCCCATTTTTTTTTAGGAAATTTAGAACTAAGCGGTGCAATATTAATTTCATCCGACGCCGGGAAAACCAAGGTATAATCTTGAATTATCTGTTACTTTTCTTCTTTGCTATTTGTTCTAAAGAATCTTAATTATCTTTCATTCATTCATTATTCAATTAATCGTTCAGGATCTCCGATGAACAAAACACCAAAGACTCGATATTAGATAATCAAAGATCTATGTTAAAATAACTCATGCGCTTCTATAACCCTTTAAAAAGTCACGGACGTTGCAGCGCACGTCGTATTCTTATGGCAAATTTGACACTAAACTGAACTTGTTTCTCGCGGACTTTCTCAGCAACCAATCACAACACGAATAAGCTGCTAACAATGCTTTCCGTTACCCATGCACTTTTAAAAAGAGAGACTAGGCTAATCACCCGCGCTGGCGCGCGTGCCCGAAATTCTTTTGCGCTGCTGCACTTTTAAAACCTTTTTAAAAGTCACGGACCAATCACAACTCGAATAAGCTGCTAACAATGCTTTCCGTTACCCATGAACTTTTTAAAAGAGAGATTCCTGACGAAAAAAAGCACATGCCATTCACACGTAATCGCTTGAACAATAAATAAGCGGCGAAACGACCACAAATAAAATATTACCAAAATCATAAACACGGTGAACGTCCAACAGAATGAAATTATTCTCAATAATACTTACAAGCGATATGACACATCGTATAAGTCCTTAACGTTATAGGAAAACCGATAATAACAGGACAATGTGTCGACACAACTGAGCCTATGACTTTTCAGTATGACAGCTTAAGGGAAATTTACGTACACGGCGGATAATACTAGGAACAATTATTCATGGCGACTTCAAATTTTATACAATGATTTTACCCTAGAAGTGGCTCGAAGCCGCCCGCGAATCACATTGACACGCTAACGAAAATTCGGTATAAAAAAACATCGAATTTAAAAAATCTTTGTCGAAGATTATTCCCCATTAGATCGGAGATGCTTGAAATTGCGTCCCTGACGTTGCAGAAAGAAGCACTAAGATTAACGCGACGTTTCTCTATCTCTTGACTTTCTCTCTCTCTCTCTCTCTCTCTCTATCGTCTGGCGATATTTTGCCACGCGGTACACAAAAAAAATTATAATCGAAAGCATATAATCTATAAGTACTCTAATCCGCCCTACATTGACTCAGTGAGATTGCTTTTGAGTCGTAGAGCGAGAAGGACGGTATAAATTAATGTAACGCGCAATTCTGCTATGTTATCACGGTCACATGACTTGTTAATTTACTGGATACACCAAAACATAAATGCTTGTATAAAGTCCTGACCATTGAATAAAATTCATTTGAATATTTGAGTTTTCTGTATGAAAATTATAATTTAATGATAATTAGCGTGTGTCGGATTTCAAAAACCAATGCAATCAGTACCGAAGTCGCGAAACTACACATAATGAATGTATTGTAATTAAAATTCTCGGAAAGCCGGTTTAATTAAATTCCCAAAAATTTAAACATTGACATACCATTGCAAAAATATAATCGGTAGAAAAGTATTTTGTCGACAATTGAATTCAGCACTAAGCGTTAAATATACGGAAAATTCAGTTGATTTGCTATATGATGGAAAAAATGCATCGAAATTTAAGCTCACGATTTGGTATTCAGCCAGTTTCGTTTGTTTTGATAGGAATAGCTCTGCGGGAAGGAATTCGCCGAATTCGAAATTTAGCTTCTGTACACGTCCATTTTGGTGAATGTGTGGGTGAGAAACGACAGTGCTCTCTTGGAGAGAGACTCTATGGCTCTCATTCTCGCCGCAAAGCGTATTCAAATTTTGTTTGCATCCAGTGGCTTGAGCTTTAACTTGGAACAATCCTCTGTCCGTTCATCTGTCCGTCTTTCTGTCCGTCCATCCATCCCCCGTCATTCTCAACCCTTTCTTGCACTTTATCTCCTTCCCCTTTCAGTAACATACCCTTGCATTCAAACCTATGTTTTCACTGTTTCCTTCATCACTCTCTGTCGCGCAGGCTAAATCCATAACGACCGTATTGCTTGCTCAAGTTCCCATTTCATCCGAAGTGCTACCATACCATATTTCGTACGAGTCCAAAATACCAATTTTACTGTGTAGCTGATAGTTTCTATAGAAGATACAATCCTAAAATATAAGATATTCCAAAATATAATTGATCTTTCATATCCAAAGTTATAATGTGTTTTTTTTTTTTTTTCAAAATTTTCAGTCGCTTCAACATCAAAGGTCATTAACGACTATCCATAATGTATTTTGTTGCTCAAACAAAATGATGAATAATGATTTTCCGCTTTAAAAATATTTCGAATAATATTTCATTCTTAGGAAAAGATAGTGAACAATTTCTTCCTTCTGAAATAAAGATGGAAACAATTTAGTGTTCTGCTTAAACAGAATGGCAGACATTTTTTGCTGAGAAAAAAAATCAAATGAGTTTCTTTTTCTGAATAAACATCTAAAGCAATTTTTATTTGCTTAAGTAAAACTTGAAGCAAATTTTTCAGTTGAAATAAAATGTTGAATCATCTTTTTTTACAATAAATTATTATTTTTTTTAAATTAAAAGGCTCTTGAAAACCTTAAAGTCGCAATAGTGAATAGCTATTTTCGGTGAGAGTATAAGGTCAGCAGAAGAACATTTTGTGCGAGAGGTTTCCCAGTCCCAACTATAACGCTCGTCGGATCCTTTATCCGTGGGGCTTACCGAACGTCCTCGCTGTATCAATAAATAATGGTCGGATGGATTTACAAGCCAGTTCTCTGGACTAGGTTTCATTTTCCGATGGATATAAAACGTCACCTTGGTGGGATGAAATTCTAGAAATAAAAAACGTTTCCATTTCTATATTTCTTCATAGACGCCGTCCCTTTATCCCCGTATCTTCAAAGATGAAAGAGAAAACCTCATTATATATCAAACAGATATCATCGTTTGAGTTTTGCATGAAATTATTCTTCACCAAAGCGCGGCATTCTCATTTCTACGGCGAAGCAATTTTCACTTTGACTACAGAATAATAAAAATACCCAGCGAACATTATTTTTAAAGAATAAATAAAATAAAATTCATATCCCGAGATGGGGTCAAAATAGCAAATGAACATAATACCGACTTTTATAATGATGGCCACTTTAGATTCGGACGCGGTCATCATTTTGAAATTCGCTATTTTGGTTATCCACTATTTTCACCCCCACCTCAAATTCCATCTCTATTTCTTTTTATATTACTTAAACTGAAAATTTCCGACGTTATGGAAAAAGAAGTAGTAGAATCATTTATATCTTCAGAAACTTGAAAAAATTGTTGACGAGACGACGAGACTTAATTTGATTTTTTTAAATTTCTAAGTATACAAATAGTAGCTTAACCCATTGTTCATTCAATGTTTCAAAAAGTTTGCCCAACTAGGCAGTGTACGATTTTGTTGAAAATTTATTGCGATATTCATATTAAGTTTGTGAATTCTACTCTTCTTACTCATACCCAAATTTTTATCCATCACCTCGCGCTACAAGAATTTTAAATCCATTTCAAATGAATTTTAAGTAAATTCCAAAACTTGTCATAACATTTTTCATTAATTCTCGAATTTGTTAGTCAAAGAGAACTGGAGTATCGTTATCTCGAAAAAGCTCGTCGTTTGCTGGATAGCCATTGTCGACGTCTAAGTACTCAAAGTGCGAACTTTGGCTTCAAGTTTTAATTGGGCGAGCCATAGAACGTAATTCGCAATACTCAGAGCAATACTACAACACGAACTGTCGTTATGTACCTTACTTTGTAACAAAAGAAAGATCTGAAGTTTAGTGACTACTAATCCATAATCTAAGAACTCGTTTCCTCTAAACTTTATTTGTCAGAATACTGGTTTTACTGGATTTAACGAAATCGTTTTTCTGAAAAGGTTTATTTTATTTTTATGGAATTGTAAGTGATATAATTCCACGGAGAGAACTCCGTCTGTAGTTATACCAAAACTTCATTTCTACTCCTTTGTCTGCTGTTGTAGCAATTCAAAATGCTATTATAGCAAGAATTATGTACCGATAGCAAAACCACTTATGCTACGACGACAAACACTATAAGATTTTCGATAGTTTGCTGATGTAGCATTGGAATTGCTAGCGTAACAAACCATATGCTACCGTTGCATATTTGATTTGCTGGCGGTACAAAACAAGGTTTGTAATGTTAGCAACTCATATATTTGCTATGAATACACCGCCGTTGTTTGTTACCTTAACGTAAAATTTGCTGTGGCTAGCTAGAACTGAAGCTTTTAAATAAACCGCTGGGGCAATGGTAGAAATACGAAAGCATGGAAGAATTTGAAACGGTTGCAACAACAATTTATTTATTGAATGGAAATAAAAGAACATGAAATTTTTTTTGTAACGATCTATAAGTGTATGAAAATATACAACGCAGAACACTTATTAGTTACCTAAATTAATGGATGATTTATTATTAAAAATAGGGAATATCGCGAAGGTGTATGAAACTATACACGGAGAGAAGAATATGGCGATAATCCCTTGACTCAACATAGCAATCGAGTTATATTCCGGTTTTCTGGCGATTTACGCTATACGCAGCTATCTTGTGACCATGTTCATGGTAACAAGATAGCTGCGTATGGCGTAAATCGCCAGAAAACCGGAATAAAACTCAATTGCTATGTTGAGTCGAGCACGGAGAAAACGGTTTTGCTATGCCAGCAAATCGTTTGTTAAAATAGTGACGACATTGCGTTATCTGCTAACCTGGCAAACAATTTTGTGGTACTAGCAAAAAAATTTGTTATTCTAGCAAAAAAAATATGTTAATCGAGCAAAAAAAATGGTTAACCTAGCAGATAACGCGATGTCACCACTATTTTAACAAAAGTTTGCTGGCATAGCAAAACCGTTTTCTCCGTGAGGGATTATTGCCATATTATTCTCTCCGTGTACATATATTATTCAAATAGTATAACGCAGAATAACATATATGGATCTAAATGATATTTGAATTTTTAAAAAAGAAGTCAGAAATTCGGTGCTAAAACAACTGATCGCTTTTTTTGCCAATCCAGTCACTCAACCGCCTTCATTAGCTTTATGTCTCCCCTTATACGTTATTCAGAGCGCATTGCGACGCCGTTGCTGCCCTATCTCTACTTCCTTCCGGCGAACGTCCGAGGGAATCTGGAGAAAAATCTCCGAGTGAGCAAGGTTAATCTGGACGTAATACAACAATGGTGTATTTCTTCAGAATACCATCGATACTCGTCGAATAAATCTTGACATATCTCCCTTCTCTACACTCAGAGAAAGGTATAGTACCGTTGAAGGAAATCTGTTTGAGTGAACTAAATCCTGCAGTCAAATGGAGCGGACGAAATGTATGTTTGGGATGACCATAGGATTTAGTTGAATCCCAAACAATGATTTAGTTAAATAAAATCTAATTTTAATTCACTCGAAAACACGCAGATTTTAATGAACTCTTTTTCGGGTAGTTTCAAACCTAACTGAGCTTGAATTTATTGAATGTTTAGCTGATTGTACTCATCAATCAGATGCAGCAACTGGGTTGTAGCAAACCAATATTTTGTTACACGGATGAGGATATTTAGTTGATGACAGCTCTCATGATATTTAACATGCACTCATAACAAATTGATTGAATCTTGCAGTAAACTTCTTTTGACTATAACATTGAAATGATTCAATGTACCTACACGTTATTTCAACAATATGTTTAGTTGTATGGACTGTTTGTCATTTTAGATCCTAACGTAATTATAAGAAATAACGGGTGAATCAAACGAATGTCCCTATCATACAAGAAAATGTTTGGTTACTTCGACCAATTGGTCTGTATCCATTAAGTAAGTAACGAGCCGGCTTGAACTAAATAACTTTCTTTCTATTAACTCATTGAATTGTTAAATAAAACTAAATCTTTTTTGAATGAACCAATAAAATTAGTCAAAGAATCAAAAAACCATGCAGCTCGGTAAAACCATTATTCAGTTGAATTAACTTTGATGTAATTCAGCTAACAATTCATATGGTTGAATCGGAATGGTAATTTGAACTTGATTATGATTTTGTTTCAAGCTAACAGATTTTGTCAGATGAACCAAGTCGAACTTAACGGGAATAAATTTAGTTCTGTAGAAACAAAGGTACCTTGACTATATATATATAGTTGACGGTACTATTCCTTTCTCTGAGTGTAAAAGTAGTAATATGATGATAGTGTATTGTCAAGACGAATCCTTAACATTTTTTAACGACTGAACTCTATTAGTAACACGCGTTTCAAACCTCTTGACGTATCAAATCACTCGATACGAACTGTGAAGAAAACAAAAATAAATGATTCCACGTATATTCAAAGAATATCGAATTTTAAACGTTAGTTTATTCGCTCATTCGGTTTTACTTGATTTATACTTCCTATTTTTCAACCAAGTATTTTATCAGTTTTTTTTAAACTTCTTCACGAAGAGCTTGAGCATTATTAGATAAGACCGAGAGAAGTTGTAAACGGATGGCTCGGTTCTTCATACTCCGTTGGTTCTCAACTAGTTTGACGAGTTATAACGGGAGATTACACCCACCTGCGATTCTGAGAGACGAACATCGAGACGTCCCTTGGCCACACGAAGTTTTGTGGCACCCCCAGTACGTGCTTCATCGATGAACGAACATTCTATAGCAGAGACAATTCACCTTTAACGAGGCAAAAACTTGCTTTTACGGCGAGTGATAGTTTTAACAAATCACATAACGTACGTGACCCGGTAATTCCGTTTTGTTTTTTTCGTTGTTGGTGTAACATAAAAATGCGAGGGCGTCTTTGAGACGGTTGCAAATATTTTTTCTTTACTGATGCATACAAAATCCTCCTTTACGCACCGTTTTCTGTTTGCAAAGTAGCTGGTTCTCACACTGTGCGTAAAGACGATGCGCAAAATGCTTTTACCTGTAAGCAAAATCCTTTTACCGGTGTACAAAATCCTTTGCGTACTGGATTCACCACTGGCGCCATCTAGCGTCGCGAAGGTAACTACGTTATACGTTTGCGAGTTCAGTTTCAGTAAGGTCAATCGAACTATCGTTGTTGTTAAATGCATTTAGCAAGCACAAAAATCAGAGCCGCTTTCATTAATGGACTGTGATTATTTTAGATCTCGGTCACAGGCATCTCTTTCCGTGTTGATCTTGCCCGGAGTGTTTCTGCGTCCCCGTCTCGTCCGCCAGGCGGTGCTTCGTGCCCCCTCTACACGAACAGTGCGCAAAACGCACGTTTGGCGTCTCGTATCGAGATATACTATTTAGGGTTACCGGAGATCATAGAATCTTGTAAGCTTTAATTACTTATAAGTGACTGAATCGTACACATTAGAAAATGTATGCAAATTTTAAGTGATGATCAATGCTTTTTTTTATAATCCTAATGCAGGGCGTAATTTAAATAATCAGGTTAAAAAACGAATAATTTAAGATCAAATTGATAGATCAATTATCGTTTTGCTAATTGGACAATATATGTATACAGATTACAACTTTGCTATGCGTTTTGTATAGTGTGTATCATATTCATATTACCCTTGTATATGAAACTTTGAATACCCAGTTTTCGTACATAACCTTAATATCCGACTGCATTAATTTTTATAGAGCACATTCTTATAGTCCAAGAAAAAAGGACTCGAAAATTTTTTCGTGATATATTTAATTTGAAAATTACAAAGGGGAAAAAAAATGTCGGTGTATCTTTGAAAAAATATTCTTTAATCAACTTCGCTTTCCAATGGCTTATGGGTAAATTAATATTGCACAGATTTTCTGGATAATATCAAAATTTATAGTTGAGTAGATGCTTGTAGCAACTGCTATCCAAACTGTGAGTAGAACCCAACTTCGTGGTTAATGCGCTACCGCTAGACCTTATTAAGTTATGCCTTCCAAAATGAAAAGCTTGACGTGAAAGGAAGGAAGACATGAGGCCGTAATATCGTGCTCATGTCTCGCCTCCTTCACAAAACTATCTTCCACGAAGCTTTTCATGGCAGTTGGTGTTGACACGTGAGTCTTCCACACCCCATGAGACCACGATACAGGGGGGATTGGATTAATTAAGGAAAGTGTAACTTGGTGGAATTATGTAAGTTGCGATTATAAAGTGACAGATTTTTATCTTCAGTTCATGCAACTTATTTTTATATGCGGCACTAATAGCAATCAAATATTTGATGCATCAGCCGCTTATTAATTTGAAAAAATTGAATGCTACCACATTGTTAAACATATACCAGATTTACTTATAAATTAATATTAATGTAAAATTAATATATTATTGTTACTTGTTTCAATGGGGTTAACTGTATTTTTGAATGGCAGTACTCGAAGTTTGTATTTATAGACAATATAAATTAGCAATTTTTAATACGGCTTGAAAAAAGTTAATGTTTTTTATTATAACACTGCCGTTAGCTTGTTCAAAATTTTGAGAGTTCTGAATATTGAATTTCTAGCAAAGAACCGTTTCCCTAACTCATTTTGGTCAGATTATATTCGAGAATAATTCATGGCCTTGCTGGGGTTTTTTTATATCACTCAATCTTATTAGAATTGGCAAAACGTCTGTTTTTCAAATTGTTTTGTATCCATCATTCGAAGCATTTTGATTTCCACTGACACATAACAATATAAAAAGTATATCTCTATTGATGTTTACAATTATGACTTCTTGCTTTTTTAATCCATGAAAGAAGCTTAATGTAAAAGTTTAACTCGTAATGGTCTTTTTGTTCTCGGTCGAATGTAAAAGCCTTTTAACCGGACCTGATGGTTTTAGTCTCGCTTGTGCTTCGAATAATTTAGTTGACCGGCACTCATGCATGTCTATACCCTCGAGAATAACAAGCTTTTTAGTTCCTTCTTGCTGAAGCCTAACATTTTTTGTGAAAACGACTAGTGTAGTGCAGCTATGCAGGCCTGATACATATAGATGCTGAAGCTTCAGCTGCTTCCGTTGCTGATCCTCAGACACCGAGAAATCGTTTAACTCAAGTCAAAATGAAAACCTTAAACGCGAAAGCATGGTAATACGATCCCGTAATATCACGAAGCCTGCGCACGTGCCTCTGAAAACTCTCATGCTATCACGGATACGTGAATGCCCGCCTAATAATAATAGCGGCTTCCTTGATCTCAGTCTTTCTTCACCCCACTGGAAAAAAATATCGTTAATATGATGGAAAATTCTATATTTAAAAATCTTCTTGATTTAAAAAAATTCTAAATACTCGTATTGAAAAAAAAAACTTATTAGAAGTTCATAGTATTAGTTTTCTTGATAAAAGAAAAGTTATCTACTTTAAACATCGATATCACGGTAGAATCAATTTTTTGTTACTTCAGCTAAAAATTCAATAGTTCAAAACAGTGCTGAATAGATACTTTTATATAATAAAATGGTAGTGATATTGAAATAAATAAATCATGCCTTTCAAAAAACACACAAAAAAATTAGTCAATTTATAGTTTTCAGAAAAAAATAATGTTATAAAATATATTAAACTACAAGTAGCGGAGAATGGGCAACAGTGAGCCACTTTTTTCTTAAATTCGTCTGTAGTTTTATTAAAATCACAATATGACTGGAAAGGTGTTCAGTCGGTTTTATTCAACCTTTGGTCATACTTTGACGTTTGCGATAACACGTTTAAAACTATCAAGGATGTATTAAAAGTTAGTTTGAAAGTACATCGGAAAATAGCTCATCGTGCTCCAGCAGTAGGGCACTGAGGGCCATACACGACGGAAAAATGAGCCAATACCCGAAAAACATAGAGGAGATGAAGCGAATGGGCAAAATTCTCAATTTTCCTTTTATTTGTATATTATTCAATTATTAGTTGACATGCCACTTAATCTGTACATATATATATATATATTACGAAACGGTCAACTTCGAACTGTCCACTATTTAGACTACACCCCTCCTTCGATCACTGATTTTTCCACCATCTCTTTCCCAGTTGTCCTCTTACTGCTTTCTTTCATATTTATTCTCACTCAATCTTATCTTGAAAAAATAAATTATAAAATCTATCATACTTGTTCTTGGATGTTGGAATTATCTAGACCGAATATACAAGATTGGCTCATTCTTCCCCACTAACACTCGTGAACATTTATGATAAAAAAATCATGCATCATTAAGTCAAACTAATGTAAAATGGGCACACAGCGATACAGAAAAATGTGAAGAATCATGTAAATCGAGCGGAATTAGCGAGTTACAAAAGTTAGCTTAGATAAAAAACTTTTGTAAAGGGTAAAAGTTTTTTTTTCAAGCGGACAAGATGTACTTGCAATTTTTGTATGTTCAGGGACAAGGTAACTTAAAATTAACTTGGATGAGTAACAGCCAATTTAACTCACAGTTTTATATTTAAAAAATTGGAATTTTAGGCGATCTGTGTTCTCAGATAGACGCCGTTGCTCACTGCTGCCTTCGGCCCATCATACCCCACTCTCCTCTACACCAGATTCCTTCTGATACTTAACTTAAAGTTTCTGTATACATTTGCGAAAAACAATGACTATTTGCTAAAGTCCAATAATTAAAAATCGAATGTCACTGCGCAATTCGCGTAGTAGATAAACGGATATAAAACAAAGCTGTTTACCTAGATTCAGAATAAGTTCTTAACAGAACCAAAATCTGTCACAAGTTATCTTCGTCGGTGGAGCAGTTCGTTTCTTGTTCAGCCAAGGCTGAGTTGATATCCCAAATGAGCTGGTGAAATTATTTGTCGCGGTAAAACAATTTTGGGGCTTTTGTAGCTTAATAACAAATCTATGCATTACAGGTTTGAAAAAGGAGTACTGAAATAACTTGTTGAACCACAAACAGACCAAAAGTTTTCTGCAAAATCAACATAAAATTTGTATACATTTGTGGACAAAAATTATCCACGGAAATCCAAAAATTCCAATTTAGATTTAACTGCGCAATTTCTATGAAAGAAAAACGTAAATAAATCAACGATCTTCACCGAGTTCCAAAATAAGTTTCCAACAAAACTACAAGCTAACGCTTAAAGTAATTTTCGGCAGCGTTCGTTTCTCGATGAGTCGAGGCTGAGTCGATATTCCAATACGAGCTGATGAAATTATCGGTCGCTGTCGAGTTTTTATAATCCTCAAAGAGATAACGTGGGTATAGGGATTGTAAGAATAGTGCCTCGTAAAGTTGAAAGGGCGGTCGAATATTCGACCGAAGCAAGACGACTTTACTCGAGTTGTGCCGAGCACGGGTAAGAGGGGAGGGTTCGTAGTAGTGGGAAATTGTGGTGGCCGCGTGTTTTCTCACGAACCCGCCAGGATTCTAGCTACGCTCGTCGCTCGGTCTCTCACAGTTCTGAACGAACTTACGGCGCAGGAACAGCTCGATGGAGCGACGCCAGTATAAGCCGCTCAGCAATGCGTCCCGGCGAATTGGTTGCCAGCGAGCTACGAGCCTTACGCACCCTTGGCAAGGTTGAAACGTGATACTCGACCGACAGGCAGAATGAAGTGAGGAGTGTATGACGACTCTGCCGGGTCAGTCGTATAATCCATGAAATTCGCCTGTCCGAGAAATCGATGTCATGGTTCGACGCTTTCAATTCAACCACGATTAAATTGCCATTCAGAATACGTTCCAGTCATTTTAAAACATGTGTCTACATTTTTTTTAAGCCTTTGACTAACTAACATATTATGCAGTTTATAGTAACACTTTTGTTTTAGACATACATAATTTTGTTTTGAAGGTTTCAAAAAAATTCAAAGACTGTCGATTGTGTTTAGGAATATAAACAAAATTTTTCTATTGAATAAAAATAGAATTTACCGGCGGAATTTGATAAGAGTTTTGTTTACTTTTTTGTTATTTTCTTTGAGAACATTTCAGAGATACATTTTTCGGACAAAAAGTGGTTCCCCAGAGGGTTGAAGCTCAAAACACTTTATTTTTAGGATATAAAATATCGATAAAAAATAATTTATGAAGAATTTGAGCTCTACTTTGACCTGTAGGGAACGTGTTCGAAATTTATGATTTTTATGTATTGTTGGGATCACTATTCATTGAACGGGGACGAAATAATTCACATGAAAAGAATATTTTTTGTAAATAAAAACACATTTTTTACTGATTTTTTAGTATTATTAATTTTTTCGTTAGCCAATTTTACTTACTTTTTATTATTTCGATAACTCACGAGCCGCAAAGATGACATTATCTGGACTTATAAAATCCTTTCTGTTAGTGACAATATCGTTGTAAATATCCAAGGGACGGAAAATTTGTGTGTCACTCACAGAACCCGAATATCCTACAAATGAATCTGTACTGCAACCCGGAGTCAAGACCAGCATTAATTCGTTGGTCCAGAATTTTTTTCATTGCGAGATAAAAGCTCGTTTCTAAAAAAAAATTCCACCTTCATTCGCAATATTAAATATTGTTTTTCTAACGATGTCGTAAGCCAAAAGTTTTATTTCTATAGTTCTATACATAGAGTCCGTTGAGACGAGGGCGGCTGAAAAGTTATGTGAGATATTTGAACGAACTGACTTTGCGCACTGTACATGCATCCATACATTACATGTTAAGTTTGCAAGTATGGATAGGAAAAAAGTTAGTGGGAAAAAGTTTTACGTTCGACAAAACATTCCACATAACCCAACTTTTGGGTGAACTAATATGTATATTGAGAAAGTTATAGACCTCGATGCTTACACATACCTACTCATTGGTGTTCGTCATTAAAATAACGGCACCCGTTGAGCAACAACATTGTAATACGAAAAAATGGCTTAAAAACCGAATATATATATATATATATATATATATATTTGTTTTCATGTCATAAGAAGTGATGAGAAAAACCCTGTTGTGAAAATCTACGGGGTTAGGGCGAAACGCAAGCGGTTCGGAGGCCCCCCCAGAAAATCAATATGGCGTCGTCGCTCACAGAGCGGCGTGTCGACGGCGCGTGGTTTGCGGTTCTACTACGTTCCAACGTTTCCCGCGTTTCTACCAGTCAGCGCACACTCTACCACCCTTTCTTTCCGCTCATTCAACCCACTTGCCCACACTGAAACTATTTAGTTGCACCCAATTCAATCCAGTTTAAGTTCACTGAATTCAATTGCTACAAAATGCGACCCATCGACTATCCGAATGCCTCATCACTTATAAATCAATATTTTTGGTCCACCACTGAACGTATCGAAAGTGTATCCAAATATTTTGTGAATGGCACATTTGTCGAAAAAACCGTTCTCAATAGCGTTATACACGAATAAGTGAGAAAAAATTGGAAATTTACTTTGGAGATAAAATAAAAAAATTACTTTCGAAAAACTTCTGTCAGGATGCATTACTTTCCGTCAATTATTTTCTTAATTATGGAGTTAATTTGTAGCTGAAACAATACAACACGAAAAACCAAGATCGCTTTAAATTAATTTTATCTCGACGTACCACATCTTCAGAGCACTCAATTCTCATTTATTCATTTATTTATTTAGTCAATTAACGCCGAGTAACAAAGCATAGAAATAACATAGTAATAAAACTTAACATTTGACAAAGATAACTTATCTTACAAAGTTTCAAACTAAAAAGGTTATTATGTGATCATCATGACAAAAATATTTTCTATTATTAATTTGGTTCAAGTCGGATAAATAGGTTTGAATTAACAGTCATTTTCCAATCAATGTAGCTCTTATTATTCCCAGCGGGACAAAAATAAGATCAATTAAGCTGACTGACTGACATAGCTCGTCTTAACCATTTAAGGTGATACGAAACACACGGTGTGAATTTTTTCTCCCATTCCATCTTGTGCATCGTAATATATTTGCTACATTAAAGAAATATCTCTTGCACATAAAAATAAACAACATAAAATTTTCATAATAGCGATTATTGTACTACTCCGATCTTGGTTAACTCCACTACATTGATTTTGATCCAGCTAAATTCACTTAGCTTCAGCAGAATCGTTTTTCGAACGATTGATCGTTTGATGACAAATAGTTCTTATTCAGTTAACCAACTTTTTTCTAGTCTGTACTCATCTCATTACCCCAGCTTACGAATTCCTTGCTTTCTCGCATCTAAGAATACATCGATGAGATTTTCACGTTCTGACAGGAGATAAATCCACTTCGTTCCCTACGGCGCGGAAACGATAATTGCGCTCGTCTTTTGTTCTCGGTGAAGTTTACGATTATTAACAAACGGTAGTGCAAAGTGGAAGAAGGGTTAGAACGAATTTATAGAGGGAGATGCGCAGGGAGCTTCTAAGGAAACGAGCTAAGAGATTGAAGTTTAAGGGCGAACCATAAATTTCAAATGAGAGCATTGCAGATATAATCAGAGGGCTCTTGAGTGTATATTTATAAACTGTGTGAAATGTCATTAGTTATGGCCGGACAATTTGTTAATTATACGCAGAATATAAGCTTGAATGTTTTGATATAACTGATTAATTATTACAACGTTAAGCTACATGATCGACAAAACTTCAATGAAATGTACTATAAAACACGAATAAGAAAAATTAGTCATTTCGTATTATCCGTTGAATAGAAAGCATCAAAGCTCACAACGAAACCAAAGAAAAATAAGGCGTGCCTGTAAAAATATTTGGATTATGATATTTTTAGACTTTTCTCTAAATGTTTATCAAAGGAAATTTTTATTCAACGCAATATCGAGCTTATCCTACAGCCAGACTTGAAGGTGAAATTCCTGAATCGAGGAGACACCGACACCGACAATTCTTCAATATATCTGCAGCTATATTATGGAAAGCCCATGATAAAGCATATCTTCTTTTTGCACGTTTGTATGTAAATGTCAGTGGCGTGACAGTAGAGAATCGATAAGCTATCTAAAAAATATATTTCACTCGTTCTTTCATGACATAATTGTTATGAGGGGAACTTGATAATATTTATCTCTCTTCTGGAAATATAAAGTATATTATATTACCATTTGGTCGTCCTCTACGTTGATTTATCGACGGCTCTCGATAAGTGGTGGAGGGTTAGCGAAAGCTCAGTGAATCCTCGATTCTACAAACTTCATCGTCGTATATATTAGTCTCTTGTGGTAAATCGTCTGGTGGGTAGTCGGCAAGACAATCGACCTTGCTACGATGAATGAATCTTATCTCACTATATAACATTACCCTTAAAATGGAAAAATATTAAAATATATAACTTTATTTTGAATTCACTTCGTGGGTCAATAATATCAGTAAAAACGTGGAAACCACGAACGTTAAGTTGGCTCCCACGAAATTCACATGCCTCGTCGCTTAACGTTCAGCATGATAAGGAAAAAAAGCCTCGAGGATCATTTAAATGTCTGTAAATCGCGATTATAGACAATACGGTAGAGAATATAAATCTTCCTCTCGACAGAAGTATACGTAAAATTGTAAACTCGTCCGTTAAGCTTAATCTTCTAGCCTTGAGTTCATATACTCAGTAATGGCAGTAAGCGAATATCTTAAAAATGGCTTGGGAAAAAAACTGAAGAATTCATAAATAAAATAAAAGAAAATGTGGTGATCTCGTCTCGAAAGAGATACCTGTCCATTTCAGAGTAACGTGCGAGGTGATTGAACCGAGCGACTGGCAGAGTTCATCTCTTGTAATATTTGTCTTCAGAAGGAAACTTTTGTATGTGTTAAGTAACTCTGAGTCCCAATAATATCGCTAAAACCATGATAATCAGCCTGAAAAAAATGCCAAAATTCATTAAAACTTATATAAATCTCAGTCACATCCGATGTAATGAAGAATAAGAATGCCACCTGCGATACGAGTAAGTAAAAAATGACGAGAGGCGTCCAGTAAGCTCAACAATCTCCTCGACTTGACATGTATTCCTCGGCAGTTAGCAAAGATCTCTAGAATGTTTTAAAAAAAACTGGAAAATGATTAAATTAAATATGAGAAAATGTGGTGATCCCATCCGAGACGAGATTACCAGTCGCACTTCAGAGTAACGTAAGAGTTCAAAAAAGGAAGAGACTGGCAACGTTTATGCTATATGATATTTATTTAAAAATCCAAATAAGATTCACAATATTGACATCTCTCTTCGCTGATCGCATAGGACCGAAAAAAAATTCAAAGCTCATTGGAACAATATATTTATCATTCTATAAATCCCGGTTATATTCGATGGGATGGACAATAAAAATTCCGCTCCCAGTACAAGTAGGTAAAAACTGACAACCCGCCCGGTAAGCGAAATCTCGTCGACTTGAGCTGTAGTTCTCGGTAGTGAGTAAAGATCCCAAGAATGGCTTGCGAAAAATGAAATAATCAAAACTAAAGAATGAATAAAAGAAATACGAGAAAAAGTGGTGATCTCGTCTTGGAAGAAATACCTGCCGTATTACAGAGCAACATTGGAGGTGAAAAAAAGGAAGAGTCTGGCAGAGTGAGATAGGGAAAATGCACAAGCTCTAGGGGGTAGAAATGATGAAAAAAAAAAAGAAAACGGAAGATAAACCAACACACACTCACACACATTTGCACAGCAGTGGTTGAGCAAAATGTAGGAAAAACGAAGTGCGCCCCAGGCGACGTCAAGCGTCTCGACGCCTCGTACTACGGCCCTGACGCTTTTTACTACCAGACTCGTTGAGCGCATGCGCAAATTTACCACTGGAAACTTGTGCGAGAAGGGGTGGCTAAGAGACACGGGCTAGGGGTTGTTCGGCGTTGTGAACCGGTTGGGGGAAGTCTCGTTGGCGGGCGCGCAGGTAGTAGGGACTACGCTCGCTGTTGGAGGGAGGATATCACGTTAGTAGCGAGGGTACACGTTGTGCCAGCCGGCAGTAGCGAGAGCCGTGCTACACGGCCTACGGCCCGACGGCGGGTCAACCCCTTATACCGAAAACTACGGAAAGAATAAATAAAAGAAAAAAATATAAACTCTGCTTCACCGTAGAAGTAGTATCGCGTATTTGAAGAAAACGACGATGACAAAATTGATAAAAACAAAAAAGCACACCCACCAAAATTGATGATACAGTAAATAATAGAAAAATACAGAGTTAAGGGATAGAGAGTACAATAAGTGAGGGGTGAGATCGCGAAATGTCGGTGCGCCAGTTCGCCGCTCCTACGTCTGCGTTTACGTTGTCATCGTTGTTCCATCGGTACGCGGGTGCGCGTCATGTTAACGACAATATGTTGTGCGGTGATACAACCACCAAGTGGATCCAACCTCACCAGGATATAAAAACAAGAGAATCCAAAGGATAATAACGACGGATTGGTAGTTTTTTTGTTCGTGCGTGGCTAAGAAAGCGGCTTTCGGTAGCGTCTCGGCGGGAGGGTTCAGATATTCGAGCCATGGTTTCGCGTCTTGGACGCTGACCGGCTAGATTCGCCGGGGAGCGGCGCTAAAGGTTGTTCAAGGGCTACGCTCTTCAATGGAGTTTTTTTAGAGTCTGGGGAACAAAATTATTCGAGCGACTTGCATTAGCAGCCTTAATCGTTTGAGCCTCTTTGTTGATCAACTCTCTTGTTGGTTGACATATCTTGTATGACCGGAGATTGTTAATTCATATGTAAAGATAGGCATTTTAGGACTAGAGATATATTTTTGTCGTGTATAGGTCGAAGGGTTGTTTGTTTGCCTGGAGGTGCGCCAGCCAATTGGATTCTTCAGGGAGCGGCATCCCAAGCAGAGTTCCTAGGGCTTGTTAGGAGTTCCAGCTACGTTGAGGCTTGACAGCCATTTCGAGGCTTTTGATCAAATATTTTATGAGAGTTGTGAGGGTCTACGAGGCCCGACGCTGTTCAAACAGAGTGAGAATTGAATGCCTGTATATTTGCTTTCGGCAGCATTATTTTTGTCTCCATTTCTCGGTCAGGTATAATAGGTGCTTCATGAAGAAAGGAGGGAATAGGGACGAAGGGTGTACTTTGCCGGCTGGAGGAGGGAATGGCAAAAAGCATACAGCTCTGAAGGGTTGCGTCGTGAAATGTCGAAACGCTCGATATGCAGGATTGAACCGGATATAGGAAAGTCTTTATTAGTATAAAGCAACGAGATTTTTTTTTTTTTTCAGGAAAAAATCTCGTCATTTGTGCGTTTTCACTATTCGCCTCAAGGTAACCTTTTATTTCTCCACAGCAAAACCATTATTCAATATAAGAACGTTTATGTATTTATTACGAAAACAGGAGAGAAATAATAATAACCGTTAAATTTTTTCAATAAAAATCGATCATGTATTATTTTGGCAGAATTCAATGGATGGAGAATAATTCGTCACTTTGATTTTTTTAGTATCAGATTTGATGTGGCGTTTGGCGTCTTGACATTTATCTTTCAAGATCGTTAGACACTTTCCAGTTAGCTCACATGAAATTTCAAGTGTATAGAAAGAACGCAAGGGTAAAAAGATAGCATCCGCGAACTGTTTTTAATAGAACTTGATCACGTGCTGTGAATTCAGGAAAGTCTAAGACTTTCCTGAATTTTGTTTACGGAAAAATCTCGTCTTGTGGACTTTTTTAGCATTGGATTCGATATATCGTTTGGCGTCTTGTCACTTATTTTTCAAGGATGCTGTTTGAAAGAGCGACCTAGGATTGAAACGGGAAGGTGAAATGCGAGGGGGGGGGAGAGCTTGAGAGTCGAACGTGCCTCAAAGGCATTTACCAGGTGACGGAAGTACACTTTAGAGTAGCAAAAGCATGCATCAGCTAACATAGACTGCGTTTTTACTGCATTGCATTCGTTCATACTGAATACGAGGAATAGAAGTAAATGTTTGAAGTAACTTTCAGTCGGAAGGTCGCCGAGATTTCCATTTCCTTTGATTAATGCACTGGACATTACGGGTCCAGCCATGTGTTATTTTATTCATGCTTTTCAGCACTCTCACTTCCTGAAAAAAAAAATGAAATTTAACTTAAAAAATGGTCAAGGAACAAATCATATAATGTATTAAAAATTAGGAGATTATTGTACACAAAAATATTGAAACTTTCGACAAGTTTTTTTTTTAGTCTTCGGAAAAAAACGATGTTCTTCCAAATGAGTAAAATAAAATGCAACTTCAGGAGATTTCCGGAACAGTATGGTTCCTTTGTCTTACTCTGCAGACCTTTTTTGATGAATAAAAAGAGATTCTACGAAGGGTGGTTCTCAACCGTCGGTGACCCTAATTTAAATTCAAGAGCATAATTTATCCCGTTGTGGGACAATTTACGAAGACGAAACTCAAGTTACTTGAATACTGACGCAGGAAAAAAAATAAAAAGTATCGATTTTCTGATCAATTGTCGATTATTTCCATCACACAAAGGCTATTTTACGTGCCACTGCCTCTCAGATAATTCAAAGCAAAATCTGAGGAGGATTGCTCCCGTCCTTCGTTGAGCACAGTTTGAACTCAAAAGCATAGGTTCTGCTATTTCAAGAGCATTCACATATCGATTGTCTAATTGGTTAGTTGTCCAACGAATAACTTATCATTTTGATCGCAGAATGGCTCTTTAACATGATATGAAAAACCTTGTAGACCGCCCTGGATGATTTGGGAGAGGATCTGCAAAAGGTTGTTCTGGCTCTTCCTCGAATATGGATTGAATTCAAACACGTAGCTTCTGCTATTTTGGGAGTATTGACAGTAGCTAAAATATCAGTGAAGGCTTAAATTTGAACTCAGAAACGAACTAAACAAAAAACATAGATTTTCTGACAAACAATTTATAATGTTAGTCGGGGAATGGTTCCTTATCATGAAAATACGTCTACCAAAGTTTAATTTTAATATTTTCGGTTGAGCAAATATATGGAAACGTGAATGTAGGGTCAAATAATTCAGAGCTGCTTGACATTCGAGTACAGTCGAGAAGTAAACGTATATTGATCTAACTGGTTGCAATCAATACTCACGGAGAATCGACCGTATGTGTCTATCTATAAAGTAACGAGAGGACCGAGCTTGTAGGCGCGAAGAGATAAATTCGCGCAGTCCAAAGAGAGCGAGAGCGATAGAGAGAGAGAGAGAGAGACTGAGGGAGAAACGTGGTGTGTGGAAAGTACAATCGTGTACAGGATGCCCGCGGCATTCCCTCGCTTCTGTTCCGCTACCAATGGTGGTTTGCAACCCCTGCCCAATGGAATTCAACTCCTATCTAGTGAGAGAGAACAGCGACAAACATGTTCCTGTCTTTCTTTTTTCACGTATAAAAAAAAAGAGCTAAAATGCTGTGTAGCAATTTGTTACACACGGAATAAAAAGAATAGTTGTTTCAACCAACTCTTCATGAGTTGCTCATCCATGACTAGTGACAACGATT
This sequence comes from Tromatobia lineatoria, assembly GCA_949699805.1. NCBI lineage: Eukaryota > Metazoa > Arthropoda > Insecta > Hymenoptera > Ichneumonidae > Tromatobia > Tromatobia lineatoria. The sequence continues at coordinate 13,801,009 of OX453045.1, read as the reverse complement.
TCTTGACTATTAAGAATTTATTGAGGTGAACTCATCAATGAGTTATCCTTACTCGATGTGAGTCTGTGGCAACCTTTTCATGAGTTATGAGTATCGTCTCTTCCATGTCTCATGAGAACATCAAAGTGTACTTAGCTTTCCTATGAATAACATTTCTTGGTGAATTTCCGTGATAAAGTTCTTATCATAAGCTAACTTTAGAATTCTACGAAATGTAGGAACATCGTCTTAATAGATAGTTACTATAACTTATTTGATTCAACTAAAATTTTCACATTTTACAACCATTTTTGAACTGTAAATAAATATTCATATTTCATTTCGTGCAAAGGATACAGTAGTTGAGATAAAAATATTTGTAATAAATATGTTAAATCGCGGGGGAGCGGATGACTAGACTTCTTGTTTGGCTCGTTAATGAGCAAACCGGGAATGATTATCATTTGGCGAATTATTCACAGGTTCGTTGGTGCTCACGCTACAATAATTCGTTAATTTTCGAGTATTCACTGACGGTGGTTAAAGTTACGTTCTACGTTTACAGCCAACCTCGACTATGTGTAGTTTGGATACATAGTATATAAGGCCTCAACCCTTGCGGCAAACGGTCGTCCTTTAATTGAATTAAATCGTCCGGCTCTTCTCAAGCTCTCTCTCTATTTCGAACGTGTAGAATGTTATCTCGCCACCCATTTCCTCTGTCAGTTTCTGTATTCGCTGACTTCCTTTTCCCACTGTATATTCTCCGACTCGGACAAACGATCTCCAGCAATGGCAAATCGCCTGCGGCATTTTCATTGCCGCTGTGCGTACGGAGAAAACGGCATAAAATAATAATATATCCTCAAATTACGTAGTTTGATGGAGGGAATGGAATAAGACACTGGAGAGCACTTTTTCATCTCGCTTGTTTAAATAATTCCTGTCCATGAACATAATTTGCAGTTTTCTCACGCTTGGACAATTTCTTACTATTTTTCTGGGAGTAGATAGCGGCCAGGAAATAATACTATCTTTGTCGTCCTTCTTTTTTTTCTCTGTTCCTTGACGGCTTTTTATTCCAGAGAGTGTACGATTCGCCGGGATATAAGAAATGGAAAATAATAAAAATACCGTTTTCTTGTGGACTTGGTTATTCCATCGTCGGCTTATTATGCGCACCCAACAAAGATTACTTGAAATATGATCACGGAGAGCTTGGAAAAAAGGTGGTGGAATATTCAAGCACGAATGACATTTCAAATGTAGCGTACGCGTGAATTCTATCCGGTTGTGGAATTATCGCACCTTATACATAATACCTTATATATAAATTATGACGAGGTTATCCAACATAAGAGAAAAAAGATTTTGACTCAACCATCTGGCTCAGTGCTCTCGTAGCCAGTTGATTATTTGGTTGGGTGTATGTTGAGTGAGTTGGTTGTACCAAATTATTTATTCCAATAACATATGTAGTAGATTAGAATACCAATAAAATTTGTTGACCATCCTCAACTAGTTTTCATTCCGGACGTACAATCCACAAGGATCAAAAAAATAATAATAATAATACGTTCATTCTTCTAAACTAGGATATTCCAACGCTGTTTGTCTATGTGACACCGTTTACTTGAAATATCATCACGCAGAGCTTCTAAAAACTGGTTAATTTTTTCGGGACGACCGATTACAGTCTCATGCATTCTATCCAGTCGTAACTCAAGAGATAAACCGACCACGTTGCTATTATACTACACGTAGGTAATGACTAGGCTATCCACTTTAGTAGTAAAAACTAACCTAAAGGTAACCCAATTAACTGATTCAGTACGATGACAGTCAATCATACTTTGTGTTCGTTGACAGCATCGGTTGTACAATCGTTCCAACTAACTGATTCCGCTAATAACTGCAGTTTTGCAAAGTGCGAATAAAATTCCTTGTCCATTTTTGGCTGCCTTTTTATTTCACAGCGAACGATTTGCGAAGATAAAAAAATATAACAATACATTCTATATTCTGGACTACTCCATCATTGATTTAATATACGATACTCAACAGAGATTATTAGGAATATGACCACGAGCCGGGAAAAAGCGCGTGGAGTATTTGGACACAAATAACATTTTAAATATTGTCCCACCAGTAAATTCCATCTAGTTGTAGAATTACCTCAATCGGAAGCTCAAATGAACAACCAACCGCGTTGCCACTACACAGAGTAACGCGAATTTTCCACGGGGTTCAGGAAAAACTCGTGAAAATCGGAGCTAGCAACCGGTGCTACTGCTTTTGCCCCCAACCACGCGATAATCCACCTCCCATTCTCTCAGTTACGGAACCTATCTCTCTCTCTCTCTCTCTCGTTCTCTCTCTGTTGCGGTGCTAAACAATCGTTGGGAAGCCAGCTCGGAGATAAATAAAGCCAGGGGGTTGCGCTACACCACCCTTAAAACCGCTATCACCGTTGCTGCGCTGTTGCTGCACCATGGTGGCTCTATATCGACTCGACGATAAAGCGTTCTACCGTTCTCCGTTGGGACTTGGGTCAGGCAAGAACAATCGCCGCAGCGTAGCCCGAGATATAATGAGGAAAAGGAAAAGGGTGGATTTGGTTGGCTTGGTTCTCATGCAATCTTTTTCAAGTATCTCGACCACCCTTTTTCTCCAACATAGTCGTTTGCGTCTTGTACAATGGCATCTTCAAATCGTTAGACATTATGGAGTCGACTCCTGCGCATAAAAAATAGTATGGAGAGAGTTTTAGAATAGTATCAAAATAGAAAGTATGAAAAGTATATGATATGGGGTCGAACAATACTCCAAATATACTCAGATTCCAGTATTGAGTATAAACATATGAAGCAATATTCAAATATCGAATACTTTTTTAGTAAAAACAGTAATTCTAAATAAGGTTTTATGAATTTTTTAAATAATTAAAAAAATACTCGAATATTTTGTCGTATACGCATTTCGTTTGATTGCTTTATCCAGATTTTCCGGATAAAGGAAAAGGCTTTATCTGGATTATCCTGAAAGAAATAACTTGAGGCCTCGATTTTTTAGGATACTGTACTTTGATTACAGTATAAATAATGTATTTCGTTGACCTGGAGAGATGTGATCGATCTCTTTGATAACTTTTGGGTTCTATGCAAAACTTCATAGCATAATACGGTCAAGTAGAAAATTCAGTGAGGGAGTTGTCGAGGTCAGTAAAAGACCGGGCAGTCGTAGATCGCTCGGCGTCAAGAGACAAAAAAAATACAGTCTTGGCTGTTTAGGATTCCGTCCTAATTAGATCGGATTTGGTTGGATTGATGTGATTTGATTAAAATATAAATAATTCATCTTCTGGCCTGAAGAACGCAAAGTTTGTCTCGAATAAACTCCAGATTGCATGCGGAATTTCATGACGAGTTTCCACTGTACATGTAAAGTAAAGAAGAAAGTTTCCAGCTGCGAGGAATGAGTATCTATCTTTCTAATTTTTTTTTTGTATAAAGCGTCATTCAAAATCTTTATTGCTTAGAATACAAAAATTCTATGACAATATACAACGAAGTAAAAAATTAAGCAGCAGCAGTTGTTCCGAAGCAAATAGAATTAGGCACGTGCACATTGGTCAAAGTCAGCGCAAGAAAAATTTTCCAGACACATTTTTATAAAATGATTACTGAAAAACAGCACATACGTCACGACTTTTTTTTGCCGGTTTATCCGATTCGATTGGAATATAAATACTGTATCGTTGACCTGGAGTTCAACTCAACTATAAAATCTTCTTCGATAACTTCAAGTCAGATGCAAAATCCCATGACAATGTGCAGTGAAGTGGAAAACTTTGGAGGTAGCAGGCGGCACCGCATGCAAAATTCCATAGCAATATACCGGGAAATAGCAAATTGAAAGATAGCGGTTGTTTCGAGTCGAACTGAATGTTAACCAGGTACAGATTGCTGTCCACGCGAATTTTTTTTTTTCTTTTCCATTACCGGTTTGTTAAATTTTAAATAAAATAAATTATATGAAGTTTTAATTCTTAGTATTCAGTGTAGATTTGATAACTTTTTATTGGAATATGAATAATGCATCGAAGATTATCTTGGATAACCTTCGAATTGCATGCAGAATTCAGTCGCAATATACCGTGAAGTAGCACATTGAGTTGTTTCGAGACGAACAGAATTAAAGCCAGGTATTGATTGCTTAAAGTCCACGTGAAATGATTTTTTCTATATGCATTTTCCTAAATTTCTAATAGGATAAGTTTAGACTACAGACTACATATAAATATCATATTAATGGAATACAGTGTTCAGTGATTCTATATGTCCATTTTCTTATACAGACTATATATATTGACTTACATATGATTTTTTTACGGGGGATTCTGATGAACCAGAGAACTGAACACGAAGATCGTCTTGGATTACCTCCGAGTTGCATGCGGAATTTCACTGCAATATACTGTGATGTGCACATTGAGAGGTAGCAGTCGTTTCGAGCCGAGCAGAATGCCAGCCATATAGATTGCTTAAAGTCCGCGGGACTTTTTTTCCAAAGGCGTTTTGCAAGATTTTGAATGAAGGAATTCTATGGAGTTTTTATTTTTCAACATTCAGTGTTGATTTGATTACATTTTATTATATTATAAATAATTCATCTGTTGAACGAGAGAACTGAATTCGAAGATTGTCTTAGATAACTTTCGAGCTGCACGTGGAATCCCATGGCAATATACAGCGAAGTAGCAAGTGTAGGGTAGCAGTTGTTTCGGGGCGAACAGAATGTCAGGCAGGTATAGATCGCTCAGAGTCCACGAGGTTCGGCCCTTAACCCCGAACCTCCCTTAGCGCAAGCTGAACTATCACCGGCGGCTACGTCGGGTGATTCACCCTCCCGCTGAAGCGCTTCAAGAAGTCGAGCTAGTGAAGACGAAGGAAGAGTAAAGGTGTAGAGAGAGGTTGACTTGCTCAAGTAGAGTGGGATGTGTGTGCCCTCGTCTCGTGTTACAGTATTTCCACGTCCAGCGCCCGTACCAACGACCTAAATTTCGAGAGCGAGAAGAATAAGACGAGGAAAAAGGACGGAAGCGGGGGAGGAGTTTGCATGAAAGTCGACAACGAACGAAGACGAGAAAAGAATGAGAAAGATTAAAGTTTAAGGGTGCTTTAAGTCACCGTGCACGAGGAAGAAGACTAGGGGGAGGAAAAGAGAGGGTTCGGTGTGATTTACCTGAGCCACTTAAATAGTGCACACTCACGAAACCCTGAAACACGAGAACGCAGCATGAGGTACTTTAGAAGAACGACGACGAAGTCAAAATAACAAATTAAAAGAAAAACAAGCGTGCGAGAGAACAAATGCCAGGTGACAAAGGACGCCAGGAAAAAGTGAATTAAAAATTGAGTTGATAGACGGACTTAATTATATATAAGTGTAACGAGTGCGTGCAAACGAAATTTTCAAGATAATTCTCGTTCCATCTCTACTTTCATGTTTGAATTTCCTACAATCTAAACGTTGTGTAAATTTGAAACCAAAAAAGAAACACCTTCACCTCCGTGGATGAATTATAAAAATCTAAGATTAATCCTAACTGATAATCCAACATTAAATAATCCAGTAATTAAGAAAATAATAACTTAAAGAAACTTAAGAGAATATACAAATAAAATTACGTGGCAAAGTGAATTAAATGATTGTTCGTGCTCCTCGTTGTTGATTATTAAAGAAAAGGAGAAAATTGAATATAAATGTATACTTGATAATAGGAATAAAGAAATAATAGGTAACTGAATAAAAACATATATAAAAATATACATATATATATTTGTATATATATATGTATATACATATATATCGATGTCACAGGATCTGATCAAACGAAGGCTGGAGATCTAAACTCAACGACCAATCGAATACTGTCAATTACTAGTAATCGTTCAAGTTTCAAGCAGTTCAATTACATGGAAAAAATTATATATATTATATATATATATATCATCGTGAACGTTTTAACTGTGATGAGTGAATAATAGTTAACATCTATAGTATATAATCAAGGTGTTTTTAACCTACGATAACGACATCAGCAGCATGGTTGACAACGAAAAGTGTGAATCGGCCTATTGAATTACACGTGTACACACAGAAAGGATAAGTGCGCGAGTGAAATATTAATTATCATAAAGATTTTTATTCCGAAGGTTTTGAAGCCATAGAATTTCCATTCAGTGTCACAGGTGGTACCTGATACATATATATTTTTGTTCGCTTTTATTATACGTGCCGTTGAAAGCTCCTGAAGTGAACTTCGACGATAAAAAAAACCGTCACCACGGCCAAACGTCCATGACGTTCAACGCCGTAATAATTCGAGGTAAGAGAGTGCACCACTATTTTCAGTACCCCCAAAACTACTTCATAAGAGCGAGTTGATCGCACAACACGTCGAACAGTTTTCAAGGTAGTATTCAGCAACTGGTGTAAATCGGATTTCAACTTAATCGGGCCAAAACTGTAAGGACCTCTTTCCAATTGGTCGATATACAGGAATTTTGTTCTGGAGTACACTTTACTATCGGATGTACGAGAGTTAACTAGAATTAGAGACTAGTGCTAGAAGCACAGCCTGGAGCCTCCAGTTCGTTCGTGTATAATGGTGCAAAATCATTGGAGCATATGAAGGGGATGTTCGTTTTCTCGAATCGAGTGAGGGCCTCGTTACCAGTCCATTCGCTGCCTCTCATGGCACAGTGGCAGGAAATTTGAGCGAAGCACCAGAGCATTCTGATCTACAACTAATATACGACTACACATTGTAGTGCAGTAGTTGCGCAGTGTGCTTCCGATAACGAACAAAACGAGGCGGCGCGCTGTGCTCCCTTGGCAAAGGTGAAATTCTCTCTCATTGTTCCGGGGCCTCTTGATTGGTGATTCTGAAGCAAGAAGGACTCGATCGATCGGGGTAATTACAATCAAATCAATCGCGCCCCTTTTCCCCGGTGACGTCTCTCCTCAATGCCTCACCGGATGAACGGAAACGAGTCGGTGCGTAATCGAAGCGACCATTCGCTGTCCGAGTTCCACTTTATTGGAGACGATTGTCCTACGGCAACTACTACCAACACATCACCAAATATACGGATCTCTGCAAACCTGGACCATATGGTTAATACGTCAAACGTTTGCTTGTAAAACCAACTAAATATCGGCGTAGACAGATAACACTTCGTTATCATGGTTTCATAAAGATTTCATTGCCATTCTTGTCACTTGGAAACCACCTAACTTGTTCAAAATCTGAGTACCAATAATAATTATTAATCGCACATTTCAATGAGGTTAATCAATGGAAAGTTAATTCTTTATTAACAAACTGATGTTCGAGTTCATCAGTGAAGAAATTGTCCTACGGTACAACGTCAAGATTCAAAATCTAAATCGATATACGAATCCCTACGTAATTCAACTATTGAATAAACCCTGAAGCACTTGCTTTCAAAAATAAGAAATAATGCAAAGGCAAGATTCCCTAACTGCATCATAATCTCGTAAAGAATTCAACGGGTTTCTTTGGAGCATGGAACACCTGATGCAAGTGACGAAACCAAGAACTATTATGGGACGATCAAACACCGCTAGCCAAGCGATAGTGCATTCTTTATCAATCATTCGTTATCCGATTTCCGCGCCAGTGAAGACGATTGCCCTACGGTAGAGTGCAACGATTCGTAAGATGTCACTCAATATACGGATCCCTACAAAACCACAGTGCATCGGTGAAGACTGAAACATCTGTGTGTTTCTATAAACGCGGTAAACTCCGGAATGACTCAATCGATTTACATGCAGCTTTCACCAATGAAAACTGTCATATCTTTCGGAAGTTTCACACCCTGTATTGAATGCAATACACATATATTATGTTTAAATTAGCTACAAACAACTTTGACACAAAATCAATGGACCAATAATACCCATTGGACATACGATTAAACTCCGTTAGACTGGGCAAAGTTGGTTCTTCATAAATTTACGAGACCATCCGCTTACCTGTTCCGCTGATTCTCCATTAAGGGTGGGGTACGGTCAATTCGGTGAAAAAATACACTTTGTCAAACATTTTTTCACAAGATACAGGCGATATATTTTAAACTTAATTGTTACAGTATTATAGAGTAACCTTCCAAGGATATTTTCTGAAAATGTTAGCGAAAAAGATTAAATACTAAGCCGTTGGCAGCAAATCTCCGGAGACGGCTCCTAAAAAAGTTGTTTTTCGGTGATGGTTGTAACTGACCACTCGATCATCGGGAATCAAAAAACCAAATTGATTTGATTAGTTTCTGAGTTCCCTCAGGTAACGCTATCGAGTTTTTATTTTATTTTATTTTATTTTTTTCAATTTTCGGTGACAGTAGAAAGTCAAGAACGCAATTTTCGCTTGAAAAATCTGCAAATTTGTTATTGTGGAATAAAAAAAACAACAAATTCCAAAATAACTCAACAGCGTTACTTCATGAATTATACGAAGAAAGAGTGTACCAAATTTAAAAAGGATTGGTGCTATACATTTTTAACTACAGCCGTCACCAACTTTGAAAACGTGAAGTGTGGGAAAATCACTTTCAAGATTTTTACATGACAAAATCCGAATTTTTAATTCTTTTTCGCTTTATACTTACACAGAATGATCGATACCAGGCCCGTACAGTGAACAGCTATCAGTCATGATGTCCAAAGCATCTTTTTGTTCTTGTCTTCGGTGAACTTGACCTTCTTTGCTTTCCTTTGCAGCTTCTTCTTCCGCTCGACTTATGCGTAATCGGTTGACTGCGCGCGGCCATTGATGATCACTTGGTCCACTTTTGATTTGCATCTCTTGCATGGTGGTTAGCAGAGCAAAACAGCCTTTATTGAATGTACATGCTGCCACATTAGCTGCCAAAGCTCCGAAATTGGTAACTGAACGATTGAATATTGCTACAACAGCTCCGACTTCCATGTTGTCAGAAGCTCCGACGTGATTAGTCTCGCACTGTCTACTATTTGTATGTTCCTTAAGCCACTCTTCATATTCTGCGCTGTCTAACTTGCTCTTCCAAACTTCGCAACACGGACAATAGCTACTTTTTACAAAAATATCAACAACTTCCAATGTAGTGTCCAATCAACGAAGCAACAACATACAGCGAAGAAAACCCTCGCTTTTTCCATGTACCGTCTCCTGATACAGTCAGTTCGGATGTTTCTGTAATATAATTTGCTTTGCGTGTTGCTTCTTCGTCTTCGGTTGTGGCAGAATCATATAAGGCACTCGCAACTTTTTGTATACTTTCACTCATTTTCGCGATGTACGAGTTATAGCTTGATTTCGCCAGAAACGAACTGGCTAAATCCATCAGCCCGCAGAATGTATTGCATCCAGCTAAGCCCAAACCTATCACACGCATCGCAAAAGCAAATTTATAATTTATTTCATAGACACGAGATTGGATTCTGCCACTCGACGGAAGGTAACGAGGCTCTTGACATTTTTCGCAAGTCACTTTTATTTTTATTATCTCGGCTTACTAAAATAAGCCGAAGGTCTCGGCTTATTTTAGTAAGCCGAGACCTTCCTTGTTGTATGGAACGACCCAGAGCCGCGGATGGTTAAAATTCCATATCTCCGTTAGTTTTGCCCCAATTGCTTTAAGAATTTGGTTCAACATTCTTGAGATATTGTGCATTCATAAAAAAAAATGGGGAAAAAAGTTTCAAGACCATACCCCACCCTTAAATTATAGGATCATCGGAGGACTGGTTCTCACAACGAACTCGAAGCTCTGAAGCCAGTTGTATAAATTTCGTGACGACCACGGAGCCCCGCTAAGACGGCTTCCGGGTCTGACCGGATTACCGTTCCAAGAATTCTTCCAAGAAAATATGAATCACTGGATTGAAAGCCAATTTATTGATACTACGTTAAAGTAGTATCTACTACTCCCACAAATAATCCAAATCGAATCGTCAATGTTCCACAAAGATGAAGTATGAATGAGTGTCCCTCGTCATTCAAGATGAGCCAACAATGCCAACAAAAAATCAAAAAAGGAAACAAGCGAAAATGGAGCGTGGGAACCGGTGCCAAGACACTTGTTGACACAACCAGTGATAGCTTAGAGGGTAAAATGGGCGAGAAGAGGATGTATAGCTGAGGGGAAGGTGAAGAGTGAAGAGCTTCCGTGCATCGTTGTTACAGGTCGATGTTGGTGCGTGTCCAAGCGTTCGTGGCAAAAAGTCTTCATGTGCATGTATTCAGACTAACCCTGCCAACCCTCCACTTCGTGCATACGTAGTTGACGGACAGTATTCGCTAGCGAGGTTCGAATGTTTGCGTGTGGTTGAGCGCGTGTCTACGAGGAGGGTTCACGCGGTACGTAGGGAAGCTTGCCAGTGGTTGCTGATTGTTGGACTACGTAGTCGTGAGCTGTTATAAACGGTGTGCTATATACGTCGATGGGTTGGCATAGCCACAACGGATCGAAGGAGCAGCCTGGGTAGTAGTCACCACCTCGTACGCTCACTACTCGCGTGCTCGCTAGGACAATGCAACAGCCTGGCGACTGTGGAGATCTCTATACAATCGAGGGGACGAAGGTGGCCGTATGCTTGTTGTCAACCTTGCGGTATCATCTCACGTAGAGTTGATAGATTATGAGGGAGACACGCCAAAGCAGACTTGCTTTATCTCCTTCTCTCCACTCCTCTTTAGAAAATACCTCCGTGCATTGTTTTTCTTCTGCCTTCGTTTGGCTTTATCCGTTCAGATGACTAAGTTGATTGATGAGGAATGCTCGGTATAAGTTATCCCGTCGGTTCTTTATGGCTAGTACCAAAACAATGAACAGCAATCGTATCATTAACTGGGATGAGAGACCCAAAAAATATCGGGTCAAGTCATTAGTGAATGTCAAGTTAAGCAAAATCATGTTTTTTAGATAGCTTCTTACGACTAGGAATCATTTTATTGTAAAGTGACAATTTTTTCTAACAGCTTGGGCAATGACTCAAGGTAAAGTACTTGACAAAATGACAATGCAAGTTTTCTAACGAATTTTAATGAAATCTCCATAGCCAATAAAAATTATGCTTTGATAGGTTGGATAGACTCAAGGCAAAATCACCACAGTTTAGTTTTAGCTCTAGTTTTCCACGACGATAAATGGTTGCTAACCTGTGATGTCGTCTCTGTTAGAGTCGTTAGACTACGCGAGAGACTATTTCAAACCTCGCGTTATTTCTCTTTTTCCAGTCCTCTTTAGATAATGCCTCCTTGTATTGTCTTTTTCTGTCTCCATTTCGCTTTACCCATTCAGATGACTAAGCTGCCCGATGTGGAACCTCCGACTGTACACCAACCGCATAACCTTCAGTAAGCCTGTCGACTTCACCATGTGTCATCCTTTGTATAAGTCTCCCAAGCTTTTGTTATCTTTCGCCGTTGCGCTCAACCCCAAACCCAGAATCCACCACCAGACTTAACGAGAGCTTTCCAGCGGCAACAGAAGCACTGACTACCACTACTATACCACCGCAATCACGCGACTGACATATACTTTAGCCACATTTGTTGTGACATACGACGTGATGGATTGCTCCTACTTCGCACACACCGTCTGGCATCAAAGTGAAAACTTGCGTCGTCGCTTTCCCCTCTTGTTATCCGGTGCCACTGAAAATTTCATTCTTCTAATATCCAAAGCGCTTAACAGTAAAACCGTGAGAGCACGGATGTTCAATATGCAATTCATGGTTTACGGATTGGATTCCGGTGATATATGACGGTTCTTGGATTTTGATCCATTTTCATCACCCAATTTACTGCGGATGGTGGATCTGAAACTGTCATAACCACTTCGACCACGCTGCATCGGCCATACGTTTCGACTGTTATAACGGCCCTAGGCCTGAGTCAATTTGATAATCTCACCGACGTGTGCGAACGACCACTGAGATTATTCGACCACGTACGTCCCATTGCGCACACGTCAGAACGCTGGGCACCAGCTCCTCGTAAGCTGTTTATTGTTCCAACGATGTAGGAGGTCGGTACACTGTACTCGCCACTAGAACAATGCAATAGTCGAATGGGTCGCTGCTGTGGAGAATGCAGGAGTTGCTCGGTGCAATGCTGACTCCCCTTCTGTCTCTATCTCCCTTTCCCTCTCTCCATTTTGCCTTCTCTTCCCGTTGCAACATCTGCGACTCTACCGGGCAGCATCATCATATATATAGCATGAGAAATCTCGCACATCTAGCCAACACCCACCAGAATTCACCATGGAAACGGAGTGAACTAAGGTAACAGCTACACCAAAAGCAGGAGGCTGCATTCCTTGACATCCGTTCGTGATGGATTGCATCGCCTCTTTCCGATGTTCTGCCTCGGAACTTTGTACTTTCGGTCATGGGTTGGATAAGGCAAGATGTTCAACCTTTTTTTCTGACAGCGAACTTGGTGATGGAACAACCATAATTCTTAGAATGTATCGTAGCAGTAATATAGTGTCTTAATCAGTGGTGAGGGATGCTAGTTATTAAATCCAAGTTCATATTTAATTGTAATTTTGTTTTTCTTGTCATACCTTCTCCACACCACGAGAAAAAGTTTCCTTAATTCCAATAAATTTCTATGAAATCCCAACCTAAGAAACATTTCTTTAAAATCAAGGAAATAATATAATTGATCTAACACTATCTTTTCTTTGGATGATGAGAAATTCAATGAAATGTAGTGACATTGAATTAAGAAATTTTTTCCTTAAAACAAAGAATTCTGTTTTTTTGTTTTCAAAGAACCTAACTTAGAAATCGCGTGCCGCGAAACGGCAGACGTTAGGTTAAAGAATTCCTCTCCATGTCAGACAACGTTTTTATGAGTTTTTATGAATCAATTTTTCACTTCGAATATTTCCGAGTACTCGCTGAGAAACATTGAAACGCACCGATCCAACCAGTACCGACGACTAAGGCGGCGCGACAGTCGCGCTCGCGCCAACCAGTGCTGGACCTGATGCCGTCAAGGAAATCGTTTCTTTAAATTAAAGACACCGTTTCCTTGAATCAATGAAAAAGTCTCTATTTGATTACGCTCCTCAGGCAAATTATTCTTTAACGGCAATGAAATGTTCCCTTTGAAATTAAAGAAAATATTTCATTGAAAACGAGTAAATATTTCTTTGAAATCAAAGACAAAAATTCAATCCACTTATTTCTTTGAATCAAGAAAACTTTTTTTCTCGGTGCAGGATTGTACTTAATTTCTCCGCTTGCTTCCTCTTCATCATTTTCCGTTCCATAGAGACTTCCCAGGTTTTATTTAGGCCAATATAGATGTTATCTGGAGACGAAGTAACTAATTATCAGCTCGTCTCCAGATCAAGGTAGAATCTATTTTTACTTTCTTATAATGAAGGCCTTTCCATAAGTTAAACTTTTTTTTTTTTTTTGAGTTTCCCATATCTGTCAACTCGCCATGTGCCAATATCCCCAGAAATCCGGTTTCGAAAAAATACCTGGTTGTGTATGCGTACGTGCGTGCATGCGCGCACGCGCGCGTGTGCGTGTGTTCGGAATGACTGATAAAAATAATAAGCAAACATTGCGGGAGTTTCTACTTTTCAACTTTTGATTTTTCATTCAATTCTGCACACTTTTAATTCTGCATTGTTGAACTTGTGAAATTCACTTAGTTACTGTGTATTTTTTTTAACAGTACCGTTGTGTACAACCATACAGACACGCCTCATATATCACCTTTTATTTTCTACTTCTACCGGATGTTAGTACTTGTAGACCTGCGTGCGGTTGACATATATCCCGGTAAAAGATATTTAGTTGTAAAGTTTTAGTACACGGTAGGATGTTTGAGCCTACTCGGATGTTGCCTGCTCGGATGTACGTCGCATGAGAAGCGATAATAAACGAGGATGGCTCGATTCTTCGAAAACAAAGTGGTACATTGCCACGAGAGCAAAGACTCTGGTGCAGGGAGGTGTAATCGTGTGGAAGGGAATAAAGGAATCCCGCAAAACCGAATCACGCAATCCGACGTTACTAGGGACGTTACTTGCTTTTATCAGCGGCCGACTACCCCGTGTACTATATCAAGATCCAAATGGCGGCCGACGCCGTTTGTCTGGATTTAGAATTTTGGCTGTTTCTGCGGGTCTAATGAACCACTAAATTTCCAGTTCATATTCAGCGCACTAATTGGATAAACCATGCCGGAAACTTATATGTATGTATTTGCTTCGCGTTCGTTCGCCTTTCGCCTCGCTTTTGCCTTACGTTTACGTTATTGGATTAGCGTTAACTATACCGTTCGTTTGAATTCTGAAACCAAGGATGACGATTTACTCCACTGATTCAATTACTTTCGAATTTTTATTCCACTACCTTCGCTTCACACGACAGAGGTTTTTTTTCAATGAATTATTCAATCACGAGGGTCTTAATTCAGATGTCGCGTTTAATTTAACGAACATAGGAAACACCAGATAAATATAGCGCTTTGACAATAAAAGCTATAATATTTAATCTCTACTCGCTCCAATGCGGAGATGCAGTAAGGGAAAGATCGGAATAACTGTTAAATGCGATTTTTGATCGACGTGTTTTATCGTATTCATATAGTGTACGCGGTTCACCGTTTTTCACATAAACTACTATTCAACGAGAAGAGAATTTGTTATGAGGCACGACTCTATGACGATCAACAGCTTGTGAGGTCACCAGCTTAACCAGTCTGCTGCATGGTATACTTTTATTTGGAATTCCATTTCTCATACAGTTCTGTTAACATCGGATAAATACAGCATAGAGTATACATTTTCGTGGATGGAAAGTGAATCTTCATGTCACTTTTCAACATGATTACATTAAGAATTGACATCAATCGTGAAAACATTATTTTAGGATGCTGTGAATTGTGCCTATGAACGAATACTATTTTTTTACTTCACATACTGATTTTTACCACAGCATATTAGATAAAATCTGATTTTCTAGTGATTTTGCGAATGGGGATAATATATTAATACGCAAAATGTACCCAGTGAAATATTTATGTGTAAGATCAGACCACCACGTTTTGAAGTAATTAATTCCTTCGTGTTTATATGACGAAATAAAATAAAATAACATATCACGAAACAAAGTGTCAAATTAGCAGGAATAATTCGGTTAAATCACAAGTGAACGAACAAATAATTTGATTTCACTCATTTTCCAAACAACCTGATTTCACTTTATTATATACAACAGCCATGCACATCATCTTCTATCAAGAAAGGATCGAATTTACAGTCCCAAGTTTCATATCAAGTCGAAGCTCAAGATGTGAAAGTCGACTTCACGTACGAGTTTAAACTTAGGACTATACATCCGGCCCAAAGAGTGTTCCAAACGTTTTAATTTTATCCGACATTATGTTGCTTTAAAGCAAAAAATGTTTGCCTTAGATATATCAAGAGTCACGATAGCGACTCCCCATCGGGTTGTACTTTTTTGGGGGATAAAATTGTCTTTATCATACAATAACGTACCCTGTGTGTTTTTGTAACGCTCATTGATTTTCGTCTACTCTGCCACTAAGCGCATTGAGGTGAGCCGGAATTTATTCGACTTTCTCCTCCGGCAGCATTTCTCATCTGACCTCGGGGGCTTTAAATATTTGCAATCGATGCGAGGGGTCCACGAGTCGTTGACTTCTCTGTCTTTCTCTCAGATTCTGTCAGACAACCGTTGCACCTTCGAGGCAACCCTTTCAATCGCGTCTCACGTTCCCACTCTAATGCGACTTCCAACACCCGTCGAAGCTTCCCTCCCTCGGTCGCTCTTGCGGTGAGTCTCCACTCGAGTTGAGAAAAGCCCTCTCCTGACGTCAAAGCCTCCGCGAGACCGCGCGCACTCCCGAGTTACTACAACGGCCGGGTTATACCGCCCTTTCCACCCACTCGTATCTGCCTCTCGTCGTACGGCATTATATTTTGTTTCACATCGTACACACTTCGTACATTTTGCGTACAGGCGTTCCTTGCTCCTTTATTTTTCTTGAACCAGTCGTCAGAAAAAAGTATATGCGCGACTTATCCATGCTATAAATTTCACACTCCTGTTTCACATAGCCGATTGGATGGTGATAAATACACGGTTTATAGGTACTTTTCTGCTAAAAATAATGGTCACTGCATGTGTTTAATGGAAATGGATTCCAAGGGCAGTACAAAAAAATTCTATTTCGATACAGTTTTTTTTTTTACTGTGTTAGAAAAAACTTTTAAATATTTTATGAGGAACACGAATTATTGCTTAAGTAACTCTTTTGAAAAAATCGATGAGACAATTGCCAAGAAACGTATCATAAAATCAGAAAATAATGTATTCTTTTCCCAACATTTTCCAACGCCCGGTGTAAAAAAAAATATCTGGAAGACTTTTGAAAAATGTTCACTATCATTGGAAAATCCAAAATTATTAATGAATTTCAATCAAACTTTAAAATTCCATTTAAATTAAATTTTTATGGCGACATCAATTACCGAAATTTGTCATAGACGTTAGCAAAAACCTCAAGCCTTTCACTGGTCACTTTTTTATCAGTTGCATGAATACAAAATCTAATGCAGTTTTTTATCATACATTCTCACGATTCCATATAGTTTCAAACCGGTTGTGACAATGTTTCCCACAAACTTGTGTAACAAGATATGCGGAAACTCTTCGAAAACGATCCATTTTTGCAAAATTGATAACAGACTCCGATCGGAAAATGCAAAATCTTCAACGAATTTCAATCAAACCACAACTTTCCATCGAAATTAGGTTCGAATAGCAAAATCAATTATTGGAAATTCGCATAGACCCTTAAAACCTCCCGTCATTCTCTGGTGACTCCGCCCAACCATAGAGACGAAAAAAAAAAAAAAAAAATCGACTACAGCTTTCCAGAGAGAAATAATGATGATGGATAGACGGTTGATCGTCCAAGCGTTTGAAATATGGGTGAGAGTCACGTTTTAGCGAATCGTTCTATTATCTGTATGTGTATAGACAGTAATTGCGGATTTTTGGGGCTGAACACAAGGGAGTGGCGTACGCCAAAGCTTTCACCCTATAATACGATTGCTCCGAATCGGACAGACGTACTGTATAAACTCAAGGCTTACGGTATTACCAGCGGCAACAGAAACAGCGAGTGAGATGAGATGGAGCAAGATCAAAGGGATATGCTATGCTGGCATAGAGTTATGCGGTTTTCTTATCGACATGTGTATACGTTCGTGTGTTTGTGTATTTGTGTATTTGTTGAGCCTCTAGAGATCGTATTGATGCTGCATTTTCGCATGCCATGCCTTGCGTGTCTATATACTTTACATCTCTTGCTTTTTTGCCTTTCTGGTTGAGTCCTTGACATTTTCATTTTTTCGTATCTTTCGCAGATTTATCGTCTCTACCTTCATAATTATCGTTGCGGAGGTATGGGAATATGAATGCAAAAAAAAATTTATCATTTGACATAAGATAATGACGAAAAAAATCTTGTTTCTTCAGTATTCCGCTAGGAATGTATTACGATTTTAACCGGCAGCTTACACTGTCAGAAATTTTCGTACGAAAATTAATATAAAGTATTGGAAGTTTTTTTTGCAGATGCGCGTATATTAAATATAATATACAAATAGTAAGTAATATACAAAACAATGTTTATGACATTAATATACAGTATACTAAAAACTTCATAATTGTAGTGTTTATAATGTGTTTTTTGAAATTTTACAACATATCCGTATATTAAATCAAAATGAATAAATTGTATCTGCGAAAAAACTTCCAGTATCCTATTTTTTCGGAGCTGTTTTTAACGAGTATTCGAATCATGTCAGGACTTGACATGGGAAGTCGGCACAATATCTCGAAATTCACCATCTCCAATTGGTTTCTCTTTTTCGTCTTCTTCGTATTTACTCGAAAGATAAATGATAAAAAAAGCTTTTTTAAATTACTTTCTGTCAGAAGGAAAATCTGGCAGATGTGCGATCGGCCCTACATTTCAAATCGAAGTGGGGTTTGAAATGTGTCCTATATCCAAAACACATTCAAGTTCGGCTTTTTACATATTAAAAGTATATTACCGTCACTAAAGAGCAACATATGTAAAATAATAATTTTTATGTAAGACACAATTTTTATAGTTGCTACTAACTCGTTACCACACCTAAAAATGAAATTTTTTAATTTATAAGCTATCGTTCCTATCGCTATACCAAAATCAGATATTCCACAATTATACGAACGTGAAAAAAGTAACTGAAACGGAAAAAAGAAATTACACATTTTGTTGAACTCTGTAGATTTGCAGACTAGCTTTTGAACACGGTTACGGATGGTCGCTGCGATGGTAATCCCCCGGGAAGATTTATGGAGTCAAGACCCATTCAGGAGGGCAAGGTCGCACGTTAGAAAAAGATTAATCTTGTCGGAGCGTGAGTTTTGCAGCAGGCCAGAATGGAACAGTGACAGAGGCTTAGATAATCGATTATTCGGCATTCCGTCTTCATCCATGTCCAGACGATTTATCTGAAAAAATATCCTTGTGTTCGCGGGCTCGTCGTGTATAAACCTCGTTACAGAGGGTGACACGAGGTGGCATTCGGTGCTTGAAGAAAAATCCAATCGCTCCTGAATGCTCCTGAATGTGACAGTTTCGACGCGACTGGCGATGAGTTCTCCTCTCTCTTTCGATAAAAATCGTGAAATTGAATTTCAATCGCTTAAGATATCTATTTTTGAAAGCGTGTTGATCGCAAAATCAATTGAACCGTGCGACAAAGTCTTGTGCTCAGAGGAGCATGTCATTTTTCTGCTGTATAACGCAAGCGAAGAAAAGGGTTTTATGCATGCACGTAGAAAAGGGCCGTCAACCTCGACTTGCAATATTTGTACACTCGAGTGAACGATAAAGCCGCGCCTATCAAGCTCGCATATCAAAATGAAAGATCGTTCACGTTATCTGTAAGGTTGACAGAGCATAAAAACATTCATGCAACCTCAAAGCCAATAATAATAATTTTTATAATCATAACAATGGTAACCGGCTGCGAGGCTGTAAAACACAGCTGTCGAGTTGACCTAACCAAACATCATAAATTCTGTAATACGATCTCGTCGCAGTTCACGTTTAATCTAAAATTTAAGTGAATTGTTTTTTATCTTCTACATTGTGACGAATTTTTATACCCTTCCAAACGTGTTGCTTATCGATAACGACACGTAATAAGAATACGCGTTCAAAAGTGTAAAAAGCCGTCACATGTTAAAAAAATAGGGAACAACATACTTGCAACACGCTTGCTTGTCAGAATGTAGATCTATTACAAATCACAAAAATCTTTTTTTCCAATACATTGGTGAGAATTTTAAGAATCGAATACATTTGTTGGATAATAATGAAGGTTGGCGAATCAAATTGTATCACGAAAAGACGATTTTGTCTTCCTCGGTAAAAAGTAATGCCGAGTCAAGATGTAAATCTCTCTTTACAGATTGAATGTAGAAATGTCCTATTCTTAATGATTTCTAGGAGACTGTAAGGATATGGTTCCTTTTCCATATTGTATAAAACTCTACACCTTTCCTGGAGAAGTCATAGGAAAACTGAGAAAAATCTTCCGTTTTTCGTTGACTCCCGTTTCACTTTAAATGGATAATTCTTATACTCTCTTCGCTCCAGTATCAAGAAATGTTCAACTTTTGACATCGAAGTGCCAAGATTTCGGTCAGGAAATCGGGGCACATGAATTTTTCAAACAAAAATGAACGTTGTTTATTAGAACTTACCAGGAGTACTTTTCATCACGCTTTAATTGTTGATTCTCGATGAAGTTATCAGCTATGGTCGGATCAAGTATATAATTTTCAAACCTTTGGCACTACCTGCACAGAAGCACCAAAGATTGAAGCAATGGTTTTTCAGCGTCATTACGTTCTACAATCCCACACTAAGTCCTTAATCATTGATATTCTGGGTGCAAATGCAAAGCTCCGTTTTTCCTTATGAAGTTTCCAAATCGTTCAAATATACCATTTCAAGAAATTACCGAAATATATACAGACATGGTTTCTTTGTTTTACTCTGCAGTTTCTACTTGCTGGAGAGGCCAGGGAAAACCGCAAAAAGACGCACGCCCTTCATTGAACTTGGCTTACCTTCGTTTGAATCCAAATTCTCGTCACGCTCTGACCTTATCCCAATGGAAGATTTCATTCCTACGTTTCTGGCTTTTCTTAGCCGGAACGATTACAGAATTTTTAGATCTTCAGCACTACCTGCAGAAAAGCAGTAGCGAGTGACCCAACAGTAATCTGTCACTCTGCGTTGTTAGATTTCTATAAAATTGTACTAAGCTTTTAGTTATTGTTATTATTATTCCGAGACGAAATGTAATTCTCTGTTCTTTCCATCTAGTGCTCCGGAATAGTTGAAATATGCCATTTCAAAAAATTACCGAGAGAAGGTATGGACATCGTTTCGTTGTTTTAATCTTTACCAGTTTGAGAGCGTTGGTCCAGGCTGAAATTACATTATCAAACTAGGATCAAAATTTTAACATGAAATAATCAGATTTTTCACTCGGGAAATAAAAGTTGATGGTTTCTTTTAAGCACATAATTAATTTTCGGTAACAATTCTCATCACGCTCTGATCGTTATTTTAATGGGCATTTCATTATCTTGTTTCTTGCCTTTCTCACCTAAACTCAGTAGAGAATGTTCAGTGCTCTAGCACTACCTGCAGAGAAGCAATAACGATTGACGCAACAGCACTGGTAGATTCGCGTTGTTAGGGGTCTATAAACCCACACTTAGTCCTTACACACGGTGTACGTTTAATGGGATTACGAGACGTGCCAGAAGAATGGCAGGGTTAGGTGGCGTTGCGAATAGGAGATAACTGGCTCCGTACCTTCGTATTCCCTTGGTTTTCTCTGTATTTCGTACTATTTTGCGAAACGAGAGAATAGACTTGCTGCAATCTTAACATACAGCATTGTATAGAGGTCCATAGAAAGCTCACATTAGAAAGGGTAAATGAACGCCGAGAGCACCTCGAAACTTTAGTAGAAGAAACCTGAGATGCTCAGCACAGAAGAAGAAAAAAGGCAAAGCTTAAGAGGAACACGATAAAACAAACAAAACAAAGTAATACTGTTTTTCCTAGATTGCGAACTAAATATCGGTTTTAACGGAAACTTTCCATTAAATTATGTTTACCAAATATAAAGAACATGTATATTAGGGTGTGTAAAAAGAAAATACTTTTTTTGCTTCCTCATAGAGGAAGCTTCGTTTTCGTGAAATTTTTTTTTTCCAGATTGACTTAAAATGGTCTAAAACATCGAGAAAATGGTTTTTATGCAATGTGCGTGTGTGTGTGTGTGTGTGTGTGTGTGTGTGTGTGTGTGTGTGTGTGCGGATTTCCTTGTACGCACAATAACTGTCGTAATTTTCTACAAATTTTCTTCTAATTTGACACTCAAGTAAGTTATCACATAACAAAGTTTGGAATTGTATTTGACGCGAATCAGTTGAAAATCTTTTTTCTTACAGCTTCTTTAAAATTTGGAAAAAATTGTTTTCACGCTATAACTTACGCAATTAAAGGAGCACCAGGCTGAAATTTTGTATATAAATCGATTACCCAAAAAACGTCATGCGTACTAAATTTTGTGAGAATCTGTCGGACCGTTCTGATTTTATTACAATTTTCATTTTTTCAAGAATGTCTGCAAATACTATAACTCATGCAAATTCTGAGATATCCGGCTGCAATTGCTCGTATAATTTCACGAGTATTGATTTCTAATTAAGATTTTAGTCTAACGAACCGTTGAAATGTCAGGAAATTTCGATTTTGGTGAACAAAAAGAAAAAAAAGCTTTGACGAAAAAAAAATATTTCGAAATTTTCCACAGATTTATTTTAATTTTTTTTCATCCTTCGACGTTCATTTGAAAAAATATATGGTGCAAATTTGACACCAATCGGTCAACTGGTTCAAATTTTATAGCATTTTGAATTATTTGAAAAATCTTGTTCGAGCGCTTGCTCATGCAAATAACTACGTATCGGGTTCCAATTTAGTTTACATGTGGACTATCATTAACCGATTTTTGAGTAACAATTTCACACAAATCGGTCGAGCGGTAAAAATTTCACGTCACTTTGAATTTTTATAAAAATATCTTCCGAGTATAAAGAAGCCTGCAAAGTAGAACCTTGCAAATTGCTTCCTCATTATTTTTCGCTTTCTACAAAGCTTCCTCCACGAGGGAGCCAAAATTGATCAACATACTTCCTCATAGAGGTAGCTTTGTAGAAAGCGAAAAATAATGAGGAAGCAATTTGCAAGGTTCTACTTTGCAGGCTTTTTTATTCTTTTTGAAAACCTGCAAAAGTTTGTACTTGGACCTCCAAATACACATCCTGCATGTGAAACTGTCGGCAGAATTTTTCAAATCATTGTTCTATCGATATTCACCTGAAAAAATAGATGTCGATTGAGCGACCTCTAACAATGATTTGTCTGCGATTTCCTTTTACAGAAAGTATTGCGAGGTATAAAACTAACGTGTAAGCCGTGGCAACCTGAAAAAAATAAAGAAATGTAAGAAAACCGAGAGAAACTAATTTATTCTATTGATTAACGCTCGAAGCATCGAAGCATAATTTGTCCTTTCATACGATTCACTTGCAATTTGGTATTTAGTGGTGTTTCAGGTTGCCAGTTATTAATCCAAACTCAAATTACAGAAATCCAAATAGGGATCCAATATGACGAACTAAAATGCAAAAAGTTGCGAAAATCTAGACTTTGAGTTGGGATTCATAATCAGTGACCTCAATAACCCGTGAGTACGTAATTACAAGGGGGGCGAATTTCCCCTAGATAAACAAGGTTCGTGTAAGAAAAAAATTATTCTTGTTTTTTGAACGTAGTGGTCCTTATAGGTTATCAATCTTGAAGACAAAATCACTGTTTTTGGTGACTAAATATAATTGTAAAGACGCGACAAGTAAATTGAATATAAACCTCAGTACTTGAAGACGCTGATGGCATTGTGAGGTTTGAAACTAATGTTCCAACCTTGGGGAAAAGGACAAAATTTTTTATAATTTTGAAAAAAAAAAACGAAAAAAAAATATTTTCAAGGATTAACGCTAAAAGAATAGATCCTTTGCTTAAGATTCACTTCTAATTAGGTACTCAGGTATTATTGAGGTCACTAATTATGAATCCTAACTTAAAGTTCAGATTTTGACAGCTTTTTGCATTTTAGTCGGCCATATTGGATCCGCTATTTTGAATTTCTGAAGTTTGAGTTTGGATTAATCACTGGCGACCTCAAACACCCCTAGATACTAAATTATATATAGAGACAAATTATGCTTCGATGATTCGAGCGTTCATCCATAAAATGAATCAGTTTTTCTCGGTTTTATTTGTTTACATTTCTTCAATTTCTTCAGGTTGCCACGGCTTACACGTTAGTTTTATACCTCACAATACTTTGTGTAAGAGGAAATCGTGGACAAGTCATTTGTAGAGGTCGCTCAATCTACATCTATTTTTTCAGGTAAATATCGATAGAACAATGTTTCAAAAAATTCTACCGGTAGTTCAACATGCAGGAGGTGACTTTGAAGATCCGAGTACACACTCTCGCAGGATTAAAAAAAAATTAAAAAGAATTTTTTTTTTTTGAAACACCCTAATGTACATGCTCTTAAATCTTCCATCAAATCAAAAAGGTCAATTTACTGTGGGTCGTCTACTGAATGAACCAAAATTACTTCAGGAAAAAAGAAGAAACTCAACCAATTTGAAAGTTTCTTCAGAATTCAGCAAAGAATGTGGTATTCGGTGAAACAACACAAGAACTACTGGAAGAGTTTTTTCACAAGGACTTTCTTTGTCGAAGCTTTATTATTTTTCTCAATCTTGACTGAAGGAGTTTGCCGAACGGATGAATTAGTCGAAAAAAAAAGATGAAAAGGATTACGAAAAATCGAGGGTTGTCATTGAGAAAGTGAAGGAGCTAGAGAAAGCTCACAATCTGGCATTCGTGATACTTGTTGTATATTTCGACGAGGAGACTAAAGGGAGAACCATTTTCGACAATTTCTGCTCAAGAGAATATTGCTGCTCAACCTGTAATGCCGCTACCGCAGTCAGTAGTACTTGTACATGCTATAACAACAAGCTCTCGAATGAATCCCGGCGCAAAATCCCTGCCCGAGAGTCTCAATATAGTTTATAGCATTTTTTCTATGACTGCCTTTCCAATCGTTTTTTTTTTTTTTCATTTCCATTATTCAATTACTTTAAATAAGAGTAAAGCAGCAATTACCGCCTGGTCGAGTTATAGTTTTATTGCTGCAGGATAAAAATCTTTTTTTGTCGACTCGATTGACTTTAAGCTGGTACTTCAAGCTCTAGCGAAATATGAGAATTCTCATCAATGAGTAAAAAAGAAAAATCTTTGGGCTGGCATCAGGATAAAAACAAAGTAGAAGAAAAGAAGAACAGAATATGTAGAAGAAAACAGAATAAAAAATAAACCCTTGCATATGCTTCCTCATTATTTCTCACTTTTTACAAATCCACCTCAATGAGGAACGATGTTCATCGATTTCGGTTTTTCCATGGAGGAGTCTTCATGAAGAATGCAAAACATTAAAAAATATATATGGAACAGGTTTTATTTCTCATACGTGCTTTAAATACACATAGAAATTCAACCGACCTGCACTGAATAATAGATCTTACATCATCAAATATTTTTCCGTTTACGTACCGTTACATCAAATTTTATGTTATGCAAAAGTTAATGCAGTAACATCAGTTTTTCGAAAATTTTAAACTTCTATAAAATTACAAACCCTTATTTGATTTCGGACAAATGTTATCAATATTAATTGTCCCTGCACTTATGGAGAACAATTGAGCAATATATCATACTTTTTAATTGAATTAGGAAATTAGATCACGGACTGCATTGAAAACATTGAAGGAACTACGTAATAAAAATTGCTGCATACATTTTAGAAAAAATTGCAAGAATTGTTAAACTTGATTAAAATTTCGAAGTCCTCCATCCCGCCTCACACACGCTCACTGTGTGTGTGCTCACTCATACATGCGGACATTTTTTCTCAGACACTTTTCCGCATGTGAAACCACCATTCTGAGGGTCCAAGCATAAAAATCTCAAAGAAAGAAAATATTTACGAAATCAAATCTTTCTTTAGGAGAAAGCAAAATACTAGACGATGCGCGTAAGAAGATTGGCAATCCTACAGGAGCCGCTTAGTCTGGTTATCCTAACAACGTCGTTGGATTTCCAGAGAATTCAGTGTCGTCTTCTTGCTCGCCTTATTATCTGGGATCGCCAAGCTTACAGGCCAATGACATCTTGTTTACTCTACAGTTCTAAGATATATTGAAGGAGATCTCTACACAATAAAATCGAGGTTCATCGATACTCTGGCTTCTGCAGAATTCCGTCGGCTCCAATTCAATTAGGTTTGGAGTCTCGATCTTTGAATGACAGCCATCTGCAAGATACCGCAAGGCTTGAGACATATCAATTATGAAAGTCCATTTCGGTGATTAGCAACTGGAAACCAACGGTTGTTTTTCTTCTTCCAATTCTCTGTCTGTCCTGCCATTTCTGGCTGGCGGCTTCTTGATAAGAGGGTGCAGAGTCACGGCTCTACGTTCGTATACGATACCTTTTCCAATAGTGGGACGTAAACTCTATATTCCAACGATGAAACTCGATGTGGTCATTTCGATGGTTTCCTGAAGATTATCGTAGAGTAAGCTGTCCAACACTCTAACTGCCGTGACTTTCTCGATCAATGTGAACATATTGGCTAATCTTGAAACGATGATGTCAGAGCAGCACGATTTGCTGCAGTGCCAGGAAACTTGGAACATTATCTAGCATCACAAACCAGAGTGCAGCTAAGATCATAAAACGTGTTTGTCGACACTTTGACGCTTGAAGAAATCGTGTCACGACTCGAAAACTCACCAAGTCCGTAGTGCCACTCGTAAAATTGGTGACATCGGTTACTCTATTGATGCTCAATTCTTACGTGATGTCTTGTTTCCAGACTCACTCAGATCAAAGCGTTCGGTTTAACGATCCTAGTTCAACTTCGTGAGAATTACCAGTCAAAATAATATTGTTTGCAATCAACACGTTGATAATTGACCTCATCTTGGTTGCGAGGAGTGATATTGCTACCATTTAAAAAACCGGCTCACAGGCAATGAAATAAGATTTAGAGGATTCTTATGATCCTGGAAATAATTTCGATATGTAACGACAGCGCAGAATAATTAGATTGGACAGTTAGCTCAACTTAAAATAGTGATATCCGTTCGGAGAATGGTACAAATTATGTGAAATATGGAGCATTCAGGTTCATATTATATAAACCCTTCGAACACATTCCGCCCTCATTATTGATGATGGATGATAGTCCCGATCGATAAATGTCCATCTAAGGATCGTTAACGAAGGGTCAAAGGTTCATACTTGTAATTTTAGGAACGATGGCCTTGCAGAATGTATTATGAATGGCAAAGTTTGCCGAGAGTTGGGAAAACGTTCCATGTAACCGATGACATATTTTTTTAGGATGATCATTGGGCGTCTCCAAATCAGGCGTAGGTTGAAGTAGCTTAGGTTTTAAATTGGAGCATCTAGTTTCCAACTTTGATAATATATGAGAACCTCATAAATTCTCAAAGTGTCTACTCTTGCGGAATTGTAATCCCAAATGACGATGTCCTGACGCGCCTAAAAATGAATGTTCTACGTGTCCACAAAGTAATAGTCGTAAAATCTCTCCGGACCCATGATTGAGTCGAGACAAAGTAAAAGACGGTGAATTGCCGAAGGAAAAGAAGCAGTCTGAGCATCCATATATACGACCAAGACCCTCCGGAAGTATTAGTGATGGAGGCCGTGAACAAGAGAAACTGTCGAGAGAATATCAGCAGCCCCAAAACCCTAGCAGAGCAATCGCGTTGCGAGACTGACTCTCGGTATAGTCGAATCCGATAACTAGCTGATTCTCGCTGCTTCTTCGCTTCGTTTCATCCTTTCTTGCTCGCAGTTTTTCTCATCGCACCTCAAAAAAAAATACAGAAAACACTCTGTGGTATTCTTAGCCTCTTACTTTCCGGCGAGGTTGCCGAACGTAAAATCTTCGAGGGAGAATCCAAAAGCTACTACTAAAAAGACTCAGAAGTAATTCAGAAAAGGCGACCACCGATAAGGCAAAAGCTCCTACTGATACTTTATCCGAAAAAAAATGTGATGGTAGAGCCTAAGGGTTCTGAAATAATCAGGGTAGCCTAAAACTCCATTTACCGTATAATAACAATTTATGATGTAATATATATCAAGCTATATTGAAGCAATTTAGACTGCTGTAACGATAAGATCCACAAAATTAAGACAAAGAGACGATAAGGATGATCAAAGTGACCGAAAGGACCAGTTCTATGACGTTGAATAGATGCCCAGGAGCGTTTTGTTGAGGTGAAGTGTGGCGTCAACAAACATTTTATTTGCTTCAGCTACTGCCTAACGAATAGGACGAATAAATGGTCTTGAGTGAAGGATAGAGGGCGAAAAGTATGGGGTATGGGAGCCTACCTCGTAAATCCCACCATCTTGTCGACGACCTCGGGTCCCGTTAATTCCCATCTAAGGCAATTTCGCCGCGGGAGCCGAGACAGGCAGCGAATACGCGTTCGCCCTAGTCAAGCATAAGACCTTGGGGAAAAAAACGAGCGAAAGGCTGATATAAAAGTGGCAGAAAAAGCTCGAACGGTTATAGACGCACACGTCTGAAGAAAGGAGACCGGGCTGGAACTTTTCTTCGTAATAGTAAAATAACTTTGTTTTCATGTCTAGAGAAAAGACCTTTGCTTGACTATAAGCTAAAACCGATTTATTATCGAACAAAAAGTTATAGTGAGTTTTACCTCCTGCGACTTTTGTTCTCCACGGGATTACAGGAAATGGGATTGTTATTGGAATTGAATTATCGAGCCGAATTTTCATTACGATATTCACAAAAGTGGCATTCATTTTTACACAAAACGATAGAGAGTGGATTTTTATCTATTTAATTTCGCAAGGTACCAACTTTTTAGGAGAGGTTTTTTTTTGTATCAAAAGTAAAACAAATTGTAACACTGAAATTTGTGAGCGTGTAAAATTTGATTTTATAGATTACCAAATAGTATATTACACTACAAGGGCAGAAAGGTTGACTTTCCTGCACTGCGCGTCACCGCGGATTCGCCTCGGGCATCATATTGCGCAGTCTAGGGCTTTCAAACTTCTGCCCGTGTGGTGTATACTATTTTTTTCATAGCCGTCCGAAACATAGAGAAAAAAAATTGCATGTACCCGTGATGCCTGCCCCAACATTTGCGGCACGAGCGAAGCGAGTTCTGCTGGTCGGGGGGGCAGGCATCAAATAAAGAAGAAAATAAAATATAACCATAGTTAAACAAATATATTTATTGAAATTCATTAACATTTTCAAAATTTTCGGTTTTGAATGTATGAACAATATCGTTTATTTATTTATGCATTTGGCTAAAAGAATATATTTATTCAAACACATTAACATTTTCAACACGTTTAGTTATAAATGTCATTTTGTATAGGATTCGTATTCGGGAGCAAAAATTTTTTACTCCCGCTGATACAGAGGGCATGCGTGTAGTACCACTGCACGAATCTTGGACTTTCTGCATCGAAATTGATGCCAGAAGTACGTACTTTAGACCGACGTATAAAGAGAATAGGTTTTCGTAATCTATACGACGTTCGAACAAGTGGCCTCCTTTTGTGGGTATAACAATGAAGAATTATTAAGTTCAAGAGCTTTCAGGGAATGATAAAAAATTGATTAATATAAAATTGCACTTAAAGTCGATCTCTATTATCTTCCACTACATAATGTTGCTTCGACCTTTTATTGAAGCTGCTCTAATAAAAAGTTCATTTCCAACCATCCAACTTCGAAATATTATTCCATACGTATGAAGTGTATGAAGTTCAATTTTATGACAGAACTGGGAGTTAATATATAGCACATACATCTATGCTACAAAAGTACGAACCTTGTGGTACTGGTAAAGTTTCTTCCGTAGTTTACTTATAATGGCATATGAAGGCTGAAGTTTTAACACCCAGAAAGCAACATAGTCGATACTTTTGTGAGTACAATGCGATACCAGAGCACTTTGACTGCAAGGTGTTCGTATAACGCTTGGGTAAATAAAAACAAAATGAAAGTAGCGCAATAAAAAGAAAACAAATAATAATGCACATCCACCGCGTTACGTTGCGCAACGAAGCATCTTTTCAAAGATGTTGCGATGCACAAAGAGGAAAAAATAATCAGCGAACGCAGGACTTAGTATTCGAGTCTGTGCACGAGGAGGGGATGCGAAGCTATATCTACTTGGAAGACCTGGTACAATATTCTGAACGTGAAAGAGAAGGAGAGAAGAGTTCTTCTGCGGTTTATGGTTTCTCCTTATCGTAATCCCTGCTCGGTGCTTTTACCCCGAATCACCCTCCCCATTCCCACGCCGGCAAGAGCCTTACTGGCACGGTTCGTGAAACGCGCAAAATTAGAACTTTCTTTTCTGCTCTTCACCCTCTTCCTTTTCTCTTCCGCGCGCACGATCTTTCTTTACTCGACATTGCCCGTTACACTCACCTCGGAGAAACGCCCTCAACCGCTTTATTTGCTTATTTTTCTTTACCAGCCTTTCTATTCCCTTTCCTGTCTGTTTTTATATATTTCTTTCTTCCTCACATAGTGGCTGCGAAAGCCAGACCAGGAGTCTCTAGTAAATAGCGTACACAACCTAGTTTTTAGGTAAATTAGAACAGTAAAGAAAATTACTATCCTTTCTTCACTGGTATTAATTACCGAGACTGTATAACTACGGCTCTTAGCAGAAGATTGTTCAATAATACAATAAGGTTGGTGTTCATTGCGAATGCATACAGAGGCGATGCAAATGTATTCGGTTAAAATGATGTCGACCTTATCTAGATGCTAGCGTTGGTATATCGGCGATCAGACTCTCGGTTCGCCGCATAATAACGAAACAACCGAAGCCAGACAACTCGCGGCTTTTGAATGTTGGGAAAGGGTTGATTGTACAGACACGCCGTTCTCTAACGAGGCTATGAACACAAGGCACAGGGAAAAAATAACGAGACACAGAAATGGACTTGACGTCATTATTCGGATCGTTATTAATTAGCTTTTTTGCACTCTCTTCTTTCATTTTTTGGCTACTGTAATTAGTTGCTATCCGAAAAAGTAAATATCAGGTGTACGCTAATTTTTTAAAAGCTTCCAGCGATTCATTTGACAGTGGAATCGCCAAGTATGTAGAACCTTTAGCGGTCAAGCTTTTTTACCAGTGAATAAATAATTTTGCTTATATACTTAACATTTTTCTGAAAAAAAAAGTGGAAAACTGGACTCTTCGAATTTTTACTGAGAGACAGAGAAATAACGTTCATGATAATGAAGATCCTTATTAATTGGATTTTCCGGTCTTGTTATTTTCATTGCTCTGGTACTATAATTAGTAGGTATACGGAAAAGCAAATATCGTGGCCATACTAATTTGTAAAAACCCTTTAGCTATGCATTTCGGAAAAGTTACCCTTTTTAAACTTTTACAGAGAAACAGATAGAAAGATGTGACATTCATAACAATGAGGAACATTATTAATTGGATTTCTTGCGTTCCCGTTTTTATTCCACCTGTAGTGGAATTAGCAGTTATACAAAAGAGCCATTATCGTGTGTACTCACATTTTTTAAAAAACCCTCCGCATTACATTCTACACGCCATTCTAAACATATGTTGAACCTCATTTTACATATTTTTCCATTAGTTTTGAAATTAAAATAATAGAATTATGTCAGCTTTCAATTCTTACATCCAAATGTATTGTTCTTTCATTATAGTAAAATATAAAATGCATTCTTAATTATATATTTTTACTTGTCAATTTTTCCCAGAATTAATTAATTGAATTCGGTATCATTGTATGCGACGATTGGCGGTTTCATTTTGATGGAATTGTTGCGAAACACATTGCGGGTCTGAGACAGTGATCGCTAGATTCAAAGAGCGCGAAACTGAAGCCAAATTCAAATGTCACTAATACGCATCTTTACGAGTGTCGATTGTAGCTGCTTAATGAATATATTTGATTATTTAAACAAATTTTTCAATCAGCCACAATCGACGAATTTTCATCTAGAACGAATTGTGAAAAAAATTCCGCCACGACCCGGGAACGAACCGGGAACCCCAGAATTCTAGCCTGGTGCGTTACCAATTACGCTACCAAATTAGGCTGAAGTTTCGCGCTCTTTGAATCTAGCGATCACTGTCTCAGACCCGAGATGAGCTTCGTAAGAATTGCATCAAAATAAAACTTGACCGCCAAACGACGCATACAATAATACCTAATGTAGACACTCGGTCACGGCCTATAAAGCTACAGTTCAATTAATTGAAATTCAAAAAGATTCCTTCAAGTATGTGTTCTTCAATTGTAGCAAATATGCAACGTTTTCAGTTGCAGGTTTGAATAAATTTTCCACTTTTGTCTAAAACATGTTTTCAGAAAGTCACAGATCTGTCGCTTGATAAACTATTATATAAATTCATTCGTTATTGTAGGAAAGAAAAAATTACGATTACCTGAAGCCCCGATGATCAAATCTGCAGCTTCTAATTAATTCCGCTTAGTTGGAGGAATTGTAAAATGCAGTGGATCTGATCAAGATGATTTCGACAACAAATTACTTTTCATAAACTGCTTTTCGCTTGACAATCTATCATGTAAATTCGTGCTTGATTGTAGGTAGAAAGGGTTACGATTACCTCAAGCACTTATGATCAAATTTAGCTTCAAATAAATTCCGTACAGTTGAAGGAATAGTAAAACGCAGTGCATCTGCTCGAGATGATTTAGAATACAAAACGTCAATGCTCGAAATAGTTTGATACTTTTTGCTGGCTATGGATGAAATTCAAGTAGGGATGTATAAAGCTAGTAAGAAATAGAGAGAGAGAGAGAGGACTGAGTACCAAGTAAGAAAACAGGTCGACGCCCGGTGTAGCTCTGAGTGTGGGAACTACTTCAGTGGCACAGTACTTCGATACCGTTGTATACTATATTAGAGAAAACACTCTTCTCAGCAAATGTAACCTCCTTTACAGTGTTAGCTGTATATTTCGATCTTTTCCTTCTGTGTGTTCGCAAACTCTGTCTATCTCATAGTATTTGCCCCACAACGCCATAAGGTATGATTGTTTGACTCTCTTTGCAGCATCGTCGACGCTAGACTATCGAACGACTTGATCAGCTTCTACGTGAATCCTTTGAAACCGAATTCTCTAACTTGCCAGTTGCAAGCCAAAGTCAACACAGCCAACTGCTGGAGCAGAACACCCGGTAGAAGTGCTCGGAATCTCGAGAACCGATCAATTCAATTAGCACTTTTGGAATTAGTTGAAAGGTAATCGTCAGAGTTCTTCGGTCGATACCTAAATTATTACACCGATAAAAAGAATTAGTAATACCAACCGAATCTGCGGTTACGGGTGGCGATACAAATATTTGGTTGATTGGAAGTAATATTCGTTCCAATCTAACCAATATATCTTTCGCTACGATTTCAAAAGAAATATTTGGTTGATTGGAACGAATATTACTTCCAATCAACCAAATATTTGTTTCGCCACCCGTAAAAGTAGATTCGGTTGGTATTACTAATTCTTTTTATCGGTGTAATAATTTAGGTATCGACCGAAGAACTCTGACGATTACCTTTCAACTAATTCCAAAAGTGCTAATTGAATTGATCGGTTCTCGGGATTCCGAGCACTTCTACCGGGTGTTCTGCTCCAGCAGTTAGCTGTGTTGACTTTGGCTTGCAACTGGCAAGTTAGAGAATCCGGTTTCAAAGGATTCACGTAGAAGCTGATCAAGTCGTTCGATAGCCTACCGTCGACGATGCTGCAAAGAGAGTCAAACAATCATACCTTATTGCGTTGTGGGGCAAATACTATGAGATAGACAGAGTTATTTCTTCCAATCAACCAAATATTTGTTTCGCCACCCGTAACCACAGATTCAGTTGGTATTACCAATTCTTTATATCGGTGTACGTGCAGCCAAAATTTCAACTACTGTCTGAGCTCACTAAAATATACCATGTGACTTGTATTTATGCCACTTGGGAAATACCCTGAAAAACATTGTAACGCAATTACCTCCAAATTAAAGAATATATATATATATATATATATATATATATACATAGAGTATACGACAAAACATTTCTAAATGAGGATTGGGCATATAAGCTCTAGAATTTATGTATAAGTCCAACTTCATGTTCAGTCCATAGAACTTATGCGAACTTTATATGCCCAATTCCATATGTCATACAAGATAGAACTTTTTACTTGAGCTTGTATCGAATATTCATGGGATTTAAAAAAAAATGAACGATTTATTTATGAATATACTGAAAAATGATACCAAGATAGAGTTGATAGGCTTAAACGAATTATTGGTTGGGCTTACCAATCCCTTGAAAACTCACCAAGGAAAACATGGCAGGCCTGAGCTAAATTATTGATTGGGCTTAACAAATGCTTAAACATGTTCTCCAATAATTTAGCTGGGTTTACCAAGTTTGCATGGCAGCCTTTCCAACCATATTTCTCGAGAGCTTTGTTAACCAATCTTGTTTTTCATTCAATTGGTAGGATCGCGAATTCTGATATGGAATTCTTTATTTCTTGGTCGTCTTTCTCTGGATATTCGATTGGTTCTGTTATCCATTCGATTGGGTCAAGTTGCAGTACAATTGGTAACTACATCTGACATATGATCCACGGATTAAACTCCTTCCAACTAAGCGATACTTTTTTTGCTCTTATAACTGAATTAACTTGTAATGGAATTAATAAATGTATGGAGTTATGCCAACTTTTTGAAATTTTTTTGTCAAATCTTTTTTTCCGCTTCTACATCACATAGACAACATGTTAAAAGAGACGGTATTGTAATGTAAAAAAAGTTCGTCAGCCAGATATTTCCCTCACATCACGACTAAAATAATTAAACCTCGACTTTTCAGTTTGTTCGTCTTTCGATAGATGGAAAATCGTGATTTGCTTGACAGTGACGATTCCCATAAGTGGCAAAGCGGATACTTGGATTTCCCAAACCGGAGCCAAAGATTCCGCGAATTCCGATTTCTCATCGGAAGAAAGTGGTGATGGTGGATGGCGTATTGACGGGATCTTGGAGAGGAGCTAGCATATTGCAACCGGTTCGAGTTTTCCGGTGCAGCTCGAAGCCGCTGCCTCTCTTCAGGAACACGCTACCGGGATGGCTTCCGACCTCGTTTTTCTTTATCGAGCCCTTCCCTCCCGCGCTCGCCGTAACCAATTTGCCATTATTACTATACCACCACTCGTCAGAGTCACTGCTCGATTTTATCAACCTGTTTCTGTCTTCCTCTTGATATTAGCGAACCCTTTTAGCCTCTCGCTCACTCCGTAGGTCGCTCTTTCCCTCGTCATTGGTTCGCGGCCTTCTTCGGCCTCGATGGCTATCGCGACAAATCGATTTCTCGTAATTGCCTCCCTCTCCCTCTCCCCCCCCCCCCCCCCCCTTTCCGATCTTTTCCTCACCTCGACAGCTATCCGAGTTGTCTGCGTGTGGGATTTCACGAATCCTTGAGATTCCATTCAAGGATGTGAATTAAGCTGCGGAAATAAAAAATGAAGCAATATTCCGACAGTATCAGTAAGTGGATACAACCGTCTTAGTCTGAAAAATCTGTTTCGTTACTATCACGAAGTGGCATCGCCGTTCCAATTTGATTCTTTTGCACTGGGTACGGAATTCACGATTTTATTGTTTTATCAGTTTCTTCTCCTGTAACTCTGCGTCTGACTCATAATGCTACAGATTCTCCTTTATTGTATTTGCACTTGATGAATGATACACAAAAAAAACTTGTAAATCCAAACACATGGCTCGGGATTATTAGTAGGTAGTGACTATTTTTTCAGTCTGATCAATTTATTGTATTGCTTACGGTCCACCGTCTCCGTTATCCTTGTTAAATTCTTTAGCGCAAAATTCACAATACAGGTTCTCTTAAATTGGACTTACTCTCTGAGTCACATTATTCTATAACGCATCTAATAATTGATTTACGCAGAAAACCCTATAAAATACATAGCTAAGCGCTTAAAGTAAATTATTACTACTGTCTTAGTCTAAACAGTCTATTTTCTATTACCACTAATGTACGTCACTTTTCCAGTAACTGTTTTATTCTTTTGTTACATGTGCTGGAAAATCGGAGTTTTATTGTGTTATTAAAATCTTTTCAGTCTGCTTGACATGTAAGGTCTGTTGTGTAATACGCATGACACTGTTTCCTTGTATTTGCATGCGTTTGAATAATTTCCTTCTTTTCACCATTCAGACAAACGTGTTTGTTAGTGCTGCCGACATCTTTTGAATTTTTCTTTCCTTCGTGTGTCCTGTTTCCCATCTGAGCGACTCTAATATTGCGAGTATGCGCTGGAACAATGCATTTCCTCTGGATTATGTTCGTAACTGAGTTGTCACCCCTCCCTGTGTTCTTAATACGGAAAGTAGTATCCGGGTGAATTCGCCACTTCGGCGACATTGTGTCAGGTGTAAAATAGGACTGGCACGAACACGGCGCTACTTCTATTAGTTTTATGACAAGTTTGCCATGTTGCTGATGTTTGTGCTGCTGTTACATGGGCTTGTTGTATCCAGAAGAAGTTCCCCGAAACACCTGACATTTTCTCTCACTGCAACTTGGCATAAATAATTTCGAAAATTATGTTTTTTATAAGCTATGGAAAACATAGAAATTCATTTGAACAAATTATTGACACCGAAGAGTATTTCTGTACAAATAGTGTATGATTTTTCGTAAGTAACAAATCTTTTTTTGTCAATCTGACAACATTCCAAGAACATTTATGAAAATTTTTCTTACACTGAAAAAATACAAATGCCCGAAAGTTTTTTTTTTGCTTTACCAATTGTTTTGACAAAAATTGTGTTGTGGAGGATTATGAAAAATATCGCATTGTAAAAATGACATAAACACGAAACATTATAAGGACACAAGAGTCTCATTATAATATGTTTTCTATTTTTTATAAAATAAAAAAATCTGAAGTTATAACAGAATTGACATAATATTTGCATAGACGAACAAAAACTTCTTGAACACTTTTGATTACTTCGCATCAAACTTTCCTTTTTGTGCAACTCTCACAGATCTTATTTACAAATAGTTATTTCAAGTTGTCGTGCTAAGAATATAAATTTACTATTTTAAGGAGATTTGTGGTGTGAATTGGGATTGCTTTTACATATTCACGAGAGTTCATACAAAAAAGGAAGAGACAGACTACGATTAACGCACGTGGAGTTTCTCAGAATACGATTTCGAGAAGTGGGAGTCGCTCAGGCAATGATAACGACGGCACGAAGGGTCCTCGGAGAGCACTTTCTGGACGAGAAACTCATCGATCTTCTCTCTTAACGCGTTCATTTTCACCCCTCCAGTGTCTCTCAGTATCTTGTGCCAGGTTCTTGCTGACGTGGCAGCATAAATAGCGACTTCTGTATTCCATCGACTTTATTGCTCCATCGTGACATCCAACGAACTTGTGGAAAATCGTGCGTGCCCTTTCTTCTCTTTATGGTGCGCCGTCAAACCTTTTAGTATCACTTAATACCAGATTCCTTCTTCTTCGTTTCGTCATTAAAACAAGAAGTTTCAACGTTTTTCTCCACTAGGTACAAAAATTGCGTCATTGTACTCGCGATTATTCCGAATTTAATATTTTTATAAAATTCTTCACGCTCGTAAAATTTTTTATTGCATTTATATTAATTTTTATAGTATTACGTACCAACGCTAGTAAAAATGTTAGAATGCAACGTTTTTATCTTAGCTCTTCGGGGTTTTTCGAAGTGATCTGAGGCTGAGGTTTTGCGAGTTTGGAAAAGAAGAATCTGCTTGGAAAGTCGATCTCAAAATCCTATTTCGCTGCTGCGCATTTATTCCACTCTCTTCTCTTGGCACTTCCGAGTTTTTTGTTCACTCACTGCTTAAAAAGCTTTCGTCTCAAAAGTTTTGGTCGATGGCGGCGTTCGTGGTAGCGCGAACCTTTAAATTTTTGTATTCAACTCGCTTGTCGCCTTGCCTATATAACCTTGTTGCCGTCTCAAGGCTCTCGACCTGGATGGAATTTTAATGTTTCCCCGGAACGCCCCGATCTCACTCCGTCTCACTCTTGCTAATAAGTCTGCGTAGGGCACACGAGCATACATATATGCGAGAATTTTAGATAATGTACGGACGTGTTTACGTTCTGGTGCCGACGTGGAAAACTGAGTCAATCTCCAGCCGAAAATATATCGCACTCGAGAAAAAAAAACAATTTTCCTTTCGAAGTATCAACCGGAAGTTTACCGAACCCACATGTTCTCGTTATACTGTCTCGAGAATATAAAAATGAATGTTAATGAATATAACATCCCCAATAAAATCTCCCACAAATTTGTGAGAAACTTTGCACACACAATACTTTTGATGAAACAAGAATCTATTTAACTTTAAGTACTCGATTGTATGGGTGCAACGAATCCAATTAAATATTGACAAAAATGAATATTTCATCGATTTGATCAAATAGTCATTACACAGTAACAATATTTGTGTCAAAGTCTTTGTCGGTAACACATCGAAATTTAGAGGAATTTTCTGAACTTTTCCGATTTTATTTTACATTGAAAAAGTAACAGGACGATTTTGCAAATTCTGCAAATTCATACATTTTCTTATACTGCATTGAAAGTAGCATGAATAGTTTGTACAATTTATACATTATATATATAAAACTAAAATTGAGTTAAAAAGTTTCTAAGACCTTGTCAAAGCAACGTAACATTTATTAATGTGACGATGACAGACAACATTTTGTAAAATTTAACAAAATCGAAATTATATTACCACATTTTTTTGTATTAAACTGTCAGAAATGTTCTATGCATACCCGGGCAGGAAAAGTAAAAGAAATCTTCGAAATTCAGAAACTTTTATTTATTTTCTAAAGAGATTCTTTCTTTGTCGACCAGTTCACGCTTACCTTTGTTTTCCAAAATAATCACTCCATGTAACCGCTATTAAAAACGTAATAAGCTATTTAAGAAATACATAAGAAAAATAGTGTAACAGTGATTTTTTCTCGAGTTCTAATCGTTACATTACACTAACAGGGATTAAATCACCCGAGCTGAAAATTACGCTATCTTCCGTGTAGCTTACGATTCCTTTTCGATTTTGTAATAAAATAACCACATTCGATGCTTGCAACAACTCTGCAAGAATTGCCCGTTTGTAACCTTTGATTCGTACGCATGTGCAACGTTTTTGCAATACTTGCGCCGGGGAGATAAGAATCATTTTCTCCCTAGGGAATAATGAAACTAAGTTGCGCATGTGCACGAATCAGAGGTTGAGAATGTGCGATTTTCCGTCCCCATTACGCACACAAAATATGGTAATTTTAGCAAAACCGGGAAAAAAATTATTTCATTCCTCAATAACAAATTCAGCGAATTTCACGAATGGATTTCCTATTTTCGTTTTTTTTTTTTTTTTTTCACTTACAAACACCATGTTCACTATTTTTTCCCGAGCTCAGTCCCATAAGTGCTGAAAACCTGACACCACTTTTCTCTCACCTCTTTAGAATCCATAACTCAGATTGCGAAGGAAGCCATATTTTCCCGTCTATTTTCCATACGCTCGTAGAGACAAGTTTAAGGTTCAATCTAACCTGTAGGGTTCTCGCGGAAGGTGAAAATTCAGCGAAACCGCAAATCGCTGTATAGTCTAACCGCTGCGTGTTCGGCAGCGAGAAACTCTTCCGGCTCCCGTCGTCGGCGTAATTTCAGGCTGAGTTTAATACCCCGGGACGTTCGGTAGTGCGAACGACTAGCCGAGCGAAGCGCTGGCTCACCCCGAAGGGATGAACGTGGCAAGGGACGTGAAACCCACTGTTTCAATGGATGCCGGAACTGGATCGCGGGTGGTAGTGAACGAGCCAAGCCCGGAGACAAATTGTCTTCGAACTCGTTCGTGAAACTCGTGAGAGAGAGGCTCTGAGGTACGCGGGCACTATCGATTGAACGAAACGAGCCTGAACGACAACCGCACGTACCTTCACTCCGCCAGTATGAAATAGTACCGTAAATCTATATATTTTACTCCTGTACTAGCATAGTTCTAGCTACAAGACCACTAGAACACATTAACGTAGCGCACATAAGACAAGTTCGGTTTGCCCCACTTAATATTTGTCTTCTTCGAGAGGCATAGTTTTGACGTGCATAGAGAAAACTCCAAGGCATACTGACTGAGTATCGGAAAAGTTTCACGTGCAGCGTATCGAAGTGTTTCGGAATTCTCTTGCAAAATCATGAAAGACGTCTACGGTGATAACAGAGGAAAACGGACAGGATGTAAAAAAAGTTTACAAAAAAGAGTCTAACTGGAAAGCTTGCAGAATATACTGCCTCGAATATAGCTTTGATCATGATGATGATGAAAAGTAGTAATAATAAAATATCACACTTGAAAAAAAGTGCATAAAGTTTGTGAAAACTTCAACGCCGGGTGATCCCTCAAATATCAAAGTGCCAGAGAATAGTTATTCATGCGCACAGTCAGATAAAACATATGAAATATAATCATAAATCCACCAGATACGAAGTCAAGTTCGAAGCTCATGCTATTTCTCTATGGTGTGCTGAAAAGTCAATCAAAACTTGACAGCGACTGTTGCGAGTGAATTCAGGTTGTAAAATAAGGTTACGGCTAGGATGCCGATCTTGTCACGGAGTCTTGAACAGTAAAGAGGACATTGTAGTCTCTCGGGAAGAAAGTTCATTCTGCAACAGTGAAAGTTGCGGTATGAGATGAAATGCAATCGCAATCGCAGCAATGCTGAATTACTCGTGAAGTACGACGGATCTTCAAGATATCTTTCTGCTTGAGAATATCTGCCTCACAATACCGAAGAGCTATTACACTTCACGAGGTCTCGACTTGGATGTAACTAGCCTTCTAACAAGCAATAAATACAGACATAGAAATATTATGCCAATAGAAACAATATTTTGTAGCAGCATTAATAATTTACCGATTATTTGGTAATGTTTTTCCGATATTTAGTACTGGAAAAGGAAGAATGTTTTTGAACTTCTTCATGGTGTATATTTCTTATATCGTCGGAAGTTAAACGCGAATGGAATGAAGAATTTTTAGAAAAATATTTTTTTAACCGTAATGGACATTCGAAGAGGCGGTTATCTTTTACTTATCCAACAAAATATATGTAGAAAAATGTAGGATCTCAAAAGAATTTTATATGTCACACAGCATTTTTAAGTTTTTTTGATTACGAATTTAACAATCAAGAGCGGAATTCACTGCTGTATCTTTGCCATGGATCAAAGCCGTTGTAGTATGACATTTCATTTTTTGTTACGATGTTTGAAAAATATCTGTTTTTGTATCAGTGAATGAAAAAAAAAGTCTTTGTTGCTTACTGCGTCAATTTGACACTTCAGAACCACAAGAATATGAAAGCGACCGAAAGATTATGGAAATTTATTTATAATTATAATTATTCTTATCGTAAAAGCCTCTTATGTAGCTTTCTTTCCGATTATTTTAAAAACAAAACAAAAGACGTGAAATGAACGATACCGTAAAAGACGGTGAACTTAGGGCGAAATAAGTAGCAGTATCGAAAAAAGTCTCTTTCCGCTTAGAGTTTTTTTGACGAAACAGACTAGCTATAAAGTTCCTAACTGAAGTTGTACTGAACTCCAAGGAGAACTCACGGGCTTTCTCCTTGTCTTTCTGCTACTTTTCCAGTGAAAACAGAAAACGAAAACGATAAAATGTGAAAGCTAAGAACATGGGGCAATTCGAAAAGCTCAAAAACAGCAGAATCGAGACATACGAGAGACACGGAAAATTGAGAAACGTATTGTAGAGAGATAGCTGACGTTAAGAGTGTTAAAAATAACTTGTCGAGAGCTCCGTATGTTTCCAACATTCTTAAATACAACAAGAGCTCTTTCGTCAGAAGTAAATAGCGGAAATTTAAAAAAAGACTACATGTAGTATATATGGGGTATTCTATACCGATTCAACCTGGGTCGGACCCTCGACCTTTCGGATTGGGTCGAAATTTTTTTATATGATTGGACCAACTCCAAATAGTGCTGGAGATTTTTGCAGATTTTTTCTAATTCCAGTTTTTTTTGTTGCGATTTTTCAAAGCTGACTTATCGTTAGCCCAATTTTAAGAATCTGACAAAATTCTCAAAAATTCTGCATGAAATAACAAAATTGTAGAACCTAAAACCAAAGTGGGCCGGATTTCGCTTTTATTGTTTTTCTATTAAAAACTATTTGAAAATTTAGAAACGAAAAAGAGGAAAAGTTATTAATTTTTTCTAAAATATTGCTTCATCCTGCAAGTGCTTTCTTTTCGTGAAAAAATGTTACGTTAAAAAAGCATATCTGGAAAAACTGTCTGGTGCATGTATATGTGCAAATGTGGGCGTGTGTATTTCGTGAATGGCCGTGAACACGAAAACGGTCTCAAATTTTCAGCAAACTTGCTGAAATTTGGGACACATGTCGAATGATCACTAAAGTAGATTGCTATTGAAATCAGCCTCAATCAATTATCAGGAAAATTAGCAATCAAGATTTAAACTTCTCTCTAAAATCGAAAAAGTTCATATCTTGATAGCTTATTTTCCTGTTACTTTAGGCTCAAAAACTTTGTTATTTCATGCGAAATTTTCGAGATTCTTTTCAGATTTTTAAATTTGGGCTAACGATATGTTAGCTTCGAATAATCGCACAAAAAATTGGAATAAGAAAAAATATAAAAAAAATTTCCAATGCTTTTCAGAGTTTGTCGAATCACATAAAGAATTTTCGACCAAAGTAAGAACGTGGGAACGCTTCAGTGAATCGTAAGGAATCTACGAAACGACCATGCCAATCGATACTTGAGATGTTTTCCCGACTCTTAGCTTCTAATAAAAAACGTTGAGTGAAACTGTCTCGTTTAATACAAAATAGGTTGTAAACAAGAGTAAAACAGCCACTATTAATACTATTGTATATCGATACAATCGCTAAATTTATTTAGGATTTTCAAGTCACTTAAATTCTCACGAGAAGTAAATTAGAAACAGTTCCGCTGGCCGAGTATTGCATCAGAACCGAAGAGCCTCGCCAGCAGAAGCAGCAGGTGTTTCTTATGGCGATTCTTGTGGAAAAAAGATTGGAACGCTGAGACATTTGGATGATAAATGGTAGAGAATGAACCGGAACAGCTGGTCCATTTGGCAAAGCCACTCCGGTAGTTTTGCCAAATACCGCAAGATGATACACCGTACGATACGACCCTGTTCCTTGAGATAAAATTTGCTGTATGATTAAAGAATGTGAGACAATAACTGGCCCCAAAATCTGATCGATCCTCAACGAATGACACCACAATTTTTTATAGCCAAAATGCCGTTATGCTTGGCAAGATAGCAACATTGGATAAATAACTATGTTCACGCTCTAACTAGTCTGTATTTTACCTCCCACGTTATCTGCAGCGGAAAAAAATGTAAGAACACGCTCTCTGTGTGGTGATTTGCGCTACTCGTACGGAAGAATACAGAGCAAATACACAAACGAAGAAAAAGGTGTTCGTAAGACAGTTTATTGTGTGGATGAGGAAGCAGAATCTCGAAGTAGGTCAGTAGATGTAGCCTACCTGCCGGTGTGGCGTATCTTTTTTCCTTCTGGAAATGAGTTAGTGATAGAGAGAAAGATAAGTGGGAGGGTTGCCGTTGGGTTGCTCGGACAGAAGCTTCCTGTTGCCTCGCTCTAATGGCAGATAATTCTCCGTGGTGCTTCTTTACATTCGCAAGCGAGGAAAGGAAACTGCTTCGAATGTTCGATGAACGTAGAATAGAATAGTGAGAAAACGAGTTCACTGAAAGGACTTGAAAAAAGGAGAGCGGTAGATGCATAGAAAAGAAATTATGAGGGTGAGCAGGTGAAGTGTCTGGACTATCTAAGTGCAGA
Organism: Tromatobia lineatoria; assembly: GCA_949699805.1. Lineage (NCBI taxonomy): Eukaryota > Metazoa > Arthropoda > Insecta > Hymenoptera > Ichneumonidae > Tromatobia > Tromatobia lineatoria. The sequence goes on along the minus strand of OX453045.1, from coordinate 13,757,560 downwards.
TGGTAGTGTGTTGTTGTCGTGTGGCTTGGGTATAAGGTTGGCAGAATGGTGCCATGTTGTTGGATTGGCTGCTGTAGCCTCGAGTGGTCTAGAAATCTTTTTCCTAGGTAGCTCTACCCACTGTAGTATGATAGAATACAGTGTACAGTCCAGGTGGTCGTTTCGGTTGACGGGTTTATTCTTCTCCCTTTTGGAAACTTTTCTAACGGGGTATATATGTTAGACAAAATTGGTCGCCTCACTTTTTTCGTAGTATCTTTTTCATATCACATTCAATGTGTGCAACCGAATCGTCCACAACAAGTTCTCGGCACATAGTCCACGTCTCTGACACCTTCCTCAATGGGTTTCCTGTGTAAAATATAGTAAATGTCCGACTGCAGATGAAGGACAAAAAAGTAGCTCACACTTTAACAAGCATAAGTAGGCATTTAGGTGAGATTGTCTGAAGAGCTGCTGGCATATGCAGGTAGAGTGTTTCGATTCTATACTCGCATCACTTTGCACCTATGCAAGTGCGAATGTAAGTTGGTAAAGTTGTCCCATATTGTAGGGTCGTCTCTTGTAGCCTCGCTGGTCGAGAAATGTTTTGCCTAGGCACTCGTGTAAAAAAATTGGTCCATATATATCACTGATGGATGGATCTATCTAAGTCCGTCTGAAAGTACAGAAGCAAGTATGAAAGAAAAGTACGAGAACAAAGGAAATTTCAAAGCTCATGAAAAGGATTCTTTACTAGTGGAAATTTTCAACCGAATCACAAGTCTAGTCGAGTATGCGGGAAGTACATCACATATTTAAAATCGTTTGAAGCCTCGGGAATTGCAGTATGTATAAGACCCTCGGGCAGAAGTATTCTTACAAGCTGTACTTTTAAATAGCATTTCAGATTGATCCTGCAAGGATCCATATGTAACATTTGTTCTTTACACGGTCAGCTCTGCTCACTATGATGGAATGTCGTATACAGTCCTGTTGAAGATGTTTCAAGCATATGTGTTAAAAGAATCCGGGTGCCCCACTTTATCCCTGATATCTTTTATTTCGTATCATCTTCAATGTGTGCAACGGAATCGTCTAAAGCAGGTGTTCAGCTCATGGCCCATATCATCGATGCTTTTCCCAGTAAATCCCTTGCGTAAAATAGAGTGAACAAACGACAGCGGATGGAGGCTATAGGTACGAAACAACGTGTCTCGCTTGTTCCCTGGAATCGTTTATCCTTATCATGTCCAATGTGTGCCAACGGATCGTTCACAGCAAACCCTTAGCAGATGATCCATATCATTGATGGCTTCCTCAGTCGGTTTCCTGCGAAAAATATAGAAAAAGTGAGACTGTCAATGTTAGAGAAAGAACAGCGACACACAAATCAATGGGAATGAGCATATAATTAGGTAAATTGTGTTAAGAGATTTTGGGATATGCAGGTAGAGCGTCCTGACTATCCAAGTTATCGGGACAAGTTTTCCGGAGGAGCTTTATATAGTAAATGGAAAACAGAAGACAGATTCAGAAGATATTTTCGGCTGACGAGTTAACTTTTCTACCTATTCGAGACCTTACTGATAGGATTTCGATATAGGTTGAATGAACCTGAATGCCCCGCTTCCTTTCTGGTATTTTTTTTCCGTTTCACCTCCAATGTGTGCAGACAAATCGTCCACAGCAAGTCGTTAGTGGTCCATATCATGGTCCGTATCATTGACGCCTTCGTCAGTGGGTTCTCCGTGGAAATGCAGTAAATCTGAGACTGCTGTTAAAAGAGAAGGAGCAACGACACGAAAATCGACGGGGATAAGTATGTGTTTAGGTGAAATTGTTCAAGGAGATCCTGGGGTAAGAAGGTAGCGCGTTCTGATCTTCCAAATGCAAATGGTAGTGCGTTGCTGTCATCTGACTTGAAATGTAAGATTATTACAGTGGCTCGATGTTGTAAGATTGTCTCGTGGAGCTTTGTATGGTCAGAACAATTTTGCCTCAGCAGATATACCGACTATAGTAGATAGAAAACACAGTGCAGGAAATCTTTTCGGCTACGAGTTAACTTTTCTCCCTATTCAAGACTGGCCTGCCAGCATATATAGGTATGGATTGAATGAACCCGGACGCCTCGTTTTCTCTCTGATATCCTGCTTCCTTACCACCTCCAATGTGTGTAAACGAATCGTCCGCCGGAAGTCGTTAGCGCATAGTCTATATCACTGACTCTTTTCTCAGAGGGTTTCCTGCGAAACGAAAGTCAATGTGAGATTGTCAATAAAGGAGAACGAAGGTCAGCTCACACACCAATAAAAGCAAATACACAATTAGGTGGGATTGTCGAAAGAGATGCTGGGATAAGATGTTTCAGCTTGATTCACATATACGACGTCTAAGCCCGGATGTAGACCAAGTTTTACTGAAGGAAAGTAAACTTGTGATTCCGAGTGATGCTCTCGATTGATCAAACGAGACCTGCGGGCAGTAGATCGCTTTCCCAGTCCTGGCAAACTGCTATGAGCTTGCCTCGTGTTCTATACAAAAATCCCTGTGCACAAATAGGCGTAGTGACTGTATGTCTGGTGGAAAACTCGAGCAATCTTATATCGTTTTTTGCTGCTCCGATAACCATCCACATGCCAATAAGGTTTTTTTTCCGGTCCGACTACGGTTCCTGGGGTAACCATTACTGCGGTAAAGCCTTTTTTGGCATATATATACATGTTGTATTTCCGTTATACTTCTTCAGCCTCGTCATCCTCAGCTTCTATTGATTGAATCTAGAAACCAGGCTTCCATAAAAGCTGGGAAAATTGCTTTCTACTTGAGTGTATTAGCAAACGTCTAATCCAAACAATGAGCCGCTTTACCTCCTCCCGATGGTATCGAAATTGGGAATATGTTTTAACTGCGGATAGATCCGAGTCATGGCATTCTAACTGTTATCTATTATTACTATTGCACTTCTATATGTACGTCGTTCCGTACAGGGTTAACCTAAAGCCGAGGACAGAAGCTGTAGCTGTGTAATAGCACCGTTGCCGTAGTTGTTGAAGACTATCTCTAGTCTCTGAACTTCCGACTAAGCTTATACACGTTTTATGTATACTGTATTCCATATACGCTCCACATCCACTGTGTACATATGTTGTTCCACATATGACAATATTCCTGCAAAACGAATTCTTTTATGTAACCAGTGATAGGAATAGTTAGTTTTAATCGGAAAGAACAATGGTGCCATTTAGCCGTGATTGCAATAATTGATATCAACCAGCATGAAATTCAAACTAAACCGACGGAAGAACAAATAATTGTTTCCGAGTTTCTTAAAGATTTTGATGGAATTTTCGAGTTACCGACAGAAAATTGGCTAGCTTAGCTGGCGCAGAATTTATTGACGACTTCCTCTAGCCTCGGAAGTTCCGATTATATTTGTATATGTTCAATATATGCCCGGAACCTCGTACAACTCTATATTACACATATGACTATATTAATGCAATACGAATTCGTATATCTATTAATAGTTGCAGAGGACGAGAAACGCTTCACCAAAGTTAGAGAAATCAGAACACTCATCAGTTTTTAATTAAGAAGCAAATTTATACTATTTAACCGTGATTCTAATCACTGTCACCAGCTAGTACGACATTTGAAGTAAGCTGACAATAAAAAAACACTATTTGTTCTCAAGTTTTCCATGTTATCTAATTAAGTTATCAACAGCAAATTTTCCAATTCATAAGCATCAGTGTCGTAGTTTTCGACTACTACACTTTGAACTTCCGTTTGATTTTATACGGGCTAATTATACAGTGTATTCTAGTGACCTCAATCGCTTACGTCTTTTTATTACACTCGTGTCTATATTCATGTAGAGCGGATTCTTTTATGTATCCATTGCGTGGAATGCGCTAGAAAACGCCTTGCGAGAGTCAGAGGAATCGGGAAGCTTGTCAGCTTTTAATCAAGAGGGACATCTGACCGTTTAGCTGTAATGATTGTTACTAGCCAATATGAAATTCGGCATTAACGTACATATAAAACGATATTTGGCTTCAATTTTTCCATCTGTTCTAATAGAATTTCTAAGTTATCAACAGGAAATTGTTCAGGTTCAGAAGCAGAAGCTACGTCTCTTTATCAGACATGTGTCTATATTCATGCATGGCGTATTTTTTTATGTATGCACTGAATGAAAAGTGTTGGTAAACGCATTGCGAGACTCAGACGAATTAGAAAGCTTGTCAGCTTTCAATCACTCTAAAAACAGAGCGTGTTGCAAGTGTGTTTTTTTTTGTTATCTTTTACATTGTGACGACTTTTCGAATACTTTAAAGTGCGTTACTTATTCATGGTAACGATACGCAAGTAGAACATGCTTATAAATATGTGAAGAGGCATCATAATTTAAAAGATAAGAAATAGCACACTTGCAACACGCTTCATTTGTAAAGTGATCGTGAAGCACATCGGTACCGTTGTCAGCTGTGGCTGAAATAATTGTTGCCGACCAGTACAAGATTCAGAGTACACCTAGAAGAAAAACAATATTGATTTTTAAGTTTTCTATGTTTGCCAATGGAATTTCTGCGTTATCGACAGAAAATTGTTCAGTTTCTCAAGCATTGATGCAGTAGTTTTTGACTGCTGCTATTTTAACTTTCGGTTGAACTTACACATGCTAAATATACTATGTACTAGGCTAATAACACGCGCTGGCGCGCATGCCTGAAAATCCTTTCGCGCTGCTGCGCTTTTATAACCTTTTAAAACGCCACGGTCCTTGCAGCGCACGTCCTATCTTATGTCAAATTTGACACCAAACCGAACTTGTTTCTCGCGGACTTTCCCAGCAACTAATCACACCTCGAATAACTGTCAACAATGCTTTCGGCTAGTCATGAACGTTTCAAAAGAGAGATTCTATATATGACCCTAATCGAGTGCGTCTCTTTATTACACATGCGTCTATATTCATGCAGAGTGGATTCTTCCACGTATCCACTCGATGAAAAGGGTTAGGAAACACCTCGCGAGAGTCAGAATCAGAAAATCGGGAAGCTTGACAGTTCGTAATCGCGCAGCACATCGGTACCGTTTAGCTGTGGCTGTAATAATTGATACGAGGCAGCCGGCACGGGATTCAGAGTAGGTGGTATCACCCACGAGGTCAGCCGGACGGACTACTGGCCTCGCGCAAGCAAAGGGGCTAGACGTGGCAGACATGTATGCCACAACATATATATCCTAACGCCAACTAAACGACCGACTCAAACCGGTGCTGAGGGTAGAGTAGTGCCGAGAGTCGGCAGCAGTGACGGTCGCGCTGGTCATAAATCAATGAATTCCCGCGAACTGGGGAAACGCTTCTCTCTTACTCTCAACGAAGCTCGACATGCATAATTAGGTACTCGGTCACATGACTCGTCGTCGTAGTCGTCGTCGTTGTCGCGCTGCTCCAGCGAACACTGAACATAGAGCCGCACTATACCATTGGCATCAACGGCTACGTGAACCAGAGCGAATCAGCTTGCCATAGCATACCCACTACCATGGTACTGCAGTGGTACAGAGTACCTCGTGGTAGCCCAGTAGAAACTGCACCATTCTACAGTCGGATTCGTAAAATCTACCCCCTCTGAGGCATACGGAAATTCATTTAATGGATGAATCCCTCCAGCACCACAGACTCTTCTTTTGGTAATGAAGGATCTTGGTTCTTATTGATTTTTATCATAATATCGAAGACACTGGGTTCGCTTAATTGTAATAATAATGAAGCAAAAAAATTAAAATTCTGTAATTTATTTTAGAGAAGCTTATTTCTGTATAAAATGATTTTCAAGAAGCGAATGTGATTTTCGTTGAACCAACAAAATTTTAAGTTTCAGTAATATTTATAGCTATTTTAAAGCTATCTAATGAATTACTCTCTAAAAATTGTGAGTAATATTAATTAATTGGAAATAATTAATTAATCAATTCGTATCCTTTTCATTGTTGATATCGATATTTTAGTACCTCTAGCAGCACCTTTTTTTAGTTACAACAGTTATTTAGTATATTTGTATGTCAATTGAGGCCGTACATACTTAAATCAACAATTTTAAATATTGTTTTCCAAACTATAGTTCAACTAGAATAAACATTGCAGGTTAGTAGAAATATTTAGAGCAAGCCTCGATGTGCGTGTTTGTCTAATCGACATATTGTTCATGCTATTAAACTTGTCAACCCTGCAAATTCAAGCTTCTCATTTTATTCTATTTATCGAATAGCACTTGGCCTAATCATACTTATTTTCACCAACTCAACTGTCAGTGGATTAATTCAGGTAATTGAAAATAAAAATCGATCTCATTCTACAAAATGTGTATTTTCGAAAAAAATTTTGCGGTATGTTATGTGAGGGTCGACTGTAGCACTGTTATTTAGCACAAGCAGCAACGAGAACGCGACCCTCCACGCCACCCTCTGTCGCGTGTGATTGCTATCGCCCTCACCAAAGTACTTGCAAACCGAACCCCTTGCTTCCTATGTGCCCCTCGACTGTCCCTGTGTGACTTTCCTCCGCGACCCTTTGAGGGTTCCGATGGTACATATACGCTTATTACCTGTAGCGTAAGCTGACGCGTGTTTACGCCGGAGCTTAATACATATCCCGAGGGTAGTGTCACTATAGTAACTGCCTGCACAAGTCCACAGGGAAATTTAGTATTTCTTGACTCACATTGTTTCTCAAATTTTCCCGGTGAGCCATCATATCGACTATACATATGCTGTGTGCGCTCAAGGGGGCAAAACGTGCCTGCAAAAGAACCTTCAAACTCCCCCAACGTTTTACCACCATCATTACCGAGTACATGCGTGCACATGGCAAATCGCGTGTGCTCGTGTTACTCAGCTAAGCGTGCGGTTTTACGCGCAAGGTTTCACTACGTGTAAGTATATATAGGCTGAGCTGTGTGTCACTAACCATCGTGTGTATCGGGACGCTGAGCGTCGTCCGGCGTCACGAGATTCCCATTGGGAAATCTCGGTAATGTCGGCCTTTGTATATATGTATACTGCATCTATACTGCAAACGGTGCAAAGCTATAGGATACGCCAAGTACACGTCAATCTATACCTATCGAGGAATGTAGTTTGTGCTTCGTTCGACATTCTCCAAACCAGGTAGTGACCCGGTACGAATCCTATCCGATTATAGGCCCCAGGTTGATGCCTCCATGAAACGGATTGTATATTCGCGTGAGTCTCAACACCAGAGTATAGGTGAATACACTGTAGGATGAAACGCAGATCTGCAGCCATAGGACGCATGGTAAACCGGATGTACGTCCACTTCTATTGAAATCCAGTGCCGTGATTGATCAACGAGAACAAAGAGGTAGTAGGATTTTTTCGCTACTATTTTCGTCGATGATAAGCCTTTTTTCCTCGTTCGTTCGGACATTCCATCGAACGAGATTGCCTAACTTATTAAGCACACTCGAGAAGAGTTGATTGGGTTGGGGAAATTTCTACCCCTCTGATACAATGGTTCTACTCACTCTTCGGTAGCATGTCTATTTCGAATCGACTTTCAACTACGCACTTTTTACTTCCTGGTGGAAAAAAAACTCAATATTCATTGACACTTTTTTTCTCGAAATAGTTATACATTTCTAATTTTCTGAAACGTCAGAGAAATAGTTCAGAATTAATAGTTGAATGGATTTTGCGGGTGTGTACGATAAAGGGACCAAATTTCTGCCAACCTAACGCGTGAACTATCCGAGCGAAATAGCTGACTTTTTAGAACGATATCCAGTACTGGAAAATCTTTATTTCATTCAGATTTCATAAAAATCGCTAAATGCATTTAAATTTCATGAGTCTTCGAAAAAATTTGAAATTTTCTTGCAAACACTCTAATAGATTCTTCCCGTCATTTCATATGAGTTGCGCTGAAATCGGTGACGTAGTTCAGATTTTGTAGAAAATTGTTTTTGAAAAGTTTTCAGCCATTTAAAACGAAATATTTCAGATTGTATACCAGCGTTGGTACATGCTGCCCGTTTTCACATGGTGAAGCAATCTATCGGAAAGAAAAACCATCGAAGTTGAGATCTGCGAAAAAAAAACTTCATCGGCATCTCATTGCAATTCTTAAAATTAGGACCATTAGGACCGTCATGACGCGTTTTCACGAGTATCGAAACTCGACGATTTCTTGAACTTTTACGCTTAGAAATTTGTTCTCGTTTTATGCAGTGGCAGTGGAAAATTAAGCGGAAAACTTCTGTCAACTTCACGAAAGGCTTGCTAATTCCTTTTATTTGCATTGCTCTTCGACCTTCCTATTACGAACGTCTTGCGTGTATTATGAGTGTTGGACGTGGTTGAAAAGGTAAGCGAGTGGGCTTCAACGAAAAAATTTGGAAAGCTGCTTATAGCAGACGAAACTTCCGACACGCCTGCAAATCGCGGCCCTGCTCCTGTACTTTTCTCTATGGCTCTTGAAAAGTAGCGCGGTTCAACTCGTGCCGGCGAAAACGGGTTGCAAGCGCGGAAAAAACTATCGTCGAGGTTCGCCGCCAAGCGCTATTGTTCAATGGGCGATTCAAAAAGCACGCACGGAGCTAACCTGTCATTGGCAGGTATCGGCAAAAAAAAAGATGTATATATATATATATACATCTTTTTTTTTGCTTTTTTTGCTAAATGCTTAGCGAAATTTATATATACATATATCAGGGTGTGCCAAAAGAAGCTATATTTTTTTCCTTGCTCTCCGCCCAAAAAATCATAGAATACGTCTTAGTAATGATCCTGTGAAAAGTGGAGCTCATAATTTTAATTCTCAGAGGTCTATCATCGCGTTTGAAGTTTTCCCATTTAAATAACACAGAAACGTGATTGTTTCCATTCTTTCTCTCTGCAACCTAAGAAAAAAAAAATTTCACAAAATCAATGACTACTTCTCATGAATCATTAAAATTTGAATAAAAATTTTTGTTGAGTCGAATTTCGATCTTCAATATTCGATTTATTACAGAGCCTTGAAATTTTTAATGTTGTAAATTTTCCGTGTATTTTTTTACATTTTTTAGCTAATCTATAGAAGTTGGGACAAAAAGTCGAAAAAAAAAAATTTTCGTCCGTCTGACGCACTACAAAAAATTTGTTAACGAGTTTTTCGCATCGTTGATATTTACAAAGTTACAGACCAACGAAGTTATGGTTTTCGTATTTTTAACTGTCTATAAGAGAACTACCGATGTTAGTACAAGAAAGTCAATAGAAATTTATTAGAAAATTGAATTTTCTAAAAAATCCGGTTAAAATTTTATGTATTGCTAAGGGTTTTAAGTTACAAACTCATTGAATGTTATTTTGATTGTTTTTCACGCATTTCCGATAAAAAAATTCAAGGCTCTGAAATAAATCAAATATTGAAGATAGAAATTCGACTCAACAAGATATTTTGTTCGAAATTTAATGATTCATAATGGGTAGTGATTGATTTTATAAAAAAAAACAATTTCTTCTTAGGTTGCAGGGAGGAAGAATGGAAAAAATTCACTTTCCTGTGTTATTTAAATGGGAAAACTTCAAGCCCGATAATGGACCTCGAAGTATTGAAATTATGAGCTCCACTTTCGACAGGATCTTTACCAAGACCTATTCTACGATATTTTGGGCGGAGAGCAAAGAAAAAAAATATCGCCTTTTTTATTATATATATATATATATATATATAATCCGATGTCCTCATGCCTACGTTTCAATTCCACGGCAATTCCTTGCTTCTATTTTTATTTCTTCGAGCGATCCCAGCTATAAAAATAAACCTGATAAAAGTGTATCTAAGAACAGTACTATTCTTGGGAAAAAAATTATGCGATGAAACATTGAGTGATCAATAAGATCGTAACTCTTTTCCTCGATCGAATTCTCGGGGGAGTAAAAAATTCCATTCATGCTATTGAGTCTTTTATTAAAAATAATTCTTTTACGTTGCGAAATTGCACACCCACGTTTATTTTTTTTTCCATGTTTCATAAAGCATATTTACTGGAAATTTAAACACAGAATAGAACCCCTTATTCTACGGATTATTAAATCCAGTAGAATGTGATGTTTCATTGCTTGTTACTATTTTGAGTTTGACGACTTTACATTCCTCAAGATTTAAACCTTCGCCTCTCGTCATTTCTGTTATCGATTATTGGTGGATTGAACTTCACCGATAACCGAAAAAGTAATGTATTCTTTTTCTGTTTCTACCCCTGCATTTTGATGCTACCAATAATTTCTAGCCCTAAATTCACATCCACACGCGATCCTGGTTATAAAGATACATCTGAAAGAACTGTATCCTAGAGGAAAGAAAATGTAGGCGTCGAAATCTTGAATGGCAAAAAAATAAAATCTCAACTATTTTCTCCGATCGAATGCTCTAAAAGGACAAAAAACTTCTTTCATGCTATCGAGGTTTCTTTTGAAATCCTCCGGCGCTGAAAGACAGCTTTATACCATGCCTTCGAAGCAGCACAGACGATTGTCGAACAATAAGAGTTTTTTTATACAGCTTCTTTCTGCACCTATGTTTTCTTTTTTGATTCTTGTCTTTTTACGATACAAGCAGTCGTCTTTCTTTCTAGCCATCTGATCGCGCAAAGATTCTTATGGTCCGCCTATCCCTGGTCCTCAGCCAGGAGAGATCAAAGCTATCCTTATCAGTGACTCTTCTGCGTTTTTTTTTCGTCGCCAGGAGAGTTAAAAGAGACAGAATAAATTTTTTTTTTTTATTTCCTCGCCGGCTGCCACATCGTATATCGTAGGTCGTGCATGCACGACCGAGCACGGACAGTCCACGTGGAAAGCCTTTGTAACTCTCACTGGTCAAAGAGAGTCTGACTAAGATCGTGCTACAAACGTTCGTGTTGAGACCATTGAGAGTAACGCTTGCAAACGAGAACGCAGGGCTTTTCGCTTGGCCGAACACGCAGAAATATAGCACGGCCCACATACATTGAATAGTAAATGGCCTACAATGCATACCTTTTATCGTAGACCTCCAAAAACATCTACAAAAAAGAATTTCAGTGTTTCGTAAGCTTTTTCTAACATTTAGTAATCCAGCGGTTTCAACTTACACTGATACAAGAAAAGGAAATATGAGTTTTGGCCGCCGTATTTTGAATTTGTTATAAATCAAATTAAATCTTGAATGGGCCACTTTCCGAACAAGAATAGTATAAAAATAGCACTTTCGAAAAATTCAGTTGCTCGATCTCTACGTGTGTAAATACGTTTTTCTTGCGTGGAATACGTATATATAATGCATTTCAAATGCAATTTAACTTTTTGTCAAATTTGTCTAGCATTTTAGAAGCAAATATACTACGTTGCCTGTTGCAATTTTAACTTTTCTTGTTTATGGCAGATTATTTTCTATTCGTGGGTAAAGTTAAAATCTCGAAACTACTGTTCTCGAGCTTACTTTGATATAGAATAACCTGAACTGGACAAGATAATTCACGTATATCTGAACTACATGTAAACGATGTTTTACTATGTTCCAAATTGTACAAGGCTTTCGTAACGGATCATTACAGGCAATGGCGCTGCTTATTATATATGTAAAGCAAACAATATCGTCAAAAAGAATCAATATTATCCTTTTTCCGTATGTAAAGTTACGCCCTTCGAGTGCTGCTGCACATTATGTATGTAAAACATTAACGTACATAAACAATTCAACTGCTTACCAAATTTATTTTACGTTGGCAGTTGGAAATTTAACTTTTCTTTGTGCGAGATTATCTTCATTTTGTGTATAAAGTTACATCCCCCCGAAGCTTCTATTGTTAAAGCCACTCACATATAGAATAACCCGAAACTTCTCAATGTAGTTTAATTGTAGTTTAATACATCCAAACACGTGAACTATGTTTTACTGTTACATCGTGCAAGGATTTCGTAACAGCGAAACTTGTTGAAATTGACCAGGTTACTGCAGGCAATGCAGCTTGCATATTACTTATGCAAAGCAAATGATAACGTCAAAGAGCAGTAAAATATACGATGCATTTCGAAAGCGATGCAACTATTTAACAAATTTATTTTACGTTGGCAGTAGGAAGTTCAATTTTTGTGTGTGTGAGATTATACCCTTTTTGTATTTGAAGTTACAACCCCGAAGCTTTTAGCGTTTAGCCATCTTGTATATAGGATTACCCAAAACTTCACAATGTAATTTGCATGCGCATAAATGTGAACTATGTTTTACTGCAACATTGTGAATGGCGTATCGAAGAAACTTGATGAAATTGATCAAGTAACTGTAGTCCCTGGTGTTCCAAATAATGTACGTAAAGTGTACGATACCGTCGAAAAGCAAGCTCGACAGCCTGGGCAGATTTTTCGATAAACGGAGATTTTTCTTCACCATCTCGTGGTCCCTCTCATTTCTACCGCTTCTCGGCTAAAAGGATGAGCGCAAACGTGCATGGATATTCCAGGGTATCCGATGTCGGACGAAATCGAGCGCGGCCTCTCAGTGCCGCCTGCTCGTACATTGCCTCATCTCCCGCTTTTCTCTTTGTCTATTCGACTACTATTTCGGGCCCAGGCACTGAAAGTCAAATATCGATTCACTAAGCTCGACGATTCTACGTCTCTTTAGCACTATCCCTTCGCTTCTTTTTTGCTTCCAGCTTACCTGCACTCTATTTTTCATTTTCCCTTTTTCACTGATGTCTAAAAATTCTCCATTTTGTTGCAAGTATGCTGAAGATAATAAAAAGTGAAATCCTGTATTAAACTTCAACTATAAGTACAAGAAAAATAAACGATTAGCCGAGAAATTCTTGTCTAGCGGAGCAATATACAAATGGGAATTCTCCGGGTCGTTTTACAAAAAAAAATTGCCCTGTGATATGGCAAATCGACATTTATTTTAATTTAACACTTGTTCCGTCTTATACGGAACGCGAGGAATAGTTTGAACATTCTTTTTTAACAACCTCACATCTGTCGACCATCGGGAGACATTTTCATATTTTGTATTGACCATAAAATATTCTCGTCTTGAGGAATAACGAACTGTCTATAAACTCGGTGTCTTAGATCCTTGCAAGCAATAGAAATAAAAAACATCTGCAGAGCAGCCGGAGTTACACTGCAATAACTCAGTAAAATATAATCCGCGAAATTGAGAAAAGGTCACGGCAGAGTAATAAACACTGCTAGCACATCATTTTCGAGCCCGCATGCTCTCGGACACAGCGCGTCACTGCTAAGGGTCAGCGCGAAACCTTTTTTACCAGGTAAAAAAGGCCAAACCTGGCTAGCATTCACCTCCTACTGGGAGTTCCCAAAAATGCAGTCGACGCCTCGTGGAGAAAATCCCTTCTCAAACTGTCAATAACCAATCAATTTGAGTGCTCTAGACGCTTCAAGAATCTAAGACACACCTACCATTTTTGCATGTTCTGAAAACTCAATTCTAACTTTAGTCTACAATCTACCACCGCAACGAGAAGTCGCATCTTGGCTACCAGTACCAAATGCAGACTTCAGTAGACTCACAACATAATTCAACTCAACATTTTTAATCTTCATTCAAGTGAAATCGTGTAAATATCTGTAGTGTTTATCGAATAAATATTTCATGGTAAAATAACACCTTCACTTCTTCATTTAAATAAAACTAACCAAGTTCGTTGGTGATTAATTTCACTGACGGCATTTCTGACCAGCGAGAAGTCGTCACCGCCAGCGTGAATTCAGGCCTTACAACCCTGATCGGTGAATTACTACCGCGACTTCCTAGAGTCAGTACAACACTTTTACTATGGATATTTTTCGCGAAATTGGGGAGGTTGCTCAGGATCTTTTTAGCGGAGAGGTGCGCGGAACGGCCAAGTGGTGCACGGGTTTCCGGAGACGCTATAACTATAACTAAACAGACAATCCATTTCGGTCTTCGTAAAAGTTCTTCCCGAACATCCAAGAGATTATGTTCATCTATTAACATCACTTTCTTAATATTTTTAGTATACTTTCGAGCTCTGCATTAGAGCTGCGTATAGCCCTTGCTACGTCGCCCATGTATAAGAGTGAACTTCAATGATTAATAACTCGATAAACATGCAGACGATCGTTTTGGCATTTGGCATGGAGGCGTGATTTTCATGAACGGATATTCTTTAAAAAATTCAACTCATTCTTATCATTAGGCGATGACTGGGCAACCTCCTTAAACATATATTGAGAGTGCTCAATTGTACAAGATGTTTACGTGAAATTGAGGTCAGCGTAAGAATCAATAATGTTTTAATTGGTATCATCTAACAGCGCGTTCGACAAATTATGACCATGTTTATGAATATTGGATAATAATTATTCTTTTGTACTCCATATGATTTCACGAAATAAATTATTGCCCATTGTGATACAACTGAAAATCCGTAATTGATTATCTTCCGACTCTTTCCCGGATTGTACGCAACTTGCACAGACCCATATTTACCTCTGACTCCGTTCTCTGTTATAAAATGTAAATTGGCAGGAGCTGTAGCGTTGCAAGCTTTCATCCTGGCGAAATATTTTCATTCTCTACTTGATGGGATCCTCCAATTGAATTGTGTTATGAACCGAGCGTATTTATCGATAACACCTCGGGCGTCGCGTACAAATACGTACACCACGTCCGCGCAGTCTCCGTATCGAATTAAATTGGTAAACATAGTCCGAGAAAATTAATTACTGTTTCATCCGATCCCCGACACGCTCCACGTTACAATTAATCATTTATGTTATTTCGTTGCGAATTTCTACAAAGTTTTTCATTTAATCCGAATCGATAATAATAAAGCGGTGTGATGCTCCAACGTCCACCACCTCATCAAGACTGATCCGTTTATCACGACTTCCCTTACCTCCCTTGCTACGGTAGGCAAAATGTGTTGATATTAATTAATAACTGTAATTAATAACGGCCGCGCCTAGGCCAACGCTCCACGATCCTCTGGGGAGTACGTTCATTCACGACAGACGAGGTATCCGACGTGATGGGCGTGTAGTGTACGCGACACGTGTGCGCAGTAGCACAACATAGTCCATAAAGCGGATTACGGAACAGTGGAAGCAGTGAGTTGAGCGCAACAGTATAGCGAAAGCATACACGAGCCAAACTTCTTCACACTTGTAGTAGAGCGTGGAGTAAGATGTGATTGATAATTTTCATTTTTACAAAAAATTTATTTTGATTGCGGTTTCAAGGAGTTTTTAGAACAGGACCCGTGCGAAAAACCTGTGGAGAAGAAAGTCGTTTTTTTTTTCAATCTTCTATTCGAACAATGAAATGCCGGAAACCATTAATTGTAATGTAGTGTAGTTGCCTGATATTAGGCAACATTTCAAAAAGTGTGTTTTCTACCGTATAAAAAACATTTATTCGAAATGCATTGCTTATGGTTTTCAGAAAAGACGAGAATTTTCTTAGGCCGACATCGCCGCTGTTTTGTCGTTTTACGTAAAGTTACAGCCTGCCGACAATCGTATTTTGCATAAATTGAGCAACTCCCAGAATTATCACATATACGCTGAATATCAGGAAGAAATTAGCATCACCGAAAGCAAGTGACACTTTTTCAAATGAAATTCTGGTAATTTAAAAGAAAATGGCTCTGATGCTCGAATATTTAAAAATTTCATATAAAAAATGAGAGTACGATTTTTTTCATTGACAGATTAAAATATTCGCTGATGTGCCCCTTAAAGGAAATACTTTTAAAAAAGTGGTGAACATGAAAAATAAGTAAAATGTGGTTTTAAACGATCAGTGAAATTTAAATAGATTTTCTTGTTTTGAGTCTTGAAAGGACTCATATTTGCCCCTTTAAAAATCCAAATTCCGTTTTATCTACACACAAACATCTTTGTTTTTCCGACTTTCGCTCTTTCCAGTATTCTGCTAACTATATTCCGCATTTATCTTATTCAAACAATACCGCTAAAACTGTATATGGCAATTTTTGTTAAGGATTGAATTTTCGAATTCACTAAAAATTTTGCCCGGGTGCCAATTTTGTCGCGCTCTTCGTTTACACGCGTTTGAAAGGTATGTATATATATATATATACATACATACATGCGAGAGTGAAAATCTCGCGTGTGCCGGGCTCGTAGCCAGCAGGCGCGGCTCCCGGCATCGCGGAAATTCAATTGATCGAACGCCCCGGCGGTAGGCGCTTGGCTGCCCTGAAGCTTGGTTTCTGGTTCCCTCGCCCTGCTACGTAGCTGTGGCAGTGGGACAGTGGGTATAGAAGACCAGGTTATGTAGACCCGAGACTGTAAACTCTCTCTCTCTCTCTATCTCTCTCTCTCTGTTCCAGCTCTCATTCCAAGCCCGGAAACGCCTGGGGACTTTGGGCTGTGGCGTCCCAGTTATGCTAATTAAGCCCGACGTCGTATTAACTCGTGGCACGCGTTCTTCGACTTCCGAGTGAAGTGCGCGACGAGGAGTCGGCGATGTGTGTTGTATGTGAAACGTACACGTCTTATCGCTGCTGGCAGCTCCTCTTCTCGCTTCGCGCTCTCTCTCTCTGTCTCTATTTGGCCGCTCGATAAACGTCCTGTATATGTGCGCTTGTATATACACAGATGAAGATAGTATACGTAGCATGAGCACGTACCGTTGGCGTGAGTTGTGATAAAGCGATAACGCTTGGAATCGAGGAGCCTCCTCCACTGACACCAACATAACTGCACTGCCGGGCACAGCAGGACCACCGGAAGTGAAATGGAGTGCAGGGTGTATGCGTGATTTAAATCTGCGATATGCTGGTAATTTCACTTTCCGCTGCTCACGTCTACAAATAGGGATTCTAATTTACCGATTTGCGGGCTTGATATACGAAGTCCATTCACCTTAACTTGTTGGTGAAGAGTTATTTGGGAAAGATATTTTATGGTCTTCTAGATTATTATTTGGCATCGACGCCAGATAAGTTCGATGTCATGCCATTGAGATGGATTGGTAGGGAAAAAAAATTACAAAATGGAATGACTACCAGATAAAAAACGACGAGCGCCCGGATCTTGAAACTTGTTCACATATCTTATATCGTATTTTAGCCTTATAAGAAGTTTAGTTTTATGCATGTAATTCTTCGTCGGAAAAGATAAAATGGTCCATGGGAAGGACTATCTGTTAGTACGATGGATTTCTTTTTATAATTATTGAATGACATGTCATGGCGAAAAAAGGCATTTCGTGTTCAAATTCGATAGAATTAGTTACGAAGCAAATATTGTTTAAGGGCAAGAGTCGATATATTCAGGGAATAAATGAAATTTAAATAATCATAAATACCAAATGAATTGTGGAATACGTGAGGGAAAAAAGCCATTCAAAAGTAGCGATATAAATGGTTAGTCAATATCGGTGCTATAACGAATCAATCATCGTAGAGTGTTGAATCATAAAATAAGGAGGGCAAAGAAATTCTTTAAAAAACTCTTTATCTGTCGGTTACCGGGAATAGATCCTCCCCCTTCATTGCAAGTCCTCTTGAGAATCCGATGCTGGGTCATCGGGTAATTCGCGGCCTACCGGTAGGATTGAATTGCGTTGAACCGCGAAGAATCGAAAGGTTTATACTCGGCAGGAGGGCTAAACTTGGAAGACGAAGATGATTCGCCTTCTGTAGGGTTTCACGATGCGTCACTCAGAGAGGTCGAACAGTCGACGATGGCTGAGCCAAAGGCTGGCTTACTTCATTATCACCGAAGAGTGGTTCATTTCCTACTTCCTTTCTCCGTTTCACGCTTACTCTCATTCACACCCGTCGTTTCTCACACTTACAGCTCACATTCGTCTCGAATTCGCCTATTTCTTTGGGAAAGACCGAACCACGAGTTTTCTTAGCTAAATCTTTTTCTGCGAGCTTCGTCTTAAGGCCGACCGACAGGCTATCGATTTTTTGCACTCGATAGACTTTTAACTCACATTGGGGGCTGAGTTTGACTCCTCGAATGCGGAATAATTCTTCGTTCCATTGAAGTGAAGGATTTTCACCGATTTTCAATCGTGCTCAAGAAAGTCAATGTCATCACATTCCAAATAAACTATGCGTTGGACAGAAATAAACTCTAATGCTCTCAGGAAAAAAAAAAATTGGGTCGCTTGAGCCAACTCTATGAACTAGCAGGTGTTGAGCGGTTCTTCAGGGATAATCCCCAGCACGGAGCCTCCTGAGATCTCCGGTCTTTTTAGGGTCCGCTCTTTCCAACTACATTTTTACTTTATCATCACATACAGAGTATGTAAAAGAGAAAGTATTGCAATCCAAAAAAAATTCGACTTCAAGATTTTAATAGAAATACATGTTTTTAGTGTCCTAGATGCCAAAAAACACATTAACTTATTTCTGTCCGTCTGTCTGTATGTCTGTCTGGCGTCTGTTGGTGCCGTCCGAAAACACAATAACTTTTGAAAAAATCTGTGGACCGCAAAGAAATGTGGTGTCTACTTTCTGCATATAAATCCTAGTTTTGGTATTAAAACCCAATCCAAAATCTCTACTATTTCTGGTACTTTGCCTGAAATGTGAAAAAATAAAAATAAAATATGTTATTCATTTTTTATGCTTTTGATTCAATAAGCAGTGAACAACAAGTGATTAAATATAGTGAAGAATTTGTTGTCTTTTTAGTTACTCACATGACATTTCTGAAACCACCCTCAATCAGAAATTTCTATTGTGAAATATGGATCGCCTTACAGGTCTACTAAAAAAAGACTGCTATCAATAATCTTGAGTAGTTTTCAGTGAGAAATACACTATAAATATTCACATAAAATATTATATATAAAAAAGTGCATAAACAGAAAAGATTTAAGGTTAAGTTAACACTTATGATGTTAGACTATAAACACTGATACATCCATAGTTTTTATCACTCGCATAGCATTTCATATGAATTCTAAATCCTGCGGCGGCCTCATATACGCCATAATATGCGAAACCTTTGGTATGTGAATAACAAATATAAACCGACTTGTCAAACTATCGCAGTGCTGACAATAACCCCAACAAACAAAAAAAAGAGAGATGTGGCGTGAAGGCGCGATCATAACGTGCACGTCCTCGAGAGAGCGGGTCGTAGATTGAATTTGAATTGAAAAATGCGTTCTTAACAAATTATAGAGTAGGATGTAGATTACAATTAAAAAACAATAAAAATAATAATTGGAAAACAATTAAAATTAAAATAAAAATTGATGAAAGTTAAAAAACATTTTTAATTAAAAAAACAATCTATTGTCTCAAATTTATACAATTACAAAAACAAACAAACGAATATTACAAACTAACTTCACAACCTAACTTCAAAAACTATCTTTACGACAGTATCATGACGCCAGCAGCAATCGAGATGAGAAAGTCACGTCTTGTTTTCTTAAGCGTTCATCGGTAGGTTTATCTCTTTCTTGGACTGTACGGTCCTTCCTTTACGTTCGTAAGGTTTTCGTAAGAGTGAACTTTCAAATGTTAGGTAGTGGTATGATCGTTCGAAACTCAGTTGAAAATGATAGGAAAACTTGGTTTATCATTCGCACTGAGGGAACACGGTGCCCATACGCCAAGAATAAACTACAAAAAAGACAGAACAAAATTCTGATGCTCTCAGAATTTTTTTTTGTAATGATAAAGTCAAACCATATGGATGGGCCGGTCGGTTATTCCGAAAAGACCAAGCCTCCGTTTTCTCAGCTAAATTTTTTTCTCATCGCTTGGTCCATCAATTTCTTTCTACTTTATAGACATATCGACTTCGTGGTAGTGAGTGTGGATCCGAAAATGTGAGGTGGTTGAATGTTCGATTGAAACCCAGTTGATAGGAAACTCTTCAGGAAACGCGTTTTCCGATCCGTATTAGGGAAATCGATGCCAACATGCCAAAAATAAACTGAGCGTTGGACAGAATGAAGGTCCAGCGCTTTCAGCAACAATGTTTTTGGGCGGTTAAGCCAACTCGATGGACCGGCAGGTGCCCAGGGCTTCAGCTATGGCTCAACCCGGGAAAGGATGGCCGATAATTTTCATTCCATCTACAATGTTGCCAGAACGACCCACACCAGTTTCGCTATTACCCTTGCCACTTCTGCCACCCCAAATATCCAGCAATTTCACGAGCTCACCATAACCCAACGCTGGAACTTTTACAGATCCGCCCACTCACCAAACCTTTGCAAGAAAGTTAAAACGAGAGCCGTTGCGTGATCGTCGCAATTTATATGTGGGGTCGCAGGCAGTATTTGGTTATCGAGCTAAAATATATATTGTAGTCCTTGGATTTTTATTTTTATTTCTATGTAATATTAATAAACGGATGAAAAAATGTATAATCTTTTATACAAAGAAAATAACATTTTCTCAGGACGTAATTTCGTAATGGAAAAGTCGCTACCAGAGAATTATTGGCGGATAATCCACAAAGCGAGAGAGAACGGATTTAAAAGAATAAAAACAAAAAAAAACTATTCCGTTGAGAGGTTTCGGAGTATACATAATAAATCCTAAAGAGAAATACTTTGGTTTGAAGTCACGTGTGTTGCCTGGTAAATAAAAAAAATAAAAGAAGAGAAAAAGATAGCAGGGGAACGGGAGAGCGTTCTATTGCCTCGGACGTTTCGATTCGCTATCGCGTAAACAAAACGTCGCTCGGGGGTTTGGCCAGAGAAATTAATTCCTCCCTCTTTTCTAGCACCTTTTTTAGCTTTCTCTGTTTTGCTTTGGTCCTTCTTTTTCCGATTCTCTTCCACATACTCATTCTCATTTTGCCAACCACTTTTGTTCCGGGTTCGTAGCATTACTGTTGACTAAATAGCGAACAAACTAAATAGCGACCACCATAAGTGAAATGCACCATGTGTACAGCAGCAAAGAAATGAAATTGCATACGCGTGAATAGACAGTAGTAGGACAAAGTCCGGGAAGCATTGACACACGGATTGTCGGAAAAGTTTTGAAAATACGAGGGATAATACCCTATGAGGGTTGCGGTCAGACCAACATCATGTTTGTATGCTCCAGAAACGGAGATAAGCAACTTTCATTACTTCCAAATACTCAATTTCGGTTAATTAATTATGTAATTAGTTTATTATTCAATATAATTAGATAGCGACCTACAAGCTATATAATTGAAAATTTCGTCTGTATATACACAATCGGTTGAACAATTTATTTGCAATGACTCCCATGGAAAAAGTAACCCCCATCACTTGCGTTTGACCGTTTTATTTCTCCATTACTTACTATCGCCACTGTTGCTTTTTACATATTTTTGTTTTAAAAGGCATTCAATACAAAAAAAAACAACCGGTTATCATAGATTCCATTACAATACACCTGAAAAAGTAAACCGGATGCGCAAGAATGAAACTAGACATTTCAAAATACAGTACACATGGTTTTGTTGCAGAGTATCAGATGTTTCAGTCATACTTTACTCTCGCCATTTTTCGTATCGGATTTTTATCTCTTTTATACAAAGCAATGTACACAAATGTTCCAACTAAACATTTCAAAAGGTTCGGGCAGAGCTTAAAATAAGTCGTACGTGCAGATTCAAACGTTCAAATTAAATATTCGCTTTATTTCAAGCTAGGAATCGCAAGTGTCAATAACTGATCAATTCCACTGCGAAAACTGTGAACGAAGATTATTTCCAAAACGTCCGAAAATTGCCTTTTCAGAGACCTTTCGATATACAAGAATAGTATAAGACGTTGAAGTAGCTTATTTGCAAGTTCAGTTTATTTCCAATGATAAGACTGTTTTCCCGAGCTTGTCAAGCATGATAGGAGACAACCTTGACAGGACAATCCAGCTGTGACGTTAGATCGTCGTCCAGGAGCTGATACCGAGCTTATGGTAGAACGTGGAGTTTCTGGTAAATGTAGCAAGAATCGCCAGGGACTCTGACTAATTGTGCCAATACCGATTTAAGACGCTGCGAGATCACATCCCACTAGCACCATTTCCCGCTGGGAAACCTGGACAAGGAAATTCGATTTCCTGTCTCTAAATAAAGCCTTTCTCATTCCAGTCTGCTGCTTCGATCCACGAAGCGCCACAGTATTGCCTTCCTTTGTACTGATGAAATGTTCGCTTTTATGTTTCTCAGTTATTTCCCGATATTCATCCGGATTTCTTCTATTTCAATAATATCTTTAATCCATAATTATACTGTGAGAAAATGGAATACCAGAATGCTTAAAAATTGCATGATTGTCACGTGGTGAAAGCATTTTCAAATCAAGAGCATTACGATCAACGCAATCGAAGGTTGATTAAAATAAATATTTCTCGACAGATCATTTGCCGGACATTGCGTTTCGTAGTATGGGAATAACCATAATGAAATTGGCTTTCTCATTTTGAAATATTATATACTAGTATCAAGACTCGTGGCCCCCTTACATTGACTAAAGAGATTTATAAAGGATTATACATAGTTGAACAAAATCACCGAACGTGGAAGGAGGCGCAATAGAAGCAAGATACAAGAACTTCAATTAGCACTTTGTGCCGGTGTAGCGTTCAGTTTTATGTTTCTCGGAAATTTTCCGATATTCGTCTGTATATTTCTGATTTCAATAACTATATTTATAATCAATAATAACACTGCCAGAAGACGACGAGGAGCAGCTAGAAAGCTTCGGATCAATAGCCCGCTTAATAATTGAATTCTTGTCACGTGATCAAAGCTCTTCCACATCGGAAGCAATAACATCAAAGCATTGAAAGTAGACGGTGACCATTCGATGAAGACGAATATTCGAACTTCAAAACGAACATTCGATTTATTCGAATATTGAAATCCAAATAAAGCTCGAAATTGGATAATTAATAAGGATAAACAAATAAAATTTTAATTTCCAGAAGTATTATGGAATAATTGAGCTTTTATTTAATTGACTTCAGTCAGTTGTTTGTACAGAAAAATCGACGTTTTCGGGAAGAAATCTCATACGCGCATCCGTCCCAATATCGCCGGCGCAGCCCTTCTTTCCCGCACATTTCTTGTCACCACAGCGCAGATCCACCACATGCATTTCTCCACAGCGCCGGTACTACGCGCCCGTATTCCCCCAGATTTCTAGTCTTCTCGCCCTTTTTCCTCCACATGGCGTTCCTACACATTTCAATCCAACACATTCTTTACTACACGAAGCGATACCCCACAGAGGCATTACAAGATGTTTCGGTCCCACACAACCTCTCCAACAAAAACTTTTACAACACCTTTCGTTCCTACACACTAACTCTGTCGATATCAATCGAAGAGAATATTGCGGGTCGGTAAGGTAGAACTTCGAGCAGGCAGTGGTTCTCACGCCATTCGGTATGGCGGACGTCCGGTGACACCATTTTGCCAGATGAGGTTCTCATAAGGCGATTCTAGGTTTCCATGGCTAAGTTTGATGAGGGCTCGATAGGGTAATCACTTAATGGCCAGATCAGGCTGAATAGTAGCACCGAATAAACAAATCAATTTGTTTATTTGGTGCATAATTTTGCCGGATAAGGGTCTCCTTAGGCAATTCTAGGTTTCCATGTCGAAGTTTATCAAGGGCTTGATAGGGACATCATTTAAGGGCGCAGTCAGGCGTAATCTCGGCGCCAAGTTAACAAATACATAATAACTTTGCCACCTAAGGGTCCATAAGGCAATTCTAGGTTTCCATGGCGTGGGTCAAATAAGGGCTTGATTAAGGTAATTACTTAAGGGCCTAGTCAGGCTTCATCATGATACCAAGTAAACGAATTAATCATAATTTGGGAAACGAGGATCTCATAAGGCCATGGTGAAGTTTAATAAGGCCTTGATAAGTCAAATAATCTAAGGCCCAGTTAGACTTGACCATGGCATAAAGTGTACACAAGTCTTTGTCCGCGAGCATTATTGGCGACTGTAGCCGAATGACGCTCGGCAGCTTTCGGATGCAGTGCTCCTGCGCGTAGCGATACTGCCAGAGTCATTTGTTTTCCGGGATAATTAAAAATGGTTTAAAAATTCTACGATTTCCCGGTTTTTTACATTTTTGGACAGTCGGAATACTCGAATAACCATTTCGAATATTCGAAAATTTCGAATACTCGAAAGATTTTGTCGAATATTCCAAAATTTCGAATACTCAATACTCGATTCGATTCGATTCGATCACTACTCGCACACCCCTAATTCAAAGCTTAATTAAACCTTATATTTTTTAACAGGCTATTTCCTTGATATTGTGAATAACTATCATAAAAATGGCTTTACAATTGTGCATTATTACATATACGTCTTGAAGCTATCATAGCATAATTGCTTTTGGAACGAAGATTATATTAGATTGAATAGATCGAGATAACTGAATATGTCAGGATGCGTACACAACATGTACCAATCAGGTAGATGTTTCCGGTTAAAGCTTTGAGCAATTTATCTCTTATGATGAATACCAAGATTGTTTAATTTGAAGGGCAAAGTGTGTTTACCATTGATCTAAATACTTGCCTGAATCTGAGAAAGAAATTGTGTCAAAGGAAATCGAGTAACCCAATCAGAAATTTTCGCTATTATTGTTAATGATTTATATCTATCAATGGAGTGAATGATTTCGCTTTATTTTTTTTCACATTTTGGTCCAATGACTTTTTTTGTACATATGTAACTACTCTACGAATCGTGTTGTAACGAAAGCCTTATACGTCCGAATACCATTAATCTCTAAATCGTAATTGACAAATCTATGGGTTCCCCCTCCCGTGACTCCGATCCTCAGAAAATATCCTTGATTCTTTTTCCCGTAAGGGGGTTTTCGACCCTTCGCAAAAAAAAACCCTTATCTCTTGAAACTCCCTTGAACGAGAATAACCCATCGATCCCCACACCGATCCACCTCATTTGCATTCTTACAACCCTATTATCGAACAGCGTGAGCAGAAGAAGCTGCGTTCGTAGAAGAAGTATAAGAGGAAGACGGTGATGAAGAACAAGCAGCAATACCCTCTGCTCCGTGCTCATCCTTGAAACGAGGGGCTGAAGGAGGAAATAAAGAAGGAAACCAAATGGCTTCCTGTTCCAAAGTATATTCTTGAGGATTCGGGCTCGCCAGCAATGACCTCCAGGTTATCGATGAAACCGACGTAGAGAGAGGGAAAACAAGGATAACTCGAGAATGGAGATAGAAAAAAGGAAGGGAGTGCAGGGAGGCAAGAGTGTACCATGAAAAGCCCTCTCAAGTCGAACAGGAACATGGAAAAATATGAAATTGCTTTCTGCTGGATACCAAGCATTTGCCATACATCTTCGACATCCAACGAGCGACAATATCGAACATTGAATTTTATGAATAACCAGCGTATCACTCACAATCACGCTTTTTGAATTTCGTTGAAAAAACGCAAAAAAAAAAATAACAGCCACTTATTTATCCAGCTGTTATTTTTCTTCTAGGTTTTAACAAAGGTGACGCTAAATAGGGATTCCACATTTCACTGTTGTCTTTAAAATTTTCCAAGCTAGATTCTTGTCTTACGACATTAATCATTATGAGAAAAGGGTCAGCTCTCTCGATTGTATACTTTGATTTTATCAAAGTATAATAATGGTGAGAAGCATAAAATTGCCCTCGAAAAAAAGATTATTAGCTTCGAGTCTAATACTTCGTCGGCTACCTTAACTGAGTTCAACGTCAAGTGTACCAACACACAGTATTTGGCACTCGCTTGAAACGGTTAAAGAAGTTGTGTGTGTATCGTGACTTTACTAGAGATTCCACGATTGGGGTCAATCAGTCACAACAACTGCAAAGGCGATGTTGAGGGTATCGGACCAACGAGTAGTTGATTTTCGAAACAAAAAGAAGTGAAGTTTGTTGGGAAGCCGGAAAGGATCGTGTTGTCACATTGTGTGTAGAACATTCGACCGTTGCTGAGGGCAACGTAACAAGAGTCCGACAGGGTTAAAAAGCCAATTGCCTCTGGCCCATGCGACATTCTCTGTGATAAAATGTGATGACTACTCGGCCTCTGTGAGCTTCAACTCCCTAGGGACTCATCGTTGCGTTGTCTAGGCTATTTGTCAATTTCAATATTAAAACACGTCCGCGAGTTGAGAGACTATAGTTTCAGTAACGATAGCACAGCTTGACCACGTTGTACTATTTGTTCGATTTCCCAGATCCGTGACAACATGTTGAAAAAAGGTGCAGGTCTACACATTATTACAGTAATTTGAAGGCACATTATGATGATCTAAAAAATTGTAAATTTGTAGAGTTTATTGTCAATAAATGAATCAATTGCTAAAATAATTCACAAATACCCCCATCACATCGGCGTCATGTATAACCGTCGCTTATTATTAAAACAGTCTATCACTATATTATAATATGGAAACTTAACCTTAGCCGGAGGGAATACAAGATACGCCATAAATTGAGTAACATATTGCTAATATATTGAATTTATGCGGTGATTGTTGTAGATAATTTGAACTTTAAGCTTCTGCATCGACGACCCATCGATACATCTAATAGATCTGAATAATTGTAATTAATTTATCAAATACTGATTTTCCCTTTTATTTAATTTACAAATACAATTTGTCCGTTTGACAATCCCGAAGGATGTTGAAATTTATCGTTCTGTATGCACACGCATCGAATGGTCATATTTAGTAATGAATCTCAAGACAGCCAGCAACTATGGCTGGAACGTAAAAATATACGAGAAGTTTTCTTCCCACTTTAATATTTTTTCAACAAATAGAAAATGGGGTCACCATTTTACGAGTTGCTGTAACGAGGCACAGATTTCTGATGGGAATAGTTCATGGCTAACAAATAATTCATTCGCCAATATAATTTACTAACTGAACCCGCCATGCATCTCTCCCCTTAAAATTAATTTCTATCACCGAGGACAGGACCGAGTGACAGGCTAACAGGCTTATGGTTATGTAACGAGGCGCTATTTGATGATGAAAATTATTCATCAACCAATATAATTAACTATTGAATCTAAAGCCACATCCATATGTGGCAACAAAATGTAGGACATGCTGAAAATGGAATAAAGTTGGTAAATATGTATCGCCTCTTTGAATTCATTATCCGGGGTCAGGACAGGGTTACAAGTTCACGGGCTTGTGTAATGAGGTACATTTTTTCAATCAAGGAAAACCGCACAATGCTTAATTCTTGTCAAATGATCACTAGCTATTAAAGTCGTGCACAACATCTGCCTCATATGTCTTTTAAATTCGATCTTTTTCTAATTCAGCAGAACCTCGTTTATCCGGCCTTCGATTAACAGAGGATCCTCGTTATCCAAGCCACTGGAGTTATAACGACTGTGCGTTTACCGAACGCACATTAGTGCGGATGTGGTTGGATAATACGGAATAGATCAGATGAACCGGATGAAACATTATCTGCATCATTGTATCAACATTGTATCAACTTGGTGCATACATTGTATCCATTGAGCACACATTGTATACTCATTGTATGAACTCAGTGCATACATTGTATGCACTGAGTAGCTTCGTTGTTGATACACGCATAAACTTGCGGTTTGTGGGTGGCTCGTGGGTACGATTCTGAACATGCACTTACTGACGACGAAATTAGTCAACCTGCGAACACTGAAAAAGAAATTGCGGACGAAATAGTAAACGACAAAACGGTTCAGATTCCGTGAATTAACCACGAATAAGCCTCAAAATGCTCTCGGAACAGCTCGTAAATACGTAAAAGAACATCTGGAAAGTACTGCTAGTAACATATTATTGTTAAAACGATGGCGAGATATTGCAGCTCAAAAAAGACTAAGCGCGTGAAAACAATGTTTTATCAATTTCTCAATACACTAATTGAATTTCTTGAACTGCTCTAGTAACAAGGTTGTTTACACCAACGATGAGCAAACTTGATGTTACTATTTCGAATCTATATATGAAAATAATCAAGTTGTTGTTTTTGCTGTGGTCGCAAGTATGGATAGTGATGAAGGTTATCGGCTATTGGCGACCACAGAACGAAGCTAAGTTGTTTCTTTAGACGTTTCAGCCCAGATTTGGGTCTTCTTCAGTACTTTAATCATTTAAGTGGTGTTCATTGTTAATCGTACTTAATATTGTGTTTTGTGGTTGTTGGATTTCCTGGCCGTGTGCTGTCAATGTTGTAGGTTGATATCAAGTAATGTGTATTGATGTTGTAAATTCTGTTTATTTAATTTTTGTTGATTCTTGAATCATTGAAATTAGAACTACATTCTGTGATCTGAGCCAGGAAACCCGGCAATCAGTGTACTACACAATATTAAGTACGATTAACAATGAACACTACTTAAATGATTAAATTACAAAAGAGGACCCAAATCTGGGCCGAAACGTCTAAAAGAACAACTTAGTTTCGTTCTTTGGTCGCCAATAGCCGATAGCCTTCACCACTCTGAAAATAATTAAGGTTTTCAAGTTGTGTGTGTCTTATCTGATCTTTGACTCATCAAAGATACGCGCTTTCCCTATTTCCTGGGATAAACGCTATTCTACTGTTGCTACAACAAAACTACAAAACAGTTTGATAATGGACATGATTCACGGCCACTAAATAACTTATCAGCCAATATAATTCTGTAACTCATATCAATAGAAAACGGAAGGTAGGGCTGGCTAAAAATGGAAGAACGTTAGCAAAAACCCATCTCCCTGTTAAATTTATTTTATGCACTGCGGACACGATGAGGTTATAGGTGTACAAGTTTGTATAACGAGGTACATTTCTCTACCCAAGGGGAACCTTACAAGATTTAAGAACAAGGTTTTTCGGGTTATTCTAGCTTTCTTTTTATATTCATCAACATTAAAGCGCTTCTCCGGTACTCTCGTGACATCAACCTGGATTTATGTCAGTGCGTCAAACGATACCAGGACAACGAGGGACTCGGAGTCGGAAGTGGGCCATTTCCGCAACGACCCCCAGAGCCAGGATTTAGGGTCTGCGCGCAAGCTTAGGACAGGGTTCTGAGGGGAGAGGTCGCTGGGAGATTGGGCTTACGCCTGAAACCCCCAACATTTACCGACAAGGAAAAGAGACGAAGAACCAATAGGAGAGAACCTGAGATCTCTTATGAAATGACGACACCACGAAGGCTTCTGCATTGAGTGGGGGATGCGAAAGAGGGAAAGAGCAACACTGGAAATCGTGAATTTACTCCGGCAAGCGGAATGACAGGTCGGAAAACTTTGGGACCAGTGTACATACCTATGCATACACCCTTTCTCTTTCTCCCTCTACTATTTGCCTCCACGTTTTCCACGCGTACAGAATAGGCCGCGGTGTTTTCCGGATCAGGGATTTTCGAGCACTGCGTGTTCCGAAAAATTCGCTTTGTGCGTTGTTTTCGTCGCTTGCAGCACGCAGAAAAGAAAAAAAATACACACACAAAACAATGGGAAAAGTACATCATGCATCAGAAAGGGCAACAGCTTCGGTCAAAAGCGAAAAAGCCTCGACTTTGTACTGTGCAGCCTTTGAACGGATGAATTCGACTTGACGGATTTGGATTACATGAGCTCATAGGGTTTCTATTCCAATGGAATGTAATGCGAATTTTTTGCATATCGTCTGATCTACTTCGTCAAAGCCAGACAATGTAGCACATACTGCAGACTCAAAATCATGACATCTGATTTTTGGAAGCAATATGCTATTGAACGAAATTTAACCATAACCGACTATACCTGTACATGAGGTAATTAACATGCAGTATCGAATTGGCCATCGGCCAGGAATAGAGTTCGATTCATAGTACCAACGTATGCTATGGGATTTCCGATTTCACACGTGTTTCGTTGCATCCCTTGCAAACGGCAGTTCCGGAATTCACGTTCTTAAAGCAAAGGTTTTTGTCAATTTTTCTATGCAAATTTTTCAAAAATTGTGGCAAATGCTTTCTTGCTGTGTAACTATGAAATTCTGCGCACGTGCAAAATTATTACGAGTTCGTGGATAATTAATCAGCCGAAATGTCTTATATTAAGGCAACGGAATACAGTTTGCTGAAGGAAATTTAATGAACATAATTTAATCAAGTTGGCTGAAACTGAATTTGATCTTGGATATAGCTGAATTACCATCACGCTTTCAATAATTTTGTCAAGCTAATTTACGCAGCTTCATCGAACAACCTGAGAATATAGAAGAAATGGATAACAGTAAAGCTGCACAAGTTTATCGATACCATGATTTTGCGAGGTTCTTGTTTTGTTATTTAAATATTCGGAGTAACTGACTCTTCGACAAAACGGTAATGAAAGATTTGCAAATACTTTCAAGGAACGGAATTATATGAAATTTCAGTTTCCAAAAGCAGGTAGTGCTGATCGTTAAATGCGACGGTTAAAGAGAATCGGGCGAAATTTCGGTTAGGATTTAAAAAAACGTTTTCAGAAAATTGGGACATTTAAAAAAACTTCCCTTCTGATTGGATGTAAGTCAACAAGAACGAAAAATTCATTCAATATCGTCTTCTCCGGAACACAAAAAAAAACGGCTAAGCCAAAAGTCGATTTGGGTCCAGTTTCAACACGAAGAAATATTTACCAAATGTCTCGGTAAAAATTTGTAACAAGATCATATTTCCATACGTAACTCAGCAGCTGCTCTGCTATTGTCCAGACTTCCACTCGACCAGACTGTGCAGCATAGTTTTCTATTTGATCTGACGAGTCTAGAGGCAGAGGAGCAAGAGAGTACTTAAGCCTAGGTAATGTAGGTGGATATACAATTATTTACAGTGTGGGTAAGGAGTAGACGATTAGTGAAACGCACAGCCGGAAATTGCCTCGTCCGTCGGCTGACTTACTCCGTCTATATCCTCCTGCCAGAAACCACACGTTGCACACGTCCGATTCATGATGACGATCAAGTGGAGAGCAGTGGCTTCCCCCTTTCCACAGACAGCAGATTCTATCAATTGGACATGTTTCCAGATCACCGAATTCCTCGATTCTACCTCGCTGGACGTATACCAAAGAGAATCTCCGGTTCGGAATCATGTAGTTACGTTGCTCGGTTGGCCAACCTGATTAACGTGCAAAGGTTTTTAGCTCGGAACAAAAAAAAGGCAGTAAGGAACAGGGAAAGGGAGGAGATAGAAAATAAAGCGTCATTGCTCGATAAAAAAAATCTCTAGTGGAGAAATTGCCTTAGCTAGCAAAAATCAAAGATACTACGAAAACCAGAGGTATTCGGAGGTAAAGTGCGGAAGTAGATATGCCATTAAGGGCCGGAAATGAGGGGTGTAGAGTCGGAAGTATGACAGAGATGCTTGAGCGGTAATAGCAAAGAAATTAAGAGAATGGAAAAGAATTGAGCCAACGGAAGCGAATGGGATGGAGGCGTTCATAGGCTCTACTTGCGCGGAGAACGATAGAAAAAGATAGATGATAAAAAAATGGTTAAAAAACGACACGTGGTGGAGTTTGGAAGGGTTTTTATAGATGGGTTGGGTGGTGAGAGTGAGATCGAGCGACAGAGACTCACTCACAGTTTAGGAGGGTTGCCGAATATTGATCCTCGTCTAGAACAGAGAGTCGAGAATGAAAGCCAGATTCCGAACCTGGGATTTGCCCAGGGATCATCAAACCCACTATTCTGTCTCTGATTCTCGCCTTGTCTTGCTCACTCATCAAATGCATCCGATGTTTTTTGGTTCTCATTCTTCGGAGAAAAATGCTATGGATATTTTCAACAGAGTTTGGAAGGGCAATTAAACAACAATAAAAAGTGATGGTGCAAAAGTTTTTGAGAGCGCGCTTGAAACATAAGCTAGCCAAAAGCTCCGATGAGGTTCTTTCTCTTGCTCCAGACTTAACAGAAACAGTAAGCTATTTTCACGGTTTACCACTTTGGAAAATGAAAATTCACGGTATCACAGTGTCAAGCTTTATAGTGATGAAAACTCCGACGGCACATTCACGCCTCTTGTTCGGTGCTAAACACTGAAGGATTTTGACAAGCGCAACATCTTGAAGGCGGCGTTTAGTTTAGAAATACAGTGTTGTTTGCTCGGCGATACAGTTACATATGGATCAGAATGCTAGTTAGAGGAGACTTTGTTTGGGAAAGGTTTCCCGCAGAGAAAAAGCTTCAGAATTGCCTTCCACTGTGACATTCGCTTTTCCTGACTAGTGCAGAAGTATACACAAGACAGGGCTTTAACTTTTGTTTTAAAACTTTCGATCCACTCATCCAATGGTTTCGATATTTTTGGTATTCAGATCAATCCACTCCCACTCCCTTTACTGTCAGAGAAGACCGAAAATATTTATGCATAAACTTGCCAATAAAATTGAATGTACAATTGTGATATAAAATTGAGGTACTTTTGAATGAAATTAAAGCTAATTATTGAAATTAATGTACCAAAAATGGATTCAACATCGTACTTGTACACCAAGAAAAAAGATTCCATTGATTCACGGCAATCTTCGTCGGTGAAAAGAAATATTTGAGTTTCAATTCTATTTTTATATTAAATTATCCGAAATTCAATAAAAAGTAGTGACTTTGGATCAAAGAAATCGTCTCTGTTATTTTTCTTGATTTCACAATAGAGGCGGCGGCACGCTTGAGATCTATTTTTTTTCCTAAACTACTAGGCAGATAAAACTGAAATTCAGAGAGAACTTGCTCAAGTACGGCAGAAATGGGCTAAAGTACGGGTTCCTTAAAACTCGAACCTAATTGTTCGGGAGACCCAGAGATAAAAAAAGTGAGGTTAGGTCCTATAGAAAAGTGAAATTCCCAGCAAATACTCCCATCAAGTATTTTTTATCAATGAATGAAGGAGACCGTTGCTTTAAATCAATGAAACCTTTTGTTTAAATCAATGAAACTGTGTCTTTAGTATATGCCCGCTGAGTAAATATTTCTTTCCAGACAATAAAATGTTCTTTTCTAAATTGTAATTCACTACTTAATTGAAATCAAAGAAATATTCCGTTGTAATCAATGAAAACAAAATGAACACACCCGTTTTCTTGGTATCAATTAAATCTTTACTCTCGGTGTAGTCAAATACGAAAAAAGTAAATTTAGTACACCAGTTTATGCATTAAAACTTTCAGTATATGCGCATTAAATTTGGAGTCGTTTTTTCTTACAGTCTTGTTGCCGAGCCTTTGAATAGGGATTCTGAGGGATCACTGCAACAAAATAGAGAAAGAACTTTATAGAAAAAAAGATTTAGAGTGCGAGCTTGGAACATAAACAAGCCAAAGGCTCTAATGGGTTTTCGTCTATTGCTACAGGCTTTATAAGAGCAGCAAGGTATTTTAACGGGGTACCACTTTGGGAAATGAAAATTTATGGCGGTACCGTAGGTTGGTGTAAAATTGAAATTGATGAAAACTCTGGCAACACATTCGCATCTCTCGGTCCTCTATCAACACTTGAAAAATTCAATAAACATGCTGAATAGTCGACACATTGGACGTAATCATGGGACGTCTTAATGGATGGTTTTAGTTAATAAAATACAGTGTGGTTTGCCGACCTATGAAGTTACATATGCATGAAAAGTTAGAGGAGGTTTTCTTTGGGAAAGGTGTTTGAGATCTCCTTCCACCGGGACATGCTCTGTTTTTCTCTTTTCCCTCTTTCGCCTCAGGCGCAAGCGCCAAAGTTGACAAAGTTCTGTAGTCCAGACGTATACACGAGACTTCAACTCTTGTTTCAAAGCTCTTGGTCCCTCAGCGGCTTGGCTCGTGTATTACAGCCGAAGCGACGTGAAATTCGTTCAGAAAATTTCATAATTCAATTCGTTATTTCGAGACCGTTGAGTAACCTTAAGTGAGAAGTAAGCTCACGGCGAGCGTGTCTTGGCACGAATTTCGCTCACTCACTCGATGCTTCTTCTTCTTCACATTGGGGTTCATGTCATTTTATTCCCCTCTCCTGCAGTTTTTACGGCATAACTCAAGAGTATTTCAATTAATGAATAATATTCCCCTTTTTACAAATGGAAATTAATTTACTGAATGTAAATACAAATAGGTCATGGATTTAGGATAGGAATAGTTCAAATAGTCGCATTCAATATAAAAGTACTTGACTACCAACGGTAAATGTGCGGCCAATATGCATTTTGACCAGTCACTCGAGTTAAGCTGTATTTTCAGCTGCCGGTATTCAGATCGGTGACCATCTGAATCTGCACTGGTTGGCGCAGTGAGTCGTTCAGCTGGTGATAATTCTTCCAGTGTTTGGGTAATTTCTCTACCATCACAAAACTCCGTTGAAAAGACCGTGCCAGCATAGGATTTTTGTGGTTTTTCTATTTTTTCATAGTAGGGAAAACAACTAAAAGCGTAGATTCTATTTTTATTTACAGCTGAAAAAACAAGCGAAAGCTAAAATTTTTGTTATTTAATAGTTGAAAAAACAAGCAGGAGCGAATATTGTGATTATTTTTTTTTTTTTCATAGTTGAACAATCAAGGAAAATCGTAAAACCCCGCAAAGCATTCGTGATGAAACCGACCAAATAAAACTAAAGATATATCAGAGATTTACCTGAGTGAACACAATTCATATATACACTGAGAGAAATAGATACTAAGATTTTTAATATCCGATATACTAAATATTATATACTATCGGATAGTATTTGGATAGTACCGTGTATTGTGTGTATTGTAAGGGTTTATTATACGGAATGTACTTGGTACAATCAGATATTAACCATTACTATAATTATACTAACTGTTGCACTCCAGAGAGTGATCCCTATACGAAGCATCCAATATACTATTCGATAGTATATTTTTACTATCGGGTAGTATCTATTTCTTTTAGTGTATTCAGTGACATAACCGTCAGTAAACCGTCCAGTGCCACGAATCAAATTCCCAAATATTTTTAACAGTATATCTTAATCTAAAGTTAGCAGCCATTTATCAATCAGTGACAAAAAAATTTGCCGAGTATACTACGCTGGAGAGTCCCGATTTAACAAATGCAGTGGTGGCTCATAAAATTAGGTAAGTTGAGCCAGTGTTCAGACCAACTGGTATAAACTGTTGACCTGAAAACCGCCTCATCGTTTATTCAAACTCGCGAAATCCGGAATGAAGTAGTGTGCGTAAGCAAGTCTACATTCGAGGCTGATAATTTTAGGGTATATCCGATCAATATGCTAATCCAGCAGATGGTCCGAATCATGAGAGCGATGATTTTGGCTCGTGAAACAACGTATGATCGTTTGTCCATCCTCGGATAAACGTAATTGACGCAATTGTTTAGAGGAGGGTTTGGGAGCATGCACGGCGGCTATAATTGCGATTGTTTAGAGAGTCGCTACCCAACACGAACATATAAGTACGCTGAAGTAATACGTTAACATGCGTTGTTCGTCGGGTCGAGCGATTCTGAATACATAACCATTCATTCCGGTTAACTTCATTACCTGCGAGTTGGAGTATACGTCATCGCGAAACCACGAGACAGACCCACAAACGTGTAATCATCCACGTATTTGTGGATTTTCAGTTTGTACGGAGCGCGCTTTCGAACAGCGGAATGCTTTTATCAACATTATTCGTAAATGAAACGTCTCTGGTTGTGTTATTATAATAACATGTGCTAGACTATTATTAAATTTTATTAGAGACCGTGTCGTTACGGTATTCTCTGTCAATTCAGCAATTTTTTTTGTAGAGCATCTAAAATCTGCCCCATGATTGAGCATATCGAAGTATTACTAAAAAGCATTCCATGTGGTTTTTTCAGATTTATTAATCCAATAGTTTTGAGATTCTTTTTTTTTATTTACCATATCTCGGAAACTTTGAGTTAGGTGAAAAAAATTTCCATGTGTTAGTTTTTGAATGGAACATTTTTTTATATTTTAACGGTTTGGTGAGCCAAAAATAAACTGGGGTAGTTATTTTGTTATGCAAAAACGGATATTTATTTTTGGCTGAAAAAAATGGTAGAGTATTCCTTTATGTTTGTCGATATCGCCAAAAAATCAGCGGAGGCATGGTTCAAGGTTTTCTGGGTCAGAAAATAAATTAACAGACAAATTATATCGATTACGAACGGCATATTGTCAATGCATTATTTTTACCCTGAAAAAGCTTAAAGACTGTTAATGTTCTTTTATTTCCAATGACACGAAAATGCACTAAATTTTTATTATTCGATTTGTAATTGGAAAGCTATCATGCACTACTCAATAATCATAACGGGAACACGAAAATGTTTGAAACTCGATACATGTGCGGGTTGTCAGATGCAATTGACGTTGCAGAAATATCATTGAAATATAACCGTGCGAAAGGGACTTTGATGTATAAAAAAATACGTGTTATTATTATAATTCACAAATTAGCCATTTTCGTATATATCGATATCAAACGCGAAACTGCTGACAGATGTTTGTGCAAGAACGTGGAAAATGAAGAAATATATTTTCCCCTCATTGCGTTGAACGTCTTTTTTTTGTGAAGTTCTGTAAAGCCTCTGCGAACTTTGTGTTATTTTGAACCTGAGAGTCGAACGTAAAACTCAAACGATGCCGATACACAGAAATATTTTCATTGTGAAAATAATTTAAACACGTGAAAATGATTTAAAAGCAGATTGATATGTTTACGCAGTTTTCCATATTCAGGAAGTACTTCGTTGCGAGTAAATAGAAAGTTTCGACAAGATTTAGTGCAATAAGCGCATCTAAAATTTCAACAAATTTGTTTCTGACAGTCCTAATAAAATACGTCAGATTGATGGTATTGGGCCGGCTGCCTCCTAAGAATTTCATAGGAAGGAGAGCCGAAGAACACCTGTAGAGAACAGGGTCATCAAGGTTCGTTCACCTCGGCCTCCGCGCAGTTCTGATACCCGGAGAGACTTCAACTCGAGACTCTCCACGTTCTCCGGTTAATATAAAGAGGAAAATTAAAAGGAGTTTCGATCTCCCGACTTTTTTTTAGTTTCTCGAAGACCGCAAGGTGCTTTGTAATCTATACGCGGTCTACAGACTAATCATTCCAACTTATACGTGAGCTCACTGATAAAACCACAGCCTGCCAAGGCTTATCAATGTAGTTACTAATTGCCTTGCCAAGGGACCGTAGACCCTCGTTTAAAAGGTCAAGCGACCAGAAGTAGCTTACGAAAAGGGGTGAAATCCTACCCGGGTAATCTCGGGACTTACGGAACGAGTAAATCTTCTCGGAAAGGATGGAAGTGCAAAACGGGGTCGCAACGCACGGCTCAATATGACTTTCTTCGTATTTACCTTAGCCCTCAGTAATGAGAATGTTCCAGAGCCTAACGAGACGCGAGAAAGATGAACACGCGTCGAAGAAGCACGATTGAAAGAAAGCATGCGCCAACACCCGGTAAAGGGGTGGTTTTTTTACACTTCGCTGAACTCAACGAACTCAATTCGAGCTCATTCGATGGAAAATCATTTGAGCACTACGGAATATCACATGACACCACATGACACGTAATTTCGCAGTAAGATGGCTCCCAAAGCGCACAAAATGGCGTCTCAATCGGAGTCAAAGTAGATTATTAATTTAAACTACAACGCGCAAGCTTATTATGAAAATTATAAAATAAAGCTGATTATTTTTCCCATCCGAATTTCGACCAATAGAATTGCACCATTCGACGTCACGTGGTACAACCTACACGGAATTATACTGATAATTTTTTGATAATTTTGTCTGTTGCTATATATACAAAACAAAAGACCATCCAGCCCTGTTAACCATCTGTCAAACAGACAGATTAAATTTATCAAACATAAACCGTAAGTTTCGTCTCATGGTGCAATTCCATTGGTCGCAATTTGGATGGAAAAAAAATCCTCCGAATACCACTCGAGTTTCGAAATGAATCTAATATTTCCCTCAAGGTTCCCTGCACACAAATGAGCTCGTCAAGTTTTCCAGAAAAATCACTCGCACTACGCGCTCGTGATTTCTTAACCTGGTAAACTTGACTCGTTCATTTGTTTGCAACGGACCTATCGCGAAATATTCGATAATTTCGAAGCTCTTGTGGTATTACGAATGAATATAATTATATTGTTGTTTTTTTGGACATATTGTATAAAATGGTGTACTTCGTAGTGCTTTTTAATTTAGTGCCCAACTCACAATTGCTTGGAAATTTACTCTTTATTGGAAAATAAAATTCATGATGTTACGCGAGAGCATTTCACCACGTTTCGATTATCTTTTAGTCGAGCAATTTGAGTGCTGGAAAATATATTTCCTGAACCTCTCGTCGGGCTGGCATTGGGGGCTTCCGCCAAGGAGTAGTAGCATTCGAAGCAAGCCGTCGGGATGAGAAGCACCATCCTTTAACGATTTCCGGCCGTCTAGACAACTCGACATTTTTTTCTCTATTTTATTCTATCACTTTTTTTTAACGCCTTCGCCTTCACAATTATTAAGAAGCAGAAAACTTGTCATTATTTCTTCTTAATCCAGTTAAAATGAAGAAACCTGGTAAGATCTGTAAATGTGTAAATAAATTGACGATTTTCTGCCGTCTAGAAAAATTAATTTTTTCCTCTATCTTATTTCACACTTTATGTTTGAAACTCGGCCTTAACAATTTAGAAGAATCAAATGTCAAAACTTTTTTTGTGTTATTGACATCTTCCGTTGGAATGAGCCACCGTTAACGATTTTCGCTGCTTGATTTGGACTTATTGACCTCTCTATTTTATTCTGGCATTAAAAAAAATTATTATCGACTAAACAATTATGATAAAGCAGTTGTTAAAACTCTTCCCATTTTAGAGCGAATGTGAGAACGATAAATTGCTGAATAATGTGAGAAAACTCAGTCTTTTATAACTCCTCCACATTTCGACAGCTCGATTTTTTACTCTATTTTATTCCACCATTTTTTTGCTACCTAGGACCTAACGAATCGGAGGAATGAGTTGAACAGGTGCTTCTTCTGATTTTTTTTTAATAAAAAAATTTTCCATCATTTTCGAAACATCTCAAATTTGGTCTCTCCCTATTTTAATATGCCACCTATAGAATAATTATTATCGGTAAAAAATGGCGTTAAAGCAGTGTACAATCTCTTTTAATCATAAAATAATTTCGAGACAAATAAATTTCTAGATAACGTGTGAAAATGATTGCATGTCTGAGTAAAAATAGGGACTGAAACTAGAGAAATATGACGATGCGAAATCGGTGAGAGATCAGCGTTACATCGTTCCTCGTGAATGTAGTGAGATTAATGACGTCCCGTGGGAAAATTGCGAAAATCGTGGGGGCAAGTCCCGGTG
Source organism: Tromatobia lineatoria (assembly GCA_949699805.1). Lineage (NCBI taxonomy): Eukaryota > Metazoa > Arthropoda > Insecta > Hymenoptera > Ichneumonidae > Tromatobia > Tromatobia lineatoria. The sequence goes on along the minus strand of OX453045.1, from coordinate 13,718,172 downwards.
TGTAGATAACGATCATGAATGTCTTAGGAAAAGCAGAAAGTACGAGCGCGCACAGGGTATAGTCTCGATCACGCGTTATTGCTGCCTCATGACCAATTTACCAAGCCCAACCCCTACAGACCGCTCCCTTAGGGGCGTACTACGCCCTTCACCCCTTTAGCTCTTTCTTGCTTGATAACATGGTCTTAGGGCTTTACCTTCGTTTCGAGTTATTTCTCCTCCGTTTACTCTTCTTTAACCCTCTTCAGAGAGTTGTAGACAGATTCTGCCTTTTTGATTAGCGGTTGTATATATATACTAGGGTGGTCCTTAGACGGGGCATTTTCGAATTTCAGTCCTGTTGTCCCACAGATTGGTTCAAAATAAACAAATAAACTATCCTGAATTTTTTTCAGATTTTTTCTCCCACGCTTAACCCTTCCCCACAGGCATTGAAGTTTTCCATTTAAAATACATGGGACTTTTCGGTCTTCGCAGTCAATATTTTATTGCGGAACTATTCGTCTGTCGAAAAATCTGAAATGTACACAAGTTACGCTGTGAAAATACTATACTACAAGGGAAAAAATCACCAGCCCCCCACCCTCAAACCTTGTATATATTATACAGATTCTTGCTTCTAAAAAAAAAACGAGAGTTGAAGTTTTTCAATGGATTTATCGGTTTGACGCAATATTTTACTACGCAACTATTTGTTAGTCAAAAATTGTAAAATTTACACAAATAACGTATTGGAAAATTAAAAAATAAGACTTGTTATCTAAATTTGCTTGAGGATTTGTTGATATTTATCGAACAAACAACAATAAAAGTCACTTTTCCAAATGAAAATGCATTATTTCCATCAGTTTTAATTGTATTTACGTGAAGCTTGGTAGATATATGTTTTAAGAGGTGCTGATTTTGAATCTCTTATCAGAAATTGGAAATTTACACATCCAATATCGCGGATTTAATATGGCTGACCGAATTCGTGAAATTTACTGTGATCTTGAAGGGAAATAGTGTACATGAGTTTTTAGGGTCACTGATTCCGAACGTGTCATCAAATTAATAAAATTCAAAATGGCGGATAAAATATGGTGGACAAAAATCCGAAAAGTTACTTGATTGGAACGAAATTCGATACTCGGAAGTTTTCGGGGTCGCTGGTTACAATCCAAGCTCAAAATTCTAAATTTTATTATTTTAAGAATTTAGTCCGCCATATTGTATTTATGAATTCTCATATTCTATCAACAGATTTGAAATTAGCGGCGATCAGAGTTAATTTCACGAATGCGGTCAGCCATATTGAATCCGCCATATTGGATGTTTGAATTTCCAATTTCTGATAAGAGATTCAAGATCAGCTATTCTCAAAACATATATATATATATATATATATATATATATATATATATATATATATATATATATATATATATATATACCAAGTGTCACGTAAATACAATAAGAACTGATGGAAATAATGCATTTTCATTCGAAAATGTGACTTTTATTTATATTTGTTTGTTAATTCCAACAAATTCACAAGAAATTTAGATAACAAATTGTATTTTTCAATTCTCCAAAATGTTATTTGTGTAAATTTTAAACTTTTTAACTAACAAATAGTCGCGTAGTGAAATATTTATTTCTTAAAACCGTTCATAAGCCCATTGAAAAACTTCAACTCTCATTTTTTTTTCAGAAGCGAAAATCTGTATAATATATACAAGGTTTGAGGGTGGGGGGCTGGTGATTTTCCCCCTTATAGTACTGTGTTCATAGCATAATTTGTATAAATTTCAGATTTTTCGACCGACGAATAGTTCCGCAATAATATATTGAGGGCGCAAATCGAAAAGCCCCATGTATCGTAAATGGAAAATTTCAATGCCCGTGAAGGAGGGTTAAACATGGGAGAAAGAATCTGAGAAAAATTCGAGATGGTTCTTTATTTAGTATCTAATATATACTTACATTGAGAAAAACTCACGTCATCTTATCAAACTTACATTACATTACATATGCTCAAGAGTTTCAAGATTATTTTGAATTACATAGAAAAAAATTCAAATCATTCTGCTGGTCTTTTAAATGAAATGATAATTTATAATTTATTATCATCTTGTTATGAACAAAGTTCGTTGGCTATCTTCTCTGTGCAGTGTGACTTTCACACCCTGAGCACTTCCTACCTTGAAAACATGATCTTGGGGCTTCACCTTTCTTTCGAGTTATTTCCCTCTCAATCGTAACCTCTACTTTCCCTCAACTCTCTTCAAAGAGACGTCCTCTGCTTTTTTGAGAGTTTTGTATTTTTATATACTCAACGTGGTGTTAACTGACGACATCTGGTCACAATTATATTAATATTTTACATGAGTTTAAAATGTAAGCCCCTTAACCGGGCTCTGAATAAAGTAATCATTTATAATTTATTCCCATCTGATGGCAGCTAAAGTTCGTTTGTTTTGTTTTATTACCCCTTCGGTGGAGCAACGTTTCGTCGAAATTCTGCCACCGAAAGGGTTAATGACGTACAACTACGGTCATTTTCACTTTATTTTTTAGCCCATAAACAAGTTCGAAAGACCGAGAAAGTATAATCTGGTCAACGTTAAGAAACGTATATGAAATATTAACGTGGCCGTAATCAGTAAAACAAGGCAACAAAAAAAAATAAACATATCCCGGCCGATAAATTTTTATTTTGCTACCTCCATAATATAATACATTTTGCTAGAATGTGACACATAATATGAGGATGGATAATCGACTATTGGAGGCCAAATTGATTGATGTTATTCCATTACACTAAAGAATTTCTATAGTCATATGTATATTGAAAGGGACCCACAACAAGGGTTAAAACGTCTAATAAAAATTCCTAAATATGATGGAATAACATCATCCAATTTGGCCGCTAATAGCTGATTATCCATCGTCATCTTTCACGAAATTCAGCCGCAGCATCATTAACATACGTGACACTTTGAAAAAATCGTTTTCACGCTATAACTTTCGCAATTAAAGAGGTTCTGGGCTGAAATTTTGTACATAAATAGACTATCTGTAAAACATTATGTGTACCAAATTTTGATTTTATTACAATTTCGATTTTTTCAAAAACCTCTGCAAATACTATAATTTATGCAAATTCTGAGATATCCAGCTGCAATTGCCGATATGATTTTACGATTATTGATTTCCAATTAAGATTTTGGTCTAATTAACTGTTGACTGTCAGAAAATTTCGATATTGGTGAACAAAAAGAAAAAAAAAGCTTTTACGAAAAAAAAAGTTCGTAATTTTTCACAGATTCATCTTAAATTTTCTTCACACTCAGACGACCCTTTAAAAAGATATTTGGTAAAAATTTGACACCAATCGGTTGAGCGGTTAAAATTTTATGGCATTTTGAATTATTTGAAAAATTTCGTTCGAGCACTTGCTCATGCAATGTATCGGGTTTCAATTTACTTTACTTATGGACTATCATTACACAATTTTTGTGTAACAATTTTACACAAATCGGTTGAGCGATAAAAAATTTACGTCACTTTGAATTGTTTATAAAAATGTCTTCCGAGTATAAAAAAGCCTGCAAAGTACAACCTTGCAAATTGCTTCCTCATTATTTTTTGCTTTCTACAAAGCTGAAATTGATCAACATACTTCCTCATAGAGATAGCTTTGTACAAAGCAAAAAATTATGAGGAAGCAATTCGCAAGGTTTATTTAATGATTCTGCAAAAGTCGTACTTTTTTAAATCATTTTTCTGCTTATTGTCAGCCGTACCTTTTCAACAGTACATTAAATAAATTGATTTCCAACGCAGATTTCTTTATTTCTTCATTATCTCGAAGGTATTTTTTTTAAATTGCGGAAATGAGTGCTCCTTTTCCCAAAACCTTGACCAAATAACATTGATTCAAGCCGCACTCCTGTTTGAATCGAATATTCGAAAACTTGGACGACAATTTTTGTTCGATTCTTAAAACCATCATGCAATTCCGGTATAACCTAAAGTCCGAAGATTTCGTATTACCAGTACAGCACAGATTCCTATACTCAAACCCCCAAAAGTTCGGGTAAATGCTGTAGAGCTTTCGAACCTTGTGTATATCAAGTTACCTCCCAGAAACAAGAAATTCCATGTAGGGTCATGTAAACACACGCAGAGTCTATAGTCATGTAGATCGTAAGTAACACAAGGTGTTTATGGAATAACGAGTCGTTACCAACCAGTGTTGCTGCTTCCCTCCAAGCCAGTGCAAAAGGGACAGCATCGTTCATTATTACCTTCCTCTATTATCCTATTTCCGGTAACACATCTGCTCCGAGAGTTCCGAGTGTGCTCAGCATTATACGAAATATAAAAAACGCTGCGAAGTAACGAGGAGATGAGGAAAATAAATGAGGTAAAGAAGGAAGAAGAATGGGGAAACAACGGAACAAACGAGACACAGAGACGATAAATGTGAAGAAAAATGGCCGGAACAGCAAAGTGGTTCGCTCAGTTTCTTCAACAGCGTAACGAGGAAAACACCTTTTTCGCTCTGACCGGTTTAAGTGCAGTGACACGCGCCTACCTTGACGTCAAGCCAACGTGCCAGGGTTCACGGAAGGCAAAGCTTGAAACAAGCTACAGCACCACCAGCCGGAAAGCTTCACAGCTGTCAACCGGATTTCTCCATTCTGGTTGTATGTACTAGTAGTCGTGTTGGTAGTCGTACTGCAGTCGTCGATTAACTCGGTGTTCCATTGAAGCTGCCGCCTGCCCCACGAGTTGCACAATGGCGCCAATTATCCGGACAACTTGGTAGCCCATTCTTCTGCGCTTTTTTATTCGTGCCGACAGCGCAAGGTCTCGAGCATCCACTCCAACCCTTCGTGTACCTCCAACGGTTACTAATTCCGAGATATAATAAAAAGAGAAGAAAAGTGTGAGCGACCAAGAGGATATCGATTCTGGGATTAGATTCTCACTCGATCTCACTCAAACTCGATTGTCACCAAGTGCACGGAAACTTTCGATGCTTTTCACTCCATTCTTTATTCTCGATTTTTTTCGCACCTCTACGGCAGTCAATCAGTGGCCGGGGATAGAGACAAAAGTGAGCCATTGAAATAGCACTTGTAACATTGGACAAAACTGCTAACACTGTTTGTTCTGGTTGAATATATTGAGAGACTTCCGAGCTTTTTTTGTCAGATCAATATCATTGATATTTATTGATGTATATTTTGTTTGGATGAGGGTTTTTTTATCACCAAGAATATATGTGCTGTTGATTGTGTAAATGGATTTTTTTTACGGTGTGATAGACCCATCTGTCTCTTCTGGGTCACCTGCGATTTTTTACACATTGCACGTTTTTATACGAAAAATGCTACCTGCAACATTTCCAATAAATGTCTAGATGTGAAAAAAAAAAATATTCGGCTATCAATCCGAATAAGGTTTCGAATTAAGAAAATGCCACGCATTTTGATGGAAATTCAAAAATTTCAGATAAATTATGAGTTTAATTATTCTTGAAAACCTAAATCCATTCCTGGAAGATACATGGTAAGCTCAATTGAACATTTTTTGAATAATTTTGGCCTATTGAATTTTTTATAGAAGTACGAATTAAAAAAAATATATTTGAGGTAATCAAAAAAATTTTCTTTTGAGAGATCATAGCACATTTCTTCGAGCAGTAAAAGACGTGGAACAAATATTATTTTTACCCAACTGCCTTTCCTTATTTGACTTTCGACTACTCGGAAAAAAATTCGTCTCGGAATTAAAAGCGCCATTTACATCAGCCTAAGCGACAAGAGAAAAGTGAAGAAAGTTTTTGCATCTGGAATAAGAGGATGGACGAATTGTGAAACTGCAGCCACAAAGCTCCGTGACGAAATTGATAATTAAAATTTATGATTACGTTAAGCTGCTTACTTTCGCTCTTTCTCTCTCTCGCTTCTATATGTTACGTAGTCACACAGTACTAAGTTATGGGCTTTAGACACCTTCGAAACTTTCGAAACAATCATCGTTCTTCTCTCGCTCTTCGCTCAGAGGTCTTACGAATAATTAAGCGAAGCTAGATTTAATTTTCCCGCTCGGAGATTTTTCTCTTTTATGCAGACGCTGTCGGTTGAGCTGAAAGACTTTTTCCTCGTGTTAAAAATAATTTTCATCTTTTCTACGGTAAAAAAAAATCCATTGTATAGCTCAACTGAGAATCTATGATTATTTTCAAGAGAAATTGCATATGCAGCATAGACTCCCATAAGTTGGCGCAAATTCAAAAAATCACGACAGCTGCATTTTACTCAGGCTCAATCGATTTATACTAGTAAGTCACAAGTAATATAATTATGTCTAGTCTGATATATAGAATTGGTTATGCATACCTTGCATAAATTCTATAGACAATCTACATATAATTTATATATAAAACCAAAAAAAAACGCCACGGTATTGAGAGAATAGACGTTAATCAAGTAGCTATAATACATATTGACTAAACATTAAACAAATGTGATGACCAATTTCATTCCCAGTGAATTCAAGCAGCGTAGTTAATCGCTTGTGTCAATGGTATTTACTTATAGCTGAGTGAAGAGAGGGGAGAGAGTTAACGGAGGGAAAGACTATTGGGCGACTTTCCTTTAATGCGTTGTAGCCTCTTTCGTTTTTCCTTTCGTTATTCTCCCCTCGACTTCTGTTCATTCGTTCTTTACATGGCCAATCTTTTTTTCCTCAGTGAGCATAAGTTCCGTGTCTGACTACGAACGGACCTTTTCTACTTGGCTCATTCCGTGCGTCGATGCGAGGTCCGCCACATCGTGGCTAGCCACTGTCATCTCTTTCAGTTCCTAACTGTACTATACTGCGCACTGCCATTTGTTCCCTCCGTTCATCGCAGCTCGTTCAAACGTGAAAGTAAAACTACTGGAAAACTCGGGGACTGGAGAGAGCAAGGCCGTATGGGGCGCGGTGCACACCGAGGGCTTCTATCGAGAGTTCGATCGAACGCCAACGAAAGCGTCGCCTACCCGCGTCCTATCGTAGTCGGTCGACTGCTCAGCAAACGTTGAAACAACTGCCCGCAGCACGAGCCTATCAAGCTCTTCCTTTTACAAGTATATTTCTACAGACCATCGGCGGCGTGCAGTAACGGATGTAAGCTTCCGTAACCCTGCTCTTTCCGTCGATTAACGATCGTACTTCCTAATAAGTAGAGTTGATTCACTGTGAAAATTCGTGGAAGTCTTAAGAATTATAAAGACATAGCTAATCATTTTCAAACTAGTTCTTTGTAGTTATAATAGTTTAAAAAAAAAAAATATATTTCTCTAGTTATGGCAATTCAAAAATAGAAACTTTATTCCAATAATTATGGTAATTAAAAGATAGAAACTATAATTCAATTTTTTTTGTCGCTATTGTTTCGTAAGGAATTTGTTTATATATTGCTTTCTGTCATTCAGATTTCATCGATTTATTTATCGCAGTCACTCGGCTGCTCAGCAAATGTTAAAACAACTGTACGCAGCACAAGCCTTTCAAACTCGTTTTTTTAGAAATGGTATGCTACACACCATTGACGTTGTGCAATAACGGATTTAAACATCGGTTACACTGCGCTCTCCATTGATTAACGATCGTACTTCCGGACAAGTGGCGTTGATGTATATTTACTCAGAAGAATCCTATTAATCTTGGCTATTCTAATTTCACAGGTATTTTCCGCCTGATAACATAAATATTCTGTCATGTTTACAGTATATAAGAACTTAATATATTTACAGTTATTTAACTCACTTTCCGATCAACGCATAAAAATGTATCACTTTTCAAATTTGACATAAAATAAATTTAGAAAAAAAAAATTATCCTGCATAATAAAAGATTTCACTAGGTATGTGAACATTCAATGCGTTCTTGCATTCACGTCGCAATCAGAGTAGCTTGCGACTAACAAAAATCCGTACTAAAATAGTTTGATGAGAAAAAAACTTTTCGGACAAAAATCTTTTGTATTTTTTATGTTACAAGAGTAATTTTTGTTCGCGACGATTAATACCCAGAAAATGAAATTAGCCTTCCTCGTCCTCGAAATATTGATTATTTAAATCCACTGTTTTAATATAAGTGTATAGAAAACTAGCTTTTCTTATATCGTGCGAATGACACGTGTTTGCCAAAACACATGCCACACCTTTTGCCAAAAAGGTATCAATTGAATTGCCGAAAATTATGTAGAAACGATATCAAGTGAAGGAGATGATTTTGAGGAAGTACACAGTGAAACACAAACTCGATCGATCATATAATTTTCGAGATATCACGAATAAAATAAATGTTTGCGATCTGTGTATTTTTTCCTCGCGTACGGCGCGTCGATTTGCACCCGCTGACCGATCGACTTACCTGTCTTTTCATTGTCGAACTCCTTTAATGTGCAATATATTATATGCAAAGATATAAAAACCTATCTTAGTATTCGCCCGCTATTTATTTCCACGCAAATCCTCGCCAGAAATTTCGCTCACAAGATTCAATATCTACACAAGATTCTATAGACACTCTGTAAAGCTGAGATCAAAGAGGGGCATCGGCCCGAATAGGTACTTTAAACTTCGTAGGATGGGTCGCATCCTGCAGTGAGTGTCCCGACGAATCTCCTAATACTTGTAGATTCGCTTTCCAAGTTTCCTATAATTGATTTTCTTAGTCTCGGTCTGCTGATAATATCAATATTCAATAGGGCTGTCGTTTTCCTGAATTAAACCAATATCGACCGCCCAAAAGCAATATTTTCCTTTGATACGACAGCAAGTCATGTGCATGTCAATTGTTAAAACGTGTCGACTTGCACGTGAGTATGCGACGAATAATCCCGGGTAATAAACGTCTATCTTAATCATCTTCAGAGTCCAGATGGTATTTTTAGAAATAAGCCACTTTCGGAAGACGATGGTAACTTTGTTATTGATAGGATTATATAGGAAACGGCAGAGCCGGCGTGTCAGAATAGTAAGAGAAAGAGGGAAACCGACAAGATTTATTCATGCAAAACTTGAGGCTGTAATACTGAGTGCAAAGATACCCAATGTTGGCTGCACCGAATAAGAGGAGAAAAAAATGTTGGAATGAACGACGACGATGCATCTAACGGTTATATACAAAAGCTTCAGAATGCGCATCGTCAAGCACGAAGTGCTCGCTTCCACGAACGATTATAGTACCACCTGGGGACTCGTCACTTCCGACTCTGGAATTATGCGAGACTCGTTCCTAGGTGTCTACAGTTATATATATAACTATATATATATAACTATATATATATATGCGTCCTCAGTCCTACTCGTTCCCTTGCTTTTCCCCAGAGAGCAGCGCCATCGATTATGCCGTTTGTCATTGTTCTACCTTGCAGTAAGAAAAAGTTACATTTGTTTATTCAGTCGGATGGACGAAGATGGAAAAAATCCCATCTGATTAATCATGCAAATTGAAATAATTCATTTAGAAGCCATTCACTACGATTTTTATTCGAAACTGATTGGGGAAAGAAATTGTTTTGTCGTCCAAGTTCCGTGGCATCCCGGTGCAACTGTCATTTAAGTACGTCAGGCGCCGACCATAAGTTTTAATCGGTGTCTCGGCGCGCATCTCGTTGACTATATAGACTATCTATATATGTGTCCGTGGAGACGACCAAGTCGCACGTGGATACGTTCAAAACACGGACAAGTCCCCATCGTCCGTGTCGTACAATCGATCTACGACCTCGCATTTCGAGAGCTCGCCAAGAAACCCACTCTTGTGACTTAAGCCTTGGTGGCATTGTCGGACGGCACTTCAGGTGTCTCGAGTCCGTCGAGATTGCTCGCGATTATTTCGACGTGCACGGTCATACACCAGTATGTTCCGTACTCCACAGTGCCAGGACCAGAAGCTGCTGAGGCCAAGCTTTTCGCTTGTCAGACTTCCCCAGAACTCGAGAATACTCACACTGAACAATTATAGTTCTCGACATCTATTCTCGCACAATTTGACATTTATTTATACAGAAGACAAAAAAAGCACTGATCACCCGTCACATCACTTATTCATGAAATATGAATATGCAATTTCCAACATCAGCTTATTTCAACAGGATTGTGCGGATTACACTTTATCCATGTATTGACCTACTTACGGGCGGAGAGAGCTTGTTTTTCTTGGGAAGAGTACGACTTTCCGGTGGAAAGGACATCAAAAGATGATATCGCGTATTGGTAAGGGGAGGGGGGATGAGCAGGATGGGTTATCCTTTCGACCCCATTTCGGAAAATCGTACTCTTCTCATATACAGGCAAACTATATTCAACAGATAGTCAACTCTCTTTCACACAATATGTAAATATACCGGCATATTTATAGCGGTGAAAACTGTTCGACGTGTGAAGACACATTTTCCCCAAAGAACTATCAGCATATGCCCTCCCCACTAAATAACAAATATCTTTGACCTGCTTGCAGATAGCGAAAGCAGCATGAGGACGAGGTTCCTGGGGCCTCACGAAACCAACACTGTCGTTGTCTCGTGTAAAGTGCACCACCAAGTGCTGGACTTCTCCGAGGTTGATGATTATACCAGTGAGAGTGCCTAATTACAGAAATAACTAGAAAAAAAAACCTCGAAAATTGGACCGAATAGTGCTTTGAAAAGTGTGTACAATTTGGGTTAAAAACCGTGTGAAAGGTCGGCATTGTATAGGCGCGTGTGAAAAATGTGATGCGGTAGTAGTGAGTGCTTAAAGAGGCGTTTCAGCGGAGGATGGAAGACAAAATGGGGACTCAGTCGAACAATTTGGAGCCTGGTGACAGGATCGAGAGGATATCGGTGCTGGACACGAAGGCTAAATTTATATTCCTCCTCGGGCCGCAAGGACAAGTTTGATTCCACCCTTTTTATCTCCAGAATTTCACCAGTACGCTCAACTGAGTGTTAAGACACTGTCTGAGCATGAGGAGCTTTCGGGCAGCTGAAAGCAACGCAGTGGTTTCACTAGTCAGACATCTTAAATATTAAAAGCTTTGGGAGGATAAGGAACAAAGTGTCGAGGGTGCGGAAAAGAGGAGATCAAAGAGGAAGCTGGAGAGAAGAGAACTGAGATAGAAAACTCGAACGATGGATACAACAAAGCTGAACGGTACAGCGGCTCCGGGAAGTCCGGGACCGGAAGCCACTGCAGTACCTAGCTATGGTCTCACCGGTGACGGCAACATCGACTACATAATAAGCGATTATATGGAGCGGTTGGGCACTCGTTTGAACATTCTCGAGACCGAGCTCAAGTATGCATGGCGAGCGCTGGATCTACTTAGTCAGGAGTACATCAAGATGTGGGAGCGACTTGAGAAGCTTGAGGGGCTTCTATATGAACAGCAGACAGTCATCAGTCAGTTGATTGAGTTCTACACGGGCGGTGGTGGACCTGGTGGAGCTGGCGGCGGTGGGCAGCACGAACCTGTCAACGTCATAGAGGATAGTTTGGTAGTGCAACAGAGTTCAGTAGGCGAATTAGACGCGATAGCCAAGAGTCTCGGGGCAGCGATAGGAGTCGAGGAGACTAGTGTACTTAGGGAGAAACTGGCGCAACAGGAATTAGCGAGAATGCACGGTCTGACGCAAGACAGTACAGCTGCGGCCGCAGCTGTAACAGATATGCATCGAAACGTCAGAAGCCTTGAAACCTTGGAAACCTTGGAGGAGGAATCCAATATACCTGACGAAGCATTCTACAGAAGTCTCAACAATGCCTATCGTGAGGATCTCATATGCGGCGAAACGTCCAGACCCGCTTCTCAATTGGGTATGATATGGGAGGAGGCTGAAGATGTAGAGGATTCGAATGGAAAGAAAGATCCTGAAAATGCTAACAGTATATTTGAGAAAACTTCGGCCAAGGACAAAGACAACGAGAGATCTTCAAGCCAACAGCAGCAGCAACAAACGGAGAAAGAGATAAAACAGGATCTTAGCGAGAAGGAAGAGAAGCAACACATTGATGAGGACGAGGATGAAGGGGAAATATTCAGTGCTGCAGACTATAAGAATTATCGAGGCAATACACCATGTGTGAGCGAGCAGGATCTTGCTCAATTATCCAGGCTCAGTTCGCTGGATCAAGTAGCACTCGAAAAACTTCATGAGCTCGACAGACTCACGTGCAAACTGCAAAAGGACTCCCAGGACCTCATTGAGCTACAAACGAGACTGATGGAATCGCCTAAGCGCCAATACGCCACGGAAGCCGAGGCAAAGCTCGCCGAAGAGGCTAGCAGTATAGACGAGCAACTGAGAAAGATATACGCGGAAACGGATGTTGACAATTGGACGTACTCAAAGAGTCCAGGCTCAACGGGACGATCGATCTCACGAGTGAGCACTGATAGTGGCTTAGCCACTGACGGAGACTTTACCGCTCGCTCAATTTCGCCGAGATTGAGTTCCACACCGAAGAGCCATCTCGACTCGATATCCTCGACCTATACACCACCGCGACTCGGCTACACGTCGACGCTCTTGGAAAAGAGCCCCGAACCCGTTATCCAACTTCCCATCGACGTAGGCAACTTTGCTAAAGGTTATGCGGAGAACAAGGAACTTACCGATCTCATGGTCGAAAGTTTCGTGGCTGTAACATGCGCATCACCAACGATCTACAATACGACAACAGAAAAGATACCATCACCGACCCTCTCAGCGGGGAGTGTTCACAGCGTCCACAGTGTTCACAGTGTGCAGAGTCTGAGAACTCGTCGAGACGGTTATTTTGGTAGTGCTGCACGATTAAACTTTGAATTTCCTGAGAGCAGATCACCGCCCAGCCCGTCACCGAGTTCTCCACCGCCACCGGCACCGCGAGACTCGACAGACGCCTTCCTCATGCCCACCGTCGATCAAAGAGAATCCGAATCGAAGCGCGCTCAGAGTCCAAGCTTCCTAAAGAATTCCGAGAAGATGGTAGCCCTTGAACAGGGCAGACTGAGTCCACGTACACCCCACTCACCAAAATCACCGAGAGTCTCACCCAAACACGTTGCTAAGCCTTCCAACGCGAACATTGTAGCTGCCAAGTCGGACTCCGGCCTATCGTCTATGAGCGGCTGGAGCAGCTTGGAAAAATCACCCGGATCACCGAAGAGTTCGATAACGAAAATGCTCACTTCATACTCGATGGATCACGCCAGATCCGCACTAATGTCGAGTGCTCAGCCACTGAGAACGGCCAGTCCGATTCCTCCGCTTCCAGAGACTGCAACAACGACCACAAGTGCACCGGTTTTAACGCACGAACCCTTGTACGATACGCCCGAAGGGAGGGACGCTTTCGGCAACATCTCCGCTGTGGTAACGAGTCACTCATACCCAACACCGGCGAGTCACATGCCCCCATTCACGTCCATCAAGTCACCGGCTTCCAAAGAAGATTACAACTTCGTTCCACCTCCCGCGCCAGCGGGTGCTGCCTGTCAGAGCCCCAAGAAACGCCGTCAACAGAGCCTCCAGCATACATATGACGTCGTGCCACCCGGTACTATGGACTTTCTGTATCGCTCGGAGCAACCTGCTATTTATTCAGTCGCTGGTAGCAATCGTCAACACGTCATCACGAGTGTATATACCAGTGGCTCGGGTACATATGGTTTCAGCTCAGAATTCCAGCCCGAATCGACTGATCAGTATGCAAATTACCAAGAGGCTTATAACGCTTTACAATACGCCGAGGCAACAATGGCTGCGAGCTTTTCTCACAGTAGTAAAAAACCTACGCGAGCGATGTCTTACGGCGAAGGGATGACGAATCACGAGGGCTACAAAACCGCTATGTATCGCACCATGTTCCCAACCGGGAATATCACTGACGCACTCTCGTATTATCCAACGAGTGCTAATCTTCCACGTACGGAAACGAACGAGAGTTCGTCATGGTTAAGTTCGATGGAGGGTCAAATACCGCATGACTCTACGTCCTCGAGCATTAGATCCCTGACATCGGATGGTAGTTACGCACAAAGTCCTTACACGGACAGAAGGTATCCTCAGCCACCGGCCTATCAGAGTCATCAGTATCATCACGCTTATTCGTCACAAAATTATCCACAAAATTATCAGCAACAGTATCAGCCGTACAATCAACGGTTGACGAGCTCGGAGAGCGCACAGCTAACTGATGGTTACCAGAGACAATGGCAACGTGAGCATCAGTACATGCAGGATCAGGAGGGCAGTAGACCAGCAAGTGCGCAATCACAAAGTCAACAGGGCAACTACTACGATGCTTCGAGTGTTATAGTCTCGCAATCAGGTTACATCAGTATATCAGCGGACATCAAGGACCATGAAGAGGTCAAAATTCCGAAGAAAGTAAGACGTGGTGCTTCCTTGAAGAGTGCGATGAGCTCGATGAGCAATTGGCTGCCTGATCTTCATCTCACGAAAAGGCATAGGAGTCAATCGTTACCTGGAGGTGTTAGAAGAGAAGACTTGGACATCCCACCGGAAGCCGTTCCGCAGCAAAGATCGGCGGCGGAAATGGCAGCTGCAAGAGGAAGGGGCCGCTCCCAGGCCACCAGGAAAAAGAAGAAACACACTTTGGTATCGACAGTCTCGGGTATTCTTCAAAAAGCCAAACGTCGAAGTCATCACTCGCAGTCACTTTCGGATCCGGAACAATCGGAAACTGAGTGGAGCAGCGGGCGACAAAGCGGACTTTCGGAGGATGAGGACAGTGTTATGTCGGACGTTAATCAAGATCCACCGTTCTTCGCAAAAGTACGAACGAGCACCAAAAGGAAACCTCCTCAACAGGGTATGCAATCGCCTCAACAACAACAACAGCAGCAAGCTAGTTTCCAGCAGCAGAAAGATTATCTCCAGCAACAGCAACAACATCTGCAGCAGCAGCAACAAGTTCTGCAGCAACAGATCCAACAACACCAAGAACAACTTCAACAGCAGGTTGCGCAAGAGAATTGGACGAAGGAACGAGAGCAGAGAAAGCTCGATGGCAGCGAACACGAGCTTTCGGATAATCTCGGTGGTCCGGAAGAGGAAGCATCAGGCAAAAGCACTGGTTCCGGTTCCGGGGGCTCTACCTCGATGTTCCCAACGGTCGGTGACATCAAGCGTTCGACAGGAAGTTCGGACGAAGCTCCCAACGAGAAAGCGCCAAAGTTACCTAGCGTGGCTATGATGGGCGGCGCCAGTATGGAGTTTGCTGTATCACGAGCTCTTGGGAAGTATCGACAGCGTCAGTCTTCCACAGTGTCCGACGATCAGGGATTGAATGAGGATAACAACGGAGACAGGAAGTCCGAGGATGGGCAGTTCCAGAGTATGGAGCAGAGCCAAGAGTTTCCGGAAGACACTCTCTTGGAAAAAGGTGAAAAGACTGGAAGCACAAAACCTCCGGAGTTGGTGACAAGCGTGTCTGAAGAGGCGCCACCTTCAGAAGGCAGCCCTTCGGCCTCGAGTGTAAGAGGTCACACCCAAGGCAGTGCAAGGTTCCTCCCGAGACATCAACAATCCCTGGAAATTCCGTGGGGTGGCGCGAGAAGTGGCGAAGGTGATGAGGACAACAGAAGTACACATTCATACAGAAGCACCTCAAGGGTCTCATCGAGAAGACAGAGTACCGAGGACTCGATAGATTCGGAGGATGAATGGTATTGCTATGAATTGCGGAAGCTTCAGGAGCTTGAAAGACAGTCGGAAATGGAGCCTGAAATGGGTGAGGTACTCATCGAAGAGCCAGAAGCTACAGAACCCTATCAACCCGATGAAGACGTCAAAGAGCGAATGTCCTTTGTACTGAAAGAACTAAGACTCAAAGCAAAACCTAAGGACGAAGAACTTAAGAGAGAACTTCGAAGAGAAGAGGTACCAAGAGGTGCCAGAATCAATGGCACTGTTTCAATGCCAAAGGACCGACATTATCCCGATCATGACGCAGGAAGACCGGTACCAAAGATGAAGAATGCTGAAACCGTAGTGACCGTCTTCGCCAGGGTAACCGACTATCTCACCTGGGCTAACGAAGAAGAGGCCAAGAAAGAGGAGAAGACTCTGCAGGTAATAACTATGGAGGAGGGCTCGTCGGGCGAAACTTCTGGCCCCGACAGCCCGGTACACTCCATGGACGAGTTGGAAGAGGACGAATTGTTACAGAAGGAGTACGAGGAAGAACAATCACGCAGAAGTTCCAGTGGTTCAACCTTACGTCACAGCGAAAAACTTCTGCAGGGCTCGGATTCACTGTCCCGCGAAGGTAGCGTAAGTGTACCACCTAGCGAGGTCTCCGTCAGTATCCCCGGGGCCTGGGATTCTGAAAGCACTGTCCTTGAAGGCGAACGCGAAGGCGCTGGTAGCGCTGAGACTGGTACAACTGCAACGCTGAGCCTGCCAAAGATCAAAATTGACTCGTCCTCCTGCGGCAGTTCCGACACTACGCTGAAGGAGGGTCAAGTCAGTCCTGGTCCACCCGGCTCCAAATGGAAACTCCTCAAGGCCCTCAAGGAGCGCAAAGCTGAAGAGAAGCTCAAAGAAGTCGAGGAAGCTACGGCTAAGGAAACCGCGATTCCTCAGCCTCCCGCGGCAGTGAGTATAATGATTAAGTGAGGACACGAAAACCTCTGTAAAGTGTATTCGAGATTCGGGGGCTGGAGAAAGACCTAATTTTTCTTACCAATTTCCGTCTTGCATCGTTGAATTCCATCGCAGTCATTCATTAGCTAGAAGCTGATCTCTTATTCCAACTAATTTTAACCGTATTTGTAACAAACAATCGCCGAAAATAATATTAACTAACGACGTCCATATTCGTAACGTACAATTACGAATTCTTCCCCGCAATATCGAATACACTGTACTTCTTGTACGAGGCACTGTCGCTACAAGGTAACACCTTTTCTCTACTAAGCCTATTATTATATCGAACGTAATATATTAACTATGCTAAGAGCGGTTGCTATGAGATAGCAAATACGACACAAAAACTATAAGGACCCACGAAAAATCAATAATACATAAACGAAAAAAGGTAAGAGGCGTAGAGCGCACGTGAGAGTCTGACTTTGCGATTCGCGTGTACGATAAAAGCGAGGAAACGCGAGCGTGTGCCGCTGTCGGCATATTACACAGCTGGAATACTGATAAACCAACGATATACTTAATGGAGGTACTAGTCAATTCAATTAGACACCAGGGAGACTTTTCCGACGATCAATACGCGTAAGCTCTCATCGGACATATATTAAATAGATACGTAAGAAAATATCGACCGTTCCTCTTCTCGCGTTCGAGTTTCAAGAGATAGCGTCTTATTGCATACCTTACGTATAAGATTAAGCGTTCAAGATGCAACACAACTGTCAATCCCACAATTCGAAACAAGGGAACATCGAGGCCCTTTAGATGTAAACACGAATACCAACAGAATTAAAATATGGTACTGAAGAACCACCAACAACAAAACAATGCGTAAAGCATAATTACTCTGCAACCGTACAAATCTTATGGAAGAGCATTCAAGATAACAAGATGGTGCTTTCATTTTTCACCGTACTACATCAAACTATAATTACACGAAAGCCGGTAGTAACGCGTGAGTGTATAGGCAAAACTTGGTCGGAAATAGTTGCTGTGAAACGTTGCGTTTCATGCATACCGTAAGGAAAATGTTCATGCTCATATCTTAACTAGCTAACTCGCTCGGAGAAACGCGAAATAAGGAAAGATATATGCACTCGCATTAACGCGCTTTTCTTAGTATATCTCTGCGCGTAACGTTGAGTTCGCGGTTCTAACATGACAGCGGCACTCTACAAAGATTTGCTGATCTTAGTTACGCTCTCACAGAAGGCGCAGTACGTGCTGTGGCCGCTGGCGCTTCCGCTAGGAACGCGAGCGAAACTTTGAGTCTTACTACGTCCAAATCCCAACTGAGCCTCCAAACGGTCTCACATTAATTACAGTCGACAGTGACGGACCTTAAGACCCGACCGCAAATTAAGAGGATCTTCTCGGGGTGGAAACGGCCATTAGGTTGCAGCGTACAAAGTAACGCGAAGATACCTCCAGTATCAATAATATAAATCCCCTGACTTAATTTTGCGACAGACACTCGTTCGTTATTTCCGTGCTTTCTTTACAACGAAATATATGTTGTAAAAAAAATCCCTACATGTTTACAACGTACCAATCCATGAACTCACCACAACACAAAAACAAATAGTTATATCAACGAGTCATATCAGCAAACAAAAAGAACTTTGCAGACCGACATCTATTTATGACGAAAAATCGTAGCTGCTGTCGCGTTCGTTGTGTCTACTGACAATTATTGCACAATTGTAACTTCGGCCATGATATAAACTATGTACTTCCGGTCGAGCGACACTCGCGTTCAGCAAATGACTTCCGATTCGGATTTCTGATGTGGTACACCGGGAATAGTTTATCACTGACGCAGTCAGTGACGATTCACTGGAGGATATCGAAATCAAATATGCAACGGAGATACTCCCGCGAACGCGTTTGCAAATAATCCTTTGTTCAGCGAATGGACGGAGGCTTTGATCCTGAATGAAGATCGATGCACAAACAGAATGGAAATCCTATACGTGACGCTTGGGCTAATTTGTTTCGCGCTTGATCGGAAATCCGCGTCTCCCATAACACAAAGACCGCGGAGGTATTCCCGATTGAGTATACTCATTATAATATGTAAAAACAAAAAGAATACCGGTGCACCGGTGTCTATATAACATAAAACTATAATCCGTAGCACAAGGAATTATCATTTTATAAATTATAATTAACTAATGTAAAAAGTCGAGTGACGAGAAACTTCCTATGCAGTCGTGCTCAGTATTAAAGTAGCTGCAAAACTCAAAAAGCACTCTCAAATTACTCGAAAGATAACTAATACTCCTGCTACACCATTGACTCGACCAAAAACCAGGAACTATGACGAGACACGAGCCGACATCTCAGCTTTTTCATCTCGTCATTACAACAATATTTCCAAAGACTGTCCTACAGCACGATTTTTACTGCAAATGAGTTATCTACACTCGGCGCTTAAGTCATGCGTGTAACAAGCCGAATTAATGGGAATCAAGGACTTTCGAAGTTCTCCACTGAAAGAACCCTCCGTGAGTCCAACTCAAACGAAAAAAACAACAGATAGCGAAGCAAAGAGAAAAAAAAGATGAAAAAACTAAACTGCAAATATGATTTGTCAGATGGTTGTAATTACTGCAATTATCCTGTAAGGATACGTGCTAGTTTGCAGATTCATATGCAGCCTCAATTCGAGGCATGCGTAAGAATATAATTATCAATAAACGATACAGTACAGAGTGAGCGTTATATATTAAAACAATTAAAAGACAAAGAAAATTGAGAACCCCAAGTACATAAATGCTTCCGTATCTAAAGACTTGCAAGCTATTAGGAAACGTACTCTTAATATTCGTAGGTTATTTGTCTGAAAAAGAAAATAATATAAATAAAATGTCGTGCTTTTGTCTTTGGTGTTGGGTCGATAGACGAGAAGAATAAAAAAATAAGGAGAACAAGAAGGCTTTGATGCCAGCTGCGATTAGAGATGGCTCGTGTTTTATATGAGAGAGAGAAGGACAAATATACAAAAGTTCAACTTCCATTTGCATTAGGCGAAGCGAGTAAAAAAAATAAAGCAGACAGCAGAACGATGAATATGCAAATTCGGCTGTGGCGTGTTAGAAAGAGTTTTGGGCTCTGTGAATGCGGAGCAGAGTGAAATTCGTTTTCAACTGGCAATTTAAATTGTCGGCCACCACCCCCTCCCTCCCATCGGTGCTTCAGCGAGGTGATAAAGGCGGCAAACGGAATTTACTGGGAAGAATACGATTGTCGAGAAAAGAGTAAAAAAGTACATTTCGAATGTGTCTGCACACATCAAGGTAAAAAAAATGATTTCACCAAAGCCTGTGTTTAGTTTTTTTTCTCTTCATCTTCTTTCATTATCCAAATGTCACGTACTCATTCTAGCAGTTGTAAACGGTTCAACAGAAACAATTTTTTTCGAGCCAAACAAAGTAAGTACAAATAACGACATTGAAGGGCTCAAAATTCCTTGACTATCAGGGGCTTCCAGAATTTCGTTCCTTAGTAAATAAACAGTGTCAAACGCAAAAAAGTTTTAGAAAGTCCGACAAGATCGTCTGTTTGAGGAATGATGAAATGCTACTTTAGAAATCGCATTTTTAAGACGTCGTCATTGCGTGTTACGGTCGATCAATTTTTTCCATCGGCTTCCTCGGCTTGACTTATTCCTTTCGGTGAATAAGGACGACGATGAGAACAGATACCGTGAGTGGGCCGTTTCCTCAATCCATTATCGAGGTCTGTATTATTATTCATGAGATCAAAATCCTTGTTGATCTACTATACCCGCGCGCCTTGGGTGAACTTTACTAGCTCGCCTGGGGCATCTTCACCGGTTACAGCCTTCGATATCCCAAGTACGAGGGACGCTATCTCCCTAATAATCGACTTAGCCCAAGTAGACGTGGAAAGAAAGAAAAGGAAAGCGCAGAAGGAAATTCCGGACCCGTTGCCGGATGGTTCGCACTCTTCCAGGTCTGAGTACTTGATTTCTCATCGAAAGTCTTCTACCGAAATATCTTGAGTTAAATCACCGACGTAAAATTAAATATCGCACGAACAATAGCCACTCTAGCAACTTTATTGGATGAGAACCGAGCTTACCCGGCCAACTGCCACGAGACGATGCAAAATTCAAAAGCGTGTATCGAACAATGAAGTTATGTATATAAGCGAACGCTCGGGTATACCTAGAAGCGCGATTCATTAATAATATAACACGTGACACACAAACCGAACGTTATAATCACGCTAGAAACTGTACACGACTACTCATATACGGGGAAAAAACGAGCGAACATATTTTGCCTGCTGGAATTTACCATTTGGGTTTTTTTTCTCTTCAACTGACAACGTTCTTCTTGCTTGTTGCTCCTCCAAACGCAAATGTTTCTTTTCAATTAACTCCTGCGGACTCAATTAACATTCAACATTCTTTCAATTAACCACATACCGCGTAACTAACGAGATCCCCTTGTGCAAATTCACCACTAGACTAGTCATCTTATACTGAAACGGCGTAGTGCCAATTCTCATAGTTAAATGCAGAAAATTTCACTTTGACATTCGATCGATTGTTGAAAAAAAAAAAATCCTTAAATCATAAAATCATGGATTAATGGCATTTTTAGAACAAATTATAATTTTAATAACCTTCACGAAATTTCGGTATAATATTGGCGGCATTCTGTTCGTTTTAACGAGCACCTTCAAACAACAAAAAAAAAAGGAAATTGAAAATCGGTACACCAAAAAAAAAACTAATTGATTACAAAGACCATTATGATAACTCGATCCTTGGGCTTGTAACATCCCTTAAAAAAATCGAGAACCATTTATTTATATGAAACGGAAAATATTTGACACATGAAATTCAATATGACCGTAATTTAATAAAATGAATCGATGTAATTCAAATAACCAGATTTATTCAATGGCCTTAATTTCTTAATTCATCTAAAATTTGTTTAAGTTAAATGAAATTTTTAATATGTCATGGAATATTGTATTTGAAATAAATTTTATTTACTTCAAATAGACTGATTGGACCAATTTTTCAGAGGTTGTCGTCGTGTCAGAGAACAACGATTATGTCAAACAATAACTGAAACAATTTTCCCCTCGAATACATTTTCTTTCGGAATTATTCAAGTCTTAAAGGTCAAAGTGTCTGAAGACGGTAGAAGCATGAAATTACGCGAACAGCGGGAGAGCAACGCGGATGGAACTGATAACAAGAAACAAATGCAGCTTCTAAAAGTTCCTGGCTCTTAACCCCTGAGGATGGGGTGTCGATCCGATCTCTTGCCATCCCACCGTGAGTTGGCATAAATCAATTATATCGAAAGATCCAGGATTGGAAGCATGACGGGCTTTCAAATATACTTTATTATTTCGCGAATAAGCAGCATCGGTGACTCAGCTGCTTTGTGGCAACCTCGCCAAGAGGTTGAACTGCACGGAGAGAAGGAGGATGGAGAGGGGGAGGAGAGGGGGGAGGAGAGTTGAAAACGAATAAAGAGCAGGATTGAGATATATATACACACGCTGAGGAGTGAGGAGTGAAGGGAAAACGTGGAAAGAGAGTAAACACGAGTCCAACTGAACCATTTCTCACTTTTATATACGAAGCAGTTCTGACGCCTAATGACGATTTTTTAATTATTCTTACTATTATTATTGTCTTCATTATTTATTACCAGTGAGGATGAATAATTGCGGTGACGATGAGCATTATTGTCATCGTTATTGTTACTGAGTTAAGAATAATTACGTAATATAGTATGTAGATGTAAGTACTTAGACGTGGTACCATTTTTCTTCATGCTATCGATACTCGAACTTCGTAGAGTCGAGCTATCGAAGCTGCGGTGTCCTATTACTTTCGAAAGGATTCTTCGAATCAACCAAAAGATAAGTAAAAAAACGAAATTAACGAAAATGTCTCTTAGGGCTAATCGTAGGCAGCTATTATCAACGTGATATCCTCGCAAGGAAATTGCGTCACATTGTTTTCTCTTTCCAACACAATTCAATTAAACACCATTATTGCACATCGTGAAAAAAATTACCAACCACATTTCACACATCCATTATATAAATACATTTTCATACCACGACGATCAGAGAGGAATAACGTGAAGCAAAATTTTATCATTCATATACACACGCATATTCATACGCGGTAGTCTGTGTCAATTAATAAGATATAGCGATACGTTTACTAGTCTGGTTTTTTGGCTAGACGGGAATAGTGATAATCGAAACTTTCGTGATAAATTATTAAGCATTTCGCGGTTGCGGATTTTCGGGTAAATTGGGGGATGTTATCTTTTTTTTTCTGTTATCGCCAATCTTGCACTACTTGCCGTAACAAACCATCGTGCCGAAATATCAAATTTTGCATATACCGGCTTAAGGTAATTTTGGGCACCAACTCTGAACTCGCATACAAAGAGAAATTCACGAATAGAGTCTCCTAAAGCTCAAACACAAACTAGTTCCGATGGTTCGGGAGCAGGAATTCAGAGCGATTTCGTGGTCGTGGTGTTGTATCGAGCGACAGCAGTCCCCGTTCTAAACTTCCAATCTCTGTACTCCATCTTCGGTAGCAGTTGTATGGTGTGCAAGAACAGGCAGCTTTGCCAATAGTGTACCATTCGTAATTTAGTGCAGAGCTTATCGACCATGAGCGGGACAGAGAGGCGGGAGAACACCGCAAGGCGTTGGTGGAATAGATTTTAGTTAAGTTGTAAAAAATATCTTTTATTCTTTAACAATATTACCTGAATAATTAATAAAAAATATTGATTGTAAAAAATCCTCAGAACATTTATCTTTTTATCTATTCAAATTATATCACACAAATTCACACGAATAAAATCTTCATACAAAAGTGTATAAAAATGGCGAATAGTACTAAAACAGATTCGTGTGCCGAATTTGTTAAAACATTCCAATATCATCTCAATAATTAATCGAATTACTTGGCAGTAATAATGAATTGTACTTATTGAATAAGAAAGATTTCGAATATTTTGATGATTGGGAATTATTTTAGACCATAGTACATACTTCTACAGTTTCTTGATGAAGGTGTTGTATCGAACGACAGCAGAGCTCGTTCTAAACTTCCAATCTCTGTACTCCATCTTTGGTCACAATTGTACGGTGTGCAATGACAAGCAGCTGTGCCAATAGTATACCATTCGTAATTCAGAGCAGAACTTATCGACAATAAAAGAGACAGAGAAGCGAGAGACCACCGCAAGGAATCGGTGGAATAAATTTACGTTACCTGAACAGCGTCCTACTCACACGAGAACAAAAAATAAAATGTCCACTCTCACAATTCGGAACAACACACAAGTTCAAACTTTTTCTTTCTGGTACATTAATTGCTTCGTTTCCACGTCACGTATTACGTAATTGACGTTCCACCTTCTACCACCCTGCCAACCCCACGATTCGGCGACAGAAAGGCTAAGGATTGATTTTAACGAGTTTATCAGACGTAAGCGTGTCATGGTGTCGTCTATCTTGGTCACCTTGACGATGTCGAAATCAGAACTTTTAACGCTTTTGGGAACCATAGTTTCGACGACCAGACGACATCTGTCAATGAACAACATTTACAGTAAAATTGGAATAGAAATCATTTAATTTTTTGCCAAAACGCTTTATCGACAGGACCGTTCCTTTTTCAACATTTTGTAGTTAAAAAAATACCACGACATAGTTTTTAAGTAATTTTGTATACTCTTGCGCAATTTCTAAATCTTGTCGTGAATTCTTTTGTTTACTATGTATGAAAAGTTTTTACTATTTATTTTAAAAGAATCTATAATCATCGAACAAAAAGGCATTTTAACAGATCACGTCTATTATTAACGAAAAATGGTACTTCAATGTTGAATAATTATTTTTTGATCCATACGGGCGTATAAAACTTTCGAAAAAAAGAGTGACGAGACGTGATTGATCCTGGACCGACGACATCTTATGAAAAATGAATGATTGACAATTGGCATTTAAAAAAATGTTTTTATTCTGAAGCGGTATCGATCTGTATTTTATTCAAATGCTCGCTGCAATAAAATACCAAATAAAATGAAACTCTTATACTAGGTTTTCATCACTCTTTTATATCGAAAGCATTTCACAAGAGAAGAGAGAGTATACTAAAATATGCAAGGCCTAAGGGCAACAAGAGTTGCGGTACTTCTATTATTTCATCAAGGAATAGTTCTTTTTTTTTCATATTCTCTCAGCGATTAAAATTCATGGAAGATAATGGATATTTTCATGTGGCAGAGATTTACATGAATTTACGAGGACTAGGTCGTGGAGAGTTCGTTCGATAAGGTGGTCCACTTCCGGTTGTTCGTGAAGTCGTTCCGACTTCCGGTTCACGCGCACCGCATGGTGTAAAATGTGCAGGCTTGTCAGGATTGCAGTAACGATTAATCTTTTTTCTTGCTGGCCCTCGACAACGTGAATGTGACGGGGGTAGTTGGCTAATACGTGACGACGATGGTTCGCGGGGTTTTAACGAGCAGGTTCACCTGTTCTCGTGCTATAACCCGCAGCCCAACTGGATATAGCATTGTACTCGCACAGACATCGACTAGGAGAATGCAGTGAACGCGGAGAAGAGAAATAAACAAAACAGCGTGTGTTCAGGCATCCGATCGGCCAGACCGAAGCTTGTTTCTCCATGCTATTCACATAGAATATTCAGTATGTACCAGAAGCGATGCAAGCTCCACGATCGTCACACCACAAAACAGTTTCAACGACTACATACCTATACATGGATGTGTATATATAGATGTATATGTACACGCAGGGTACATACGGAGACACATATGATACGTTTATCGGAAAGTCTCTTAGCCCCGTGAGCTACAACATAAATATGTATTACAAAATTCCCGATATTAGTACTTTTTCTTGGAATTTAAATATTTTCAAATAATCGAGAATGTCTTGTGGTTTAAATAAGAATTTCTGAAACTGAGTTTAGAAAGATATTCAACGGCATTTCTTAATAATATAACTCCGATAATTTAATTGAACGCCTGAAATAATGATTTACATAACTGTTATTAAATTTTTATATTTTTTTGTTTGTTTTTTATTATGCATTTTGCGATAAGGAAACATACGAATTATTCACATGAATAATCAATATATCTTGAACATATTTATCTGCGAGATTGTTTTTGCTTATATATAAACATATATATATATATATATATATATATATATATATTATTCAGGTAATATTAATTGAATTTAAGTAATTATGGAAAATTATTATTTGAAGTATACTGGAAATATTTCAACGTTTCAGAATTATTTTCAATTATAGTCCACTCACTTGATTTTCCAAAGAATCCATAAAGTTCGTCAAGATAAAATAAAATTGCACGTTTACAAGAATGAAGCGGATTTGGTGTTGCACACGGTAAATTGATGCGGGCGGAAGTAGCCACGCACGCAAACGGGATAAAAAGGTGCGTGCGCGCACGAAGGTTTGTGCGAAATTAGGGCAAGGTTGAGCGATAAACGATACGGGGAATACGAAGGGAAATTATTAGAGAGAAATGTGAGATTAGGCTGGGCACCGCGTGGATTTACAGCCGCGTCGGATAACGGCACTATGTATCATATATATATCCCGCGCGCCATATATGTTATTATTAAGCGTATGATGCCTCTCGACATATCATCTTCGCACACGTTACATCACGTCACACATGTCACGGTGTTACGCACTGAGCACGAAATCACGAAGGAACAAAACTCGCGAGAGTTCACCCGCTCATAATTACAAGGCACCGAATATAATTTATGCTCTGTTGCATCAACTATCGTGTGCTACTTGTGTCGTTGCGATGACCTTGACGAAACGTGATACATAAATTTGTTATCAAATTAAAGTTTACTGTATGCATTAATTTATGCATATAATAATTAATCACGAATTTCTGTGGCTACTAAGGGGTTTCCTATGAACTTACATAATCAGTACCGATATAAACATTAATTCGAAGTTTTTTTTTTCTCCAATTGTTGCAATTAAGAAGTAAGAACATTTGTAACGCGGAATTGAAAATTTAAACGTAAACTTACAAATTTTTTTTTATTACCCAACGGCAATTTTCGGAAAAGTAGATATTTGTAATAGAGTGTGTTGAATTTTTAATTTTATTTTTATTTTTCATTTCGCATCGTTTTAAACTAGAGTTTGTACCTTTGAACAACTCTTCTGAATATTTTGACGCGATAAAAAATTTTTTAGAGGTGGCTCAAACGTTGTATTGATTTCCCATTTAATTAACACGTACATGAATACGGCTCTCAATAAAGTCATGTCTCTAAATTACAGATACGATATATTGATGTTTGCGTATCTTTACCTCTCCAAAACTTATTATCGCGCTAATATTTTTAGAAGAGTTGTTTAAAGGTACAAACTATAAGTTTAAAACGATTAAATATGAAAAAAAAAATCGACACACCCTAATTTGCAACTTCAGAATTTTGAGTGTAACTACACACTCACACGTTAATAGCCGTTTATACATCTGAAAATGAATTCCAAAAATACGCAAATAATGGGCTGAAGGGCTCCGGCCTTTGATCGATGGTAACTTTCGAAAACGACATATTGATTTGTACATAATACACACATTCTCTGATGTACAGGTTAATAAATTTGGAGTTTGAAATATAAATAACTTGCATTGATATTTTCATCTTCGAGGCAGTTCTGTTAAAGAATACCACAGAAGAAAAATAAATTACATTTAAATCAATTTATTTTTATCAAATTTCGCCAAAAACTATGATGGAATCTTCCATTAGAACGGAAGATATTCGATGAAAACACGAATGGTGTTACAATTCAAAGCTATGTACTTTTATTTAATATTTACGAGCCCCATTAGTACGCCAATTCGCATCAAATCCGGTTGCACTGAATGTATAATCTGTCTCATCTCGCAACGCCGTATCTACTAAAGTACCATAATACAGTACAGAAGATAAGGAGATCGTTATAGAGCATGAGACGTCAATTGGCCATTTGAGTATATCTGCGGGTGAGCTTTACCGTGATCATTAGACGTTATCACAGGGACATTCGAATCGAGAGACGCTCATCTCTGACTAAAGTATCGTTTTGCGTCACTTTATCGCATATTTCTGTCGGTGCTGTATCGTTCGCTCTGTGCTTTGTTGGATGACATACCGCATTCAAACGGAGGGCAATAATGTACAGATCCATTTTTTAAAAGTCACGAAGCAAATGATTTTGTTAAGCGGCTAAAGCTTTTGCTAGAAATGTGACATCATCGCTTAATTCGCTAGCTGATTTTTATTTTGTCTTATAAATTTTTTCACTGCAGTAAAAAAAATAACCTATTGTCCGACAAGATTATTTAGTCCGTGCGTTAACATATAGAAGTCAACATGTCTAAGTTCGCCGAGAATTAAGGTGCAAGACAGAGGATCTGTCATAAGATATATCAACCGTCCTGATCGCTATTATACGGCATTACTGGGAGTTATAAGGCATTAGCGTTTACTATAGCCGCCCGCGTGATACGTACATCCACAGGGGCTTCGTTTTGCGACGGGGACGATCGATCTCGTGGCGCACACCCTGTCTCCGCGTTCTGCACTCGCACACGCTTAATTCTCGGCGTGTTGAGCAACGTAGAAGCTCAAACGTTTCACGCTTGTCTAAATGTATACCTTTAGCATTGAGCTAACGACGCTCCCACTAATTTCATAATTAAACAGCGCTTGAGAACCCGTTCGCTTCGATGCAACAGTCGCTAATGAATTATCTTCCTGTCAAGGGGCGCGGATAATGAGGAAAAAATTACGCGTGGACCTTGATTTGAATTAATCGCTTTCCTGAATCTTTTATTTAACATCCTTGTCGTGATTTGACACGAAATTTTCCTCCTCGTTACGCAAACTAAAAAGTTTGCTTGAGAAGCAAGAACTAGGTTTCGAATGATACCAGAAAAAATTCGAACATAGCTAGAACTGTTGTTTGCTTTAACGGTTCATTTTTGTTTTACAGATTACTTTGTGCTATCAATAATGGCAATGAATATTGTTTGATTCACACATTCTTATTGTAGACAGAAAATATAATGCAACTTTTTTCATGGTTTGTAAAATGAAACAAACAAAACAGAGCCGATTTCTACAACTGTTTCTGTAAAACTAGATAGGAGAGAGCGGGGCGATATGGGCCCCTTAAGGAAGAAACGGCGATAGGGAACTAAAAATAGCGAAAATGAACTACTGGTAACCCAAAAATAATGTTCCAAGTGGTTTTAGAGTGCGTACGCGAAAAAAAATTTGTGGGCGAAACGGGCCACACAAAAATTTTACTTTTTTTTCATTGCAACTGCCCAGTACCGCACCCTTTACATTCGTTAAGTATAACTTCACTCTAAAACGGACAGCTCAATTCGTGGAGTAAATTCAAATCGCGTCAGTGTTTTGTGCTGGCAATCACGTTTCTTGCTAGAATAAGCAATCAATGCTGAATTTAATGTTTCTAAGAGCGTACATTTTTCATTTGTTGCCTGAATGATGCATTCTGAAATTTGGGTAGCCATCCGGAGAGGAAAAATTTTGTGGGACGAAACAAGCTACCTCGAAAATTGCTAAATTCTAAATTCAAATAATCGCGCTTTGTCAAATAGGTGTGTGCATTCGCGTAACTTCTCTAATAGCGAGAGACAGCTGAACGCAGTTTCGAGGCTTGAACTTAGAGAACGCGGCAAGTGAAAAATAATCGAATCGGACGGCCTGAAATTCACCGGTGTGGTCAGTGCCTACGTCAACAAAATCAAAACAAGTGCAAACGCGTGAATTATTGTCAACTTTGATTCGCGTGTTCATTACTCGTTGATAACAATAAAATCAGTGACTAATTACCGTCTGATAAAGATTACCAGGGTGCAAGATGGTGCGAAACCTACAGAGAACGTCTGAAGGGCAGACATAGGGAGGGGGCCCGTTTCGCCCCGTCACAAGGTCGCATGCAAAGGGGCCGTTTTTCCACAGTCAGTAGATCGTGGTGAAGGTTGCCCCTCCTTCTTTTCACTATCCAAGCTCGTTTTAAGAAATTAATTTTTCAACAAAAATTCGCTTAGCCCATCATGCCCCGTTGCTACCTCAGAATTGGGGGGCCCGTTTCGCCCCGGGGGAACATATCACCACGCTCTCCCTCCTATATGCAAAACAAATTGCAATATGCATATCTTTTTTTTTTTTTTTGCTAGAAGTACATAATTTCTCTGATCTATACCGTACTTTGTGTTGTTAAGCAATATTTTTATTGTGTTTACCTTTTATCTCATGGTAACTTTCTAAACCGAGTCTGTGTTTCATATTTTCTATGCTTTGTTGCCCTCGAAGATTTTTAAACGAAAAAAAAGTGATAATTGCACATTCGAGCCTCGATTTGCATGTCCCTTTATCATAATTCCATATCATTATCGTCAGCAGTGTTCGCATTAAATGTCATATCATTAAACGAAAAAAAGAAATCCATCGATCGGTGTAGGAAAAAAGCTAATAGAAATATATATATATACAAACACATATATATATATATATATAATAGGAGACGTTATTAAGGGCTTTTGACGTAGGCAATTCATACTAGTATATATAGTATAGTATTACACGTACCTACTATAGTGTCAGCAGCATCAGAAGTCACCATTAATTATAAAAAGTATGATTATCATTGTTCTTATCATTATGATTATTATTATGTTACGGCGGACGTTGTAGCGTAAATACGTCCATAAGGCCTAATAGATAAATTAAAGAAACCACCTAGAGATTCTATCTCCTCTTCGTATGGCGAACTACTGCATACCTCTCAGTTTTTCGGTACCAGTGAGGACACAAAAGGTTTGTTAGTAAAAAAAAAAAAGAAAAAACAATAAAACACACAAGTCTTTCATTTTCTTAATAAAGCGTTCGCTTGTCTTTACGAGTGATGGTGCATGTGCAGGCTTAATAATAATATTAGCGTGTGATTATTATGCAATTAGTTATGTATTTTCTTTCAGAGTTCTAAGACCTCATTACTTTGAGAAATAAACTTCATACCACAGTTTGTTTCATAATTATCATTTTTTGATACTAACTTGCAATGATTAAAATTATGGATAAGCTTTTGAATACCTCTCAAGAAGAAATAATCAATTTTTAATAAAGTATTGGAGGCAAACATGAAGAAAAATAAAGACCTTTGTTACTTTTGCATTATATTAATTACATGCCCTATCTTTACCAAAAAAAAAGTCGCGATATCAAATTTAAAAATTAAATTTTTTTGCTGATATCCAAAATTTTAAAACCAATTTAAAAATCGCTGCATGTAATTATTGTGGAATCATAATTATAACGGATATTGTACTAGCAACTTTGTTTCTAAAATTAGATGTAACTGAAAACTCTGCTTCCTTGACCTCCGAGGGTGTTATAATCGTATGGCTAACATTTTTTGTTATTAAGAGGACTGGGTCAGCTGATAAAAAAATTAGTTAACTGTACTCATTTTCTCAGACAGCTGATAACCTATAATTAAATTTATCCTTTGAATACAAGAATGAATGACTTTCCCCTTAATATGAAAGACGATTTGGTCAATAATCATTCCTTAATTAATAACGTGTATAAAGATATGGTAACTTGGAAACATGTAATGCTCAAATTTTCCATCTCTTAAAAAAATCCCTCCGCTTAACTGGTATGAAATGATGTTGCAAAAAAACAAGATATCAGAGAAAGCGACCATAAGAACATTTCATTCTACGTTATGCACCAAGTTAAATAAAACCAAGACTGGTTTACGATATAACCAGTTGATCCAACCGTCATGCACGTTAACTAAAAAATCCTACGCGCCATTCCTTGGAGGATGCATTTATTAAAAATTTGCAAAACCACTAGGAAACAAACAGCCAACAGATAAATAATTTTTTATGACCGTACGGCCGATTTAATGATTTCGTGACAATTTTTTCGTATTCACGGATTAACGTTTATCGTGTTCAATAATTTATTGTCAGATGGTCCGCTCCTCACACCGTCCGTATTATCGATGGCACATACGTATTGCTGGGCGTCATTGTGACGGCTATCGAAACCGATCGAGTCAACCTCGGTGACACCGCGCTATTAACTACCCAATACAATTGTGCGATCGTCAATGGATCCCCACAACGAATAACGAGCCATTCATTACTTTGGACTCGTCATCAACGGGAACGTGCGACCAAGCTATTAATTATTCACGAATCTCTGCCAATTGTGTGAGTCAGTCAGGGGTGGCAAAATGGCCCAACGAACGCACAATCTGCACCCCCGGCATAATAATAACTCCATTCAATTGTAAATTTTCAAATCTTCAAAAAGTTATAAAAACTTTCGTACAACAGGGCAAACTATCAGCCTTTTTTAAAAGTAATCACTCGCAGCTTCTCCCCTTCCACGTTATTTTTTTTTTACGGGTTCGTAATGAAAAGTCGTGCTTTTTCCTTTACACGTAACCTTTTTTCTTTCTTGCCCGCCTTTTTATTATAATATTAGTTTAACGACTCTATGTGTACTGTTTTTTTTACATAGTGCTCGAGGCAAGACATCCTCGGGGGCGTTGTTTTGCGGTCGCAATGAACGCAAATAATATAAAAAAAAAAACAAAAACAAGACAAGATGTTTTCTTGCACTCCGTGACCTGCTCGTAGAGACATCGTGCGCATATATGTTGATGAGAAGATAGAGATTAACGATGTGGATCAGGATGAGAGAGGAAAGACAAGAGTTACAAAAAGAAACAAAAAATAAAATGTGGTTCCACGAGGTTATGTCCACGAGGTGTTTTAAGAGACACATGGGATCCAAGAAAAAACGTACGCGTACATGCAGTAGAGTGAGAGGATGAAAAAGAAACACAAAATGTGAAAAGAAGAGAGAGAGAGTGACAACGACGTTAAAAAACCCGCGGCTCTAAACTCTAAATATTTATTTATACTTGTTACGCTATCCATAAGTTTATATTATATCTCTTGGCGGTCGTTTAAACGACACGCGAGATTTCGTACGTGATATTATATTTATACGAGCTGTTATACACTCTACAATATACGTGCATACTAAAATTACACACATATACACGAACACTCTTCCAAATGCGCGCGATACCCGGCGAACGAAATTCAATGAGAATGTGAGATGAGAGACAGGCGAAGTCTGCTTGGAATACAAAGAATTATATACTTTAATCGGAAAATTTCGAGCCTGAAATATCGATGAAAAAATGAGTGATACATTTTTTAGGAAAATTCTTGCAAAAGTTAGTTACGGTGTTTGAGTAGAAAATGCACTGTTTGCTCAGACACGACAAGAAAGCGGAGATAATGGAAAAATTGCGAAAACTCGCTGTCTCTCGTCTCGATAAATATACAATGTAATGTCAGAGTTTGCGACTCCGATGGACGTGCGACTTTTTTGTCTCTGCAATAATTTCGAGAGTTACAAGCAATTATCTATTACGATGTACAGACGTTTGTGAGAAGTACAAAAATGCTGGACAGGTCGTACATCGAAAATCCAATTCACGGTGATGGGAATGGTTTTTTCAACGTGGAAATTGATGGTTGGACGTTCCAGTTCCTGAATCGACGGTACGTATTGGATTTGGAAAGCCGACGGAGTGGCAGAAAATCTTGCGAAGAAGTGGAGTACAAGTGGCGGAAAAATTGGCTACGGTAAAGGAGGTAAAGAAGAAATAGAATGCGAGAAAGAAGAAGGCGAATAGGAGTATGAGACTCAACGATCTGAAACACGATAGCTCGTAATCTGGACTAGCACGTCAAAGATTCTCAGGCGATAGCCACGTTAGAATTCTTCTTCTTCCGAGCTTTCCGTTTCTGCTCACCCCGAACCTCAACGCATCCTTTGTCTCTTCCACTTCTTATTTCTCTTTTATACTCCACTCGTTCCGCAGCGTTACATCGCATGTACCACAATCAGTCACGAAGATTTTTGCGCTTCCCACATTGGCACATTTGTGGAAAAGATATACATATATATATATATATAGATAGAAAGTAACAGGAACGTTCAAGCCACCCCTTCGAAATACAATGTGAAGGTGCAAACAAACTGGCGCGCACATCTGCGCTAGAAGGGATGAAGAAGCGAAGCGAAGGAAACTGTGGAGATGAAAAAGAACGTAATATCGTAAGAGAGTGAGCCGAGGCAAAGCATTGTGCATAATAAAAATGTGTACGTGCGTCCACGAAAATGAGCACACCGAGGTTGGATATTACAAATGAGAATAAAAAGTTCTAGACAAGTACAGAAATGAAATTTCACACGTGTTCTCAGATTTTCGTGGGCGTACTTTATATTGAAGACTGTGTATACCTCATACATGTGTATAACATACATTAACTTGGTCGTTCGCAACTATGAACCCCGGGAACGTGTGTTCTCCGTTTTGTTAAGAACTGTTATTAGCTTGTTTTTCTAATAAACTTGTTTTTTTGTTTGTTAGAACGGAAGTGGTCCTGGTGGAGAGTCCGGTGGAAGAGCTAACGGGTGAGTTAACTATTTTTAATATTATGCATTATGCATGTTTATACGTGAGTATTATTATATATACTTAGTCATAATTGTGAGGAGCAATGGATTTACATCATTTGAATGGTGAAGCATCAGAGATGTCAATCGAAATACATGATTAGGATCGATTCTTTCAAGAAGTAAACATTTTTACGACCTTGCTTATTATCCATTTTTTTACTTCAAAGTAGATTACATCTTTACATTTCTTTTACGTGAAAACGAAAAAAAAAGTGATTTTTTTTCAATTTTCATTCGGAAAAACATGCATCATTGAGGGCATATAATGTTCCTAACGAGAAAAGTTATTTCAATTATTAACTCAGTGTATTTTCTACTTTATAAAAATAGCTATTGATCGAAAGATTTTTTACACAATGAGTCAAAAAATGCTGAGAAAAAATTGGGAAGAATTGAAACTTCAATGCGAATATTCTACATCAAGGTAAATTTTGGGGTGATGGTGAAAAAAATACATTAACAATCGAAAACAAGGAAGGGGCTTCTTCTAAAGTGTAATCTACGCTACCGTTATTAAAGAGATTCCAACGTTTGAGAAAAAATATTTTTTCGATTAGAAAGGGTCTTACTGAAGGATTACATATCATAAATCGACAGGACAATTTCATGGAAGTTTATGTAATGACAGGATTTCTTGCACCACCCATCAATTCTGATCCCGAAAGAAAGTAGCCTTCCCCTTATCATGCTTTCGGAAGCACTCGGTTTTCCAGAAAGTTAAAAATGTGTACATGGTAATAATTACGGTCTCCTTCGATTCAGTACCTGGCTAATTAGGGTAGCTCTTTGGCTAAAGTCATGGTTGAACCTAACCGAGTCGGTTTAGCACTCCCGCAGTTTTCGCACCCTTATCATTTTTTCCTCAGCCTCTCCATTTTCTACTGGAAAAGATAACGAGTAGCTGCCTCGAGGTTTTGCCAGATATGCCTGCGGCAACTGACACAGTTCAAAAATGCGTCTTACCTTTTTACCTCGCTTGAAATCTTCCCGAACCCCGAGTACAACAACCTTTCCTTTTCTTTTACTCTTCCTTTTTCCCTCACTCGGTGAGCGTTGTGCGCTACTATAGGACATGAGAACCAAGTTGAAATCCCAAGGGTCGACGATGGCTGCGAGCTTTTCTCGTGGGTCTGGTTTAGGGTGAAAATGGTGAATCCCTGCTGGATGACAGGGGCGACGACTTCCGTATTGGAGAGGGTGGCGAAGCTTCCGTGTTTCCCCACCGACTCACTAAAGGAGATTGAGGGTGAATCGATATCCGTGTGTTCATACCAAGAAAAGTGTCACTATGACATCTTCGCTAAAGTTACCAAACACATACCGTCATCCGTAATTCAAGTCAGGAAAAACTAGGTCTGTTAGTGATAACAGTTTGAGATCAACAATATTCTCCATTGGCGGTTATTAACAAAATTTGAATGCTCCTACAGTTCAGTAATCATTATACCTTAAGTACTGGAGTGAGCATAATTTTATCATTTTTGGTACGAGAATGAAAATAAAATTAATCGTTTGCCTCGCTAATTTGAGTCAGGAAACTGTATGGCTAGGTGATAAGAGTTTGCGACCAACTTCTTTATTAATCAGGGGTTATTAGGTGATTAGTTATACAGTATAAGCAATAATAACAGTTTTTATTCTGAACTACAGCCCATTTAAGTTATATTTTCTCAGGAAAGGAAAATTACATTGATTCTCTACGATAGTAATTGAACTTGATTGTTGTTGTGACTGTAGTATATATACATGGATCATAGAATTTTTGGCTTTTGGCGGCCAGTTAAAATAAAAATCTTTGTTAAAAACGTTTCGACCCTGGTCTGTGTCCTTATTAATTTGTTGAGTTCTTGTGTTAGTCCATACTTTTTCTTGTCTGTGATTTTTTTTTTGTATAGCTCTCTCTATTGTGCATAGTTTTTTTCTAAGATAGTGGTTGCTGGACACTCTGGTCCATGTGCCTTGTGATGTTGGCAGTAATCTTTCTATCGTTGTTATTTTCTAATTTCATTATAACACACAAAATTTCATCACTTATGGAACCTGGAAGCAGGCTTCCTATCTTTCCAAAAAATAACTAAACCGACTAGAGAGAACTACACACACATAAATCACATGACTCCGACGAAAAAAAAACAGCATGGACAAATGCAAGAAAATTGACAAGGACCCAGACCAGGCTCGAAACGTCTTAAGCAAAGATTTTTATATAACCTGTCGGCAAAAAGCCGATAAACTACTGTTCATATATTATAATTGGAGTCTAGAATGGTTTTAGGCATGACAAAAATTGGAAGCCAACAAATTTTTGAATTACGACTTATCAATTGATTACAAAAACTTGTCCATCTTTACTAATAACCATAATTTTGTTATACAATAACATATATTTATTACATTTAGTGTAATAAAAGTTTGTAGCATAATATCTGCTCTACTAGTCTACTTATGGGAATGAAAGCTTTTGGCCACTTTTGGAGAAAAAGATGAATCTTTGCAATGATCATAATACTGTTTTTAAAAAGGTTATCTAATCTAATGATCATACGAAAAGTCACTTGGGTTCGAGTTCATTTCTGAGTCTGAATTGGGTACTCAGAAAATGCTACAAGGGGATGCTTATCAACACCGATCTTACGGTTGCTGTTGACCGTATTCAAGAAGAAGGCAAAAAAAATATTTAAAGCGTCGCGTGCCACCCCTTGTACTTTCACCCTCGACATCGGCTAACCTGAAGGGTCATTCTCCAAATCCTGCCACGAATGATCGATAACCAGGATTTCATGTTCTGCTGTATCAAAACCTGCCTAGAAACATTTTATCCTAGTCATCTGAAACAGAAAATTTCCATAATTAAAGATCGCTTAATTCCTAAGAAAAAGTCGAGAGTGCCAGCAGAGAAAAAAAAAAGAAGAAAAAGCTTTTAAATTGAGCTTAAGGACAAGTTGTAAAGAATTCTCAATGGAGTTTTTTAATTCAAATAACATGCATGTTTTAATGACGAGAAGCTATGGAAAAATGCACACAAAAGTGAATTAGATCAAAAGTTCAAATTTGTTAATTTAATAGGAAAAGTGCGGAATCTTAATATCTGTGACCTAACGATAAGGAAAAATGAAGAAAATTCTTCAGAAGCCATAAAGAAAGAAAATGATCGAGTATAAATAGGGTTTTTGAACCCAACTTTAATGCTGGATGTTCCCATTGGATGTTTCCCTTCAATCTTGCCGAAGAAAATGGCAGACCTTTCAAAGCACAAAATACCTCGAGATGCATTCGAATATAATTCGGAACTAAAAGTAAATTTCAATTGGTTCACGTCCTTCCAATTCCTCTTAACATCCTTCCATTTCACTCACCGGCGTTGTATAACGTTTCATTATGAGTATCAGACAAAACGCCCGGAGGAAACAATCGAAGAATGATTAATCGGCCGATTTATCCGACGTGCCAAGTTTCGTAAAGTAGAAATCGAAAGTGCTATAGCGGACAAGCTAGCGCATGGCCAAGAGAGTGAGATGAACATTCAATTTCCGTCTGATCGAACTTTAAACTGAATTCAATAAGCGAATGAACAATGCAACCACGTTTTCAGTGCCAAGCTTGTTGACATAGCGACAAATACGACTACACAAATTTTCACCAGACACTCGCTACAATGTGACCACAAATAACAAAATGGTTTTGAAAATTAGTTTCAAAATAGTTTTTTCAATGATGCGCAGTTTTTCTCTAACGTTTTAACGGGAAATGAAAATAGATCATTATAATTAATTATTCTGAAAAAATGAAATGAATCTTTCTTATTGTCGTACAAAAATTCTGAAAAAAATTGTCAAGCAGTGGAATCCCATTAATGATGCATTCTATGGTTGAATTTGATGGAATAAAATGCATTGATGTGTAGATACTAGAGAGTGAATGACGAACATATAAAATTTGTGACAAATCGTGAAAAACTGGATTTATCGATGACATCGTTCTTTTTAACATTTCAGACATCCCGGAGACAACCCGTTTTACAGCAACATTGACAGCATGCCGGACATACGACCACGCCGGAAATCAATACCGTTGGTCTCGGAGCTGGTACGTAGCCGATTACCCATTATCGTCTCGAGTCCTACATATATATATAGATATATATCTATCTCTCTCTCTATCCCCTTGTCTACATATATTGCCTGTACCGTCTATAATCGTCAGAATTGATTAACGTCCCGCAGGACATCGTTGTATATGTCACTTCCGTGATTACCGTAATTAACATAATCATCTTTATTATCATCATTGTCGTCGTCGGCGTCACCGTCATGGCCACCGAGTTAACTTCATCTTCACCGTATCTTTGCGGCCGTCTATATACATACGGTCGAACCCTGTGTGTCTTCCTTGTCATCATCTCATTGTTTCGCACGGCCGATCATTGAAACGAGAAGCTTCCGAAACTGTACGAAACTACGTGCCACCGTTCACCGAAAGCGCAGCGCCATTGTGGTCGTTAATTAGCCGCTTGTTTTGTTTTAACTAGTTTGGTAAACCACATAACCATCGCTGGCCCGAACTACCGAAGGCAAAACTTTAACTCAGACCACGTCAAGTGGTCTGAGTTAAAGTTTTGCCTTCGAATCATTGAAATCTTTGATTATGACTGCATATGTAAGGACCTAAATTTCACCGGAGCTAAGCAAGCTTAAAAGCATTGCATTGCACAGATAGGTGTTATTTTCTAAAAACATTTTTTTTCACAATTTCATTATATTCTAAAAATGATTCCTTGATTTAATTAACTCTTTTCAAAAATAATTTTCGTAGTGCAAATTCTGTTGGTTTTTTCTTGATAACAAGCTTAGGATATTGTTGACAAGATTATTAAGAAATAAGTGAACAAACAGAATGTCCAGAAAAGGAATGGAATGATCATGTCAGCTCACAAAATTTTGCCCTTTTTTCATTATTAACCAGAATAAAAGCTTAAATAGATGGGGTAATTATCAGACTACAGCTAAAAAATTAAAATAGAGTAAGAAATTCTTGATCGACAACTTCATTTACGCTACCGCAACTACGAGTTTAATGGTTATCGTAAATTCCATAAAAACACATGGTCAATTCATCACCATGATTTTTTAATCCATGGTTCGCACTGCCGGCGCGTTGTGGTGATAGTAATCAGCGACTGAATTATCGCCTGCGAGAAACTCTGACAACGGCGGTGGAAGTGGCGGGGATGCGATGGCGGTTTTCGCGAGAGCAGAATTCTGTCGAGCATAACAGCGTCATGGATAACCAAACATCATTGGACACATTGAAGCTCGTTCGTGCATATCATGTGGCACGTTTCTGTTTTCGTTTACGTTCGGATCGGCCCTGCGAAATTTTACGGCTCATATTTTTCCTCCATATATGTCGCGCACTAAGGTAAATGCACCCTCCGCTAAATATATAATGCAAAAAAAAAGTACAAACCGTACTACGAAATCGTATTATAATAAAATAACGATAATAATATTATCGCCAATGACGGAAAACATATATATATAAAATTTTGTTTCTATAGCATTAATGACATCGATATCGGTATGCTCCATCGTCAGATAATTTATGGTTATAACGCATCGAACGTTTGTGACCCAAAACGCGTGCAGAAACGTCGAGGGGATGACCTCGATTATGATTCGAGGCCGAATACGCAACGGCCAGGGAATGTCGAAGCTGGGTCGATGGGAAAATCTAAATTTTTGTATTCGATTTGCCGCAAAAAAAATCGGACGTGGTTCAGGTGGCATGACTGCTGTACACGTATATTGTAGCGTTCCATAAACGTTTCGTTGTGCGGGGCGATGGAAGAGCATATTCATAATATAACTCTATCGTATAAAACCAGGAGAAAACATCATTCGTGAGGGCCCATAAAAATTCCGTCCTATTCTATCCCAGAACGTGACCGGTTTATTAAATTTCTTTTTAGTAAAAAAAAAAAAAAAAAAAAAAAAATGCGTGACGTAAACTAATATTACTGAGGTTGCGCGTACCAACATCCGTGGAATGGTAAAGTTCGCTGGACCACAAGAATTCGCGTGACGTAATTTTAGCGATAAAAAAAGATGCTCCCGAGAATTGTACTCATAGGCTTTGTAATTTATTGCAGCTCTCTGCCTTTTTATTTCACGTTCTACTTCGCTCTCCGTCTCCATTTCTCCGCGCGTTGTAAACTTTTAATTAATCCGTTTACCCGCGCTTTACGAAAATGGGTAAGCCCCTACTCGACCCGGCTGACTTCGTTACCCCTTCTTCTTAGGTTTTTAAAAACTCTAAACCCTTTTTTATGCTACGTTTTTTTTTAAATTCTTCACCCGGTTACCCGTAATTATCACGCGATTTCGGGGATAAAAAAAAATAAACGTGTCTTTTCGAAATCGGTGTTTCCCCAAGTGTCTATTCGTGGAAGAGATCGAAGGGTATTTTTTGGAAGCTCAAGCCAAAAGTTAATGACTGATGTCGTTTTAGTCGATAATAAAAAAATCTTTTCTTTCTCTCCCATGAATATTAAACGTTGAATCTCTCAGCCCAATATCTGTGTCCCTTGAATGTTCAGTGTCGAAAGTTTCAATCTAATCGTTGTTTACTGTACCCCCAAATCCTAATCGAAGCCTACGGGAATATTGTTTCTCGTTAATAAAAGAAAATGAGTGGAATGAAAAAGCTGTTACGATTACACGTTTGATAAAATCACGTGACTCATTGATCTTCGAGTGGGAAGATCGTAAGATGTGAAATTTTGACATTAGGTCAGAAGCGAATTAATAAAATTGTGACTAATATATGTATGGATAATTTGTGCAAAAAATGTATTTAACATCAGGTAAAAAATTATGACAATGTCTCTGGTTAAAAATTTTTTTCCCCTGAAGTTGGATCGAGACGTGTTACAATAGTAATATTATATCACAATGTGCGAAAATATATCCTTGATATATTTGACATTTATTCGTGACGAAATGAACATATTTGCAATACGTTTCTCATATCATAGATTTATTAAAGAAATAAACTTCTATTATTTTTCGAGTAAAATATATTTTATATAAGAAATATATGTTGTCTCAATTTCCATGAGGATTATGTTTAGCTGCAATTCACTCCTGCTGCTCGTAACTGAAGATAATAAAATATTATATGAAAAAACGATTTATCGAGGCATCAAATGATTTGCAAATTACTCAACTGTTGTTATTTTTCAAATTATCACAAGCTTATTACTCGTAGTTCAACAAGTCTCGTGATTTCATTAAATTTTTGATCGGCAAAAGACACTCAATTGTTAATTCTGCAAAATCCCGAAAAAATTATCGGAATACCCGTGGAGCGTTTAGAAGTCAAAACATGGTTGTGCCTTTCTTGAAGAAAAATTAAAAACATTTTCAGAAAACGGTTTATGCAGTATAAAGCAGTTAAAAACCGGTAGCTTTACGGGTGCCCGTTAATTACCTCCATACGCCTTTGATTAATGACCTTTTTGCATATTCAAAGGATGCAAGAAAAAAAAACTGATGAACTAACCGGCATTTAATGCTATTCTTTGTTTGTTCTCTGTGGCGCCCGTTGTTGTATCTACCTGAACACCCGACAAAAAAAAAACCACTCACTGAACCTCTCAAAAATCTCAAAAACTCCACGTCCAGGTCTTGAAGGTACTAATTAAATGCCTCCTTAGTGAATTTAATTAAAAAGGCTTGCTCGAACGTTGCATGCAATTTTATATTCATTCGTTTTCTCTATCTCTATCTCATATCTCACTCTCTAAGTGTTCTTCATCTCTATATCTATAATTATAAATATTCTATATTTCATATATATATTTACGAATATATATATGAAAATATGTATACATACTCATATTATTTTTGTATATTTTTTTATTTCCTATTATTTTGACGTCGAATCTTACACTGATGGTTCAAGATTGCATCTGAGATAAAAATATTTTGTCTCATATTAATAAAAACTTTTGTATCTCTCGCCTTCTATACGTCGATTCTCTTAGTCTCTTCGACCTAACTTGAGTTTTCTTGTTCTACGCACAAGCACGCTTTCGCGCGAATCCTCGAGAACGAAAAAGAAAAAGAGAAAGGAGATTGTGCGGTAATTATTTAACCAAGGATATCTTCGACCGCTTGCTAGAGCTTTCGCTTCTTTTTTTCCATCCACGAACAGATTTATGGCGGAAATTTATATTAACCTATACATGCCATGTAAAATGGTCTGTTGAATACGTTGTATTCATGATGTCAACGTGATACCACGTCAAAAAACAAAAGAAAATTGGCGTGCGGTGACGATCGCGAAGCTTTCCCCAGAGCTTGCAGATCCTTGATATCACAACATTTTCTTCCCAAAAAAAAACCACGTAAGAAAGTCTTTTTCAAATTTTTCCATTCTTCCGACTACTTTGTCTCTTGTTGTTTTTCTAGTGTCCACTGCACGTGGGTTGTGTTGTTACTTCGGCGACACTAATCATTTATGCAATATATATTATTTTTTATTTATTTTTTTAATTTGTTGACACACACGCAATACACGAATCACAATGTGATTCAACTGTCTTATTCGCCTAGTCGACACAACCCGTTTGCTTATCTAATCAGCAATCAGATTTGACTTTCCACAAAAACGTGTTTACTAATGACAAAAAAAAGATAAAAAATAACAATAAACATTAAAAAATTTCTCAGAGTCTAGCACGCAGACTGCATCCGGCGTGGTATTTTAACATTGAAAATGTGCACGTTAGTTTAATGATAATATTACACGTTAACTATATATAAATATTTTAAACTACATATATATATATATACTATTATGTGTGTGCGTTAAGTAGTGTGTAGCTCGGTAGTGGGTAGTTGAATGGAAATAGATCGATATAGGCTCCTCGCTTGTATACTATTACTCGCATCACTGAAAGGCGATCCGTATCACGCGCCGTGACGCGTCGGAGCAACAATTTTCCCACCGAAAGCGTCCTCCTCTTTTTCAACGATTTTCACTCAATGTCAAATCCACAAATTGGATTTATTGCCTGCCAAAATTAGCTCCAATAGACATTACGACCTGGGGATAAAGTTGAAAAAGTGTGGGACTTCAAAGAATGAAAAAGTAGAAAGAAGAATAAAAAAAGATGGCGCGTATGAAGTTGCACTTCGCGAGATGAAGGACTTCTTTGCAGATCGGGCACTTCGCGCAGTCGGTCCGAACACTGAGTGTCTGGTAGTCACATAACACGTACAAATATATATATTATATAATACATATCTACATACATACAGACACTAATACTTACTTACTATTGAGAAATTGGATCTTATGCAGCACTGGTACGGGTGCGAGATCTTAATTAAAATCTTTGCGGTCGCAAATCCCAGCTGCCATACCCCACCAGATACCATAGGCTAATTGGATTAGATTTTCCACGTAGAAAATCCCCAAACGTTCTCAATTCCCAAAATGCTTCCCTTAATCCTCACATTTTCTTTCTCTCCACTCTGTCTCTCTTTCTTCATCCC
Source organism: Tromatobia lineatoria (assembly GCA_949699805.1). Taxonomy (NCBI): domain Eukaryota; kingdom Metazoa; phylum Arthropoda; class Insecta; order Hymenoptera; family Ichneumonidae; genus Tromatobia; species Tromatobia lineatoria. Next base: position 13,674,219 of record OX453045.1, on the reverse strand, counting down.
TACTACTTCTTCCACTATGATAATCCTACCTTTAGGTTCTCTTCACCGAAGTCGCATTTTTGTTTTCGTAATTTTACGTTTTTCTCTTTTTTGTAACGTAATTAGATTCAAGTGTGACTTTTAGAATTCGGTAATTAGTAGCCGAGCAGTATTTGTGTTTTTAAATTTGAAAATACGTTGCAGCTTGAAGGAAAATTTCAAATTTTTCACCTCCCGTGTGAATAAATCAATGGTTATTGTAAATATAATTTTTTGTTGTCAATATTGATACGTAAATCGTCGATGGAAAATCTGTATTAAATCTTAATTGCTGTATAGTGATTTTTATTTGTTAAGTCATTTGTTGATGGTGTTTTTGTAAAGAATTTCATCATTATCAATGTTTTTTGTTATTCAAAAATTGTATTCTGATATTTTTACGATCAATTAAATTTTTTTATTAGATGGGTTCTTTCGTCCACTGTTGAGTTGCCGTTTACGCGCTGAGACAAAAAAGGAATTGGAGAAACCAATAAATGCTATCGTTAAAAACAGGTCTGCAATTGGTTACAGGAACCAACTCGTCGGTCTTATGTAGTATTCTTCAATCACGAATCGCGAATACATCAATGCACCGATCGAGTTAGTTGCTGCAACGAATTTGCGGTACAGCATATGCTGATGATGGTTCTCCAGACTACTTTTTTATCCGTGCACTTTTACTACAACTGTTACTTCTTCTTCTTCTTCTTCTACGTCTTTTTCTTCTTCTTTTTCACTACTTTCGTCCACTGATCCAACACCTTCACCTCTTTCTCTCACACACACTGTCTCTGTAAATAAAGTAACCGAAATAATGCCTTTTCATCATGCGAAAACTAATGTATATCTTTTCTCAGACGATGGCCGCGACGAAGCGAAACGCAGCAGGACTGACATCAGCTGTTCCACGAGCAACTTTGAACGACGAGGAGCTGGTAAGGACTCGTACTTTAGTCATTGAAAGTCAATTTCTTTTTCTTTATATATGTCTTCGCCTTTTGTCCTGATTTTCTTCCATAGGAAATAAATTAAATAAGCGCATCGTCTGAATTGGTACGATAAATTTTATACAAATGAAAATCCAAATAAATGTGCCTCCATAGGTTATACGTAGACCCAAAAATCAAAAGAAAAAAAAGCAACAATTTACTCGTTTTTTATTTTCATTTTTTTTTTGTCCTGAAGTAACGAATATGAGTAGGAAAAATGCCAAGTCCAAGGGCTTCCCCGAGACTCGGCCAGGAATAATTTATTAGCACAATTTATGAACAAGACGAGGGCCACGGGCCAGAAAGTGGTGACGGCGGTAGCAGCAACGAAAAAGACCTTTTTGCCTTCGAATGCTGACCGACCGTCATCCGCCTGATAAAACGCCATAGCTCGCAAAATCTCAGGAGAAAAAGCAAAGTATATCTCCAATATTACTACGATGAAATAATTTAGTGACATTTTTAATATGCCTACGACGAATTATATAACCACATATATTGCTTATATTCGATGGAATTAAAAAGATATTCAGCAGATTATTTTAATTTTTTTTTATTCTAGTGTTCCCTATACAGTAATAGAGTTCATAAAATATTACGCCTTGCATCTGGAACAAACTTACAGAGGTTTGATACCTATCATAATTATACGAAATAATAATTTCTGTAGAAATATGCAAATAGCTACTGGAAAAATGTTCAACCATTTGGATCTAGGAAATGATTGACCATTTGAAATACCTGATATGCTACGAAAAATGTTTTAATACTCCACATATTAAATTTCTGTTATATTAAAAATAATGTGGGATTAAAAATTCTAAAATGAAAGTTGCTTAAAGCATACATGATTTTAATCACATTTCATGTAAATCAAAATCAACTCAAAAGTCGCCGTATGCGAATGAAAATTTACAAATCACGGTAAATAAGTTTCACATAAAATCATAGAACAATTTTTTGAAAGCAGAATTTGAAATAAAAAAAGAATTAGGTATCAACCCTCCATACGTTTAACGATCTCCCGTTCAACGTGCAGCCTGAAAAAGAATGGGCCACGTTCGTCGAACGGGTTAAATTTAACCTTTGAACTCTCTTTTCTTTTCCATATCTACCGTGCTGCCATTTTATCCTCATTTCCACGCTATTTTCTTTCACGTAAGTGTGGCTCAGCCTCTGTCTCTCTCTTCTCTCTCACACACACTCTGGCTCTTGCTCTTCTGTCTGTCTATTTCTTTCTCTCTTTCTCTTGGTCTTTTATGCTATCCATTTACTTTCCTTTTCTCTCTATCTTTCGCTGCGTTTCGGTCTGCAACTACCGCTATCCCTCTACTTCTATATATCTATCTCTCTATCTCTATCCACCTGTCTCTTCCGTTTCTGTCTTCACATTTATTATACTATATATTTATGAGAGCAACGTGTAGCAATATAGAAAAATCATCAACTTAGCGAGCATAATATAGCGAGGAAGCATATACTATACATACTATATGATCGTAAGTGCGAATGCATAAGTTAAAATATCTATAGGCACTATTCGAGATCCATATCATACATAAAACGTATACATAATGTCATATACTACATAGGCGAGAGTGTAGTAGTGGAGTAAATGCCCGAATCGCACCACCATATAATGTACATAAAAACGTAATGTACAGAAGGATCACAAAAATAGCTATATTAGGGTTATGACTTGAATACAATAGGAAAGACCAGGTGATTTTGAAGCCTTGGAGTACTTGACGATCAAGCCTTACATTTACGAAAAATTTATCAAATATCATCAACCCTTACACTGCCGAAGTCGTATTAGCTTTTTATTTTTTTCTTTCAATACCATTTCAATCTCGAAATTACGAGAAAATTGATAAACTGCAAAGTTACATTACGAACGTATCCTATATTCCAATTTGCTTCTATGTTTATATTAAATATGCTTAACAACGATAACAGTGGATTCAAGGAACGCTGTTTTTCAACAATTTTAATTGCAAAACGTATTCGCCGTTTAAGCCAATAAATATCGTTTAAAGTGAAAGGGTTTTGGTTGCAAAAGGGTTTCTAAGATAACGTTTTATTGAAATTATTATTGATCAATTTTAGTATTTATATACATCGTTTCACTTTTTGATTTGGCAACTAAGAATTCCTAGATTTTAAGACCTATTACTTGAAATACCACTTTATTTACATGTTTTGTTCAATAGTAATTTTGAAATATTGACTGGTAATAAATTTTCCGTAAAAGTGAATTTCGCTGGCACTCGGACCGTCGAAGATCCTGAATTTGTACTTGTGCAGGACGTTCCTTAGCAATCGCAAATCCAAAGGGGCTTCAAAACGACATAGCGCGAGCAAAATCCTCAATGAAAGGATGTCAGGGGGTAAAACGAAGAGTTTTGACGATAAAATCGTGGTAAAGGTCTTGGTTGACAAGGAGGAACATCCTGCATGAGTCCTGACACGGCACCACTCTAGTGCTTTTTAGCGGGTCGATGCTTAACCACTCTCCCCGATCAGAACCACCCAATATGTAGTGTAGGTGCACTTGGAGCTGCGAGCTAGTGCGATTCAATGCGTCGAATCTCCTACGAAAAATCGATACACGCGTGGATTGAACAGAACTATAAAATGAAACGAGAAAAGTTTGCACTGAGTTCGAAAGAATATTAAAAAAACGATAAAGTCAAACAATCCTTAGAGCTCCCTAGGCTGCACGTAGGTTTCACATCCCTGGAAATTAGTTTGGTGACCGTCTTCAGATTCTAGTCAAATATTCTTCTAAGATCACATAGCTGACGAGGATTCTTAAAATAAGGAAAAAATTTTCCAGTTATACACAGTTTTCGTTACAGAGTATATTGAGAATTGTAGAGAACAAATCTTGGAACACCGAATAGATCACGAAAAATGTTTGCCTTGCCGGAGAGACCTCCATTTTTATCAGTTAAGAAAAATTGTTTTTCAGGAAATTTCAAATCGTTCACGGTAATAACTAGACGGGAATGTTTTCTTTTCCCTTTAATTTACTTCAAAAAATTTGTATCCTTTGTATTTCGAAGAATGTTTATATCCGTTTATTTGTTGCAAAGTGTTGTTTTAGTAGCGAAACAGATTTTTACTTTCCAAAATTGTATTCGTAACATAAAAATCGAATATTTTTCACTGTGCACTATATGGAAAAATGTGAACTAACGTTTATTCAAAATCAGTTACACTTTTATTAATTATAATAAAAATAAAAATTTAATGTTCCAAATCCCAAGATCACTCGGAAAAAATTGTTGAAAAATTTTATTCTTGAATTACTTGGTACATGTGCGGATCGCATTTATCCTCTTCGAGCACGAAACCGGGATATATAATATAGAACAAGAGACCGCTCGGATTCGAGGAGATGGTGCATTCGAGACCGAGAATCCTTAGAGCTTGTTAGGTTAGACTCACGTCGTCCCTGCCGAGGTCCTCTGGAAGGCCCTCCAAAGGGTCTTCGAAGTTATATACCCTCTAGTGCTAGTCTCTGATCCAATGAAAATATTTAATCGAAAGAAGGAACCGGTGACATAAAATCACAAATGGGGTCAAAGATAGAGGGGATCAATAATAGCGTTAAGGATAAAGATCCATCGCCGTGATAATTCTTGCTCGAGGATATACTTATTAGAGCTTATTAGAGGGCTCACTGGCTTTCACCCCCTTGAGATAATCAAACTAGCTCCTCGGCGCGATGATATTCCAAGGAGACTAATAATTGTCACTACATTTTTTGCGAAATATCAGTGCTTCTTATAATTTTGAGACTGTCATCCCTTGTTTGATCACACCATTAAAATATTGAAAACTTCTATTGCAAAGAAAAATAATTGTTGAAAAATATTATTAGCCGATTATGAATCGGAAAATGCTATTGTGATAAATACCAATTAACACTTTTAGTGTCGAAAATTATTGGCCCACTTTCCGTAGAGATTTCGGGGAATATATTGAGTGCACTTTCACTGAACCCTAAAAAAAGATAATAGAAAATATATTCTGATGCACTGAACTGAATAATATAATTATTAATCATTTCTGTCACCATAAAGGACACTACTTTTTAAAAGAAACAGAATAAACGCGTGTTGCACAATTCATTGCTTTTCTCGGAAATCTCGTTGGAATCTCATCGTCCACAGCCCCTGGCGAATGGTTTGTGAACACTCGACTGTGTATGTCATTAGGATTTGCAGGCACGAAGTTCATTGGCTTGATAAATCTACTACGAGTGTTTGTGGAATCTTGAACGAGTCGGTCTGACTGTAAGACTAATTGCGAATGTATGCATACGAAAATGCAAATGCAAAGAATGATTATATAGTCGAGAGGATGCCAAAACAGTGCGTGCGTACGTTTGTGGTACTGGAAGATTGTTCGGAGATACGATAATCGTGCATCCATAGAGTATGCAAGGGTGTTTGTCTTCAAGAAACATGAATGCCTGACTCATGTGAACCATCAATGTGTGAGTGTATGCATGTGTAAATGTGTAAATGAGTGAATGTGTGAATGTGTGAATGTGTGAATGTGTGAATGTGTGAATGTGTGAATGTGTGAATGTGTGAGTGTGTGAATGTGTGAATGTGTGAATGTGTGAATGTGTGAATGTGTGAATGTGTGAATGTGTGAATGTGTGAATGTGTGAATGTGTGAATGTGTGAATGTGTGAATGTGTGAATGTGTGAATGTGTGAATGTGTGAATGTGTGAATGTGTGAATGTGTGAATGTGTGAATGTGTGAATGTGTGAATGTGTGAATGTGTGAATGTGTGAATGCGTGAATGTGTGAATGTGGGAATGTGGGAATGTGTGAATGTGGGAACGTGTGAATGTGTGAATGTGTGAATGTGTGAATGTGTGAATGTGTAAATGAGCGAATGAGTGAATGAGTGAATGAGTGAATGAGTGAATGAGTGAATGAGTGAATGAGTGAATGAGTGAATGAGTGAATGAGTGAATGAGTGAATGAGTGAATGAGTGAATGAGTGAATGAGTGAATGAGTGAATGAGTGAACGAGTGAATGAGTGTATGAGTGAATGAGTGAATGTGTAAATGTGTAAATGTGTAAATGTGTAAATGTGTAAATGTGTAAATGTGTAAATGTGTAAATGTGTAAATGTGTAAATGTGTAAATGTGTAAATGTGTAAATGTGTAAATGTGTAAATGTGTAAATGTATACATTTGTAAATGAGTAAATGTGTACATTTGTACACTTGTACATGAGTAAATGTGTACATTTGTACACTTGTACATTTGTACATGAGTAAATGTGTAAATGTGTAAATGTGTAAATGTGTAAATGTGTAAATGTGTAAATGTGTAAATGTGTAAATGTGTAAATGTGTAAATGTGTAAATGTGTAAATGTGTAAATGTGTAAATGTGTAAATGTGTAAATGTGTAAATGTGTAAATGTGTAAATGTGTAAATGTGTAAATGTGTAAATGTGTAAATGTGTAAATGTGTAAATGTGTAAATGTGTAAATGTGTAAATGTGTAAATGTGTAAATGTGTAAATGTGTAAATGTGTAAATGTGTAAATGTGTAAATGTGTAAATGTGTAAATGTGTAAATGTGTAAATGTGCAAATGTGTAAATGTGTAAATGTGCAAATGTGTAAATGTGTAAATGTGTAAATGTGAAAATGTGAAAATGTGAAAATGTGAAAATGTGAAAATGTGTAAATGTGTAAATGTGTAAATGAGTGAATGTGCAAGTGTGATTGTCTTAGAATGTAAGTGTGTGAGAACGTCCGTGAGTGTATGAATTGTACTGTGAGTGTGAGTGTGTTAATGCCCAAGCTGTTCTGCGTACACTACTTCCGTAAAGCTATAAACGGATACTATATCAAACTAGCAATATATTATTCAAGAGAGTACCTACTTCTGCATGACTCTGGAGTGCAAGCTGATTGAGTGTTTTGATAACATACACGAGAGAGCGCGAACGATATACTATTTCTAGTGCACAAAGTCCATTTCAGTTCCATATTACTTCTGAGAGTCTGTCGACCGGCTTGTTAATGTTGAATGATGTATAACCAAGTTCCGACGACCTTATTTGCGCCAGGACACGTGGGCTGTGAATAGTAATTCAATAAAAATAATCCACTGTCAGTGAGGACAACATTTATCTTGAAGTTTAATATGGGGAGGCTCAAAGGATTAACGATTACGGAAAGGAATTTGCTATACTTGTATCTGAATGCACTTTTTCACACCTCACAAATTCAACAATATCCATAAATTCTCATCGGTATCGCCTAAAACTCCTACGACTGCTAAAGCTCCAATGAAAAATCGAAACTTCCCCTACCGCTGTCCTACTTTTTTTCTGGGCTCTAATGCTACTTCCCGAATCAACTGATAATCGAAACGTTTTGTCGGGTTTTTGTCGAGTGCTTTGTTCGCTTATTTGGATTGTACATGCACACATAAAAACGGTTGGCGCCACACACGAGAGGGAAACACTTTTATCGGTGAAATCTGCAGGAAACTATAATACACACAATAGTATATAGAGGGCCGGAGAAATGCTTGGCTGAAAAAAAAGCAGCACAGCAGCATGCCTATGTGAAAATGGTTGGAACAAACGGGGGTTAATGCTTGTTGCGTGTATGTTCGAGAGGTTGGATATTTTTCGAGTGAAATGATGTGTACGTGTGCGATAATACTACACAACATTATGACCGCTATCTGACGAATTCCATCGAATATGCCACCCGCAGAAGATGCACGTGTACAAGAAGACCCTCCAGGCGATGATCTACCCGATCTCGTCCACAACACCACACAATTTTGTCACCTGGACTGCCACCTCACCGACGTATTGCTACGAGTGCGAGGGACTTCTATGGGGCATCGCTCGACAAGGCGTCAGATGCATGGAATGCGGCGTCAAATGTCACGAGAAGTGCAAAGATCTACTCAATGCCGATTGTCTTCAACGTGAGTATCAATACTATTTTCATCACTATATTATACTGAACAATGGCTTGGGCATAAATCGCTAAACTTTTAGCTTAGATAGTTCTGACTACTGCAAACATGTTTCAACGGTCAACGTTACAATACCGCGTTAATTTCGATATTTAGCATTATTCAAATGAAAGTTCGCGTGACTCAAAATTGGTCAGGGTGTGAGTTTATTATGCAATTGACTGTTTTTTTTTATCATTACTGATCGAAGAATGCATTCCTAAACTAAAGGTTGGACTTAACTACAACGAAAGTAAATCGCAATGCGAGAAAAAAGTTCATCATTGCTGACAGTCTCCAAAGCAAGTTTAGATACAATTTTCATAACTTTGTTGCACTGCTCAGTGGCTTAGATATGAATTGCTGAAATATCAGCACGGAGGGTTCGGACTACTACAAACAAGTTTCAACAGAGTCAAAGTTACAACACCGCATTAAAATCCGTAATTGGAACTGTTCAAATGAAAACTCGTGTGGTTTTATACGAATTGCTCGAGGTGTAAATTTGTGATGCAATTAAACCGTTTTTTGTCAGTGCTGATCTGAAAATCGTTTAAACGTGCATTCCTGAAGTAAAAGTTTCTTTCGACTAAGATTTAAATAAACGCAATGAGGAAAAGTTTAGTATTGCTGACCGTTTTCGACGCAAGTTAAGATACTATTTTTCTAACTTTATTATACTGCTTAATGGCTTGGGTATGTACTGCAGAACCCTTGTCTTTGATGAGTCTGGCAATAAGCAATTTAAAACGTGATTAATGATTAAAACGTGTTGTTAGAAAAAGGATTAAGAAATAAATGCTTTTTCTCTATAACTAATAGGCAAAATGTTTAGTACGATAACTGTTTTCAGTTAATATAATTGTATCCATGCGGTAATTTATCAGATTTTTCTGATCCTCTATGATATTTGTTATTCACGTCGCCCACCTTGTTAGCTTGAATACAACATAATTCACGAGAATAAATGATTATAGATGATATAGGTAGATGAAAGCCCATGCATTGTAGAGACAACGTAATAATGTTGAAGGCTGTTACTCTAAAAATAAGAATATTCAGAATTTAGCTAAAATATTATATTTACGTCTAGTAACATTAATTCAATTCTTATTAAATAATTAGTAACGAGTGAACTTGATAAAACTTTGATCTTATATAGTTATTATGAATTTATACAAATTGTCGCAAAAAGTAGATGGGCTTAGATGAGGTTTTTTCAAACCACTGAGAAGCAAAATATTAAGTGGGGTAGTTTATTAAATTCAATGTAACTGTATTCATGCAGTAATTTATCAGATTCATCTGATTCTCTCATATTTGTTGTTTTCGTCGTCCAGCTTAGTGGTAATACATGAGAATAAATTATTATAGACGATGTAGCAGGACGAAAGTCTATGCATTGTCGAGACAACGCAATAATGTTAGAAACTGTCGTGCATTCACCGGTACACAAACTCGTGTAATCCCATTCGTTCGTTAACGGTTGAATCGACAAAATCCGCATCGTCTCTAACACGCAAATGTTCGGTTCCCTTTAATTGGATCAGTAAAATTAAAGCCCGCCGGCGTATATACATTGAAAACGAGATGAATCGCGTGTTCGCTGAGAGCAGAGGTACTTTGCGCGTTAAAATACCTTTTAAACAATAGTCTATCGACCCTCATCGACGCGACATAAATGTTCACGGTCCAGCGAGCAATTATTATATTAATTTACAATCACTACTCCAGCGAACGCCCTTAGAAAACTTAGCTCGTTAATTTCCGAAAATTAATTATTTTTCTCCGCCAAATTATTGGATATCAAGTCGCAAATCTCGGTGGAAATTGAACTGAATGGCATTCTTGGCTACAGATATTCATGTTATCAATGGCAAAAAATTGTGTAAAAGATAAGTGGGACTTTATTTATTCTAAAACATAGTTTTGTATATAAACACGACAGTAATAATAATATTTCGTTTTTACTAAGAAGCTTAAAAAAAAAATGGAACGGTTTTATAAAATTGATCCAATTCGGAAATTATTTTACATAAAATACAAATGTTTCCTAAAAACGAGATTTAAGTATTTTCATATTAATTATTTTTAATTATTTTGATTTTCAAATCATCTTATCATTTTGGTGCTCTTGAATTATTGTTTAAAATCGTTCATACGGAAATCATTCTGAATCTTCACAAAGAAAATTTTGTCACTATTTTATCAGTCGCGATCTGGGAATACGATATAGCAGGCTACGATATCTTTTCCGTTACCGGCGTGTTCAGAAATAATTAATTTTCCGCTCGGCCGACCTCGTCGCAGTAAGTAAGCCGCGTGTTAATTAGTACTGCAAGAATCAGGGAGTGAGACCCTGAATTCGCAAGAACAACTCGAACTTTCTGCTGAGCCCGATGGAATACGTGGGAGAAATGAGGAGTGAGCCGCGATAGCAACGGGCATATATATGTCCCGTTAACAAGTCTCTGATGAAGGTGTCGCTCGACCAACTGTAATGCTAATATATCAATTAACACCTAATTGAGGTGCAACAGCATATCTACTACACATCTTGCCTTAATTCAACCGTGCTTTCGTACGTCCAATCACAACCCTACCATCAGCAATTATCTATCAAAGCAATACTCAATCTATATCGCGAAAATAAATAACTGTTTTCAATCGAACAAATTCATCGATAAATGAGAGAATTCTTTGGATTATCCATTAATTGACACTGAATTCTGGTGCTCCTCGAATCAATAGTATATTGCGATACGATTTCAATGATACTTTCTCTAACGAGGGCGAGTTTGCAGCACGAGCCGAAATCGAATGTTGCAATTAAATAAGTTGAGAAAAAGTTCCTCGCGCGAGTTTTGCATACAATTTTATTTTACGAGTGCGAGAAGTAGACGCTTCTATGCATGAATATCTTTATTAAACTCGATTTTGTAATGACAAACCAATATATTATAAGTCCAATATTTGATGCGCCCGTTTGATTTTATTATATCATGATAAATATTGAACTATTATAATATAACAGGAGCGGCATGGGTTTATGGAAGACGGGTGGATCGACGGTCACGAACCTAGCACTTTTTACGAATTTCGTTGTTTCAGCTTTTCCGGAAAAGTCTCAGGTAGATACGGCCTATACGGATTTCTCGAAAGTGTTCGACCGGGTAAATCATAGAATTCTTTTCTTAAAGGCTGAAGCAATTGGAATCTCTGGTGTGTGACTTAAATGACTACGCAGCTATTTAACTAACGGTTACCAGTCGGTCAAAATCAAATCAGTATTTCCCAGGGTTTTCATAGCTTCCTCAGGCGTACCGCAAGGGTCGTATTTAGGGCCCCTATTATTTAATGTCTTCGTCAACGATATAATCGAGATATTACACACTCCAAAGCCCTACTGTTTGCGGAAGACATAAAGATTGTTAGAATAACTCCAACGCTGGAGGATACTACCGCATTCCAAACCGACCTCGACGCACTCGCGGCCTGGTGCAACCAAAATGTGCAAGTCTTTTCATAAATGTGTCGAAATTTCATGTATTGAGTTTTGCTCGCACCAGAGATAAGATCCAGGGCCATTACAAGATCAACAATATTCCTTTGGAGGTTGTTTCCACGGCTCGCGACCTTGGAGTCTATTTCGATGATGACTTATCCTTTAACGAACACTATTGTAATATCATAGCTGCCTCCTTGCGAATGTTCGGCTACGTGAAACGTGTGGCGAGTAAATTCATGAGCACCGAAGGTGCTATATTCGGCTCTTGTCCGGTCACAAATTGAACGTGCCTCTGTTATCGTGGGATCCCCACCAAAAAAAGTTTATCTCGGCGCTCGAATTGGTGCAGGAACAAATTTCTGTGTTTCGCCGCTTTCCGACTAGGCGCACCTATGAATATTCTAGATCACGATTATATTCGAATCTTAACATTCTTGATCCTTCACACGCTGGAAAGTCGTGGGAAGATGGTCTCCTATTTAACATTGCTAATTCTAATTTCGATTGTCGAGAGCTATGCTCTCTAGTGCGCCTGAGAGTGCAAGTTAGGCCCACCCGCAATACCGAGATCATTGCCGTCTATTACTATTACTATTACTCGGCTTGGAAATGAAAACCGAGCGCTTTTGCAAATTGACTTGTCATCGCCTTTTAAATGCCTTATCCTCGCTACCTTTTCTACTGCGTAACACTCGTTTCCGTTGTTGTGGTATGGTCATGATCACGGTGTTCCGGAGCGTTTCACTATCTCGTCATCTGCTTACTATTTATTTCCTTGTAATTTCCATCGGTTTTACAATTTACATATTGAATCGAAATATAGCTCACTCTTGGTGAGTTTCTGTACTTATTCATATCTTATGCACGCGTTAATCAGTGGTTGCGTTCCATCAATAACCCGTCTTCTCGATGAGATACTCTTATCTGTTGTAATTGGGCATTGCCCGTAGATATGGATAAATAAATACATAAATTATATAACGAGTCTCGTTCTTCGAGATTACATCGTAGTACCTTCTACTTTCACATGTAAGTGTCACGAAGCTTTAGAGCATAACAAAAAATGACCGCCTAGATACTGCGATCGTTCCCTTAGCAACGCCATAACGTTTTTCGTGCGTGAAAGTGTCGCGCGGTTTTTTAGAGCATACTTAGAATCATTTTCAGAAACGCCATGCGGAAGTCGCTTCGTCCTTGTTCGAGTCAGCTGTGCAGAGAGACAAGTATCCGAGGAATGCACAGAATATTCGCGGGTCTGCGATGGCCACCCTAGGTACAGGCACATCTTTACTTTTTCTTACAACGACGAGGGCGTCGATGAATATCGCTTGTTCGAGTGTCTTGCCGACGCATTGCAACGACCAAAGCGCACGCGGTTTTTGGAGCGAATCGGAAAGTCGGCTACATATCAACAAGTTAGAGCTTATTGCTGTCTTTATGACTATCAAATGCTTCGCATATGAGCTGCATAATTGTGAAGTCTTATTACGCGTTGATAAGACGACGGCTATCGCGTATATTAACCGTATGGGGGGTGTACAATACGCCGGACTTCACGCAATTGCGAAGGATATTTGGCAATGGTGCGAACGCAAAAATATTTGAGTCTTTGCTTCATACATAGCGTCTAAGGAAAACATAGAAGCTGATAAGGAATCAAGAGTAAAAAACATCGATACAGAGTGGGAACTCTCGAACGCCGCATATGAGAATATTGTGTCAAAATTTGGGAACCCAAACGTTGACTTGTTCGCGTCGAGAATTAACACGAAATGCGAAGCTTACTACATTTGGCATAGAGACCCGGATGCGTGCGCTATCGACGCCTTTACTATCGATTGGGGTTTATATTATTTTTATGCATTGCCCCCTTTGCGCTAGTGCTGAAGTTCCTTAGGAAAGTTATAGCCGATCGCGCTTGTGGAATTGCGGTCGTTCCGAACTGGCCGTCACAACCGTGGTTCCCTAGGTTTAGGGAATTATTAGTTGAAGAATCGATTGTGTTTAGTCCCGCTAATTCGTTACTACTATCTTCATGCAGATCCATCCAACATCCTCTTCGGAGGTCATTGGGATTGATTGCCGGGAGATTGTCCGCGAAGCGTAACGCTAGAAGAAGTTCTCGAACTCAGTGATCGAAGTGATGCTGGCGTCTCTCGCGGAAAGCACTTGGAAACAGTACGCAGGTCCGATTAAGCTATGGGTGGAATTCTGTCGCGAAACAGGCGCGGACGTATACGCGGCAGGTGCGGATCGCATTCTTGAATTTTTACAGAGAAGGTTCGACTTGGGAGCGTCTTACGACACGTTAAACTCGACCCGAGTGGCAATTTCGTTAATTCCGGTGTATTATATTACTAACGATTCGATGATTAGTAGATTTTTCAAAGGCATTTTTCGGCTGAGACCGATTAAGCCTAAATATGATATAACATGGGACGTCAACCAAGTTCTTAGTTATATTTCTGATCTCTTTCTCCTGGAATCATTAAAGATTCAACAGTTGGCAGAGAGACTAGTCACACTGTTAGCCTTGGGAACTGCCCACAGAGTGCAGACGTTTTCGTTAATGAAACATGAGAATATCTCTCGCTCGATAGAAGGATATCAGATAAAGATCTCCGATATTATCAAAACATCGCGCCCATAAGCTTTTCAGCCTCTTTTACAATTACCTTTCTTTCAAGAAAAACCAAGCCTCTGCATCGCGAGTACCTTGGAAAAGTATTGGAGGTAACGGAAACAATTAGAGAAAACTGTAATACCGTGTTAATTTCACCAAAGAAACCACTTAAAGCGGTGAATACGCAAACAATAAGTCTCTGGATTCGGTCAGTGCTTGCAAGGAGTGGCATTGGACCCGAATTTACCGCGCATAGCACAAGGCACGCGTCTACCTCGGCGGCATTAGTTAAAGGTGTCGATATAAACGTGAGAAAAAATACCGCGGGTTGGTCCAGGGAATCTCTTGTATTCGCAAAATATTATAACCGCTCGATCAAGTTCTGTTAAAAGGACTTTGCGGCAAAGGTATTCGAATAATATTCGTTCGTTAGTATCAAGATTATTATTTTAAATAATTTGTATTGAGATTGTGTTGCCTGTGAATCCTCAGAAAAATAATGAAACTTTGGAATTCTCATTTGTGGGTATTATTGTCTCTGCACATCTACGATGTAATCTCGAAGAACGAGACTCGTAATATAATTAAACGATCCAACGAACTTACCTTGTGAAGTTCGATCGTAATTATATTTAGGGTCTCGTTCGAGATGATTACATCCCACCCGAAAAATGATCAGGATCTTTGTATTATTCCCCATCCCTGAAAAGTTTATTAGTTGTATTATTTCATCCCTAACGGAGTTACTTTGAACAATATGACGTTGCTAAGGGAACGATCGCAGTATCTAGGCGGTCGTTTTTGTTATGCTCTGAAGCTTCGTGACACTTACATGTGAAAGTAGACAGTACGACGATGTAATCATCTCGAACGAGACTCGAGATATAATTACGATCGAACTTCACAAGGTAAGTTCGTTTGATCGCTTAATAAACTATTTGTTCAGAGAAATGGTTTTATTGCAATCAGGTTATAATTGGAAATTAGATTGGTTAAAATATTGTGTCACAAGAATTTGAAGTTTATTTAATTAATCTTCGAAAAAATAATGTAAAATTAGTAAAGGAACATTTTTTATATCAGAGGATGGAAAAGGTTATCTATCAAGATTAAATATCCAATGAGTTTTATTCACTTTTGACAGACTGCAATTTAATCGAAATACAATTTTTTGTTATAATTATCATCTTCTGAACATTAATTGGCTTGCATAAATCGCTCAATAATTTGGACTTTTTAAAATATATCTAACAGCAAAACAGTAATGAAATATCTAAATGGAGAAAAAAAAATTCATATCAATTAGTATTTATGAACAGTTGAGCTGAAAATAGGTAGAGAAGAGCTATATTTCAGAATGTAAAATTGCAGTCTATTATAATAACTTGGCAATTATAACGAATAGTCGAGCGTATATCCGACGAATTTTCATCCCTCTATATATTTGACCTAGTTGAACAGCCTCACGATGCTTTCCCGATTCTGCGAAACACAACACATAGACCAGGTGCGGGAGGTTACCCCAGCAGGTGCATCGAGTAACGCGTCGAGCCCCTCGTATATTTTCGCGGTATACGATTCGGTTCCACCGGAAAATTAGAACGCGGCCAAAAGTGTAGAGAAGAGAGGGGGTAACGAGGGCGTGAATTCCCACGAATGGAGGCCGGAAGCTCATCGGAGAGACAAAACGGCTTAATGGTGCTCCCCCCCCCCCCCCCCCTCCCCCTTCTCCCCAAACGGGCTTCTCCAAGTCCTCGCGAAATGCTCGAATCGTCGGGAAAAGTATGTAGTAACACGGTTAAAAGTTGTGCAGACAAGTTCCCTCCACAAAATTATATCTCTAACTAAATGTACTCCGGAATGTCGACGACTGAAATGGAAATAAAAAAAATAAGGGTCATTTAATACTTTACCCATTAGAATGTCATTTTCAGTATTTACTGTACATTCGTTAGCATTAACGACGCACTTGCAAAATCATGCATGAAGTATCCACTCGTTCTGGGCGAATTTATCCCCACGGATATTTCGAACTAAAAATTCATATCCTTAGATTATAGGTGAGACGAAAATGAACATAGAAAAAGAGTGGTTTTCTAAAGATTTCAATTTATTTCCCTTTTTTTTTCACTCTTCGAAAATAATTCAAAAACCGCGAATTCTTTGTGCTTATGTAGAAAGGGTACATATGTTATTCATAAGAATTTTCAAGTTAATTGGACGGATAGTTTTATAAAAACAGCACTGCGTATTTTTTCTGAATGGGAGTTTTACTGATATGATAAAAAATCTGAAAAAAATCGTGTAATAAGAAATCATAAAGAACACAAACAAACAAGGCACTGCATTATTTCAATAACGTTTTTCGCTTTTTTTTTATCGTGAATTCTTGAACTTCTGATCAACGAATCAAACTATTATTTAAGCCTATATATCCGGAACATCCTTACATTGCAATTTTAGATCAATGTTTTTGTATTATTGATTCATTATCCCAGTTATTAGCTTGGATATAACATTTTTTACCTTTTCTAATATTTTGCAATTTTCTGCCCGTTTTTTCAGGTGCGGCCGAAAAGAGTTCGAAGCACGGTGCCGAGGATAAAGCTAATAGCATCATAACGGCGATGAAGGAGAGGATGAAGCAGCGAGAGCGTGAAAAACCAGAAATCTTCGAACTAATCCGGTGAGTCGAGTCGCTTAGTCGACGAGTTTTACTCTATTTTTGTGTCCTGAGCGTGTTACCTTGGGTTTGTCCATCGATTTCCACGAGGTACGGTAGGTGCCATTTGACAGATGATCGATAAAGCCGAGATGTCAACACACGATTATAGCCAAAACGCTTCGTGTGTATATTTCAATATATGTCAATATAGATAAAAGAGAGTGTTGTCGAGATGGCGAAAGCTCGAAGGGTTGCAGTAAGAGGATAAGTTCCATTAGAATGCTGTATGCTAACATAGTTAGCGCACCGATCGATATCGATCGATCGGTTAAACATGTCGTCCCGACACCAAAACGTTCGTGATAGCATCAAGTTCGGTCGCCATTGCACGCTCTCTCTTTAATAGCTCACCATTATTTCAACTAAATGCATTAATTGGATGCCTTAGCTTCGAAAAAAGTTCACTATCGATCGACATGCCGCAAATGGAATCAGGTCGACGATACCTTGTAACCACGGAAAACAAGCAATCAGGACAAGTTATTCAATAAATTTTTGATAAACTTCTTCTAGAAGAAAAATCAAGTTATACGAATAAGCCACATTCAATAATAAGTAGCCTTGTAAAAAATTCATAAAATATATTTCTATAATTACTATAATAATTTTCATATCTTTGTATTATCGCCATAAACTTGTAGAAGCGAATTTTAAAAAGTAATATTATTGTACCAAGAATAATCGAGTAAAATTCTTTTTATTGGGTGTTTAAATCAGATGATCTAGAGTTGTGAATCGAAAATCCTTTTATAACTAGAGTTGATAATATTAGTTTGATTGATAATTACAATTTTATAATAATATGCAACAAATATAATATAATACGTGCATTTTGTTAAATATGAAGAAAAACAAATAACGATGAAATTTCACGGTTATCTATTTGAAAAAATGAAAAAATATAGTTAACCCCTTCGTTGGCATTGCCACAATAGTGCTCTAAAACGGTATTGGCAATGGGAAGCTTCGTACCACTGAATGAATTTAGACATACGACGGAAGTAATAGAGGGCCGCGATATTTCAATTTTTTCTTTATAATTACTCTAAATTTTTTACTGCAATCTACTTTTTTCTGCAGCCATTCAAAGTTTACACATCATTTGACAATCGCTCCATATTATTATTATAAAAACTTAGATTCAGAACGAACTGTGCCCCAAATTTTATTTCGTGAGTAATAAGGCTGTACAATTTTGAATTAATTCTATATTTAATAAAATCAAAACTCATTAAAACCCACAAATGCTACTTGACTGAAATACGGTCCTAATGCTAAGCTAGCATTTGAAGTAACATATTTATACACGGCTGTCCGAATAAGATCTATTTTATTCAAATACATATTTCGTTAAGCAAACTACATGCCATTTAATTCAATACATAACAAGAAACAGGATCAAAATTCGATTAAATTTAAATAAAATAATCTACTATTACAACAGATCTCTTTTTCAATTCAATCTAATCCACTAGTCCAACGGTCTGGATGACAAAATTTGACAAATAGAAAACATTTTTGCAACCAAGTCTTGAGTAAGCCCCAGACATTTTTATTTCCATGGAGCCGCGCTCGAATCCTAGACTGAAGCGGATGTACTTCCAATGTTAGCTTCGATTAATACAGAGTGTGTATGCTCGCGGTACTCGCAGTCGGGTAAATACAATGAAAGAGAATCGACAGAACTCGTTTGCTGCTGCACAGCAGCGAGTAGCTCGTCGATAACTCTGCTTGGAAGGATTTAACTTATTCAACGAGGTTCAAAGTCGTAACTGAGGATCGAACAACGTTGATACTCTGGTGTCTGGTTGTCTGAGTCTAGCAATCTTGATCGAAGCTGACGATCTACTCTAGAACTAACGCTTGCCTGCTCGTCTACCACATTAAATATGCACTATGGTATATAGCGCACTCGTTATCGATAATATGATACTCGAGTGTACCTCCGTGTAGGCATGTTACTTTATGCATTCAATAATCGACGCAGCGCGTCAGGTTCTTGAATAAAAAATTATCAGATATCCGCTTGCTATGTCGTAACGGGTACTTATTGCAGCTCAGCCATATTTTCTTTCCATTAATGACTGCATGTAAGAAGAAAGATTAAAAAATAGTAATAGAAGAATAAATTGAATAATGAGCTGGGATTATTGTGGAAAAGCCATTTTTATCAAAGCCGGAATATTCAATGCCTCAACCGCGAGACTTATTTATAGAAACGTCGTTTCTGGGACCAACAACCTCCAAGACATAGGAATTAATTAAATAGTCCATCCATAGACGGCTTTGACTTTATAATTGGATGGGATATAAACGAGTTTCCTCGACTGTTGTTACCTACCTTTTGATTTAATGCTTTCTATCGATTTTATAATAAAAACAATTGAATATTCAAGAGGAAAATGCATGATTAACTCTTCAAATATCTTCTACATGAGTGCAATATTGCTTCGTTGGTTTGCACAATTCATATAAAAAGTTCCGAGTGAAATTTAGTTATTACGTGAAATAAATAACACTTACATTCTAATAAAATGAATCTTGTTTTCTAAACACAATATAACGGTAATATCTTCAAGTTCACGAAACCGATAGAGAATCCTTATTTCGTGAAAGAAAAATAAATAATTTTTAAGTGAGTATTTTAATTTCCAAAAAATACGATATTTTCGAAACAAAAATCTTATTATTTTACTTCGGATGAAAACATGAATTTATTACGATAATTTAAAAATATTCGAAAGGCCAAAACCTCAAAATGAATTGAACTTGATGAAACAAAATTTAATACAAATGTTAGTTGGTAACTTTAATTATTGTATAGAATTATATCAACGATGCACAAAAGAATTGTTTATAATGTATATTACAGTTATACCGTTTCAAATTCGTATTTTCTGTCGTGAAAATAAACGACGTCAGCTTTTACCAAAACGCTAGTAAATATAGCTGTACCAACTGCAGTCGAATATTCTTACTAACAATATACGTTATAATGAGTATGAAATGCGTCAAGTCTCAGGTGCAAGCAACACACCTAGAGCATAGTAGAAAAACAAGTCTTGATGAAAAACTTCAAAGAAAGCGCCCGTCACACAAACCGTTAGTAATATAAAACTTTTAGTGTTGGGCAAAATTCTCGTTATAAAAATAAAAATCAGTTTCGCAATTTCCCTTCTCGAAAATTAAACATTTTTTTAAGAGCGTCGTAAAACAAAATGACTGCAAACTCTGTATAATTAAATCGTTATTCTACAAACTCCGAATTTCACATTTTTTACGTTACATTTATAACGTCACATCAAGTTGAATAAAAATGCCGTCGCTTCGGCTATTTTTATCCGTAAAATGCCCAGCAGCGGTACGAAAAAAAAATCACTTTTCCCTCTGCTCTATTTACCCGATGAATTGTAACGAGTTTATTGCAAATCCCAACAATACGAATTTTCACCTGTCTATCGTGTAACTAGTGACTAGCCGTTCGTTGATGCGAGAATTTTCGGCGATTACGTGCCAACGAGCGATTTCAAATTGGCTCGTTATCACATCATCGTGGTTACGTTGTTAGAGTTCCATCGGATTACTCATCTACGCACCGAAAATTCAATGGCTTAATAGATATTAAAATACAAAACGATTATAATGAAGTTCTAACTAACGAAAATTTTCGATAAAGTGTTTATGACCCAAAGCATGATTGTTTTCGGGACTTTCGGTATGAATCGAGTTATCATTTGGCTTGCGATTACCAGGTTTTATCAAATCTCTGGTAGACATGGAGTAGTATTTGTAATATTTTTGTTAATAAATGATAATCATTCATTCACGTTCACAAATTACAATTTTTACGTTTTTGCAATCATTGCAGGTGCGGAAATGCAACAGAAAAATCGAATTGCAAATTTGTCGTACTTTTAACGAAAAGCTTTTGAACACCAACCTCCGCAGAAACTTTTTGTTTATTTTGTAGAAAAATTTCAATCAACTACCTATTGAACAAATTATTTTTGTACTTTTGTTGTAGAACTAGAAATTAGTCAAACGGTTTTTCTGATCATATGTGAACAAATGCGCTTTTTTAAAACTGCAAAAGCATAAATTTATTTTTCACCGTTTAATTACTATTTCACAATAAATGCTAAGACTCCAAAAGTGTACTAATGCGATATTATACCCGGCAGAAAAGCATGAAAACTTTTATTCATTTTTATTCCATTCTATCAAATATGAATGAATTTGACAAATTGATTTAAGGGAACATGAAGCGAGCGATTTTATTGCAATGGCGACAAAATAAAAATGAACGAACGTAACGTAAAGAAGCGATTTTCAATTGGCCCTAAAATCATCAACTCTTTTTTCACTCACCCTACCGAGCTTTCACTCAGTCAGTCACAAGGGATCCAAGGTCGAAACTCGTCGACTCTCGAGAATCGAGTTTTGGTACCGTGCCATCGGCCAATCAACGTCGCGGTTAATACGCCACCGAGAGGCACCAATGCCAGAGGTTTGAGATGCAACCGACTGCAGCAGCACCGAGCGTACCATTCGTGCTGCCAGCTAATTACCGAAAGTATCCATATGTCGCTTGGCAATCATTACGTGACCCCAAAGTACACGAGTGCTACACTTACAATGCGTATATAATGCTGGTACGACCGACATGCATTTATCACTTAAAACAGAACTAATTAATTATCATGTCTTTTTTTAGCCATTCATAATTTTAGAATATTTCATATTCGTTCACCTATCTGTTCATGTATACTAGGCAGATCGGACTTACTGCAATGCTTATATTGTGTAGCACTATTGAAAAAGTAATTATTCATAAATGACTTGTACGGAATTTGACTGTTTATCAAATTTCGGCCTCCACTATCGTTCTCAAGTTGTATTTTCCACCAGAGGAAATACCGTTGCAATTTTTTTTCACTGTTATGTTAAAAAAATTAGTTTTGTTGGCATCCGATTCTATAACTCACAGATTCTAAATTGGATTCGATTTAATTGTTTTGTATCGAATTTTGACCGTCACTATTGTTTTCACGCTCTATATTCCGCCATAAAAAACGTATATTACGCACTTTTTGCAGTCATTAGAAGAAAAAGTAATACATCAATATCTTTCCGGTATTGGACCGAAAACGTTCCGAACAAGCTTGCCAAGGGTTTTTTTTCGGTCCCTCTAAGCACGGCCAATCACAGCACAAGTAAAGCGTCAACAATCTGACCGTTAATTTAATATATTCGGTAAATCTCAGATTAATTTTTTTCGAGGTGGAAGACCGAAGAAAATATTTTTATTTTCTCTCCATCCTATATATAGAGTAGCTAATATAATGACCAATCAAATAAAAACCCTCACTTAAACGAACAATTAAATTAACTTCTATTTTTTGCTCAATAAGAAAAGAATAATATTGACGATAAATCGGTACGCTCGAGCGAAAATTATGTACAGCATCTTCCGGGTACAACGCGCGTGGATAACGGCTGTTCACTTCGTCTCCAAAACCGTGCACAGTAGCTCATCACTGGTATACGAGAGAAACATTGAAGACTACCCATCGGTGCTCGGTGACCCGATATCGATGTAGCGATAATGATAACACACAAATATACACACATTACGGGACGTAACCACGACGAAGCATAACCGTTGCTGCTTCCGGCAGATTCTCTGTCGCCCTCTATTATTGGTTAAAATTTTGTTCCCTCTCGTAGGTTTGATGCCCATAAATAAAGTTTTTTTTTTTTTATGTTGGGCACTGAGTTAATTGGGTTTTATGAGACTTAAAAAAAAAGATGGTATGTTATGATTAATAATAAATGAAATACGCTTAGACCCTCTAAAACTAAAGTTTCCAGCTATCAGTCTAAATGTAATATCTCACTTTTTCTCGAAGCCATTTCGATTTTTGATCGTAAATGATAGTCTAATTATCACTGCATTGCTCAGTCATCATGTTTTGTTGAATTTCCTTTGATAAATCATTATTTTTCGTTAAAAACTATGTTAATCTCTCATGGAAAAAAAAAATATACACAAAAATATATCTAACATATACAGCTTTTGGGACGATAATATAACAAAAATATATTTTTCCTTTATTTTATATGTATCCTAGATCTATTTTTCACTCGTGTATATTTTGTATATATCGCCATTGTACTCTATTAGTGGGCCACAATGTGTCATTTGACGGTATAAGAAAAATCCAAGTATTGAAATATTCACGATTCCTTTACAGTAGTATTATATACCTAAAGTATTATATACCTACTTTAAGATGTATTATATACCTAAAGGTCCATAATAATCGATTATTAATGGTATTTTTTTTATCGAAGTACTGCGAAAGAGACACAATTTCAATGGGAAAATAGTGACACATTGTTTCACTTTTGCCAACATGTTCCGTATTTTATGAAATATGGAAAATGTAGGCAAAAGTGGGACACAATGTGTCACTTCTATGGTACTATGGAACACTTTGGTTGCTGTCAATTTATAGACAAATCGACGAAATACACCATACGGACACACTCTGAGTTATCAATGGGAGGCAAAATTATAAAAACTATTTCAAAAAATTATTTTTATTATAATTTTTGTGTTGACGTTAATTTCGGTTTTTGCTACACGAGATATTTCATACCCGATATGATGTATGCTTCGTACTAACAATCACCCCGTGTCAATATTTAATTCATCGGGCACTGCGAGTAGATTGCATTTTTTTCCTGGCTGCGTACGTGTCCGCGAATCGTTTCATAACACTGCAGTACAATACGAAATAACTACTGACGCAATATTTCCGCTGTACTGTAACTGTAGCGTAGAATTATCTTTCGTCGTCTCGACGCTCCGAAAGGTAAAAATTACAGAGACAATTCATATGAGAGTAAAATTAGAGTACAAGAAAGTAAAAATGCCGTCATATGTAGAGTTCAGTTAGGATTCAGAAATCTTTCGGGGCTCAGTCAGCCTTCGATTCAATTCTTGTTTTAATATGCCAACTGTATCAGTTGTACCGTGAAGATGCTGCCATTATATTTGTCCGAGGAAAAAAATGGGTTAGAGACAGATGGAATAAAAATTCGACGTAAAATATGCCGAACGTGCCAGCAATATTGTAGAAATGCTATCATGATATTTCTACTAAAGAAAATAAATAAGCCACAGTGGAATCGCAAAAAAAAAAGAATTGAAATACAACAAAATATAGATATAAAGAATATGTAGAGTTCAGTCAGGCTTTGACAAAAATCATGGCACAATGCACCGGCTGTGCTAGCTATATCGTAGAAATACTATCTTTACATTGCTACCACGAAAAATAAATAGGTAAACAAAATTGTGAAAAAATGCAAGTATAAAAATGTATAAATTCGAAGAACACGTAGAGTTCAGCTAGACTTTGAGAAAAATCCTGTTGCAATGTGTCAGGTGTACCAGCAATATACCGCAGAGATAGTATCATCACTCTCTCACTCAGATAAATAAACAAATCAACCCAACGGAAAATCGTAAAACGAAATCGAAGTACAGCAAATATGACGCGATGAACATGTGCGATACTATCATCATACTGAACAAAATGGAAACGCCTACGTGAGGAGAATTAAAAGAGCCAAGTTGTCTAAAAATGATGAAAATTAACCAGTACTGTAATTTCTCATTTTACATATTTTATCTTGATTAAAAAATATTATCGAGCAAGCACGAAAAGTGAAACATTTTTATAAGTGGACATTTTATTGCATAGTCAACTTCATTTCTGCAAATACTATTAACTATATTGCACTATTTTATATCTCGTCATCAAATTGATTTCGCAAAGTTCCATTTTCGTTGGAGGAAGATGATATTCGATGAAAATATGAAAATTTCTATTAAAAAAAACTAACGGAAAAGTTACAAAGAAGATCATAAACAAAAAAAGTTACTACGCAAGGAAAAATCTACGGTAAGAGTTGCCATTCTCCCAGAATTCTTCAAATAGAAATTGCCTCACCCGGAAAGACCTTCTGCGGGAAACCAATTCGATTCAGCTGTGCAACCTGAATTGTACAAGTGCAAAATGGATAAAAAATCTGAGCACCATGAACTTGGCTACAAAAAAAAATCAAAAAACAGAAGTCTCACTCGGGTATTGAGAAAACTTCTGATATAATTTGCCGATTGTACCAGTTGTGTCGTACATGTGCTCTCTCCATCTCGTCATTCACAAAAATAATAGTTCCAAAAAGAATAGAACTAAAAAAAAAATAGAAACGTAAACCCATGAATATCTAGAGTTCAGTCAGACTTCATGTGAATCTCGCTGGAGTTTAGGTCTGTCTTCGGGGTCGACGAGAAGAATCATATCAACCACATGAAGTCGGTGAAGCAGTCGGTGCTGGACGGTACCAGCAAATGGTCGGCGAAGATTGCGATAACAGGTTTGTGGGTTATGTCGATGTGTGATCTACTGTGACTCCTCATTTACAGATATATGTTGACTCACCTATACATTATACATATACAAACCAGTATTACAATTGATATTGTCAATATATATATTATAAATACCTTTGATATTTACTATCGACTTATAACTGTGTTTACTCTTAAGGTATACATCATATATACATATATTACCGCATTAATAACAATAATACGAAAGCTTCCGTTCGATCGACGAATTGCCCGGCGGCTGCAGCTGTTGTACAACCACGTCAATAGTCACTGTGTCTTGTGTCGCTGTTTTTTTATTTAATTATCATTGTGTATTAATATATATTCTAATTATTTTTTATTTACCTCAATTAATGTAGTGTCTCGTTACCTGCGTTGAATATTTACAGCCGATCCCGAGTCTCGCCCACGTGCAACCCGCCGATTATTATTAATGGCTGTTACCATCCTGTTTATTGGTCACTGATTTTATTTTTCACACTTTTCTTCTTAATTATATTACCCGCTGTGTGTCGTTATTTATCATCGAATTTCTATTTTCCTTTTTTTCATCGTTATATTTATTTGGCCGCATCTGAAATTTCTATGTCACGTGCGAATATTCTTGTGCTAGGCTGCAGTAGTAGTTGCGTGTCGTAAGTGGTGCGTATGTATGATTTTATCGTTGGATGGATGTTGCTGTATGCGGTGGATTCGTGCCAGGAGATTGGCTAATATATCGACCTAATCACGTCCAAGAAATCGCAGAACCTTCCTTCCGAAATCTTGCTCTCTTTTCATGACCTTTGTTACACTTGTTAATTCTCATCCAGCTTTTGTCCTAGGACTTATTATGTTGCGCGTGCTATTGAAAGCGCTCAAAAGTCGTGTTAATTTTGGCAACTATTCAATAAGCACTATTTATTCTTAGTCCATGCGATATTTATAATTACGTAAAGTAGTTGTATCCATATTTCTTATAATTACAACTATAGTTGCGGCTATGTTGTTATAGTTACCGTGACTTTAAAATAAATAGCCAAAAAGACTTGGAATGAATAGTTGCCACTTTATAGTTGCCGACATTTCATTTTTGTCCGAGTGAGACGTTTGGTTATATTTGGTGGGATATCGTTCATTTAGATAATGGCGTCTACGAATGCTTCGTATCAAATGTGGTTCACACTGCAAATACAGTGGTCGGTGGGTGCTCACGGTGGATAACAGTTAGCGGTGTCTCGAAGCACTCAGGATGTGTATGGGGAAGGAGTCCTTGCGACGTAGGATTACCTGGTGTACTCATTGTGGGACAATTCTCTTCGAGTTTCTTCGCTGCTTTTTACCACCCCTCAGCCAACAGAACTCTGCAAGAGCTCTTGCAAACACAACAGACCATTCTATTCGCCATGTCCTGCGTGATGACTATTGTACTCTCCAGTGCATTCTCTTGCAATTTACATAACTAAGCATTTCATACAATTCCGGTATTTTCGAGTGTCTTCACAAGCCAATTACATAGACATTCACGTTCACATGTCGAAGCGATCGCAGCAATTTTGATCCGACGGAAATAGTTCATTGTTCTACACTTCACCATCGGATATTCATGAACAAATGACATATGAAGAAGAATAAATATATATTTGTGGAAATCATATTCACTGTATTCACATTAATTTATTTTCTAAAAGGTATTTTCCGATGAGAAAAAAAAACATGGTATTCGTTCCTTACCGTAGAGAACAATTTTGAAAAATCATTATTATCATAGTAGAAGAATTATACCAGATAGTAGTATAAATGTAGTAGCCAGAAAATATGATTATTTATCTCGTCATTGCATCAGTATCATAATTAGGTACAATATTTAGTGTTATCATCACTAGCAGTAAACATATTTGTTAAGCAAATCCATTTTGAAAATGCGAAAGTTTTTTAGGAATCTGGCAAATGTGATCTCAGTAAACCTAAGCAATCATTCTGCTCTCACGACGCTTGAAATTCCTCTCTAAATGAGAATACATTGGAATGTATATAAAAAAATACAGATATTCACCTCTCGCACGGCTAATTGCTCGGCAATTCATGAACTCTCATGAAAGTAGTTAAAGTCGACATAGTCAGACAAAACTTTAACCCTCGACTTTCTAGTTCTTCACGTAGAAACTCCAAAGTACAGAAGAATAACTTGATTAAGTTTTACCGACTCTTGTCATGTTAGTCTCGGGACATTTGAGTATATCTCCAGTCCCTCATTAAAGAATCGATGTTTCCCATTTATTGGAACGTTTTTTCAAATAACTATTATGATCTGATTTTTAAATCTATGATCATAAGTACATAAACATTCATATTTATTCGATACTATCTTTTACATTTGACGCATCTTTATGAAAGTGTTTCACAAACTCATGAAGATTCAACAATATCGTTGAAAACAAATTTACAATATATCTTTGCCTCTGAACGCCAAGAATAACCACAAATACTTTACAGCTGTTAATGTGAAAAAAACAGCTTTGGCGAGCAACTTCAAGAAGTGCCTCATTCAAGTAAACGCATAATGCTTTGTTTCGAATGGGGAACCCTTAAAGTTGATCACCACATTTTTTTTGTGAGAAAAAGTTTTAAATTATTTGCAATTACACTTGAAGGTGAAAATCAAAATTATACTTTCGACTCTTTTCATATATTTTTTATTTAGTTTTTTTTCGAATTTTTAAAAACTAATATTTATATGATAAAAATTTGCAAATACTATTTATTATGGTACCTAATTGGATCTATGGGCTATTTTTACGCTGGTGATATGATCGCGTAAATGTTGTGATGTGGCTTTGTACCTCGTGTATCACAAGCCTTTTTACTCGAGCATGCAACAATCTAGCTCCAGGGCTTCCATTAACGAGTGCGTCTCTACATTCCCCTAGTGAGCTGACACCAAACGATGGTTGGTCAAAGTACTCAAACATATTTAACCCTGCGAAGCTTGTTCGCACATATTCTAAGTTGAAATGAGCTCCGTTTACTAACCGACGTGATCAAGCCCCTATAAAATTGAAGAATAAATAGCGCAATCGAAGCGACGTGACCTAAGCCTTTTTTATGTTCTCGGTAGATTTACAATTTATACATTTTCATCATGAAAATTGATTCATCTCCGGCGAAAGTTTTTATGCATAAACAGATGTATTATTTTTAAGATACACATATAATAAGAAATTTGTAAGCGGAATATTAGAAAGGTGAAGAAGTCCCACTGATAGAAAATGTACTGTAATATTAATGTTTTTAGTTTACGCCTTATGCATGAGAATCAACAATAGATGTATATTCATTTAATGAAAATCTCGTTGAAAAAACTGCATGAGAGAATGAATTGGGGGATTTCAATCAATTAAAATATGTATAAATGTACTTTCGCATACACTTCTTTACACATCGAAAAAAAAACTCATTGATGGAGATATGTTCACCAAGTTTTTTTTAAACCATGTTATGACTATTTTTTGCATCCTCAATAACAACGTGGTTGACGTTCCTCTCAATCGATAAAACCAGTTCTCGGAACAATGTAATACGAGAATTTCGCAACTCCCTGTTAGGACATTTTCGTATTTATACGGAGCTGTCAAAGTTGTCATAATATACTTGCGTGTACAAATTCTCCTGCAATTTGCACTTGAAATAAGCAGTTTCTCTTCGGCTAAGGAGCCCCAACAAAGATGGCGGATAGAGTAGAGGAAAACACGTAAGAGGAAAGTGGACCTATATGTGTACGCCAAGTGTGTACTTCAATTCTTCTAATACATCACGAAGTCATTCGAAATTGTGAGGCAATAAACTACGTTGAACTCGTGGCGTCGTTCTATAAACTTGTCCACTTCGGTTCCGACATTTTCTACAACCTCATTCTCGAAGAGAAAAAATGTCTTCTTCGTCTTCGTCTTTTTCTTCTTCCTCTTCTTCGTCATCGTCTTCGTCTTCTTCTTCTCCTTCTCTTTTGCGTCGACCTATACATGACCCCAATCGCTTCTTGCACTTTTCATTCAACCGGATAACGGCCAGTTTTCTCTTTTCCCTGGAAAACTCTGTACTCAGCTACGAATAAATTGAAGCGTCGTTGCAGAATGCATCGAATTGACCCAAATCGATGATCGATTAGGGTCGGTTGAGCTTAATAAACTCGCCGCCATTGTTATTTCATTGTGCAGTTAAACCGAATCCCTTGTAATCGGACTTCCTTGTTGAAACTATACAACGAGTAGCCATCCTCGGGCTAGTTTTTTTTGGCTTCGTAACTTGATATCTGAAGAGAAAAAATGAAAGACCGTAATAAAGATTGTAAAGACAAGAAGGCAAAAATCAGGAGTTTGAATAGAACCCGTTTTTATCTTTGCATAAATAAATTTAAATAAATTCAATTTTGCATATTGCTTCTTCGGATTACACACAAGTTACCCCTGTGAAAGTTGACATGATGATAAATTTTGCTTTCCCCATGAAGGAAATTTCGAATTCCAATTATTTCAAAGAATTTAAACTATAATGAAATCTGTCCAGGTAAACCACTTTTCTCAACATTCAAGACGCTGTTCACCAAACTTACAAAGAACTCACGTGAGTTTTTTGTCGTTAATAAAACTTTTTTGATTATGTCACAAAAATATAAGCATTACATTAACAAACGTCAAAATAAAGCAGAGTATGTCTACGGAATGTAACAATTATTTTTTGCGAAACTAAAATGATCTATCGTAGCCTCAGTTTTTTTTACTATATCATCTCAAGTGAAGTATGTAAAAACAAAGTATTGCAATCCATAAAAACCGACTCTCAAATTCTGATGGAAATATATAGGTGTCCTGGATCCCAAAAAAAAAGACATTAACTAATGTTTTTTTAGAGATCTTGTAATTAATATTTCAAATTAACATATTTGATATATTTTGTCACGGAAGTTTTGTTGGGAACATACAGTATGGTTGGATATTCAATCATGCTACCAATTTCCTCTATTCACCAATTCCCCGATGCACGCTTATCTATACCGTCGCTTTAGTACCGTCCCAGTAGTAATTCCACGGTTCCTTGCTTCAGACTTGGCCAAAATTCAATCGAAAGTCCATTAAGACCACGTGACAACTTGTTGTGGTTCGTTCGTTGTGTTGTGTTCTCTTCAACAGTCAAAGTGAGATCCATGTAATACTGGGTAGGGTAGGTTCCTCTATCACACTCGACCCTTTACCTCGTCTTCAGTTGTTGGTAGCATGTTAGGTAGCCAGTGTCGTCCTGCATTGGACAATCCTCTCACACAACTATGTGTACGTGCAAAACCAGTCCAGAAAGCAATCTACCAACCACCTGTGATACGACGGGGCACCAAGGGGCGGCTTAACGATTCCACGTGCCCACCATCCGTTATTCCCCCTTTGAAACGTCGTGTGCAACCACGATGGACTCAAGATAACGCGCCAGCCGTTCTCTTCGATCGATTCTTGATTACCGTGTATGTGTCTATGCAGGCGGATATTGGGCATTCGCTGTCAATTCAGTGACCTCGTTCCCCGCCTCCCAGATATTTTTAATATCTGGCCTCATTTTTATATGCCTCCTAGTACTTCCGGTGATATTTTTCCAATTTTCAAATGCTTAATTCAATGAATGGTTTCTTAGTCAATGTGTTTAGGAAAGTATAGAATGAGGAAAATAATTTCCCAGTACGGAGGTTGTATTCAGCTTTCAATAATATTTTTCAGATAATTTGATTTAAGGAATAACATTTATTTTCCCACGAGTTAAAATTTTTGTAAAATCTGTTTTTTAATTTCACCACGCTGGCAAATTTACGGAGTCTTCATATATCGATCTATTCCATGAATTATGTTGATATGCTAAAAATTATTTTCATTTTGTATTTTCCAAAACATAATTGGCTGCGACGAAGTGCGGTACTTTCCAAAATACCGGATCCAAAAATGATAAAAAATAACGTAAAGTAATATCAAGTAGGTACGAAAAGTTGTTATAAAAATTATCTGTGTCGAAAAAAAAATGATGAAATTGGAAGAGAATGCCTTATATTCATGTACATATCAAAGTGATAAACCCTTCCCTCACCGCGAATGTCATACCGACAAGGATATACTCTCACAGTGTGGCACTCCACCTGTGGATCTACAGTGAAGTTCTACTTTCGAGCTTCATAGAAGCCTCGTCTACTTGGATGAAACGATCGATGATAACACATTTTTCCCAGCAAGAACTTTTGAGAACTTTCCAATATGTATACCATCGCACTTGCGCCTTGATGCTTCTATCCTGTCTTCACTCCAGGACGTATTTACATGATAGTTGCATTATTCACAAGGATTTTTCAGTCTGGAATACAGAATTTTGTGTAGCAGCCTAAAAGTATGTTGCTACGTACTCAGTTTTTAAAGTATTCTTCGGCAACCTCTTTAAGATTCATCAAAGTCTCCACTGAAAAACATTACTCAGCGAGGCACCGGCATTTTCCAAAAACAATACAAGCCGTGAAGTTTATGGAAAGAATTTTTATAACTTTCTGTGGCAATTCAAAATGTTTCGTCAAATATTTTTTGATTACCACATTATCGAAAAATAATGTCACGATGGATCTTATTTGTTCTGTTTAGTTTGAAACAACTGGAAAGTATTTGTGTAGAGAAAAAATCATGAAAATTAAATGATGCTGCAACGTCACGGGTGATTTTTTTCCTTGATTAAAAAGTTTTACAACGCAGAAGACAAAAGTGAAACACTTTGAAAAATGGACTTTCTTTTGTGGCCAGGTTCATCAGTGAAATTATCCTTACTTTTTTGTACTTGTTGTAGAGTTGAGGTAACATCCCGGAGCCGAATTGCTTTCACTACGTTCAATTGTGTGTGTATACAGGTTAAAGTATAATGAATTCCATTTAGTCTTATAGAAGTGACAAGAAAATTCAGTAAGAAAGTCACTTCGTAAGGAACAATGACGCATGAAAATTATTGTTTCTTCCGCAAATCATCTTCGAAGAGAAATTGATGTACTCAGGCTAGACAGGGTCTTTTTACAAGAAAAATAGGATCTTGCAAAATGATTCGGTTCAGCGGTGCAATCTGAACTCAACATAAAATGTAGAATAAATAAATTTGCACTGATGAAGACCAGGGTGAAATTGGTTGAAAATTTCGCAAAGAAAAAAATTGGTAATTCCTTCCACCTTAAATGAGCTTACCAAGTATTTGGTTGCCTTAATCAATAATTTGATCAAGCTTGCCAAGTAGTTCCTGTTAACTAACAATTTGGTTAGACCTGCCAACTACTGGTTTGTGTTACCCAATTATTTTATTGAACTCACCAAGTATTCCTTGTTGGTTTTTCAATATAGTTCTCAGTTGTTCCGCCCATCAATTTGTTCCATCTTCTCCACATGTTCATATTCGCTATTCTCTTTATTTTTCGCGACTCTCTTCCATATTTTCGTAGAACCTCATAAATTCTCTTAGTGTACGTAAGATTTACCCAGTCGAATAAGTAGAGCCAAATTGAGATCACATCGCTTATCTCGCGGTCGTGTCGGGTCCAATGCCACTTCCGATTCTTTCTAAAAGTGGTGGCGCTGCATCCACAGGTTTTGGTTCCCAGAGGGTGATGGAGGTTATATCGTAGTGAGTACGACAGGCTGATACATTATTCGCTCGAACAGGATAGTGTGTTAGTCGGAACTTGGCATTGCGCCACATAGAGCAACGAGTCGACGACATCGCCGACGACGACGACGACGACGAGGAGCAACAAGTTTTCTTATTCCGAGTCGACAGCCGGACGACCGATTTCGAGGTGGTTGAAAGGCTGACTGGAAGGTCTGGTACTCCCCTAACTGCGGTGTGCACTTTCCCCCTCTCGTCACCCCAAGACTATTCTAGCTACGATGTTAATTCCACTATCGTTCTTGACTACCCTTTCTCTTCCTCTTCCCTCTCGACTAACAGGTGGTCTTGTCACGATCCCGAATAGGCAGAGACGTTTGGAATAGATCAGACACGAACCTGCGACATTGTCAGTTTTCGCTTGCTTTAACGACCGAACAAATGATAACTCAAATCGCAGCATAGTATGCTACCCTTCGAAGGCCACGTTTATTTACTTTTTACACTTGGCATAAAGTCGCTACCGCGATTTTTATCATACTATCCAGTTGGATCAGACAGGACCCCGCGACATTGTCAGTTGTGGTTTGCTTACCTAGTTAGAGTGCTATTGGACTAATTCTTTCCAATGAATTACGAGTGAAATCGCAAAATAGTATGGTATCATATATAATATGGCAGAGGCCATATTAATCTCCTTTTCACACTTGGTGCTAAGTTCCTACCGCGACTCTTGATCATATTATACCCAGTTATCGTAATAGCCAGGGGCTCCGTATCATTCAGCTAACGATCGTGAGACTATAGATGTATGTACTCTAGATGGATATCGTAATGAATACCCTTTCAGATAACAGACGTTATGTGCAGTCTGTTGGCAAAGATTGGTATGTCTCGTTCTCTTTGGTGAAGTATATTATTACGTTTGATAGAAGACAATTCGCTACGGAAGTCACAATTATCTGTTGCTCATGACCTCTCCTCACTTTACCTTTAAATCTATTTCTTTTACTCCATGGTATCATCGACAACTAACAAAAGCATTGAATGCAGGATGCAAGGATCTCTCTCCTCCCCCAAAACAACTGTAGATACGATGTCAATTGCACGATCGTTCTCCATTGGCGTTTCCGTCTTGACTGACAGGTGGTCTTGTCACGATCGTGCTGTAAGAGCCTGAATGCTTAAGAGTAGGATTTAAAATTAATCGAAAACGCGTCCACGACATTGTTAGTCATAGTTTGCTTTGTTAAATAGTATGACAGCATACTAACCAGCCAAGCAAACCGCAACTGACAATGCATCACAACTCAAAACGCAAAATACCCTGCTACCATCCTATCCAATTATCATCGTAACCAGCCGTAGTACGTATCATGGTATGATAGCCGTGGTCCTGTATTATTCAGCTAACGATCGCGAGACCATAGATGCATGTATTCTAGATGAATACCGCACTGAATACCCTTTTCGATAACAGGAGTTATGTAAAGTTGTTGACAATGATTGGCACGGCTCGTTCATGTTGGCGAAGGGTATTATTACGTTTGATACCAGAGAATGCACTACGGGAATCACAATTATCTATTTCTCGTGATCTGACCCAACGTCACCTTCAAATATATCTATCTCATCCTTTACCCTCCTCAGAAAACTATTTTACGATGTCAAATCCACTGTGATTCTCAACTGTCGTTTCTCTCCCTCGTCTCTCTCGACTAACAAGTCTGTCACGATCGTGCTATAAGAACCTAAATGCAGAGTGACGGTTTGAATAGCTCAAGCATGACTTCGAGCAATTGTCGGTTGTGTTTTGCTTGGCTGGTCAATATGATCCTTCATATCATTCAGTTATCGATCGTGAAACTATAGGCGCATGTACTCGAAGTGAATACCACACTGAATACCCACCCTTCTTGATAAATTGAGTTGTGTAGAGCTTGTCAGCGAAGATTAGCATGTCTCATTCTCTTTTGTATAATGTCTCATTACATTTGATAAAGAGAATTCCATTCAGATACAGTCTGTATATATATTTTTTATTTTCTACATGATTTAATATATGATTTTTTATAGGATTATTATGTACAGAATACTTATTACGATATCGTAGATAAATTTTATCGAAATGAAATAATTTTAACTATTTCACATAAATTCATTCACAAATTTTATAACGAAAAAAATGGATATTCGGTAATGGTAAAAAAATAATGTCCCCTGACCTTGATTTCGTTATGATGTTTATTGAATGTTTATATTTTTTTTTCTGTTCGATAACATACCAGCATCTTTATTATTTATGATGTTCTAAAAAAAATTCTGAATTTATGTTCTGCAAGAACTGCCAATATCAAATCCTTCACGAAATAAAAATAAAATAGTCCCATTTCCCATACAGTAAAGGACCTCGATAACATCCAAAAATTTTAATCAATTATTGACGAGGTTGACATTTCCTCTTCGCTTCTGCAAATTCTACTTTTGCCTTTGCGTGTAGCCGTTCGCGTATTATCGACGCCATATTACTCCAATGATGCTGAATTATGTCACAGGCCTTGTATCATCGAATGCAGCTTAGGTAGGCCTTGTCATTTCAATATTTTTTATTTCTATTCAGAATTCTCTCATCGTCGCTTAACAGTGATTGGTTGCGCCTCACAGACTAGACAATAGATGGGCTTGGTAGTTCAAAGGAAATTTCATAATTATTCGATATCTCGTGCTCATTCTTCTCAATTTTCTTTTTAAACCTTCGCCTTCTGCAACGAGAAAAAAAATCGGTAGGACTCATCGGACGACGTAGCACTTCAAGAAGGCGGACGAATCGATCAGTGTCCTCAGGATCGTCTTGGCGCGACATCGGTCGTAATACCCAAAATGGCTTGTTCCGCCCTTTCCGCTGTAGAGCTCGATGACGAGTTTGTCATTGTCTTCTTTTCAGCACGACCTTTTCAGTCGACCCGGATACCCACATTGACAGTCTCGAGCAGGCCGAGCTGATCGTTCTCGAGGGCACCAGCAAGTGGTCTTGCAAGATCGCCATCACAGGTGACCACCACGAATATACTTCATATAGAAAGAAAGAACGAATTCTAAAAAACAAAAAAGCAAAACTCATTTGTCACAAAAATCACATATATCTCTTGCTCACAATCTCACCTCACTCTATCTCAAAATCTGTCTCTCCTACTTTCTGCTACCATCGAATACGAAATTACACACTAAGTCTCTCGGATTTAAAAAACACGCTAAACACTTTTCAAATAACGCATTAAAATAATATAAAATTGATTCACTAAAGCTTGATTGGATAAATCGACATACGCACATCTCACGCTTAAACAGTAAAACCTCAACTACAATTCGTTGTAGTTTCAGGCAAAAACTTTCTGCATATATGACCACGTTTTAAAAAAATAAATTTTGCGGAAATATTTTAATCAAGTTCAGGATTTGATTTTTCAGTTTATCAAATTATTTTTGTACTCTTTTTGTGGAACCAGAAATCGAACAAAATTCTTTTTGCCAAGTAACCAAATGCTTTCCCAGATATTTGCGGGCAGCAATTTTTTCAATGAAATTGCAAAAAGTAAATTTAGTTTTCTGTGTACCAAAAACCTTCTTTCATTATCACAACCGACTTTTCCAAAGTATTATTAAACAGAGTGTGAATCAAATCCTCGATCCTGCTACCGTCGACTGCTAAAAAAAATTAACTACCAAAACTTTAGAACAAAAACCGGGAAGTGCTTATTAACAAAAAACGAACTCTCATTGAATTAAATATTTTAAATCTCTATTCCCTGAAGCGTAAATCTCAATTCCACGAGCATTACAAAAACTAAAAGCCATCACTAATAAAAGCTGTGATATGAGAAAAGTTCTGTTGGAATTTGTCTGCAAAGGTGGACTAAAAAAAAAGGGTATTTCTGGACGGTAATAAGGGCGGCGGTGCTGCCTACGAGATTTTCATTTTCAATTAACGTCTGGCCACGACGAGGCGAGGAGCAAAAAAGATTGCGAACTAGGAAGCACGACGATTTATGCTCGAGTGCGCAAACTCGCAACGTGTTGGTATTCCTACACAGGTAGAGTAGTAGTGGGTGGTACCGGGCAAGGGTCAGACGAAAACGAGACGATGTACAGAGGCGAGGAGGGGGAGGAGGTAGGGCCGAGAGGTGAGGGTGGCTGGGTATTATACGATCGCGGTGCTCTCGTGGGAGCTTGGGTCTTTGCTATGTATAATCGTCTCGTTGCCTCGCACGAAAACGCGAAACCGCCCGCCGAGAGATGAAGCTGGTGAAACTTTCTATGCGAGTGCGTCCCGAGATCGATAGTTCAACGTACAGCCAAGTGCAGCGCCATCCGTGGCCCAGGAGCCTCGGCTGCCCTTCCACGTTACCGACCTAGCAGCCCTCTTTCCATTTATCACAGACAACCTCTTCGAAAATCCACCCAATTCCTTTCTCCCTCTTTTCTTCCTTAACTACTTCTCTCCCTCTATCTCTTGAGCTTCGGGACTCCGAGAATTGTCCAGCTAAGCTCATTATTATGCTTTTTAAAATAATCTCATCGATTCTTCTCCGAGGGAACTCGGATGCGTTCGGAAGCCACTCAAGTAGCTCGAAATTAAGAGAAAATGAACAAGTGGATTGAAGTAATATATAGAGCATCCCACGTCAAATTTACAGTTTCAATAACTATGGACCTCACCCTATCCTATTTTAATAATTCGTTATAATTATGATATTCCTGACTATAAGAGGATTTCGTATTTTTCTCAGATTTCTGCCACCAGCATTTGAACTTTTCAAGGCATACAATATCGATTTCGAAAACATATTTCTTTTTAATTTGGAAAAATTCACAATGATTTTATGATATAAAGTATGACTTTCAAACAAGTCAAGATAATGGACTCTTTATATTTTGGTTTATTTCCATAATATTTTTGAAAAATCCAAAATCCCATGAAACCTCGAGTTTTTCATAGATTCGTCCCAAATTCAATACCGACAAAAATCGGAGAGGTTAACGGTTATAGCCTATAAATTAGAGTGAATGATCCTTCTATACGAGGTAACATCATGATCAAAGTCTGGCGATTATATTTGAGACATGTTATTTAATTGTTTGTTATATAAAAAGACCTATTGAACAAGTAATAACAATTTTTTCAAGACTGCTTCTAAAACATCGTTCATCCAATTAGTTTGAAAAGAATCATTTTCTGAAATATGAAAGAAAATTAGGAAAATCTTATTGTAATATTACGGCAAGATGGAGATTTATAAGTCGCAGAAACAAATGTCGAAAGTCAATAACTTATTTGTAACATAAAAATGACGAAAAATAGTCGTATGTTATGAACTGAAAAACGTATATTTTCAAGAGGTTGAACAAATTACCGCTGAACTTTGATCGGATTTTCATGGAAAGCCCCATATATATAGCGCTTAGGTAATAGCAGCACTTGGCTCTGCGTCTGTTCTTTACGAGGGTATTAATACTGTACTCGGTGCACTCGTCGGCTACGTTGAGATTAGTCAGTACATAAAATGGAATCTAGCTGAGTTGTTGTATATAAGCAATTCTACCAAAACTCACCCACCAAACTTTTTATTTTTCAAAAAATTAAACAAAAAATCGGGTTTCGTTATAGTAAAAATTTCATCGAATTCCAATACCATAAAATGGTTACCTGATGAGATATTAGAATTTGTAAATTGTTCATTTAAAGGTCTCTCTCTTGGGACAATTTCATGGTCCATACACTTTTAAATAATGGAGATGTGTGGAATTTTATGGCCTGCAGCAAAAAACAAATAAATACGGATTTGTTGAAATTTCTTTAAGAGAAAAAAATGTTGGTGGCTAAATTTCGGTGGGATCGCTCGCAAAAATTCTAGAAATGTAGAAAAATTGGAGCATATGTTGAGCGTCACCGCTCATAAGTGATATTGAGAAATCTGGATCTTTTTGGTTTGCATCCGCGTTCAGAGAAGTTCTCTCAAATTTATTGAGGAAGTTGTTCGATGCATTTTCTCAATAATGTGCAATTAGCGTAGATTAAATGATTTTGCAATTAACTATTATTTATACAATCTAGATCCAGGAATAAGTTCACGATATTGAAGCTGTACTGTGATTTTCATTTATTTTTATTGTGAATAGTATAGTACATATAAATCAAATATTTCTTTGACGTACAACACACAAGAATTGATTGACATAAATAATATTGGAATTAACTGCTGAGTTCAAGTCTGCAAGGTTAAATATTGATCACTGACAATATATGTGTTTTTTTAACTTCGCTGTATACATATAATTTATCATATTCAAGTAAGCAATTACAGCGCCATCAATGAATAGAACCTTGTCACCCAGTTATAAAAGCAAAAGCATGTTCTACGCAGTTGCAGCCCATTTACGTTCAAACTCACTCTTTTTACTTACTCCACAGACACTCAAATCTCAATTATTCTCAAAAGATACTCTGGTCTATTCATGAAAAGATGAATACAGTTTGATAAAAACGAGGAAAAGAGGCACGAGCGTCAAATTAACGGACAATGTGATAAATAAATGGCACGCCAATAAATGCCATTATGAATTTCACTACCGAGTATTTTCAACAAATGGATTCTTTTTAATTAAAAATGACTCACACATGTTCTTAACAGATTAATCTCAATAAAAAAATAGTTGATACATAGTGATTGATGAATCAAGTAATCAGATCGAGTTTGCAACTAACACAATGTTACAACTCAGTTTCTACATTTCTACCCTTTTTATACATGTATAAATTCTCAAGCGGTTTTGTTGTGTCACATACTCCAATTACCCTTATCTATTTTTCCGTCAGTGGATGTAAATACAGTATTATGTAACATTCAAAAGAAATACGCATATGTGTATAGATATAGTAACGACGAGAAAATGCACTTGTGCACCCTCAAAGGTACGTCTGCTCGGTACGACCCACCCGGTGAACCGAATCGCGAGCGCACTCTCTCGAGTCCTTCCAGAGGAGTTATTTCAGAAGATATAAGAGGGTACACTCGGTCTGACCTCGTGTACGCGAACGAGATCGATAAATAGAAGGAAGCCGCTCGTTGACGGTAGACAAAGTACATGGAATGGGGTAGGTTTGCTTGTTGCGCAAGGGTGGACCAAAAAAACAGTGTTGTAAGCTTGTTGCAGATGCATTTAAATTACCCGTTAACTTCATTAACCGCGTCCTCGATCCATCAAGCCAGCTGTTTTTAATCCACCTATTCTTGTAAGCGCGTCAACATTTCTTTTTCCCTCTTGCGCTGTCTCCTCGTGTAACTCAGGAAAAGTATTTTCCAAGCCATTAAGACCGAAAACAATTAATATAATTGAAGTGCCAGGAAAAAATGCCTATAAGATGGATGTTGCAGTCAGCGAAAAGTTTTTCCGGGACTTGGAAAAACTCGCCATACTTTCGATATAACATCTTTTTGCTTTCGTTGGTCTAAAAAAAATTAATTCCTTTAATTTGCGATGAAATACGTTCATCACTTTGCATTAGTGATAGCTTTCTGAAATATGTTGATATAAATGAATTGTCGATTGACTAAATATTTCATGCATGAAAATTTGTAAATTTTTCATTGGCTTATTTCCCTTTTATTTCATAACTATTTTAATTAATTTCCAGACCCAGAAGTTTGGCCAATATCCAATTTTAATGGTCAAGAACTTTCCTTCTGATTTTTAAAAAATTTTTATAAGATTTATATTTTTCTGTTATTTGATGAAGATAAAAATTTAATAGGTCAAAGGAAATCGGACAAGAATTCCTCCTTGAGCATTTTATTTAGTATTCGTATACACGTTACACCAGCCATGCAATATCGAAGCCATTAATATTATTAGTTCTAGATTTGAATATCGTGAGTTATAATAAAAACTTTATTCGGGTAAGCGATGCTTTAAAGTCCAAAAGCACAACAACATGCTACGCGAAAACTTTGCGAAACCGTAAAAGCTCCGGTAGCATTCCTCGGGAGTCGGTGTAAGCTTTGGAATCCGTGCAAGAGAGAAACAGCCGCGCGTACGGAGGGATAGAAATTGTTGGCGGAGTAACAGTTGGCGCCACTTCCGTTTCCGCTCCGGTAATCAAATCTCTTGATTCACTGAGCACGAATTAAAATAGGTATATACATTATCGTAGGGCCAGCACGTACCCTTTGGAAGTGAAAGGAGTCAGCTGCAAAGCCCGACAGAGCGAAGTAAACGCTAGAGGGCGTTCGTAAACGTTTTTCCTCGTGGTCA
Source organism: Tromatobia lineatoria (assembly GCA_949699805.1). Lineage (NCBI taxonomy): Eukaryota > Metazoa > Arthropoda > Insecta > Hymenoptera > Ichneumonidae > Tromatobia > Tromatobia lineatoria. Next base: position 13,632,921 of record OX453045.1, on the reverse strand, counting down.
GATTCTAGTTGAAATGAGGGTCTCGAAATTATTTGTGGCTCAGAAATCTTCGCAATTTTCGGTAAAATCAACGCTGTGAAAAATCTTCAACAATAAATCTAAAGATACTCATAAAAAACCAATATCAACTCTGAGATAAAACTAAAAATAAATATAAACGAAGTGTAAAGCACAAATTCCAATGAGAAACGTGATCAATCATAATAACATTTTACTTTGCTAAAAATGGCCACCCGATCGATGCTTGAATGCATCTAATCACAATATCAATACTACAGTTCCACAAAGAAACATGAATAATCATACAGATAGTATTACGTTATACATTATTTAAAGTAAAATTGATACATATGTTTTTTTTTTAGGATTTATGTAACTTTAATGAAATTTTTTTTTTTTTTTATAAACTACATGTTTTTCAATGTGTTTTTGCGATAAATGGTCCGGAAATCAAGAGGCGCAGAAGCAACTCGACGCCAAGTATTTAAAAAATGGAAATTGATGTTGAAAAATGTCCGTTTGATTCTGTCCACGGTTTCACAAATTTACCAAAATCACACTTAGTTTCATTTTTTCAATTGCGCGACAGAAGTGAAAAAAAAATCATTTAAAGCAAATCGTTTTAAACATGAATATCAGTAACCAGAATACACTAAAAATTAATGGTTTTTAAAACCACTCTACACAAAGAGAAGTATTGAAAACAAGAAGAATCGCGTTGCAACACTTTGACCACGCCAAACTGGATTTACGAACTAAAGCAGATATATACAGAAACATAATTCGTAGCAGAATGCAGTAACACACACAAACATATACAGAGCAGTTTTGCACGACGTTCCCAAGAAACTTGTCCTCATCGTCACGTTGATGACTCGATGGATGGCAAAGAATTGCAAAGACGCAATTGTATCCTGAAGAGACCCAAACGAAGACTTGGAAAGGGTTGACGAAAGCTCGGACTATGATGAAGTGTTCGTAGCATGAGCATGGGTGTATTTACCCTTTATTTTATGTACTCCTATCGTACATCACAATAATTGTAATATTGAATCACGGCACGAATCACGCACATCGTATACCACGTTTGCGTCGGTGAATATAAAATTAAGGCTAAAAATACTATATGTGATATACGTCAGTTGTTTTATGTTCTATATATATCACCGCCGAGCTTTTGCACGCTTACGAAATGGCTGTCACACAGACACAATAAATATATTATACATAAGAACCGACATTTAATATATTTTAAGTGTGACGGTGTTTCGATGGTTGGTGGTTTTCTTTTTAAAATAATTGCATGATCATCCTCATCGCTTAACCATTTTCCTTACAATCTACAATATAATGAAAAGTGCGATTTTCAAAACGTACATAAGATGTATGAGATTCATACTTTTATGCAATTAAAAACTGTAATATAAATATTATAATATTGGAGACATCGTAAGGCAGAAGGTTAAAGCTGCATACAATTATAGAGACGTCGTGAACACAAGGGAAATTGATAATGTACTATTTATCTGAGTCTGCCATCAAAATGACGGATCTACTAAATGTAGGCAAGTCGTCTGACTGAAACAAGACATTTCTACTTATTCGAGAGAAGGAGACAAGAAGAAAATGTATAAAAATATTACCAAGAACGTTGAATAAGTTTAAAACTTAAACCAATAAATTATTTTTTCAACGCCCTCATTGGACATTGAAAAAAAAAATACCTTTTCCATAAAACTGATTAATTACGTTGAAAGCGCCGAAACATGTTCGTTACTTTAAATAATTTAAAAGAACAATGAGCATCTTTTAAAATCACATTCTAAACAACTATTAAACAATATTCTCATTTACTTTACTGTCGCCAAAGGTAATGACTCGCTTAAATTAATTTCCATGTAAAAAAAAAGCGTCAAATTCCAGTTCAATAAGACTTTTGCTTGGAATCGTATGTATAATCCTTGATATAAATGCAATCGCATCGATGGATTCCAGTAAGATGAATGCAGCGTGTACCTAATTTTTCTTGTGTTCCCTGCGTACGACTGAACCAACTACACACACATATACACATTTGCATACACATTCAAATTTTGTGAAGCATCGTAATCTAACAACATGAAAAAGCGTAAGAAAATAAAAAGTGCGTAAAAGGTATCTCTTTTGCGTTTGTGGTGTCACGCAAGGTTGGGAACTATAATGTAACCGAGAAAGACTCGATTAACGTTTGTCGGGACTACCGAAAAAGCCGTAAATTTCTCCTCAGTGGAGGTGGTCGACTAGCTGGACCGATAGTACTAATTCAGATGACCAACAATAAAGTTTTATAGTAGCTTCTCCGTAGGGGGTCGCCACACCGGCGAAGACCCAGTTTCGAAACTCGTAATACCCATTTACCAGTACATAGAACACGTAGAATACGACGACTGCATTGCAACCTTAATAGTGTAGACGCTATGTGAGTATTCGAATTTGAAATTCGAATTACGCTCTGGAGACCACGACTAGACGCTAACCCACCCTAAGTTACGGATCTAAGCTAAGTAACAGCATTCTGCATTTGATTTACCTTCATTTTTCGCGATTACCGATGAAAATACAGAACAAAAGTATGCACAGAAATATTGCATGAAATTTGATGAAAATTTTATTGGTATAATTGACAATTGAAAAAAAAAATCACGTACGAGAAATTCACAAAGTTCAGCCCTTGCGTGACATTAAAAATTCAGTTTACACTTAAAAAATCGATGGACCTTCAATTTATCAGTTGTAAAGATCTTCAACAGCTGTTGGCTTTCCCTAATGGTAGCGAAGACCTTTGAGATTATTTGAGTGTTTTCTGAAATTCTTAACTGCACAAACGAAAAGCGATGGTTTCAGTATTCGGTTGTTCAATTAGTGGGGTATTAATTCTGTGACTCTTGTTGCCCGAAATACGCAGTAATCTGCGCCCAAGGACTCATCGCCAAGGACAAAAGCGGAACTTCGGATCCCTACGTCACCGTCCAAGTCGGAAAGGTCAAGAAACGCACGAGGACCATGCCGCAGGAACTCAATCCGGTCTGGCACGAAAAGTTCTACTTGTGAGTTAAAGCTCTTTATCGTATACTCGAAAACTCTCTTATGAATAAATCCTTATCATTAAACGGGTTTTTCAAAATATGGAAACTTTGCAGACTCAACATTGTGTTAAGACTACCTTTAGTTAGTCTTAATATCATTACATTTTCGTCATAAAAAAGCCCAAAAAATCTCTGAAATAAGGTCTTGCACACTTCCCGAATTTTTGTATCTATTAAGAAATTCTATTCTTAACTGCTAGTAAAAATAATCTACCACTTCATAATCCACTATCTTCAGTTAGACTCGGAGTTATCAAAATTATATCGCCAAAACAATTTTGGGAGGAATCTCTAAAATACCCAAAGTTTTTGCATTTTGATCGCGTCTTTATCCAATTTTTAAATATATTTTTCATTAGTAATTAACAGCATATTAATGACACATATTTTCAGCGAATGTCACAATTCATCGGATCGGATAAAGGTTCGCGTATGGGACGAGGACAACGATCTCAAGTCAAAGCTTCGTCAGAAGCTGACGAGGGAGAGCGACGATTTTCTCGGTCAGACGATAATCGAAGTTCGAACTTTGAGCGGAGAGATGGACGTTTGGTACAATCTGGAAAAGCGCACGGACAAGAGCGCCGTGTCAGGTGCAATCAGATTGCACATAAGCGTGGAGATCAAAGGCGAAGAAAAGGTCGCACCCTATCACGTCCAGTACACGTGCCTCCATGAGAACCTTTTCCATAGTCTCTGCGAGAGAAACGGCGGTATGGTCATTCTTCCGCAGGCAAAAGGCGACGACGCGTGGAAGGTCTACTTCGATCCACCTGGCGAGGAGCTCGTTGATGAATTCGCCATGCGTTACGGCATCGAGAGCATCTATCAAGCCATGACGTTAGTACAACACTAAAAATGATTAATTAAACCTTTCCAATTTATATTTTGTGCAGAATAAACACCATTACTTATTTTTTTTTTATTTAATGTATTCTGAAAAACGTTTCGATCCCATTATACATGGAATGGTATAGAATTATTATTATTATAGTTTTTGTTCAAATTTAGCTGAAAGTTGAAAATCTGCCGCAAACAGATACTTGCAATTTTTTAAGCTTCCCTTTCAAATACTTCGACAATATTTCAAAAGTCACCAGCTTCAATCAAGATTTAGTTAATTCAATTTTTTTTAAATTGAATATATGATTAAATTTGGAGTATATTTATGATTTTATGCGAACTTATGAGAACTCATGAATTTATGGGAACCTGCCAAAATATTTAGCTGCCGTTTTCCTAGGTTGTATTTTGCGTGCCTCAATATTATTTCGATCAAAAAGTAATCACCCATTCTCTCAAGATTAAGCCGGCTTAAAATATCTTTTTATTGAATTAGTGACAAAGTCTATATTCATCATAAATAAAAGGAATAAAATGGGAAATAAAGTTGGACGATAGCCCGTTACTTTTCATATTTTTTCGAACTATATGTTTACAACAAGTGATCGAAGATGGAAATAAATAACACCTGTCGTTACTTGCAGGCATTTCCACTGTCTTTCGACAAAGTACCTCTGTTCAGGTGTACCGGCAGTGATGTCAAGTCTCCTGGCGAACATAAACGCTTACTACGCTCACACAACAGCGAGTTCGGCGGTCTCGGCGAGTGACAGATTCGCAGCGAGCAATTTCGGGGTGAGTCAAACGTTGTAAGACCTTAAGAGACTACGTTGTGTCGTTTTACCGGACGTTCTGCTCTACTGTGGAACGTCCGACCGAAACAGATGAGTCCAAGGGACATGCCAAGGGATGTTCCGCGGGAATTGGGATGAGATGGGGCTGTCCCTGAAGCGTTCCGACGCAAGGTCGAGACTGAGAAATGCTCGTGCAATTTCCTCGAACTCCGTGGTCCATCCGTTATTCGAGTCCTGCACACACGAGGTTCACCCTCGGACTGCTGCACAATACAGTACTCCAGCGTCACCCTGATGGCCCACACACCGCATGCATTCCAACTCTATCAGTTTCGCCCTCCTGCGCGGCTCCAACATTCCTCCTGGTTCTCGGAGAACCCCATGCGCCCCATTAAGCCACCACAACCGGCCATGGGTGACAGCATGTGAAGCACTGGATTGCAGTGCAGAGTAGCCAGGAGCGTTCTTAACTAGAGCTTGATCAATTACCGGTGATTTTGCACTCTTGTTGAAACATTCTTCTCCCTATGTCCAGATTCAATTTCAAATCGATTAGTCTTCGTCCCAGTGAAGCAGGCACATCTCTTGTAAGAATCTTGATGTGTTCTTGTTTTATGGAGAAGCATCCCCGGAGTTCAGGAAATGAATGAGCCCACTAGAGGCATACGGCAATTACTGGAAAATTCGTCTCAACGAATGTTTGCACATGATCCAAATTTTACGGCAGATTGGGTTGATCGTCCTGTCGATATTCGAATTATTAACGGAATGTGAAAATCGTAATATGTTCTTCTTGTTTAGTGGAGAAGCATCCCTAGAGTAAAGGAAATGGGGAAGGTAACAGAAGATACAGTGACCACTTCAAAATACCTGCAGCGAAAGTCTTGTACATGATCGAAATTCACAGTAGGTCGAGTAGATCGTCCTAACGATATTCGACTGATTTCTGGAGAATCAAATGTCTCCATTGTCATTAACCCACCACCAAGCCTATAGTCAACGAAGATTGCTAACTACAACTTGATCGAATCAATCATTTTAATTATGCTCGTGCAGAAACATTCTTCTGCTGTCTTCGTTCACCTTAAAGGGGACATCCCACAATCCGTGTCCTGATAAACTAGGTACACCTCGCAAGAATCTTGATATTTCGTACCTGTTTTGTCGGGGCACAGCATTTCCTACGTAGCTGAGATCTCTAGGGTTTCAGATGAGCCGACTGATGTTATGGTGTTTACTGGTAATTTATTTCCAACAAGTTTCTGCTTATTTAATTTTCTCCAGTTCTTGTTATTTTACACGGTTTTCAAAACTCGTTTCCTCCTCCTTCAGATTCAATGACAGATCGACCATTCCTTGTCCTTGTAAGCTTGGAAGACCCTCTTACGAATCTTAATATTCCCTTCTTGTTTTGTAGGACCGCAGAAGCTCCTTCGGGGACTCTGTGGTGCAGGAAACAGATGAGCCAACTGGATATAGTCCCTACTGGGAAATTCTTCCTTACGAGTGTCTGCATATTCACTATTCTCTGGTTCCTCTTTTCTCGTACATGATAAAAATATATAACGGGCGGAGTTCGATCATCCGGAAGCCGTCCGTGTAGATTTGTTTCACGTAGTATTGTTGTATTTCCCTCTCTGGAGAAAACTAATGACATTGAATGAATACGTAGATGAGTAAAGGCTGAAACAATATTCGCATGTTTGAACTAAGGAGAACATAAAAAAAACGTAGAAAAATAGAAACCGTATATTTGCAAAGTTCAATTCTAAACGCATTCGATCTATTTGTTCCATCAGCTGAACTTTTTATCTCCATCGTAGAGAAAACTGATGTGCGAAAAAAGACCAAATTGACTTTTCTCAGTGCATTCAGAGATGATTGATGATAACATGGAAGATATCCCGTTTTTGCGCTTGAAACGTCTATAGTCGTGAGCTAAAACATGTGAGCACATTCTGTGCTCACATAAGCAATGTGAGTCGACGTCACGTAAGCGATTTATTCTTACCCCGTCTATCTCATCTTCACGATTCGTCTTACGCCCAGACCTCCGTTTTTCTTCGCCTTTACTTCGTCTTCTTACTCTCCAACTAACGCATATATTTCTCACGCTTCCTGTTATGCGAAGGTGGGTTGTCTCGAACCGGCAATAAACAATACCCTGACTTCAGCAAGATAAGAACGATAAGAGCCAAGAGAAAGAAGTTCATACAGACTTTGCGTCTATAGATAAATAACGGGCTTCACTATCAGGCTTATCGCTTCTTTTATCCTGAGATTTTACACGCTTTCCTTCGACTACGAATAAGTGCAAAGGATAGATCACTCGAAAACGACAGTCCATGCTAGTTTGAGAAATTTAAATAAAAATTTTCTTAAGAATTGCCGACGGAAAAATTCAGCTAACTTATTCGACCAATCATACAACTCAACTTGATCCGAGGAATTCAGTTTAAAGATCGGACTGATAATTATTTCTATTTATGATTATAGGATTCTTGATGTAAGCTCTGTGTGTGAATGATAATTATTTTATTAATAATTGCAGGAAGAATTACTTTTTTAAACTGCTACTCAACTCACGTTTGTTTGGCGAATTAAGTACAAAGATAAATATGACATATTTTATCCTGTTTATGATTGCAGTATCCTCACCTTTTTTTACTTTACGTCGCAAAAAAATAATATTATTCTATTAAAAATTGCAGAAAGAAAAATTCGTCAAACTACTGGACCACTTACACAACTTACTTAGGATAGATCTTTCGGGATACCGCAACAACTTCCCAGCATCGAGTCCACAAAAGCTTATGGATCTGAAAAGCACGGTGGATCTTCTGACGAGTATTACATTCTTCAGAATGAAGGTGCAAGAGTTAACGAGTCCACCGAGAGCTAGTACGGTGGTGAAGGACTGTGTGACAGCCTGTCTTCGTGTAACGTATCAGTTCCTCTTTGACCACTGCTACGAGCTGTACAATCGCGAGTACCAAGTTGATCCCAATGAGGCCAAAAGAGATTCCGAAGATCCTGAACCTCATCTTGATTCCCTGGATTTCTGGCACAAACTAATAGCGCTAATTGTTTCGGTAATCGAAGAAGACAAAAACAGTTATGTTCCTGTGCTGAACCAATTTCCTCAGGAATTGAATATCGGTCAGTTGTCGGCCGAAAACATGTGGACATCCTTTGCGATAGACATGAAATATGCTCTTGAAGAGCACGAACAACATAGGCTGTGCAAATCTTCGGCCTACATGAATCTTCACTTCAGGGTCAAATGGCTTTACGCCAACTATGTGAAGGACCTACCGCGCTATAAAGCCGCTGTGCCCGAGTATCCCGCATGGTTCGAACCCTTCGTCATGCAGTGGCTCAACGAGAACGACGACGTTTCACTCGAGTATCTTCACGGTGCCTTCAGTAGAGATAAGAAGGACGGGGTAAGTTCATGACAGTATTTTCCTCGCCCGCAGGACAAGCTTTAGGATTATGGAATTTATTTCCAGCATTTATGATGACAGGGTGAGCTCGGAATTTATGTTTTCTACGAAATGAATCTTGGGACATATTTTGTGTTGATAACACAGAAATGACATGGAGTATCGTCATAAAACTAAACAAATACGGCTTTGCGGCATTCACTTGAAATTTTGGTCTAGATAGACTTTTCAAATCTACTTGGAGTGGAAACATAGTTTCCGTTTTTGAAACCGCAGAAAAGTTAGCATCGTACAATTGTTTAAACTTTCAACTGGCCATACCTTTTTTGGGTTAATCGATTTTCAATTCCCTTGTATTGTTCGAAGGAATTTATTAAATTGGAGTAAATGGCTTTGATGTAATTACGGTACCTGATTTTTCATCTAGTAATTTTTATTCGGTTACATCAACATCGTACTTCACTATACCATAGTGAGATGCTGATCCGCGGGGACGAGGGCCGCGAGATCGCTTTGAAAAATGATTGGGGACCGACTATACACCTCCCAACGCTACACGAAGTGATCTTCACACAAAAACTGTACACCAACCATTGTTTCGTATAGAGTTTTTGTGTAGAGTTGAAAAGTGTACAGTCGGTCCCGACCCATCCCAATTCGTCTTATAGTATTTCAAAACCAATTTGAACCAGGTTTTACCGGAAACAATAATGAATGAATCAAGTCCAAGATGCAGTCGCAGCTCCGTTCTTTTCAAACGTTACATCAGTTTCAGTGAAACCCTGTTTTTTTTTGGTGATAATATAAAAAGATGCAAAGTAGAACCTTGCACATTGCTTCCTCATTATTTTTCGATTTTTACAAAGCTACCTCTATGAGGAAGTATGTTAAATGATTTTGGCTTCCTCATAGAGGAAGCTTTGTAAAAATCGAAAAATAATGAGGAAGCAATGTGCAAGGTTCTACTTTGCATTTTTATTTTATTTTTAATCTCTGATGATTTACGAAATCCAGTAAGTTAAAAAAGACACCGTCACATCGTATTTTGATTAAGTACAAATTTTTATCTTACTCTCTTAACTTTTGCGGAAGTTATGAGCGAAAATGTACATTTACTAAATAATTTAAAATGCAATAAAATCCGAACGACTTCACCGATCATCACCAAATTTAGTACGTAGCAGGGCTGTATGGTATTTTTCACTTCGGGAACATTTCGGTTCATTTGTTGAGATTCGACGTGACTTAGAGAAATTTTTTTTTTTTTTTCGAGAAATTCAAAATTCTATAAAATCGGAACCGCGCTCTGAAATTCAATACCAATACTCACACACACACGCGCACACCCACATACAGACATATTTTGTAGACCACTTTTCTCGACGTTTTAGGTGATTCTGAGTGAGTTAACATGAAAATCTCGAAAAGAGCTTCCTCTATGAGGATGCAAAGAAGATTTATTATACTATTAATCAATAGACATAATGACAATGAAAAAAAAAATATATATATATATATCAATAATCAGAATCCTGGGAATCATTAATATATTTTTTTGTACTCGTTCAGTTCCAAAAAAGCAGCGAACACGCCTTGTTCAGCGTCTCGGTAGTGGATGTCTTCACTCAGTTGACCCAATGTTTCGACGTAGTGTCGAAGCTCGAATGTCCCGATCCAGAAATCTGGAAGAGGTACATGAAGAGATTTGCCAAGACTATTGTCAAGGTTCTCATATCGTATGCCGACATAGTAAAGAAAGAATTCCCGGCTCACCTCAAAGAGGAAAGAATCGTGAGTAGTGCAATTCAGTTAATTTTGATATCTTGTATGAAAAAAAGATCTTATTCAATACATTAATAATCTTTTAGGCCTGCATCCTTATGAACAATATCCAACAACTTCGCGTCCAACTGGAAAAAATGTTCGAGTCCATGGGTGGTGACAAACTCGAGGAGGACGCTGCGAATATCTTGAAGGATCTTCAACAACAATTAAACGCTGCGCTCGACGACCTCGCGATGCTTTTCGCCAAGAGTCTCGAACCGAGAATAACTGTTTCAGTCCGAGAACTCGGTGATCTCCTTCTGGCCATCAAAGGAGGTGGCCAAGTGGGCTCTTCACAGCCCAGTCAAGCGAATCAAGTTGCTGCCGAAGCGGACGATGTTCTGAGGCCGTTAATGGATTTGCTGGATGGCAGCTTGTCCCTCTATGCTCAAACTTGCGAGAAAACCGTTCTTAAGAGATTGCTAAAAGAGCTCTGGAAGATCGTCATGAGGATCCTCGAAAAGACGGTCGTACTGCCACCAATGACCGACAAGAGCGTAAGCAAATTTTCGAATTTAATCACAGATCAGAAACGCGCCATTTTATCAAAAAGAAAAGTCAATCCATCGTGAAATTCCATGAATAGGTTAGCCGAAGTGCTCGAAAAATTAATTCGAAATGAAACTGAGAGATATATTGAATTTTGCAGATGATGTTCAAGAACTTGACGGACAACGCGAAGAATCTCGCAGCGAACGCAAAGATCGAGGACATGTCGAGGCTCTTCAAGAACCACATGACCGGAAAACCGGATGTCAAGAACGCCTTGAGTGGTGTAATGGTACGTGAATACGGTGACAAAATTCACCTCATTGGCGAGACGGTATTTCATTGTAAAAATCCGTTCCACAGGACATTTCCAAGGAAGTAGAGAAGAACTTGTCACCAAAGCAATGCGCTGTTCTGGATGTTGCTCTGGACACGATAAAGCAATACTTCCATGCGGGAGGAAGCGGATTGAAGAAGAACTTCCTCGAGAAGTCGCCGGAACTTCAGAGTCTTCGGTACGCTCTGAGCTTGTACACTCAGACAACGGACACACTTATCAAGACTTTTGTGACTTCTCAAGTCAATCAGAGTAAGTACAACCGGGAATTGGGGCGACGCTTTTTTACAAAGTATTCTCAGCGTTTTCTCGAAACAAATGTACAAAAAGTACTAAATCAGACACTTGAAAATCGACAAAAGATCATGACAAAGAAAATGTATATCGCGTTGTAAATATCTTTCATATCATTGTCACAAACGCGGTTTTCTTTGACTACGATGATAATGGTGATTGTCGGGTGCAGTGCCGCTGAACGATCCGTCAACGTTACGTCAGCGTCAGCGCTCGATGAGCAGCGAGAGGGCGGACGAAGGGGAGGGAGCCGAGGGCATGGAGGGCCTCGAGGAGCCCCTGCGCCAGAGCAAGCCTCCTCTCCGTCAAGAGAGTCGACAAGGTACCAGAGACACGCACTCTGAGACCGAAAGCTTACCGCGCATAGCCACTCATTCGTCATAGTCGACGTAGTTGAAATTGTTGCATTCAATCCAGACAACTTTCCATTCGATTCGATCGCTCCACAGTTATCCTTCGAAAAACACAGCCTTTGGGTTTCCCTACGAAGGAAAAACAAAAAAGATATTTCTGTCACAGATATTAAGCTAATTTTTTTATCATTTTTTCTTCAAATCTTACAATGGATTGTAGGAATATTCTTTCAACTTTCACACAAACAATGACAATTCGTTCGTTTTCTCAAATTGGGTAATTTAAATTTCGAGATTTGTAATATCTGGTTTCTGCAACAGCAAAACAGTGTATGCAGTGTATATATTCTAGTTACCCAGCTATTCAAGTTATTTCTTAAATGGCTACTATTCTGAAATGAACAAATGTAGTGACAAAATTATCTAGAAAAAATTCAGAGTGATTTGATATAATTTCGTGAAATCAAAACTAGTCTTCCAAAACACGTATCGAGAAACAAAAAAGGTCAGATCGTTCCTGGAGACAACCAAGTATTCTTAAACATTTCAAAATTCTATTTATATCAAGGGATCGGAAATGATTGGTATTTTTTCATTTTTATGCTGACGTGAAAAAAATAACCCCTTACCCCTGTGTAATCTCTATAATCAAACATGACGTGGGTGTTCCTATTAACCAAATGCTTATTTGTCAATTGGACTGGCTCAAATTGCTAAATACCCTCAAAAGCTGAACAGTATTGATTCGCGAGGGATGACTGTATGTTTAGTGCTGAAATGAGCTGGGGATCTCGATAACGATCCTCGTCGAATCGCAATGGAATTGTCTTGGTAAACACAATAGTAAAACTAGGCGCTGATATCGTTGCCGCTGCCGCTGCGTTGTTCCTGCTGCCGTTAAGAGCCTCGCTGATTCACGACTACTCAATATCCTCATCAATCACCCGAATCCATTATCGCAAATACCCATATACTATATTGTACATACGCGAGGAGATTACCAGCACGTCTTGCGATTTTGGAAGTGGAGTAGAATAGTCGTTTTGGCCACAGATGAATTACTAGCTCACCGAATCGATCCTGAAGCACATGTGGAGATCTGCAACGAGCTCTACCCAAGGACTACTTCGGCATTAATACTAAAGCTGCCGTATCATAGCATAGAGCATGTACTTTGCTCTAGAAATTAGACACGGGACTATAGAAACTCTATAGACTTGTAGAAGATCAAGCATAGGCGATAGAAATGTGGCTAGTAACAAGTTAATGTAGTTCTTAGATCACGATTCGCCACTAGGGTACGCCTAGATTTCAGACAATGTGTTTTTTCACGACTAATTGCTGATTATTTGGTTTTCTTTTTCCTTACAATTTACAATAATTTTTTTGCAGATACTGTAGTCACCGAAGGAGGCTCCGTCGGTGAACTCAGCATCCAAGTTGATCTCTTCACTCACCCTGGTACCGGTGAACAGAAGGTTACAGTGAAAGGTATGCAAAGAAAAAAAAAACTTTTTCTTTATACCTCGGTCGAAAGTACGTACTTTCGGCATCAATTTCGATTCAGAAAGTGCAAGATTCGTGCATTGGTAAAACAACACGCACGCCCTCCCTATCAGCGGGAGCAAAATAGTATATTACACTATTAGGGCAGAAAGTTTGAAATTCCTGCACATCATGGCGCGCAGTTCAGGGCTTTTTTACTATTTTTTACTATTTTTACTTATAGCTATTTTTCTGTGTTACTATTTTTCTTTATAGCCGGTCGAAAGTACGAAAAATATCGTATATATTACATCGAAAGAAGTTGATGTCTGCCCCCGACATTTGCGGCACGAGCGAAGCGAGTAAACAGTTAAATAAACTTATTTTATTTGAACGTGATAAATTGTTAAATTAAACAAACATAACATTTTTTCATTAAAAAAATTTAAAAACAAGCATATTATCTGCAAATTAATAAATCAACAAGATTTAAATTAATTTGGTAATTCCAATGAATGTTACTGCGTACATTTTTTTTACTCTAATTTTTACCATGGTTACATGTATAATAAATAATATAATCGATTTATTTTATGCCCGTCACTTCGAAGTTATATCTTAGTAACATAAAGCGTACACAACTACCGTAAACAAAACACGTAATGAAAGCAACTTCACGTATCAGTGCAAATGAAAAAGTTTGTGCTCCCGCTGTAACAAAAGACGTATGCGTAGCTCTACCGATGTACGAATCTTCAGCTTTCTGCCTCGAAAAAGGTGCAAAAGATGCGTACTTTCGACCGGATATAAAGAAAAATATATTTGTTTACCTATGATTTTATTTTATTTCCTTCTTCATATGATGCCTGCCCCCCGACCAGCAGCACTCGCTTCGCTCGTGCCGCAAATGTCGGGGCAGGCATCATTACGCGGGTACATACAATTTTTTTTCTCGTACTTTCGACCGATTATAAAGAAAAATAGTATACACCACACGGGCAAAAGTTCGACAACCCTGTACTGCGCGATATGATGATCATGACGCGCACTGCAGGAATGTCAAACTTTCCGCCCTTGTGGTGTAATATACTATTCCACGAAATTTGAGAAGTATTTAAAGAGAATAAAAATTTAACACTCAAAAGTACTAATTAACTGAGGGAGCTTAGATCGCTGGTCAAATTAATACCCCATTTTTAAAAGAATTTCTACAATTTCGAAGGATTAATCAAAGTTTCTGAACTCCGAAGCCCTCCGAATTTTTCAAAATTTCGAAACTTCATATCATTTATATTTAATGCTCTGAAAATATGAATGTTTCAATCATTCATATATAAAAATTTCAGTTGTCGCTGCGAACGATCTCAAATGGGCAATAGCCACGGGAATGTTCAGGCCGTTCGTTGAGGTGAATCTCATAGGACCTCATTTAGCCGAAAAGAAGAGAAAATACGCTACGAAGTCAAAGAGCAACAACTGGTCACCAAAGTTCAACGAAACTTTCCATTTGTGAGTACCAAACTAAACTTATCGAAGCAAACTGAATATATTATTTGTCTTTGCAATTTACTTACTTACTTACCCTATTATTAATTAATTAGCATAATTGGAAACGAGCAACAACAACTGGACTTCTTCGAGCTTCACATCTGCGTGAAAGATTATTGCTTCGCTCGTGAGGATAGACTCGTCGGAGTTGCAGTTCTGCAGTTGAAGGACATCGTAGAAGATGGTTCCTGTGCTTGCTGGTTGTCGTTAGGCAAGCGAATCCAAATGGACGAGACAGGCTGGACGATACTGCGAATTCTGTCACAGAGAAACAACGACGAAGTGGCCAAGGAATTCGTGAAGCTGAAGAGTGACATCAGGCAAGAAAATCCGTTGCCAAATCCAACCTGAAGTGTTTCAAAAGGATAAAAGAATACAAAACGATTATGATAATAAACCCGAAGCGAACACTCTCTCAAGCTTCGAAAGAGCCTGAAGAGAAAGTCGAAAAGAGGCGAGTCAGGTGAACCGGAAGGACCCAGCCAACCGTGGATCGAGTGTCGGAGGAGAAACTTCCGACTAAAGATCTACGGGATATTATCAGTACATTTTTTTTAAATAATGGAAAAAAATAATAATGTACAAAGAAATGTCCTGCTGCACTTAGTTACGATTGTGCGAGCTCTCCACATTTTTCTAACAATCTAAACCAACTCTGCTTCTACCAAATAGAGGGAAATTTCTCTGACAACTCCTGACTGCTTTACCAAACGATAGCGATGGGCTCGTTATCGTACACGACGAAGAAACTGATGACGAAGCGAATCGCAAAACGCAACGGAATGCGTTACGCAATTTTTACGGCTACACGCTTCCCCAACGAAAAGGACATTTAAGGCGACGTCTTTGCCAAATTTGCGGTATCGGTGCGCGGCGAATCGACGAAGACACAAAATAATAAATATGTGAATGGATTCGTGATACAGCCCGTTGTCTAAGCACATAATATAAATAAAATCGAAGAATGAAGTGATAGAAAAGTTACAAGAAATAAATAATAAAAGAAAAACAAGACGACTAATGAATTAAGACATGGATAAAACAAAACTATTGAGGGTTAGACGTCCTGCCGTTGGACAATTCACGAATTTTATCGACGACGGCGAGGACCGGTGCGTCACACGACTGTAGATACGGTGAATTTGTTGAAATGGAGTGTTTTTTCTAATACCAAGTTTAAATATTGTAGCATTGCGTACGACCAATAGGCGCGTTACCGATCTCAATCGATAACGGGCCGCTAGTATAATAGGGCATATTAATTAATATCGTATTGTAAAGTATGTTCTTATTCGTATAATTAAGGGATAAATCGGAGATCTGTAAGAGTCTGACTGCTGTGTGGTGGTGAATGAGGTCGAGTCTCGTTCTTGAGGTTAACAGGAGAAAAAAGAAGCGAGAGGTAAATCGGGAAAAAATCGACGAACAATAATACGGCAAAAATATTTTTTTTCTTTAATTTTTACTTAACTCTGTGTATAAGTTGCGCGGGCATTTGTAGTTTTTGTACGAGGCCCTGTAAGTTTTATCGTCATCTTCGTGAAAATTGCTGAATTTTTTTTTTTTCGTCCACACACAATATTTTTCGGATTTACCTCTCGAGCCTTTTACATGCCCAAAAATCCGGAACCGCGCCAGCGCGATTCTTTTATTGAGAAATTTAGAAAATAAAGAAAAAACCACTTAGTATGAATTACCAAAGATAAAATAAATTGCGAGGAAATGCCTCCCGGAGAAAAACTACACGATTACACGGATTGCGTTGATCCAAGTTTCTACTACTACGTATAGCCGAGTCTAGAATTACGTGAGTAGTTTCAAACAGAAGCGACTGATGAACGAGATGAGAGATGAAAACAAGAGGACGAGAGAGAGCGAGAGAGAGAGAGAGAGAGAGAGAAAAACGTATAGCAAGAGAATTATCGAAAGAACACGTATTTCCGACCACGACGTCGAGGAGACGGGTCACTATTTTTTCTCCTAATCTCCGCTTGAATTAATATCTTCATAAGCTTATGAAAAAGATACAAAAAAATATCTCGTGTATTCTGTGATAATTACCCCTTACAATGAAAGAATTGAAAAATACATACACACACATATATTCCACTTACCGACATTCAAATCACACGTGAACTGAAAGACGCCCAGGCGACAAACATTGCTCCCAACAAAACACAAAATCGTAAACCAGAGATATTGCAAAAAATTCAGAAACACCGACATACGACTTCCGATAGCATCAGTATTTTTCTCTTTTTAAACGCATTCCTATTTCAATTCTCCGTATGCATTAATATCGTCCGATGTAGTCTTGGGTGTGAGACGATAGCTGGGATTAGGCCCCGACCTGTAAGAACAGCGAAAAACTAGAAAAAAAAAAAAAAAAAATTGAAACCTGGATTGCGCGATTGCAAGTTTGCGATGAGGAAATTTAACCAATAAATGGAAATAGCGTAACGCAAAGGGAAACGTATCTGGGACGTAAAAGTTAGCAACGTTAATCTGATTTTCATTGAAAAGTATCCGAACTTTTTTTTTTAAGTTTTTTTTAACGAACCAATATTTCTTGCTATTGAAATCATTTTCCATTGAAATTGACGACTTCGTATTCATTTCTTATTTATCTTCAACAGGTAATCATTGGACTTAAACTAATGAAATGTCCAAAGTCAAATATTTACTGATTGTTTTGTAATAATCAAATAAATAAAACGTGGCGATTTTTGCGTCTATTGGCTCAACGCAACGCAGTACGAAAGAAAAAAATCAAGCCAGTCTTCACATGCCTGCTGATAAAAACGTGTTGCGAAAGGGTTACATCGTCAAACGAAACAAAGATAAGATGGAATAAGTTCGTGAGAATGGTTAAAAAAATATATACACAACTGTTGACAATACTATGCTTGAAAAAAAAATCGCATGACGCGTATGTAATTGTACCTAATAAATATATAAAACGACGGGATGTTTGTGTTTCGTGAGTAAAAGACGAAAATAAAACTAACAGTTAACAAAGACAAAAAAAGAGAGATGAATTAAAGCAGAAGTAATGGGTCCTTAATCGTGTTATACCAAGGAACATTTTTTCGTGAGACGGTTTCGCGTGTTAATTATGATCTACATTATTGTGCGTACATGCGATGACTGCGTGCGTTTATTGATGATGAACAAAAAAATAACTAAGTAACTGAGGAGTTCAATCGTTCGTCTCCCACGGAGAACGTTATCTACCATTGTTGACGAAATTTTTTATGCAAAATACACGCCGATACGCAAGTCCTCCCCCTCCCCCGCCGCCCCGCCATCAATCATCTCCCATTCATCCCCCGCACCATTGTCACCGAACCAAATGTATTTAGGGGAAAGGGAAGAAGCAATTACCAAATATAAAAAGAAATATTCCGGATAAAACACGCACATTCGACACAAAACTGAGTTACCGAAGCGCCGTTTAGAGTTGCGTTTACGATCGTGGTTTCTTTGGACGTTAACGCGGATGAACCGTGAAGACGTTACACCAATTTATCAGCTCCCAAGAATCCGTTGGAAGTATATGTTTATTTACTATTTCTTCATTAATTAATTAATCTAATTGACGGAGATATCTTAGTACAGTTGTCCTCTGAATGTATTTGTAATTCGCCTACGACCGAACGTCGGTCATTCTCTACTTTCGAGACCGGAATATATGGATAACCGACGAAAACGATATCATTATTAAATTCTTCACAGTTACCATAGGACAATTTAATCGCTGAAAAATGTCAGTTTGTTAGATATTTACGAATCCTAGTAGAAAAAAAAACGATTAAAAAATCGACAAATCCGTTAACAATTTTTACTAGTTGTTTCTCTAACAATTTAACTCCAGACGCTACGTCGTTTCCATCGGTAAAAAACCAGCCGCGCGATTCGAGAGGTCAATATGAATCCCTTGTAAATATCGAAGATCGCCGATCCACTTAGAAATCACGCGCCGATCGAGAGTGAGCCAAAGATAACGGGAAACAAAATAATGCTTGTCGCGATGCTGTTACACGTTTCAGTTGCAACCAGACGCGATTAATCACGCACTCCGGCGCGTTCTTCCAATAAAGAAAATTAAAAATAAATTAAAATTTAAAAAAAATTTAAGGAATAAGATGAAATAAAGAAAAATTATAATATATTTTTCTGTAACCCGATCGACTGCACAATCGATGCAGAGTTCAATAGTTCTTCGACAATCGACAGTACAATCGTAACCATCAATGTGAAATTAAAATATATTCGAGATCGGTGCGATTTGATCATATCAATGATTAAAGATTTCAGATTGGATGGGAAATAATCTCCGCTGGATTCTACCGCCACTCGAATTGCTGTTAATGTTTCTGGTCACAGTACAGGACTCTCGAGTTTAACTCTTTGAACAGATGTGAGTTGTGAATACAGAAAAAATATAAAAAAAGATAATTAATAAACGTTTCGTTTACATTTCTCAAGGAAAACGAGGTAGCCCAGTTTCTTCGTCATTAATCCGTTTCTCGATTAGGTGAATCGAATTGGTTTAGGTATTTTAGATAGACGACCACTGAGGCGCACGAGTGACGAAGTGTGATCGAGGGAAAAAAAACAAGAGAAAAAACACAAGAGGAATAGTTAGACGCGAGAAAAAGAGAGCGCAAGGTAAACATGAGTGTGAGAACGAATATTCTAAGTGTAAGCTACTCTAACGATTTAATTAGCTAAGAGAATAAACAGAAGAAGAAAAGGCAGAGGTGAAGATTAATAAAGGATATACAGATCGATTATGAGAGAAGAAAAGCGAGAGAGAGAGACCGACTAAATTGTATATCACCAGTTGATCATTGTGCCGTGTTCCATATCATTATTATATCTTATCGACGATAACGAGGGAGAACAGAGATTGAATTTTTGAAATAATTATCACGTTTACATTAAGTAATTAGCTAGATAAAGTTATATGTCCGAAACCACGAGCGATCTCGGTAGATACGGCGGTAAAAAAAAAAGAAAATAATACGAATAGCGCGGCTCGAAGACGTCAGCTTTTCGTCAGTGGCGAGTCTTGCACAGATTTAATCTAATAGGATGTTAAATATATGGATCTTCCGGTTAACTTCCGGAATATTAACAAAAAAGAAGATTGAGGGTGTGCGAAAGCTGACCTGTTCGGGCAAGGCCAAAGTCACGAAAGCGAGTCAATGGGGTCTCAGAGTTATTTTGTCTCGTGTATATTTAATAAAATGTTGATTACATTTTATTTTTTGTTTATCTGTGGGTAACGATCAGTTTATTGTTGAATTAATTGTAGGATATAAATTATGTGTGCTAGAGTATATGTGTGTGTGTGTGTGTGTGTGTATGTGTGTTTCAAATTATGAGAAAAGCGACTCTCGAGATTGTGCTGTTGACTCGCGGCTATTAAGAACATCTCCATTGAGCCATCGTCATCGGAAATCTCGTCATCGTATCGACAAGCACCATCCTCAAAACCACCATCACCAAAAACCCCTCACCCGTCATCGTCGAGGAAACGCCACGCCTTCGTTTTCATTATAAACGAAATAATAAAATACGAATTTGGCTTTCGGCAGTACGCGCACGTGTAATATATTAAAGCATTTTTTGGATCACATAATAACTGCACATACGGATTGCACACATTATACATGCTACGTAAGAGATACGCTGTGGTCGTCGGCCCGTTGTTGTCCACGCTCTAGAGGAGACTACGGAAATTTGTAAAAAGACAAATATACTCTGAAAGTCAAAATACGCTTGATGTATTGAAATATTTATTCATTCCTCAAAACCACCAACAGGAAACTATATATTTCTTTTTGTTTTGTTTTTTTTTCGCGAAGATGAAACATAATACCAACAGAGTAGGGAAATTTTGTATTCCTGATTTCGTGATAATGAAATAACAAATATTGATGAAAGTTCAATAGACAATTTGAAATTAACAAAAGTACTTGATTTCTTTAGTAAGAATCAGTGGGATTCTGTACCACATTTTTGGAGATTAATAGATAAAAAAACGTTTTTCAGCAGATATTAATTTTGCTTTGTATATTTTTTTTTTAATAATTTTTTCCATATTCTTTAAAGTTCTAGCAATTTATATTATCAATATTGATGTTGACGGAAACATCTTCATCAGACAAAGAATTTATTAAGAAGCTCTTACATTAAATTAAACTTTGAAATAATAATAAGCAGTCAATAATTTGATTCAGTAGCATTGTAATAAACAGTTTCAAACCGTCATACTCGTCAAACATGGTGGAAATCTTATCTCAGTATTTTTTCAAGTCAGCTAATTACTTTTATCTAGCATGTGGCCATAGATTTTGAACAGAGTTGTAAGGAATAATTCATGGATTTCATATTTGTCATTTTATAATAATGATAATAATAATATCAAACTGATCTTTAAGATTTCAAATCCAAAACAAATCACTTTTAATAAGATATAAGAAGAAATGGTCGGTAACAAGGTGGGCAATATTTTTTAATGAATTTTTTACGCATTTAATATATCTTAATTCTCTATAGAAAAATGTTCCTCTATAACTTTTCATAAAAGCAGTAGATCAGTTTAATGAAATTTTGACTACAAGATTAATATTGCTATACAATGTATTTCATAATTTTGTTAAACTTTTTAACCGTTAACTTTACGTTACGTTAAAAAAGGCTGATGAGATTTCAACAATGTTGCATGAAACCAATTAAAAGATATTCGATTGATTATGCAACATCGTTGAAATTGTATTTGACTTTTTTCGTAGGATAATTTTTTTTCAATAATCAAGGATGTCACATCATATATTACAAATTTTGCTAAGACACAAACCACTCAATCCTAACTTGTAGAGGAAGTAGTGACAACGAAATGTGAAAATGATTTTTACGATGTAATGAGGTTTTAGATATTTATTCTTGATATTCAGGTTTTTTTCCACAGACATTCCTTTTCAAAAAGAATAAATCTAATCTTATTTTACAATCACTATACCAGCTCCATATTGCGCCAAGATTTTGAGGTGGACATATCTTTGAAGTGGTTTCTCCACACGGACATCAAGTTATTGCTAATGAAATCCCATCGCCCAACTATTACTCAGGCTGTAAGCAAACAAAAAACATAATGTATTACACAATAACACCAAAATATGCACAAACATTAACTACTTAATCATGGAAACAGTGAATTAAAAAATGATGATATAACCTCACTTTGGTCCAATAGATTTTTTTTTCTTTCAAACATGCCATGAATTTATGCAGCCTTTTCTTAGAAACTTCATCATATTTCGAACATCTCAGATGATTAAGATAAGAAGTGGTTTGAAAACTGTTTAAACGTACCTTAGGTTTTCTATGAGGTCCTCTTCGAACCTCAGGTCCAAAGAAGTCTCTTTTTCCATCGAAGAAGTCCGTTTTCCACAGAAGGTATGTGTGAGCGGTGATTGCCATGAAGACAAGGACCGAGTGATCGATCAAAGTCATTTTGCCCTCGGATTTATCCAAGAAATCGCTATAATCCTCCGAATTATTAAAACTTTACGGTAGAACAAGGAATTGCGAAGATTCAGTCCAGTCTGTAATGTAAGCGCTTGCGCAGTTGCAACGCAAGTCCCAATCAGCTGTTTAGCCAATTACGTTCATAAGGTGATGTGAAACGCGTATGAGTGAGCGAGAGCGATAGAACTAGTCTTGCGATCTCAATTCTCTACTCGGCGGTTAACGCGCTATATTACACATTCTATCGTTCTCTCTCACTCTCCTGCGACCGCGGATAGCGTTGTCTCAGTCGCACTCATCGCGACTCGGTCAGTGTAACAAATCACCTTAGTTTAAAAAATAAAAGACGAGAACGTCGACCTGCAGAATTCTTGGACGAAGGGCATTGTTCTCGGCATTCATCCAAACGATCAACCGTCGAAGAGACATTCGGATTACAGTTTTTGTTACTAACCGAGCAGTTTCACATCACTATAAAGGGTGACAAGCACCTGTCCGAAAATTATGAACGACTAACGCGCTATCCCACAGAATGATGCGAATATTTCAGGAAAAAAACGATTTAGATTTTGCTAAAAAACTTAAAACCGGAACCTTTCAAAGCCGCTCGTTTTGGATCCATATAACGTTCGTTTTTTTTACGATTTACTCTCGCAAACAGGTATGGTAGGGAACATCCGTAGTAACAGCTGTTTTACTTAGGGAAACACTGATACCTGTCGCGGTTGCTGGTTACACCGAATAGCAACAGATGGCGTTGGCGGTAAATATTTGTAACGGATTTGTGTACGCGACCCGCGACAGCGCCGCAAGCGCACCAACTCCGCGAGTTGGAGCGCGGTAAATTCAAAAGTAGAGAGACTGATCACTACGGCCGCGGAAGCTGACTACTACTATTTATATATATATATATACATATATACTGAAGTATGAGTAATAATAAATATATTATACGTTATTGTAAAATACACTTAAATAAAATAACATTCGTTGTATACGTTGAAACGGAAATGCCATGCTGTGACGAAACGTGCTGTTGTTAAAGAATCTTTCTGCGTTCCTTAAAAGGCACTTAAAATAGTAAAGTGTCAAGTCAAGTTAACACATGCGAAAAAGCCTAACCCTTAAGAAAAGCGTTTGCCACACGCATAGCCAATAAAAGAAACTAAATTGTAGAAAGTCGAGTCTTGCAGTCAGATACACTTGAAAGTTCCAACCGCCCTTCAACGGAGGGCCATGTGGTGTCAAACTGGCAGTCATAAAAATATAGAAAAAGCGACTTTCAGGGAGGCGTGAATGCTCGTGCGTAGGAGTGAGCGTCCACGCCAAACTGATAGTCGATTGGCTGGGGGTGTGACCTCTGACCCACGAACATAACGTGGGCCCCGCAAGTCTTAGAAACACTCAGATAGATTCTTACGAGCAGTCGCGCGCGTCGGACCTATACTAAAACATATCCTTATTTCGTAGAATCGATTGCCAAATTTTGTAAAGTCTATTAGTTTGATAAAATAAATCACATAAGATTTCCCTTGCAATTTTTGTGTGTTGCCTATTTTCCTTTTAACGAATTTCAGACCCAGACGAAGTGAGTATATTAGCTCTTCAACGTGGAAAGACATCGTTGATTACTATTCTGTGGTACTACTCGTTCTTCGTTTGAATTCTCGCGCCGATAATCGACTGAGAGCCTTACAACTATTTACATCCAACGCCATCTGTCGCTATTTGGTGTAACCAGCAGCCGCGACAAGTATTCGCGTTATCCCTATGCGGCACATCTCCTACCACTGGTGTTTCCTATTATACCGGTTTGCGAGAGTAAATCATGATAGTCGAATAACGAAAATTATCTGGCGGCAGACGGTGCGGCTTTGAAAAGACCCGGTCGTGTTCCTCCTAGTTTAAAATAATATTTTCGAAATGATTCGAAAACTTTCGACTCATGATCGTCTCATGCGTGCTACGGTCAGAACGCTTATTTCTCAGAACGTCAAACGCGGCGTCCCTGTTTTAAATTTCTCAATAAAATTGAAATCCTTTCTTCATGAAAACGCTTATCATTCTGTGGAATAGCGTGTTAGTCCTTTATGACTTTCGGTGAGGTCTGGTCACCTTTCTTAAAGGCGTGCCGATAATAATGTTACATATATAGCCAACAATCGGTAAGAAGTTTCATTTGTAGGCCTTCACAAAAATATCTTTCAAATAATTCTTGAAAACAAATTCGCTTACATCTTGTACAAAATTAAAGCACGCTTCTATCTCAGAATCGGTGCTTAAATAATTGTATTTATGTAATAAATGTATGATTATTATTGAATTATGCAGCATTGTAATATGAAGATTAATTCTGCAGGATATTATTATGAATCAGAAATAGCCAATCATTTAATAGTTATATGTAATTAAAATACTTATTGTATAACATAACTATGATCAATTATTGTGCAAAACTCAAAATTTTGCGCATCCCTTTAAAAATGAAGACTTATTTAGTTGCATATTGGTTTACGAACAATACTGATGTCCCATGAGGTCAATAAATAATCCTCAATCATTTAATCATGACCTTATTTTACATACATTTTGATCTAATGTATGTCCATCCCAGTTATGAATTTATAATTATTAAAGAAATTGTTCCAAAAACTGTCATTTTTCAATTAATGAGAATTTGCTATTCCACGTAAGAGTAATAATGTTTCAAAAAGTTTAAATAATATTAAAAAGCTCGGATGTTATACTTCGTCAAAGTTTGTAGAATCGTAGAAAGTACGTTGAGACGCTTTTACCGCGCGTCGTTGAGTATAAAAGTCATTGAATTTTCGAATACTACTTTACTCCATTATCCCTTGAGTTGAGTATTATCACAAGAGATCGACCGTACATGACACTAAAACACACGATTTGAATCTGGATGTTACGAAAAAATTGCAAGGTTGAAGAAAATATACCGATTTCATTATCGACGCAATGGAACGCAGATAAAAAATCTGCAACTCATTGCAACTAAAGAAAAAAATGTTCCCACTAACAGCTAATCATTCCGCCGGCGGGAAAGTGTTCGTGTGATACAATAACTATTTCAAGGTTACCTGGAAATGGAGATTAGCGTTTGCCGAGATCACAAAAAGAAATCATTTGTCAGGCTTTTATCTCGACAGAGAAATCGTGCAAGTCATTTTAAGTGCTAACATCGACCGCGCAACTCTTGTAATGATAAGTTCCTAGAACTCGCTCATTAAGGAAATACGAAAAAAACTGAAAATTGCGAATTTAATCAAAGTAACATCATTTAAAAATTCGAACGTGTCAAGCAGCAGTGCTGTTGAATCCCGTGTAGTTAACAAAACAAAAGGGTGGAGCATGGCGTCCCACAACTTGTTAGTTAATACCGGAAACATTCTTTCGCTAAATGAATTAATGAAGAAAGCTGGACAAAATCCATCGGAAGAGGTAAGTTTCTCGGAATGTTGTTAATCGTATGGTGTGCATCGTAACACTTGACAATTGCTGAAATCCTCGAATCTTCTCCAATGCAAGTGCAATTGAAAATTGAGGTTAAGCCTATCGAATCATACCTGAATTTTAAATTTCGAACGCACGGAAATTAAATTTTTCAGTTGATTGAAGCGTTAAAAATAACTCTGAACGGACCGCCAAACGAAATCGACACTTTGAATACTGTAAGTGATTTGAATAATTATATATTTAATTGTGTCGAATTTTGTGAAGAAATTTAAAGAATCAATTTGTTTTTAAATTTAGATAAGTAAAAATGATAATTTATCTTTGACCGATGTTGAAAGGAAGGAACTTAAAGTGGGCGTTAAAATTTTTATTCCCCAACCCAATCAAAAAGCCCTTGGCGAAGCGTTGGATCAAGGTACATTATCAGACATTCATTTGCAAAGCAATAATTCTTCAATTTGTATGATATATGTGATGAAATTTTCTTTTTAGTATTAAAAAGCTTGGATGCCAAATGCATAGAGTCTTTGGTTATATCGTACGATACAGCAGGCAAAACTCATGAGGATGTCTTGTCTGCGTTGCAACAATTGTGGCCTGTGGTTGAACATTATGTTCAAACGAAAACAATTTGCAGTGTCGGTGTGAGCGATGTAGACACAGATGTTTTCATACAACTCTACGATTGGGCAACAGTAAGCAATGTTTTCATTTCTACAGTCGTTTTAGATTGAGAAAAAAATGGCTTGACAAAATTATAATTTCCTGAGCTATACCAATGAATATTGTTTCCTTTTTTATTTGTATGAATAATTACAAGAAACCTTCATCAATTCATTCCATATCAATTTTTATATATGTACATCTACTTCCAAGTATTCATATGACCTGATCAGAATTCTGAGATGTTTATTTTATTTTTTTGCTAATTATCAAACTGGAAAACAAAAGTTTGTAATTATTTTATGGAAGAATTTTTCTCAATAATTTTTCAACTAACATTTCCAGGACATCCACATTTTTCCTAACTAATAAGATATTTATGTGAATCAAACTTACATAAAAATACATTAAGAAAGAATTTGAGAAGAGAATCGACTTTGTTTTTCAGGATGTGAAGCCAAATATTGTACAAATTAATTTAGCAAGTTGTTGCGTCGTTCCACCGGCATTGCAGGAATTCACTAAGAAGCATTTCATCCAATTACTAACTCACAGCGACCCATGCCGTAAGTATTGACATCTCGAATCTTCGATTTCCGTATGCGGAATGTTTAAAAGCAATTATTTTTGTTACAGAAATTTTACCACCCGAAGCAATCAGCGACGTTTTCGGCGGTGACGTAGTTTTACATTGGGTAGCTCGTTACCAAGTGCATGTTAAAAGTCGAGGAGTTTTAGCGTCTAAAGGATATCTCGTGTACTTGAACAAAACAGATACAAAGTCTGGGTAAACTGCTAAGTTTACTTATCAATAACTCAACTGTATTGTCAAAGGCCTCGGTAGAATATTGGAAAGAGAACGTTTTTCTAAATTTTGTCGAAAACTGTTCATTTATATAGCAAAAGTATGTTAAGGATATTCGAAAAATACCCCTTTGCACAACCAAAAGTTTGGTATGGCCCTTGCATTTTCGTATCTTACGTATTTGAAAAAATCAACAAATTCGGTATATAAACAAAGAAAGTTTTCACAAATTTGTAAATAACTCTTTGAAATAATTCCTAACTTTTTAGTTTTATTATGACACAAAACTAATGCTTCTACTGTTTTACTCTGATGTTTTTTTAGAATTTTCTCGTACCGAGAAATACCTAAACTTTAATTTAATCAAACTTTTGGTTGGAAATTATGTGTGTGCTGGTTATTCAAAAATTATGAAAAAGAAGTGACCGCAACTGCCTCGATGTATTATGCCAATGTCCCAGTTCATTTTTAGCAGGAAAATCTCATTCTGCATTTTGCGGATGCAAACATAACACAGTTGGTCAAAAGTGGGTAAACTTTTGAAAGTTTCGGAATGAAACGCATACCCATCTCATCAATTTTTCAAGGAAAAAATCAGTATAATTTTTTCTATATTTGGTGAAACACTGAAGTTTCTTAGAATATCTGCAGTCATGTCTTGCCTTAGGACTTTTCCCATCGTCCGATACATATTTTGAATCCCTCTGTAGTACTTAAAGTACGTTTAACCACCTCCGATACAGTAATCATTGTAACAATTATCTCCGAATTTATAACTACAACGATTGCTAATACCGGGCAATCATGATCATTTTTTGACTATATTACACAAAAAGAGAAATCAGCAAGTTCTTGATCAATAAATAATTGATTGCCTTCAGGAAGACCGAGAAATGCTTTATAAATGAGTGTAAGGAGAAGTAGGGAACGCTACCAAATTTTCATTTTCCAGCCAAATTCGCTGCGTAAATAAATTTGTAGCGCACTGAGAAGGAACAATGCGTTATTATTTGTCTTTCATCATTGATGCCCTACTAATTTTATTAATTTCGACTGCGATTAGTTTCAAATGTTGACGAAGCGTTGATGATATTAAAATTGTAAATACTTCATAACAGAAACAGAACATTCCACTCGAGATAAAACTTATACAGTGTACCCTACTTTTCCCTACATCAGGCGAGTGTGTTACGACCTGAATAGCTTTTATCATTTTTAGATAGCAAAAAATAAATACTAACAGAAAGTTTAAGGACAAGTGTAATAATGTGTATCTTGTTGAAATAGAATTATAATAATTTAATCTTCAAATGTCTATTTTCCTGATAGTCCTTTTTTCTCTTTGAACATTGATTTATCAGCGGTATTTTTCAATACGGCGACAAATCTGTTATCGTAAATTGAAGAATCAGGTGTCTCCACCTACGTACAATAATCAAAGAGTATCTCGCGAAAAATATAATAAATTCTTGAATCAGAACCCGCGGATTCTCAGGCGCACATATAAATTTTCGCGAGAAGCTAGTGAGCACAAAAGTAAACGTAAAGCTACAAAAGCATCGCGAGTCGAAGACGTAGCGATAGGTATGCGCGTTGTATGAATTCTGCTCAAATTTATCGATAAAATCATTTTTTTTTTAGTAATTGAACAAAATCACGGATTGAAGGTCAAGGATTTTTTCCATCCGACGTTCCATCAATCGAGACTTCTAGATCATATAGCTCACTAGCGTAGAATAAATCTGGATAGTAGATCGCACTAAATCTATCTGTCCCAGTATGCAAATTCGACCAGAATAGTTACCAGCTACTTTGAAATTCAGTAATGGCGAAGGATCGAAACGGGCTGACCATCTGTTACCCAAACCAAGATCTTTTTTTTCTTGTCTATGTTAATTATTTCTTATAGCAACCTACACTACAACATAGTATGAATATCATGATTGGACCACTCCCACTCAAAAATATTCGCTTCAGTTTTCGTTTTTCTTTTTATTTGACACCAAATCCACGGCAGATTTTGTTTTCAATGAGACTTTGAGAAACATTGTAAAAAAATGCTGATTATATTTCTCCATACATTTTTTAACACGTTATGTATTTGCCACTTATTCCTAGAAAAACTCGGTAACACTTGTTCTTTTTCATAACAGTTGATTGTAGTATTGTCCACCTTTTACAAAAGGTACATATAATTGTTACGAAATAATAACTGTGAGGTGAATTATTGGCTCCAGAAGATAGACCCCGAATATAACATTTTTTATTGTTTCAATACATACCCGACAAATATTATAAAAAATTATCTGGTCTGCCTATATAAACCTTTTCTTATACCAATATTTGTTTCAGTTCTCATTTTCATATAATTCGACATATATCCTGTTGAATACAATTCATTATTCCCTTATTTATAACCGTGCCCGTAAAATTAAATCTCTGTCTTCCACGTATATTATCAAAGGCGATAAGAATAATGAATAGTAATTTGTGTGATGCATAGCGTTAGTTCGTATCCGTCGCTAGCGGTAGCCGATCGTCAGTCCGCTAGGCAGCAGGAGCACAAGCAGCAGCAGCAGCAGCAAGAGACACCGAGAATCCCTCGTTTTATGTGTGTGTCCCGCCGTCGCGCAGGCCGCTTCGATATATGCGCTTTGATTTTTCGTTTTGCATCGCCTTGCTGCTACCTTCGGATCTCCCTTTGGCCGGGATTCTCTCCGTTCGTTCTCTCTTCCTCTTGCTCCCTCTTTCTCCCTTGGCCCTTTTGCGTTAAGCCGCACCGCGTGGCACACGGTGGGACAACGACGACTACGGCGATATGCGGGGACTGCGAATAGCGTAAACGCTGCACCGCACCCTCCGTGGAGGGAACCGGCGGGCGGCCTTATACCTTTACCTCTCCGCCGGAGTCTCCTCGATTTCTGCTACGGCAGCAGCAGGAGTAAGCACACTGTGCCCTCTTCGTCCTTGTTTATCTTAGTTCGGCTAGGTCCTCTTGTCCCTCTTCCACCCCCGCGGCGCTCGGCAAAGCCCTTTTCCTCACTGAGGCCTCTTTTACCCCGTTTTCGTTTTGTCTCTCGCTCTCGCCCTCGCCCTCGCGCCTCGCCCTCACCGCGGTCATCCTCTTAGCCGAGAAGGATGGCGCGCGAGAGAAGACTCGGCGTATGCCTCCGCTGGGCTTTCTGGACTGGGCAGCGGGCGGGCTATGCCAACGTCGCGATACTATGTTATGCCTCTCGGAACCCGAGAGCCTCTCCTCTGACATACTTTGTATGTTAATGCCACATAATGTCGGTTTTGTTCCTGTTTTCCAGCATTTATTTGTTCGGCTTCGCTTTTGCGCTTACGCATCCACGGCGCACACGCCAGGGATATCATTGTACAAGTGCGAGAGTACTGCGTCTATTATTTCCAACCCTCCGACTTGCCAAGAGGTGGAGGGAGAATCGCCAGATTTATTCAGCGAGTTTCAGTCGTACTGTACCAGGGACTTCCGGTTGTTGTAGAAATATTCCGGAATACGTAGGCATAATTCCGTTTGGACGTATGGGTGGAATGCGAAATCCATACTGGCATTCAGAAATAATCGATGATACTGCCGTGTTTTCATTTTTCCTTCCCGACGATTTCCCACTGATTGCAAAAAACTGCACAATTCTTATTGATGACTAGCAAAGTTAAAGTAAAAACCGTGATACATGATGTTTTCCATGGTTTTTACGTTTTCCTCATGGAATAATGCGGTTCGGATAAAAGTCTTCCAAGATATATCTTCCAGTCGAAAAACTCCAAAACCAACCAGCCAAAAAATATTTTCAAGACTTTTATTTTATTTTTTTATTTTTCAATTGCACATTATACTTGGCATAATGATTATTGTAACGCTCAAACGTTAACTGACGATCGATCACCATAGCACTGTAATTCTCTGCTCTGAAATCGCGGAATAACGTCTCCCAAAAATATGTATAACAATATTTCACATTTTAATTGCCCATTTTGAATTATTCTGTCTTTTCATCGCGTATTGTATAAGAATACGTGTTTTGTTTCGAGGGATGAAGACGGTAGTCGAAAAATGCACAAGAGGATAAGGCGATTTAAATTTAATATGATATTCCGGTGCATGGGCCATGTAGGTGTCACCCCGTGTTACTATAATGTGTTGTCGGTATGTCCCACTCGGCTCTTTGTTCGTAGCAGGTTTAATCGCTAGGCACGACCACGAGCCCAAGCGATTTCCCACTGTGCACAACACTACACAATTCTTTGGGCGATTCCTCTGGACCAAAAAAATACGTTACCATTAGATCGATAAATGGTCGTACCCTGAAAAAGTAACTAATTGCTACGTGATTAATAGCAATTTGGTTGAAACTAATAGGAAAAATGATAACTGTAATATCGATGTATCATGTCTCTCTTGTACACATGTCGCACGTCAATAAGTCTCACTAAATCATTTGACACTTACCTTGAACGCATAAATGGGTTCCACTAATTGATATTCTGTGCATTCTCAAATGTTTAACCTGAGGTAAATTATTTTTCAAGTACGTTGACCTGCAAAATTATGTATCGAAATCTTTACAATATTGCTTCTTGAAAGAATTTCGAAAATGTAGCAAGGTGAATGACCCAATCAGCGACCTTTTAAGTTCAGCACAGTGATGAGTAAAGAAGGTTGATGTAAATAGCAAACTGAGTGAATTTACAGGTATTACAGCGAAGCTTAGATTTTTCGTTAAACTTAACGAATGTTACTTTTCTACTTTTTCATAATCTTGAGATAATATTATTCAAATATACGCCGTCATGCAAAAGACCCGACCAGTGTCCTACGATTTTTTCATATGGCCTATTTTGGGTTCTGTGGAAGTCCTAGACACTGATCCATGCTGTCTCACATCTATACCCGATTGGTGACTAAATAACAAGATCTCGTCAGATATTTCATAGGTTACGGATAATCCTATCAGTCCGAAAAGGTGTTTTACAGAAATCATGCATTTTAATTATTATTTAATCTAATGAGGCATTCCATACCGATTCGACCTGGGTCGGACCCTCGACCTCTCGGATTTAGTCGAAATTTTTTTACATGATTAGACCAACTCCAAAAAGTACTGGAAAATTTTTACAGATTTTTTTCATTTCAATTTTTTTTGCGGTTTTTAAAGCTGACATATCGTTAGCCCAAATTTAAAAATCTGAAAAAATTCTCAAAAATTCTGCATGAAATAAAAAAAATTTTGAGCCTAAAACTAAAGTGGGCCGGGTTTCGCTTCTATTTTTTCTATAAAAAACTATAAAAAAATATAGAAACGAAAAAGGAAAGGTTATCAAATTGTTCTAAAATATTGCTTTCTCCTGCAAGTGCTTTCTTTTCGTGAAAAAAAAAAATACGATTCATGGAAAGTATGTTCAGAATGTTACGTTAAAAAACGTATTTGGAAAAGATGTCCGGTGCAGGTGTATGTGCAAATGTGGGCGTGTGTGTCCATGGGTGTGTATTTCGTGAAAGGCTGTGAACACGAAAACGGCCTCGAATTTTGAGCAATCTAGCTGAAATTTGGGACACATGTCGAATGATCACTAAAGTAAATTGCTATTGAATCGGCCTCAATCGATTAACAGGAAAATATTAGTTTGGTGTAGCGTTAGCCACCAGTTAGGAATGGATAGAATTGCTTCGGCGAAGGGAGGGAGAGCCGTCAATCGCCGAAACAATTCTATCCATAACAGGAAAATAAGCTATCAAGATTTTTCTTATTAAACTTTTTCGATTTTAGAGAGAAAAAGTTGAAATCTTGATAGCTCATTTTCCTATTAATCGATTGTCAATGACATAACAAGATTACTCATCGATGTATCAGTCCAACCAGGCTGCCAGTTCGGTGGAGTTGCGGACACAAATCGCGAGAACCCAGCGTTTCGGTCAACCTTTTTCTGACCTATTTTTTTCCCGTCGTAGAGGTAATCATTTGTATTTTTTATCGCATATGCTAACGTTTTTTTCCTATTCTTAGAAATTCGCTACGAATTAATTTCGTCCCTTAAAATTATTTCGAAAACATAAAAAATTCTATTCTCTAGATGGTAGGTTCTTACTGACAGTGACATAAAAATGGTTGATGTCGGCTCACTTCTGTCAAGTCGGCAGATAACAGTTTAAAAATCGGCGATTATTGAAAATTTATTTGCGGCGCTTCTCATACCGCAAAATGTAAATATTAAAGAATGTAAACAATAAGTTAGAGGTGACTGTGAGAAGACATCGAAATTTTTTTTCTATTACATGACAAACGGACACTAATTGCGTTATTGACAGAAGTTGGATCATTGACCTTATTTATTTATTGTGGTTGGCTCGGAACAATGTTTATGAAATAAGAGACTTGACAATAATCACGGTCAGCTCGCACCGAACGTTCTGTGAGCTTGTCCGTTCCCTTTGAGTTCCATTGTCGATCTAACGCTTTTTCTCTAGCACTCGTCGTCATGTGATTGGCGGTGTGAGGTAGCGGTTTCAACGGCGGTGACACGCCCCTTGACCGTTGCATCTTTTTTTTTTACGAAATCGCACTTTGTTTACGATATAGTCATACAAAAGATCATGAAAATGTATTCTATTTGACAACCGCAAAAAAAACAATTCAAAAAGCGCGTCACGCGAGATGATGCAGCAGTTATGACAGTCTGAAGTTGGCTTTATGACCAATCAGAATGCTTGAAAGGTGGCTTCAGTTTTCGATATTTCGACTTTCGATGTGCCATGTCTTTTTTTAAAGATAGGAAACTTATCAAGGTAGTCCTTTCGCAGTAGCTAGTCAAATGAGAATCCATTATAGAATTATTGAAAATAGAGATATTGCAACATCCTAATAATTACAAAAATTCATTCTATGATTTTGCACGCATGAAATAAACATAGACCGATCTTACAACCATAGCTAAAGTAGTGCGTTTGAACTCTATGTATTCGACTTGCTACCATGACAGTATAAGGTTAACTGTATGAGATTGAATTCACATTGTACTTGACTTCAGATATAAAGGCGAAATATCCGGTAAGAGACGTTTTTCGAGGAGTCTACGGAATCTGGAAATTCCATGGGATATTTCGAGTATTTGTATTTGCACGCATCTAATCGCTAAGTACGTAAATTAATCACTGGAATTCGACCGGGTCACGATTCCCATAACTGATTACGTTAAAATCAACCAACTTTTGGGGGTTTTATTCCATAAATTAAGTCGGCAATCGCACCTGTTTTTCTGCATACGTGCCGGTTATTGCAGCATGTTTAACATATTTTGAATTTAGATGCCCATCTAATAAACATCCTCACGAAAGGACTACCTTAACGTCGTAATGATTTGATCTTCTAAAAAGTGCGCGGTTGATCCAGCTAGTATCGTTACATATATTTTCTTGCAGTTTACCAAAATTAAAGGATCGATTCGGAAATTTTCTATATTAAACATTTTTTAGTATAAATACTCAATAATTTCTTGGACACAAACATGCATTTCATTTATAAAAAGGCCTCAGCGATGCTTAAAATGCTTTTTTACGAATTACTACATGCTCCGACAGGTTCTGATCGATATAAGATCAGTTCACAAATCATAAATCACAAATTTTGGTGATTTTTTTCAAATCTTTTTATATAAGAAATGACAAACCGAAAGCATTGGACTCACGGTCGGTGTAACTTAAACATATTGTAAGGACTCTTTAGGGGGACTGTGGACAACTCTTGAACGATTTTACGACACTGGTGACATGTGTAAACTGTACTTGCCTGAGGATCTCACCAATCATGTGAAATCCAATTATCATGTTATTCGGATAATTATTGTGCTGCGTTAGTCATGACTAAATATTTCTCTGCCGGTCAATGATTAACCATTCATCGAAGACGGATTTATTAGAAGGGATTATGGCCAGCATCATTGTGGGAGATTCTCAAAACTAAGGTCGGTTCATGGAGCGCACAGAGACATGAATAAATCTGAAGAGGGTCCAAATCTAGAACCGAAACGTCAAATGGGACAAAGTTTTTTAAAATAAATACTCTCCCTAACATTTTGGAGGTTGGTCGAACCGTAGCCACCCATCATGATACGGTATCGTTAAACGAAATCGATCGCCTACAAGACTTTCTCGTAATTTTCATTTTTTTTCCCTCAAATATACTTTAAAAAATTGGAAACGTTTTTAGCTATGACTAGTATGATCAGATATTGCAATCTACTAAAAGACTAAGAAATCTCCTTATTTCTACCATACAGTTTGTAGTGTTTCTAAATGTATTCGATTTTAAGACCCCTGGGTGAGCTGTCGATCATCGGACAGCTATTAATCCATTCAAAACACCTTGCAAATTGCAATCTCATTATTTTTTGATTTTTATAAATCTACCTCTACAAGGAAGTATGTTGATCTAGTAATCTGAATTAGTAATCAGGAAGCAATTTGCAAGGTTCTACTTTTCAGCCTTGTTTTAGCTCGAAGCACATTTTACTTAAAATTCAAAGTCTGATAAAATTTGCACTGTTCGATCAATTTTTTTCAAATTTATACTTGAGGTAGTCCTCCTGTTCGGTTTGACGCCGTATAAGTTCGAGGGAGAATTAAACAAAATTTACAAACAATTCTCGATGAGATATAAATCTGAAAAAAATCGAGCGTATTAAAAACGCTGAAAAGGTTATTTTGGCATAATAATAATTTAAAAATGTTATTGACAAATTACTTAAATAAATAATAGTGCAACAAATTACCCGGCAACCTAACTTTTTTTTTGTTATGTAAAACATTTGTTTATTTTTCTGAATACGTATGTATTTTTTCAGATTTTTTTCTGATTTTCAATTTCACACTTGGAAAAAACGGCCATTTTCAAACATCAGATAAAATTCTTAAAAAATCCACACGTATTCAGAAAAATGAACAAATAATTTTCATAACAAAAAAAAATTAGGTTGACGGGCAATTTGTTGCACAATTATTTATTTCAGTAATTTGTTAATAACATTTTTCAATTATTATTATGCCAAATTAATCTCTTCAGCATCTTTCATATAGTTCATTTTTTTCAGATTTTTATTTCTTCGTGAACACTTCGTAATTCTGTCTCGATTTCGCTCGAACTTATGCGATGTCAAACAATACAGGAGGACTACCTTAAACTGCGTTTTATGATAAAGTCCATATGGTCATATTTATTTTTTACACAAGTCAACCTGACAATAATAAAGTGTGTGAAATGTTTGTTTTACAATTCGTAAAATCTGTAATTTCACTTTTCGAACAAATTTTCGTTCTTAGATACATTCTTAAGTAGTAATTTATTTCGATTGAATGAAATCGAATATAACATAGTAGAATATTTTATAACATAGAAGAATTACAGATGATATTTGGAAAAAAAGCCAAACAAAAAGGTATCCCATTGAAAAGAAGTTAATCGGTTAATCTTCATCCAAATTCGTCACTATTGATCTTTCACTGGATTAAGTATACATGCTTCAATACAAATCAGCCTTCACTATTGTTTTTTGATGCATTCAACTTTAAAGAATCAATTACGAAAATTTAGCACCGATTTGATTTCGATAGTCGTCACCGAGTCTCCTTAATACGATACCATTAATTATTTCAGTTTTTCAAAATCCCAAAAAATGAAAAATTTTACATCGTTTACCACTGAATTATATATTTATCATAGCTGGATATTATTCTGTACCCATGCGAACTTGAGCCGAATGTCTCAAGAATTTAAAAAGTACATAATATCGGAAGCACTATACCGATTCGACCTAAATTCAATACCAAGTTACATCAAGTGCATATGCTTATATAAAAGATTATTTAGTATACTAGACCCATTTTTCCAAAGTTAGAGCAATTACGCATTTTTTTAATAAGATTAAAAAAGCTGCAAAATCTACATGTTTGCATCCATTTAGTCAGCGATTGTAGCAATTGATAAGGAGCTGCTACTTCTGTTGTGTGCCAAATTTTTGCCCGATAGCTAAATTGGTTTTCAAGTTATAAGCATTTAAATTTTAGAAGTTCTATACATACATACATACATATGAAAATTTTTTCTACATCATTTTTTTACTTTCTCATCACATACAGAGTATGTAAAAGAAAAAGTATTGCAATCCAAATATTTTAAAAGACTTCAATATTTTAATGGAAATACATGTTTTGAGTGTGATAGATGCCAAAAAACACATTAAATCATTTCTGTCCGTCCGTCCGCCCGTCTGTCTGTCTGTCCGTCCGTCTGTCTGTCTGGCGTCTGTAGGTGCCGTCCGAAAACACAATAACTTTTGAAAAAATCTGTGGGGCGCAAAGAAATGTGGTGTCCACTTTCTGCATCTAAATCCTAGTTTTGGTATTGAAACCCAATCCAAAATCTCCACTATTTCTGGTACTTTACCTGAAATGTGAAAAAATAAAATATGTTATTCATTTTTTATGCTTTTGATTCAATAAGCAGTGAACAACAAGTGATTCAATATAGTGAAGACTTTGTTGTCTTTTTAGTTACTCACATGACATTTCTGAAACCATCCTCAATCAGAAATTTCTATTGTGAAATATGGATTGCCTTACAGGTCTACTAAAAAAGACTGCTATCGATGATCTTGAGTAGTTTTCATGGAAAAATACGCTATAAATATTCACATAAAATATTATATATATAAAAGTGCATAAACAGAAAAGACTTAAGGTTAAGTTAACACGCATGATGTTAGACTATAACATCATATATACAACACCGATACATCCACAGTTTTTATCACTCGCATAGCATTTCATATGAATTCTAAATCCTGCGGCGGCCTCATATACACCATAATATGCGAAACCTTTGGTATATGAATAACAATTATGAACCGACTTGTCAAACCATCGCAGTGCTGACAATAACACCAACAAACAAAAAAAAGAGCGATGTGGCGTGAAGGCGCGATCATAACGTGCACGTCCTCGAGAGGGCGGGTCGTAGCTTGAATTTGAATTAAAAAATGCGTTCTTAACAAATTATAGGGTGAGATGTAGATTACAATAAAAAAAACAATAAAAATATCAATAAAAATAAAAATAAAAATTGGAAAACAATTAAAATAAAAATAAAAATGAATAAAAGTTAAAAAACATTTTTAAGTAAAAAAACAATCTATTGTCTCAAATTTATTTAGAAGACTTTCGAGTTTTAGAACACTATTCCAAGTGTCGTGACATTAGAATCTCACAATTGCAATTCTTTCATAACTACAAAGCTTCTTCTATAACGAATCAAAAATCAAGAATTTAACGAAATATTTTGTCTCTATGCTAAAATATTTGCAATGTATCGATAAAATTAAAAAATAGTGAAGCCATATTTTCTGGGAACTGAGCTGAATTTCCTTATATACTTATATACATACTCTTCGTTTACAGTCTGCTGGTAAACTAGTGTATACATATAGTCGCAGTACATACTTACAGCGTATATAGGTCCTAAGTATACCAGTGGATATAAGACGCTATACGATATAGTAAGCAGCGATATCCAGCAGCAGGAGCAGGAACACAGTACATCGGCAGCGTCTGAAAGGAGTAGTATAAACGTAAACGCAAAAGCGCTCTCGCTCCTGTGCGCGATGCAAAGACGCGCGGATATAAATAAGCGGCTGTCGTTTGCGGAAGCATAAAACGGCCAAAAGAACAGAAATAAAGAAGACGAAGAAGAAGAAGAAGAAGGAGGAGAAGAAGGAGAAGAAGGAGAAGAAAGAGAGACAGGGGTCGGGAGACGGGGGAGAACCGAGAGAAGAATAAATAAGTCGAGAAGGAGGATAGAGCGAGGACACCCTCTGTAGGTCCTTGCGAACGTTAGCTTTCTACTCGCTCGCGATCCAGAGGGCGAAGCGAGCGGGACGCTTTGCCGCGCTTCGTTTCTCTCCACCGTCGTTTTCCTTGTCGTCGGCGTTGTCGTCGTCGCCGTCGCCGTCGTCGCTTCGTCCCGATCTACTACTTTTGCGGAACCTTCTTTCGCATATACTGCGAACCTTTTCATGCAAGAAGAGCAAAAGCAGCACAACGAAAGAAACATGCGGTGCTACGATACACGCGCGCGCACACTCCTTGGGCAGGTGTATCGCGATCTCGTTATCTCCCGTACATTATTTTTTGCGGTTGTTATTGTTTTTCTTTACCGTCGTCGCGTCGTGCGCCCGACCCGTTATAGTTACGATCTGCTTCCCTGCTATAATGCGACTCCCCGGTGCGGAAAAATTGCCACTTCCGTACACGCTTCTTTGCACGAACCTCGTGAATCTCCACGGAACACCCACCACCTCTATTAGGGACGCGAGGTTAACCTCACTGCCAGACCTCCAGCCTATTAGTTTTCAGTCAATGGATGCCCGACGATTTTTCTTTTCCTATAGGGAAATGGGGTTGTGGCTTTTAGACAAATTATTTTTATTCACACATACGCAAAAAGTCTGCTTTTTCATACTTGCACCATGTGGCGTTTTTCTTGGTCAAGTTACTCGCACTCTTTCATTAGTTCGCCGCAGGCGAAGAAAGGCGAGATTAGCACTTGTTCCAAAAAATAATACTTATAGTAAGGAAAAGTGGACGGTGAAACGACATTCGTCGAAAATTTTACTTTTCCGCAAAAATGAATCTGCAATGGATACTACCCTGAAGTAACTTATGGAAATTATCTTAACTGAGGTATCCCAGTATCCAATTTGAAACTGACTCATCTCTCGATTCAGACACAAATTAACTTATCTCAAATATCATCGTTGCACTGACGTAACTCGAAAGGCATTCTTAAAGACCTAACTTGATGATGCTGATGAACTGGTTTCATTATTATTTTTTTTATTGGTTTCCCTCCGTATGTCTTCTTCAGGCTTCTACGTTTTTACCCCTCTCCAGTTTTTCCCCATCATTTCATAGATCGTCCCCTTTCTCCAGTTCCTTCATTGAGACTCCCCCAGAGTGTTGTACGCAGTCACTCGTCCTAATGCACTCACTGTATCGCATCTGCACGAGGACACAGGGAAACTGCGGAAAACTCGGCCGATACAGACGGTTTTATTTTCACTGAGTTCCTACTATATGAAGATACATTAGAAACTCAGAAAAACTGCCTTCCGCTCAGCAATTGGCGCGCAAACCGGTGCCCGGCTAAGCGGTCATCTATCCGAATTATAGCCGCAAATAATGCTGCTCAACTCTGATGACCGCCGGATCCACACACCAACCGCTCGTCCACTGCTGTCGGTGGTTAACTGGCATTTAATTACAATTGATTATGATAATCCATGTTTTTTTCTCGTGTAGAATACTGGAAAATTAACCATTAAGTTTGACTTAATTATAAACATTGTCGGTACCTCTTTTTGTATTACGTTACAGGAAGTTCTAATAAAGGTTTGCATTTCCCTTTCGTGGTTTTGATAAAGTGACGTTCTTCAATTTATTTAAAATATGGAAAAGTATTTTCATAATTATTTCATTTATTCCCAACACAATTATATGTGCAATAATTATGTTTTGAACATAGAAGCTTACTATCGACTTCGTCCTTGGCTCTTAAATCTTTTTTTTTACATATTTTCGATCACAAATCCGTGATTGAAATAAGTTACTTTATTTTCGAATTCGGAGATAAGTCAGATTGGAACTGAATGCTAGGATATTTCGGTCTAAACAATTTCAGTGAGTTACTTTACTTAGTTTCGTTAAGATCCGTCGATAATTTATAAGAAATTTCTTGTCAAGTAAATTTACGTCGATTTTCATATTTGTGCAATTTTTAGTTAATATT
Source organism: Tromatobia lineatoria (assembly GCA_949699805.1). NCBI lineage: Eukaryota > Metazoa > Arthropoda > Insecta > Hymenoptera > Ichneumonidae > Tromatobia > Tromatobia lineatoria. The sequence continues at coordinate 13,592,046 of OX453045.1, read as the reverse complement.
TAAAAATCATATAGTAAACTTCTCCCATACATATGTGCTATTTTAAGTAAACTGCACAATCGGCACAACGCCAATTGAAATTGAAAAAATGAATACCGTAAAATATAGTAAAGTCTATAGGTCAATAAATATATACACAAATATCTAAAGTCCAACAGACTTATATATATTTTGAATATTTGTCTATAGATAAATTGAATATTTTCCTGTGTTACAGGAAGATTGTCCCACAGACTTAACTATATTCCAAATCGGCTCAGAATTTCCTACAGAATATCGGATTCCTACATCCCACACTGCAAGCGTACACCGTTAACTAGGGATATTACAAACAATAGTATAGATGAGCGTTGTGTGGACGGAAAGAAAAAAACGGTTGTTACGCTCGGTAAAGCTGCGGTAAAAGCTAGTAGGATGAGGCTTTCGGGATTCTCGCGGGTGTTGGAGATTTTCGGTCGCGTATGGAGAGGATCGCAGAGCGGAATACACCATGAAAGAGAGGCTCAAAAGACAAAGAGGGAGGGAGAGAGACAAGGAGAAAAGTTGAAACGGAACAGAAGCGATGCAGCGGTAAAGGCGCAGCCTGACTGGGCACAGCATGTTTATTGGCGCATCTCCGAGTCTTAAATCTTTATGTTGTCTCTGAGTCGGGTTCTGTCGTCCTCTATCCTCCTATTCGTTGTCAGGAACTCCGTTCGGCAGTCGAGTGCGACGAAGAGGGCGCTAAAAATCGAGGAAGATGAGAGGACTGTGACGAGGGAGTGAAAAGAGGACTGTGAGACTGTATAGTAGCTGCTCCTTGCGAGGAAGGGAATGAGGTGGATATATATATATATATATATCTTGAGCTTTGCGGTCTCGTGAAATCGAGTCACAAGAGTCGTACGCGACCCTTCTTGCTACCTATGCTGCGTTACGCACACGAGAGTCGTGAATTTTCGTGGCTCCGCTGGACGTTCCAGTCTGAAAACTGTATATAGTGGTGGGGTCTATTTATACGTGTAAGTATGTATATAAAATATATTACAGAATCGAAGTAGCAGAGCCGGTGAATTTGAGTGTACATGCTTGACGTACAATTTTTTTATTGTCTTTTATTCTTTAGCCTTTTTTTATTGGACGATGAACCAGGTGCAGCAACTTGACGGGGGATCCCCGCGAGCTCACTCACCAAATCATTACTTACGAGTCTCCCATTGGAATAACTCTCCTTCTATATATATGTATATATGGATCAAGGAGAGGGAATTAGTCGGCCAGTCATTATTATTCTGTATGTAGTACGTATATATACAATGTGCACATATAAGTGCTCGTATATTTATCAAACGTCAGTCATTAACATGGGGAGACATAAAACCCGGCGAAAGTTTAATCGCTTACGTGGTGCAACGGATTTCCATTCATCGATTTTATTACTGTCACGTTGATTTTATTTTTTCTTGGATTGCATTTCATCCCGCTGCAACTTTATGTACTAGTTTATGCACGATATACGATCGCTGCTAATCTTATCACGCTTCAGAACATGCATTGTGCACGATTTTATATTGTCTCGTGAAATTTTAAGTGCGGAGCGAAATTAGTGAAAATCATTTGCCCTTTTGCTTTTTTGGTTGCAAAGAAAAGTTTTTATTCCGAGAGGAATCTACTGTATGGACGTATGTACGTACTGTACACTCTATTTCTTCACAGAAGACGATTTGCTTTCGTGAAATTTTGCCTTGATTTTCAATACTTTTTAGGAATCACAACAAGTATTTATTTCCAATCATAATTTCTGTTTGCGATGGCATAAAATTTTTTGGGACAATTCGGAAAGAGTCAGAGTCCAGTTTCTTCTTTCTGAACTACGATGTTTTATGTTTGAGACAATGTAAAGATTTTTTTTACGCTTTTGTAATTTTTTTTTTCTTAGTAAACTACAAAAAAGTAAAATATTAATCTCTTTTTCGAAATTTCATTCAATGGGATACCAAAAATAAAAACAACATTCATTTTTGCAAGAGTAAACATTTTCCGTAAAACAAATGTAACGATAATACGAAAAGATGTCGGAAAATCAGAATTTCGGTTGAAACATTGGAAGAACGACGAGCACGCGGTCAGATGTTACGGAGATTCGAGATCGCTCTATGGCATCGAGATAAGAGACACACGGCGGTCGCGATCGAGAGAAAGGCGGAGGGGATCGCAGAGGAGAGAGCATTTTTCGAAGCTAATTAACGAGGGTAACTACTCCATATCCTAGCGGCGCTGGATGAAGCTGTGTTGAGCTTGATATTGTTTAGGATTATAGGCAAACAAAGAGGGGATAAGGATATTGGATAGTTTTCCTCCGGCTGCTCGTAAGTAGTGACTGCACGTTGTATTCTCTGTTGTATATGTATACTTACTAACAGTGACTCGCTCACTTGCCCTATTGTATATTATACCAGCATCTGAGTTATGCGTTTGCGCACGTACGTATACTATGTACAAAGCAAACTCTTCCAACTTGAAGCTATTGCAACTACATATAAAATTGATTCATCTACTTTTATGTTCCTGACAATCTACAATTCTTTCTGCTACTTCTTCCTCAACTTGATTTTCCTTGGTCAACTTTAATTTTGATTAATGTGAATTCGAAAATGCGTTTAAAAATTGAGAAATTCAAAGGCCATTCACGGAATAATTTTTTTTGCACTAAAACTTATGTATTTCGAGAAATATTTGCGTTTTTTTTTTAAATAAATGGTCGCACTTTATCTACAATGAGTAAAACTTTTGAAAATAGTTTTGAAGTATTTGGCGAAATTCTATATCATATTATTAGTAGCTCTAATAACATGTATACAATAAACTGTCCCTAACTCAATGCTCTCGGAATAGGTATGGAATTCTATTTTTTTTCTGGATTTCTGTGGAATATCTTAAACTCAGCCATTTCAATTTTTCTGATTATATATAATTATTTTTAAGAAAATTAATTTTCAAATCCCGCAAAAATAAGTCTTAAATATTCGAGAAATTTGATAGCCAGTTATGAAGAAGTTTTTTTTCGCACTAAAATTGTATCATTTCTACTAACGATAAGAAATTCCCATCTTTGTGAATAATATACAAATAAATAGATAATAGGGTGTGACAAATTTTAAAAAATTTATTTTATTTTTATATTTTTTTCATTTTGCATCGTTATAAACTATAGTTTGTACCTTTAAACTCTTCTGAAAATTTTAACGTGACAATAAGGTTTTTAGAGGTAGCTTAAGCGATCTATCGATTTCCCGTTTAATTAACACGTACATGAATACGGCTCTCAATAAAGTTATGTCCCTAAATAACAGATACAATATATAGACGTTCGCGTATCTTTTTTCGTTATCTTCAGATCATTCGGAAGAGAAAAAGTGCTTACAAATTTTTTGTTCAGATCGATAGTTTTCCAGTTATGAATTTTTGAAGCACAGAATATCGCCCTTTCCGCCCTGTACGACCGGTTTCAATTGAAATTTCAAGTTTGAGGTTAATTCTAGAGCCATAGTCAAATAAATCAAATTTCATTCAACTGTTGAACGGATGTTTCAAATTTGTTTGCAAATATGAAAAAAATGACGAACACGACCGAAAATTGGAAAGAAAAATGGAAAAATTTATCGGCTTCGTTCAACATTTTTTATAATCATGTCAAATTTGACTGAAAATTGGAAAAAGAATTCAATAAATTTAAAAAATGGAGCAAGAAAGAAGAATATTATAAAGAGTCCGAATGAAATTTTGGATTCATTCGAAATTTTGACAAACATGTAAAAAATGTGGAAGAATCGGAAAAACATTACAACTGAATGAAAAATCGAGGGGAAAAAATCAATAAATCATTAAGAAATTGTAAAAGAAGAAAATCATAAGGAGTCCAAACAAAATGTCAGATCGGTTCGAAGACTTAACAACATATGAAAATACAGCGAAAAATCGAGGGGAAACGTAAAATTTTATCGTAATTTAAAAACAAAACCGTTTGCTATATTTTCTATATTTTTCGCAGTTCTCAGTCTACATATTACGGTAACCTAACTTCCAATGCGTCCGCAGCCGACTTAGCTAAACTGTACTGCACTTGCCATGGCCACGGGGAAACTGCGGAAATCCCGTATACCGGTACAGTCAGCCATATATTCTTCCGACTTCCCGGTACATTCACGAAAGTAACTCAATTAAGTATATACACCGAGGTCTGAGAAAAAACTGACCTCCCGCTCACTGGTTGATGAGCCAGCCGGTGCATGGCTAAGCGGTCACCCGTCAAAGTATCAATACCACGAAATGCCGCTTATCTCGGAGGATCGCCAGAGTCGCACACCGACCGCACAACCACCAGTGTCTGTTGAATTTTCTTTATTTTTTACATTTTTTTCTCGATTTTTCTCCATTTTTGACATTATTTGTCAAATTTGTGACCCAATCTAAAAATTTATTTGGATGCTTCATAATTTTTTTCTTTCTTTTTCATATTTTTGATGATTTGTTGAATTTTATCCGATTTTCAGTCAAATTTGACAGGTTTATCAAACGTTTTGAACAAAGCTGATACATTTTTTTATTTTTCTCTTAAATATTCGATCTAATTCATCATTCTTTTCGTATTTACAAACAAATCTAAAACATCCGTTCAACGGTTGAATGAAATTTCACTTATCAAGAGACGCGGCAGTGTCTTGAGACAAAAACATTTACCTCTCTTTTCTTACCGACCGACAAGACGCTGCCGCAGAATCTCTTACTCCGAGCTACTCATTTTAACCACTTTTTTTCCAGGTTAATACGTTATATCAACGAAATGGTAGCGTTTTCAAGCTTTTTCCAGGTTTAATGAAATACTACATGCAAAAAGCTTTCGTTTGACACCAAAACGACCTATGCAGCTTCCCCCAGTGCACTGATATCGTAATTTGTATCTCGAAATAGTTCTGAAATATTCCAAAAAATTCAGTCCTTTCTTGCACCTCCGTGATTCTAATATCTTTCGCAGGGGCGTGATCCTAAATTTTCGCAGGGGCGTGATCTCAACCAACCGGTATCCGCACCGGAATATGTGTATATATATAGATAAATTTATTCGCTGATTGTCTGAAATAAAATGTGTAATTTTCGGTATTCATTAAATTGAATTATTATAATATCGTAACATTATTTATATGCCAATAAGAGTTAGACTATAGTTTTCGACGTCCAGGTCGATCGCTTCAGAGTTTTCGATGTCCAGGTCAGTCTCTCCATAGTTCCAAGTGTCCAGATCGCTTACTCCATATTTTTCGATGCCAGGTCGATGACTCCGTAGCTTTTTGTGTCCTGATTGACCTCTCCATAGTTTTAAGTGTCCAGGTCGACTTCCTCCATAGTTTTTGTTGTCCAGGTCGACCTCTCTATAGTTTGAAGTGTCCAGGTCGACCTTTCCATAGTTTGAAGTGTCCAGGTCGATTCCTCCATAGTTTTCGATGTCCAGGTCGATTCCTCCATAGTTCTTAGTGTCCAGGTCGATTCCTCCATAGTTTTTGTTGTCCAGGTCGACCTCTTCATAGTTTTGAGTCTCCAGGTCGCCTCCTCCATAGTTTTCGATGTCCAGATCTATCGCTCCGTATTTTTCGTTCTCCAGGTCGATCTCTTTATATTTTCCGATGTCCAGGTCGACCTCTCCATAGTTTTTGGTATCCAGGTCGATCTCTCTACGATTTCATATGTCCAGGTCGACTTCTCTATAGCTTTCAGTGTCCAGATCGATGTCTCCATAGTATTCGTTGTCCAGGTCGACGTCTCCGTAGTATTCGTTGTCCAGGTCGACGTCTCCGTAGTATTCGTTGTCCAGGTCGACGACTTCGGAGATTTCACCGAACATATGTTTCGCTTGATAAAATTAAATTGTAACAGAAACTCTGCCATTGCCCTAAGTCCGGATGAGAATGGAGAAGGGTTTAGTTTGAACAATTTTCGTACAGTGGATTTTATTTTTTTATTCTATCTAAAAACCTTGCAAAAAGTAATGAGACCTCCCGAAAAAACATCATGTGTGAAAAAACTTGAGACAAGTACATTTACGTCAGTGGAACCCAATACTTCCCCCAAAAACTGTGTCTCAAAAAATGTAGCTATAAACTATGTATAGGAACAAAAAGTCGTGAAATAGATAAACTAAAATTATCTGCAGCATGTCGAGTACATGTTGTTCATTATTGATATATATATATATATATTGTCACAGTATTTTTATTCGGTACTAATAAGCTTACAGTCGAAGGAAAAAAATTCAGGGATGGACAAGAAAACCTTGCAGTTGAAATTTTAAAAAATGTTAACTACAAAATTCGAAAAAAAATTGAAAAAAAATTGGAAAATTTTCATAATGAAAAAAAGAGAATTCACAGTACTTGACGAGTTTGCGAAGTATCGCACATGGTACATCATCATAGAACGTTCATATTAACATCTCAACTCGTCAAATACTTTGAATTCTCTTTTTTTCATTATGAAAATGTCCAAATTTTTTTTCGACGTTTGTAGTTTACATTTTTTTAATTTTAACTGCAAGGTTTTCTTGTCCATTCCTGAATATTTTTCCTTCGACTGTAAGCTTATTAGTACCGAATAAAAATACTGTGACAATATATATATCAATGATGAAGAACATGTACTTGACATGCTGGAGATATTTTTGGTTGATTTATTTCAGGACTTTTCGTTCCCATACATAGTTTATAACCTAATTTTTTGAGACACAGTTTTTAGGGGAAGTATTGGGTTCCACTAACGTGAATGTACTTGTCTCGAGTTTTTTACACATGGTGTTTTTTCGGGAGGTCTCATTACTTTTTGGAAGGTTTTTGGATAGAATAAGAAAATAAAATCCACTGTACCAAAATTGTTCAAACTAAACCCTTCTCTACTCTCATCCGGAATCCCTCATTCATTCTCATATATATAGTTTTTTTCCGAATATATATATATACATTTTGTGAAACAAGAATGTTAATTTTTATTAATTTTATTTTTCGTGAGTGAATCGAAAAACCCAAACATAATTATTTTCTAAATATTATTTTAAGCACGCGAAAAAAATTTGACAAAGGAAAAATAAAGATTTGCGAATGTGATTTCTTTATTCTGATTCAAGAAAAAATTTCTTCCGGTCTCGGCAACGGTCCGACAATTGTCGGCCTATTTTTTAGTGACGTACTTTATATTTTGCTTATTATTGTGCGTTTATTTTCTACAAAATAAAATTTATCTTCACTCCTTTTGTTAACATGTTCTTCTTGTAATTGGAAAAAAAAAGTTAATATTTTATTTTTTGTGGAGAATCTTTGCACAAAAATGAGTCAAAACATAAAATAAGTTAAGGTACAATAATCCAACCATTTTCGGACCATTGCAGAAGACAGGAGATAAATAAATTGAAAAAAATAATCGAAAAAAAGGAACCATCGTCGCAAATTTTCATTTTCTCCTACGCCAATTTTTTCGTGTGTTTACAATGATATTCAGAAAATAATTACCCTCGGGTTTTTCGATCCGCTTATAAATAGGAATTGAACGAAATTAATTTTTTGGTTTTTAAAGAAAATGGACTTTTTGGATTTTGAAAAAAAAATCGACTTTACACTGTTCTTTTGAATGAAACTGAAAAACAAAGAAAAATGATCGTGGCGCCACCGTGGTAAACAAATTCCCGTTAATCTGGAAGGGCGGTATTCCCTTAATGTAGGGAAAAGGGGGCAACAGTGAGCCACTTTTCACATAGATTTGTCTGTATTGTTATTAAAAAGCACAATATGACAGGATAAACATTTCATCGATTCTATTCAACCTTTGGCCACACACAGAGCCTGCAATAATAAGTTTTTAATTATCAAGGATGTATAAAAACTTAGTTTGAAAACCTATCTAAAAATAGCTCACTGTGCCCGACCAGTAGGGTACTGTGGGGGCCATACAAGAGGGAACATCATTGATGTGCCATGAGCTAATACTCGAAAAACATAGAGGAGATAAAGTGAATGGGCAAAATTCTCAATTTTCCTTACATTTGTATATTATTCAATTATTAGTTGACATGCCACTTAATCTATATATATTAAGAAACAGTCAACTTCGAATTAAGACTACACCCATCCTTTCATCACTGATTCTTCCACGATCACTCTTCCAGTTGTTCTCTTATTGCTTTGTTTCATATTTATTTCTACTCAATCTTATCGTGAAAAAATAAATAATAAAATCCATCATACTCGAACTTGGATGTTAGAATTATCTAGTCCAAATCTACAAGGTCATTGTTTCCCACTAACACTCGTAAACATTTGTTATCAAAAAATCATGCATCACTAAGTAAAACTAATGTAAAATGGGCACACAGCGATACAGAAAGATGTAAAGAATCATGTAAGTCGAGCGGAATTAGCGATTAACAAAAATTAGCTTAGATATAGAACTTTTGTGAAGGATAAAAGTGTTTTTTTCAAGCGGCCAAAATGTACTTGCAATTTTCGTTTGCGTTCAGGGATACGGTAACTTAAAATCAACTTTGACGAGTAACAGCCAATTGAACTCATAGTTTTATTTTTTTAAAACCAGAATTTTTGGCGATCTGTGTTCTCCGATAGACGCCGTTGCTCACTGTTGCCTACGGCGGATTATACCCCACTCTCCTCTACCGTACATATTCCGGTGTTTTTAAATTCCTCAATGTAACTTGGTTGTTGAAAATCTTGTTATCTTGAAAAAAATATATGGTATGGTCAGCCCGCTTCGGCTTGGTAACCAAAATGTTTATTTTCGAATGAAAAAAGGTGTTTGAGAATTTTTAAATATTTTTCAAATGTATCGTTTGATAATTTTTTCAATCAAATTCTCGATATTTTAAAAAGTGGATATTTTTTATTGATGCTTTTTAGAGTTATGTCAATCATATAAAAAAATGCTTACCACTGCTAACCCATCGCAAGGGTCAGACTCAGGTCGAAACAAGGTGGAATGTCTCATATATGTGTGTAGTGCAGAAAATACGATCTCTACCCGTTGTGCGTTTTAGCTCTTGTGGGAATGTGGGCGTCAAGGTGCGTTCGCGTAGAGTACGCGCGTCGTCGTCGAGTTGTGCAGCCTGAGCGGCAGGCAGCGCCGGGTAGGTATAATATATAAGAAAAAACTCATCGACGACGATATAAGAGCGACGCGTTATCGGGAGCGTTGGAGGCGGCGCAAAGTTTATTGCCGATACGTGTTGTTTATCGGACGCTATGCTGCGTTTAGTTAATTAAAGAGCGAGCGCGCCAGGTCAATAGCTGCCCTAAGGATTTATAAGACGCTTGGTCTCCGCGGGCGCGGACGGCGTAGCCGAGACCCCCATGAAAATGCCGGTGGGCCCTCGAAGCTCAGGAACTCGAGACGATGAAAGAAGCCACGCGTATAGCGAGGCTTTTGCGAACTGCTGAGTGAGAAACTGTATTTGAGAGTTCGCTTAATTAACGAGAGGTGGCGCTAGAAGATTCTCACGTATGCGATTATTTCGTTATCAACTTGTTTTATCAACTGCATGGGCGTCGTACAAGATTGCGCATTCATTTTGTTTTACATGTATCGTTAGTTTTATTCATGTTATTCTCAGAGCTACAAAATATTTATACATATATTGATTGATAACATATTTATTTCATGGGAAGTTCAATTTTTTTTTTCTTAATTCTGCGTTTTTGACTTTTTATTTGCTAAATACTGTAATAGACCCTGTGAAAATAATTCCAGTGTTTGAAAAGTCATAGTTCGAGGTTAAAAGCAATATTTTAAAATTCGACGATACATTTTTATTGGCAATGTATAGGTATGCAATTGTTTTGTTATCAACTTCTTTCATCAACTGCGTGGGCGACAGATGAGATTCCCATGCATTTTATTGTTTACGTGTATTATAAATAAGTATGATAAGTATAATATCTCGAGTTATCCCGAATGATCAGCTTTCAGGACTCAGGTCGATATGTCCATAGTTCTTGGGGTCCAGGTCAATTAATAGTTTTAATTGTACAGTTAATTATACCTGGACACCGAAAGCTATGATATTGACCTGGATATTGAAAACCATGATGGATGTATCGACCCAGTCTCCAAGATCTAATAATGCGGTCTAATACTTTTTAGTATTATTTCAGTCCAATAGATCATGCTTGAGATATTAAAATTTTTTTAATACTTTTTTACAACTTTGCTTTTTGCGCGGGATATATCAATTAAGAATGTACTTTATGGCAAGTTACAGAAATGTTCGTGTTTTTTCATAATAAGGAAAAATGTCACAATTCTTGCTATGCAATTTTTTTATAGAATATTAATATCAGTTACAAGGAGTATTGCGTATTGTCAATGGTCCTCAGGAATTAAGATATTTCATTTCTTCTTGAATGATTGTAAGCAAGCCATTTATTGAAGGAACTCAGCTTGAAAAAAAGGTTTAAGTAGCTCGTTCAAGAGTTTTCTTGAGCCATCAATTCTTTCTCAGGATAAAAAATAAAAATTTCTTTTTCATTTGTCATTTGCGTTGTCGTTTTGTTGTAAGGAATTTTTGCAGCAAAACGTTTTTCAGTGTTCAAAATTTTTTTAGCATTATATTTTGCTCTTATCGGTTTATTAACAATATAATAATATAAAAAATATACAAATACTTTGTTATCTCGTTTCAGACAAGAATTTTAAAAACGCTGGAATATCCGCAAATATTTCAGTCATTATACACATGTATTTAAGTAAAAAAAAATTTTAAATTCTTCCTAATATCAAACAATGCTTTAAGAATAATTGAGTATTAACTGCAAAAGGATGTTGAATAAATTTACACCACTTAAAATATTTACAAACGAGGTTGGCCATTTTTCGCTTTGCGTGACATAATGAGCGTCATTATTTTGCGATAGCGATTCAAAGCACAGAGGGAATTTATATTGACGCGTGAACTCGGAGTTTCCAGGCGATGCATGACGCTGAACTTTCTTATCCGAATATACGATTCGTGAATCATCGTTGAAATATTCCTGCATCGCACGGCGATGCGTCCTCAATAAAGTATCTGCATGAATATATGCAAGAAGTTATTTCAATTTTTAAATATCATTGCGCGGGTCGCGCACTGAATATTAACGATAATATCATTTCACTGGGATCTGATAGACGGTTTGAATGTGAGGAGCACTCGAGAGCTTTGACGATGATCGCGCCGAGTGAAATATCAGAGAGTATCGACCAGGATCGATATCGATTGGTAACACGATCTCGGCTACGGTTTCCAGCAGATTGCAGACCATGAAGAAACGTCTTGCTTTAGCCACCTGATCCATACAGCGACTGCTATTGGGTACCATTAATTGTATTGTTGTTGTTCTTTGCTTTACGATTTGTTTTCGTCTATTATCTAACCTTCCACATATGGGCCAGCTTATGTTGAGAACAAACAATTCAAGGAAACAAAAATTAGAATAACGATCATCAGTATCCAAAAAACTCATAATTTGGAAGCCAATTCTTATTTGATTTCACATGCATTTTTTAACGCATCGACAACAGAAAAATTTGTAGTACTGAAATTTAATAAATTCAACATTTTTTTATCCCTTGGGTTACGCTTAAAATTAAGGATCACGTGTAAGAATATATTTATGAAATTGATGTCATGGAATCTCGTATGATGGTACTCCCTGGCTTAAGGTGGGGGAGCTACCATTTAGCCTTAGATCGATGGCCAATATAAGTAGAGAGAGATTCAGTAGTAGGTTTCGGGCGATCGCCAAGACTACATATTATTCCTTTTATATATATCAGTACTTCTGACTGAGCTCATTCGCAAGAAAAGATAAGTTGACACAAAACATAAAACTGATTATTTTAAAACACAAAATGTTCTTTTTGGAATGACCCATGTATATGTATATATATATTTTCTGATATGACGTCTCACACTGTGTGAGTAAATAACAATGTTAAATCTATTGGTGTATGTATCTGTATGTATTTCTCTTTTTATGAACAAGAATTTCGTCTACTATTAATCTTGAATTTGGATTAAATTATTTTGCAAATAAAATATCATTACACACGAAAATTCAGAATTTTTTGAAAATCGATACAAAATTGAAAATAAAATATAAAGTAATTTGCCCAAAGCATTTCGGTTATTGATTCATCGTGAAGAAAATAGCGGGATGTCTCCTCCATAGTCTTATAATATTATTGTTATTTTACCGCTAATCTGCATTTTTATCTTGATCCGCTGCCAACGATTTACTAGTTATTAAATCAGAAAATCATAATCTTTTTTCCAACATAGAAATAAAACGTTGTTCTAAACTTTTTGTAATTTTCTTATGATAAATTAATATTTTCACACATTCTGAATAAACCTTTCAGTTCAAAGGCTCTTTGATTAATGATTTTATATTTAATTTTTTATTTATTGGCGCTAAATTCTGCAGAATTTTTATTTAAATATTGAAAATTGCACGACTTGCATGAACGATTGCTTACTCCATCTTTAGCTAATGACATTCATTTTCACTAAAAACCCGTAGCAAAAAAAGGCATTATAAACCACAGATTTTCCTAAGGGTCGTTCACTATTATAGTGATTCTACTTTGGTCGTTCGCTGGCGACTCTACCCAATTAAGTCAGGTGGGATCCTATATTAAAAAGTTCATGGATGATAAATGCGAAATTCATTGTTAGCGGTTAAAACATACTCTGATTCGTCAGTAGTGTCGCCAGACCCACTGAGATCAGGACCAAGTTCATGCATTGAATCTGTTTATGTCAGCTGCCAAAACTGACATAAAGAGACTCGGGCGCTTAAGCGCCCATATATTCCCATGTGTTGACACACAATGTTGACAAATAAACTACATTTAAAAAAACACACTGAACATCGAACATTGTGGTAGTAAACCACGTTTACCAGAGACTACGTCGCTCGTTCATTAGTGACTCATCTTTGCTGGTTTAATAGTGACTGTACTAATAATAATTTTAATTACATTCCAAGACTGAATTAGATTTTGTTTTTTTATTAGGCGACAATTGATACTTTGTTCCAAAATTTAATTAGATTTGTAAAGAAACTTAAGGATTTACAAGGAAGGAGACGACGTACTCCTTCATGAATGATTTCCTATTCCATTTTCATCATTAACACACAATGTACCCAAATGAACCACATCTAATAAAAACATTGGAAATCGCACATTACGCTTAAGGTCGTCCACTAGTGGAAATTTTGGTCGTCCACAAGCAACCGTCCCCAACCAAGCCAAGAAGGACAATTTATACTTTGTTCGAAAAGGGAATTAGATTTGGTCAGAAACTTAAGGATGGTGCAGTACGAAGGAGACAACCTACTCTTTCATGAATGATGTCCTATTTCATTTCCAATCATTAACACACAATGTACCAAAATGAACTACTATCAATGAAAACGTTGGAAATCGCACATTATGCTTAAGGTCGTCCACTAGTGGAAACTTTGATCGTCCACAAGCGACCCTACCCAACCAAGTCAAGAGGGACAATTTATACTTTGTTCGAAAAGTGAATTAGATTTGCACGGAAACTTAAGGGTGATCCTGTACGAGGGGGAGGACGTATAGTAGTAGCTGCCGGTCCCTGTATAGTAGGTAGTAGGTACGCAGAGCTACAGTATAGAAGCGTCCGGTGCATAAATAAAGAGTCCCGCGCGCGGGTCTGTATCAGGAGAGAGCGAGGGTCCCCGGAGACTTCGAAAAGGAATGTAAAGCGCCTGGCTTGAGGAGGAAGAAGAGAGCCCCGGTGGATCGCGGTATAACAACAACAAAAAATCGTTCGTATAGGCAGGGGCAGAAACGCGGTGCGCGCAACCAGCCACCGAGTGCGCTGTTCCTTCTATACGAGTGTCCGCGCGCGAGACCGGCGATAAATAAAGCTTCGAGACTTTGCGTGCGAAACCGCCATGCCTTCGAAGATAAGGAAGCAGCAGACTCCGCGATCATTTCTTTTTCATCCCTTTTTCGCCGATGCTGTTGCTCTGGATGCAGATGCAGCTGCACTGCCATTCGATGTACGACCATTTCCACACGTTCCGCAATGAAATGGGAAAACTCTTTGATAAAATGCTCATTTTTCCTAAGAAAATCCCAGGAAACGATTTATTTCACGCTCAAATAAGATGGAAATATTCTTAAAAATTTTCGACTCAATATCGTGCTATGTGCTTGTATTTATGGCAGAGCATGGAAATGCCCGGAAGGACCACGTTCTCTCTATCGCAGCCCTCCGGTGTTCCAGGAGAGAAACGTTCGCGATAAAGAGAAACGAATCGAAGGAAGCTGTGTATAGTCTGTGTTTTATGTGTATATATATATGTATATATATGTATAGGTGAAGGTGCGTCATCGAATGTCTCTCTCGATTTGGTTCGGCTTATTCGCTTCGACCTATGTCGCGAAACTATGTGGGAGTGATCATGTTCGATTTATTATGCATATCGGGGCAAGAGGTGAAGTACACTACTGGACGCCGATAAATAATTGCCGATTACAATGAAATTCGTGTTGCGATATATTTTATCGGGGTGTTAGTAGTTGGCTTAAAAAAAAAAACTTGATAGAAATTGTGATGCATTTAAAAAAAAATACGATAGCGAATAATTGGTCGATTAAACGAACTTACTGATGTGAAGTTCGATCGTAATTATTCACTTTACGCGTTAAGAACATCAGTGCCACTTGTCTCGAAATTTTAGATAACAAAAGCATGAGTTGTATATGAAGCATTCTCCACCAACTTGGCCACTTTTTTCTCGATCCTGGTTACTGCTAATAAGTGATTACAGAGAGTACTACTCAAAAGTACTATCTGTACACTGAGAGAGAAATATGGTAATTACAAAAAAAATACAGTTAGACCGACGATAATCTAACTGTAAACTATAGTTCCTAGGAGGCACGTCTATGTTTTATGGTTATACCAAATATAAGAAAATAGTTGGATGAACCATTTATATAATCCCCAGGAGAGACGTCTATATTTTATGGTTATGGCAAATATAATTATAGTAGCAATAATCAAAATGATAATATTTTTAAAAACTATTCTAATAGTTTCAAATACGCCGTTTTGTTGGATATACGATTTCAACGTTTGTTTCCAATAACCTTGCAAGTATCGTTTATTGAATCATATTATCATCGCTACAACCATAAAACATTGCAAGCCTTCCTATATTCGTTTTACCATATGAAATCGTTAAATAAACGATATGCTTTTATCTCAGTGAACATTTTTTTCCGATTTTTTAATCCATTCGCTGCGTAAATAAGTTTTTTTTTTCAAGGTCATATATCATAGAAGATTATACTCGTTGTTGTAGTGCTGTGGCCGAATTATAACTCCACTACTTTGATAAAAAATCAAAAACAAAAAAAATGTAGTAACACAACGTTATATTTTTCCATGAAGTATGAAATTCGAAATATGTATTATTTTTTATGACATAAAAAAAGCCATTTTCACCCCGGAAAAAGTAGAAATATTTTTTTGTCTCAATGCGACACTGTTGCTTCCTCATAGAGCTTTGTTTTCATAAAAACAAAATATGTCGAGTTTTTTGTTTAAAAACACTCAGAATAGTCTGCAACGTCGAAGAAAGTGGTTTAGAAAAATTGGCTAGATGTATGTGTGTGTGATGAATGCCAAAATTTCATATAACTGTAACTCGTAAACTATTCGACCGAATCAGCTTTAAACAACATATACAGTATTGGCTTAAAAAACATATACAGTATTATGCTGACCAGCATAATCTACAATTGTAATAAATGTTGTTAAAATCGCTCAAGTCATCTCGTTTTTATAGTAATTTTAAAATTAAAAAATAAGTACGTAAATGCTCTACTGCGAACGAATTTTTAGCTATAGCGCTGAAACTTCCGATCAAAATTGAACGGAGTGATATGACCTTTGAATTTTTTAATTAAACAAAGTGATATGATTTCTGAATTTGAGAATTTTTCATATAGGTAAAATTCGAATAAATCGACCCAAATTTCCCACGTAGGAAAAAAAACATTGAGCCCTGCGACGTACGAAATTTGGCGATCATGGGTAAAGCGTTTCGAATTTTGGGTGATGTTGAATTGTTCGAAAAACTAAAATTCAAGTAAATTATAAAATATATATATGATTCTTATAAGTTTTAATTTTTTAATGTTTTTACAACAAGGATGCAGAAGAAAACTTTCCACATTGCGTTGTCAATAATTGTCATCTTCCGAAAAGCTTCCTCTATAAGGAAGCCAAAAATAAAGGAAATAAACATCCTCATAGAAGCAGTTTTGCGAAAGATGACAATTAATGAGGTAGCAATGTATAAAGTCTTACTTTGCATCCTTATTCCTTTTGATGTATATTCTACAGAGTATTTAGCAGGATATTCGGTGTATAAAAAATTGGCGTCGCTAAACTCGAAAATCTTGGGTGCAACAAATATAGTTTTCGGAGAATTGGACTAATCAATCCACGTATTAATCAATTTCAGCCTCTTTCAAATATTTTGTTTAGCTGTTAAGATTTCAGAGTCTCACGATGGCAATTTCTTTATATGCTCTGAATATCGTACCACATATTCTGTAAATCTACAGCGACATAAAAAGTGTCGCATTAAGAGAAAAAAAATTATTCCTCATTTTTTTAGTGAATTTTTAGTAAATCGAAATGAAAACACATAACTTCTTTGTTTCTAGATCTTTTTTGCCGGACTTTAATTTTCCCTGATACATGAACTTAAAAAAAAAAATCATTAACGGAACAAGTGGATGAAAAAAATCGGAAAAGTATTAAAGAATACTTTTGAGTAGTACCAATATATGGCTAATTATCAAATCGATCCGAGAGGATTTGAAAAAAATGGCCGAGTTGAGGGAGAACGACTCAATATTTAGTTATTGTATATGTAGATATACGCTTAATGCTCTAGCTATCTAAAGTTTCGAAAAAAGTGGCAGTGCTGTTCGTAACGCGCAAAGCCAATACGCGCGCCTCATTCGAAGAGATTATGTCCTTCATAATATGTCTTATCCGCATCTGAAATGGCGACTTTCGTAGTTGGTTTGTGGAGCGAAAGCAACTTATACCTTAGCGACATCAGAAGATTCGCGCATGTGCAGTCGTCATCTTATTCACTTTCGTCCCCAGAGTGAAATTTCGTTAACTTTCGTGCCTCTCTGGCGGGAGGAAAGCGATCATATCGACGTGGTTAACATTTGTCATAGTGAGTCTATGTTCAGAGTAGTTCTCAACGGAATTCGCAATGTGTTTCTTATCGTGCGTCAAAGTCGATCGTAGTCATCGTCAAACGACAAAGAATACAAAATGAGTTCTATCAAGACTACCGTTACTATCGAAACGTCGAGTGCACCGCTGGAAATAGAAGAAATCGTGAAGAACGTAATTAACGGATTGCTACGAGAAAAATCAAGTGAACGGTGTAACCTTACTTACGCGAAATTCCTGAAATGGGAAAAGACTCAGAGTATCAACAACGTATCAGAGCATGCGAGGTTATTATTATTTTCCAGAGCTTATTCGGAATATGCAAGCTTCGTCCACTTCTCAATGTTGAAAAGAACATTAAGCTTGAAGCGTGACATCGATATCGACAAGTTTACCTTTGTTATACATTGTTTCAACAACTTTTTTTAACGTTAAAAAATCTGATTTTTGTCGTCAGCGGGGTCGGGGGGGGGGGGGGGGGGGAGGCTTCGCCCCTGAACCCCTTGCATTAGTTACAAGAAGTATCGTGTACAACACGGCCCTTGTAACAATATACTATACATCATTGAATAAACGAAAAATGCAGTCCAAAACAAGAGGACAGCTTAGAAACGTTGTTACACGCATCCGTGCACTTATATATCCCCCACTTGCTGTTTTTCCCCTGAAACATAAAAAAAAATATATTAATATATAAACATTTATAAAAAGATGTTACGAACCTGTGTCGATACACAAAACCTAGTCGCAGTTCCAAGAAATCCAAAGAGACTCGCTGCGGAGTGAAAATAACCCAGCCAGTGCCTGTGGAGGACCTCCAACGACAGATCTGAAATAAAAGATCACAAATGTTAATAACAACCTTAGACATTAAGATTAGAATAAGAAAATTACTTACCAAATTATTATAATTGTTGAAAGGAAGTTCCAGGCTTCACTGCATAGCACAGTTGCTCCAAAATCCTTCTCTTTGTCAGCCTGAAAATAGAAAAAAAACTTGTGATTAATAAATAGTCAGTATTTATAAACTTAATCATAGAACTCAACTTACCTTGCCAAAGATCAGCTGGCGCAGAGTAGAAATTCACTCAACAGAGAATACGAATCTCAAATCACAATAGACGATGGAAGCACTGTCACTGTGTAGACCTTGAAAATCTTCTTCCGCAAGCTTTATTGAATCCTTGGGTTCAGAGTAGATCCTGGACAAACCTGAAAGGGTAAAAAAAAGATTAATTATAAATCTAAAAACTATCTGTCAGTGAACGTATGACAAGCACAGTATTACCTCGGCCTCTCACACGAACACATGACATTTACGATATTTTACTTACCTGTAATCCTTGTAGAAAATCCGAGGTTTATAAACCCTTTAATTTAATATCACTTTATTCACTTTACTCACTTTAATTAAACTATTTAGCACTGAGCACTTATTACAACCCAGCACAACCCGCAAATGTAAGGTTGTGCTTAAGTTTTATATCCGTATCGAGAGAAAATCTGCGGGCGAAACGGTGGCTCCGCGCTCCCAGCACCACGAATAGTAAATTTTAAGTCACCGGGCGCCTGAGTCGCCAGTTTCGGTCCTGCCGCGCCGCTCACGTGAGCGTAGGTCCGAAACTCTCGATAGATGGCCACCGCGCTCAGAGTCTTCGCGAAAGCTATCGGAGACCACAGCGCCCATAAAACACGGGCAGTAAAGCAAATTAGTCAGATTGTCTCCACCGACTATGTGGCACGCTCCTCCTAGTCTCCTCTGTATTGTGGAGATCCAGATCTACCCTGTCACCACTGACTTAAGTGGATACCTATTAAAATTGAATCTCCACCGACGGAAGTGGGATCCCGTTCTGGGATAAATTTTGCAGATCCTTATTAAATTAAATTAATTACTTAAATTACACCTTAATAAGCTTTCAGTACATATTTTGCATCTCCAACTCTCCACTATCTTAGTGGGTCCCCTTCCGGGAAACCTATACGGTATTTTTACCTTTTCAACTTTTCCACGCGCATATCCCCCTGACGAGTGGCTCCTCCTCCAGGAACTCAATACTATCTTTTAACTCATAAGCTTTATCCGAATAAAACCGCCAATATGCCTAAAAGCATCTCCAAACCGTCATACTTACATCGCCAGGTACGCTTCAAGGAAGCAAAGAATCCGGGTACCACGCAGTTCTACGCCGTGTGGCATCGGCCGGATCCACGGCTGCAAAAACCAGCACCCGAATTTCTACAGCGACCGTTCAACCTCACGCCTAGCTCTACTACCTCCAACCATCCAACTACCGCAATATCTACCGTACGAACCCCCGCCTCTATCGAATTAAAAACTCTACAATATGATACCGAACCGACTATCTCTGATGACGAGGAATTCGAGATCCTCTATGCTGAACTGAAAGGAATGTTAGAGAGCGACATCACAATTCCACCACCCATCGCCTACTCTCCTACCCGACCACCACTTAAAACTTCCATAACCTCAAACCCGATCTCCACCAAACCTATCGTCAAGAAAAGAGTTCATCGAGTTCCGGCGGTAGCCTACGTGCCCACCAGAAAAATCACGCAGCCAGCGAAACCACCAACGCTGCCACGCGGAACCAAGCCGCTCATTGAAAATCCATCAAAGGAATATTCACCACCGAAAAATACCTCGTTGCTCTAAGCGAGCAAGCGCCTGAACGCACCCCCGGCCCTTTTCAGGGCCAACATAACAATTCAAACATGAAATCATTTCAAGCAATTTCTTTATCCTCCAGAGTTCCACCGTTTTCAGCTTCATCATTTTTTTTTTCTATAAAACATTAATTGGATCGAACCTTTATCTATTTTGTCAAAACCTCGCCTTTGATATCGTTGGCGACGACGATGATAAAGCTTCAAAACCAAGCAACGGAAGAAAATAGCTCGGACTAGCTGTATCCACCCGTGAAAGTACCACCCGGAGGTTATCTGTGAGATAATATCCTATGCCCAAAAGTTAACCTTAGACCACACGCAACCCATTTGCATAACTTTTCCGTAACAACACAAAGATTGGCACTTTGGAGGTTAGCGAACAATTCGGTTTTTTAAAATAATGGCATAAATTATGAAGTTCGTTGAAATTGATTAAAAAAAAATGGTCGAATTTAAAAATAATTTTTTAAAGAAGAATCAAGCTATAGATTGGATTTAAATACTAAATATATGTGTAATAAAGTAGAACTACTTTTGTACGAACCTCAAATATTTTTAAAACTCATCGTGTCTTTAACTTTAATCATCGCTCGAAAAATATTCTTTTTGTGACTTTTCGCATTCATGGTACTCTAAAACTAAATGAAGCAAAAAAAAACAATTCTGAAGAATCCAAACATTTCACCTATTTTAATTCTGCATCAAACTTTGTAAAAAATTCTAATAACATCTGTAAGCCAAAAATTACAATCATTGCAGAAGGCACTTAAAAGTTTATTCTTACAGAAATATTTGTTAAATACCAGAAACATTCAGCAAAATAAATTAAAAATCTGGAAAAAAACCTTAGCTAACTCGTTTTTGGCCTAAAGAACAAAGAATTTTGTCTCCGTGTTTTGTGATAGAAAAATACAGAATTCAATGCACCGACAGCACTGGACGCGCGGTCGGTGTGTGGCTTTGGCGGTCCCTAGAATCAAGCAGCATTGTTTGCAGCCATAACTTGGATAGGTGACCACTGCGCCACGCACTGGTTTGCGCGTGAATTGTTGAGAGCGAGGCAGTTTTTCTAAGTTTCTAATGTATTCTAATACAGTAGAAACTCAGTAAAAAAAGCCACTTGTATCGGCCAGGTTTTCCGCAGTTTCCCTGAGCCCTTGTGCAAATGCGATACAGTAGTGCATTAGAAAGAGTGGCTGCGGACAAAACTCTAAAGGGGTCTCGACGAATGCAATGAGAAATAAAGGGTTGGGGATAGTAAAAAGCCAATTAGCGTACTCGAGGAATAACCAATACAAAATTGAATGCCAGGTTAAAAGGTGCTCGAAAAATGTAATACTACATTGTACTCGTTATTTATGAGTGCGTACAGCACAGAGTGACTAGGAGGTCAAAATATTGCTTACAAAAATGTGTTTAAGAGTGCATAAATATTCACTCACGAAGCGTGGTCGATCGGGGCTGGAAGGAAAGCCCGAAGCGATGATCAGCAAGCGAGACCCGTCGGTCTATCGCTCTCCACACGTAGAAGTTCCCACAGCGTTAGGAACCGTGTAATTACGCCTTGAATGAATTATGAATGAAAATTGTAATTTTAATGGCGGCGTAATGATCAGCATCACGCTATTCTTCGGCGTGTTTTACAGTGGTGATTGCGGGGGCGCGGTGATCGCCGCGTACCGCCTAACCTACCGTTCGAATCTCCGCAACGTTTTACGAGTCCTCGTTCCGGTGATATAGCCGCATATACGCGCTTAGGAAGTCGTGCAACACTTTTAGGCCCCCGGCCGAGTGCGATGTTGCGAAAAAGTGAAATGTTGCGGTACCGCCGCACCATTCCGCGCCATTTCCGTTGTTGCTCCTCTCCCTCTCCCTCTCCCTCCCGCCGTCCCGTATGTGTGGGAGAGCTACTAAGCGGGACAAGTTTCCGTCCAAGATCTCAAGATTAGCAGAGTCTACGATTTATCCTAAATAAAACCGTGTTGCACAAAAGCAATCTGTCTTCGCTCCGACGACTTACATTCTAAATAAATCATCCAAGGACTTCCACTTGGAAGGATTTAATTCGCAATGCAAAGTAAGTAATTTTGTTGGTTGTTATTATTTGCGTGATTAAATAGATTAAAAAATATTAGATTGTTTGGTGTAAAAAATAGTATTACTATTTTTTTTTTTTGGTTTCTCTCCGTATGCCTTCCTCAGGCTTCTACGTTTTTGCCCCTCTCCTCTTTTTCCCCATCATTTCGTACATTCCGCCCCTTTCCCAGTTCCTTCGTTGAAACCCCCCATCGAGTGTTGTCCGCAACCACTCACCCTAATGCACTACTGTATCGCATTTGCACGAGGGCACAGGGAAACTGCGGAAAACCTGGCTGATACGGACGACTTTATTTTTAATGAGTTTCTACTGTATGAGGATGCATTAGAAACTCAGAAAAACTGCCTCCCCTCAGCAGTTGGCGCGCAAACAAATGCCCGGCCAAGTGGTCACCCATCCAAGTTATGACCGCAATTAATGCTGCTTAATTCTGGGGACCGCTAAAGCTACACACTGACCGCGCGTTCACTGCTTTCATTGTAAAAAATAGTATTTTACGTGACTAATGATGATGACCTGAATTTATTTATAAAAATTCGAAGTAAGGTTGTGAAAGAAAGTAAATATATCACATTTTTCCTAATTGTAATATATATACCTTTTCGAATTGTAATGCAAAAGTTCCGGGAAATATTGACAAACAGTAAGATTTTTTAAAAGTGCCATTATTCTAACATTTTGACTCAGCGAAGTATCCAAAATTTGAAAAAAAAACAACGTGGTTTTCGACGGCAAATTACCTTATTCGTAGGTTATTCAAATGCGGTAAATACGACTATTTTATAATTACGTTGTGTGTAGTTAAGGAATATCTTGATCCCTCAATTCATTACCGTGTTGTAGACACATTCTGAAAGAACGTGTTAATTTTTTTAGAATTGTATTAAGAACATATCTCAGGAAACAATAAGTCCTCTGACATGTAAGTTAAAAAAAAAATTTATTCGAAAATGCAATTAAAAAATAATCTCAGCGTTAAAGGCTTAGAAATAAAAATCCTGATCGCCCAGATATTTTCCGATTATTTTATAATTGCACATAAATTCATAACACAGAATTGTACAAGTGCATTGAGTGTTGCAAAAGGTGGAGTTATTCTGAAGATCCCTGACCTCCCGCGGCTTCTGTAGCGCGCACGGTTGCTTTAATTACGTTTGTCATTTTGTACAGAGCGGGCGTCTCATTATGAGGAAAGTTCGAGGTTTTACGGTGTGCGTTGCGAACCTAGGTGGCCTCTTTCTGGTAACGGCACTAACCAAGCGAGTGGTTGCCGCTTCTGCTGTCCAAGGAGCAAAAGCCAAGGAGAGGCACAAGTCGCAGCGAGTCAGCCAACCGAGAGAGCAGCGGCTGAAGCCGCAGCAGCCTCAGTGAAAAGTGCCGGCGCGCAGCCCCCTCGCTGACGCGCATCGGCCCTCCGTGTGCCTCTCTTCGCATCGCCGCTCTAGATCCCCGGATAAGAGCCAACACCATTTTAGCGGTTCCTTACACACCAGACATCCGTTCGCCTTCCACGTCATAGTACATAGCGAGTGAACGAGCTATATATTTTTCCTCGCCGCCCGCTACTCCGAGACGAACGTGTCAACCCGTGAAAACTGGCCGCATGCAACAAAAGTACAACTCCCGAACCGACATATCCATTATAATATTTGTGTAATTCAATCAAAAAAACTATTGTAAGACTACATCAATTGTAATAATAAAAATTGCCAAAAAATTTATATTTACTTATTTTTCAAAATCCTTTATTGGACGCTCGGATCTCGTACTATGAATTATTGTGAAAGTGACATAATTATTGATAACACAAAAATTATAAGAATATAAATTGACCAAAAAATGGTATTCATTCAGTTTTTTTAAGCCTTTATTAGGCGTTTCGCTCTCACGCTATGAATTATTGTAAAAATAGCATAATTATTGGAATAAAAAGCTGCGAGTGATCGGGCTATATATTTTCATATATATTATGTGTCAACCTATAATCCTTGTGTAATTCTACTCATAAACTATCGGGAAAACAAATAATTACGAGAATAAAAAAAACCGAGAATCCAAGAATTTGTATTAACTTTTTATTGAACCCTTTATTAGGGTGGGATGCACAGATGTTTTATATTTTTTTCACTCCACGAATACTTTTTTTCCGTCACGATTATTACAATAAAAATCAACCCCTTGGCAACCACGCAGTCCAGCCACGCAGGTCAAAATTTTTTTTGCAGTACCACCCCAATTTTTTGTTAAGGGTTCGCAACAATAACAAAATTTAGATCGTGGCTAATTTGTTTATTATTCGTGGCTACTTCTTTATTCGATTGGTGCTGAGTGAAAAGTATTGATAACATTTTTTTCCGTTAACAAATTATCAGAGTAAAATGTACTTATAAAAATATAAAATCTATAATGGTCTTGCAGATAAACATCCAAAGGTTGTGGATTCTAATATTTTTGAATATTTTCACTATTCAAACGGAAAAAAAAAAAGATTAATTATGGAACCATGACCGCTGGCCTCTGGCGGGGCAACAAAATATGCTTGTTATAAAATATGGTCCGCAAGCAGAAATCTAAAAGCAGTAAATATACCAACCGTAGTGGACGCGCGGTCGATGTGTGGCTTTGGCGGTCTCCAGAGTTAAGCAACATAGTTTGCGGCCATGACTTGGATGGGTGACCGCACTGGTTTGCGCGGCAACTGAGGAATTGATGAAGCGGGAGGCAGTTTTTCTGAGCTGCTAATGAATTCTCATACAGTATAAACTCAGTAAAAACGAAGACGGCTGTGTCGGCCAGATCTTCCGCAGTTTCCTGTGCCCTTGTGCAAATGTGATGCATTAGGAAGAGTGGTTGCGGATAACACTTTGGGCAGGGAGCTCGAGTAATGGAATGGGGAAGAAAAGGAAGGGGGTAGTAAAATCCAAGTGACGTACTGAGGAATTATCAATATAACAAAAATAATAATAATAATAACAAAAACAAGAAAATTTATAAAATAGCGGTAGATACCGATCACATTTATTTCTATCCTTATTTTCGTGGCTTTTTGTTTCGACCGTTGTCCCCAGATTCTTGGGATGTCTTTCCATGGGGCTTTTTTCTTGTCTTATTTTTACTGTGATTGTATTTCCCAAACATTTTTTTTTTTGTACTCATTCTCAAAGTAGCTATTTACCGAGATTTCGATCCAACGGTTGCCCCCGTACGAAGCTACAGTCGATGACCGTAATAACTCGTAGATAGACCGATAGCACCGAAAAAAAAATTCTTTAAAATACCATAATAGCGTGCGACAGACTAACAACGCAGTGATCTAAATTCCACTTTACGGTATATATTTACATGGGGAGCGAGAGTCTTCAGTCCCTAGGAGTTCATATATGACTTGTACGGACTCCAGAGTCCCTCACCTGTGACCCATGTAGAGCCCGGGAGCGAAGAAGCGCCCGATGTGTGACGAAGAGGGGTCAATATGCACTGGAGTTGATCCGCTATAAAATGCGTATATGTATATATCAACGAGCATATATATATACATACATACATGTAACGCCCAAGACAAAATCCCTGGTCCCACTCAACATTTCCCCTCGGCCCCATAACACCCCATTATAAATTATAATTCGACGGTAAAAAAGGCCTCCCGTGTAGATGAGCCTCCCCAAAGCGATTAAAACAGCCTTAAGGATCATCGCCACTGTACATACAGTACGTGTACGGGGCAATTTAAAAAATATTAGATTTTCGCGTGTTGGAATATTATTAGACACGTATAACACTACATATACCCCCTCAGTCTTCCGGGTAATTACATCGTCAACTAGTTTTCTTCTTTAACCTGAGAAATTTGATACCGTGACGTCATTAACGAAGATAACAGCGTGAGAACGCTAGTCGGACGCAACCGTGGTGCGCACGATTAACGCGCGTTAGTTTTTCCCGTCGCTCTTCAGCTTCGCTTCTTCTTTTTCAGCTTCTTCTTCGTTATATTCTTACTCATGAGCAAAAATGTGTGTTGTTTCTGCTGCTTTGCTGGGGGACAAACACATTGACGTTAGGTTACTGTATAGCATTACGACACATATATAGATCATGTATATATATATATCTATCGCGTTGTGTTCGGTGCGCAAGGTACAGTGACCTCCGACTTGTCCGTGACTCTGCACCCGACGCACCCAGGTGCGACATGAACCGTTAGAAAAATTGCGTGGCTATAAGGAACAAAAAAAAGGGAACAAGAGCGAAAGAACGAAAGAGTGTGATATATATATATCTATATTGTGATCTATAGGCGCGTGACTCGGCGCTTGGATCTATAAATAGGTATTACGTAGTTTATAATAGTTGTAGATTTATATATATGATAGCCCATGGAGCACTCACTAATTATGACTATCCTCATGAAATCTGGGTTGGCCGATGTAAATATTGCGCCATGATGATATTTATTGCGTGCCAACACTCTCGTTTCTACATATACACGTGACTAATTACTGTAGAGGTATATAATAAAAGCTACTGCAATAAATCCTGAGGGTTGTTAAAATTGAATAATAAGGCGAAAATTCTTATCGACTTGAATATCGGTAAGAAAAGTCTATTTATAGAATTTTTCTACCGATCACAATGGCAACAATGATTTCTGCGTATTTTGCGGCTTATTCAAGCTGATCTTGGAGGACTCGGATTGTGTAGGATTTTCATTTATTGTTCAAATCTTATCTGACGAATCTTTTGCTCTGATTACATATTTACAGAATTTTCGCGTCTCTTGATAAGAATAATATGCTTTCTTTATTTCATAGCAACAAAATATTGCTGAAAGGGGTGATACTTTAATTACTCATTAGGCCAGTGATGTTTGTGAATCTGTAGTAAATTTTTTTTTTTTTCTGTAGGAAATTATTACTGCCTGAACTATCAAAATAAAGGTCGGCTGCGCCTACACGGAGAAAACGGGATAGTTGAGAAAACTAATGTTGAATTGCTTAAAGTTGGCATTTCGGTAGTTGTAGTTCGGTTGGCATTTCCAATCAGTTGGTTGGCAGTACCAATTGGTTGGTTGATATTACCA
Source organism: Tromatobia lineatoria (assembly GCA_949699805.1). NCBI lineage: Eukaryota > Metazoa > Arthropoda > Insecta > Hymenoptera > Ichneumonidae > Tromatobia > Tromatobia lineatoria. Next base: position 13,564,866 of record OX453045.1, on the reverse strand, counting down.
ATCGGTCGGTTGCCGTTACCAATCGGTCGGTTGACATTACCAATCGGTTGGTTGGTTGGTTCTGACGCATAACAATGTACTAATGCCCTATTCTACCATGCCCGTTGGTTGCCACGTATCAATTCCATGGTTCTTACAACTACACCTTTTTCTCCGTGTATCCAATATGAACGCTGCTGTACTGCCAGTCGTCATTTATAAAGTTCGTTCGTCAAGATATACCGAAAATATCGAAATATATCAACTTTCAACTTTTAAGCTCCAATCTGCGTCTTCATTTGACCGACTCGCTGATTTTTCTTCACACTTCGATAACTCTGCGTTAGTATTCACTGTTGTCCCGGACTATCTTAGGAGGCAATACACCCCTCCCCGCCGCAGAAATTTCGAAAAGTTGTTTTCTCCTGAACAGTACGACAGATAGGGTCCATATTTCGAGGGGATACGCGGGAGTATCGTAGTATTGGGCTAAGCTTCTGGCTCCTCAATCGATTTAGCCGTTTTTGTTGTTGTGGGAATTAAAAGAAAAATAGTGCGAGAGAGACAGAGCTATGTCCATGAGAGACAGACCTATATGCGTTTAACATTGGGCGACGAAATTTCTGACGGTGTATCACATGCTCTTATTATAAAGCTGCAACGCTCTCTTAACGTTCGTGTGAGATTTGCGGAGTATTTATCGCCGTTCCGGATTGAATTGATTCGGCTGTCGATCGCTGGCCGGAGGCTTCAAATTTAGCTTCACATCGTGCATACATCAGCCCCTAATAGGCCCTTAGGAGCGCCGGATTCACGGCTATTATATATTAGGGTGGTCGTTAATTTCGATGTTGAGCGATTTTTTCCGACGCGTCCCTTCATTTTGTTCGAAATAAATTTTAAAAAATTTGAGAGATCTATCTTAACGAGAAAACGTGCCTGTAAGCACAAACATTCTCCCATTTAAATAACATGGGAGTTTTGGCACAATTACTTTGAATTTTTTTTCCGAGCCTCACAAAAGCGGGAAAAATCTAAATTCTGCACGAATTGTACGTCAAGTAGTTGTACTTTGTACACAAATTTGAATGACCATCTCATCATTATATTCAACACACTTAAGCCTCTAAAGTCATTAAAGCCGGCAAGAGCCTTTTTTTACAACTGACTTTGAGCTCTTTTCATTTGGTGACTTAATGTGCAAAATAATTCGAAACAACTTAACATTACGTCTTAAGGGTTGCTCTTTCTAATAGTGCCAATAAAATATTACGGAAAAAAATTTTTGATCACAAAAAAATGGGGGGTTTTTTAAAAAAGGAATATGATTTCTTAAAAAAAAATTTGTTTCACGCTAAGTGACTTTTCAGGACTTTTTAGCTCTGCTATAGAGGTTTTTCTTTTAGCTTGTATGGCGGGGACATTACCGTCCGTAGCTGAAAGATTCTCAGAAGTTAAGGGTTACTCAATGCCTCTATCAACCAACATTAGTGTGATTCCTATTTTTAGTTGTTTGGGGTGATCAGAGAAAAAATTCATATATCTACCTGACCAGGTTGGTTTCCTGTACCAATTGGTAGTGATAATGTTATTCTCTCAGGGCCAGAGAGCCTGATAACAGCCAAAAACATCACACTCACATTTCTCACAACAAGTTATGAAAACACCTTAACGATGTAAGTCCTCACAAATATTATTTTATTAATAACTTTAGTCCGGCACATATCTAAAATTCATATAGAATCTCAAGTTAAGGTAAATAACTATAGTATAAGTTCATAAATGTTTTTCCTCATTCGTACAAAAAAGATTGCAAATAATCAATTAGGAATAATTGAAGTTTTTTAATTAATTTTATAGCGCACTATTATAGTAATTTTATAATGTTGTTTATAGTTCAATAAATACACTAAAGAGGACCCAGACCAGCGTCCAAACGTTCGTAACGTAATAAATAAAATTCTTCTTGGCCGCCAACAGCCGATAACCTTCCCAATCTATATAACTCGGCCGCAACAATAACACCATCAAGATGTTCCGTATAGTACCTCGGCTGCATAGGCTCATTAGTTTTCACACTGGGTTAAGTTAGTTTGCACGGAGAGAAATCATTCGTTGCCATGCCCATGCGCGAGGTTAAATACGCTCCAAGCAACAAAATTTGTTGCGAGTACCAACTATTGGGTGTCACCCAATCTCTCAATCAGCTGTTTGTGACGTCCAAGTGGTTAGTTGTGACGGCTAATTGGCTGGTTGTGACACCCAATCGGTTAGTTGCGACACCCCAATAGTTGGTTCTCACAACCAATTTTGTCGCTTGGAGCGTATTTAACCACGCGCTTGGGTATGGCGACGAATTACATTTTATCGTGTGTGTGGTGTAATGACCAAGCGGATGGCTTGGGGAAGTGTAGATATTGGCATCGTAGATGGACTGATGAAGTATCGAAGAGAGAAAATATATAGTGATCACCAGGAATCGGACTCGGATTATTCAGGTACTAGGTAAGAGCGCTAACCACTGCGCTAATTTCACCCATATATGTTTTGCTTATTCGAATCATCTGCTTATATGCAATGAAGGGCCGTCACAGTGGAAATCTTAAGCATATACTGTATTATGATTTTTTTTTCTCTATTTTCATATTATATTATATCTAATGTAATATGTCGCTATTTTGTTAATATGTATTCCCCTCTTAGGCGATACATCCCATTTCATGTTCAAGATTATGATGATATATCATTATAATTGTATTTGTTTTTATCGTGGTCGGAGATCGGACCTGGAACCAAGTTCGTCTTGAGCAAAGTTGTTTAAAAGATCAAACGGTAAAAAAATATCGAAAAGATATATTATTTTCAAATCTTAGTAAAAATGTTTAAGCCAGCTATTCTGCGGTAGAATATATGACCTGAGAACAATGTTGAGGATAAAATTCGATATCTTGAAGAAAAAAATAATTGTTTGAGGTATTTTAGTGATAAGATATATGACGTGAAAACCATAGTGAGGTCGAAATTCGATATCTTGATGAAACAAAAAATTCGTTCTAATTTTCCGGTATCTTCATAACAGAAAAATTCCTTGGGATTTTCCGAGAAGAAATCGGATTTATGGATTCCGAAATCTGAAACGACCAAAAGTCAATTGTTTTATGGGTCCCAGCACAAAGGGACGTTTAAAACGGGTGTTTTTAGTCATAGAATATACAAATTGAAAACGATAGAAAAGCCCAAAATTCAGAATCCCATATCGAAATAAATATTTAGGTCGAATTTTCCAACCAGTAGATGAACTGTGAATTCTAAAATGAGAAACGACAAAAATTAATCTACCTGACGCTCACATACCCCCATAATTCTCATAAAATACGCACCATTTTAATTTTCATCATCATACAAAAAAGCCAATTCCCTATTAACAAACCCGGATCTTAATAAAAGCTCCATTACACCTCCGAAAAAAAAATTCCATGTCGCTCCATCCTCCACACATGCTCACGGAAAAAAGTGCCTGCAACAATTTTTACAAGACAATTTCATAACCCTATTACGTGGTCGTGAGAGCCAACCACCCCCAAGTAGAGAGGAAAAAAATGTTAATTCGCATAAGCCGGGGAAGATGTGGCTGAGCACTTACGGTTACGTACCCGCCACATACTCGTCAGCGATAGTTGAATAAGTATACTACTAGACCCTTGCGAAAGTTAAGTACGACTGTTGGTGTAGCTGCGGAAGAGCAGGTGACCTGGGGCCAGGCCAACGGGCCAGTCTGGGCTATAACATAACCATGTACATATACACACATACATACATAATGTACGCATAGACCGCACAAGCAACACCGGGAGCCGCTCAACTCGGTGCGCAGCGCAGAGAGTCGCGCAAGAAAGGGTTAAGAAACTCGCTCCAACTAAAGTGACTGCACCGGAAACGGGGGCCTTGCTTTCTGGGCTAATAACCCTAGTCCCACATCGACGCGCGGCATCTCCGCGTGCACTGCGTATATACACACCGGGACCTCCGTGTCTATATAGGCAAGCCAGAGGAGCGAACCTCAGGAGTTAAATTGCACGCCGCGCGGACTGTTTCTATAATAGCCTATGCGTACACTAGTGGAAGGTAGTCACGGCAGTCGCCAGCAGCGGCGCTGCTGTGTGCGGTGGAAGGGGGGGGGGGGAGAACGGCAGCGGTGCGGAAGCCTTCTTGTGATACTTTTCCGTACGTATATACACCGACCGAGGCTACCATGCGGAGCACCAGTCCATGCGGCCATGCGAGGTCCTTATCGGCATGCGAGGCCAGATTTTATAAGCGATCGAGCGCGCGCCGTCCGCTTACTCGGGATTCATACGCAAATCGCAATCGAGCCGCTTCGGCTGCACGCCACAGTCGAAAAAATAATCCGCGTAGTACTTCTGCGTAGTCCCTGCGCTTGGGCTTGTTACGCGCAGCTTTTACCCTATAGGAGAACATTCGAGGTATTATATGCTCGCGCATTCAGCATTTCAGAGGAAGTTTTTTTTTCGTTCTTATGCTTTTTTTGGTCTTTGGGATACATGAGTAAAGGCGTTTTACCAGAGATGAGTAGAGAGATTGCCAGTGGAGCGATATTCTTGAGGCAACTTTTTTTCCGCGTCCGCCGCGCCGCTACACTGGAGAGTTGCCGAACTAGACCCATCTTTTTGATTGGTCAAGTATATATAGATATACTCGACGTGGAAGAGTTTGAGCACTTCCGACGCATCTTTTTGATTCGTCGAGTATACATAGATATACTCTTCATGTGAGAGATTCGTGCGTTTCCGTGAGGTTGCTGAGACCGTGCATTTGAATTTCAGCTTATCGCACGGACGTCGGTGTACAGTTTTCGAGCCTTGCTTGACCATATCTCAACTTTATTAATTAATAATTTGAAATATCCAAGCAAGCCCGGCAGACGTACGCCAGTTTAAGGGTTCACTCCCGTACTGGACGAATTTCTTCCTGTTAATTTTTCATTACTTCAACGTTCATCCGTAATTTAATGAATATATCTTCGCAGCAACGAATTTGTTGCTGCGAGGATATATAGATATATATATGTTTTCCGCGTTTAAGTATTTCAGATAAGCATGTTTGGGTATAGTACATTTATTGCCAGAAGTGCACGTTGGTCGTGCGGATAGGGTACAGACTGATAACAAGAGGGTCTGACGGTCGAAACGACCCTTAATTTTTTGTTTACCATTTTTTTTTCTTCTCAAGACCCGACCTTGCATTGCTCGCATGGTGGTGCGAACAATACTCTTACCTTGAAATTGAAACTAAATAAAAACTATTTTAAAAAACTATACAATGCGAAATTCTAGATTCTGAATATAATATTAACATCATACAAAATTTAAACTAAGTAATAATGACTGAAACTATAAAACTACTCTGAATAATAAATAACGGTCCGACTAAATAAATAATAGAGCGAATAGCTATTCGCATAGCACAGCTGAGTACACTGTAAATTTATATTTTTTTAATCGACTCACCTAAAAATATGCTTGTATCAAACTCGTTTGCATATTGCTCAAGTAGATTTTCAGAACAAGGAACGAAAACATCGTTCACAAGTACACATATCAACCAAGACGCTAATAAATACATGGCAGTCACTCGTCGTTACGTGAAACCACGCCTACGTGTTACGAGAGGCGAACGTGTATCAACGAAGCGTGTAATACGAATGCGATGACAGGAGACTCAACCGTCCACTGCGGAACTTTGCCACAGCTTTTTCAAGAAATATTGGCGGTTCCCCTCACTCATCACAAGCGACAGGTGTGTCAGTTACATGCCTCATAGATGAGGGGTTGAATTTTTGACTTAGGACATTTTTTTTATCATTCGAAAATTAGGAATCATCGTTAACATGAAAATATAATTACTAATACAACATTCGAAAGACCATTATTATAAAATCATTCGCCTCCTCATTTAATTGAAATTCAGTGTATAATCATTCTGTATATTTATTATTTTAAAACTCAAAAACATCAACATATTTTTACAAGCATGTTTGGCTCTCATTATTAGACAATACTTGTCTAATAATGAGAGCTCATACTGACCATAATTCCACCACACATATTTATCAATAAAAACCACAATGGTTCCCAACTTTGGTCTTAACTATTTGTAGAATACAGAAAAATCGAATAAACATCATAAAAAACAACTACGAAGTAATTGCAAGAGAATTGCGATTTTTAGAGAGTTAATCGATAGGCATTATAATAAACTCTCAAAAATTAGGAAACCAGTTCGACACAAAAAAAAATTATGACCATATTTTAAATGGAATTATGATGGATAATACCGTCAACATTTGTTTGTAGAAAAATGTCGGAAGTATAACTCAGTCACTGTCTGACAAGAAACGTGATGTACTCGAATGTTTAATTGGGCGAACAGAACTGGTTGCCTCTCCAGGTGACCAAGCGCCACGGAAGTGGAACGAATGTCGCGCTGTATCAACGTTGAGGGAGGGAAACTCTGCCTATCCTCTCTTAAGACGCAGTGTACACCGCCAGAAATTTCGTCGCCCAATGTTAAACGCCTATAGGTCTGTCTCTCGGACATAGCTCTGTGTCTCTCGCACTATTTTTCTTTCAATTCTTGAAAAAACGGCTATGTCGAATGAGGAGCTAGAAGCTTAGCCCAATTCTACGATACTCCCGCGTATCCTCTCAAAATACAGACCCTGTCTGTCGTACTGTTCGAGAGAAAACAGCTTTCGAAATTTCTGCGGGGGCAGGGTGCCCCCCAGGGGGGGGGGTATCATTGCCTTTTAAGAGGACTTTTAAAAAAAAAAAGACATGACACATCGAACGTTGAAACATCAAAGACTGAAGACAGCTTTCTAGCATTCTGATTGGTCGTCAATGGCTCCAACATAACACCAACTTCAGATTGATATAATCGCTGCAGGATTACGCGGGTGCGCTTTTTGAATTGCCGTTTTTTCGCCGTTGTGAAAGAGAATACATTTGGCTTCCAAAAATAGATTTCCTATTCCTTCTCTCACTTTTCTTTGGGAAAAAAGATATCCCCCAAAAATTGTTTCCCAAAAAAAATTGGTACGCCAAATATTAAAAGTGTTATCATCCTATAAAAAAATTACTTGGAATCAAAAAAATTTTAGCTGAAAAATCTTGAAAAAACTAAATTGCCTTTCAAAAATATCCAATCGAATCTTATTAGCCAAGTAAAAACCCTTGGTAGACAAGTAATATCCCACGAAAAAATCACTTTGAAACAAAAAATACTTCGCTGAATAATCTTTTGTAATAAAAAAAATGAATTCTAAATATTCAACCAAATCCTATTGGCCAAGTAAAACCCCTCAAAAAATGTTTAACAGATGAAGATGTTTCTCTACAACAAACTTGGCGTCCCTGCGACTAGCTCCCGTACATAGTCCATGTAACAAGTCAAAATGTAACAAGATTGTTAGCAATACAAACAATGTCCTTAAAAGAAATTTCCTTAAAAACCACCCGGAAATAATTGCAACTAGAGCTGACGAAGGTAACTCCACGGTAATCATGAAGATGGATGACTACGTAACAAAAACATAAATTTTGCTCTCTGATAATACATACAAATTGATGAACAAAAATCCCATAACAAAAATACAAAATAAAGTCAACGGGATAGTATGGAAATGCAAAAATAAGAGCTTCATAACCGATGCTTGATTCAAATTACTTAAATCTGAAAATTGCAATTTGCCTAGATTATACACTTTACCAAAAATTCACAAACCAAATATTCCAGTTAGACCCATAGTTTCTTCTATCAATAGCCCAACTCACAAATTAGCTGACTTTTTTCAGAAAAAACTATCTAGAATTATACCACCTTGTGAATTGAGAGGCCGCATCATTTTGCCGAAAAATCATTCTTTGAATCGTAATTTCTTTTTGTAATTTGGGCAAATGACTTTTAGCAATACTTTTTTTCTCGAAAATACGGATGCAATAAAAAGTATTACCGAACGTGATTTGTCAAAATCACAATAAGAAATCACGATTCGAAGAATGATTTTTTGGCAAAATGATGTGGCCCCGTAAATTAAGGATAGTTTGTCGTTAAAACATTTAGTCTCTGACATAAATTATCACCAAACTACATTTTAGTATCGTTTGATGTAGTGTCACTCAACACTAATGTTCCGTTAGAACTAGTAATAGGGAACTTATTAAAGAGATCAGATCACTTCACCCAAAATTTCCCGGTCTTATTGATGTTATCAAATTTATGACATCTACCCAATTCAATTCTCAAAATATCATCTCCCAACAAATGTTTGGTTTGCCAATGGGTTCTGCTTCGGCCCCAACTCTATCGAATTTAGTAATGGCAGATCTGGAAAAAACTTGCCTCAGTAAACTCAACTTCGAGGTACCACTATATAAAAAATATGTAAATGACATCCTAATAGCGCTACCAAAAGACCTGGTTCAATCAACACTTACGATTTTCAACAATTATCACGAAAAACTAAAATTCACTCTGGAAGTAGAAGAAATAGCTAATCTTCCGTTCCTAGATATCTTACTAATTCACAAAGGAGAATCTATCATTACAAATTGGTACCAAAAGAAAACTTGGCCTGGTAGATTCATCAATTTTTTCTCACATCACCACCTACACCACAAAAAAGCAATAGTTTACATGTTGGTTGATAGAGCTATAGAACTTTGACACCAATTGTTTCACAAACAAAATTTAGACCTAATTAAAAATACTATGTTGCGCAATTGCACAAATAGAGAATTTACAACCGCTAGCCATACAACCACAACAAAATATAATCCGAAAACACAAATACCCCACACACACAACATATCAACACCTTGAAACAATGGCAAACGAATAAAAAGTTTATAAAAAAAAAGGGAGAGACCCATGTTTTAACGTAATATAATATAAGACAGCAAATTAATACAGAAAATCCAGGCTGAAGGACCGCGGTCGATGGCCAATTGGCAATACATGGCAACAAATCAAAATTATATGTAAATACAAATGTTACAACGATAAATGTATGTAATGTCAATAAATTCATAATGTATGTATGTACTATGTTGCTGAATTGTTGTCCAGAACACCTAATCGTGAAGTTAGTCAATCAGAGACTAAGGATTATTAATAATCAATCGAACAATCAGATTGAAAAAGAACCGTTTGATACGTCTCGCTTATTAAACCTCCCCTATGTTGAGAGGATCTAGGGGAGAGTGGGCAACAGTGAGCCACTTTTTTCTTAAATTCGTCTGTAGTTTTATAAAAATCACAATATGACTGGAAAGGTATTCAGTCGGTTTTATTCAATCTTTGGTCATACTCTGAGGTTGCGATAACACGTTCAAAACTATCAAGGATGTATGAAAAGTTAGTTTGAAAGTACATCGAAAAATTGCTCATTGTGCCCCACCAGTAGGGTACTATGGGCCATACGAGAGGGAACAATGAGCCAAAACCCGAAAAATGTAGAAGAGATAAAGCGAATGGGCAAAATCCTCAATTTTTCTTTTATTTGTATATTATTCAATTAGTAGTTGACATGCCACTCAATATATATAATATATATCATATATTAATATATATCATATATAAAATCTCAATATATATATATATATATATATATATATATATATATATTATGAAACTGTTAACTTCGAACTGTCCGCTATTTAGGCTACACCCCTCCTTTCATCACTGATTATTCCACCATTTCTCTTCCAGTTGTCCTCTTACTGCTTTGTTTCATATTTATTCTTACTCAATCTTATCTTGAAAGAATAAATTATAGAATCCATCATACTTGAACTTGGATATTGGAATTATCTAGAACAAATCTACAAGGTTGGCTCATTGTTCGGCACTAACATTCGCAAACATTTATTATAAAAAAATCATGAATTACTAAGTACAACTAATGTAAAATGGGCACACAGCGATACAGAAAGATGTAAAGAATTATGTAAGTCGAGCGGAATTAGTGATTAACAAAAGTTAGCTTAGATATAAAACTTTTGTGAAGGGTAGACTTTTTTTTTCAAGCGGCCAAAATGTACTTGCAATTTTTGTGTGTTCAGGGTTAAGGTAACTTAAAATCAACTTGGACGATTAACAGCCAATTGAACTCACAGTTTGATATTTTAAAAAACTAGAGTTTTTGGCGATCTGTGTTCTCCGATAGACGCCGTTGTTCACAGTTATCTAGGGCCCATTATACCCCACTCTCCCCTACTACCAATTATATTTGATATGCAAAGAATTCAATATCTCACTAGTTACTAATAACAAACACAACATCTATTCTATAACTGGTTTCACAAAGGATAAGATCGAGCGAGACTATAAATCATATATTGTATACTCGAATGAATGTAAGAATTGCAATTCGTCATACATTAGACAAACTAAACGCTATTTGAAAACTACAATTTATGAACATAAAAATAGTTTAAGGAACTTAACCCCCCCCCCCCCCCCCGGAAGACCTCCTGGAGGTCTTCCGGGGGGGGGGGGGGGGGGGGGGGGGACCTCCAAGAGTTCGTGTCCAACAAATATTCCACCAATAAATAAATAAATAGATCGAAAAATAAATAAATAAATTAATTCAAACAACGAATTACGGGACTCACAAAATAGAAAAATTCATTCAGTAAATCAAGTAATTCAATGAAACAAATAAATGAAAAATGTCCACGGAAAATATCTACCTTAGTGCCAAACTTCGGCGACTAAATTCAATAACAATATTTCAACAATTGCCCCACAAAATAACGAACACTCACACTCAAACACACACTCTCGATTAAACAATAAACAAGAGCCGTGAGAAACGCGTAACAAATACAAAATGCGACAAACAATTCGGCCAATGAAATTATTAAACGAACTTAACACTACGCAACACGTAACGTAGCCTCACTTTAACAGTATAAATCAAGGGCACACCCGCGGACCACACACACACACACACACACACACTTAAAACTATGGCTTTTCCGGGACAAAGGCTCAAGGGTGATTCGCGCACACGTCTGATTTAACTTTAAATATTTTATCACAGAAAAGTTAAATTACTAGAAAATATGCCTCGAAGCCACCAGCGAGGCCCACACACGGCACAAGAAATAAACGTCTTAATACAACGCGCAAAATCCACGGGGTCACGCGAATCGAATTCTCCCGACGATTTATATTCTCCACGCGGAGAGACAAATACGACCGGCACGACCATACACCAATATACAATTTTCAATAATCATGATTTCAAAATAATTGAACCAATAAAATTGGGAGACCGGAAAAATAACAATAAATGAATGTTGGAGCTCAGCGGGGCGAGAGAAGGCCGACGCGTTACTCCTCGGACAATTTTCCTATTAAGGAGGGTCGAGCGTTACAATGTCATCAAGAAAAACATGCTGATTTTTTTTACGCATTGAAGTGAATGGTCTAAGTGTAACTGCAAAGTTGGAATGCGTTCGTCTTCTCCATTTTCGAGAAATATTTTTTTCTAATTTGCACAACTTAACATTCATTCTTGTGGTAGATTGAAAATAAGCAATGAATTTTAATATTCCTAGGGTAGTTTATGTGGAAACGTTGCAAACAAATTATTGAAAACTTTAAAGAATAATGTCAGGAAGCTCTGTACAAAAATGCAGGAACTTGTTCTTCACCGTTGGTTAACAATATGCAATTACATGGAACTTCGCAGCTTTATCTCGGCACGCTTAGCACGTGCGAGTGAGAGGCAGCATGGTGGACCTCTCACTCGCACACGATCTGCCCCGCACCTTGCGCGCCGCCGAGCCGATCCCCTCCGGCCCTCGCGCTCGACTCTTCCTAACGGAGGCTCGACGGTTTACTTCATCGATATACTTGACACTTCGCGTCGGGTTGTCATGGTAATGTGTTATGCCCTCATTTTATAATTGCTAATTATTTATTAATTTAATTTAATGACAGATTAATTAATTAATTAATTCTGATAACGAAAAAATTTAATAATAAATGGACATACTGACTTTAGACAGAAAAGTGATTATCAACAATATTTATTTTAATAAATTGGCTATTGAATGTTCCATTATTTTTAAATTACTCATTTATTTTAATTATAGACTGAACATATATCTGTCAGTAAATGGTTAATCTGACCCCGAAGACAGATTTATCTATAGGATTTAGTTTTAATTTTTTTTTAAATTTTACATGGATGACATTTCGAAAAAACGTGTTTAGAAAAATTGTCCGGATGTGCGTGCGTGCGTACTGAAATTTAAACAACATGTACGGTATTGGCTAATCTTGAATTGCTATACATTTTATGAAATTCGCTTAACGCATTTCACTATTAAAAGAGGTGATACATTTTCTAAAAGTATACGTAAACGCTCTAGCTCGAACAAATGTTTAGGTATCAAGCTAAACTTTCGTATCAAAATTGTGCAGTTATGCAATTTGGGTCAAATTGATAAGGCGGTTCTGTTTTTATGAGAGTTTGAAGTTTTCGAAAAAATTTCGTTTTACTCTAGTTCAGGTAAAATTTCAACAAAATTATTAAAAATTTCTACACAGGAAAAGAAAAACATTCAACCCTACCACGTACTAAATTTAGTGGTGATCGGTAGAGCGGTTCGGATTTTACATGACTAGACAATTTTGTAGATAATGATGCAAAGTAGCTCTTTGCACATTGCTTCGTTAATATTCTTTATCTTTTGAAAAGATTCCTCTATGAGGAAGCCAAAAGTAGAATAAATAAACTTCCTCATAGAAGCGAGCTTGAGAAAGATGAAAATTAATGAAGAAGCAATGTGCAAAGTTCTACTTTGCATCCTTTTTACAGTTAAAGCGGTTTGATTAATTATCTATAATTTTGAAAACATTTTATTTTAAAACGGCTCGTAATATCGATTCTCACTTGTTTTTAGTGGTGACTGGAATATGTATTATGTAAATTATGTAAGCATATGGTATTAATATCGCAATGGAAATAGCCTATTTACATTGTGACATCAGGATGTCCAGTCAGGTGCGAAATCTGCCATCCGCTATTGATCCGGTTCATTAATAATTCGGGCAATATTTTCTTATCGATAAGCCATCGACCAGTATATATAGAAGCATTCGGGAACTACATCGGCAGTTAAGCAGGAACGGCATTTGACTCTGCTTATTCTGGTAATTTTGGGAGAAACATGATTTTCGCCCAATTTGTTGTCGCTGGAGCCCTTGTCATGCTCAATCTCGTAGAGATTGATGCTCATGGTATGTTGATGGATCCAGTGAACAGAGGGAGCGCCTTCAGGAAAGGATTCAATACTCCGAAGAACTGGGACGATCATAGCAACTACTGCGGTGGATACACTGTAAGTTTTACACGCTTAATAACAATATTTTTTCTTTCTATTGACATTTCGTCAATAACGCTGCAATTTTTTCTACAAAATTGTTAAGTATAGTTATCGAAGTCAGTACTACTAGGACTGCACTATTGTTTAGAGATTATGCATTTTTGAAAATTTCCCAGGCCCACTTCGTCCAAAACAAGGGTAAGTGTGGAGTGTGCGGTGACAACTATGCCGACAAGCAACCCAGAAACAACGAGAATGGAGGAAAGTACGGAACTGGTATCATCGTTAAAACGTAAGTTTATGGCCAGATTATAATTACTTTGGTAAAAATATATTTTTCAAATTCTCATCACATTTCTCAAAAAATTTGCGACCATTTCAGGGAATTTCTCTGACTGTTTCTGAAACAATCTGGATCTTGAGCCAAAAGATTCGGAAAATTAGTATAAATTCCTTTGTAAATTTCTATGACTGATTAAATATGTGACCCGCAAACCCAACATCACATTTTTTTATATTCTAGATCATTTCGAATATATCGAAGTTAAAATCATGATTAGTCAAAGGGCATTTTTTTCATTGGTTATTCCTCAGTATTATGCCACTTGGCTTTTACTATCCCTTCCCCTTATTCTCCGTTCCATTCCTCGAGTTCCCTGCCCAGAATATTGTCCGCAGCCAATTTTCCTAATGCACTACTGTATCGTATTTGCGTGAGGGCACAGGAAAACTGCGGAGAAACCTGGCCGATACAGGTGTCTTCATTTTTACTGCACTGAGAAAAAAAATTGTTAGAACCAACAAAACGTGCGCTTGCGGGCGGCGAAATAAATATTTGTTTGATCGAAAGAAATATTCAATTGATCGAAGCGGCTGGTGATACTATTAATACATGTTTTGATCAACATTGACAAATATTTTGTTCAATCTACAAAATATACTTTTCGCTGCCGGCAAACGCACGTTTTGTTGATTTTAACGATTTTTTTTCTCAGTGTGAGTTTCTACTGAATGAGAATACATGAGAAACTCAGAAAAACTGCCTCCCGCTTACCAGTTGCCGCGCAAACCAGTGCGTGGCTGAGCGTTCACTCATCCAAGTTATGGCCGCAAATAATGCTGCTTAACTCTGGTGACCGCCGAAGTCATACACCGACCGCGCGTCCTCTACTGTTAGCGATTTTTCAAAGAGCAACATATTGGTGAATTTTTCGAAATTTGAATTTTTAGGTACAAATCGGGCCAAGAATTCGAAGCAGAAGTAAGGTTAACTGCAAACCATAAGGGAACCTTCGAATTCGCTGTTTGTCCTTTGAACAAACCCAACGACATTGAAAGCGAAGAGTGCTTCGCCAAGTACCCTGTGAAGCTTGCTGGCGGCTCTGATAAATATACGCTTCAATCCACAAACTCTGGTGATTTCAAGGTGAAGCTTGTACTTCCCGAAGGATTGACCTGTGAGCATTGTTCCCTCAGGTGGCACTGGCGCGCCGCCAACTCGTGGGGATCATGTGAGGATGGAACCAAAAATGTAGGCTGTGGAGATCAAGAGACATTCAGAACGTGTTCTGACATCAAAATTGTATCGGCTTAATTTATTCAGTTTTTAAATTTTTTCAATAAAATTTATAACTCAACTCAAATTTCACGAATGTGCATCTTCCTGGCTAACCAACCACAGTTTTCCTCTCTTAAAAAATACATGGCACATCGAAAGTCGAAATATCGAAGACTGAAGCTACTTTTCTAGCATTCTGATTGGTCGTCGATGGCTTAAACATAAAGCCAACTTCAGACTGTTATAATCGCTGCAGGAGCCGTATGGTTCGCTTTCTGAATTGATGATTTTCTGCAGTTGTGAAATAGAATACATTTTTCTTCCGGTAATAGATTTTCTTTTGTTTCTTTCATTTCTATTCGTAAAAAAAGACATGGCACATCGAGAGTCGATTATATCGAATCACTGAAGCAGAAATAGAGTCACGTATAATGAGGAATGGTATAAACATGCAAACTTCATGTGTAACCATAAGAAAGAACAAACGAACGGAAAATAGTTGTTGCTAGTACATATAGATCAGGGTGAAAACACTGGTAATCTATATGATGAAAAAAGTCACATTCGTGGCGGGTATAATCCTTGCATTACACGATGTAAAGCAGTTCGTAGAAGTGCGGATCCCCCGCAAGCCTCGTAGCTGTTCCTGTCTGTTTGTGTGTATCCGCTACGTGAGGAGGAGCCGAGAAGCGAGCGAGGCCTCGGCGCGAGAGATCTCGGGATGTATCGACGCTTCTTGCGCCCGTTTGCGAGAGCAGAAACAGCTTGTATCTCCGCCTGCTGCTGCGTACACCCACGCGATACAACGCGCGAGCGCGCACGCTCTTCTTCTGGCGCTGGCTTAGGCGTCTCGTACGCCGAGACAACGCGGGCGTTGCGAAAATTTACAACCCGCGATTTTCTACTTCGTTCTCGGCGTTCACTTTACGGGAATGAGACGCGAGACAATGATATCCGATAAACATTATCAACGGATATCATATTCTCCTCTAAAAAAAATGTTGTGTCAATAAATAATGGACAAATAAATGGCGCATACCAAAAAAAGTGCAATTTTTTCCTTAATGTCTTGATGACTGGAAAAATATGTATTATGTAATTTCGACCCTAATTAATGCAATTTCATGTAAAATAAGAATAGAAGAAATATCGAAACGAAAACTCTTTTTTTTTTTTAATACAAGGATTTGAGAAACGATTGAAATCACAACATGCGATCGATTTTTAAAAAATCATCGACATTTTTTTTTCGGGTTTGTAACTCTGTTAATACTTTTGGTTCTAAAATAGGTGCTTACTAGTCTGTAATTCTGACACAATTAGTACCAGTAAAAAACGATACACATAACTATGTTTCTCTTCTTGCCCGAATTCTCACTAGCAGGATCGCAAAAAATTTGTCTTGTCGTCGAATCGTGGTATGATAATAATGTTTTGAGAATAGAAGCCCTCACTATATTTCTGGATACAAATATATGGTAGTTTTCCTTGTTTTTATAAGAACGACCTATGGTGCTTTGAAAACGATATTTTAGATTTTGAATTACTGCAACGGAATCACGTGTTTGATGACGTTAGAAAAATTGCAGAAAATGGAGTTAAAAGTATGAAGAAATACGATTCATTTTCTTTCCGATGCATTAAATATATGGGTCATTACATACCATTTCGATCTGGATCGGACTCTCGACCTCTCAGATTTGGTCGAAAAGTTTTTATATGATTGAACCAACTCCAAAAAGTACTGGAAGATTTTTTTTAAATTCCAACTTTTTTTCTTGTGATTATTGAAAGCTAACATATTTTAGCCCAAATTTAAAAATCTAAAAAACTTCTCGAACACAAAATTTTTTAGCCTAAAACCAAAAAGTGGGCCGGGTTTCGCTTCTATTTTTTTCTATAAAAAACTATTGAAAAATTTCAAAACGAAAGGGGAAAAGTTATCAAATTTCAGCTAGATTGCTGAAAATTTGAGACACTTGTCGAATGATCACTAAAGTAGATTGCTATTGAAATCGGCCTCATTCGATTAACAGGAAAATATTAGTTCAGTGTAGCCTTAGCCGTTATTTTGGAATGGATACAATTGCTTTGACGAAGGGAAGGAGAGCCGCCAATCGCTGAAGCAATTCTATCCATAACAGGAAAATAAGCTATATCAAGATTTTTGTTATTAAACTTTTTCGATTTTAGAGAGAAAAAATTTAAATCTTGATAGCTTGTTTCCTGTTAATCGATTGAGGCCGATTTCAATAGCAATCTACTTTAGTGATCGTTCGACATGTGTCCCAAATTTCAGCTAGATTGCTGAAAATTTGAGACCGTTTTCGTGTTCACTGCCTTTCACGAAATACACACCAATAGACAGACACGCTCACATTTGCACATATACATGCACCGGACATTTTTTCCAGATATGCTTTTTTAACGTAATATTCTGAACATATTTTCTATGGATCGCATTTTTTTTTTCACGAAAACAAAAGCACTTGCAGGCAAAAGTAATATTTCAGAAAAGTTAGATAACTTTCCCTCTTTCGTTTCGAAATTTTTGAATAGTTTTTTATAGAAAAAAAAAATAATAGAAACGAAACCCGGCCCACTTTGGTTTTAGGCTCAAACATTTTTTTATTTCATGCATAATTTTAAAGAATTTTTTCAGATTTTTTGATTCGGGTTAAGATATGTTAGCTTTGAAAAACCGCAAAAAAAATTGAAATAAAAAAAATCTGAAAAGATTTTCCGGTACTTTTGGAGTTGATCCTATCATATAAAAAAATGTTCGACCAAATCCGAGAGGTCGAGGGTCCGACCCAGGTCGAAACGGTATGTAATAATGACCCATATATAACCTTTTGTAAACAAAATATACCTCAAATTATTTTATTTCTTCTGCTTTTATTAGAAAACGATATCATCTTTTTATAGAAGCTAAAAATAATTGTTGAACACTGCTTGCTACCGATTGAGTCAATCATATGATCAATTACTCATGGAATCAAATGATGGATGTTTGATGTAATGATATAAGGGCTGTTCTTCCATAAATCGATAATAAGGTTATGATGGGGCCGAAATAATTTTTTTCTAAACCTCGTGCTACACATAAAATATATTTTTCTTGATCCCCTAGCCGAAAGTACGGTTTTCCCGACCGCATTTCACTCCAGAAACAATGCACTGAGAGAAAAATCTGTTAATATTAAAAATAATATAGTTGGACTGACGATAATCCACCCATAAACTATAATCCCCAGAAGAAAAGTCTATATTTTATGGTTATAGCAAATATAAGGAAATAGTTAGATCAACCACTAATATAATTCCCAGGAGGAACGTCTATATTTTATGGTTATAAAAAGTATAATTATGGTAGCAGTTATTAAAATGATAATAGTTTCAAAAACTATTCTAATATCTTCAAATATGCCGTTTTGTTGCATATACGATTTCAACGTTTGTTTCCAACAACCTTACAAGTATCGTTTGTTGAACCATATTATCATCGCTTCAACCATGAAACATTGCAAGCCTTCCTATATTCGTTTTACCATGTAAAATCGTTAAATAAAAGATATGATTTTCTCTCAGTGTGACTGTTGTGGCTTGGTCGAATTACACAGTGCGCTCTAGCGAGCCACGAGTTATTTGTGGCTCAGTAGTACTGCTAAATTCACTACAGCGCTTGTTCAATTGATCAGTACGTAACCTTAAATTTTGATCATATTCACATTATGAACGTTTGATGTTAATCCTGCCAATAATAATATAATATCTATAATTCTAATACCCGCCCCGACCAACATAAGCCTTTGCTTCGCTTTGGAATGCGTTACACTTAACGAGATGACCGAGAGGGCGCGCTGACGTCGGCCATAGTTGAAAGGCCGTTAATTCATAAACTAAAATTAATTATCTACCGTACTTTCGGCTGGGGCCAAAAAAAATAGTTTACGACTCACAGCCCGAATGCTGGATAACCTGGCGTATGTGATATAAATGTCACATACATAATTACATACGCCAGGAACTTTAACTTTCCGGCTTAGGGTTGTAAGATACCATTTTCCATTTATTTTTATGTGTCTCTAACCTTTGCAAGTATTTACAAAGTTTATGCATTGATGCGAATGATTTGAATCTGGCTTCGAGCGATTTGTTGGAAGATGTTTTCAAACGTGTAATACAGAACTACGATGTACATATAAATATATAGTATACATAGAATATAAATCGATTTCTCTCCGCGATCTTCGAGAGGGAGCGTGCAATGCTCGTCGTGTCACGCCCCTAAATGACGAACCCAAACGGGGCTCTGCACTGCTGTTATACTCTCCGTTGCACTCTTTCTCTCTTCTTCGCTCGTCTTTGATGAGGCGTGGCGAACGATCGCAGCGTCACTTCCGGTCCCGGTTCGCTAAGACGCTCCGCTTCGAGGCTCGAGATATGCGAATAGAGAACAAGAGTTCACCTCCCTAGATTGTCTCGTACGCTCGTATCAATTATTCTCGCTCGTATTTTGATTCGTCATAATGTTTTCTTCTTATCCGTAACCCTAACAAGATACAATGTCAAATCTAATTAAATTGAATCTGTAGAAATCTAAATCAAAACAATTAGGTCAATATTACCGATTAACTGTTTCATCATATTTCAAGTGCCTTATATTTTAAGTCATTGACGATTCAAGTTTATTTGCTCACAAAATATGGTGAAAAATGCACCACTAAAAAATAAGATTGCTGAATTGTTCATTTCATCCACTTAATGAAAATATATAATTAAATGGAATTTGTCCATTTGTCAAATTTTTTCCGAGTATCCTTGCACTAATATTCGTGTATCATCTCAAATCTATTGAAAAAAAAAAACGATTCGAAAAATTCTACGATATTGAATAACTCTAATGCAACTAAGCAAGTTCAGATTTATTCCTGACTGCTTAAACACGAATCAAACGATTTCGGACAAAAAATTACCATGGCTAAAGCGGACATAAAACTCTTGGGAATGTATAGGGAGTTGTTTTCCTGATTGCTTTCTACCACCGATTACCTAACAAACAATCATAGACAATTTTAATGAGTTCAATATGTGTACCTAATCACTGTTTGTCTTTATCAGAATCCTAATCCGTGTTGTATGCAAAAAAACGTTGCCCGCAGCAAAGATATTGTGTTGAACCACCGCGTATAAATTTATAAAAATCACTCTGCGGAGTCAACAATATTTTTTAACGTCGGCAAATGCGTTTTAGTGAAGTTACATTTTTCTCGCTGTTCAATGTGCTCCTTAAAAAAAAGTGACAATACAATCCACATTACAATTGGTCACGCATCGTCATATGAACGAAGAAAGAAAATTCAGCTCGTAGAGTTCTCCGAGGGAAAGCGTGTGTTTGAAAGTACTGCAGTAAATTCTGCATTAAAAATGTTTGTCATCATTCCGCTTTCGTATCTGACGCCGGGTAGTATATTCTAAGGGGACCAAGAGTGAGAGAGAGCGAGATAAAGAGAAAGATTGACAAAGAGCGGGCGAGAAGGTCGAAGGTGGAGTAGACCTACATGTGTCTATAGGCGAGAGCTATGTTCCCTCGCGTGCGCCAGCGACGCACGGGTTTCATCGTCCTCCACAGCGTTTGTAACGTGAAGCCACACGCCAGTCTGCAACAGGTACTTGGATGTACGCTGTTGAGGTCGCGAGACAAGTCATCGAGGAGAGCACCGACGAGTACAACGTCGAGAGAATAACCCAAGTGTACATACAACAACACTGCCATAAGCCACCAAGTATATACATCCAGGAGCGCGAGCAAGGAGGCGGCAGGTTCGCGAGCAAAGAGGCGGCAGGTTCGCGGTGTAACTCGGCACTCAGGATATTTCGTCATTTCCTGCTTCTCACGCGATACAATCTAAATTAACTATGTTCGCCGCTTGGCTAGGGGCCTCCTCCCTCGCTCGTACCTCTCTGAGCAGTTCTCCCTTCTTTTCTGTCTCTCTCTCACTCCCACACGACGTCTCAGAAAATTTCTTATTTCCTAGCGAGGGCACTGCTTCGTGCCGAGCGTTCGGGCTACGAGCTCTCCCTCGATGGTTGCTGCTGCTGCTGCTGCTGCTGCTGCTGCTGGTATTGCCACTGCGTTGCATGCGTTGTCGGCGGTGGTGCTGCGCGCTAGTCCAAGTGTCTTCTCGGCTCGGCCCCTGAGACCGCTCCTGCTCGCCGTCAATTCACTCCGCAACGCCGGATCTGCAACGATTCCACTACTTCATACTATGTGCTTTCATAATGCTCCGGTTTTAGAAAAAACGGTTCCGCCCCCTCGACACAATATGTGTTACTTTTTTGAAAAAAATGTCAAACAAACTTCATTGATTCTAGCATAATCCGCTTACGGGCTGCCAAAAACAAGCATTGGATTAATTTTACTGCTCATCCCTGCAACTTCATATGAGATCGAAACAGTAATTCCATCATCTGGAAAACAAGATTTTATGGTTTCTATGGTCAATAGGATTGTCAAAATAAGAAGAAGAGTTCAGGGGCTTGAGTAACCTACAAAAAGTTATGAGGAAAAAATTCTGTAAATAATACCTCCCTTAAAAAATGTACATTTCAACCTCATCAAGTGCACACCAAGCATTATAATTTTGCAATTTTGTAAAGACATACAGTGTCTCTCAGTGTCTCAATGAGGCGTAAATGTAAGATTTAAAAAAAAAGGGTATTGTCTAAAGAATTTTTTTCTTATGATTTTCTTTAGGTGACTCGAGTCTTTTAATTTAAAAAAACTCTTGGTTTTAATAGCCCGCAAGCAAATTGTTTTAGAGTCGATGAGGCGTTTTTATTTAGTTGAATTCAATAGTAAAGATGGCTTTGTCTATTACCGGCTTTATAGAGAAAATAATCGGTAACGAATTGTTTGCTGCCAAGGCTAATTTCCACCGGCAACAAAAAAATGGTCTTTCGTATTCATTTCTTACACAACAAAGAATACTTCCTTTTCATTTTATAAAAAAAGAACGCGTATTGACAGCTTTGTGAAAAAAAATTACCTTTCACATCAGTTAAAAATCATTTTCTCGCTGCTGTCATGAAAATGCAGTGCCTAAAATGAAACCAACACTTGGTGGACTCTTGGAAAAGCAATTTTTTATCCACGGGCTGAAAGTGATAAATAATAAGAACAGCATTTTTGCCATTCTATAATTATAATCTCTCAAAACACAACAAAAAGGCATTGATTTTATTAACATCGAAATTTTTACTATCAACAGCATTGTAAAATTATATATATATTATATATAATCTGCAATCGTATTTTACAGTAAAAGGGTCCTGGTATTCTTATTTATTTAAAAGTATCGAAAAAAAACATTTGTTATAATAAGTACAATATTTTCACAATCCCTCAAATAACGAAAATGTGAAATTCTACCTCGCATAAAAATGTAGTTTGCACTAGTTTCAGAATTTATGCTTATTCTATCATCATTGTTCCTCAAAACTAAAGGGAATAGTGTTACGCTGTGATTATATTCCTGTAAGTAGTTACACCGACATAAGTATATTCTCGTACATTACAATGTGTTCGTGTGAATTTCACGATATTCTCGTCAAGCTTAGTATAAGTGGAAACATTTTAGGCATTCGACTTTCTCTCACTTGAAGAACGGAAGTGCTCCGGTAGTCATCGCGTTTACATTAGTTTCATTATTATTATTATTATTATTATCATTATTACTGTCTTCGTTTTGAGTAGTGATATTATACAGGCGCACCTGTTGAGTAAACGGGGCATTTTAATGAATTCACTTCTCTTCGTATGTTTTTTTATACCCCCCTACCTTATCGTGTATGGAGCCATCATCGGATTCTCGCCTTCACTAATCAGATAGTTTACCTCTATACTTATCTGCCGGGTAATAACTCTTGCTTCGAAAGAACGGTATCGTTTTCTAGTTGGATTCAGTGGTTCAATCAAACGTGGTTGAAACTGTGTATTTATTACTTTTTTGTACACCAATGAATCGACGGTTTTTTATTTTTCAACTTCATTTCCATACATGTATAATTTCATAATAAAATATTTTACCAATAAAACACAATCCTTCATTTTTATCTCTTTTTTTCTGAGCGAAAAGATATTATATGCAGCCTCCATACTAACTCGACCTGGGTCTGACCCTCGACCTCTTTGATTTTAATCCCGATGTTTTGTATTATTGTTTTATCTCTAAGCAGTAACCACAATTTTTAATAGAATTCTTACACTTTTCATACTTATGATTGCTTATAACGAAAATGTTGGAGGCCTTTTCTTAATATTTAACAGAATTCTTATAAGTCCTGTATCAGATATTAATTTTCTTAAGCTTAGGCCCAAGTGGGCCGCACCTCGCTTTTATTTTTGGCCAATTTTTGTTCAAAACGAATATTGAAAAATATTAGACGCGTACGAATCTTTTTAATGCAAGTTAATGCTTGAACATGTCTATATGCAGCAGGACTTTGGAGAATTTTTTTAGATTTTTTTAATGCAATTTTTTTTCGAAATAACCGATTAAATTGAATGACCCGTACGCTTTCAAAACGTCAACCGAATTTTAATTTAAATAGAAGACATATCGAATATGGTTTATGGTTTAAAATTACTTATTTCGAATTCACGATTTTTGCGAATTTTGACAGATCTTTAAATCATGGCCAATATGTTTGTTTTACATAATTAGAAGAATTCAAATGAAAAATAAAAAAATAAAATTTCCTTCGATCTGCTCTGTAAAAATCTTGAAAAATCCTCTGAAGTCTGTGTTATGTAGAAATTTCCAAGCAATAGCCTGTGGTGAAAGGAATTTTACCCCCCGTACTTTTTCTAATTTCTGAATTGAAAAAAAAAAAAACATGGCCTTTAATATTTGTGCTATAAACAATCATAAGTATAAAAAATTTGTAAAAAAAATCTAACGAAATATGAGGTTGCTGCTTAGAGATAAAAAAATAACATAAAAATTCGGGGATGAAATCGAACAGGTCCCATATGCATTGAATTTAAAACGATTTTCTAAGAATTGACCGCACGTGGGGTTTAAATTGAAAATAAAGTTTATGTTTTGAAGAATTTAATTCATTTTATTAATTCTTAAGCTAACTTTTTTTATATTGTAACTTGAGTTTTATGATAATTCAAGTTTTATTACAATTGTATTTAGGATTATATAATGACAAAATATTTTCGAGCAGCTCTTTCGATATTTTTCATTTGAAACGTTTCTCTAAAAAATGAAACGCACTCGGTGTTGAAATTGAAGAAAAACATTGTGCATTGAATCGTTCAGTTTAGTTAATTAATTAATTGAACTTATTCTAATTAACTAATAAGCTAATTGTTTTTATGTCGTATTTCAAATTCTATGCAAATTCTTACAATCGTATTCAGCATCATGGAAATTAAAATACATTATTCACAGCTACATTAACTTGTAATTGTTTGAATCGCTTTTCTAACTCACTTTCTAACTCAAATTTAATGCAGACTTTCTACTTAAAATGAAAATTCCTATATGCCTCCCTTATTTCCACAATTTTTCGTAGATTTGATCACATTGAATCCACCAAATATAGTTTACACATTTTTATTAGGAAGACGTTAGTTAAATTTCCAAATCTTTCATTGTTCCCGTATTTCCCCAATTCTTCGCAAACTCGATTTAATTAGAAATCGCCTATTTACCTAATATAATTCACACGAATTCATTCATTAGCAAGGCGTTGGCTTGCAACACTGTCACGCGTACGTTGTAAGGGCATCTGCGATTCTATGCCACATAATTCAGCTACGGGGTACAACAAGAAATATGCTGAGATTTCAATTCCCCATGTTTTCGACATCAATGGGTGAAATAAACATTTTATTGAATCGAGGCGAAGATCGCTCGTTTAATTTGTTGTTAGCCCGCGAGATACGGGCTGCAATTGCTGTACGTTATGGTGGTTAGCTATGGTACGATGCAGTCGCAACTCTCGACGCTCATTCCCAGTTTGCATTCGTGAGTTTCGCGCGCGGCAACTAATGCTATATAGGCAAATACACTAGTCGTTTGACTATGCAAAACTCGTGCAACCAACAGTGTACACCATGCCTGACGAGTGATTTTCAAGATTATTTCTGTCTACCTCTTTCTATTTGCCGTATAGCTATCGCTCGACTCCAGCTGTATTTTATTGCCCAGTCGTAGATCGACGACAGATCCGAGATTTATTGCCAACTCGACCGCCTCTACATACACATACACCGCTATATTCGTACATACACAAGTATATGGTCCTTATACCAACGTCTTGTCGCAAATTTATTCATAGTATGATTCACTGACGGTTATTATACGTGTACGACTTTGTTAATATTTTGTAATATTTTTCAAATTCCCAGTTGCAGTCAGAGAAATTGGAGAAAATAGAGAAATTACTTATTGAGGTAATTACTACAAGTTTATGGTCTATGCAACTATTTTTTATCTCTTTCAATTTACCTGTGGATTTAATTCTGAGTGATTATTGGCTGACCATGAATATGAAAGATTTTTTTATGAATCTTTTTATAAATTATAACGATAATACAAAATAAGGGAAACTAATACGTTTTTGTGGTTGAAATAAAATATTTCGATTGTTCAGCGAATTTGATCCAAATTCGTTTACAGCCGAGCAAAATGAATTGACATAGCGTCTGAAAAAAATTAATAAAATTTTCAAGTAAGTGGTATTGTAATTTATATTAAAGGGCCTGAGTATCCTAAAAAAAGACAATGGAAAAAAGTTTTTGTAAATATCCGTCTTTCAAAAAATCCCATATGTAATTCTCATCCAATGCACAGCAAGCGTTATAATTATACGATTTTGCAGCATACCAGTGCATCAAATTGGTGTGAGGGAAAAAGTAAAATTTTTTACTTGTAGTTGCTTTTAGATCAAACCAATGAACAGATTTTAGTATTCAATGCCTTATTTCATCTGTCGATGAGAACATTTTAGAATGAGTGTAAAACTTTCTATTCGGGGTCTTTTTGACGAAGCTATATGATTTCAAATGTGTAAATAAATAATTCTCTATTAGAAACACAGTAAATAATGGACAAAAGTAAATTCAATTTCCACTGCATCGAGGATTTCCGAATGTCGTTGTCATGAATGATAATTTTTTTTTTTTTAATTAGACAGTATTTAGTTGTGTTTCATCGTTGAAAAAAATTATACAGAATTTCTTCACGATTTAATCATAAAAGTCTAAATCCAGGAAGCCATAATCAATAGATATACTTCCTTATAGAGGTCGCTTCGTAAGAAACGAAAAATAATAAGGAAGCAATTTGGAAAGTTCTACTTTGCAGCTTTTTGTCAGTGGTCCAATCACGTACCAGACAGTTATCGTCGTTGACCTTTTCAAACGGTGGACCACCGAGTTGCCACCTGAACAACGCCATCGCTCACGCGGGATCAGCGAGAGAACTGGGTTCGATTATCGGAATTCGTGGCTTCGCAACGCGGAACCAGAAGAGAATAAGCGACACAATTATTGGCAGTTAGAACAGAGAACGCGTTACAGTTTTTGGCACATCCGTGTTTCTATCTGTCCCACGCGGTTCGAAGCAGCGACGTATAAGAGTTGTGAAATAGCCAACAATAGTAGTTATATATTGGTTACCCTTCAAGAGTTTCGGCGAGTCATCCGCGGGACCTGCGCGAGTCTCGCGTACAGTATGTATTCTCGGTAGTAGTTCGGTTCTTTTGATTTTTCGAGAGTCATCATGATCCCGATCGTCATCGACTTATCGCACGATCGAAGACGTACACGAGGCTAATGAAATTTGTGGCTATAATAAACACACTAATACAAACTGTGCATAACGCATTACGATCTCGATCGCAACTGCGTATACTCCACCTCTTGCTATCGACTTCATTAAAAACATTTTGATCTCTATCTTTGTAATTGATCACGCTAAGAAAGCTTCCACTATTATTTTGAATCAATCCTTCACCTTGTTGATTCTTGAATATACATACAATTAAAGTTAAACTACAATTTCGGACGGTTGAATTAAACATGGAAAAAAAAAATGAATCTACCACTCAATTCAATGTGAAAAAATTGTTGTAGTTTCTATCGGTTGGATATTTTTTATGTATTGTATTCATTATATTAAGATAATTATGTTTGTTTTTGTTAAAGTGAACTTTTGTATCAAACTATTTTTGTAGTCGATCATGATAAGGAAGGCTGCGCCATTGTTTAAATTGAAATCTTCACTTTGTTGATTTAAAAATAATGTAGACGGTTAAAGTAGAACAAAAATTCCGGACAGTAAAATTTGAACGAATATAACATGCAACGATTTCTGTATTTAAGACTGGTGAAATTATTCAGAAAACAACGTATTTTATATTGTTTGAATAGTTTTTATGTGTAGTTTCCATTATATTAATATCATTATGTTTGCTTCGTTTAGGTTTGGGGAGAACTTTTCAAGGTTCGCTAAACTATTAAGTTATAATATGTTCGTGTTCTTTTGCAAGTCGACGTGTCTTTGGTCCAACTGAGTGCATTGCTCCTGCTTTTACCGAGCAAATTAAGAACCAGGAACGATCGACTCCAGCGATGATATCAATACTGCCATAGCGGTTTTCTGAACTAACGAACCAGACCTATACGAATGCGAAACTTTATATCCATTTATATTTGTTTCGGTAGATACTAGATACCAAACACACAGCTCATGTTATTATAACATGTGATATGCATTTTTAGAATTCATATAGAGAATTTTTCTTGGTTATCAACAGAAAAGTTATTAGTATCATAATCAGTGAGAAATTTCCGATCGGGCAGGTTCTTAAAATACAGCAGAAGTCATTTTTTCTACAAATTCGAACCCACTGATTATACAATAAAACAATTAAGAACAATAAAATTTTTATAATCATTAGGATTATCCAATGCTCAATTCTTCAAATTTTTTTTTCGATTAATGTCTAATCAGATAACAAAAATCCTGGCAAATCATTTTTATTATTTCTAGAATAATAATAATTTTTTTTAAAATTGGTTTCTCTCCGTATGCCTTCTTCATTGTGAACCCCCGTCGAGTGTTGTCCGCAGCCACTTATCCTAATGCACCACTGTATCGTATTTGCACGAGGGCATAGGGAAACTGCGGAAAACCTGGCCGATACAGACGGCTTCATTTTTACTGAGTTCCTACTGTATGAGGATACATTAGAAACTCAGAAAAACTGCTTCCCGCTCAGCAGTTGGCGCGCAAACCAGTGCCCGGCTAAGCGGTCACCCATCCAAGTTATGACCGCATGTAATGCTGCTTAACTCTGGAGACCGCCGAACCCACACACCGCGCGTCCACTGCTGTCGGTTAGAATAATAATTTGTTTTTAATACTTGGCATCGCGACGTTACCGCGTCTCTTGATTAAACTTACAAACCCTGGTATTCAGTAATAATTTATTTATGCATAGTAATTTCATAAAAGCAATTCCACCGATATTCGGCAAACAACATGTTTTTCTTCAAAAAAATTCAAAAACTACTGTATTGTTATTGTAAAACATTTATGAAATTTCAATACCATAAAATAGAGAAAGTTACCATCGGTGGACCAAAAAAGGTATTATTGATACTTTTTTTCCGAAAATTTGTGTTAAATTTGAGCTAACATTTCCCACACGAATCTGTATTAATTTCGTTGTTGTGGGCCATAAAATTCCACGCATTGCCATCAGAAATGTATGTACAATAAAACTGTCTAAGATAGAACCGTTTCAGTGAAAAATAACAAAAATTGTAATATCTCATCAGATTTTTATTTTATCGGATTGAAATTCGAATTGAATTCGGATTGGAAAAAAGTTTTTTGGAACTTTTGGTCGAAATGAAAAAATGTTGTGACTGAATTTCGGTGGAACCGTTCATGTGCAAAAACAGCAATGGTACAACTGGCTTAGCCACTGAAAGCTCAGTGGGTTAATTCCGATTCTCGTTACGCGAGTGGAGGTAATCAAAGCAAATTTCATAAAGCGCGACTCGACTGTTGAAATTCTATTGATTCAGTCAATCAAATATACTCTCTCGTTAAAATTTAATTAACATACTAACTGGACAGGAAATTAATTTTGCGAACAATTTTTTTATCCAAATGCGACTGTAATAATAACCAAAGATACTAACAATCCATATATTGCATAGTATCACCATTATGTATGTATTAATATTAATTTCATCCTATATTAAAAAGTTCATGGATGATAAATGCGAAATTCATCGTTAGCGATTTATTCATAATCTGATTCGTTGGTGGTGTCGTCAGATGCACTGAGATAAGGATCAAGTTCATGCATTGAATTTATTCGTTTATGTCAGATGTCAAAAGTGACGTAAAGAGACTCGGGCGCTTTTATACAAAAAACAGCGATGGTGCGGCTCAATCTCGATTCCCGTTGCGCGAATATAGACACGATTCAAACAAATTAGCAGGGGAGCTGATACTGAAATCCATTGAAGTATTTCACGGCGAGCGAATGGACTGTTTGTATAGATAAAATCTTCAATGCTGCTGAACCCAAAATTCAATTAATAAATCCTGTCCTCCTATGAAGATTTAACTGAAATACGAAATAACTTTTGCAATATTGTAATAAACTTTGATAGTAACCAAAGATACTAATCTGTTTATTGCATAGTTTAACCAATAATCAATGTATGCATAGTACATTCATATAGAAAAACGGCGATGGTGCAACGAGTGGTCAGTGGCTGGATCTTGATTCTCGTTGCGCGAGTGGAGGCGATTCAAACAAATTAACAAGGGAGCTGAGAGGCGATGGAAGCGTTGCACAGATAGCGAGGTCCGCGAGAGCACCGCGTACTCCCGCTTTACCGCTGGCTCCACCTCCCGCGGCTGCTCCTCGTGGAGCCGGGGCATCCGCCACAAGGAGAGATCATTTTTCTCGTGTATTTGCAAACTGAATAATAAATACGCGGATACGCGAAGAGCCGCGCGTTCCGCCTTCACGCAGCTCGCTCTACGCGCGGATTGGTTACATTGGCCACGAGGGGACGGCGATATTCGCGTTCGCTTTGCCGCTGCTGCTCCTGCTATCTTCTTTCCTCTGGCGTTGCACGCTTACCGCCACCACCGCGGTCTTCGTCTTCTTGTCGTCGTCGTTGTCATTGTCGTTGTCGTTGTCGTTGTCGTCGTCGTCGTCGACCTCGTCGTCCTCGTTGTGGACCTACTTTATACTTGCGCCGCTTCACCGCCACACCACGATTCCGCGATGCTTCTTACCGTCCAAACTACGTGCATACTCTTATAGTCGCGCTATAGCTACGCATTTACGTACGGAAAAGAACATCGATTCACTTCTCGCAGTTTCCTCAATGAGTCGTTCGAAAATTCCAATGGACACTGTTTCTCTATGTCGTCTCATTTTAGTTGATAATTTAATAATTCATTTCCACACTAGAGAGAGGAAAAGATATTCTCTCGAGTGCTCAATCAAATCTCAGTCAGTACGCCGTCAGAAAACTAGATTTTTCGCAGAAAGTGCAAAAAACCTCTTCTTGGGAGAGGAGACCTAAAAAGTTATTTACACACAACTTGTCACGTTGAGTGAATAAGGAATACATTTTGAGGCAGTTTGAGTGATACATTTTTATCATACATGCATGCAAAAGAAATGAAAAGAAGTCCCGAGAGAATAGCAGAAAATAATAAATTTCGAAAAAATCTTACGTTCCGGAAGATGGGTACACATAAATTCTCAAAACTCTCTTTTTCCTAGTTTTCAAATGTTTCCACTTATTCGATTTTTCTAAAGGTAAAAAGAAGTATTTAACTGCCTTTAACCCATCATCCATCGAGCTGAAAGAATGATTTGCAAAAAAATATCTCAAAAACCCGGTGACCTGAAATCTTTAAAAAAATTCATAAAATTTTAGGCATGCAGTAGAAATATTGAATTTTTATAAACGCGGTCTCGAGTTAAATTCTACAAATATAATTTGCATGTAGTTAGGCTGACTTTACGCCGCGGAGACGTGCTTATTTTCTAGTAAAATCAGCACAGCTGCACTTCAAGACCTTAATTAAATATTAACCGATGCCTGACAACTGGGGAGCGTTGACTTAATAACGCGTCGCGAATTAAATGAATAAATACAAATTACGCTCGGCAACGACCCGTGGAATATAAGAAAACATTCCACCCGCGCGCTTGTTGCAGTATGCGCTTCGAATACTTACTACTTTGCTCACTTTTATATCCCCATCTCGACGGACGCATTATTTCGATCCTAATATTCATCGAGTTATGCACTGCACGTATTCCATATAATAGAGAGATATGACACACGACTGAATACACGGCGGTGCATCTTATCGCAAGATTATTAAACGCGAAGTTTACCGATTATCGTTTCGTTAATTAACCCTCGGCAGTCTCCCACGCACGAATACCAGAATTCATTTTTCAAACAAACGATCGATTATTTATCGTGAAATTTAGTGATTGTCGTTTCTTTTATTAAACCTTTAAGATGTTCATTTTTCTTTGGGTGTCTCAATACTGGTCTGTATACCGACTATGCCTCGAAGGATTAACACCCGATCACACGAATCCATTTTTCAAACTCACGATCGACTTATTTATTGTGAAATTTACCAATTCTTTAACAACGTTTGAATTTTGGTCGCGTAAAAAAAATGGGAATACATTTTACATCGAACAACGATCAATTATTTATCGCGCAACTGACTACCGTTCATTTCAACAAGACTCTATTTTTGGCCGCGTAAAATACTAGAAAGCATGTTTCGAACAAAAGATTAATTGTTTACTGTGAAAATCACCTTTTTATTTTTTTAACTCTCGATCATCCGTCACACGAAAATACGGGAATTATGCATTTCCAATTTTCGATTCACCGATTAAAGTGGATATAAAGACGCGACAAATATGACGAAATAAAAAATTTATCTGACTACGATCCTTTATATTGAAAATTCGGCAAAAATTTTTGGCGACTTCGAAATTCTAACTTATATACACAATCAGGTGATTCAAAAACACTTGTAGTGCGTTTCATCAATAACGACAATCGAAAAGAATAAAAAAATTCTTTTTTCGGCAAGAATATAACACAGTATGCTAGTTTTGGTTCAGGCTGTTGTTCAGACAGTACGAAGCGCAAGTGTCGGGAAAATATGACCTCAGTACTCAACTGCACATCAGGCTGATACTGATGAAGTTTGATCGCCGACATTAAGACGAGCTTAAGCCTAGACCACCCCCAGTACATAGACAACTCTCGGCGGACTGCCGTCTATGTCAACTTAGAAGTACTTGCCACCAGACCTGACGCAGTATGGGGTCAGAAGTTAATTAGGACTGTGAAAGGACTGCCTCACGGTACTTGGCAGACAATAACAGTTTTGTGACAATTGTCATCACAAGACACGCCCACTACTATGGCGTTGTTGGCCGTGCGATGGTATTACGTCTGGAGTAACTTTAAATTATTGCCCTGATTTTGACCTTAGCTACGGCTAATTAGTCTAGGATTTGGGCTAAAAACGGTTAGACTTTATTGAACAATTTGTGCAAATTTTTTTCTTTACGATAGAAATCAAATCGTGGATCAGTTACAGGAATATACTTTGATTTAAGGAAATTGATAGTATAATCGACTCTAATGAGTTTACAGGTAGAAGACGGGGTGGAGTAAATGTTGCGTGAGTTCAAATAATTTACTGTTAAATACCCGTGTGAATGGTTTTTCGAATAACCGTTTAACTCAGCGTTAAGTTTCCTTAGGAAGTGTTTCCTACCACCGGAGTGAGATTTATCCATTTAAATTAATATCGAATTTGAGAATTTGCTGGAGCTAGTGCGAGTGTGTGTTTACAAACCTCTGAGTTTGGAGAAATCGCGTCGGTCCGGGCAAAACTCCGTACTCTTCAGTTTATTGAGACCTTAGTGAGAAATCGCGGTGATCCGCGCCAGACTCAGTCTCTGTGTAAATAAGAGCTCGCGGTGGTCCGCGCGAAACTCTAACCATTGCGTAGGGTCTTTGAAAGGACTTAGAGAAATCGCGGTGATCCGCGCCAAACTCCAGTCGATTCAAGGATAAGGAATTCGAGGAATTCTTTTAAGTCCAACATTGAGCTTACCAAACTTTATTTTACTCGGTGAACAAACTTTTTCTGAAGATGTAGATTGTTGGTTAAAAAATATAAACTGACTATTATATTCTTACTGACTAACAACTTTCCTTAGTTTTGGAGATGTTGCCCGGTGATTTTACGTTTTGAGACTGCTCTAAAATACAAAAATTGAGTCCTTATATACTAATGCCTAATACCTAATCCAGTGTTACGCAGGATTATGAGAGGGCAGTTTCTTTAGACTCTAATTGGCCGGAAAACTCCCGTCTCCCACCTTTGACTTCTTAGAAAAGGGATTTTCTTATCTTAAGGCTAGCGAGTCATTTCTAGGATTAAGAGAGTGTGGGATTCTGGCCTCTGGTTGGTCGAAGGTTACCATCTCCTTGATGGATGGATGGATGGTCACCACTTCCTTGGGTTTGCGTTGAGCTTCCCCTAGTTTGCGGACTAGCGGGCGGCCTCACACCCTTAGTATGCTACGACTTTTCCTATTTTCCTTACTTATCGACTACCGACTGTAGGGCCATTTCCCTAATTTTCCTATTTGTCGACCACCGACTGCAGGGCCCTTTTCTTGAGGCATGCAGCAGTGTTCGGAGGGTTGTCTACTTTTGGCGTAATGGTACGTCATGACGTAACGATGGCTACAATGTAAAGCCAGTACTTAAGGCAAGTGCCGTGGCCAAGCCATCCCAGTACTCAGCTGGATGACAGGCTGGTACTTCAAAAATTAGTTTGCCGACAATAAGACGAGTTGTGGGTTAGTTTGCGCTCAGCACTTCGACGATGCTTGACAGTGTTTAAAAACCATTTTCACCAGTATTTGATCGCGTATTGCGTCAGCAATACAGTGCGGTGTCAACCGGTAACCACAACGATTTCCTCGCAGGTACTATGATAATTGTTGTCATAAGCCGCGCTGAATACCTTGGCAACTGTCGGCCGGGCGTCAACATGTAGCACCGGGAGTATTTAGCACAGGTGTCGTGACAGTATCATTTCAGTATTCAGCCGGATATCAGGCTGGTACTCCTAAAGTTTGTTCGTCGACAATAAGACAAGTTGTGGCTTAGGCCACGCTCAGTACTTCGACGAGTCTTGGCTGAGTACCATATATTTTTACTTGGAAGTACTGGCTGTCAAATTAGTATGACCTAGTATGGAACCACTGATTTATCGGTACTGTGACAGCGCTGCCTAGCTTGTTTCAGTACTGGACCGTGTTAGTAACCTTGGCAGTATACTGTAATTCTCACATGGGAGTTTGTGTTATTATAACTTTAGTTCTAATGAGCCAAATCATTCTCACAGTTGACCAACATTTGACGGGAAAACAAACAACATCGTTACTGACTCACTATAGTGACAGTTAATATATAGTGAATTAGCAATTCTGACCACAGTGATGAATAAACCACGCGTGATATTTGGTACTGAAAAAACGGTCGTATCACGACGAATATCACGTTCCCCCATTCTAAAGCTTCTGGAGCGTTGGAGCTTTTGATCTGGTGTCCCCGATTGTTGTGAAATGTTACAGACGAAATCACGGCTTGAATCAGGGCTCGACAAATTATAGGGCCGTGAGTTCACCAGTGCTATCGACCATGATTATAAGAAAAATCACAACAAGGTAAATACAAGCAACATAAAAACTGCCGTGATTTCAGTCATGATTTTGCGAATTACCATGGCACTGTAAATTTCGTCAAGCCGTGAACGGAAATAAATGCTTGGTTAGAAAACAAAGTGATTGATTATATACATGCCAGCCGATTAATTGGTTAGGACAACCAAGTTATTGGTCAGCGCCACCAAGCTCATTGTATCACAACCAATAACTTGGTCGGCATAACCAACACTTTGATTGGTCTAACCAATAAATCGGCTGGCCCGTATATAACCAAGCGCTTGGTTGATCCAACTAAGCCTTTTTTCCGTTCTTTATTGCAGAATCACGGTTCGCAACCTCAAAAGCTCAAACGGTATGAGTGGTCCGTGATTGCTGTCGTGATACTACCATGACTTTCGGTGTCGAAGTCACGCGTGATTATCACTGAGATAACTGGCGTCAATTCTGGCCGTAGTTCATTCTGCTAGGATACACTGAAAAAAATAAGTACTTGTGAGAACCATATCCAGCATATGCTGTACCACGAATTAATTGGTTATGGAAAAATAGTCTGTGAAACCAACGAGTTAGTTCCGGTAACCAATCGTTGTGCTGTTTTTACTAACAGCTCGTATGGGACCAATGATTAGTTCCCATAACCAACTAGTAGTTGACGCTATATGAACTCTTTCGAGTGGTTGTCGGAACTCATCTATTGGTCTCTTCAACTACTTTTTTTTCAGTGTATAGGACGAAAAACGGCTACTTACGTTTTATGGTGGCCCAAAACAGAAAATTTTAAAAAATTCTTTATTCAAACTAGCAAAAGTCAATTTTTTCACATTAATATACACCTTTTTACACAGAATTCACCGGCAAAATTTTTTGATCTCGTGTTAATTTGGTTAATTAAAGTTTTAAGGTTAATTTGCTCGCGCCAATCTTCTGCACAGTTTACTGTGTGGTCATCACCTCCAGTTTAAGCCTTGGGCTGTACGGAAAAATGCCATTCTCGAAAATAAGAAATAAGATTACAAGAAAAGATTATACACTTGCGAGTATACAATTGCGAGCATCACACAGTCAGCCAATAGAAAACGCTAAGAAAAGACGATTAGCGAAATGACGTCTCCCCTAGCCATCTTAACAACCACCGTTTTACCGTAAAAACGACCGGGTGGTCTTTTGCAAAAAAAAAAAAAGGAAAGTTAGGCGTAACAACCGTTAAAACGACTGCCCTAAAAAATGTGATGCGGTTGTTTTTTCGATTTACCATGGAAAACCAAAAAACGACCGAATAACATTTTTCGGGTGATTGTTTCCGCGGAAGTTATGACCGACTCCCGGTTTATTTTTCGCAAAAAACCACCAGGTTCTTTACAGGTGGTTTTCACGGTGAATCAGCTAGAAGCGACCGTCGTCAAAATCGCTAGGGTCGCACCTTCGTTTTGGTTACGTGTTTTCGACGATAGAAACTCGCGCTGACTTTCCCACTAATCAAACGGTTCATGCCATCGCGCACAATGTCTAAATGTCACTGTGTGACGAGGTACATTGCCCAAAGATGTGCAATCTTTGTTGTTCTTCAAGAATCAATAGCTTCGTTATGTTTACTCTCAACATGGCGTCATGATCAGGTAAGGATCTCCAAACCGGTCTTCGAATCAGTTCTCATAATAATCGCTATTTTTCCTCAATTAAGCTGATTTCATGAAAAAATATCGGTTTAGACTCTGAGACATTTTCGAAGTATCTTCGGTTTCAAATCGTTAATGACTGAGAATCTTTTTGTAAAAGAAAATTCCTATAAAATGTGTTACTTTTCAATAAAGACGGTGAATAGTATTTTTCAAAATTACACTTTCTATGTTAGCCCAGGAATCTTTTTTTTTTGTTTTTCTCTGGAAGATGTTAATTTTAGAAGACATTTATAATAAAATCATCTTTCTAATAACCCCTAGTCATATTTACTCAGAACTTTGCAGAATTAGTAGTAGTAGTAGTAGTATCGTGTTATTTCGTAGTATACCGTTGCAGATTTTTACATTTGTCCCATACCAAACATCGATCCCTATATCTACAACTTTTTCAAAGTTAAATTAAAAACGTTCGATAAGTACTAATCTGAATATTAAGTAAGAGTAGCGAGTTTTTTTTTCCTCGCCACCTACTGAGCTCAGCAGTCTAGAAACAATGTGTTCACGGCAACGTTAACTACGGTAAAAAATCAAGGTATTCAGATCAGTCAGACATTGAGCTGGAATTCCTTTTCCATGAGACAATTCGCAACCGGTAGTAAATACTCTACCCTCGCAAATCGTCTGGAGACCTCATCCAATAGTGTCATCGCATTAAAAAAAAAGGAACTTCTAATACCCGCTAATCTAAAAAATCTTAGTACCTCACGCACCTGTAACACAACCTATTCGCTTTAATTCATTTGTGCACGCGAGCGTGTAGTTCGTGTGAAAAAAAAAGAACCCGTTATATCGTCTATTCCCGTGGTGCGTTAAAGTTTGTGCAAGGTCGTTATAAGGCCTCGAAACAATGTAAGTACTGTATACTACGTTAACGGATTATTGAGTTTCTTGTAGAGTATGTATAGTATGCATCGAAATCAATTAATCCGCAAACTCATCCTCCCACGATCTCAAAACCGCACGATCGTTAATTAAGCCCACCGTCTAATCAATCTTTCTGCGCTAGCATCTTTCGCGCACAAATTACCTTCGAAATATATTCCGTTTTGCGTTGTACACTCGAGTTACGCAGCTGCTCGTGAGGGAGAGAAAGGATGCCCATTAGCTCGTACATCTTTGTGTTTTCATGCTCCGTTACTTAGCGAAACTCTTTTCATTTCTTTCCTGCTTATGACTAGAGTATTTATGGATATAGCGTCTCCATAAAATGTAATAACGTCTCGTATTAATACACCACCTTACATAGAGATCATAGAGGGGATAGAGAGACCGCAGAAGTGTTCCTCGCTTCTCTATTCTCCTGTTGCTTACCGTACGTCAACTTGATACTTTTTTTCTTCCGCTCGCGGTCAAGTTTCGAGAAGCGAAGCGTTAAATACTTAACGAAGCGTTAAAGCGGCAATGTACGTTGTTAATAAAATGAATATACATACAAACGTGTAACCATATTGTGGAAGACATTACGCGGTGGAAAATACTTCGTGATGTTGAATAACTCGAGCGTAATATTCCTGAGCTTCGTGATTTTTCGGAGATTTTTTTACAGAAAACTACTTCACAAAAATGTTGTTCATCGGGAGAATTTAAAATGAAATTCGAACACGTTCAAAGATTGCACTCCATTTTTCTTAGAGGCAATTCATATATACATGCTATTCGTCTCAAAGCTCTTTGCGAGGAGTAATCTCGTTGCAATAGGTCATGTATAATTTTTTATACTGTCGCTCTTAATTTTTTCCTGCTTGAAAAATTCTTTGATAATCACATCTATAACATATCTCAATAGTTTTGAGTTGATTAATGAACCACATTTTCCTTATTCCATTGAGTCTCATTTTTTCTTGGCCAATAATGTCATAATAGTAATTTTATATTATGAAAAACATTGTGCGGTTAAAATTGTGCATAACGATGAATCACGCGAGCGTAATGGTCGTGAATTAGTGTTTTAGTGATTTATCTCATTTTCTGCTGTAGAAATTGTGTTTATTCATGTCCCGTTGGCAGTTAATTTGCGGAAATGGTTTTAATTTCTTGTATAGAGGCTGAGCCACGGTTCAGAGGCCCTATCGGTTTATCCGAGAATTCAATCATTCTATGCGCTTCATATGGAGGCTTCGGCGTATAGAATATATATAGGCCCTGTCTTGCAGAGTCCTGCGGTGAATCACATAGGCCTTCGACCAATCGACAAAGAGACGAGGGCCTTTCTCTTCGCGTGTGCTAATCGATCCGCTTCCTACGCCTCTCTCGTAATTATGTAACGGAGATACTTGCGGGCCCTGCGACCACAAGGAAAACCGCGAAAATCAACGACGATCTTGCACACTTTTTCCTGTTGAGACCAATTTCTCAAAGCCTTAATCTCTACAATCATAAATTATTTTGTAGCACTTGAGTAAATCTTGATTTCCTCATAGTATTGGCTTGGATAATGATTAATAGTGAGATTTTTAATCGAATGACGCCATCATTAGTAGGACTAAAATAAATGATTATTGAATTGCATAGAAAAATGACAGACGCTTAGATATTTTTCGAAGATTGAATAATTGTTCATGCTCGTAAAATATTATTGGGAAATGCATACTTTTTTATTTTGAAGCTCTACTTGAGAAATAATCTTGGCAACCGGACATGTCTACTTTTTTATACTGCCTCAAATTTTCTCCAATTTTTCAATAATCTATGATCTGAAATTTTGTAATTCCAAAACGTTCAGATTCAGGTTCAGAACAAAAAGATATATATACTTTTCAGTGTTCTTTTCCCTAATTATCGTGTTCGTTATCAAGAGGACATCGTTAATGGCACAATAATGGAATACAGGGTATGCAGCATACATTTGGTCACTTATCTTGGAGAAAGGTTAACCATAAACCGCTCGATTTTTAACATTTACACCCACATTTCCGCGTAATTATTTAAATACGTTTTACATATTAATCTTATTTAGACAATTTACTGGCTGATTCATGGGTTATTCATTAGGTAAATTATGAGTTAGTTCTCCTGGTATTTTTGCGATTAATGCAGTCCACTAGACGCCACGTTCACCTTAGCTGTCGAGAAGTTCGCGGCCCGCTCCGTTCGCCTGTGCGGCTGCGCGCAGTCGTGCGCCACGATACGTGCAGCCGCACGCATCGCGGAGTTCTATACGGACCCTGATGTGCTTCGTTCCCCGATGCAGTTGGCCTATGCGCGCCGCATCTGCGTGTGCGCCGTAGATCACGATAGAACTTTACTCACTCGAGTGCATCCTCTATCTATTATATCACAAATTTACATACGCAGAGCAACTGTTACATAGCTAAATAAATGTAAACTAATTTATTTTCTGTATCAACAAAGAAGTACAATGTAATGCAGAATGTAATGTAAATGAGTTTAAAAAAGGATAAAAATATAGTGTACAGAATTCCTCCAGTAAAATCACTGTTATTACTTATGCAAATGAAATGAAAAATTGTTGTAATAATGCTGATATAGCGATAGTTTTTATACAGCAAAAAGTTAGATTAGCATAAAAAGTTTAAAAAACTAATCGGCTTATCACTGGAAGAAAAATCAAGTTTTTCGTTACAGGTTTTTTAAGTTGATTTTTCGAGCTTGAAAAAAAATGAAAATATTGTTTAGTTACCTATATATATATATATATATATATATTTTTTTTTTTTTTTTTTGACGATATAGCAGCAACTCTGACACTACCCTAGGACATTGTAATTGAAAAATATATATCTAAATTTATTGAAAATTAATATTGTTTGAGTTTTGGAAATGATTAAAATACCAATTTTAGTCAAGCAACTATTAAGATATTTACCACTATTACTCCACTATCCAACCTACCCACTATCACAACCATCTTTACCGTATTACTGAAAAAAAATTGACTGAAAATTTTATGTACATGTTCTGGAAGTTTTTTCTCCATAAGCTACACTAAATTTACTACACCAGTG
This sequence comes from Tromatobia lineatoria, assembly GCA_949699805.1. NCBI lineage: Eukaryota > Metazoa > Arthropoda > Insecta > Hymenoptera > Ichneumonidae > Tromatobia > Tromatobia lineatoria. The sequence continues at coordinate 13,524,401 of OX453045.1, read as the reverse complement.
CAATGTCGAATTTATTTCTGGTACAGTTATTTAAATAATCTGTTTTAATTGAATAAGTAGTTTCATTTTTTTTATTTACTATACTTTCATTGCAAAAGTACTTCATTTTTATATCACGATTATACATGAAATCTAATTGACGAGTTTATGAATAAAAATGTCCAATCTTTTCTAACAGTAACCTTACACCTTTTCTTATTCCTTTTTTATTAAACCAGCCCTTCTATGAAAAGGCAACATTTAACCTTCCGCAATAAATATGGGTATCTCAACAATGAAGATCGATTTGGTAAACATATAATGCCCGCTACCACAAAATATCCACTGAATGTGCAACAAACAAAGCAAGCGCGGGTGAGCAATGGTCATGTATAGCGAACGACTTAAAGAGTACAGAGCGAGGAGTCGCAGCTCATAGGAAATCTCATCGCAAGAGTGAGAAGGAAAATGGAGAGAGCACGTTATAGCGGACGCAAAAGAGGGACAGACTCGAGCATACATATATGTACACATATACATAAGCAAATACAAATATATGTACACAGAGCGAAGCGGAGTGGGAGAAGTTGGTGCCGCGAAATGAAATCGGTCGGTGCTCGCGGGGTCTGCGGGTCCGCCCACAGTCTAACACGGGCCTCCGTGCTCTCTCAGTCGTCGTCCTCGTTGGAACAGCCCGTCTCGTCGACACTTACACCAAAGGGCTGTGATTCGAGCTTAACGGTTTTTCCTTCTCACCCGCACTACCGATCTGCGCTCTTTTGCGCTCCCGCGCCCCAGTGTTGCCCTGGCGAGGTTGTGTGTGCTCTGCGCTTGTCGTGCGCTGTTCTGCGCTGCGCCGTGCGCCGTGAGGCCCCGCCACCGCGGTCGCCGCCGCCGCTCGGGCCCCGATCGGCACCGACGGACCTTATTATGTCACACTCCCACGCGAGCGACGGTGCCTGCCGCTTGTGCCGCGGGAGCCACGACGTCGTTTGACATTTCCCGGCTAGTATAACTGCTGGTACCACGCGCTCTCGTGTGCGCCCGCGCTCAAGATAGTGCTTCGCGATATATAGAGGGCCCCCGTGACAACGACATCGCCTAAACTGATTTTGCACACTAATTGTTCGTTTTTAAAAACCTCTGCTTTTTATTTGATATTTGTAAGTGGATGGAATTGATTATAAAGTGAGCTACAAAAATCCGGAGGAAGATACACGCAAAATATAAGTATAACTTTCGCGTTAGCAACATTTTGATATTTCTGTGATACGTTTTTTATTTTTCATTACGGAAAAAGGTGCTTTTGCGTGGCAACTTTTTTTCGATTTCTAAACACAGTTTATTGTCACGGATCGTATACGACACATTTGTTACGCGGTGGGATTTATTCATCGGAAAGGAAGTGCGATTCATGGACTATCTGTGGACTCAAGAATATGGAGATTATTTGATGGATTATTTTTTGTGAAAAGTGCGCGATGTTAAGAATATATACTTATAACTGTTTGGAGTAATGTATTGTTGTACGTGATCGAATCTCATTTGCTTGTGGGGTTTTTGTGTTGTACAAAAACTTTTGGAATTGTGGTTTGACGGATGCGGCGGTAGAAAAGATTTTCAGCGCTTGCGCTTCTGAGGACCAGAACTTAACCTCCGACGGTGCTGACCGATGTGCGAAGTTGAATGCAGTAGTTTGGACCTGTGGATTTCGAAAATTTGAAGACTTCATTTATGCGCTAAAAACCAGGTAATTACATATTAATTTTCTTAACCGGTTAAACAATCAACAATATTACACAAATACCTAGTTATTCAACATAACATGAATTGGAATTAAATACTCAGAATTTGTTATACATTTTTTATAAGCTTCGACAGTTACATAAAAAATCACGAGGATAGATAATCGACTATTGCCGGCCAAATTGGATGGTGTTATTCCATTATATTAACGAATTTTTATTGTATACTTTTCGACCTTTTCCGTGGGTCCTTTTCAATATATACATATCACTGAATACATATTTAATTATATTTAAGTGAGTATCCGGTCACCGGTATCTCTGGCTTACGTGTATTCTTTGTTTCTTATGGCTGTTTATTTGTTTTTGAGGTTACCTTATTTTGTTGTTACTTAATCCTCTTATAAAGGCACTACATTTTAGCTATTTATTAAACCAAAGAAGCCGTCGGGGGAATTATTACTGACATGTGGTGTGAATAATTCGCCCGCCTGCTTCTTTGGCTTAATAAATAGCTAAAATGTAGTGCCTTTATAAGAGGATTAAGTAACAACAAAATAAGCTAACTTCAAACACAAACAAACAGCCATAAGAAACAAAGAATACACGTAAGCCAGAGATACCGGTGACCAGATACCCACTTAAATATAATTAAATATGTATACAGAGTCATATGTATGTATTAAAAAGGACCCACGTCAAAGGTCGAAACGTATACAATAAAAATTCGTTAATATAATTGAATAACACCGTCAAATTTGGCCGCCAATAGCCGACTATCCAACCTCATCATTCACGAAATTCGGCCGCAGCACCACTAACACATAGTTACATTTAAAAATTTAAGTGGAACCTATTTAAAGTATAACCGATTTTTTTTTAAATTTCAGAATGTGTAAATAAAGTTATGTCGCATTGATAACCTGAGGTAGAGTGAACATGTGAAATACTGTCACTGCCACTGTACCGATTGTGGCCACCCCCACCCTTAAATACGTTTTTCGGAGCTATTTTAATTCTGTACCTGTATTTAATCGTGATTTTTCATATCGTTGTATGTTTTAGAAACATTTATCGTCATTTTGACGTCCGCTCATCTCCATTACATAAAGTACTGTACCAGTAATTGAAGTATCGTCCGCTGATTCATCAAATTCTTAACTCCTTGAGTAATTCGGCAAGATTTTGACGAAAGCTCTATATACATATTCGGGTTACATAGTTACAATCTTAAAAGGCATCACTGCAAATGTTGATGTACTTAAAGTTTGAAACAAAGCTATACATTTATAAAAAAATACGATGACTACAACTGGTATATGGAATAAGCATATTTCCCCGGATATGGCTATGATAATACCATCATCAATTCTTCGTCTGTTATTACACGATCAATTCATATATTCATTGGGACGAAACAAAAAAAAACTAAAAACGCTAAGAATTAGTAAATTACGATACAAGTGTGAGAAGCAGGCGGTTCCGCACGAGGGCGGCGAAGCCGCCAGAGTGTCACCGCCTGCTTCTCGCACGTGTATCGTATACTATTTTATGCCATGAGTGCGGATTGGGGAGGGACGGGGAGTTGATAGCGGTTGCGGGGGGGGGGGGGGGGGGATTTCAGGGAGATGATTCTCCAAAATAAGCCATCAATAATGTCTCGGATAATTTTACAACTTTTTTTTTCTTCATCCATTCCATGAAATCGTTGTACACTCTATCATAATTTTGCGCTGATTGTGCAGCTATCGATATTCCTTCAGGAAGATTCTCATCATTGTCATCTACGTCAAGACGTATTCTTTTACTTGATGTAGCTGTACCGGTTGTTGCATCAGTGACGAAGGTTCAATCTTCATCGAGTAAATCATCAAAGAGGGACATTTCTTCCTGAGTCTCCGGAATGATGACATTTTTCTCCATTTTTTAATATATATTTTTTCTATTTTTTTAAATTTAATTATATTCAGTCTTCGCGCACAATTATCTATTTTTTAATGAAAAATATATCGCAATGGCAAATGACACAAATTCAATGTGCGGTTATATTATCTCACAAACAAAAAAGCGTATTGTGTGAATTCGGTGATTCTGACACTGCAAGATGATTCTAAACAGTTGATAGGTTTGTGCATGAGGATTCTTAACTGCGGTGTAGAACCCCGTATTTTCAACACGTCCAAACTCGACCAGAATCGGTCAGTTCTACGCACGTGTGGCATAAAAATATATCCTTAGAACTGTATAGTAAAAAAAGGAAGGTAAAGCGGTGGAACACCTTTATGTTAAAGATTCCCATCATTATGCAAGGCAAAAATTTACATTCGCAAAAAATCTCTGGTAAAAATGAAAATAAGAGTGTGAACAGTAGAACATTAATATAATGTATTACTGTTTTTGACAAAGAAAGCTGCAACAATAAAGTGCAAAACGAAGGAGGCGAATGTTAAAAAAAAGATTATTTAGGTTTACAGATGGCATCTTTTCCTTAAGAACATTTTCGTTTAAAGAAATTCGATGCTTTCATGAGGATACGATTTTGATTGATTAAACACGCATTTAAAAGTGTTTCAAGTGCAATGAATATTGAGTTATTTTAATTTTAATGGCCAAAACCGGTACATTACCGTGGCTAGAACTGTTGAAATAGCTATGCTCCGACTTTTTTTCTATTTTCCAGTGTTTTCCCGACACATATGAAGATCTCAACGCTAGAAATATGAAATTATATTCTTCTCAGATACGAAAAATTTAGGTTCAAAACAGTTTTATGATATTTCGTCCCAATCACCAGTACTTGAAAATGGGGAAATTTTTGATGTGGCGACAACCGGTACTTCTACCCTATTTTGTTATTCCAATTAAAATTTAGGAGAACCTATAGAAATTCAATTTAATTTAAGACTAAATTTATCCAGTGTATATTTTCTTGCACTGATTAATAAAAATGTCCACCAGGTGCATATTTTCCAATATGTTTCAAGATCTTCAATTCGCTCTCGATATTAATTTAGATTTTTCTTCTCAAAGGCTCATTCGTTTGAAATATCAAAATACATTTTTGAAAATTATTATTTTTCTACTCAATAACTCGAAACCATTACGCGTTCTACATATCGAATTTTGTTTGAAAATAATTATTACTCCAAGCCTTGCACAATCATTACAGAAGCATCAAACATTTTATTTCTACACAGTAATTACTCATCATTTTCTAATATGATGAGTGTTTTGAAGCTCTCATTTTAATTAATTCAATTCCACGGCGGCCATCACTACTCTTGGTATACCGTAATTACGAATGGTAATTTCAGATGCTACTGTTGGAAGTAGCTATCATATTTACGTCAAATCCGCTCGTTAAATCGCGGTAACACAGAAATCCGTTATTTAATAAACCAATAATATTGACCGTATTAAAAAATGTTAAGAGCATAGACGCCACGTACTATGTCTAGTGGATGGGCTATAGAGTCAAGCATAAAATCGGTAATGAGTTGTAAATCTTGCGGGTGGAATCTATGGTAAGGGGGTCTTGGTGGGGACGCATGAGTCACACGACCGCGCGCGCTCCTTCAACCAGGGAGACCCGGCGCTATGTCGATTTTTTTACTTCCAGGAAATCGAAGGAAAGGATAATAAGCGAGAAATTTACTCTGCGGCCGGTATTGCTGCGTGGGCGTACTGGATACCGGGTGTACCCTATACCATGCACATTACACTGTACCTTCGTCCTCTTCTCTCCATCTTTACTTATTTTCCCAATAAAAATAATATTATCCGCCGCGTATACGGATAACTCCCTAATTAATGTCGCTTCAGCCTTACGAGAATCTCGTTGGAAATCGGTTTCCCTGATACAGAGTTGCTGGTATGAATTTATGTGGGTTTAAGAAAAACAAAATTGCACACCACAGTTTCGATAATAGAAAAATACAAATTTTGGTAATAAGATAAATGAATAGAAGTTAGGTGGTTTTTTTACCGGCCCATTACATTTTTTATTAGATACTAAATATATAGTATTTTTACCGGAAAAAAGTATCCAGGAATTAAAGTTGGAGTTCTTGTAATACAGAAAAAGATTCGCAAAATATCAGAAATCACTGAAAAATTTATCTCGAGATCTTTTTTAATTTGCACGGAGCACGCGTAGCGGGTTGCGGGCTACACTTTATACTGTACTTTTGTTCTTTTATCTTCATCTTTGCTTATTTTGCCAATAAAAATAATATAATCCGCCGTATATGCGGATAACTCCGTAATTAATTTCACTTCAACGTTTCAATGAACGATTAAGATTCGATTTTTTCAATAAAGACGTTTCGTTTTGAATGTATGTAGGCTCTTAACGTTAAATATAAAATTTACACATTTTTTAAATAAATAAAGATTAACGTTGGCAAGAACGAAAATTCGGGACTATGAAAATTTTTATTCGAAAACACGAAATATTATGATTTTTGTTAAAAAATAACAAGCATTCTGTGCTCATCAGTGTAGGAATTCTACTGAAATTTCTACTAAACATAATGAGCATATTATAATCTAGCAAGGAAAAAAATATAAGAGATTGAAATATTGAAAAATGTCCTACATCACTGAAAAATTTATTCCGAATTGACTAATTTTTATCGGTTATGCGTTTTTTTAAGGCGATGGCAAGACTTAGGCTTAAGGCGAAAAAAAACAAGCAACCTTCAAAATTAGGGATAATAAAATTACATAATTATTATTGATGTCGATATCCAAAAAAAAGATCTATATGAAAGTGTCTCAGCACGATGAAAAGTGCCAAAAATTTCGAATCGTATACCTAAACCGTTACAAGAGCCTTTCGCGTTTCCAGTTGAACGCGCATAGCCGTCGGGATACCAATTTATGGAAGCTTACTCATGCAAATAACATAAATGTCGAACTTATTGTATAAGTAATAGGTTTTAGTATTCTGTCGGGTGATAACTGAGACAGTTACGCTAAACACCATATTACTTAGATGTGGTTAATAATGTTTCAATATTACACTTTCGCCGCAACTGAACATATACTACAGTAATTATGATAGAAATTAATAAACACTGAGAACATTTAACTGAATTTTCCAAACATCACTGCTCACTGCAATCGGTTAAAGCGATTGCTCATTTGGGTGTTTGTTTCGCCAAATTGGGGTTTCGATGTCATTTTAGGCGCATAAATATAAATAAAACGGTTTTCCACTTTTTTTTTCAATATGAATATTGTTTGTTAAATTTTGATATGGAATTGATTTTTTTTACCTTATTTAGTAAAAAAAAACTGTGAAAACTCGTCTTTTTCGCTTTAAAATATTCATATCCTCTCACATCGGATTGAATACGAAAACAACTTTATGATATTATGAATAACATGAAGCGTTATAATTTACATGGTGAACTTTATCGGCACGATCATAATAAGTAGTCTCTGCAGTGCATACTTATGCCACATACACAAATTTTTCATCGCAGGCTCATGTATATTCGTTCTCGTCCATTAACCTCTCGACTTCGTTGTACGAATCAGACGTGATTGTAATTCTCACGGTTAGGGAGTGCGGTCCCCTTGTTTTCGCGGTTGTAAAGTGGATTTTTATTTTTGTTCCTTCCGTTTCGTTATTCAAAGAAGTAAAGACAACTAGTCTGAAATAAATGTCCTCCAAGCCGACGGAATATTTCGAGTGTACCGAAGTTATCAATTTCATTTAAGTTGCTAGGACTGAACTAGCAAACAAATTTACATACCTATAGCTCAATTTTGATGACAGAAACGAAATTTCCAACGAAATTCAGTTGGCTAAAACTAATTACCAAAGAAATTCAGGCAAACGCAACAAAATTAATAATTCAGTGTGATTAACTTACATCGCATTGCCAACTAAATTCGGTTGACTGAAACTCAATCACTAACTGAATTAAATGGGCTGAAATTGAATCAACAACCAATTTAAATTATCAACTTTATTTAAATGTCAAACATTAAGTTACGAACTAATTTAAGTTAGCTAAATTGTATTAGCGATACATGATTTCCTCAGAAAATAAATTACCAAATAAAACGAATTGGCTGGAACTGGAATTGGATTTTCTAAAACCAAATAATCACTTTCATGGCGACCGGCTATAACAAATATCTATCTATGAAAAATGAAAAGCACAAATAACAAAATGCAATGCAACTACGCTGTCAGTAGTCCGCAACGAAGTTTCAAACTCTTAGCAAATTGGACATTTGAATCTTGCCCTCTCTATCAACATCAGAATTATAATACCTACGAGTTCATTGTGGAGTCTGCAAGTCGGTTTAGTTAAGGCGCAGCGATAAGCCTAGACCAAGCTGAATGGGGTACACGTACAGCCTGAACCAAGATCTCGCGGGCGGGTGGCCGATCGCCTGGGTACTTCGCATGTACGTACATACATATATCCGTATGTATACAACATACTATAGGATAAAAGCCATTCGTGCAAACGCCAGCCGCGAAACCATAAAATAAAGTTGCTAGAATAAAGCGTGTGCAACGTGTGTAGAGTGAACCTAACTCTTCGATGTGCTTAGTGCGCCATGGCATACATGTTCATCATGTACTTCCAACACATATGTACATATCTCTTTATCTGTACGTACATGAATAAACCTATGAATCTACACGCACATAAATCTATGTATATTTATGTATACATTCTTGTCATTCATCTGTTTAAGGTGAACAACGCCGAATGTTGGCACTGACTTGATTCATTTGAATTTTATTAGGCAATAAAAATTTTTTTGTCGAACTTGTTTCATGATTTACGAATTTGATCAAAAGAGAGAGTCATCTTTATTAGTAAAAAAAATCAATTGGCTGCCACTTTTGTTTGAATTCCTAGCCCATAAAATGATTTAGACAGAAAATTTAGTTTTGTCTAACATAGAAATTTGCAGTAGAATAATAGATGTTTACCTTAAAACACGATTTTTTTTTTCATTTATTTTGCTATTAAGATTGTTCATAATTACGTGCCATTAATATTGTTCATAATTATAAATAGCGTAAACCACTTTTGAGCTGTTAGTGTTTTAGTCAAAATTATAAATGATTGTCAATTATGAATGATTGTCAAACCGACAATTTTTTTATTTGGAATTCGGTGTATCTGTTCAGAATCAAAAAATCTAATTTTGATGAAAGATTTCAAATATATATATATATATTTTTTTGTTGTTGACCGAACGGATACGAAATGAAATCGTATGCCCATATGAATTCACACACGTACATGCATGTTTTTGTGTGTACATATATGTACTATCCATATGTCAACATGTGTCCATGTGTTTATATGTATATGTTCATGTGTATTCAGACACAAACATATAAAGTTTGTGTTCAGCCATATATATGCGCGTATGTATTCATACCCAACATGTACATGTTTGTGACCATACATACATGAACATATCTATATATATATATATATCATACGCACACATACGTGTGTTTATGTGCTTGTGTCTCTGTGCACCAAGCTTTGTAGTACGAGTACAGTAAAGATACGGGGAGAACGCATGTAACATCTTGCGTCTCGAGAAACGGAGGTCTCAATCCCCCGAGGTTTTCACTCCAGACACAACGCAGCGCAATAATAATCATGCGTTGCGAGTATTCTCTGATCGATACGGGTTCTCCTATACGTACGTTTAACTTCGCAACGTAAGACGTAGTCGTATATATCGACTGGTCGATTCGTCTCATTACACGGGCCGATGCATTAAAGCGCGGAATGCCGAGTGTCGAGTTGCTTTGTAGTTTGTGTTACCAGGAACGAAACAAAAAATATGAGGACCCTACTTGTCCAGCTTGTCATAATTAAATTCCTTATAGGAATTGAAAAAAAAAGTCTCGCACTTCTCCAAGCCGACATAATCAAAATCCTTAACTCCGTTCCTTTGTCTTGATGTGAGGATAAGGCAATCACATTTTCTCAAGATTGTCGTACAATTTTTACTTTCTCATCACATACAACGTATGTAAAAGAGAAAGTATTGCAATCAAATAAACATCCGATTCCTGGATTTTGATGGAAATCCATGTTTTGAGTGACCTAGATTCCAAAAAACACATTCACTCATTTCTGTCTATCTGTCTGGCGTCTGTGTGCCCGAAAGTGCAATAACTTTTGAAAAAATCTAAGGACCGCAATAAAATTTGGTGTGTCTTCTGCATTCAAATCCTGGTTTTGGTATTGAAATCCAACCCAAAATCTTCGCTCCTTCTAATACTTCACCTGAAATATGGGAAAAATAAATACAATATTTTACACATTTTGTCGTGTATTTATTGACTGTAAGCTAATAATTAAGTTATTATACTTTGGTATGAAACATGCAGATAGTCTTATAAGAAATCTACTAAAAATATTTCTATTGAATATTAATATTGTTAGTCATTCACATAAGATTTCTGAAACCATTCATCATGGAAAATGTCTATTTTGTGAAGCATGGATTGTGTACCTGTGCCAGGTAGTAGACCTGAAATATAATCCATGTTTCACTTAATAGACATTTTTTCAACAATTTATAATTTCATGAATTTCATGTGAATAATTGAAAAAATTACAACATAATCTTTGCTGCACTGGATCACACATTTTCGTTCACTGCTTATTCGATGGTATTTCTATCTGTGTGCATTAAATCAAAGCCTAATGACTTTCCTATTAGCTTGCAGTCTAAAAAAGAACTATTATCAATGAATTTGTGCAATTTCCAGCAAGAACTATGAATATTCCCAGCAAATATAATTTTTGAAAGTTGTATAAACATAACATATTTGAAGTTATTCACACCCATGAAGTTAAGATTGTGAACACTCGTACGCGCATCGTATCGTATCACTTTTCATGACTCGCCTAGCATTGTACATGATTTCCAAAACCTGCAGAGGCCTTATATACACCATGAGCTTTAAAACCTTTGATCTACGAATAACTGAAATGTTAATTCGACTTATCAATCTCGGAGTCGCAGTGTCGCCAATAGTATGCATACGAAAAACAGATATGAAGAGAAGGCGTTAACGGGCAGACCTTCATTCCCGCACTTTTCTTTTCACCACAGCGCAGATCCACCACATATATTTCTCCACAACGCCGATACTACGCGCTAATATTCCATCATATTTCTAATCTTCACACGCTTTTTTCTCCACATGTCGTTCCTACACATTTCAATCCAACACATTCTCTACTACACAATCCGATACCCCACAGGGTCATTTCAACACGTTTCAGTCCCACACAACCGATCCAACAAAAACTTTTCCAACATATTTTTGATAGGATATTTGTGAATTATTATTCAAATCAAAATGTACAAATTCATTCGACAAATGGAAAAATAAAGATAAAAGCTGAGGAATTTATTGTTTTCATTTGATATGATGTATAATATGTAGTGTGGTATTTTTTTTTCAAGCCAAACAATATTTATATCGTCATAAGTATTAAATCGATAGAAATTAAATATTTGCTTCTCATCTTGGCAGGTAATCACTACGTGAGAATTCTCTGAGGGCAAAAAGAAAAAAAATATATTTGTATTAAGGTAAAATATGGGTACGCTGTAAATTTTGCTCAAATTAATCAATTTGGTGAAAAGTTAGTGAGCCGTACAAATATGCGTACCTGAAAAGGGCAATTTTTAAAGTTAAATGCCAATATAAACGAGTGGGAAAATTACTATAATATTTGTGCATACTTCCCAACGTGGGAATAAGTAGTGTTGAAAATTTTAGCTCGCTCTGTCCATTTGGACCAAAGTGACATGTAATACGGACGACCGGGAAACAAAAAATCTGTTGTTCATAACAAAAATTATTTTATAATGAAAAATCTATATTCTATCACACCAAATATATAAATTTCACTATGTTTAAGGAATCTGCAATAACAAAAAGGATTTATTAAATTTAAATTCATATTGACCTATAAAAAGTTAATTAGGTCCGGTGGAACGCGGGTTTAAACGCCACTTCTGTGCGTTTTTTCAAAACGTGAGTGCCTAAAAAATGCATGCATATTAAAGATACTCAAAAGATTAATTTTGCATAATAATAATTCCAAAATGTTATTAACAAATTGATGAAAAAATAACGTCACAACACTAACGTCGCAACATTAACATCACAGCACTAACGTCACAGCACTAACAACCGTGATGAGAAAGTTTCGTGTTAATGTTGTTTTAAAGTATCCAACATTTTTATCATAAATTGCGACGAAGGCGCATCAAACCAATATGCGGCAAAAATGATGATTATTAATTTTATTGAGTAGGGGTCAAAATACCAAATGACCAAAATAGCGAATGGCTAAAATGGCGCATAAATGTAAAATGTCCATGATTATGGAATTTGCTGATTTAGTCATTCTTCGTTTTTATCATTCGCTATTTTGAACCCCACCTGTTTGAAACGGCAAATAATCTTATTGCGAAATGCTCGATTGTTTTTTAATTTCATATGAAATTGTGAAATTTGGATGTAGGGTTGAACTGAGAAAAAAAATTAAAAGAAAGAAATTGTGGACACTGATTGATTGTCCCGAAAATCAACCGTACTAGTTAGAATAATGCCAACTACTCAGTTGGTTAAAGAAATTACAATTTCGTTGGTCGAGTACTGACAAGGGCAGTAACCATCTGGCATTTTAACCTCAACTCACCGCCAGTTGCGGGAATTAAGTTGTTGGTACACTGTTAAAAATCTATATACATTGATTATACAAAACTATATAAGATATATATATCGACTATAAGTTCCATATCAATATACTTGCATTGGAAATTCGAGAATCGGATAAGAATTCTACCATACTGATATTCGATAATTATAGTATGTGAGTATTACAGCTCAGTCTTAATATATAAATATTGTATTTCTTTATGATTGTATCTGTAAATTAATATACGGTATATACATTGAACTTCATATACTGGTATATTAATTTATTGTAAATGCTTACTGTGTAATACGTATTATTTTTTCGCCACCAATTGAAAAATTTGATACTAGAATTCCGATCTGCTTTCCGTGACTAACGCAGCGTATGCTGAAAGTGGCAAAATTAATTGTTTTCTATGTGTTCAATATATGGAAGTCTGCAAACAAACTGCCTTCGCATTAATGCCATTAGACTAGAATAATTTTTAGTGTTAATAATAATATACTTTTTCGAAAGGTTTTATATGTGAAAAAGTATATTGAATGTAATATACGAAGTATGTTAAATACTGAATAAAAATTTACTTAAAATTTAATGTACATTTACTGGAAGTTTTTATTCATAAACTGGTATTATAAATTTACTGTATAAGTGCAATATCAAAGTTATTTTTAGTATAGTAATTTTAATAATTTTGTTTCATTCAACTGTAAAAGTTCTTTCATTTAAAAAATTTACTCTAATTTTCTCGCTACAGTACCTCAATTTTATATCACAATTATACAGTTAATGTAATGATGTCAAATTAATAAGCGATCTCAACCGGTGATAATAAAGGTACTACAATTAATTATATACAGGTAATTATATACAATTGTGTATGAAAATAAATATATCGGGTTATGCATAAAAATTTCCGATAAATGGATTATAATTTTCGGAACAATGACGATCATATGTTTTTCAATGTATCTGAATGATATTTCTAGTTTTTGAAAATCATTATTTACCCTGGCTAATCATGTTTCGGTAGTTTTCTGATAGACAGTAATGAAATTGTAGATTTGCAATTGAGTGTACAAGTTTTGGGTCATTGAATGCCAGTTAATTAGGTTCTGAGGTTCAATATTAGGTCATTAGGTTTCCGCCAAAGAGTATATCGATGATTATGTGTGATGGTTGATGCTAAAAAAACGATTATTTTGACTTTTCGCAGTTGAGGTGTTGGAGATAAAGGCGGGGACCCAGCGAGTGTTAAACTCTTGTGAAATGGATGGTACACCAAAGAAAATCGAAGCAGTATTGATATATGGATGCCCATGGGTGGAACTTGGCCGAGATGTGCCAGCGCTATCATCACGCCGCTGTACCATCAGCCCAGAACTCTTCCCCAGCTAGGGATCAAAATTCAATTGTGCAAGGCCTTTCGACAGTCTCGCACATTGATCAGGCCACGGGTTCCGCTTACTCTCATTACACGTGAGTCGAATATTCATTTTACTACCTAAGTACACCCAGAGTAACCGTGATAGTACAGTCAACTACACGAAAAAAGGGCTCAATTGAAACTACGAATTTTTAATTGATTAAGCCCATATTTGTTGTGGCGACCATTGCGTTTTTTGTCGAAATCTCGACCGTTTGCTTCCCTCAACTATTCCAAATCGGTTAGGATAATCGTACCTATCACCAACGTGATTGGATAGGGTAATCAATTTCCATGATTGATTTCTGCAACTGACATCGTTCCCAGAAATCAACGACGAAAATTGACACTGGAGACTGCTGTGTAACCAAGTTCATAGTGGATATGATATAGTACTGGATGTTACCAATTCCTTTGGTTACTTCGCCTAACTACGGGGATAAACCCTATACTAATAACTCCTCCAACGCTATTCATTGTTGTGTTCTCGAGCAACAAGAACTGCGCTAGACCTGCATAGCCACCATTTTTTGTTATGTTGCCGGAATTTTCTCTTACGACGACTGTAAAATTATATAAGGAATGTAGTTATTATTTTTCAGTCTTTCATTATTACAAAGAATTTGCAAATACGGAATTCACGATACCGTACTTCAAAATTATTTATGATTAAATTGACATAAATGATATTGACATTGCACGTAACCGAAATATATATGTTTCAATTGGAATTAATCAATCAGTAGACTGAAAAATTTTTCTTCAGTCGACTGACAAATTTTTCTTCGGTTGACCGACAAATTTTTCTCCAGTCGACTGACAAAGTTTTCTTCAGTCACGTGGCAAAATTTTTTTTCGGCGACTGATAAGTTTTTCTTGAGCCAGCTATTAATATTCGTTTTAGTGGACTGACACATTTCTCTTGAGTCTATACTAAAAAACTTTAATTCTGTTAACTGACTTATTTTTCTCGATCAACTGCAGAAATAAATTTCCGTGTGGTTCAGTTTTTTTTTTCCTCAGTAGACGAATAAATTTCAATTAATCATAGTATTTGAGGCAAAGAGCCAAGGATTGTTTTGTTACGAAAGTTAGACCAACTGATTCCTTAGTAAACCAGATATACTCGATGATTTATGGGTTGCTTATTAAGATTTTATTTTGATATCCTCCAATTGCCTTTACCCTAGATTTATTATGTCCATTGCTGCTCTGTTGTTTTAACAAATTTTGACGTCGTTGGCTCAACAAAGTAAAATGAAACGAAGTTAGCAGTGATGCATACTCGAACTAACATGAATTTAACTAGGTGCTATCGGTTTATGTGAGCAGAAAATCTCCAAGTACATATATACCTATAGTAATTGGTAGAAACAACCAATTTCTTCTGTACTTCAACCAAGTCTTTTGTTCCGTGTATAAAGAGACAACTATCAATTTTTATTCTATTTAATTCTTTCCGTAGTTACGTTAACGGGTTCGGTTTAAGATAGCGAATTATCAAAATAGGGAATGGCTAAAATATAGTACTGCTAGATTCGGATATCCGGATTCGAATATTTTGAATTGTACATACGCAAGTTTAAAAATTATATATAGAGTTTCCAACATATATAATTTCAAACTATATAGTTTAAAACTCCTAATCAGGCACAAGTATACTACCTACATTCTATATACAATTTACATTTACACTAGGATGTCAATATTTTAAACTCCGTTTTTTTTTCTCAGTCTCAACTCGACATTTTTTTCTTTGTAACCACAAAATTATTCGTACGAAAGTCCAACGATAATTGGAGGTCGCTCATAGCGATAAAAAATACCAATATTTTCCAAAAATTTATTTTTCAACCTTTTTTATCCAAGAATACACATCGAACAATTATTTTTTTTTTCATTGAAAACAAACTAGCGAACGCTCCAGGCAGTCAAAAAATAATAAGAAATCGCTTACTAGGCTCTGAATCTTAAGTGATTTTCTAAAAACAATTAAATTTTTTTGTTTATTCCATCGTTCACTGCAAAAATATCTTCCTGCGTGTCTCTTAAAAAATGTCACTAAAGTTCTTTACGGTCACAAAATATTTTCACAAAAGGTCGCTCCTCGAATTAAAAAACGTCAGTTATAAAAAAATATATATATACTAAATCTCTCTCACCTGAGACATATTTTCATAACATGAGCCTAATGAACGCTTTAACCGATAAACAAACGAAATAAAAGAAAATTCGTTTTTTTTTCAAATAGATAAACGTCTTGCGTGCGGTAAGCAACCTCTACATATTTTTCAACTAATCAGCCCTTTCGCCAGGTTCACCTTTATCAACAAAAATGATAAGTGTTGAGTCAGAAGTAAAAAAAAAACGATTTTTGGAATACATGGTCACATTGTATTGCTCTGAGCGACCGCTAAATATTTGTTGGCAGGCGGCCGATTTCGCTAGAATAATTTTTTGGGAATAAAGAATAGTATTCTACGATACTAGTGCAATAAAACATTTTCTGACGGGTGTGAGTTTACAGCACGAACCGGAAGCAAATGTTGCAATCACGCGAGTTGAGAAAACGTTTATCCCATGAGTATCTACAAAACTCTATTTTACAAGGTGTGAAAATTTGGAATTTACGCAAACGAAGCGTGCGTAAAACCGCGTTTTTCGCACTGGGTTCAATAAAAGAATTAAGGGGTGAGACTAAGAAAAACCTTAGAAGTTTATTCTTTATTACCTCCACTTTTGTTTTCAGATTGCATATCCGGTTCCGAATACTGCCAATGTATTCGGAACCGGATATCCGGTAATAGACGCAATATTGGATATTCGAATATTTGGATACTTTAAATTATCCGAACATCCAAATCTGAAGCATTAGATCTGTTGAATTCAGAAAATAAGGATAATCGGATATCAGCACTGGTGGTTGCGCGGTCGGTTTGCGGGTCTGGCAATTCCCCGAGTTAAGCAGTATTGCTTGGTGCCATAACTTGGAAAGGTGACTGCTTAGCCGTGGACCAGCTGGCTCATCAACCAGTGTGCGGAAGATCAGTTTCAACGTAAGCTTGCAGAGCAAACGAAAATTCGATATAATCACTAGGTTATTGAAAATTAGGGTGACCGGAATTGCTCGTTGATCGTAGTTCCCCATTCTCCCCTATTCAATAAAGCCACACCTTAATTTTTTATGAACAGAGCTTTTTTTCTTGCTAAATGCAGCGAAGGAAAAGTTACCTTTTTCTTCCATTTTCTGGCGATCGCTATCCGGTGTTGGTATGTACCACCTTTTTTCTTCCTGTGAGGAAATTGTTGAAGAATCGTGAAGATTTTATTCGCATTAGAGCGTGACTAAAAGACACACAGGCTTTGAGAATTATTTATATAAACCTTTCGTCATTTGTTGATTAGAATGTCAACATATCGAAAAGACTCCATCGCCCACGTGGCTTGACCTCACATGAGAACGGTATATTGATTTTTCAACTCGTTTTCTTCAACATTCTCGAGGCTGAAAAATCCCATCCTCGCTGTTGAGACGCCCGGGCATGCGTGAATCGTACATTAAGTATATCGTATCGCATATTAATAACGACACGAGGGGGGAATTAGGGATAAGTATATGATTCCGCGGACAGGGCTGAAGGTAATCCTGTTATTAGCGCGCCGATTAGGCCCAGGATGCGATCTTCAGGCATTCAGACAAATTGCGGGGGCGTGACCGAGTGTTTGGTTAGCGTAATCGTCAATCGCTATCGCCGATCCGCGCGACTCTCGCTCGAGCCTCGTCCCAATACATTTCCTTCACATCCCTTTCTAAATTTTCTCTCCATTCTCTTAAATCATTTGTAATTATTTATCATCCCAAAGAATTTTCTCTTCAATTTTACACAAGACATAATATTTATCGCCTGTACTTATTGTTATAGAATACTTGACAGGGCCTTCACCTTTTTGGCATTTAAAATTCTATCAACCTTTTTTGTTTTTTCAATAATCTTTTCCAGAAAATATTCACCTAATAAAGAATAAAAAAATGTCTCCCTAAATGTTATAATCCTAAAATTAAATATACGTCGCAGCTCCTCCACATTTTTCACATGTATAATTCTACTGACCTCATCTGTTTTCAATCAATCAAAAACAAATTCATTTGTCTACATATATTAATTCCATTATTTCTTTCTTGAATTTTGTCATCACCATGCGACAGAATAGTGCTCTTCATGCCTCACATGTAAATAATACGTAGTGCTAAGGGCCTTCACATTTTTTCACTATATAACATTCCAATTCTACCATTCCGAAACTTAATTAATTTAAATAAGTTTGACTTTAAGAAAGTGAATGTATTTGCTGAACGATTTCTATTTTGAACTGATATAGGAACGTTATTCATGGTCCACGATTATTTTGCCTAGCGCCTTGAAGGATTATCTCTTTCTGGATGCGTGTACTGTTGTTCTTTTCTTTTATTCGCGTCTTTCCCCTTTTTCGTTGTCGTAGTCGTCGCCGTCGTCGTCTCGTTTGCCTTTGCGTTCACTTCGTTAAATCCGTGGAATCCTTCGGGCGAGGGGAACTTGTGAGCGATCCTCGTTTAAAGATCTAGTCGGGGCGAGTCAAGACTCACGAGAGCGACATCGCGGTGTCGGCAAGGCCTGAAATTTTATTCCGCCTCCTACTGGACTGTTCATCGTCCTCCGTCGTGCGTTTTTTTATATTTTTTCTCTTTCTGCTAAAAAGAAGAAGGTGCATTTTTATTTTGTCTCCTATTGCCACATCGAACCCCTTTTAAAATACAATTGTATTATTTCAGAAGGATTTTTTGCTGACTTGAAGTTCATTATTTGACGACTATTCTCCGTAGCTTTCATTTCTTGCAATCGAATTATGGCTTAGTAAAAAAAAATGTGTGGATTTCGTTTTCCTAATAATTGTCCTATAAAATAGAATATTTATTTAATCCTCCCATACAAAATCCTGTGGAGTAGTAACGTCGGCAAGATCAATTTTTTGGCGTCGGCCATATGCCAAAAATCTGAACCACATACTTCTAGAATACAATTATATTTTCGGTCCATTTCTAACGATAAAAATGATAAGATATAAATGATGATATAAAATTCCGTCATGTTATTTCAGAAGGATTCATTGCAAACTTGAAATTCATCTTCTGATGACGAATCTTTATCGCTTTTTTTTATTACAATTAAATTATGACTTAATAGAAAAAATGTTTAGATTTCTTTTTTCTAATAATTGTCTTGTCAAATTGAATATTTATTTAATGATCTGGAATAAATTCTCTGAAAGCACAGAACTCCAAAGTGCAAAGAAAATACGAAGAGATCATACCAACAATAATACAGAATATATAACAATAGTTTTAGAAAAGATCATGTGATTAATCTGATGCTTAAGATTAAATGTATCCTGGTAGAATTTCAGGATTCAATTTATTAACAGAAATACTGATATATTTTCTATCGAAGCAAATTAAATTTGGTTTTGCCTAAATGATAACATCAATATTTGAAAACCATTATTTATAGAAATTCTGCGAAAATAGATATACACTTTATTTAATAAAGCACTGTTGTTGTATCGGGCGAAGCGTTTCTAGCGTGCATCGCCGTCGCGATCATTAGTTACCTCTTCGATATCCAAACATTAATTGTACCGTCTCATCGTCGATAATTCCTTGAATGACACATTAGTGCTGACGATACAAACTCTACTCGTTGTAGCGACATATACTTCGCATTTTCTTGGTATGACATACTTGGGGAGGCAAAGGGATACGCAGTACATATTGCACATCTGATGTTTTTAAGTTCTGTCATTGAAACAACTAGCTATCCGGTTTTCCCCGAATTACACATTCAGTTTTGTCCAGCCTTTTTTCCTGTTATTGAATCATCGCATTAATGTTTTCGCCATATCTTCTTACGGTTTTTTTTTCGATTATGATTCCCGTTTTTCCTTCATAACTGTCTCAAATTAAAAAATCCAACAATATTGCAGTTTTTTAAATACAAAGTCACAATAAAAAATAAATCCTTTGAAATAAATTGAACGCTTAATAAGGTTTAGTATTAGCTGTTACCTGCCACTTAGTATGTTTAAACATGGATGAATCTATAAAAGAAAAACTTGAATTTTATTCAGCGAGGAAAATTGTAACTTGCTATCATAACAGAATTTTGGGTATGCATTATTGTTTTATTGTATCCCCACAAATAAACATGCATAGTAGAGGAAAATTATGACATCGCACGAATTGATTTTCACACGCCTAGGTTTTAAAAAATTAAGCCAGAATTTGCCAAAGTAAAATCAAACTGATTCAAAAAAGATTTATATGGTAAAACGTTATGTACTTGACAGTATATAAACGAAGCGGAGCGTGTATCTTTCTCATTCAGTTGTACGATCGGTTAATACACACGGACAAACGTGACATATATCAAGTAAGCAAATGTTCGGGTAGCCGTTGATGAAGAGTATGCAAAGTTCGAGAATGTCACTAGAGTTCTTGGTCGTAATTGTCCTCGTGCCGATTTTCCCGTTCCTGATAACGCTGTGCATAGTTTCAAGGTCAATTCCAATCTTTGTCCATTGACGTGACAAACAATAAAGTGCATTTTTCTACGACTTATTGAAGTGCAATTAGATGCAAAAAAATGCCAATTTGAGTTCAGCGAACTAGTCTGGAAATCGTGATCATGCGTTGGCGGTTATGACGAGATCAACGGTGACTTAGAATTATAATGAAAGAATACTTACGATAACTTTATAGTTAGCGGAGAATTTTTTCCTGTTGATTATTCAAGGTGTCATCATTTTGACTAATTCTCTGAATTCACTAAATATTCCTTTTGTTACGTATAACATCTTTAAAAAAAACTTGTCATAAGTGCAGCTTCGTTCATTTCAAATTTACAAGTATAATAGTGTATGCACAGAAATTACGTGTTGACAACACGCATCCGCCATTAATAAGCGATTACTTGGAAATCAGCAATTCGTCGTCAATAAAATCGTGCGACAATTTTTGAAAAACAATCGATGGCCGCAATGGCTTAGAATTTTATCGGATTCTGAGCAGTTTGAATTGAATTTGTTGAGTTGTCTACAACAAAGCCGGATATTTTGTAGCCTACGAAATTGTTCAGATGAATTTACCACCTAGTTTGTTGTCAAACAATCTGAGTACAAAATTTGTAACATTAAAGTAGACGCAAATTGAGTTCTGACGGGGCCTCCTATAACCTGCCTGGACAAGGCCTTAATTGTACCTGTTTTGTGCCGGATGGGACACTGCAGATGTTCGACTGCATCACTTCGTTGAACTAACCTATCAATGGTGCATATGGGGCACTCTATACCGATTTGACCTGGGCCGATTTCAATAGCAATCTACTTTAGTAATCATTCGCCATGTGACGCAAATTTCAGCTAGATTACTGAAAATTTGAGACCGTTTTTGTGTTCACGGCCTTTCACGAAATACACACCCATATACACATACGCCCACATTTGCACATATACGTGCACCGGACATTTTATCCAGATATGCTTTTTTAACGTACTATTCTGAAAATATTTTTTATGAATCGCATTTTTTTTTATTTACAAAAAGAATGCACTTGCAGGAGAAAGCAGTATTTTAGAAAAATTTGATAACTTATTCTCTTTCGTTTCTAAATTTTTGAATAGTTTTTTATAGGACAAAAAATAGACGCGAAACCCGGCCCACTTTGGTTTTAGGCTAAAAAATTGTGTTATTTCATGCAGAATTGTCGAGAATTTTTTTGTAGATTTTCAAATTTGGGCTTACGATATGTTAGCTTTGGAAAATCGCAAAGAAAAAAATTAAGATAGAAGAAATCTGAAAAAAATTTCCAGTACTTTTTGGAGATGGTCCAATCATATAAAAAAATTTCGATCAAATCCGAGAGGTCGAGGTTCCGACCCAGGTCGAATCGGTATGGCGTGCCCATACATATTAGGATTTTTCAATTTTTTTCTTTCATGCACCCGGTAGAATTGTAGGTCTTGTGCGTTAAATGAACCTTATAAGAGGTTGAGCGTGGAAAAAAATGCGAAAAGGTGCCTCATTTAACATCCCAAGAATTAGACACCCCTATTTCGTCAGCGGCCAACTTTAGTGAGATATTTCCTATTATTGGTAGTAGTCATTCGATGAGATGGGAGCATAATTTGTCAGTTATCTTTGAGTTATTTAGAGATGTCTCAATGTGGCACGCTGCTAGTACAACGAAAAAATAACTGAAGAATTATGGTCCCACCTTATGGAATGATTACACGCAATCATAGAAAACTTCTCTTAAAGCAGATATGGGCACACCTAAAATCGAAATATCGAAAATTAGAGCCACTTTCCAAACATTCTAATTGGGCATCAATATCTTTAATCCGAAGCCAACTTCAGACAGTTATGTTCGGTGTAGTGGCGTGTTGCAAGCGTTTTGAATGGCTATATTTTTCGCATTTTTTTATCGTACACTGAGAAAAAAGCATATCGTTGATTTAACGATGTCACATGATAAAACGAATATATCAAGGCTTGCAATATTTTATGGTTGAAGCGATGATAATATGGTTCAATACACGATACTTGCAAGGCTATTGGAAACAAACGTTGAAATCGTATATGCAACGAAACGGCATTTTTGAAACTATTCCAATAGTTTTTGAATCTATTATCATTTTGATTATTGCTACTATAATTATCTTTGCTATGACCATAAAATATAGACGGCTCTCCTGAGAATTATATTAACGGTTCATCGGACTATTTTCTTATGTTTGGTATAATCATAAAACATAGACGTGTCTTCTGGGAACTATAGATTATAGTTTGATGATAGTCGGTCTGACTATTTATTTTTTAATTATCATATTTTTCTCTGAGCATAAGAGAATGCTTGTATTCTCGTAAAAAAAGACATGACACGTCAAAGGTCGATTATATCGAAAATCTGAAGCAGAAATTGAGTAACTTAATGCCACTAATATGATAAGCTTGCAAGTATCATGTTCAGCCAGAAGAAAAAACAATTGAAAAAAGAGAGTGGTGCAAGCACGTTGTTGCTAGCTCAGGTATAATTGTCGAATAAGGCCTCTTAGTATTTTTTTCCAGGTTCCTCTTTGCGTGGGGTTCTTCTAACGTAGAAAGTGTACAATTCTACCGTGTGGATATGACAGATATTAAGAATGGAAAAATTTTGAAACACTCTAATATATATAATAGTATTTCAGGGATTCGTTGAAAAGTAAACAAATAAGATATAACAACAATTACACGTACAACTTCGTCTCCCAACTTAGAATATCATTGCGAATACTTCAAAGGTGGTTCTGACAAAGGAAAACGTTGATGATTAATTTTAAGGGTGCCTCATTTGAATTAAGAACATTAGACTTTTATTTGGATGAGGCACTCCTCAAAGTTGATCGCCAGAGCTGTTTCTGTGTCAGTATTAACGGTAAAGTATTTGTAATAATACTTGACGGTGGAAGACAGAATATTTATTAGACATTTTTTTAAATTATATTTTTCATCGATTTTTCATAAACTCCTGAGACACCCCCATGTATAACCATGGTACTGAGTTGTCTCAACCAACCATTTTTGCCCACATTGTCTGGTTCATTGTCTGGTTCAATATAGCCCCACTACATTGAGTTGATGATATCAGATGTTCAAGAATTAGCTAATATCACTCCTCAGAAACGTATCTTATTTTCTACTCTTTTCAAATTACCATTTCACACAAACATCCTATATCTGAATTAATTAAAATTTATATTTATTCCCAGGATTTATCATCAACCGACGGAAAATGAGTTTCGCTTAAAAATAATGCCATTAATTATAGCGAATAGTGCATTTTCATCAATAAATTCCAAGTCGAATGCACCGACTAATTAAACAATACAGAAAATTACCGTATCAGTGCGCACGCGATAGAAGGTAGTGGAAAACAAAAATTACGGCTGGGCATCGCGTTGAGTGGCGGCGTACAACTGTCAACGTGGACAATGGTGGTGATTTATTAAAGCGACGAAACGGTAACGCCGCCCTACGTAATCCCGTGATACACCGAAAACAATGGATGTGGGAATTGATAGCGAACGAAACGTTTACTCTCGCGTTTATTCGTGCGAGAGCGTTGGCGCAGGCTGCTGAAGAGACGGTGCGGCGGCCGCAACCACAGCAAAACGGAAGCCAATCGTTCGTTACCAGCACTTGCGCCTTGAGCCGAAGCAGCCACCGCATATAACGTGCGTGTAGATATATATATGTATATATGCTTTGAGACAAGCAGTAGTCACGGCCTCACACCGGGGCTTCGAACGATTCAAACAAAGAGGGAACAACACCGCGGCCTCACCTCGCAAAGCCGTGAAGGCACTGTTCACCGTCGCCAAGAGTTTCGCTCGCCCAAAGCGCAGACACACCTATGCATCCGCATGCGACACGACTTCCTGAGAGCTAATATACGTTTTTTTTGTCTTTGCGCCTCATCAATGTAATTTACGTCGTTCCAGATACACTCCTATACACGAGATGTAATTTTGAGGGGTGATTCGTGCAGATTTCTAAGTTTCACAAAGGTAGCAGAGATAAAGATTTTTTTTATTCTGCTTTCAAAATTGAGAGGAACAAGTCAGCCGAAACAGTATTTTTTTATTATGAGGACGGCCCAATCCCGTGCAGAAAATTTTTACAATAATTCCCTCCGCTTAGAATGAACACGAACGATTTTTTTGTAAATGGACCAACCCATTGGGTAAATGGATATAATCTTTGGATTGGGTCGTAATTCAAATATTATATTCATAACGGCAGGATTTTTTACGAATAATCTATTGACGGCAACTATAATATTCACACCATATTATCATGCTAGATAATTCAAATATTATGTTTGCAACGTCTTGAGTCGACGTCACGATATTCCTGCAATATTTAAAATACCTTTCACAATATTTTCTCATTATTGCATTATGGCAACGAGACATTTTGAGAATTTTCAACAAAAATTTCGGTCCTATGTGGGCACCTGTCGCAAAATACATTTTTATACGATAGTAATACATACGGGTGCAAGGAATCTTGCGTAGATTTGAATAGCTGTTTTATGATTGAAGGCCGGGTTTCGAAATAGCGAATGACTGTAACAACGAATTCCAAATTAATAAACGTCTGAAACTAGAATGGCCATTATTATAAAATGTGCTATCTTAACTATTTCATTCGCTATTTTGATTGTATTTAATAGGATGGTAGTCAAAATAGCGGATGGCTGAAATACCGAATATAAATATAACGAACGCCTGAATCTAGAATATAATATAGCTATTACTATGGAAACCACACCCCTCATTGATTGACTACTTCATAGGATTTGCATAATGCAGTGAACTGACTAAAAATAAGTTAACCCCATTCAATGAAATCGAAAAAAATGCATTTTCGTCTTCTGTTTTGCGCAACTGACGGAGATCTGTTCATAGACATTGGAATTCAAAATATTAAAAGTGAAATAATAAACTCTTAATAATAGAATAAAAAATGTAAGTTGCAATGTTTCTTATTCAACACAATACTTTTTAGCTTGGAAGTGCATTGCTTCCGTATTAACACCCGTTGCAACTTGCTACGTTTACGAGAACCTTTAAGCATACACTGAAAGAAAATTTTCGGAATGTTGCTAATCAAACTTCACTTCGGGGCAACCGAATTGATTTTGAGGTGACCTTCATAATATTGGCTTAATGAAATTTTCTCCTAGCCGAAAATATCACGTTGCTTCCACACTAATTTGGTTACCTCAAAAGAACTTCTCTGGGCCACATCTCAAAACGAAATGAGATTTTTAGAAAGCTTTTAGTCTACGCTTAAAAATTCGTCGTCTCTCATTGAACCACGATCGAGAAAAGCAGAATTTACACCAAGGTTTATAACTGAAAAGGAAGGCGTTCAGGTCAGAGCGTTTATAATCGCTTGATGAAAGAAATTATACCTAATAATAAATATACTTGGTAAAAATTTTCGATGCAATCTCAATTTTTATTTACAATCTCAAAGACAGGGCAAGGACTGAAAATCGGGCCCTCAAATTCCTCTCTTATTGAACCTTGATCTAAAAAAGCAGAACCCATACGAAGATTCATGGAAGAAAAGGAAGTCGCGACCATTATCTTGTGCACGTTGAGGTCAGAGTATTTATAACCACTAATGTAAGAAATTGAATCTCATTATAATCTTAACATAGATTTTCATTCAATTTCAATTTTGATCACAAGATAAAATCTCAAGGGCAAAGTAACGATTCAAAATCCGGTCCTCAGATCCTCTTCTTATTGAATCGCGATCCGAAAGAGCAGTACCTACACCAAGCCTCATAGAAGAAAAGGAAGCCGTGGTAATTAATTTGTGGTCGTTGAGGTCAACCCGTTTATAATCCAACATCCGTCTGTCGCCATATGTTTTCGAAAACCCTTTCGGGGATGTCCGGTGCTTTCTTCGTCAAGAAATCCGTGCTTCTTGCGCAACGTCGGGTTACTGTCAGTTCTGCGTCTGCCAGCTCAGTGAAAGACAGCCGAAAGGCGGACGCGGATAGCGACGCGTGCTTTGGAACGTTAGTAGTGCAGAGGTGAGCGCCCGGGGTCGTCACTTCCGCTTACCAACTGAACCGCATTGGTCATTCTATTTGAAAGTTTAATCAGAGGCCTATAAAATCACAGTTCCTGCATCACCAACAGCAGCACCAGTGCCAAACGTTACGTGCTACGTTCCCCAGAGTGTATGCAAGGGTGTGTTCGATCGGCCATTATTCCAGCAGTGAAATATACGCCTCTGCATCAACGTTCTCGCGGCCAGCGTTGTGTTGTCGTTCTATCGCGTAAACCAGCTTATATGCACCTCGACATTTCGCTCTACCGACGGGCCTGCCATGCTAACAGCTCTTCTAGTCCTATAGCCTCTTGTCTAGCTGTACACACTAAGACAACACAAGGCTTCTGGTGTACCCACAACTTCTATCTACACTCTACGAACAGCAAACTCGGAAAAACGCTTTCTCCACTTCTCCGCCGATCCGAGAATAATTCATTCGGGCTGTTCTTGCAGACACCGAACGCGTGAGTGACGAGCCGACGGCTGCCTCGCCGATTCCTATTAGAGTTGGCCGAGAGCACAACGTAACGTGCGGACCGAATTCGCTTTTACCAACGATTCAGTTATGTGGTGAAGGTGATTTGGATTTATGGCGATTGCTCAGATTTTTTTAGGATTGAAATGCGGAGAAGGAAAGAAATAAAAGAAAAAGAGGCTTCTTCCCGACTTCGCTGAAATAACCCTATTTTGTATGCTCAATTGGGCTGCAAAATCGCTTATTTTTAACCACAGACTAGTACGTATGCGCAATGTAGTTTAATTAGTCATCAAGATTAACAAATTTTACGAGCTTGTTGCAAGCACGGAATGTGGTCATTTTTTAACAAATTCGGGAAAAAAGTATCGCATGCTATACGAGAGAGAGCGCAATTGTCATTTCAGGAAATTTGTACTTACAGGTGTTCGTATGAAATACTTCATCCACAGCAAGATATCATACACTTCCCGCCCTAGTTATACTCCAACTATATATATATATATATATATATATATTTTTTAATTGGTTTTTCTCTGTATGCCTTCTTCAGGCTTCTACGTTTTTACCCTCTCCCCTTTTTCCCCATTATTTCACAGATTCCCCCCTTTCCCAATTCCTTCATTGAACCCCCCCCCCCCCCCCCCCCCCTCCCTCCCTACAGTGTTGTCCGCAGCAACTCATCCTAATGAGCTACTGTATCGCGATTGCACGAGGGCACAGGGAAATAGCGGAAAACCTGGCCGATACAGTCGGCTTTTTTTTTACTGAGTTTCTACTGTATGAGAATACATTAGAAACTCAGAAAAACTGCCTCCCACTCAGCAGTTGGCGCGCAAACTAGTGCCCGGCTGAGCGGTCACCCATCCAAGTTATGGCCGCAAATAATGCTGCTTAACTCTGGAGATCGCCAGAGCCACACACCGATCACGCGTCCCCTGCTGTCGGTTATACTCCAACTATATATATGATCTATACTATTGTTGGAGGGCTTGCTGGCTTTTTTTTACCCGATGGAAAAACGGAGTATGAATGGATAGCGTGATGATTTATACGGCTTAACAATACACACTCGGTGAACGAATTTACAAACAGACGTATTAATTTGTTACTAGCGTGTCAATGGGCGCATTGAATTTATAGTACGGTGGGGTATTATTGCACCTGCTACGTTTTACACACTCGATAACAATAGGATTCTCTCGCGGGAGTCGACGTGCGACTGCATTGTATCTTACTCATAGGATAAGTGGGTATATGGCTATCCACGTGCTTCAAATTCTGACAAATAGTGGTTGAATATATTGATCTTGACTGACTTCAGTTTAAAATAATATATGTCGACCTTGTTATCGTTGGGGGAGGCTGCATTTTAAGCCTTTAGATGACGTCTCTATCGTGTAGGAAATAATTATTATTGAACAAAAAATCGTGGGAAAATGGCACTTTTCAAATATGTCCCCTTTCAATTTTTAGATCTAATTGCGTTTTTATTTTTGTGGATTCAAATGTAGGATGTCTTAAGAATAAAGATTCACAACCTGTCAATATCTTCCAGAATTTGGTTGCAGATAAGTCACTCCCATGAATATTTAGTGAACCGTTTTTCATTCTCTCATCAGGTTAAAAAATGATAAAGTTTGTTGACTAGTAGATTTCAGAAGCCATTGGAACTATCTTGACGCTGCAACTTGCCTCTCTTCGATAACTTACTTCTAGCATCAGTAACTAGGACAAAAATCTTGTCTATATATATCTGCAATGTCATCTGACGAAGTTTCAGAGTTCCACATGACGGCTACTAAATCGATTAAGATGCCAACTATTTCTATACTACATGCAGTTCAAGGTCAAATCATAAGAGTAGTATTCTCGGTTTATAACCGTTATATTCTCACACTAATGTTCAGCTATCGATAAATAAAATTTGGATGGCAGATCAATATTTTTACAATTTTCTCACCGTGGAACCTCGAATGTTGTAAATGGCTCACTGACTTCCATGAGACATTACATGACTTAAAACGTTACTCAAATTTCCAATCAAATTGACAGAAGTTTTTTAAGCCCTCAATTTTTTTATTGAAACAATGGTCATTTCTCCAATAGCATTATGGTCACGGCAAATAAGCTAATCCTTTTGGAAATACCGGATGTTCGAAATTTTACACGGATACGGTTCCAGGGGTAAAAAAATCGTTAGCTGTGGCTGAATAATTAGTTATTTTAGTTGAACTACCATCCATACGCGATATTCGCAAAAATTTGTATTCGAGAAATTTGACTATAGCCACTTTTGTTTTGATATTTCATTTCAATATCTGTTAACGTTGCTCGTTGCCAACACACCATACGAAATAAAAATTGTTTCAAACGATGATCAAAAGATGACAATTAGTTGGGTAATTGAAAATTTTTGCCAATATGCATTGCCAAAATTTTTATTCAACAGCTGATATATTATATTTGATACACGAGTATATAATAATATTACAAAATTTTATATTGGTTTTTCTGATTTGCATAGAGTTTGGTAGGTTATACCGTAATTTTTAATTTTAATTGAATGTCAAATATGATATACCTATTTACGTACACTGCGCTAGCCAATTAATAGGTTACACCAACCAAATTGTTGGTTGCGTCAACCAAGTTCATTGTATTATAATGATATTGGTTGTGTTTAACTAAGCCTTACTTCGCTGTAGAGGAGTTTCCTTAGCTCGGAACGAAAGCTTATAATGTAAAACACTTCCAACGGTGTATTCAACTATGCAATATATAAACGTTGAAGACGGAAAGTAGTAGAAGCGCGGTCAATGTGGGGCTCCGGTGTTCCCTAAAGTTTAGCGGCATTATTTGTGGCCATAACTTGGATAGGTGACTCCTCAGCCGCACACTGATTTGCGCTGCAACTGCTGAGCGGGAGGCATTTTTTCTGAGTTTTTTATTGTATTCTTATACGGCAATACGAAGACTTTACATCATCCAACTCTACACATCACCAACTGACAATACTAACTCTACACATCACCAACTCTATACAACACCAACTCTACACATGCACCAACTGTAGACAACCAGATCTCTACACGAGCACCAATTCACAAATAAGCATTCAGCAAAACTCCTCGAGGCAAAACTCTCCACAGGCAAAAGTCTCATCGGCAAAACTCTACACAGGCGAAATTCCCAACGGCAAAGCTCTACATAGGCGGCAGCTAAATTTACCATGACGAAACTTGCCCCGGCAAACTTCACCACAGTCAAATTCACACATACTTAATTCATTACGACAAAACTGTACACATGATCTTCACATGACGTAAAAACTGTGCGCAGTCTTAGAAATTTGGCGTATTGAATTCGTCTGTGGTGAAGCATGCTGGGGAGAGTTTCGTCGTGGTAAATTTACCCATGAACACTTTCACCTGTGTAGAGTTTGGCCGTTAAGAATTTCGCCAGTGTAGGATTTTGCCGGTAAGAATTTTGCTTGTGTAGAGTTTTGCCTGTGGAGAGTTTGACCGTGGAGAGTTTAACCCGGGAGAGTTTTGCCTTGAAGAGTTTTGTTGAATGCTTTTTTGTGATTTGGTACTCGTGAAGAGATGGGGTTGTATACAGCTGGTGCATGTGTAAAGTTGGTGATGTGTAGAGATGATGTTGTGTAGAGTTGGATTATGTAGAGTCTTCTTCTCATACAGTAGATACTCAATTAAAATAATGCCGTCCGTGTCGGCCAGGATTTCCGCAGTTTGCTGGATCTCCCGTGCAAATGTGATATAGTAATCCATTAGGATGAGTGGCTGGTGACAACATTCTAGGGAGGTCACTATGTACAAACGGGAGACGGGCTCCGTGAAAGCGGAGATGGGCTCCGTGAAAGCCTGAATAAGGCATACCGAAAAGAATATCCCAATTTTAAAAAAAATATAAAATCCCAAAGGAGGTACAAAATACTTCCAAATACCAACATGCTACGTCGTATCGTACGGTCGAGTTAGATCGACATCTCAAACACTACGATTAACAAATTGTAAAATCCTCGCCATCCAGTTCCCAAGGCCCCATCTCGTGGCTCGCAAAGTGTGCACGCACCATCAAAGTATATCCCGGATGAATGTAGGTCGCACCGGAACGTGTCACTGTAGGGAATCACGACTGCGATCATCAATGAAACGAGGTCTCTACGCGCTGAGGGACAAGAAACTACTCACGGGCACGGAAGTCTTGTAACCAGTGCTGGCGGCTCAACCAAGGCTCTTTATTGAATGAAAATGCCGAGACGTTTTTGTCCCCGTCAGAATCTCCTGTGGAAGAGGCCGAAACAATAGCCATTATATAGAGCACCGCAGACATTCGCCTCTCGTTCGATATATGTACACAAAGTATGAGTCTGTGTTGACAAATGAATGTGGAATGCCTGACTTTTTCACATGGGCACACACGAAATAGAATTACATCCCATTCAAACGTATCGAAAAACGTGCTAAACAATCCTTTGATCGGAATATTCATATTTTTACTTGGCGTTGAGTCGTTACCGCGACTCTTGAAACAGTTATTTCTGCATTTGAACAAATACTGACGAATCTAATAACTTAATGATTGCGAACACTGTTGTATTAGTATTCGTGTGAATGCCTGTTTGTATTACACGACGGTTTGTTCAGAATTTACAACGCCCAACGACTATATATGTGCATATATATATATACACACATACGCACACACATACATATTTTGTGTACGTGAGCGAGATCGGTGCGCCATTAAAGCTACGCACGAATGCATTACAACTTAAGGACAATCGTGGGAAAAGCAGCATCGAGTGCCCTTGAATGGTTCATTCATGTCGATCGACTATTTTGCGAAGAGACATCAAGCTTGACAGATCAATCGGTCGTTCACGTCAACAAAACGACGATCCTCTGCTTCACTTTCTCTCGTTTGTACTGTACCTCGAAAGATGTTTACTGTGCAAATAGATTATTGAATGAGTGAAGTGAGAAATGAATCCATTTATTTCATTGAATTTACAGTTACGACGGTCAAAACATTTGTTCGATTAAGAAAAGGGTATGATGAGATCGAAATCCGTGATATTCTTTGATGGCGATTTATTGTTCAGCTGCTGGCATTATATTGAAAAATATCAACGGTTTTCCCCTTAAGCAAAGAATTCTTTGATAGCTTACGAAAGCATCTAGCTATTCTGGATCAACTACAACATACATGCTTTGTATATACGCCTTTAAAAATTTCATAAGAAAATTATTAGGAAAAATAAATCTAAATAATTCTCCGTTGTACATTGAATATTTAGCATGAGTTACGCTGTTTTTTTTACATATATTGTGACTTATTTCGAAATCCTATAATAATATATCTTATAATAACTGTCTAAATCGATTACCTTTTTTCAATATCAATTCTATATTTAATCTATTTATGTCTTAAGCTACCGAACTCATATAACGATTAAATAGGGTGTGAAGATTATTACACTCATATGATGTTACTAATTGCTTAGATAACCGACCTGCGACGACATCTTCAATTCGGATTTTGTATACCTCTACATCTTCCATTTTCCGAAATATTCCTTAATTTTTTTTATGTCGCTGGGTAGAGGCTAAAACTAATGAAAATATTTCATGTATTAATATCTAATTTATATGTTGTCACAAAACAAAATCATAGTTTTGCGTTTACGACGTATTGCAACATTAAGGAAAAACATGTCAAGTCATTTTAATCATGTATTTATTATAAAAACGAATTTTTAACTCAAGCGATTGTGGAAAATTCTGTCACGACCAGAAATAGATAACGTCATCGACATGGAAAAATGGGGTAGAGGTTTATACTGTAAAATAACTACTTGGTAGTTTTATGATAATTTTTTTTATCGTTTTTGTTAATGTAACGTTATTCCATTAATTTTTTTTCTTACAGAATGCTCGACAGTTATGATAAGGGTGAGGTGACACCACCGCCCGTGAGCAGCTATGGAGGATCTCCTGGTCTTCTGGCTCTTCATTCCTCGCTCTACGCTACTCCGAATTCTCGGGGATATGACATTGACTCCGGTATTGATGGGAATGAGGGTTCAATGTCGATAGACAGCCAAATGATTCCGGTATGTTGGCGGTATCTTAATTTGTTTGGAAAGTTTACACGATAATTCAACAGGAAGATGAAAACGGTATCCTTAGATGCTAATGTAAAAGAAAACATCTTTTAGTTTTAACTCTAACTTAATGTTTACAATTTACTTCGTCTTTTGGTGGTACTCTTGCACCCCATTGAATGACTCCATTACTTAATTGTTGAGATATGATCCCTGGAAATTTTTTATTAACAATTAATTGGGCGGCATTTTCATTAAATAAATTCGGGGCATTCACAAAATGAAAAATAAAAATATAATACATTTTTTATGTCATATTTGGCCTAAAGTAATCGCGGCTGATATGAAACATCGGCAGACATTATATCTTTTAAATTCGAACATGTTTATGAGTTAGTAAATAATTTTTGTGTTAAAACGTGCCATTACTTCTGTTTTACCTTACCTATAACTAAAATTTAAATTCTATTACTACTTCCAATCGAATTTTTCGCAGGTGATAGTACAATACTGATATCGAAACAGTCGAAATGACTCGTGGTTCGAGCATGCAACATGTATTGTTTAAATGATCTTCGGTTGGGGATACAAAGATGCAGGATTTTCATTTAGAAATTCAAGGTGCTATAATTACAAAACGAAAAATGTATATATAATTCATTTTTAATGCCGTAGCAAGCGTAAATTCATCGAGGAATCGTAAGAAAGATTTGCAAACATTGTATCTTTAAAATTCTGATAAATTTATAAATTTATAAATAATTTTTGTGTTAAAATGTGCTCCTATCTCTATTGTTCCTCACCTCAAAACAAAATTTGAATTCCATTGCTACCTTCGATAGAATTATGCGAAATAACCCATATTGCGAGCATGAAATATGAATTGTTTAAATGATTTTCAATTTGACAAAGATCCAGGATTTCCGTCAAAAATACTAGGCACTGAAAAAATGAAACGTTTGAATATACTACATCTTCAATGCAGTAACAGTTCTACAATAATCGAGAGGTCATATGCAAATCTACAAACATTGTATTTTCTTCTCTTTTTAATTTTGACCCATCTATGCTTTATACATAACTTTCGTGTCCAAATGTGCCATTCTCCCTTTTGCCTTTACTTAAAACCAAAATTTGGTCTTGTACACCCCCAATAGAATTATTCACAGTCGATAGTAAGATACTGATGTCCAAACATTTGAAATAACTCATAGTGCGAGCATGGAGCCATGGAATATGTATTGTTAAAATGATCTTCGATTGTGGATACAAAGATGCAAAAAAAATAAGAAATACCTCATGGGATTATCGAAATGCTTGAAATTGCGCAGATACCAGGAATACTGAGCGGTCCCGCCCAGCAACGACTAGAGGACATGTCTTGGTTGGCCTCGGCACCGCCGCTTGACTATCAGCAGGGATTATCGTCGATTTCCGCAGGAGGAAAGATGTGTCATCCGGGGAGCTCGGCACAGCGCAGCCTTAAGGAGCAACGAATACGAAGACCGATGAACGCATTCATGGTTTGGGCAAAGGTCGAGCGAAAGAAATTGGCCGACGAGAATCCCGATCTTCACAATGCCGATCTCAGCAAGATGCTAGGTGAGTTTTACTCAACCGGCTCATGATTATCCGCACGAGTTATCATTATCATCCCTCAGTACTTTATTTTAGATTAGTGACACTGAGTAAACACATAGTAGTAATAATATACGTAAATACAGCGATAATTCACACGTATTTGCACATTGCCAGGCAATTCATAGACATATGATTCTTCATGGTGCTTCACTATTACAGGAAAATAGTTCTGAGCGCCTCTTCTTTAGCTCTTTCTCTCGGGTTTCGAGCTGGGAAGGAGAAAGTTGGGAAAATTACTCCTATCTTCATCCTAACGTAGACGCCGAAAGGTTCGTCGTCGTGCGTTATTAGATTAATTGCTGCTGCTGCTGACACGTAAAACCCAGGAAGCGTGTGATATGTGTAGTACCTATATTCTCTTCTGTAGCATAAGTACTAAGGCCCATAAGGAGAAAGAAAGAACCGAGTTAGCTGCAATCGTATCTACTGTTAGTAGCTATGGTGGCACTCTCTTATGGTTCTATAACGCGAGTATTTTCCACGGCTTATCGAATATAGTGTGACGAGCTAGTTAAGGTAGTCCTTGCGACCCGAACTAGTCAATTGACGCACTGTTCCGAAAATTCTGTAAATGCTAACATTTTTATATATCTACACATACAATTAATCACAGTGAGAATAAAAACGTATTTGTAGATGCTTTGTGAACTTAAAAAACATGAATCATATTAACTAAAATATCTCATCAGAGTCGCGCTTGAACGCGTAGTGACATTGTATTATCAGAGATGAGTAGGGAGATTGCCAGTGGAGCGATATTCTTGAGGCAACTTTTTTTCCGTCTTTGCAGCGCCGCCACACTGGAGAGTTGCCGAACTAGACCCATCTTTTTGATTGGTCGAATATATATAGATATACTCGACATGGAAAAAATTGTGCGCTTCAGACCGATCTTTCTGATTGGTCGAGTATATATAGATATACTCTCGATGGGAGAGGTTCGTGCGTTTCCGTAGCTTGCAACCGCGCTTGATCCTTTGCGCCCGTCGCAACGTTGCTGGGACCATGCATTTGAATTTCAGCTCATCGCACGGACTTCGGTGTACAGTCTTCGAGCCTTGCTTGAACATATCTTAACCGTATCAATAAAGAGTTGAAAATATTCAAGCAAGCTCGGCAGACGTACGCCAGTTCACTCACGCACCGAACGAATTTCTTCGCGTTAATTTTTTTTTTTCCAGCGTTGATACGTAATTTAATGAATATATCTTCGCAGCAACGAATTTGTTGCTGCGAGGATATATATATTTTTTTTCCACGTTCAAGAATTTTGGATAAGCATGTTTGGGTAACGTAATTTGGCTTTCAGAAGTGTACGGTGGTCGTGCGCATAGAGAATTAGTCTGGTAGCCGGAAGGTTCGGAGTTCGAATCTCCGATTAGTTTTTTTTTTTACAATTTTTTTTTTTTTTTCAAGAAGGTTCGTCAGTAAAATTGAAAATGCCCAGAAAAATCTAAAATAATTACCGCGTTTTTAATAATACATAACAAACTCACATAAATTTTTCGGGATTTTTCGTCTACATCGTTTACACAAAATGAATTTTTTTATGCATACATTTTAACATGGGCTCTTATGGCATATTTACGAATAAAAAAAAATTGAAAAAACTGCGAGACGCAAAACTGACTTCACTCTCCACTTGAAAAAATCAAATGATCGAGACGAACCGGAGTGCTCGCACTTGTTTACAGTTTGCCTCCATACAATGTTGCGTTAATGGATTTCCGAGAAACGTATACATTGTATTGTGTCTGAGATGTAATTTTGATTCTTCATATGAATTTGATGGTTAATAAACATTTAAATTTTTCAGACCTGACCTTGCATTGCTCGCACCCCCATGTGAGCAATGCAAGGTCGGGTCTTAAAAAAAAAAAAAAAATTGTAAAAAAAAGAAATTAATAGGTGATTCGAACCCCGAACCTCCGGCTACCAGACCGATTCTCTAGGCGCACGGCCACCGTACACATCTGAAAGCCAAATCACGTTACCCAAACATGCTTATCCAAAATTCTTGAACGGGGAAAAAAAATATATATATCCTCGCAGCAACAAATTCGTTGCTGCGAAGATATATTCATTAAATTACGTATCAACGCTGGAAAAAAAAAATTAACGCGAAGAAATTCGTTCGGTGCGTGAGTGAACTGGCGTACGTCTGCCGAGCTTGCTTGAATATTTTCAATTCTTTATTGATACGGTTAAGATATGTTCAAGCAAGGCTCGAAGACTGTACACCGAAGTCCGTGCGATGAGCTGAAATTCAAATGCATGGTCCCAGCAACGTTGCGACGGGCGCAAAGGATCAAGCGCGGTTGCAAGCTACGGAAACGCACGAACCTCTCCCATCGAGAGTATATCTATATATACTCGACCAATCAGAAAGATCGGTCGGAAGCGCACAATTTTTTCCATGTCGAGTATATCTATATATATTCGACCAATCAAAAAGATGGGTCTAGTTCGGCAACTCTCCAGTGTGGCGGCGCTGCAAAGACGGAAAAAAAGTTGCCTCAAGAATATCGCTCCACTGGCAATCTCCCTACTCATCTCTGGTATTATCACGCGGTCAGCGCTAAATTAGGTCGTTTTAAAGGCAAATTTGTGCCAAAGAAAATGAGATACACAATGTAATTTTTGCACCACGACTACAAACGCCACGAAAAATCAGGTCGCTGAAACCAAGGTTGAAACGGAGCCGGTTGACACTGGAGGTTAGGTTGATTTCTATTATCGTCTGCTACATCCGGTTATCCGTAACTGAGTGGCGATGATGTGTTTGACGTTGGAATTACACCTAAGTACTTCGGTAACGTCCCTTTTGCTTCCTCACAGAGGAAGTTTTGTTTTCGTGACAAATTTTTATTTTTGAGATTTTCGTGTCAAGACACTCAAAATGTTCTAAAACATCGAGAAAAGTGGTTTTTACGAAATGTCTGTGTGTGTCTGTGTGTGTGCGTGCGTGTGTGTGTGCGTGCGCGTGTGTGCGTGTGTGCGTGCGTGCGCGCAGATTTTCTTGTACGCACGATAACTGTCGTAATTTTCTACGGATTCTTTTCTAATTTGGCGCGCAAGTAGATTATCATAAAACAACATTTGGGACTGTATTTGACGCGAATCGGTTGAAAATTTTCTTTTCTACACCATTTTTATTTTTTAAATTTCTTTCATTTATTCATTTAATTTATTATTTCATGTTCTACACCATTTAAAATTTTGGAAAAATCGTTTTCACGCTATGACTTTCGCAATTGAAGAGGCACCAGCTTGAAATTGTGTACATAAATGGACTACCCGTGGAACATTATGTGTACCAAATTTTGCAAGAATCTGTGGGGCCGTTCTGATTTTATTACAATTTTAATTTTTTCAAGAATGTCTGCAAGTGCTATAACTCATGCAAATTCTGAGATATCCGGCTGCAATCGCCAATATGATTTTACGATTACTGATTTCCAATTAAGATTTTGGTCTAATTAATCGTTGACATGTCAGGAAATTTCGATATTGTGAACAAAAAATGAAACACTTTAACGAAAATAAAAAAAATTTCGAAATGTTTGACACATTTATCTTAAATTTTCTTCACACTCAGACGACAATTTAAAAAGATACTTAGTACAAATTTGACATCAATCGGTCGAGTGCAATGCAAATTACTAGGTATCGGGTTCAATTCAGTTTACATATGGATTATCATTAGACAATTTTTGAGTAACAATTTTACACAAATCGGTCGAGCGGTAATAATTTTACGTCACTTTGAATTTTTATAAAAATGTCTTCCAAGTATAAACAAGCCTGCAAAATAGAACCTTGTAAATTGCTTCCTCATTATTTTTTGCTTTCTACAAAGCTTCCTCCATAAGGAAGCCAAAATTGATCAATATGCTTCCTTATAGGAGTAGCTTTGTAGAAATTAAAAAGTAATGAGAAAGCAATTTGCAAGATTTTTTATATTTTATACGGAATATACGGTATAAGAGTTCAGTTTATACATGTTAATTTTCTAAATCGGTAAAAGTACAAAATCGGTTAGTTTCCCATAAAGCCCGTGCATAAGAATTCTTCTTGAATATTTATTTTCTCGGTAATTTAGTCTATAACCCAGCTTGAAACTTTGCGATCGCATTTCGAAGGGATTCAACTATCTCTCTTTCAAGAAGTTCATGGGTAACGGAAAGCATTGTTAGCAACTTATTCGAGTTGAGTTTGGTGTCAAATTTGACATAAGAATAGGACATGCGCTGACTTTTTAAAGGGTTATAAAAGCGCAGCAGCGCAAAAGAATTTTTAGGCACGCGCGCCAGCGCGTGTGGTTAGCCTAGTTATCAAATTTAATTTAGATTCATGTTAAATGTTGAGTGACTTCTTCAAAAAGAAAAACGCCGTGAGTCATTATGGTGACCCGTTTAGTGAGTGATGCAATAATTTGATTCTTCTGAAATTATTCGTAGAAATCCGATAATACTTTTTTGTTCACTTAAATATTCTGTTCGAAAATCTACCAACAATTTTATATTGCTTACAAGTTCGATATGAAAATCTTATGAATACTTGTGATTGACTTTGAAAAATGCCTTAGCACTTCAGGCATTTTTATCAAACAGCCTAGTAAATTTGCAATGAAACATTGATATGCCCATTTAAAAAAAAAAAGGCAAGTGAATTTTGTTTATAAATCAGCTGAGTTTTCAAAAGTTGATATGTGTCTCTTTGAAAACCACTGTAAAAATATTTGCGCAGGAAATATTTTTGTAATGGTTTTCCTTACATGTTAATTAAATTTGTCGACGAATAAATCCGATATTACGGTGATGCGTTTAGTGAAGTGATGCCAGTAATTTAATTCTTCCGAAATTATTAGTATAAATATGACACAAGTTTTTGTTCTAAGAAATTCTATTCGAAAATCTTCTAACAATTTGATATTGTTTTTAAATTCGATGTGGACGTCTGATGAATGTATGTTCCTGTTGAATTTTTATCCAACAGACTAGCGAATTTGCAATAAAGCAAAATGGCCATTTTCAAAATAACGGTCGGTGAATTTCTATTATAAATTTGCTGAGTCTACGAAATACTGAGTTAAGTTTCTTTGAAAACCATTGTAAAAGTATTTGCTCAGAATACATTTTTATATCCAATTCTGTGATTGTAACTATTTTCTTCGTTGTTTGATGTCAAATACGAATTGAGATCAACGATTTATGTTGACGTTGAGTGAGTTAGACAATTTCTCATTTTTGTGTAAGATTTTAAACCGGCGTGCCAGATGTATAGAATTTTTTATTTTCAATGAATCAACAATTCACTCAGCTGCACGTGTTATGCTCCTCGAACGCTGTTATACCTCGGATAAAATACAGCGCCTAGGTATACCACAGATCAGCCGCGCCCGTTATAAATCCGTCGAGATTGACCGCAATCGACGTTATCGTCGGGAACACCGCGTCGGTACCTTCGACTATCGGCAATTGGCATCCGAGACGTTACAGGCATAGTCGGTGCCCCGAGTGCTTGAGCGTCCGGCTTCTGTCGTCCGCGAGGAAATTGTTAATTCGTTGGGCACACGCAGCACGCGTACGGTTGATACGTTCTGCGCCATCAACTATTCCTCATCAGCCATCCATGCGCGTAATTTCGCAATACCTTTTTTTTCATTTCAGGCACTTTCATTCGGATACAGAGCCATTTCATTTTTTCTTTGATATTTAACTTCTCACTGTTTATTAACTTAATTGTGAGAATTGTTATATTCTAGTTATATCCTCGTAATTTATCCTCAGCAATAAACTCAAGAACGTTGATAATTCACGTTTTGTTATCCCTTTTGTTGTACTCTTGTTGAGGTCTTTAAGTACCAACATGAAAATGCAGTCATGAAAAGAAGGAGCAAGTAATAAATATTGCAAATCTGTCAAAAATTCCTGTAGGTTTGGAATTTCAATAGATTTTTTTAACAGTTTGTTTTCAAAAAAGTTGAAGTTAATTCTAGGTTTGTTTCCCTTTGTTTTCGCAATGTTTTTACAATGTCGGAAAATAACAAAATGTTGAATTCAGAGGAAGATTCGATAAAAATGATCGTAAATTCGGTGTAATTTAGTAACCATTTTGTAAGTTTATAAAATCTATCGTAATTTCCACCACTATTAAGGTAATTTTCACCAGATTTATGATAGTTCAGATCACGATATGATTCCAAGTATTTTATCGTAATTTACACATTATCCACATTTCGAGAGACGCGGCAGCGTTCTCGGGACAAGAAAAGACGGAACGCTACAAGACTCTCTTTCTAAAGCCAACTCGTTTTAGCCACATTCTCAATAGGTTATATGGTGAAATAAACAAATTTCGAGTGTTTTGGTGATATTTCATGCTGCAGCTAGATAGATTATCTCAAAATATCACGACTGGGACTAAAACGAATGCTGCAGCTATTGATTATTACAAAGATCTGGTTGTTTTTTCAAATTCCTCATAATTTCTGAATTAAAACATGGCTTGCGCACAACTTCACGCCGTACATGGCACACTCCTAGCTTCATGCGGTATATGGCACAGCTAACGAGATATCATATATTGTGACGAGCCCCTCGTGGAAGTATTTCAGTGACTTCACGAGGAGCATCGACCAAATATAACGACGCCCAGAAATTTTACACTTTTATTAATTCCGCACTTTCCACCTAATTTAGTTTTTTTTCGCTTCGCGCCAGGCTATCTATTATTCTCTCGAAAGGCAGGGAATAATCCTTTTCACCATACCTGCGCGAGAAGTTCGACTTCGCTCCCTAGCGGCTTCACGAAATTCGAACTTCTCGCTGCAGATATGGTGAAAAATAGTATACTACCCTCGGGAGTGAAAGTAGACCATCCCCAACCACGTGTTTACCACCCTCGCCTTCGGCTCGGGTGATAATCTTACACTTGGTTGGACATAGTCTACTTATCCTCCCTAGAGGTGTAATATACTATTGTTGCTCCTTGTTCTCCTCTGCTGGTGTACTTGGAAAGGGGTGCAGTTCGTGGCATGCGAAATAAAATACTCAAAGTAAGTGATTCGATAATATCAAAACAATGAATTTAATTTATTAAGTAATCGGCCTGTGATTAAAATATGATACAACGAGACTCGAGTCCGAACATAGAATCGTGGGTTATATCATACGCCACGTTAATAATCCGAGCTAATCTTTCTTCGTTTACCGGAGAGGCCGATCGCGACACGAAGCGAATCTACAACTCGCGGACAATATAATTTGGTTAATGGTGCACCACGTGCCTACCTTCTTATCGTCGGTTACTCTGCTACGGTGTGGCGGCTCTCAACCGCTTCCTTGAATCTCCTGTCTTCGTAATTCGTAGCCAAAACTTCCTAGCTTACTACTTTTTCCTACTAATCTTCTACCGCGGAAGCTCGTAAAAGGGTCGATCGTATTGATTATTGGGAGACTCTCGTGGCTAAAGTCTCGACACAAGCTGGTAATCATACAATAGAGATGCGCGAATACTGCTCGAGCGCGATCTCTCTCGCCAAATCTTCGTTTAGACGTTGCGGTCACTCTGAGCGATCGATATAAAAATCCTCGTCTACGCTTGGCGACTGCCACGCGATTCTCTCTTACCACCGATCAAATCTGTCTATCCCTGCCTACCGCCGGAATTTCACTCTCGCGGTCGACGAAATCTCACTACTTCATTAGCGGTTCCCGTCTGGCTCCCGCGACCTCACTCTCCCTGACTGACTGATTTTCTTAAACATTGTTCTCGCACGCTTAGCCGGGTCGCGAGGGCTTCGGATGTCCGGGGTGGGGGTCACGGCGTGCCATCGATAGACTTTGTCGATCATCGCGTTGTTCCGCATTCTTTCATCCTCTCCCTGTCCTCTCGCATCGCTCGCTTCTTCCCGGACTATCGCTCTAGTTCCGAGAATCCTGTAAGTAATAAACACGGCAGTCATACGTTCTCGAGAGTGTATGAGTTCCGACAGCGAGAAGCGATTCGGTTGCTACGCAATTTTCGAGCGGCCTCGGTGTGCTAGCACCTTAGGCTCAGCGCGTTGATGCGAGCGCGTACCAGCGCCTCGTCAATATATATATATATATATGTATTCTAACGCCAAAATTGTAACGAGCCTTACCTTGTCGCCACAAAACTTCTCCTCGGCAATTTATTTAAATAAACCTAGGGCGCCAGCCATGCTTATCGCGCGACACTGCCGGGAAAACGATGGAAAAAAATAGAGAAGCGGGATGTTGTCCGGTTAGCTGCAGCCTTGGCTTCGGGTAGAGGGGCGGTTCGAAAATCTCAGACTTTTCGAGCTCACTGGCTCGTTTGACTTTTCAAAAAAAAAAAAGAATAAATAATGTCCACAACCAATGCTAACTTCTGCGTGTAAGATTACCGGTATTCATTCTTCGACCACAACACAAATAGTTACCGGAAATCAGCTGGCATAATCTAATTTTAGATAACAAAGAAGAATACTCCTGCTAAAATCGTGGACAGCTACTCAATTCACTGCCCGGGATTTCCTATCCGCACGACACAAAAAAATAATACAATAAAAAGAACATTTAATCGCGCCCACGAGCTAAATCAACCATTAACCGGGATATCACCCACGCAAGCCTACCTACTGTCCTAACACAACGAAAATTCACGAAGGAATAACAGAAACCCAAAAATTACATTTAAAAAATAATACAATACACGACTGCATCACACGCAGGCAGTCCAGGGATATTCTCGCGTGCTCGACGCGTGTTTTCATCTCAGAAAATATTTATTCAAATCCGATACTTTTCCCCGTGATTCGACGTCATTTTTAACACTACTCATAATTGAAAATTTTGCCAACCAAAAACTGGAGCATTAGCCAACAACTACGCGACGCACACACGAAAATACCCGGATCGAGCACGTTTCCCGTCACGAGGGCTGCAACCAAGGTCACGATCTCACTTTCCAGGGGTACTCGCACTCGATGTTTCGCACTATTTTATCCTACGATTGTTTCGTCGGCACTATCTTCCGGGTGACTCTCGGCGATCCCTTAGATCTGTAGCAATCGCGAACCGGCGGCACTTTCCATACGTGAGGTGTACAGGCCTGCGGTCTGTAGTATGCTTCTGTCTCGCGACTTCCGACACTGCTCTTCCTACGCGGGGCTACCGACACGGCCACTTTCGTCACGACGGCGACAACAACAAAAAAATCTACGCGCTTTTTACAAATGCTCGACACTAATGAGATGGGAGAACCCTACCTTGCATCCTAAGGTCCTCTCGTCTCTCGATTTTCCAAGTCATTGGTGACTTCGCCTCGATCCTCGTTACCAATACCACCTCTGTCGACGCACGCACGACGAACAATACCCAAGGGCTCTACGAAAATTATTCGCGACACCGGCCCGGTACCTCTCCTACTTTCCCCCGCTCCTTAAATTTCTTCTGAAATCGCTACTACTAG
Organism: Tromatobia lineatoria; assembly: GCA_949699805.1. Taxonomy (NCBI): domain Eukaryota; kingdom Metazoa; phylum Arthropoda; class Insecta; order Hymenoptera; family Ichneumonidae; genus Tromatobia; species Tromatobia lineatoria. Next base: position 13,480,092 of record OX453045.1, on the reverse strand, counting down.
CGCCTAGCGCGAGAACTGAGTTCCCACGGTTACTTGCATACATTAGCGCCCGATTTAAAAATGTTTCGATCTTCTTTTAATCGTATTCAGCGTCTCCGACATCGCATTTCGCAGCACTACAGCTTAAAATCTTGCGGGGAAAAAGCGCAAAAAGATTCGAGCTTATTTTATAAACAGAAATAACAAGCAAGCAGCTACAGCTAATTTAAAAAAAACAACGTAATAAGCTATCGCTGTTGTTCGTCGTCCCGGCTGTTGTAACGAAGTGACGTCGATGGTCAGCTGCTCTGCTCTCGCTTGGTGCTCGGCTCGCGTACGACGTATAGCTTTTCATTTGGAGGGTTCCTGGGAAGCGTAAAAGCGAAAGCGTCGAACATGCATCGAGACAGTTAAAGATGCAGCAAGAATCTCCCTCTCATAGCGCCGTTACATTTCAAAAAATAAAGAAAAACCCTAGAATTAATAATAGGGAATACAATATATTTCGGTGCTCTATGAAATCACCCGAGGGAAGTTCCGCGTCGAGAGAGGTGGCAATTTCCGGGGGCAAAGGCGGCCTATACGAGCCTGATTGTAACGCTACCAAAAATGAGCGTTACAATATATATATATATATTTATATTAGGGTGGTCGTTAATTTCGATCTTGAGCGATTTCGTCCGAGACGCCCCGTCATTTTGTTTGAGATACATTTTTTTTGATCCGGTAAAAATTTGAGAGATCTATCTCAACGAGAAAACGTGCCTGTAAACACACACATTTTCCCATTCAAATTACATGGGAGTTTTGGCACAATTACTTTGAATTTTTTTTCCGAGCCTCACAAAAGCGGGAAAAATCCGAATACTGCATGAATGATACGTCAAGTAGTTGTACTTTGTACACAAATTTTAATGACCATCTCATCATTATATTCAACACACTTAAGCCACTAAAGTCATGACAGGCGGCAAGAGTCTTTTTTCACAACTGACTTCGAGCTCTCTTCATTCGGTTACGTAATGTGCAAAATAATTCAGCTCAACGTTATGTCTTAACGGTTGCTCAACGTTTTCTCTAAGGGCACTCACGTTTTAAAAAACGCACACAAGTGCCTATTAAACCCCCATTCCACCGGACCTAACTAACTTTTCATAGGTCAATGTGAATTTAAATTTAATAAATCCATTTTTTTTTCATTGCAGATTTCTCAATCATAGTGAAATACATATTTTTGGTGTGATAGAATGTAGATTTCTCATTATAAAATAATTTTTGTTATGAACAACAAATTTTTTGTTACCCGGACGTCCGTATTACGTGGTAACTTTGGTCCAAATGGACAGAGCGAGCTAAACTTTTCAACAGTTCTTATTCCCACTTTGGGAAGTATGCACAAATATTATAATAATTTTCTCACTTGCTTATATTGGCATTTACCTTAAAAAATTGCCCTTTTCCGGTACGCATATGTACGGCTCACTAATTTTTCACCACATTGATTAATTTGAGCAAGATTTACAGTGTACTCATATTTTACCTTAATACAAATACATTTTTTTTTTTCATTTTGCCTTTAGCGAATTCTAACGTAGTGATTACCTACCAAAATGAGAAACAAATATTGAATTTCTATCGATTTAATACTTATGACAATATAAATATTGTTTGACTTGAAAACAACATACCACACTACATATTATACATCATATCAAATGAAAACAATATATTCCTCAGCTTTTATCTTTATTTCTCCATTTGTTGAATGAATTTGTACATTTTAATTGGAATAATAATTCATAAATATCAACTTAGAAAATTAGTCAACATAACCTAAACACAACAGTCGTAACCACATCTAACACTGACACTTATGTAATTTACAGAATTATGTTTAACACGTATATTTTCACACAATTATTTCGTTGGTCATTCTACACTTGCACTCGTATTTTTTATTTTTGTTCTGTTACCATTTATAAATTGTCACCTGTCGAAAAACAGACACAGCAGCATTCCGAGACAACTGCAATTACATCCTTACCGACGCCAACCCACCGTCGTTGCCGGCAACGTGCCGACAACGACGATAAAGCGCGAAAATTAAAAGCAAAAAGGTAATTCGTATAAAAAGTATAACGCTGTACTGATTTACATCATATTCCGTCTTGAGCCTCGCTCTACAATATACGTGAACCAAATTGGACTCCGAATCTCACAATTTGCACAAGGTAGTGCACAAGTGATTAAAAAAATATATATTGTCCAAAGTCTATCTTTTAGAAAATTAATGGAACAAAAGATTGGAAGCATTGTCTTTGTTTTATTTCCCCGCTTGCTCTCCACGCCGTTCGAGCGATCGTGTAACACTTGACTGCGTAGTCTGTTCAGTTTCCCGGAAACTTGGATCATTCTTTTTTTTTACACGGTACATTTTTTTCGGTGTAGCAAAAAAGATCCTTATTAATAAACTTAAAATTTAATAACAATAAATAAGCGATGTATGTTAACATTGAAACCCAAAGCGCAACATGTAAATCATACAGATCGCGACGTTCGAACCATGCGGAGTGGCTTAAAAATTGCCTGAATGGCCATTTTCTGGGGGATTTGCGGGGCGCACCCCTGCCAACAAACAACCCGGTGCCCCGTAGGGCACCCGGATTTCGTCCGGGTTGCTTGTTAACTCTTACCCTTAATTGCTAGAATGTTTCTCAACTTGTGGCGGTCACTGATAGAGGCAATATGCCGTCCAAGTTTTTTATCCAGTGTGTGTTTTTATGTTGGAGATTATATCGCTCTATTTTTTCCACGCGTATTTTTTCTAACATTGCTACACCACTCATGTAAATGTACTTGTCTTAATTGTTTTACCCGTGAGGGTTTTTCGTGGGATATTAACAGTCTCAAAAATGTAGTTACAAAACACAGTCAATTTTGAAATAAAAAAAAAGACGAACATAAGACCGTCACGATTTATGGATCATGTATTAGGTTTGATCGGGCAAGCGATGGTATTGGCATGACGCGGCTGCAATTGTTATGCATGTCAGGTTCAAGTCCCCCCCCCTACTATTTATCTTCCCTTGCCCCCCCCCCCCCCCCCCCCCCCCCCCCTTACTCACACAATTTTTTTTCTCTCCTCTTCTCATCACGCCGAAGTATTCTCTCTCTGTCGTTCTTCTTGTCTCTTTCGTTATACACCTTTTTTTTCGTCTTTTCTCCACCAGACATCGTACATATTCATGCGCGTGCTGTATGTCGCCCGCGCGCGAACTCCGTCCTCCCGTACGTCCGTTAGTCGTGGCCGGTGCGTATTATATACATCGTAGACGCGTGTCTCGGGGCAGCGGTTTTATACGCGCGTGTGCACGCCATCCTTCCTTCGTACCGAGAGGTTTTATGTATTTTATGCCTGTATGAATCGTGCTGTTAGAGTATATCGTACTATAGGTACATATATTCGAGCACAAGTAGGTGTGGATTGAAGTGTATGCCTCTGTACATCATATTACTCACAATACACACGCGTTACTCACACTCATGCCGTACGCTTTATTTTTTGTTGGCATGTTAGACCTGCATGTGTGTCTGTGTAATCGCGGTTATTATTATTGACTCTGACATTGCGGTTGTCATTCGCGGATCTGTCATGGCACAATCATACTCGAGGAAATGCTGCGAGCAAAAGTCGGACAATGTTTGATATGGTATTTAGGTGCGAGTGGTAAGCCTCATTCATCGTCTGAACGCCATTTTAATATTGCAGAAATTGCAGCGGTATATTAATTCAACTATAGAATAATTTGGGAAATCATTCGAAACAGTGATAATAATTTTTTTAATTCTATTTTCGCTACGTTAATTTTAAAAATTGGCTAGAAATTGACACAATTAACGAATCTTCAACCACCACATAGCTACGGAAAGCCTGATTACTCACGAATAAAACAAGAAAAATCCGGAATCGTTCCTACATTATTTTTTTAAATTAGAGCTATTTCAGTGAAACCATTTAACGAAAGTTTTTTTCTAACAATTGATATCTTTATTTGACGTTATAGTCATGTTCTTTGATGATATTGTATTTTGCACGACTGGACACGAATTGCGTGCTCATTTTACCGATAAATCTAAAAGTCTTATAGAACTAAAAACAAAAGTGTTATTTTTTATTCATTTTTTGATAGTCTTATAACAATTCATTAAAATTTTTATAAAAATGATTCTACATTTATGAACACTCTGAATTTCTTGATTAGACAAAACTTTTTATATTCAATTTAAAAAGGAGCATTCATTTTATTTTCGATACTACTTAGAGCAGGTTCGAGAGAGCTGCAGCGATAAGAATATCACAATTGATTCAAATGTTCGTCGTTTTTTACCAACATTTAATTTTCAATGTTTCCCTTGTTGTTTACAATTAACTGGCTCTGTTAAAAGGAACTTTAAACATGAGATAAAATCATAAAATTTCAATTCTTGAAATAAAAATACCAAAGTTTTAAATGTAATTTTCTTGCAAAAAAAATATTTTTTTTTGCAAATTTCTTTGCTACGTTCCTTAAGCTGTATTATACAGGTGCGACATGCTTGTGATTTTGATGCTTCGTGTCGGGCATTGCTGAGGCACATGTATACGAGATCCGCACGAGCGCCGTGCTCGCTGAGCGCAGACTACAAGACGTCGAAGAACAGCATGTATATACTATTCGCGCGTTCTCGTGTATAGGCTCCTCGTTCTCTCCGCTGTAGGGCCTTATATCCGGTGATACGCGTGCTCGCGCATCTTTATCAATCACTCATCGACCGTTACCTCTTGTCCATCTTTGTCTCTTATTATTTTATTTTTTCTTCTGGGCTCGTGTGTCAATGTATTCGAAAATATTCTCGTGCGCAGTGCTCAACACTGGTAACACTTATACAACACAGTACTCAACACCATATCTTCATATATATACATATATATATACATAAGTATTAAAGCGTATCTTTTTCAAGACGACTACGGAGGTATGTGTGCCCTGCGCTTTTATCTCGCCTGCTGGGCGCGTCCCGGAAAATTATTGGTAATCACAGTGAATGCCTTACAAGCCTTTACGAGCGACCTCGAATATGGGTACATATTATTTTAAACTGTATAATATATGCTATGTAGACACTGAATTTTGCGCGCGTTAATACAGAGAAAATCTCTTGGCATGTATCACTTTACCGAACGCCAACGGGTACGAGAACCCACTGCACCTGTTTCCGCGAGGCTACGATAGTTTTATGTCTAATACAGTTAATCGTTGAGACGCATGGAGCTGGAAAACTGTCGAATAAACTCATAAACGTGCGGCTATAGACACGTAAAAAAAAAAAACAATAACAAGAATGTGACAGGTTGGTGTTGCGAGTTTCGTTCGTTAAAATTGTGTTCGAAAACAACACAATACAAACATAACGGTCTCGCTTGTAATTATCTCTATACTTGCAGCCAATCCATTGCCAAGCTTCTAAAATATAAGTTTTAGGTAAATTATCTATATTAAATGATTATGTGTGAATTGTTATAAAGTGCTCGTGCCTCTGACTGTTGCTGGCAATATGGACATTATCTGTTTACTTTATTCGAACACATCCATTTACCTGATCGTGCAAGGAAATTATCATAAATCTAATATAAATTCATATAGGCTTCAGAATTTTACTAGATTTATTTTCATTTTCCGCAGGTCATTCTTTTTTTTTAAGTTGAAGGATAAATTGATGCTTTATTATATTTCAAACAATCTCCTCCAATGTTTTTTCTACCATTGTATTGCAATGTAAATATTTATCAAGGACAGAGCGATGATCACAGCTCTGATTTATTCAATGGATAGTAAAAATCCCCCAAAAAAAACCCTGCGGGTAAAAAAACTGAGACAAATACATTTACGTGAGTGGTATTCTGCCCCAAAATGTACCGTAATTTAAATAGAAATTCAACAGTATACTTTCTATATATGTATGTGCAAAAAGTTGTGAAATAATCTGAAAACTTCTATAACATGTCATGTCAAGTACATGTATGTACGCTTAACCTGTTCTGAACACCAGGACCGACATTTAGATAGTAGACTACCCCCATACGCGGGCTATTCTTGAAAGTAATGGTAAAAGTTATGCAAACAGAAAGTGAGGGGTTTTTTTATTTGAACGTGGAAACGATTTGAAGCCATTACGCAAATATGATGCACAAAGGTGCATTTCACTCATTTTAAAGGTTTTAATTATGATTTATGATGGTTTAGATTATTCGGGAAGTATCGGCATTTTTTTCCTTAGTTTACAGCAGCGATGAGTAAACGAAGGTGCAAATGGCGGCTCATTTGAAGGTTATATTGTGACTAGTGGAAAGTGAATTTTTCGAGATGAATTCAAGTTCGGATAAAATTAACCGATGGAAAGGTAGAATCGTCACAGAACGAGTTTATAACCAAAGGCAAGCTCAATCAGCTGCAGCGACGAAAAAAACCAAAGCGAAAACTGACACGGAAATTTCAGACGTTCGGGATGCACCATTTTCAAAAACCGACGAAGAAGATAAAGGAACACAACAAAAAAATTCTTCTAATATTTTAGACGAGTCCTTAGATTTTCTTTCGAGTGACGTTCTTAACCCTGGGAAAGGGCGACGGATCGTGGATTTGCAGTTACTCGCACACTTCTTGAAATGCGTTTTTTTTGGAGTAATTCTGTCCCTAGAGTTTATCGAGAAGGAAACACGTCGAGAGCTTGCTTCTTCTCTATACGTTCGCTGTCACGAGTGTTTATTACTCAATGAGGTACCAACTGGAGAATGTCTTGTCGATAAAGATGCACTCAGTTAATCGTAAAGCTGTAATTGATAAGTTGAAGAAAATGTATATCGATAATCGACAAGCTACACAAATTTTAAATAATTTTTATTCAGTGAATTATTTTTATCATTGCACTTCGCTGTGTTTTTTTCCATACTCATGAGGAATGGGTTCTGTGGATTCATTAAAAAATGTGTATAATACCCCTCCGCTGTCTTTCACATCAAAGAAAAATGAGCTCTGTCAATTTATGATAAAAACTTTGTAATATTTCCCTTTGCTGTGTATTACATAGATGAGAGATAAGTTTTGTTGATTCATTGTACACTTTATAAAAAAACCCCTTCGCTACATTTTTTACTTCAGTGGAAAATAAGCTCTGTTGATTGTAAACTTTGTGAAATGGTCTCCGCTGTGATGCTTACATTTATAAGAAATAATCCTCTCAATTCAATACACACTATGTGAGGCGATTGTTCACATTTTTTATGTATCTAACTCTGTATGGTTGTCTTTGCTGCATAGCTGAGAATGTGTATACTTTCGTTCCAGGTACACTTCATGCTGGTATGAGCTGTAACCATCTCAAAAAAATGATAGCTCACCTCAATGTTCCACTAGTTCACCCGAATCTCTTTAAACGATATGAGCGGATAGTTGCACCTGCAATAGAAACAGTAGCAGAAAATAGCGCATCGATGTTACAGTGGAGAGAGCTCTGACTGTTCAGAATGCAGATGCGATTGAGAAGTTGTTGTGAGACGTTCTCGATAAAAACAGATTGTATGGAGTCATTTTTATTCACATACATAATTGTATATAATCGAATATACATGAATAATATATAATTGGTAGTTAAATACGGTTATATAGTTATGTACACATTAGGGTGTGCCAAAAATAAGCGATATTTTTTTCCTTGCTCTCCGCCCAAAACATCGTAGAATACATCTTCGTCATAATCCCGTCAAAAGCGGATCTCATAATTTTAATCCTCAGAAGTCTATCATCGCGTTTGAAGGTTTCCTATTTAAAAAACACAGGAAAGTGATTTTTTTCTATTCTTTCTCCCTGCAATCTGAGAATTTTTTTTTTTCAAATATCGATGACTACATCCTATGAATCATTAAATTTCGAACAAAAAGTCTTGTTGAGTCGAAATTCTATCTTCAACATTTGATTTATTGCAGAGCCTTGTAATTTTTAATGTTGTAAATTTTCCGTGTTTTTTAAAAACATTTTTGAACAATTTTTAACATTAAGGATACTCGTAGGTGACGATGACAGCTTTACAATTGCTGCCGTCCGAAGACTAAGCAACCACCATGTTGTCAAATTTTCGGATAAGAATCATACTTCGAAAGGGGTGATTAACGCACTGTACAAAATACAGAAGAGCCACAAGGAACTTAAGGCAAATGCAATAAGGTACTTGAAGAAATACTTCGCGTATGCGGTGTCACAAAATACCGGTGGAAGTGTAGCAATGGCAACTGCTATTCGTCAAATTCCCCATCACGCCTTCAATCACCATGAAGATTGTGGACCATGGTGTGGCTATCAACGTGACAGCAAAACGTAGGCACATGATACTATCCCCGGAGGTTTTAGTAGTTCAGCGCTCTACACTAGCTTAATTCAAATTTTTTATTCGTTGGCCAAGAATTCAGGCAAATTCGCTGACTGATTTTCTAGTAAAGCTAACGAAAGCTTAAACAATGCAGCTGCAAGCAAATTACCGAAGGCTCTGTTACGTCCCGACGAAGCACCCCTAAAAATATGCAACCTCCCTGAAAACCACTGCACGTCCTAGAAACGGGCCCTGCAGTCGGTGGTCTGTAAAAAGGGAAAATAGTGTTAATCGCCAAATAAAATGCATCCTTCCAAGCATCATAGAATATTCCAAAGAAGGGCCCTGTAGTCAGTGGTCGGTAAAAATGAAAATAGATATAGTATCATAGGAGGGGTAGACAGGGTTAGTCGCAATAGAAGGGTGTAAGGCCCTCCACTAGCTCGTAGTCGACGGACATCCCACGCAAACAACAGAGAAGTGAAAGACGGCAGATTGACAGCCAATGAAGCGTGAACTCTGCAGTCTTCAAACCCCCAAAAATGTACTCACTAGATCTAACGCGAAGAAAACTAACTTGTAAAGTGGGAGACGATAGTTTTTCCGGCCAATTAGAAGGTTCGAGGAACTGCCCTCTCCTAACCCTGCGTAAGACGAGAACCTGACTGCATTTGTATATAACGAAGCAATTTTTGTATGTTTGTTCAGTCTCAAAATGTAAAATCACCGGGCAACATCTCCTAAACTAAGGAGAGTAGTTAGTCAGTAAAAATGTAATAGTCAGTCTTTAAATTTTTGTTTTATTCTTCTTTGACTTTGGCGGAGTATGTATATATTGAATAGATGTTATGGTGCTTCGACGATGCCAGCCTTTAATATTTTCATTTTGATGGCAGTTTGGCAAATCATAACTCAGGTCTGAGTCGAAGGATGCCGAAGATTCCGTTGTTATCGATCTTCCTGTATAGGAAAATCAAACATTTGGAATCTATTTGTCTCGTACCTTGTAACGAGAAATTTCGCTAAAGCGAAATCTCGATACACGCACTGCCCGAACGCGCACAACACATTCCCGAAAACAATAACACTAGCTTCTTCCCATGCTTTCCCTCCCCGCCCGCCTATTTCTAATAGCAGTGTTGAGTATAGGAGAGGGACAATGAGCGTTGCGGAGCGTGATTGTAGCGCGGATGACGTCATCGCGGGTCAAGGAGGAACGAGGATCGCCAGCCGTTGTCTATCGATGGGGTATAGATTAGGGATCCAACGGGACTCCTGCCGCCATCCATCTCCCACTCGTCGAACTACCATCACGTGTGCAATTACTACCCGCGGCGGCGTTAATGTCTCTCCCCTATACAAATCAACCAATAGCAAAATTAGAAAATTAGGAGAAAATTCAAGGAAGAAGACGGCGAGGATAATCGCCATAATAGTTCTCTAACTGTAACAAGTGAAAGAAGTTTTTTTGAGAGACTGCGCATAGTTATTTTTCTGCTGAGTGCTGATAATTGGTTTTGTTTTTTGGAGTTTATTTCGAAACTATCGTAAGTTTTGAAGCCCCATTTTTTACAATTCGTGCGACCCCTTTTTACCCTCGTTTGCCACCGAAACCCCCCCGTAATACCCAATAAATAGATAACGAGTGTCCCCTCGTTATCAGCCATCTTGCCCACCTGTCAACCGTCAAATAAGAAATTCCCATTTTGCCCTCCCCAATTGTTATTTAAGACCCTTTGCCTTACTCCAAATTGTCCTTCAGACAATTTGTGATTTATCTTGCATATTTTTCCTTCCCCTTTATATTATTTATTGACCCCAAAACCCTATTTTTGTGCCACTCGTATTATTACCGGAATTGAGATCACCGAGGTAATTTATAAGAGCCGACCGTAGGCCATTTTACCCCTCGCCCTGCCGACTCGTGCTCTCCCCCCTCAACTAGCCGGCCCTCCAAAATTATTAATTATTTTTACTTCTTTTATTTGGCAACTCCCATTCGTGGTTTGAGTGAGTAATAAATTTTAGTTTTTTTTAATATTATTTTTTTTATTGAAAGGTGTTGCACCTAATGCAACTGGCGCCCATCCCCTAACATTAGAGTCTACCCTTATTTTGTAAACGCCATTTTTTTTTTCTTTTCTATTTTTTTTTCTTTTTCATATTTTTTTTTTTTTTTTGTATTTAAAAATTTATTATTATTAAAACGAATTTTGCCTATTAATTAAAGTGTTTATTTTTATTTAATTATTTTATTCGCCCAACTTTCCTCTCCTACCCATTTTAGGAAGTGACAGCGGGTCACAACCTTCAAATTGCTTTATCAATTCGTAAATTGATGAAGCAATCTGAACGGACGATATTTTAACAATTAATTTTTAGATGTGAAAAAATATTGCCACAGTCCGTGATAACTAGATAAATCGTGAATCAATATTGCAAGAGCCACGGTGGCGTAATCGGTAACGCACTACGCTGGATACCTAGAGTTCCCGGTTCGATCCCGGGCTGCGGCAATTTTTTTTCACGATTCGCGGTGGCTTAACCATATATCCCACTTAGGGCCCATTTGTGGGTCCGCTTCAAAATAGTGGCAAACACGGTGAAATAACCGAAATCTGGTGGGATACACCAGAATCCCACCGTCATCGGGGCCTCAATTTATGGTGAAATACACGGTGGAACACGCCAAGTCGGGGGTGGCCGAATGGCAGGTACACCTCGTGGAATAGGTACATAGTGGGTCAGACGGTGGGTATTTTGGCTAGGCCAGTGTCACAGTCAAAGCGAATCGGCCGATTTCAGATTTGATGCTGTGGTAGGAAATAACCGAGGGGAGAAGTATATTCCAGAAGTTATGGAGACTCTGGTCTTTCGCCAGGCACCTATACCACACAGTTTTTAAACGTTGCACACCGAAGGGCAAGGAGTAAGGTGTTGAAAGCAAAGGCAAAAAAATTCAAATGCCGAAGAAATTTGTCGAAGAAATATCGAGCAATGCTCCGGAATCAGAGAGAGAAGAAAGAAGGTACCACATACGAGTCGAATATGGGTTTCCTTCATTCGAACGTACTGGAAGAACCGCCATCGACGGACACTAATGATAAGGCGATCCTGCAAATCAGGGCTAGGTACAATGAAACGGCTTTTGGCAGATATATAAATCCTACTCGGAAGATTAGCAGCACCGCGTCAGCCGTGAACGGCTTGACAACCGAAGCTGGAGATTAATTTTTGCATGGCGTTAGGTCGCATCCTCAAAAAAACGCTGGAAGAGTTTTTTCAATTCTTGACGTCGATTAGGAAGCCGTATGTACTTGTTGCGCACAACTAAACTTTCGATAGCGTACGCCTATTTCATGCTATAAATGAAGCGTCAGAGTTAGACGACTTCAAGTCCCTACTAATCGGGCTTCGTAGATACGCTTCCCATTATTTTCGGAAAAAATTGCAGCGCAGAAACAACGGCAGCCCAACATATCTTGCCGAGGAATCACGTATCATAAACGATGGTGCACACGACGCGGTACGGGATGTAGAAGTTCTTCAAACGCTCGTCCAAATTCACAATATTTCGAATAATATATTAATATTCAAGAAAAAGGATTTAGTATCTATACTAGTAGAACAAAATACAGCAACAGATGTGCAAATCGTTCTGAAGACCTTGGATCCATTGGAAGGTGTTGTCTCCCTTGACATGAGGAGAAAAATTGCCTTGGCGAAAATCGACTACGGTTCCCTTGTTGATAGTTATGTTTTAGGTGGAGTTGAAAGCCTCACGTTACTCCTATCCGACCTAGTCGGCGAGAAACCGTGTGTAACAAAGTCTCCTGCTGTAATCAATGCTGTTATTGATACACTCCAAAGTATTATCGACGTATGATTCAAGTTTTACTCTCCGAATGAGTTATCTCCGTATAGTACAGTTAATTTTATTGTCATACTAACAGTTCCTAAAGTAAGAAAAAACGGAAAGTATTTATTATATTATATCTCTCTATATTATAAAAAGATCTCGCCGCTGCCGCCGCTGTGTAGTATATAGAGGGAATTCTATGTCAGAGGGGCCCCGTGGGCCGGAATTTATAACTCTCCTCATGGCCAAAATTTTGGAAATGTTGAAAATTTTAGAAATGTTGAAAATTTTAGAAATGTTGAAAATTTTAGAAATGTTGAAAATTTTAGAAATGTTGAAAATTTAAGAAATGTTGAAAATTTAAGAAATGTTGAAAATTTAAGAAATGTTGAAAATTTAAGAAATGTTGAAAATTTAAGAAATGTTGAACATTTTAGAAATGTTGAACATTTTAGAAATGTAAAATTTTCAACATTTCCACAATTTTCAAAATTTCCAAAATTCCGAAGACGGGGGAGACGAAGGACGAACAGGGGGGCGAAGCGCGCAGAGGGGCTAAGCCCCAGCAGTCATATTACATATAACTAGTTTCAGGTCCGAACATTCTTAGCAACGTCTACATTATTTTAATTAGAAATGTAATTTTTTTAAATACGATGCCTACTTTTGCCAGTGCCTCGAATATCCCGCGTTCATTGGCGACGCATGCGCTCATACGCGGCGCCTGGTAGGGTTGCTCTTTTTGATCAATCAAAAAATATTCTTCACGAAAACAAAGCTTGCTCTAAGAGGAAGCAAAAAGTTAGATTGACTGATTGTTTGTTGAACAATTGTTTTTTCACCAATTTGTTAATAACATTTTGGGATTATTCTTATGCGAAATCAATCTTTTCAGCACGTTTTATATGCATTATTTTTTTCCGATTTTTATCCCATCGGGAAGTGATCGAAATTGTCTCTGAAACTCACTTTTGGCGGGACTGTACGTATCATACATCCTTAATTTGAAAACCATTCACAGTGGCTTTCAGATCAAGCTGGTCAATGGATTATAGGTATCAATGCAGAGAATATTCAGTAAGTCGAAAACCACAATTAATTGACCGGCATCATCTGAAAGCCACTGCTGTTGCTTTTTCATTTGACCCGTCTGTGATTTTAATTTTTGACTTAATGCATATTCCTCAAATTACAAGCAAAAGCCATTGAATAGTGCAATTACAAACAGCTTTAAATGGAAAACCTGAAAATAGTGACGTTCAGATCAAGCTGGGAAATATAATGGTTGATGTAGAAAAAATGCAGTAAAAATCTCATAAAATACATAACAAACATTATCATTCTGCAATTTTGTGAAGGCATACTGTGCACCAGAATCGTGTGAGGTTAAAAGTAGAAATGTTCACTCGTTCTAGTTTTCTGACCAAACCGATGAACAAATTTTAGTGTTCGATTTCTTATTTTATCTGTTGAGGAGTGCATTCTGGATTGAATATAGGAATTTTAATTTCAACTTTTTATGAGGAAGCTATAATTTTAACAGTTACAGTTACAATTTAGTTACAGCAAATACAATTTTCACTGAATCCAAAATAGCTATATTCAATTCAGAATGCATTCTTCGACAGATAAAATAAGACATCAAACACCAAAATTGGTTCACTGGTTTGGTCTGAAAGCTACGACAAGTGATAAATTTTACTCTTGACCTCACACCATTCTTATGCACTATTGTTATGTACTTAATGAGGTTTTAGTGTAACATTTTTTTAAATAAGGGGATCATTTACAGAATTTTTTTTCTCATTACTTTTATTTTGTGACTCGGTCCCCTCAATGAGGTTAAAGTGTATCGTTTTTAAAATGATAGGTATCATTTACAGATTTGTTTTATTATGACTTTTTTTCAGGTGACTCAGTCCCCTGCGAGTGCTTTGTTTAAAGCTGCTCGTGATTGGACCAGTGAATGGATTTTGCTTGTCGATTTAAGAAATGTGTATTGATTTTAAAACCAAAATACTAGAATGACACGTATCTATTTCAGACCAATTTTTGGAGCAGTGTTCTTTGTATTACGCGCAGAGTATTAAACTCATGAATTTATGGTTTCAAAGCAACCGGTTGACCCAATGGGTTGGTCCATTTACAAAAACATCCTTTCGGTTCATTCTGCAGAGGAAAATTATTATTTACTTTTCTTTCAATGAGGGGAAGGGTCGTTTTCGTAGTAAATAAATACATTTTTTAACTGACCTTCCTCTTATGTCTAATTGGAAATTAAACTAACCTCTTTAAAGAGAAATAGTATCTTTGGATTGTACTCTCTCATTGGCCATTTATTGCGCCGGTGAAGTAGATCTTCAATCAAGCTTGTATTTGTTACAAATTAAATGATAAATATTTGAAATAAATGTAGCGAAAATAACAAAGAAAACTATCAAAGATACAAGTGTGATATCGATTACGGTGAGAATGAAAATAAAAAGAATTCACATAATACAACAATGATGCGAGGCAGAGGCACCGCTTGGATATTCGTCGACGATTGAACAGTTACGCAGGGAAATAGGCCTTGTAATTATAAAGACGCGTAGATATAATATTTAGAACAAACGAAAAAGTGATAACGTTAGGTAACACTTCTTGAATCCTCTCGGCGCCTGTATTGAGGCTGTTGTCTGTCGTTTCATATATTAGACGAAGCATCTACTAAAATTCTTACTGCAGCTTGTATACATTTTATGTAACGGCTTGTCTGTTTAAATATTTAGGAGAGTCTACTGAGAGTCTACTTACCTGTATTTACCGCGTACTGTAAATTAACTTCACAGTTTTTTTTATGGCGTTTAGATTTTCAAAAAGATAGCAAATCCCCCAAAAAAAATTTTTCCCAAAAAAAATTGGTACGCCAAGTATTAAAAGTATTATCATACCATAAAAAAATCACTTGGAATCTAAAAAATTTAAGCTGAAAAATCTATAAAAAAAACACAATAGCGTTTCAAAAATATTCAACCGAATCTTATTAGCCAAGTAAAAACCCTTGGTAGACAAGTAATATCCCATGGAATAATCATTGACACCTCTAGATAATTTCCCGCTATAGTTGAAAACTCTCTATAGATTCAACTTTCGTCGAAGAACTCTTAATTCAGATTATTAAACGAATTGTCAACAGATTAATTATTTGAGACGAATTATTTTAGACGAATTGTCATTAGACGAATTGTCATTAGACGAATTGTCATTAGACGAATTGTCATTAGACGAATTGTCATTAGACGAATTGTCATTAGACGAATTGTCATCAGATAAACTGTCATTAGATGCAATGTGATTAGACGAATTGTCTCTTAGACGAATTGTCATCAGATAAACTGTCATTAGATGCAATGTCATCAGACGAATTTTCTCTTAGACGAATTGCTTTAGACGAACTGTTTTTGATGAATTCTCCGCAAATCATGTATTCATGGTCCATTAACTCGAAACCCTATGTAACTTTTCACTTGTACGCTGCAAGCTCTGCGCTGAAAAGCTGAAGAGCCGTAAGATGGCACGACAGATACGCCTTCAAGCTCGTAAAGAAATAAAGCTACGAAATAGCTAGCAGCGGAAATATAGTTATATTATGATTATGTTATAATTAAAAATTGCTTTCTCCCGCACCTACTCCAATGAACTATGTACGGGAGCTTGTCGCAGGGA
Organism: Tromatobia lineatoria; assembly: GCA_949699805.1. NCBI lineage: Eukaryota > Metazoa > Arthropoda > Insecta > Hymenoptera > Ichneumonidae > Tromatobia > Tromatobia lineatoria. Next base: position 13,464,143 of record OX453045.1, on the reverse strand, counting down.
CACTAAGTTTTTTGTAGAGAAACATCTTCATCTGTTAAACATTTATCGAGGGTTTTTACTTGGCCAATAGGATTTGGTTAAATATTTAGCATTCATTTTTTTTATTGCAAAAGATTTTTTAGCGAAGTATTTTTTGTTTCAAAGTGATTTGTTTATGGGATATTACTTGTCTGCCAAGGGTTTTTACTTGGCTAATAATATTCGGTTGAATATTTTTGAAAGGCGATTGTGTTTTTTGAGATTGTTCAGCTACAATTTTTTTGATTCCAAGTGATTTTTTTATGGGATGATAACATTTTTAATACTTGGCGTACCAATTTTTTTTGGAAAAAAAAATTTCTGGGGGATACATCGTATCGTCGATTGTGTACAAAAATCATAAAATCGGTCCCAACAGAAGATTTCATTTTCTACATGTTGATCAAATGGGAAATACAAATGGCCTTTGCGCTACTTCTTAAAAATGGTACGAAGCATTCCTACCACAAGCATTGATATTAGGATACAGACTATTAGAGTCTTTGATTATTCAATTTTCAGGAAATAGCTAGCGGAAATGAACACGTGGAGGAGTGGAAATCGAACGACAAAATAAATCACCCTCTTTGATTTTATATTAATACTTCGTAGTCTTTATTAATTTCAGTAAGAAGATTATTATTCACTTTTCGGATGTTAAATGTGCGGGCCCGCTCTCGTCGAAAATTCCAAACTAACAACTTCTAAATTAATATAAAATATAAACTATGGCAAACGTTGTATCGAAAAACCTCGTGGCGACTCTCGCACTCTCTCCTCGCGAGTCTCTCGCACACCCCTCGTTATTCGCGTACCTGCGTCTACTCCCTTTTCGGGCAGAAGTCCTTCTCTATCGCGTAAGCGATACTCACGCATGCGTAATTACGTTACGATCAGGGTTGTACGGGTCGACGGCTTTTCATGATTTGACAATCGATAATCGATATTCAAATTTATATTTATGTCGCCAACAAGACCACAGGTTTTTGGTGTCACAAGTAGACAAATAATATAATGTTTTATTTTGAAGCAGTCTAGTCTACTCATAACCACTGTATCGTCACGCAGCTAAAATCTTTATCTCAGCCTATAGTCGAACTGTGCTGATATTAAGTGCTCTCATCTTTCACTGCTGCTGCTGGTTATATGGTAGAAGAAAATGGTGGAGAACACTATAATAACATGAAGCATGGGTTTACGTTATCCGAACAAGTCCATTTACCTGATCGTTAATGAAAAATCAATAAGATCCACACTGAGATTACAGAGCAATTTTTCTGAGTTTACCGGAGGCAGACCCGAGTTAAGTATTTGGTGGCGAAGGCTTAACGTGGCTCTTTAATCCTGATCGATTGGTAGGGAATGAAGCGTTCGACCCCACGCGATGCCTCGTTAAGTATCAAGAGAGTCTCGCCTTAGGCAAGGTCGTGCCGGAAACGTGCCAGAACCGTGCACATTTTTACCCTGTGCCCTCGCCTATTTCCGGTCAACACTTTCTCGTGGGAAAGCCAAAATATTCTATTTAACTATATCGACAGTTTCTTTCAACTGGAGGTCGTTTTTGTATTTTGCTTATCAATGCTCACAGCAAAAAAAAGTCATCTAATAAATTTAAAAAAAATTCCTTATCGCAATATTATTCTATAAAATTCTGAATTATTGATGCAGAAAAATGGCTTATTCGTAAAAGTTGATATTTTCATATGTGCTCCGATTTGATTGAGTAGTAGTAATAAAAGTAATTTAGTGACAATAAGTGGTACAATATTTACATGTGTCTTAGTGATACAATATTTTATGCGTTTGCCATTGTCAACAGGCCATCGACCGAGGTTCTTCAGCTTGATTTGATTAATTTACTTGACATTATTAACATACTGCAAAAGTTGGTGTACCTGAAGAATATTTATTTCACTTTGCAAATAATTTCACAGTTTATTTCAATGGCAATTAAAAAAATAATAATTTTAATACCACTATCACTAAACTCTTATTTTACATAACTAATGTTACTCAAAATTCTGCAGAATAAAAATTAAATAAATCTTTATACAACATAATATCTCTGTTAAACACAGAAATGTTTCGTTTTACTTAATCAAAGATCTGCACGAACCATAAACTGTTCTATCAACCAAACGTTCATTTCGCATATAATAATAAGCTGACCAATAGAACTAAGTAATGCAATCACGTTTAAATTAATCTACCAATTCATGGTAAAAATAAAAATAAACATATTTCATGAAAGAATATCTCATTCTGCTTAATACAACATTTATTCGACAAGGCCGCCATTTTTTATTAATCCGACCAGAGCAACTAAGCCAATTATGTATAAATGATCGATTCTACGGAAACTCAGCCACTAAATTTTTTTTCTGCAATGAATTCCGAAAAATGGAGATTCTTGGGACCGTTTCATCAAACATGCATTTTTGGAAAATGGAAATGTCCGAAATATTATGGCCTACAACAATAAAATTAATACATATCTATATGGAAGGTCTTAACTAAAATTAACTTACATATTTTGGATAAATTATTAATGATATTTTATTTTTCACTAATGGTATCGCTACTACTTAGCCGAATCATTTTATTAAATTCTGTATAAAAAGATTGATTTTTAAAGATTTTTTTTTAATGGGACTCAGAGTTTCTGGCCATATTTGAGATCAAATCTTTTTTACAAAATTATTTTTTTCAAAAACCTCGCTTTCGAGCCGGATTCATGTCCTCGAATTATGTTTAGGAATAACGAAAGTTATGATCACTTTTGGTAATGGCTGCAGTATTATATATTCAATCGATGATGACAAGGTAAATTTTCAATGGTTTTAGAGTGGAAAATGGCTGTATCTTTTCAACGATTTGTAATCCCATTACCAAAATCGTACTTAACATTCGTTATTCATATACATGATACAAAAAAATCAACTCGGCTAGAATATAGCGAAGTTTTTGCGAAAAACAAAGTATTGAAAAAAAAAATTTCGCTTTAAAAAAGGTCAGAAACGCCGAATCCCATTCGAAAAAAAAATCTGAGAAATTCGTTATTCGTATACAGAACGTGAGAAATTTTATTTCAGAAATGAATGTACGATGAAACTGTCCCGAGATAGACCCGTTTGAATGAAAAATTTTAGAAATCTAAAATCGCATCAGTTTTCTATTTCATTATATTGAAACCTGATGAAGTTTTTATAATCACTATAAAAAAAAATCTACTTGAAATTTAATGTACATCGACTGGAAGTTTTTATTTATAAACCAATGTATGAAAGTGAGTATGCGAGTGTGCAATGACAAATTAATGTATGGTACAGCATATTCAATAATTTACTTAAATTTTACAGTGAAAATACTTGAATTTCAATAATTTGCTTTAATTTTACTGGAAAAGTACATGAATTCTATACCAAAATTGTTTATTAAATTTCGATGACGAGTTTATGCATAAAAACTTTCAATCTTTTCTAACAGTAATAACAAAAGCCGATTTTTTTCAAATTTTTGAAGAAAAAGAAATGTTGGTGACGGAATTTCAGTAGAATCGCTCATAGGTGTAATTAATCTTTCAACTCCATTTCGAAGTGGCATTATTTTTCAAGATTTTTTTTGAGGAGGGAAATGCGTGGGCGCTGGGAATATCGCAATAGTCTCGGTGTGTGAGATACTCAGCGCCATCGTTTAGCGCTATCCGCCGGCCAAAACAGAATCGCACGTAGATATACAACGCTTGCAATATGGTACACATAATAGTAGTAGAGGGAGCGTGTTGTGTGTACCGAGTTCGGAGTTCGATCCCACCTCGTAAGCTATACGAGGTAATCAGTGGCACTAAACAACGAAACAGGGGAACTCTGGCAGTCAGGCGGAGCCCTCTATCTCGGCTGTCGACGTCGGTACACTGGTATATATAGCTGGTATTATTTGCTGGCTGCCACATTTGTCGTAGGTGGTCTGCGTACGGACGGCGAGTGTGGAGCGCGATCAGTGCGGGCGTCGCCTCCGTCGAGCCGTCCACTCGACTATGCGCACTATATTACACGTCTCCCAGCGCTATGTCCACATACATCCTAGTATATATAATGAACCACCGCACGTTAACCAAATCTCCTGTGTAGTAAAGCCCGCGTACTAATTTAACTCAAGTACCTTTTCATAACGCTTTGATAGATCCTATCTAGACAATATACAAATTTATTGTACCATATTTAAGCTTTTAAGTGACAGTCGCATATAATCGTAATGACCGTTACAGCTTCGAATGGTCATTAGGATTGTGACAAAACAAGCACAGCAGTGGAAGGAGCTTTGATTTAAAGGCTTCGCTGGTGGGCTGACGAAAACATATGTTCTGATTTTACATTTACTCTGAATTCTCTCAATACCATATTAAATACAAAAAGCACAAAATTCGCTTTCCAATTTTTCGGACTAATTTATGGCACATTCACCTGGGTCTAGCCCTCGACCTCCCCGATTTGTCTCGTAGTATTCGTTAGATCCTCAAATGCAACAGATTTTTATTATTCCTATGCAAATTTTTTCTTAAATTTCTCTTAACGGGACACATTGAATGTTATAATTGGAAAATCTGAAAAATTCTGAAAAATCCTTTGCCGAATATCAAAACTCTCTAGCTTATATTATTCTTTTGACTTTGACTGATTATTTATACTAAATGATGTTGTGATGCTTCGACGTGACAGCCTGTCATTTCTTAGATGGATTCCATCTGAGAAATGAAAATATTATAGGCTGTCACGTCGAAGTATCATAACATCATTTTCTAGCTTATAGCCAAAGTGGGCAAGATTGTTTTTCAAATTTCAATAATTATAAGAATAAAGTCAACCTGCTACTGGCGACTAGTCAAACGTTTTTTATGAAAAACTATATTTTTTTCGAATTTTTTTTATATTTTTGGGAATATTGCAGATCTTTCCAACACTATTCCAGGATCATATACAAGACACATTGTCGCACCAGCATGCCATAACTTGAAAATCTGAAAAAATTCTGAAACTTCACCCACAGTAGACCGATTTTGTCTTTTAGTTTGTGATATTTTTTTATTTTTTATTTTTTTAATTGCGAAACTTCATCCGGATGCCTTATTCAGACTTTTACGTAACCCGTCTCCCCTTTCCCCGTTTCTACATAGAGTTCCCTCCCTAGAGTTTTGCCCGCAGCCACTCATTCTAATGGACTACTGTATCGCATTTGCACGAGGGCTCAGGAAACTGCGGAAAACCTGCCTGCTACAGGCGGCTTTATTTTTGCTGAGTTTCTACCGTATTAGAAAACATTCGAAACTCAGAAAAACTGCCTCCCGTTTAACAGTTTACGCGCAAACCAGTGCGCGGCTAAGCGGTCGCTCATCCAAGTTATGGCCGCAAACCATGCTGCTTGACTCTGGGGACCGCCGAAGCCATACACCAACCGCACGTCCACTGCTGTCGGTTAGTTTGTAATAATTTTTTTAATCACAATATCTTGAAAACTATATGAAGAAAAACCTTACCAACTATGACTCTAAGCTACAAAATTTTCATATTCAACAACGGATTTCTTTGAATTTTTTCAATTAGGGTATTCTGTATGTCACTTTGAAAATATATTTTAAAAAAATAAAAGAATCGGCATATAATTTTTTTCAAATTTGCTTCATATGAGGATTTAACTGACCTTACGATAAATTACTAGCCATATCTCGGCGGTCGTGGTTTGGACCCAGGTCGAATTGGGATGGAATGTCCCTCATTTTGATTTTTGAGTATCTTTCATAATACTTCGATAGATTCTATCTAGGAGTTATGAAAAATTTATTTTACCATACTTAAGTTTTTAATTAACAGTTGCACAAATTCTCAATAACTATTACTGATTTAAATGGTAATTGGGATCGTGCGAAAATTAGTATCAGAGTGGAGTAATAGACTTTGATTCACAGGTACTTCTCTGGTAGGCCGACGAAAATAAATTTGCAGATTTTTTTTGCATCTACTGTGGATTCTTTCAATTACATATAAAATGGAAATGATACGAAATTCACTTTCCAATTTCTCGGCTCAATGTATATTAAGTACCTCTTCATAATACTTTGATTGCCTAGATTCTACTTAAGCAATATACCAATGCATTGCACCATATTTATGCTTCTAAATGCATATAATCGCAATGACTATTACAGCATTGGAAGGCCATTGGGATTGTTCGGGAATATGTAAAACAGTAAGAAAATAAGATTTGATTTGAAGGCCCTTCGCTGATGAGTGATGAAATATTTTTTAACTTCGAACTAAGCCTCTAATTCTTTCAAATCTGTATGAGATATTTTTCAGGACATACTCAAAATATACACAGAAGAGAAGAAATCCCACATGTCTATATAATATACTTTAATTGACATATAGGCTCTCAAAAAGTTCTATACATATTACATAGAACTTTTAGCCGGATATATCTTCATCTTGTTTCCGACGAAAATATTTAAAGATGATTTTTTTGTTCATAAAAAAGCTGCTAGTTCTCTTCGAGTCCCAAAAATACCCCAAGAACTGCTAAGGCCTAAAAAGGAACGTAACGTGATGTTAGTTATAGTTGAACAACAGAAATGAGCAAAGCCATTGCAACCAAGAACCAAGTGCGTAATTCGCCAAGGCCGGAGCGCCTTATCTACTCTTAAGCGGTTACGGAGGGCCAGTGCCTGCTACATACATATATAAACCATGCCGTGCACCTCGATCTCAAAGAGAGGATGTATAAGGCGACCACCAGCCTCCACGAACCTTCCACTTGTATCTCCAAGTGGTTCCTTCTACACAGCTTTCCAGATAGCGGACCCGACGCAATAACGAATCCTAAGAGACAAGATCGCCAACAATAATTGCGAGCATACATATAAAATGAGAAGGAACGAGTTAGGAAGGAATCGAGCTGCAGCGACGAAGGGAAAAAAGCCAAGAGAAAGACTTCACATATATACATGTATATACGCACTGAATACCCGTGTAGGGGTATGTATATGTAAAAACCCTAAACGATACCAAATGTACCTAATACTCCTCACATCACCTAAGAGAAACAAGTATATGCACCATACGAACAGATGTATTTTCGATATAGAAGATATATTTTTACGAAAAATTATATCACTGGGACTTGAGAATATATGACAAATATATGGGTCATTCGACCAATTATTAACGAGAGTTTGTATCTTCCCTCTCCGATTAATCTGCAACTTTTTTAATGTCAAGTATACCCTCAGCGAAGGTAGATTGAAATTTTCAAGATTGTTCCACGAGTGTCCTGAACGTATCAACTTATAGCGATTCCAGGAACATGATTAATACAGAATTAATGCGGTATTCGAAAAATGTAAGATCACGACGTATTACCTTTCTAAAAAAAATGTCAGTTTCTAGATAAAAATACTGTTCATTGGTCCCGAATTTGTTAAGTCATTGAAAAACGACGAATTAGTGAAAAAGTCAACTTCACGCCCTTCGTATCAAGTTTCCCATCACGCCCTCGTATCACAATGTATACTAATCTTGACCTGCTAGCCGAAACTACGGTCTTCCTGGCTGCATTTCACTCTGGAATTGAAATGCGTGGTTGCATCACAGCGCGCTCTAGCGGTCCACGAGTTTTTTTGTGGCTCAGTAATGCAGCCAAATTCACTACAGTGCTTGTTCAATTCATCAGTACGTAACTTGAAATTTTTAGAATATTCAGATAATGAACATTTGATGTTTACAGTGTTCATTTTCGATTGGATTTTATTTTCAATTAGTCTTCGCCTGTGTTTTGCAAAAGTTGGGCGGGCGTCCCCCCTGTGAACAAAAATGCTGGTTTTGCCTCGGAATGTGATATCGTCTCTTAACGAGATGACCAAGAGGGAGCGGGATTAAAGTTTCGAGTGATAAATACACGAAGGTCTAAAATTCCGAAAATTAATATCTCACCTACTCTTTGTCGCTAGGAAATATGTCGACGAAAATGTAGGTAGGACATCTTTATCTTTAATCTTCACTGTCTTTAAACTTTAATCCCGCCTACCAAGGGGGCACGCTGACGCAGGCCACGGTTTCATGACTATATATATGGCCGTTGATTCATAAATAAAAATTAATTGTTTAACGTACTTTCGGCAGGGGATATATAGTATACGAAACATGCCCAAAATGTTGGATGTCCTGGCGTATGTGATATACTATTGAACATACGATATGTAGTGCTGTCGCAGACCCTTGCTATATAAACTGTTGCAGGTCCTTGCTACATACTCTGCCATCAGTAAACGAAAGAAGAGAGAAGGAAGCGCCGTCTCCCGACGTAGAACGCATACGACAACCACGGGTTGGCTAAGCTAAGGCAATAATAAGCTATAAGCGCGCGCGTTCTCTGCATAGAATGCCAGGTAATGAGGTGGAGTCTCGGGGCCAGAGTCTGGCCGCACCCTGCGCTTACTTTGCCGACGAGCGAGCAAGGCCCACCTAAACTGACGACGACGACGACGACGACGGGAACGGCGATGATGTACTTTGAGGCGCGAGGCGCCAATCGCGACGTCAAAAAATATTCTCGACAACGGATCATGGGGTGTTCAGCTAAGATTATGAAATCTTATGGGTTATTCCGCAAACTCGAGATAGAAATTCTGCTATAGCACAATTTACTACGAGTGAAATTATTGTATTCAGACAAGTGCTGAGATACGCTTGCCATACGATGAGCCACTGCTACGTTGTGTGTTGATGTGCAGGGAAAGAGCCGCAGGGCAAGCAACGCCTTCTGAAACTATGTATCATTAGAACTGGTGAAGCTTATCCTCTAATACATCGCAACACCTCAGTATGTTTTGTCGGACAACTTGACACCAGTGAAATGTGAATGAACTATTGGAATACTGTATGCTAAGTAACTGAGCTATAAGGTATTTATCATGGATTTCTAGAGATTGAATGCGAGGCAATGACGTGATTTTTATTAGCTTGAGAAATGCTGACGTATTGAGTGGATAACTAATGGAGATTAAACAATCAGCCGATCCATGAATTTTTGGCCTGTGAGTCAGAGTTTCAGATGGCGGACTTCTTTAGAAATAGAATTACTACTGCAATTTTCTTTGTGATTGTCTATCATAGTCGTAACATACAGTGATTATAATATGATGTCCATACTTGAAACTGTCACAAAAAAATGTTTATTTTCACTCTTATTGGATGGTTATCAATTAGAAAAGAAATAGATTAAGAAAGTTATAGGAAACGAGAACTGAACATTTTTTTATACCTACTATTTGTGACGTCAGACGAGCGCTTAAAGAACACAATCAATTGTAGAATAATAAGACATCCAAATCATTCACAATCATCACCGAAACGTGAGATTCTGTAGAATCTGAGTATTGTTTCTGCTTATTTCTAACTCAATTAGACCGAAAATGTGTGAAAAAAATGATGAAATAGTTGTGGCATGTGGTGCAAAGACTGCGAATCTTGTTTCGCCGACGGCGCCAAGCCCACGTGGTAACATGAAATAGAGTGCGCGCAGTGCTTATTATTATATTCGTGACAATGTATCATTCTGATAATCCAAGCGATCGATGCAGTGACAAATCGGTTTTATGCGCCGGCTTGACGTTTACTTACATATTATGTGACATAAATACATAATATGTGTGGACATGCAACGCATATTCGTATATATATCGTTGAACAGTGGTGAAGTAAAGAAGTTGGCGTTCGACGTCTTCTTTTTCAAAGCACAACTGTCAAAGCCGATGACGCCTGGCTGGCTGCCTACCTGTCGGTCTGTAGGACTGAGATTCGCTCGCGCGAAGCCACACATGCACGCGCGTCACGTTCTTGCGGAGCGCGTGCCCCCGACGGGACCGCAGACAGCCCTGGCAGTCGACAATATAGCAAGCGTCCCTTTTTCCTACCGTTTCGATTCATCTCCTCTCGTCCTCGTAAAATCTCACAATCGTAAATCAACGCATACATACTTTTATTCTCACTCTCCAGTCCCACAGCATGAAACAAAAAATAAATTCGCGATAAGAAACGCGTAAGCTTGATGACTTATTCACACGAAACTCATATTCAGTCATCCAAAGTCACCATAAAACCATGCTATAAAAGTGATGTGTAAAAGTGGGTATATTTTCGTACGTTTTGTGATATTCGATACACGAGCGTTACGATATGGTGGGATATGTTAACGCTTGCGAGGTTATTCCATTCCGAAGCTTCGTAATATTCGTTTATTTATTTATTTATTTTGTGATTTATTTATATGTATTCATTTCGTAACATTCCAAAATGAATACATATTTTCTCTGCAGTTAATGTTTATCTATTTCACTTAGATCATTCGCTTGATCTATTTTTTTTTATCTAGTGTGGAATTTATTTTTGTTCTTGCCCGGAATATCATTAATACATTTTTGATAAAGGAACATGAGTTAAATGTGGGAACAATTATGAAACTGAAGCTTCCTCTGTGACGAATCACAACTCAGTTTTTTTGCACTATTTCACAATACAAAGCCAGTGAAGCTAATGCGATTGTTGAATACGTGGAACGTTCTGAAAATCAGGACACCAGGAAGAGGCCCACGAAGGATATTGAGAGGGATTGAAGTGAACATTTTCAAAGATTATTATTTCCACAAAAAATGTCCAAAATTTTTTAACAAGATTTTGGGGAATACTCTAAAAAAATCGAACAAAAAAAAGTCAGTCAAACACAATGTTTGGGAAGGTGGAGGCCTCTTCCAACGACACAATGTTTTTTATACGCCTGATTTGTACACTTTTGCTTGACTCTAGTTTACTATACTTGACTTTTCAGTACTTTACTTTACTTTTGACGTTGAGGGTCAAGGCCAAGCCGAATCGTTGTGGAATGATTATGATTATATGCAATTAATTAGTATCTGTTTTCTGCGGAATATCGTGTACCTGAGCCTTCATTAAAGTATCAGTAAGGATTTCACGCATATGCTATGCTATGCTATGCTATGCTATGCCATGCCAACGCTATCCAAGGAAATATATTGAATAATGTTTGAGAGTAAGTTTTTTTATTTCAGTGTTTTTGTTCGGGGGAGATTTTGACGAGAGGAGATTTCGTCCGGGGGAATATTGTCAGGGAGTTAGCGTCCGAGAACGAATAAATGTATTGCAATCGGTGCATAGCCTCAACCCGAGCAGGAGATACTAAAGAGATGAAAGTGAGCATTTGAACATTTTTTATCTCGCACAAAAAAAATGCCCACCATTAAAGATTAGTACACATTTTTGCAAAAGTAGAAAACGAGAAATCTGAAAAGTATACCATATCGTCTCAGAGCTATATAATAATTTAACCATTGGAGAAGTGCGAATAGACTCTAATATAGGAGAGATGCAACGACGAGGTGTGTTCAGAGAACGTGTGTTCAGAGAGGGAAAGTTCAGAGAAGGATATAAGACACCACAAAGTCAATAAAACTATTGTAATTGGTGCATCGCCTAAATCCGAGCGGGAGATACAATATTGATGAATTTTCTCCGCAGAAAGAAAATGTCCAACATTAACGATACTTTTTTTGTAAATGCAGAGATCATGAAATCTGAAAAGTACGCCATGAAGCCAGTGATGGTTTTGCAATCGGTGCATAGATTTGCTCACGTTATCGTCTCAGAACTATATAATATAATTTAACCATTGGAGAAGTGCGTATGGACAGGAAGATAGGGGAGTTGCAACGAGGAGGTAGAAGGCCCTGGAAGCCTAAACACCGAGGAGAGACGCGAGAAGGAGATATAAAAGGGATGGAAGGATAGAGAAGCGAGGGGCCGCACGCGCGGACGAGCAACGCGAAGATGAGATACATCACGGGACGGGAGACGTATTATTAATGGTGACAGTGGGCGACCCAGGTTGGGCGGGGTGCATCGAGAACCGAGTCCCAGCGCTTCACTGCCGCCCTGCCGTCCTGCATCTTCTTTGCCTCATCCTCCCTTTCTCCTGCTTTCTTACTTCTCATATATCCTTTTTTCCCTCTTCAGACCATTTCCATTACTCCCGCAATCTTGACGACTACGTTTATGATACATTAAACTAAGATGAACATAAAACTTTGAAACGAAATATAGACGACGAAAGACATATTTAAGACACATTTTTTACATTTTATCGGGGACATATTAAGGGGTTTAATTTAGGTCGACATCAGTGACCTCCATTCATGCATGTCTCACTCATTTTGCTGCTAATAATGAAAGTGAAAATATGTCAATGAGTAACTTTCTCTGAGTAAGGAAAAGATTTTTATTCGCTCTGCACATTTTTATGAAAGAACTAGATGGCCGAAAAAAATTACCGAATAATGCGCGATTGCGTCAAAAATTTATCAGTGTGCAGATTCAAGACCGAGTTGTAATGTGCGGAAATGTGAATAGCTTCAATAGCATGAAAAGTTTTGAAAAATACTATGTAATTTATAGATTCACATATTGATTTGCGAAAGAAAATTACACTCCTGCCAGAAAGACAGATTTTCTGCACTACTTAAAATTATTAGGGACTTTCTTATAAATTGCTTTTGTTATAAGAGTTACCAGAAGGTAAAAACAAAAAGAAATATTGTAAATGGCTACCATAGGTGTTTTGTTGTTGAAAAAAAAATTCTTTGTTCAGAGTGTAGCAGCATATATTCATACAAGACCAGCAGCTAATCTATAAAAGTATTCATTAATTAATATCCTTCATTTCGCCCAGAATTCTCAACCTTAGTTAATGTCTACAAGGTTCTTTCAAGAAATATTGTTCCCATTGATTTTCGTTAAAAAAAAAGGAAATCCATCATAGCTAGTAGTTTAAAATCTCAATAACATTGTAAAAAAATGAATCCTTTTTCAATTAACTAGAAGAAAAACCGTTCAACATAACAAAACGCGTTGATGCTGAACGCGCACAGAAGCCTTGTGTACAACGAATTTTTTGTTCTACACAAAATGTCCGTCCTAGGTGAAAAAAATTAGATCGTCAGATCGTCAATTTATAGATCCTAAGTTGTGCCTTTTTGATTGAGTATATCACGTAGCGATTGCATACGCACTATGAGAAATAAGGAGAGCCCTGATAGTACCGAACTTTCCACTCGGAGATCGCACAATAACTCGTTCATTCCATCTGCAAATAGCGAAGACTCGTACGAGCCGAGACATCTGTGAGGCTCTTGTGAGAGAGTCAGAATATCGCGCGGCTAGATTCTGCGCTGGCGTAAAAGGCCGCGCGCCGATATTGGAATTCAGAAAACTTGGCGAACGAAACCGAAAATGTCACGGTGTCTCGAGTCTCTCAGAACTGGCAGAATTTAACGAAAATAATTCGGAAACGTGTTGAAAGTGTCGAGAAAAAAAAACGGAAAGTGAAAGGGGGCATATTAATTCCCGTGTGAAATCTACTGCAGTTGTTGGTAATTAATAATCGATAGATACGCGTAAGAGAAGGTGCTGTTCGAGGCGAGAAAAAGGTCTCGTATGGATTTGTGGATAATGTCAGAGAGTCTATAGAAAGAGAGCCTGACACGACCTTCTGACACGACTTTGCTGCTCTCGGGTCTCGCGTGCCTGTTTGAACTCTAACGTTACACTCTACATAGTAGTTGCGGTTACAGCACTTGGCATTTCCAGGGAAAAATTTTACCCTTCATTTTATTCAACAAGTTTTATTATATTGACGATTTCCCTGAGATAGAAATAAAGGACACTCACTTTTCAGTAAATTTCAAACAGTTCGGGCATAAAGTAAAAATCTACTATAAATAATAATAGATAAGAACAACATATGTTTTTTAAAAGTTTTCTCCGATTTTTTCGGGAATTTGTTTCAAGACGATCAATGGAAAATAAATTAATGCGGAAAGAAAAATAAAAGTCTTTTTTTGGTATAAAAAGGATAACTAAATCGTCTTCAGCTTCTTTTATTATTGAGTAAAGAGATCATTTACATATTGACAAAATAGAATGAAAAAAAAAATATATGTTTTTTGTGGTTTTTTGAAAATATCTGCAACTTTGATATCATCAATGCCTTATCAGTTGTATGCAACAACTGATATTTTATATATTTTTTTCATTGTTTCTGACTAATATATGTTCTAGCTTGTCAAAAAATGTTATGCCAATAAAGAAATATTTATCGACGTTTTTTTTGTTGCGGATGAGAAGAATCGGTTGCTCAATCTTTAAAATTCCTCCGGAAAGTATTTAATTACGGTATCTGCTATCTTCAATCTCCGGTCTCGTTCACGACCTCTGTGCCCTTTATGCTCCGAAAAGCACGAAAATCGTTGGTGTCATGTAACGGGTAAATCGAGGTCCTTCCGCCGTAGTCGCGTAGACGTTGAAGGGACAGCGTACAGCACCGTGGAGCATTAGAATACCTAACGAGGACATCGCAGTGGGACGGAGTGCGCGGGTGTGACGATGAATCAGTGCGGGAGAGTTGCCCGGTTTGCCTGTACACCCAAGAATATTAAATCGAATATACCACTGACAAAGAACTATAGACTTTACTGGCTCCAGTATACGCATATTTCCCAAGACATTTACAAATTAATAATATCGTTTTCAGAGTCTGACATAAATATTCGGATAAATAATACGACATAATAAGCACAACAAAATTACCCTTAATATTTCACGATCACTGGAAAAATATTCTTTAGGGATAAGAAATATCTTCTAAATAATAATTTTTTCATTAAAAGTATATTCATGATCTTATGTAGTTTGCAAACATTTACATCCTTTTCAGGATAAAACAAGTAAGTATTCTTAGTGTACAGATCACCCGAAAATCTTATATGGCTTTAAAGCTCCATCATTTTGTTAATATAACGTATTGACCTCGGAAAAAAGTGGCTAAAATGAGTTGCTACGAGAAAAAGATTCTACGGCAGCGTCTTGTCGGTCGGCTAAAAAGTGGGGTAAATGTGCTTATTATGTAGCTCAATACGCTACCACATCTCTTGATTGAATATACTATTGATAAAAAACTACAGACTTCACTGGCTCCAGTATACTCATATTTCCCAAGAAAAATTGATAATATCGTTTTCCGAGACTGACATAAAAATTGAGATCAATAATAATTGAATAAAATAAACCCAACATAAAAATCCTTTCAATATTCGAAGATCACTGTAAAAATATTCTCCGGGAATAAGAAATATAATTTCTGAACAATAATTTTGTCACCAAAAGTATATTTTTAATGTTGTATGGCTTGTGAACATTCAAATATGTTTAAGAAGAAAATAGCTCGTTATAATTTTAAAATATATATATAGATATATTAGGGTGTGTCAAAAATTTTTTTTTTCTAAATTCTTTTTGAAATCCTGCAAAAATGTGTACTTGGATCTCCAAATACACCTCCTGCATGTGAAACTGCCTTTTAATAAAAAATTTAAAACATTGTTCTATCGATATTTACCTGAAAAAAATAGATGTCGATTGAGCGACCTCTAAGAATGATTTGTCCGCGATTTCCTTTAAAATAGAGTACTGTGAGGTATAAAACTAATGTGTGAGCCGTGGGAACCTGAAGAAACTAAAGAAATGTAAAATAAACCGAGAAAAACTGATTTATTTGATGGATTAACGCTCGCAGCATCAAAGCATAATTTGTCCTTACATACGATTCACTTGCAATTTAGTATTTAGTGGTGTTTGAGGTTGCCAGTTATTTATCCAAACTTAAACTTCAGAAATTCAAAATAGGGGATCCAATATGGCGGACTAAAATGCAAAAAGTTGCGAAAATGTAGACTTTGAGTGAGGATTCATAATTAGTGACCTCAATAACCCCTAAGTACGTAATTACAAGTGAATCTTATGCACGGGATATCTATGCTTTAAGCGTTAATCCTTGAAAATATCTTATTTTTATTTCATTTTCTAAAATAACAACATTTTTTGCTCATTGCCCCAACGTTTAAACGTTAGTTTTAAACGTCACAACGCCATCAGCGCCTTCTAAAACCTTTAAGTACTGAGGTTTATATTCAATGTACTTGTCGCGTCTTCACAATTACATTTATTTGCTAAAAACAGTGATTTTGTCTTCAAGATTGATAGCCTATAAGCTATGTTCAAAATACAATAATCATTTTTTTCTTACATGAACCTTGCTTATCTAGGGGAAATTCACCCACTTGGAATTACGTACTCAGGGGTTATTGAGGTCACTAATTATGAATCCTAACTTAAAGCCTAGATTTCCGCAACTTTTTGCATTTTAGTCCGCCATATTGCATCCTGTATTTTGAATTTCTGAAGTTTAAGTTTGGATCAATAACTGGCAACCTCAAACACCAATAAATACCAAATTGTAAGTGAATCGTATGAAAGGACAAATTATGCTTGGATGCTTCGAGTGTTAATCCATGAAATAAATCATTTTGTCTCTTTTTTTTTGCATTTCTTTAGTTTCTTCAGGTCCCCACGGCTTACACGTTAGTTTTATACCTCACAATACTTCGTGTAAAAGGAAATCGCGGTCAAATTATTGTTAGAGGTCGCTTAATCGACATCTATTTTTTCAGGTAAATATCGATAGAACAATGCTTTCAAAAATTCTGCCGGCAGTCTCACATGTAGGAGGTGTATTTGGAGGTCCAAGTAAACACTTTTGCAGGATTTTAAAAGGAATTTTAAAAAAAATGTTGACACACCCTAATATATATATACATTAGGATGGTCGTTAATTTCGATGTTGAGCGATTTTTCGTGGTCATATTTTTGTGATAAAAAACTCTTTCGAAATTTCTTATTGGCACTATCAAAAAGAACAACCCTTAAGACATAATGTTAAACTGTTTCGAATTATTTCGCACATTAAGTAACCGAATGAAAAGAGCTCGAAGTCAGTTGTAAAAAAAGGCTCTTGCTGGCTTTGATGACTTTAGTGGCTTAAGTGTGTTGAATATAATGATGAGATGGTCATCAAAATTTGTGTACAAATTATAACTACTCGCCGTACAATTCGTGCAATATTTGGATTTTTCCGCTTTTGTGAGGCTCGGAAAAAAAATTCAAAGTCATTGTGCTAAAACTCCCATGTTATTAAAATGGGAAACTGTTTGTGCTTACAGGAACGTTTTCCCGTTGAGATAGACCTCTCAAATTATAACCAGATTTTTTACAATTTATTTCGAACAAAATGAAGGGGCGCGTCGGCCAAAATCGCTCAACATCGAAATTAACGACCACCCTAATATACACGTACAATTCTCCATAAAGATTATATTACATTTATGTACAAGCACATACGTCAACAGTTGTTTCGATGTAGAATATATTCTGAAAAAAATATACACGTAGTATTCACTCAATTCCCAAGATATTTGCAGGTCAATAATATGATTCTCCAGCCCTTAAATATAAGTGAACATGAACAATCATTAGATACTGTGAACAGAAAGGAAAAAAAATCCCAAATATTTAATAATCAATGCAACAAAATTCTCCAACAGGAATAAGAAATATATTTATTTCATAATACATTTTTGAGCAAAAGTATATTGTTGATATTATATATTTTGCAATCGTTATTTATATATATATTTTTTCAATCTATAGCGACTAGATTTTCTCGAATGGACATATACGTAACTTTTCCTAAAAAGTATATAGAATATTCGAAAAAATCCATTTGTGTATTGATTCCATGTGAAATATATTACGAAAAAAAATGCACGTAATTCATTAAATATAAACGTCCCAGTGGAATGAAACTGTTGCAACGCTTCATAGTAAGTGTGGTACGCTCTTAAAAATCGGTTTCGTTTTTTCCTTCTGGGCACGAGCCCTTTGGGTTGCAGAATCTCTATACCAGAGCTGAAATATACAAAATGAAATATGAAATAATGGTTCGTGCCCGTGGCTGGTTGAAGGCACGGGCGCACCCATATCTACGCCCCCATGCGCCTATGTGGGGCTCTATACAGGCTGCACATACTGAAGATACATAATGTATATAGTACGTATACATACAGAACATACGATATAAGTATACATATAAATATACACGAGGAACAGTGCGCGGTCTCCTGGGTGCATTATGTGTTGCACTAGCCTACGTTATATACATCCGCCTTGCTCATTTTTTTCATCATGTCCTGAACATCTCGCCTCTACGTATCAGTCTCTGCTTTTACTTCACCTTCGATATTATTATTCCGTTACAATGACTTGGCTAAATCCGTACCGACGGACTACGAAATCGACTAAATTAATTTAAATATATTTATATCTCCAGCACCGTTATTATCAATCTCAAACCGCTTAATTAATGCTCTATTTTTCCTTGACACGCTTACTCGGGATATCAAAAACGGCGGTAAGATTTGAGAAAGCCACAACAATTGAAAACAAATTTGCAAAACTTGATTATTTTGCTTGAAGAAGATTTATTGTATCATCGATATTAAAAAATATGTTTTAATTGTTTAGAGACAATTACAAAAAAAAGCTATTGATATATAATTGAGTTTTTGAAGGAAATCGGAACATTTATGTCACGATTTTATCATGAATTGATTTGTTTTGCAATCATTTGAAAGGTTGAACGTTAGTTAATAACCACTGCAGATTATGATAATGTGAAATAAAATTGATTTCAACTTAGATTGTTATTGCTTTAAATAATGACTCCATGTCAATTCATTATTTTTATTCTTCATTCTATTCAGAATTTATATGACAATATTTTGTTTCTGTTTGTAGGAAAAAAATGGAGGGGTCTGACGCCCCAAGACAGAAGACCGTATGTAGAAGAAGCAGAGAGGCTAAGGGTCATTCACATGCAGGAACATCCGAACTACAAGTACCGGCCGAGACGTAGAAAACATGCGAAACGTGCTCCGGGCGCACCAGCCTCGCCTCCTTCGGCCACGAATACAGCTGGAAATAGGTCGAATTCCGGAGGCACATCGATTCACCATTCCATGTCAGTTTCACGATTATAATTGCATGTGTTTGTAGAACCCGATGACCTCGTAATGTCTCAATTTTGGATCTTAATATATTCAAATATAAACAAGGGAATTTTATTTAGGCGCTACAATTAATGTACGCGAGTTTTACGCTGAAGTACTGTGACTCTATATACAGTGTGATTATACGTGAATCATTGATGCGAGTGAAACTTCAATTAATGATTATTTTTAATCGAACAGACCGAAGATGGAGGGATATCAATGTATACCGCAAATGCCGTGGGGTGGCCACTCACCAATTTCGTCCATCTATCATCAGCAGCAACAAAGCATTCAGGATTATAAGTCGGAAAACAACTCTATTTACGGCAGCCCTTACACGCCGATCATACATACGCCTGATATATCACCTGTCGCCAGTCCTGAGCCAGAAGGTCATTATCTTGTTATTTTTTTATACTTTTACCACATGCACTTCAATACTTTTATTTACTTCCCATATAAAGCATTTCTGCCAATTGAGCCGGATTTTTTCGTCCTAAGCAGATCTGCGCTATAATTGCAGGCAGTTCTAGAAGAGTCTTGGAATGACTACGAGAGTTTCTGTTATTAATTAATGTAACTCACGTACCCGAGTGACACACGGTCTTTATTAAACTTGTTCTTATGCACGTACAAGTATTCAAAATGTGTACTCTAATCTTTCGGATATTTTTGCGGCGATTACTATACGTACTGTAAGAAAGCTGTAAAAAGAATTGATGGAACGATTACTATTATTTTAAATTATGTATAGTGGCTTCTTTGGTAACTTCAAGTTTACGAGATACGTCCACTTGGGAAATAACGAATTTTCCGGAAATTTGCGGATGGCGAAGTCCGATAAAATTTCCATATTGTCTTGTAGCGTGACTTTAATATAATCAACTTGCCGAGCAACATTGATGATCAATTGTTTTCAAAATAATTCGTGAAACGACCTTGAGATTAAGGTAGTCCTTCTGTACGGTCTGACACCGTATAAGTTCGAGGGAGAATTAAATAAAATTTACGAATAGTTCTCGATGAGATATAAATCTGAAAAAAAAAAAATCGAGCGTATAGAAAATGCTGAAAAGGTTATTTTGGCATAACAATAATTAAAAAATGTTACTGACAAATTACTTAAATGAATAATAGTGCAACAAATTACCCGGCAACCTAACTTTTTTTTTGTTATGTAAGACATTTGTTTATTTTTCTAAATACGTATGTATTTTTTCAGATTTTTTTCTGATTTTCAATTTTACACTTGGAAAAAGCGGCTATTTTCAAACATCAGATAAAAGCCTAAAAAAATCCACACGTATCTCAGCAAAATAAACAAATCATTTTCATAACAAAAAAAGTTAGGTTGCCGGGCAATTTGTCGCACAATTTTTTATTTCAGTAATTTGTTAATAACATTTTTCAATTATTATTGTGCCAAATTTATCTCTTCAGCATCTTTCATATAATTGATTTTTTTCAGATTTTTATTTCTTCGAAAACGGTTCGTAATTCTGTCTCGATTTCGGTCGAACTTATGCGATGACAGACAATACAGGGGGACTACCTCAAATGAAAGATAAATCAAACATTCAAGTCCGTAGGACACATGTTTAATTAGTCCAAGAAATTTATTTTATTTTCTCTAAAACAAAAATTTTTACGACGACATGGATTGTAATTGCTAAAATTCAAAACTTATTTATTAAAACTTCTAAATTCACAATTAATGACACTATCTAAGATGCTTTGAATAGGCGAGGGCACTCACCTTCCAGCCTCGCAGAATCCGGATCCGGAGAGGGAATTGATGGAGGGTACGTCAAAGCAGCAGCAGCAGCAGCAGCAGCAACAGCAGCAACAGCAGCAACAGCAGCACAACGAGATAGTAGAGCAAAACAAACGTTACTCGTATATGAATGCGGAAAATCAGCACGTTCACAGTGGACATGGCGGAGGAACAAGCATATCTTCCTGTCCCAACACGGGTGGCTATACGGATACGCTTACATACAAAAAAGCGGTAATTATTAAACATTTTTTTGGATTAATCGAAAAACCAAAACTACACTCAGAGAAAAATATCGTAATTTCATAATAAAAAGAGTCAATCCGACAATTATCTCTAATGTATACTTGCCAAGAGGAATGACTATATTTTATGGTTACATTAAATATAAGAGTATAGTTGGATCGACCATTAATATAATTCCCAGGGGAATAGTCTATATAATTATTATGGTTATAGCAATATCGGTTCAAAAACTATTCTAATACTTCTAAATATGCCGTTGTGTTGTATATACGATTTCAACTGCGTTTCTTTTCAATAAACTTGCAAGTATCGTTTATTGGACCATATTATCATCAATTATCATCACTTCAACTAGCGAACATTGCAAGCCTTCCTGTACGCTTTTTATCATGTGAAACCGTTGAATCAACGATATGCTTTTCTCTCAGTGTATGAAAAATGATAATTTCTGATAACTATCTTACATTGAAACTCACAGGTGAGTTACTTAAACTTTGAGAGGCAAACGTCGAGCATAGCTGCCGTGGGTATCGCCAATGGAATGATGGTTTCGTGCAACAAACTGCGATCAGGATTCGAAAACGTTGGTTCAGTCACAGGAACATTTTATCCACCGGTTGCATCGCCCCACGATCAGACGATGCACTACAGCAATCCTCAAACTAATAAGACCGGTAACTACTCGATGCAGCCTAGCGTCGAGAGCAATTACAGTCACCAGGTTCAGTGTAGCAATCGACAACAGTCTATGCCAATGAGAGGTGGAAATGAGGGATGTTCCGGTAAGACAATTTTCGTTATTTCGACTACTGAATACCGCGATTTATTTAAAGATACGAATTTTCATTTTCATTGATATTCAGAGTCGTGTATTCTACGACGGAAAACACCTGGTTTAAACCTCTTTTTCTGTGATTAAAAAGAAGTCAGTTTTGGGCATTTTTGTGAGCACAATTCTCACTTACGGTTGAAAAATACAAAACATTTCTACTTTTTATCTTTATTGATATCGAATTCTGGCCTCTACTATCTTTCTGATGTCGTATCTTCCACCACGGAAAATACACATGCCAAACCTTGTTATTGTAATTGTTTGAAAATGTCACCTTTAGTCATTGCTGATTTCGCAATTCAAATATCTTACTTCCATTCGGAAAACTTGAACCAATTTTTTTTGTCGTTAAGTCCTCGATATACGTCGATATATATCCTCAGTTCATTTAACGTATTTACGATGGTTTTTTAAAAAGTCATCCTTCGACGTTTTCAATTTCAAGAATCGTTGATCTTACTTCCGGTAGAAAAATGCTAAAACCGGTACCGTAACTTTTTTATTTTTATTTCCATTTATAGTGAGTTTTTATTTTTATTTCTATTTATTTCCATTTTTATTTCCATTTATAGTGAGTTTCAAACTTTTGTGTCGAACTATATTTTATCATGATAGAATATTATTCTCGCTGCAAAAGACTACTTTAATATGCAAAGTAGCAAGAAAATTCGTTAATAAACCGACGGAAGTAAGAAGCCAGTCTACAGAATCTTCTCTTTTTTCGACTAATATTATCATAAAGACCCTATCACAAATAGCCTATAACTTATCAATAATTAGTTGCCAATTCGCTTATTTTGTGCAAATCCGATCGACAGTTCCGCACAGATATCAGATGTCCCATCACCAAGAGTATCAGTCGGAGGCGAATTCGGGTCAGCAACAAGTAGTCCTGTCTCATTTAGATCCCGGCATGACGGAAGAGGAGCAGGAGCAAACTCTTCAATTCGAGAAATATTACAAATACTCTCATCCAACGAGCATCGCCCACTCGAGTCTGACAACGCAGAGTCTGCTGGACAGTAATCACAATTATGCAAGTGATTTACGGGGTTATTATTCGCCACAGCCAAGTCAATTGGATTTATCAAGCAGTCAGTGCATCGTTGATGAACAACAGAGCAAAGATAATCAATGCTCGGGAGTAGCAATAAATCATGCCATGGAACAATATCATCAGAGCATGGATATGACCAAATATCAAGAGGCACAACAACATCACCAACAACAACACCAACAGCAGCAGCAACAGCAACAGCAGCAGCAGCAACAACAGCAGCAGCAACAACAACAACAACAACAACAACAACAACAACAACAACAACAACAACAACAACAACAGCAGCAGCAGCAGCAGCAGCAGCAGCAACAACAACAACAACAACAACAACAACAACAGCAGCAGCAGCAGCAGCAGCAGCAGCAACAACAACTACAGCAACAAACGCAACAAACTCAAAACATTGAACAAGTTTCAAAAAGTGACGACGATTTCAGTGTGATACTCGCCGATGTTCGCAAGACGTGCTACAGTAGTTAGCTATTTTCTAATATTTGAAAATCTTCTGACAATCTTTTTGCTGGTATGTTCCAGTAATTGGAAAAAAAAAATCAAACGAAACCGTCGACGGGATAAAAAGATATTCATTATGTTTATACGATTCCTTTGCAGTGATGCGTATTCATTTAATGAAAGTGTAATTGTAATACTTTTATGAGTGATCATGAATTATTACGTCTATTTAATACGAGGATTGATCGTGAAAGAATAAAACCTCTGGATTTTTCATAATTATAGCGGAAATGAGTAAATTTCACGATTTGCACAGTGGTTGTTCATGTTTGTTTATAAAAGTACTATAAATACATTTTCATTAGGTGAATGCCCATTCGTGGTCTATATACAATGTATTCGGAATGATGATACATGGTCGACGTTCGGGTCAAACTTTTTAGTGCGATAAATATGCCAAAAGGACTTGGGCATAAGCTCGGAAAAGGCCCAGCTACACGTTTTTATTTTCGAAGCCACGATGAAGTTATTGCCTCTTCGTCTAGCATTGTATTCTCGATCTCTTGAATAGCGAATCTTGAAGAAAACAGTTTTTTGTCCCCAGATGTTGAATATGATCGGACACTGACTTGTCATTAGTTCTCGCACATTCAACGTAGAAAAAAAAATTTAAATACCCAAACGTTCTTGAGGGTGTCGTGAAATTGATTTTAGAATTATGGAAAAATGATACGGCAGCAGTGCTTCTAAAACTACCGACGAGAGTGGTGAGATTGTTAGCCGTGTAAACGAACGAAAAAAAAAATTGTTGTTGTTATGTGTCAACGTTACTTAAGAGAAAGTCGGCGATTTTATTGCACATTTCTCACGCGAATATCATTATAGTGAGCCTCAACGAACAAAAGCATTTCTTTTATTCATTAAATGGGCGTTCTTTCGAAAAGAAAGCTGGTTTTCCTCGCGTAAGGAGGATGCAGATTTAATCCACGGTCATAACTGTTTTTTCGTTTGTTGTTATTCGTGAAATATGAAGAAATTTTCGCAGTGATATGTCGCAATGTACTTATGGCATTTTGTGCTTTACAAAGTAGTGAAAGAAAATACCTTTTTTTCTATCCTAGTTGAATTGTTTTAAATATTTGCAATAAAATTGCTTGTTTGTAAATAGAAAGAGGCGGTGAAACTTTAGCCCATGATGATCCATCGACACGTTTTCGACACAGAAAATACGACTGAAATTGTGATGCAAATATGGACGCTGACGTAACGCGTAATCGTTTTTTGTTACATTAATATCGGTGCTGAATGTCGGCATCGAGTTTTTATTGAATCTCAAACATCCAGCTCGCTTTACTGCGATTTTTATGAAGTCAAAATAATTAAGGCAGAGCCCGCTGTTAGGGAAACAAGTTTTTTTTAAATAAGGGAATTAGATACTTTACTCGATTATTATTCAACAGGCATGCGTAGATTTTACATTGTACTTACAAATAAATAATATTTTCACCAAAAAAATTAAAAAAACCATCGTGTATTTGTGTCAATTGATTTTTATTAAATACATATAAAAAATATGTATATAAGCTACAACGTCATGTGTAAAGCCAAAATTATACGTAGTGTTACGTTACATAAATATTATGCGAATTATACAGCGTGCGTGGTACATTATCACCGAATATTATACAGGAATGGGAAAAGGAGAGAGGGGCACATTAAATACATATTTGCAAAGTCCTCCAGGTCAAATTACCTCGTATTTTATAACTAGTTTCAGGGTAACCTTCGGATTAAATTAAAACTACACAATTTAGTTCGGAAACGAATTAAAGAAACGAGTCTCGAAGCAATATAACGCGATAATTATCATTTTTCGCCTAAAACTTTACAATATTTCTAATACACGAATGTTCCTGTAATAAAATGCTTAAATTATTTGTCATATATATACACGTATATACACATACACGTAGGTATATATTGCTGCTCACTTAACTTTATTTGAATTTTATTCTTTTAAATATTACCAATTATTACTTCATTTT
This sequence comes from Tromatobia lineatoria, assembly GCA_949699805.1. Classification (NCBI taxonomy): domain Eukaryota; kingdom Metazoa; phylum Arthropoda; class Insecta; order Hymenoptera; family Ichneumonidae; genus Tromatobia; species Tromatobia lineatoria. The sequence goes on along the minus strand of OX453045.1, from coordinate 13,438,655 downwards.
TCGACCTCGTGAAAATGGTACTGTATTGACTTGTACGTTTATTGTCGACTAACCGTCGCTCAATCAGCTTATCATTGTTCAGCAAAACGCTGGAAACGTTTTAGATATAATTCAAAGATCAGTCCCTTCGCGTTGACGATTTTGCTTCTCTATCTTTTCTTTTTAACTACAAAAGTGAGCGTCGACAAAGCGATGTGCTAATATTATACCCACCTTCGCTAGACGAAAGATCGTCAGTTTGATTATTCACCATTGCCGTGCGTATTACCTTTGCAGGAACACGGAATTTACAATAAAATCACTAACGATTTTTAAATGGACAGATTTTCCAGTCTTTCACAAAATTGCTTTCTAAAAATTCAAGTCTCTCGTTACAATAGCACGTGCGAGCCTCGCTTTTAGCGGGCGTCGTATTCGCGACTCGAAAGTCCACTCAAACTAAATTCTGTACACTGACATCATCAGACATCTGCGCTGAATACAATTTTTCAAATTTATCAACGCTATTTACATTTTTCGTTTGTCTTTTATAGATTAATTACGTACGTATGACACAGTTTTGCTCTCAATCGCCAAGGCGACATATTAGAGGGATATTCGTCAAGTAAAAATTCGAATAGGTAGTTTAAAAGCACTCTGCAATCATCCTACGTGGACGGCGCACGAATATGCAAGTAAAATTAAATGGCAGTACCCACAATTATTAGGAGAAGGGAGCGCCCGGTCAGTGAGACTTTGTTCGGGAATGTGACTCGAAAATTAATACAACGTACTTTTAAATAAGTGTCGAACTTTTTGCAATCTCACATAAACAGTACTTGGACTTTTTTCAAGATTGCAATAAGCAATTTCACGGCTGTGAGGTTTTTTAATCTCTCGATCTCGTCAACAAAATTTTTCAACTCTTCGAGCTCATCTTCCACTTTTTCGCATTAAAATATGTGATATAGCTCAATTAAATTTTAATCGTTTGTCATCACGATTTCAACGTTACATTTAAATGTTTTTTTTTTTCTTTCTAATATACAAATCCTTTTAAACTGCTTAGCACTCGTATACAAATACAAGTATTAAGAAGATTAATGCACCAAAGTTTCCTACTTTTATAGATTCATTTTTTCATACACTTTTAACATGGATGGTACGTATTTACTACTATTTAACATTCTTTTCCATCTACAAGATAGGGAGGAGATAAGAAAATAAAGATATGCCTTCTCGACGTTTGAAGAAAATGGAAAAATCCATTGTACGATTGATGGAAGAAAGCTCCAAAGTTTTTTCATTGTTCGCATCTCCATATTTAGTGAATGGTCCGAGACTCATTTAAAAAGTAGACAGCCTTTATATTAAAATATGGCAATGCTTGACTCCTTTTCAAGCGCTTTTCCTTAAGACACCGGGAAACAAGAGTTTAGTTAAATGGCAAATTTAATACTCAATCCAGGATGAAGATATGGAATGTTTCGTTGAAAAGTCCAAGATCAGGATGAAAATGCAATAAAGCCATAGTTTCACGCGAATTTGCAGATTTTCATAAAGATCGCGTGCGATGTGTTAGAATTATCGAATACGTATTACGAACATTCAGAATAAAATTGAGTGTTTTTGTTTTGTTCATGTTCTCGACGTCTGCGAAATCAAAGAAATTTGATGCTGCGATTAACGCGTACGCACGTGTCATTCGTCCCACAAACAATTTTGCTTCATTGTCGAATAGTAGGAAAATATGAAACACTTTTTGCAAGTTTTTATACCGCAACGATACGTGGACGGTACTTTTTTGCTGTCGCCCTTGCCTTTGCAAAATTTTAAACCGCAAGGATACCAACCTATGCAAAGCTCCAACGAACACGTACATGGAGCCCATAGATTCGACGTATCCGCGCATTTTGTGACGGTCTGAGGTCTTGTAACGTTCGAATTTAAAGGTGTCAAAGCTACAGACGTGAAATTGTGCACCGCGGCTGCGAGAGTTGATTGTGAAGAACCTGAACATATAAACCAAATGTAAATTAGAGGAATCCATTGAAAATATTGATGAAATTTGTGAGCTGTGACATTTACGATCAACAGTTTATTCGTATATGTACCTAATCTGACTTGTATAATTGAAATTACGAATTCTTTTTTTGAAAGAATTTTTGAAAAATAGAAGAGATTCGGAGAATTATTTTTATTCAATACTCTTAGTCATACATTTTTTTCAGGGAAGACTACAGATAGTACATTTTTACTAGAGGTGTGCGAATGTTCGAAAATATGGAAAAATTAGGCTTCGGAGTTAAACGAATTCTCCATTCTAATCGAAACGGATTTTCGATACCAAGTTCAAATCAAAACGAATTCTCAATACGAAGTTCAAACGGAGAATCGGATAATCTTGAGTATTTGAACCTCACATCGCATATTAGATAATCTTGAATATTGGAACTTGGAATAAAATTCTGTAAAGTCGATGATTAAAATCTAAATAAAACTGGGACTAAAATAATGAATTTGAATATGCCAAGGAATTGACATTTAGAAATAATATCAATGATTTATTTAATAAGCTTGAACGATATTTTCACACTAAAAAATTGAGTGCTCAACAGTTTTGGAAAGCAATATTGTACATGGTGTAATTGCATCACGAAAACCCTGGCAGAAGAAAACAATATTTTGCTCTGTAACTTTTAGAATATTCAATTCACTAGTGATATCCCCATTTTTCGAATATTCAATTTGAATAGGACTATCCAATTGGCTTTGATACATTCACCATATTGGGCATAGCCCCAGACTTTATTCTTTCTATTCATTATTCTTCGCGGAGTATCATTAATAAATTAATAAATTAATAAATTGAATCATTTCAGATTTATTGCGAGATACAGTATGAAGTTGTGCTCTTTACTTAGATTAATCAAGTTTCTTTTTCTATTGCATGCATAACGAATTCTAACTTCAAAGTGAATAATTCTATTTAATTGAAAGTAATGATCGCACGTTCCATAAATAGCTTTTGGCTAATGAAAAAAATTCTTACCTGGCCTTTGAACCCACTGCTTCAAGTCCTCATTTCTAGTGTACGTAGATGCAGCTGCCTCCATACAAAGTGTTGTAACATGTTTAGAAATAACTTTGGACTTTGAAACATCTAAGAACAGATCCATGCTATAGTTTGAGTGGCCTCTGTCCTCTTCGGCAACACGTATCGTGCCTGGATTTTTCTGACGTAATTTGGACATGGCATCAGAGGATATAAAATCCATTTTGTAAAAATGGTTTACAAAGCACATCACTTGATACTGATTTTGGCCTCGTTCCTCCTCGCCTAGTACCAGTGCCTTTATCACTTGCACTTCCTACAATTGCCACAATACTTCATTATCATTCTCTGTCAAATAGACATCGCTGTGAATGTATTATGACATGAAAATAAAAAAATTGACATACATTTTTAAAATCGATTAGCTGGGTCACTAAAGTTCCATCCGATCTCTGAAATTCCAGAGTTATCATGTCTTCCGTGACATTTGAGGATATCGTTTCCAAAAGTATGTCACCGCCCTATATTAATTGAAAATACTCCAAGATCACATTATAATATAATACCCGTAAAAAAAAATGTATAAAGTTTGAAGTTTATGAGAAAATGAAAGGACTTTCGACAAAAACTCGTAAAAACTAAACTTCAATTTGAGGTTAGGATATTTTACGTTACACGTTTTTCGTTATAATCGCCGTTGAAAGTCGAGTGACAATTAAAATAAATTGCTTATACGAAGGTTTAGTATGAATTTAGTGACGCGTACTCACCTGATTTTTAACATTTATTAGCAAATGTGTTGTGCAATAACCGCACAGGTATTGCAGAACGATCAGAATCCCGAAAAATTCGTTGAGTTTCTTCATCGTCGTATTCGCGTATCTAGCATTTTGTTCGTTATCCCGAACATTAAACAACAATGCTACGTCTTGAGGCGCTATCCCTCAGAACCGACTATTCCCGCGATAAAAGATTAAAACATCTTCAATTTATGTACAGAATAAATATACACTCGTCCCGTTCGTCCGCAAGCGCGGAGAACGAATAAGTTTTGTCGCGCATAGATCGCGGCTGAAAATTGTACATATAGTGGCGCCTTCCACGATCCATTATTACTTCATTTTATTGATTTGTTTAAAAATGTTATACAATAGATTGTTAGTAGCAGCAAAAGTTGATAAAAGTACGTAGGAAAAAAATGCGATAACAATTTCATTGCTGGGTTGTCCAGAAATAAAATACGACCAATCATTCGATGAATTTCACCCAGAAATGGACACTATAGTTGATAGTAAGACCTCTCACTCATTTTCAAAATCAAAAATGTATTGTAAAGTTATTGTTATCATTAATCTCAGTTGCTCCTTCAAGTAGCAAATACATATATCTCCTTTTCTACAAACAATAACTAACTGTGAAATTTTGTCAAATTAATTTCTAATTATTCATAATTTCTTTACATTGAAGATCTTTCTGCAAGAATTGTGAATACTTTTTCTAAAAAAAGTAACTATTGAACAATGTATTTAACAACTAAGTATACGATTTATGTTTATGAAATAATTAAAATTCATTCATCAATTATTAAATATTTAATAAATGTATAGTGCATAACTATCTGTTTCAACTTTATATGAAATCAATCCAAATTTTACTGCAATAAGTTCCACTTGCAGAATTTTTCGAAGCGAATATAAAAAATCACTGTCTTACCGTTAGTAAAGCAATGCTAATTACTTTTTTTCATTACATAAAATTTTTCTTGCCATGTTTCATAAGAATAATAAAATGATTCCATGTTCTCCCCCATAAATATCGGCATCACAATTAACATTTATAAAACAATTTTTTAGTAGATTAATTACAAGATGAATAGACTAGACGTCTGTGTTTCAATGTGGCGAAAATCCGCATCTCCAGCTTAGCCCTCTTATTATTTCTCAACTTAGATATAACTGTAAGGATATAAAGAACCGAGGATTACGCAATCGATGTAAAAGACTGCAATTTCGATAAGTATATTCAGTCGGAGAGATATTTACGTAATCTCCCGAGATTACTGAAGAGAGTCCTGAAATGTTCCTTCGCTATCCTCGTACTTTGCAATCCATCCCGAACGATCAGTAGACGGCTCTGCTTGAACACCTGCGGCTACTTCGGTCCTTCCATTCAATAAAGCTACAGGTCTCGTTTTGCAACAATTTTTCGTTTGCACCGACCCACTAAATAATTCGTTGAAAAAATGTGTTAAATGTTTGGGGCTCCGTTGGATTTTCAATAAATTTGAAAGCGTTTGAGGCAGGCACCCTTATGTTTAGTTAGCTTGCACTGTATATTTTCGTGCAGTAGCAAATGTGGTGAAAATAAATGATGATTTATTCTAAGCCGTATAGCTTAGATTAGCAAAAGAGTATCATTTTTTACCTTGGTCTCAGCTTGTTGATCAACGGAGGAGTTTTCGGCCTTTCAATTGGTGCCAAGTCGAATGTTTTTAAATGTGTGTAAACTGGAATCTGATGCATAAAAAAATAGTTCAACAATCTTAAATCGGGATAATGAATTTGCCATAGAGATGCAAGTTTCCATTATTCATTGATATTGAAAAAATGGTAAAATTATCGCTATAATTAATATCGCATATAATAATATGCTTGATGTTATTGATAATGAAATAAAGATTTGGACAACCGAACAAAGAACCATTGCAATATAAAATATACATTTATTCAAGGACTAATCCTCACTTTCATTTATTAAAATGAAAAACTATTACCCGGAAATATAAATTAACTCATTTTCAATAGAAAAATATCTTGAATTCATCTTGCCAAATAATGAACACTATTGTAAATGTGACTTTATTTTCTAGATAAAGCACTTTTTTTCACTTACGTATGGCAAAGAACTGTCGAGCGTCGGTGGATCAGGATCGACCGATTTCGAGAGATCGGTCAGTTTGAAATAATGACCAAGGATCGGAGAGCCGCATGACGACTCTGAAATGTATGTCTGCAGGTTGTCCTCGCATTTTCCGCTTTCGAAACTATCATTCGGCAAAATCAATTCAAACACTTGAGCAACTTGTTTATTTCCACTATTATTCATTTTTATATTATAAGAGAATTCTGCTGGAAATAGTCCAAATATAGCAGGAAATCTCAATTTTAAGAAATGTTCCACTGAGAGATGCGGATAAGAAGCTCAACTTTCATTGGGGTCTGAAGGGTGCTGCTATTAAATCGATACGAATCACCGCGTGTTCAAATGGTTACAGCGGTTACATAGGAGTCAGCTGGAAGTCCTGTCACCCAATATATGGTACCCTTTTCGCCAGCCTTTGCAGCAATTTTCTTGTCCATCGTTGCTGGAGCCTAAAAAAAATCTATAAAGAATGTAAAATGGAAACGAGCAATTGTGATGTTTAAGCGGACCCAGTCGCATAAAGAAAATCATGAAAACGAAAATTCTGTTAATGAGACACTTCTTTCAAAAAGTCTTAAGGGGTTAGGCCACTCTAGAATTTTCGAAAAATCGATTTTTTTCTCCTTGGAAATGACTTATTAGGGTTTCAAGAATGCTGTCCCAAAAGATTATGGCAGGCAAAAATTTGTAAATGCCCAATTTTCGAATTTCAATGGGAGGCCGCCCGGTCAGCAGGGAACCTCTCTTGTGTGCGCTTCATGGTGCGATTCGTGGTGTTCATAGCAACGGGCTAAAGCTACAAACAGTTTGACTGAATATAAACATAAGCCAGCTCTTCACAGCCAATGTGTATGAAGCTATCAAACCAATCTACGAAGAACTGACCAGTGATGATTTTCTTACGCAATGTATCGGTTGTTACACGCAAAACAACAACGAAAGCTTAAATTCGACTGTGTGGGCATTGGCCCCAACAAAATGGGTTTCTAGTGGTAAAACTGTTTTGGATGTAGCCACAAATATTGCAGTTTGTACATACAATGACGGGTTTCCATCAATTTTACACATTATGAAAGAAATGGGCTTGGAAATCGGCGTGAATTCCTACGTAAACGTGTCTGGCGATTGACGATCAGTGCATAATGCTTGGAGAGAGATCACTGTCTGAAGTAGTAAAAGAGGCAAGAATGGCTTCAAAATCGAGCAGGAAGGAAATGCAAGAGCAGCAGCACTACATTGGAAGGCCAATTATATGGTGCAGGCATTGCAGATTGAAGGTATATCAATGTTATCAATGATTTTCTAATACTCAAAACTTTAAGCGCGTTTATCTCAAAACTGCTCTTTTCAAGTTGGCTGGAAACATAACTCAAAGAGTTCACCACCGATTTATTTGAAATTTTGGACATATCTTCAAAAATACATTATCTACAAACGTACGTAGGATTTTTTTAAAAGTTGCATAATTTTTTGTTATTGATAATTTTCGAATGATTTTTAGGCCAAGTTTTTGAACTTTCACTTTAGAGGCTCGCCATTTTGTCAAAAATACCTGTATCGAAAAAATCTTAGGTCCTTCTCTAGCTACTGTTATGCATAAGTGAAAACCGTTAAAAAACTCATCATAATTCAAAAGTTACAGAAGCTGTGTGTCCGGCCGTGGATTCCAAAAAAAAGAGATGTTATCGCAACAACGCTGTACAGCCGCCATTTTTCCATTAAGTACTATGAAAAAATTACTGTATACAGTTAATGATATGTACAATAAATACTCTTTTCCAAAAAATCGATGCCTCTGATAGTTTTTCTCAAAAAAATTCCCAAAAAAAGCCTTTTTTGTGTCCATCTAGAGTGGCCTGACCCTTTAAAATAAAACCTCATTGAATACATGTGAAAAGTTATAATTTTGCAATATTTTGAAGACATACCGTCCACCAGAATAGTGTTCGGGTAAAAAATAAAAGTTTTCACTTATAATTTGTAACTTTTAGATCAAATCGGTGAACAAATTTTAATTGTCTTGTTTTATCTGTCGAAGAGTGTATTTTGGATTAAATACAGGAATTTTCATGACAGGTCTTTATGACAAAGCTATGATTTAAAATGTGTAAACAAATCTTTCTCTATTGAAAAATCACTGAACAATTGGTTGTACATCTAATTTTTACTGCACCCACATTTACTATATTCAATCTAGAAAGCACTCTTTGACAAATAAAGTACGACATAGAACACTAAAATTGGTTCACTGGTTTGTTCTGAAAGCTACAACAAATAAAAAATGTTACTCTCGACTGCACACCTTTCGTTGGCCCTGTATGACTTTACAAAATTACATAATTATAATACTTTGCTTCCTTGTAAGGGACGCTTTATTTCGTAAAAAAAAAATTTCCAGATTTTCATCTGGATACTCAAAATGCTCCAACATGTCGAGAAAAATTATTTGTACGAAATGTGTGTATGTGTGTATGTTCGGATTCTTGTTACTAGAATAGCGTACGCAATTTTTAGAATATCGCTCATATATGTATAAGAGACATTTGCCGGACTCTCTGGTTCATCACATGATGCCGAATGCCGTGGCAATACATTCCAAGTAAATCTTATAACTAGCACTAAAAACATGCCTTTTGAACACAAACTAATTTCACGTGTTCAACATAAGCAGTCAAAAAGATTTAAGAGTAAAGGTTTTTTTTTTTTACACGTGCATGCGAAATCCGTGTTTGCCCACCGTTTGCAGACAGCCAAAATAGCTGCACACCGCGCGAAGCGTTTTGCCCACTGTTTGAGGTTCGTATGGAAACTTCGAGGACTAACCGCTTTTTGCATGTCTGTAAACGGCGGACGAATCCGTATTTTGCATTACACTCGTAAAGAGAAATATGTTTCGATACAAGCGGTCAAACTTGCTTCTTGCGCACTGCTCGGGTAAAGGCAGAGCGAAGCCTCCGGCAGTGCGCAAAACGCTCGTTTGGCCTCTTGTATCAAAATATACTATTACGCACTATCTTATATTGTCAAAAGGAAGGTCTGTGCAAAATTTCAGCCTAATTGGAGGTAACAGCTATTCGGAAGTACAGCCCACTTTTCGTACGAGCTTCCCCAATGTGCCTCATAATTGGATATGTGCAAGGTTGACTAAAAGGATTCTATGTGAATTTTTTTTTCAGAAAAATAATTTTTTTTTTGCGTAGTTGAGGGTCTAAATAAGCCTAAATAAAATTATGAGCTAAATCGGAGGGGTCGAGGTTAAAACCTGGTTGAAACGGGGTGGATTGCCCCATATATATCTCTCTATATTATAAAAAGATATCGCCGCCACCAGCGCCGCCACGCACAAGAATCCAAATTTCTAGAATTCTCAAAATTTCCAGAATTTTCAAAATTTCCAGAATTTTTAAAATTTCCAGAATTTTTAAAATTTCCCGAATTTTCAAAATTTCCAGAATTTTCAAAATTTCCAGAATTTTCAAAATTTCCAGAATTTTCAAAATTTCCAGAATTTTCAAAATTTCCAGAATTTTCAAAATTTCCAGAATTTTCAAAATTTCCAGAATTTTCAAAATTTCCAGAATTTTCAAAATTTCCAGAATTTTCAAAATTTCCAGAATTTCCAAAATTTCCAGAATTTTCAAAATTTCCAGAATTTTCAAAATTTCCAGAATTTTCAAAATTTCCAGAATTTTCAAAATTTCCAGAATTTTCAAAATTTCCAGAATTTTCAAAATTTCCAGAATTTTCCAATTTTTTGGAAGTTTGAGAATTTTTTAAATTTTCAAAATTTCCAAGTTGGCCGTGGGATTTCAAGCGAGTTGTTTCAAGTTGGCCATGGATTTTTGAGCGAGTCATTTCAAGTTTGCCATGGAATTTTGAGCGAGTCGTTTCAAGTTGGCCATGGATTTTTGAGCAAGTTTCAAGTTTGTTCATGAAATTCAATTCAGATTTAGAGTTACAGTTGAAGTTGGAGGTAATCGAAGAAATCAAGCTTAGAGTTAAAATTGCAGTTAGAATTACGGCAAACGTTGGGGAAAATCCGGGGCTTGGGTGATCATTGAGAGATTAGGAAAATCCGAACTATTTTTGTTGGTTTCTCTCTCCGTATGCCATCTTCAGGCTGCTACGTCATTTGCCGCTCTCCCCTTTTCCCTCATCATTTCATAGGTACCCCCCTCCCCCCCCACCAGTTCCTTCATTGATACCCCCCGTCGAGTGTTGTCCGCAGCCACTCATCCTAATGCACTACTGTATCGCATTTGCACGAGGGCACAGGGAAATTGCGGACAACCTGGCCAATACACACGGCTTTATTTTTACTGAGTCTCTACTGTATGAGGATACATTAGAAACTCAGAAAAACTGCCTCCCGCTTAGCAGTTATCGCGGAAACCAATGCCCGGCTAAGCGGTCACCCATCCAAGTTATGGCCGCAAATAATGCTGCTTAACTCTGGGGACCGCCGAAGCCACACACCGACCGCGTCCACTGCTTCCGGTGGAAAAATCCGAACTATTAGAATTAGATTTAGATCCAATTCAGATTTCAATCGCCTTTAACTCCCACTTTAACTCTAAATCGGAATTAAATCTAAACTCTTATTCTCACAAGTAGATATGCTGAACATTAGACTAAGATTGCAGAGTGAGGTTTTTTTATTCAACAAAAAATTTCATTTATTGGTGGCTCGATAATTAGTCATTCGAAATTCTATCATATAAGCCGGGATAAAGGATTACAACAATTGGATATGGACATCATTTGACTAAAATTGCGTAAAAAGAGGTATACCATGTCGTTATTCGGATTGTCACATTTCTAGAACGGACAAAAAGACGGCGGGGAGGGAAGCCAACGAAGCGCGCGAGAGTGGACGAAGGACGAACAGTGGGGGGGGGGGGGGGGGGGGGGGAGCGCACGGGGGCGGGGCCCTCCTACTATATATATAATATTTATTTAAATCACACGGTATCTTAACATAATTGTTGATATCTCAATAAGATCCACGTCGTGTGGTAGTTTCGAAAAACGGAGGAATAATGTTTTTTTACCCATACCTCTATTCGCGCGGATGATGATTTCGTTGCGATATCGACAGCTATCCACACCGAAAAAAAAGATCTGGTAATACCAACCGAATCTGCGGTTGCGGGTGGCGAAAAAAATATTTGGTTGATTGGAAGAAATTTTCGTTCCAATCAACCAGATATTTAGTTTGAAACCGAAGCGAAAGAAATCTTTGGTTGATTGAAAACAATACCCCCAAAAAAACACCATGTGTGAACAAATTTGAGACAAGTACATTTATGTTAGTGAAACCCAATACTTCCCCCAAAAAATGTAGCTATGAACTATGTATAAGAACAAAAAGTCGTCCAATGAATAAACTAAAAATAACTGCAGCATGCAATTCCATTTTTTTTTCGAATTTTGTAGTTTACATTTTTTAATTTCAACTGCAAGGTTTTCTTGTCCATTCCTGAATTTTTTTTCCTTTGACTGTAAGCTTATTAGTACCGAATAAAAATACTGTGACAATATGTATATCAGTGAAGAACAACATGTACTTGACATGCTGCAGTTATTTTTAGTTTATTTATTTGACGACTTTTTGTTCCTATACATAGTTTATAGCGTAATTTTTTGAGACAGAGTTTATGGGGGAAGTATTGGGTTCCAATAACGTAAATGTACTTGTCTCAAGTTTTTTCACACATGGTGTTTTTTAGGGGTCTGATTACTTTTTGCAAAGTTTTTAGATATATTAAAAAAATAAAATCCATTGTACGAAAATTGTTCAAACTAATCCCTTCTCCTTTCTCATCCGGACTTGGGCGATGGCAGAGCTTCTGTTACAATTAAATTTTATCAAGCAAAACATATTTTTGGGGAAATCGACGAAGACATCGACCTGGACGACAAATACTACGGAGACGTCGACCTGGACAACGAATACTATGGAGACATCGAACTGGACACCGAAAGCTATAGAGAGGTCGACCTGGACATCTGAAATCGTAAAGAGATCGACCTGGATACCGAAAACTATGGAGTCATCGACCTGGACATCGAAAACTATGGAGAAATCGACCTGGACACTTGAAACTGTGGAGAGATCGACCTGGACATCGAAAACTATGGAGACATCGACCTGGACACTCAAAACTATGGAGAGATCGACCTGGACACCGAAAACTCTGAAGCGGCCAACCCGAACATCGAAAACTATAGTCCAACTCTGATTGGCATATAAATAATATTATAATACTATAATGATTCAATTTAATAAATACCGAAAATAACATTTTATTATTTCAAACGATCAGCGAATGAATATATATATATTCTGGTGCGGATACCAGTTGGTTGGGATCACGTTCCTGCGAAAAATTAGGCTCACGCCCCTGCGAAAGATATTAGAATCAGGGGAGTGCGAAAAAGGTCTTAATTTTTTGGAATATTTCAGAACTATTTCGAGATTAAAATTACGATATCAGTTCACTGGGGAAAGCTGCGGAGGTCGTTTTGATGTCAAATGAAATGTTTTTGCATGTAGTATTTCATTAAACCTGGAAAAAAGCTTGAAAACGCTACTACTTCGTGAATATAACATATTAACCTGCAAAAAAAGTGGCTATAATGAGTTACTCGGAGTAAGAGATACTGCGGCAGCGTCTTGTCGGTCGTATGAAAAGAGAGTTGATTGAAAACAATATTTCTTCCAATCAACCAAATATTCCTTTCGCCACCCGTAACCGCAGATTCGGCTGGTATTACCAATCCTTTTTTTCGGTGCAGGGATACTCTGAAATTTTATTAATCGTAAAAATGACTGTTTTCGGATTTGAAAAAGATTAATTGCCTCATTTTTCAGAACTTTCAGACAAAAGCCTTTTTTTATACCGGAATATCGTTCAGTGCAACTCTGACGATTGTATCGAGATGTCAACAGTCGAAAAAAATATCCGTTTTTGATTCAGATAAAAAATTTCATCGTTCTTTGGCATAAAATTATACTCACCGGAATGTGACAATTATTTCAAACATTCCGCTCGGAAGCTGGCAGAAAACGACATCTTTTATGTATACAGACATTGCTTTTCAGTCATTGCAAGTTTCCAAGTTATTTGCACTAGAAAAAAAACCATTTTCCGCTATATAGTTTTCAAAACTCTGAAAAAATAATCTGGGGCACCTAGAAAATCTATTAGAGATACTTCCATATATCCAATTATGGAGCAGATTAAAAAGCGTCGAAGAAAAAGTGGTGGAATCAACAGAGGAAGCTTAATATATTAAATATAAGTATGTGTCAGACATGTATATATGTATTAGGGTGTGCCCTGATCGTAGAATACGCCTTGGTAAAGATCCTGTCGAAAGCGGAGCTTATAATTTTAATTCTAAGAAATCCATCATCGCGTTTGAAGTTTTCTTATTTAAATAACACAGGCAAGTGATTTTTTTCCATTCATTTTCTCTGCAACCTAAAAAGAAATTATTTTTTTCATACAATCAATGATTACATCTTACAAATCATTAGATTTCGAACAAAAATTTTTATTGAGTCGAATTTCTCTCTTCAATATTTGATTTATTACAGAGCCTTGACATTTTGTATGTCGTTAATTTTCCGTTTCGTTACATTTTTTTAGCTGAACTATTGAAGTTAAAATAAAAAGTTAAAGGAAAATTTTGACGTCCGTTTGAAGCATTACAAAAAAGTCGTTGACGAGTTTTTCGTATCGTTGATGTTTACAAAGTTACAGACCAACAAAGTCGTGTTATTTGTATTTTTAACTTTTATTCAGTGAATCGCTGATGGTAGTACAAGAAAGTCAATAGAAATTTATTAGAACATTCAATTTTTTGAAAAATTGTCCGGGTGAAATTTTATATATTACTAACGGTTATAAGTTACAGACTCATTAAATCTTTAAATCTCATAAATCATTGATATACATAGAAAACCATCAGAATAAGATTTAATGAGTCTGTAACTTATAACCGTTAGTAATATATGAAATTTCACCCGCACAATTTTAAAAAAAATTCAATGTTCTAATGAATTCCTATTGACTTTTTCGTACTTACATCAGAAGTTCATTTGATAAAAGTTGAAAATACAAAAACCATGACATTGTTCGTCTGTAACTTTGTGAATATCAACGATACGAAAAACAAAATTTTCTTTTAACTTTTTGTCTCAACTTCAATAGTTTAGAACGAATGATATTTTGTTCGAAATTTAATGATTTGAAAGAGGTAGCCATTAATATTATGAAAAAAATTCTTCTTAGGTTGCAGGGAGAAAGAATAGAAAAAAATCACCTTCTCGTGCTATTTAAATGAGAAAACTTCAAACGCAATGAAGGACCTCTAAGAATTAAAATTATGAGCTTCGCTTTAGCCAGGATTTTTCCAGTAAATTGGTGAAACTGAAAGTATCCATCAGTTAGAGAATCTCTTAGGTCCTCTTGACCGAATGACTAACGTTACTTCTGCATTCAAGAGAATCACGTCAATATGCAGACTGACAATAGGCAAAGTACAACAGAAAGCATGAAAATCGTCGTGTGGTTGGTTCTGCTGGGTCTGCTGCTGGACGTTACGAGAGAGGAAGAGGGAAGTCAAGGCCACTGTCCGGGGTACGAGCATTAAACGTCACCGTGCTCTCGCGCAAGGTAGCTTCGCGCTCCGAGTGACGTCCTCGTCCTTCGACGATGGAGTACAAAGAGGCGGGGGGTGTCAGAGGGTATTTCTCTCCCCCACCCGGCGCGGGGAAAAACACCCTCTGACGCCAGCGTTGAAGCGAGCCAGTATTACTCTTCATGTACAGAGCCCGATTCACCACTGACTGAGTAGGCTACATTGCCCAGAGCGGCGAATTCACGGAAGACGGCTGAATTTCGATTTCTTTCGTTGGAGAAAATGCCCGTGTGTGTGTGTGTGTGTGTGTGTGTGTGTGTGTGTGTGTGTGTGTGTGTGTGCGTGCGTGCGTGCGTGCGTGCGTGCGTGCGTGCGTGCGTGCGTGCGTGCGTGCGTGCGTGCGTGCGTGCGTGCGTGCGTGCGTGCGTGCGTGCGTGCGTGCGTGCGTGCGTGCGTGCGTGCGTGCGTGCGTGCGTGCGTGCGTGCGTGCGTGCGTGCGTGCGTGCGTGCGTGCGTGCGTGCGTGCGTGCGTGCGTGCGTGCGTGCGTGCGTGCGTGCGTGCGTGCGTGCGTGCGTGCGTGCGTGCGTGCGTGCGTGCGTGCGTGCGTGCGTGCGTGCGTGCGTGCGTGCGTGCGTGCGTGCGTGCGTGCGTGCGTGCGTGCGTGCGTGTGTGTGTGTGTGTGTGTGTGTGTCGAAAAAATATTTTTTTTTCTTTTTTATTTTGCATCGTTTTAATCTATAGTTTGTACCTTTAAGCAACTCTTCATTTCATGTCCCAAAATTACAGATACGATATATCGCCGTTCGCGTATCTTTTTTCGTTATCTTCAGATCATTGGGAAGAGAAAAAAAGCTAACAAATTTTCCGGTTAAATCGATAGTTTTCTAGTTATGAATTTTTGAAGCTCCGAATATCGCCCTCTCCGGCATGTAAGATCAGTTTCAATTTAAATTTCAAGATTGAGGTAAATTCTGGAACCATTGTTTGTCGTGAAGTTTAATTATAAGTAAAATTTCATTCAACACAAATTTTAGTCACAAATTTTACGAATAATGTCAAAAATGGAGAAAAATCGAGAAAAAAATTCTAAATGTCGCTAAATCTTCGAACCAATCTGACATTTTGTTTGGAATGTTTATGATTTTCTTCTTTTGCAATTTTTTGATGGTTATGATTTTTTCCCCTTGATTTTTCTTTATTTTTTACATTTTTTCTCAATTTTTCGTCATTTTCAACATTATTTGTAAAATTTGTGACCCAATCTAAAAAAAATTTCAGACGCTTCATAATTTTTTTCTTTCTTCTTAAATTGTTTATGTTTTGTTTAATTTTTTCCCAATTTTTGGTCAAATTTGACAGGTTTATCAAACGTTTTGAACAAAGCCGATGGATTTTTTTATTTTTCTCTTAAATATTCGATCTAATTCATCATTTTTTCGTATTTACAAACAAATTTGAAACATCCGTTCGACAGTTGAATGAAATTTCACTTATAATTAGACTTCACGACAGACAATGGCTCCAGAATTTACCTTAAACTTGAAATTTCAATTGAAACTGATCTTACATGCCGGAGAGGGCGATATTCGGAGCTTCAAAAATTCATAACTAGAAAACTATCGATTTAACCGGAAAATTTGTAAGCTCTTTTTTTCTTCCCAATGATCTGAAGATAACGAAAAAAGATACGCGAACGTCAATATATCGTATTTGTAATTTAGGGACATGAATTTATTGAGAGTCGCATTCATCTACGTGTTAATCAAATGGGAAATCTATAAATCGTTTGAGCTACCTGAATAAATTTGTTATCACGCTAAAATTTCTAGAAGAGTTGCTTAAAGGTACAAACTATAGATTAAAACGATGCAAAATCAAAAAGAAAAAAAAAATTTCGACACACCCTAATGTGTATGTGTATGTGTCTGCGCGCGCGCGCGTGTGTGTGTCAAGGCTTTGAAATTTTTATCGCCTATACCTCCATAACCGTTTAGCACGTTGATCCAAACTTTAGCACAAGTAAAGCAGCAGTCCGTCTTTGTTGCATTTTGTCTGAAATATATGCAGAATCTATAATTTTATAGCTTTTTAAATGTTTTCGAAGGTGCACGTGCGCAGGACTATAATAAATTTTCAAAAATTATATCTCTGGAAATATCATTCAAAACTGTTATTATTACAGGACCTAATTGCTATCAATTTAACTGTACTTTACGAAAAAAAAAAATAGTGGCACTTAAAAATATTAGACAAACATATTACGATTCGCTCAATTCATAAAAATGTATCTCCTCCTACAATTCGAATATTCTGGTTTACTGTTACGTCATGGATTTCAGTAGATTCCCGCATGAACGGAACAAAATTAAATTAATTTTTTGCCTCGTTTTAAGCCGGAATGCGCCGGCCAGGGATCAAAGCGAGTGTTAGGTGATTTTTAATTATGAATAAATAAATATTGGAATCTGAAACACAATAACTATCTATTTTCACTGACTGGTTAAAACGCAACATTTTTAATAAAAAGGTCCAAAATATTTCTTCTGTCGGGTTCGGCCCCCGGAGTAGAACTGTTTGGAAGAAATTGAAAGTGGTTAAAGACACAGCGCATTAATACAAGACATGACAAAATACATCAAGGACATCGCACATTCCACAGTTTTGTGGTGCCCTGCCCTTTACCGTGGGATCGCTGACGCTGCGTTGATAAGGGCAGCGAAAGTAGTCCCCGGTTTTGGTTCGCAACTACTGCGCAAGAAATTATTTTAAAAAAGCGTGAGAATGTTGATAAAAGCGAAAAATTCAGTAGCGTGAACCACTACTGCATTTGAAAAAATATTTATTTATTTGTCGATTAATGTCTAGAATTATTAATTTATTTACTAGTGAATGCTTCTAAAAACTACAATTAAAAAAAAATTCACTTAATGATAAACTAATATGCCCAGACGTAACACTTATCATTTTTTTTAAATCGTGCTTTGCGTACTATTCTCAACAATTCAGTGTGGTAGATATATTATGTAATCCCCCCCCCCCCCCCCCCCAAATTCGAATTCCGTGAAGATGGGTAGAAGAGTTTGATTTCTATTCATTATTTTTGTTTATTTTTTAATCTACTAAAAACAACGTTGCAAAATATAACCTTGCACACTCTTTCCTCATTACTTCTGCTTGGTCAAAGCTTCCTATAAGTAAGCCGAAATCCATGAACATACATTTTCACTTATCAAAACTTAGGTTTGTATAAAATCCAAAATATAAAATGGCAGCAACATGCACGTTTCTACGTTACATCCTTTAATCCACATAAATTTTTTTAAACTTCATCCCAATTAATAACAATTTTTTTTTCGAGAACGTTTGAGCGCTTTCTTTTCCCAATATGTTCCCTCGTCTGACTTGACTGTACCGATTGTCCGACCTGGAAGTAATTTGAACTCCACTTACTTTCCGCAGAAAAAAATCAATCTCCTGAGTTCGCTTATTATCAGAATTTGCATATTTATCCATTATCTTATGACGACCGAAATTCCGTAAGATTTTCGTTTATTTTTTAATCTACTCAAAACAAGGTTGTAAAATTGCACACTGTTTCCTTATTATTTGAGCCTTCGCAAGGCTTCCTCTATAAGTAAGCCAAAATCGATTAACATGCATCCTCACTTTTTTAAACTTAGGTTTGTATGAAAACCGAAATATAATGAGGAAGAAACCTTCACGTTTCTATGTTACATCCTTTAATATACATAAATCTTTTTAAGCCCCACCTTAATTAGTACGAAATTTCTGTGTGAAATGGTTTAAACGCTGACTTTTCCCAATTTTTGCCTACGTTTAACTTGACTGTACCAACTGCATAACCTTAAGTAATTTGTCCTCTGCTCAATTTCCACAACAACAAAAACAATCGCTGAGTTCGATTTTTATCCATTATTTTTTGACACCCGAAATTCCGCAAAATATCCGTGCCTTTTTTCATCTACATACAACAAGGTCGTAAAATAGAACCGTACACATTGTTTCCTGATTATTTTAGCTTTTCCAAGGCTTCCTCAATAAGTAAGCCAAAATTCATTAACATGTGACCTCACTTTTAAAAATTTAGGCTTGTATAAAAAACTAAAAATAATGTGGAAGCAACATGCACGTTTCTAAGTAACATCCTCCAATCCACATAACATAAATCTTTTTGAACTCCATTTCAATTAATACGAAATTCTTTTTCAAAACGTTTTGAATGCTTTATTCCCCCCCCCCCCCATTTTTCTCTTGTTCGTCTTAGTTGTACCAACTGCTCAACCGGAAAGTAATTTGACCTCAGCTTAATTTCCATACAAAAAAAAACATAGAAAAAAATACCCTTCTCGAAAAAAAGTGTGTGAATTTATAAAGAGCCGGTGGCGACAGTTCCGTTAAATCCGGCCCTGTCCGTGCAGCAAGGCGACCGCGCGAGCGCAAGCACGAGCAACGCGCGTGGGGGTCGCAGAGGGTGGGATTCGTATCCTCGCGCGTCCGACGGTGGAAAACGTAACTCGCGTTTTATCGATTTGGTAGCTTGGTCGCGCGGCCATCTTCCCTTCCGAGTTACGGTCACGCGCACTTGATACCCTTCCGTAAAGGCCCGTGGCTCAACGATAGATTTTCCAACGTCTACGTTGCTGCTGCCGCTGCCGCTGCTGCTGCTGCTACTGTGCATGTACTCACCCAGGGTGTAACGTGTAACGATGTACTTATAAACAACACGGTTTATATTTATTCGATTATTGTCTTTGTTACATTGTTGTATCCCTCTGAGTCGCGATTTTCTATTAATATCGACCGGAAGCACAAACGTATATTATCACATATATATTTATCGGGAGTCGATTGACGAATACGCGAGCGGATATATATTTATTGCACTGGGGAAAGGAGTGGACGTGTTTGCTACGTGAACGAGGAGAGCTCCTATCAACGGGATAACCGTGAGTATTCTTCCCAAAGTGTTACAGAAGACCCAGGAATAATTATTGTTTTCTCGTTGTATGGTTTAACGAAAAAAAATCAGGTAGGAATTTGCAGATCAGTTTTACGGGCTTCAATTCTACGTTTTACTTTGGAAAATTTGTGCGACTTATGAGAAGGAAGGCTGTGGGGAATATTACGAAATTTGTGTTGCAGTTTTGCGAGTTTTGAGCGTTTATTTGATCGGCTACGAGCATAGGCTGTGAAACATAAATTGACGTTAACTATGAGGGTGACAACATTGAGCTGGGCTCAATTTTGCTGAAAGGCACGAAGATAGATTTTTCCATTTTTCATTTATCTTTTATTGCTAATATACCCATATATTGTGTTGGTACACCTAACGAAAGGTTGCAAAGAATGTAGCAAAAGTTCCCAAAATTGCTGCTGCAATTTTACGAGTATTTCACGTTGATTTGGTGGGCTGAAAGCATTGGCTGTGAAATATAGATCGACGTTAACTGAGGGTGCAATAATATTGAGCTCAGTACAGTTTTGCTGAAAGGTACGAAGGGAGCTTTTTCATTTTACTTAGACTTTCATTGTTATGATATATTAGTGCGATTGCCGTGAGGAATATTACAAAAGGTTTGCAATAATCGTGCTGCAATTTTACGAGCTCCTTGCGTGGATTTGCTGGTGATATAGCGTTGGCGGTATAGATCGAAGGTAACTGAGAGGACGATAACATTCAGCTCGGCTCAATTTTGCTGAAAGGCACGGAGATAACTTTTTCTCCGTATCGCTTAACAAATATGTACACAGAAAAATGTGTTATATCGTTACGAAGAAAATTGTGAATAAAAGGACGACAATCATAAAAATTTCCCAGAATTCGTACTACAATTTCACGAATCTCTGGGCTTTGTAGTATTTGCGAGAAAAAAAAGCACTATTTGGATGCAGTGAATTTGCAGTCGTCGAACAAAATTTTAGGTGGAACAAAAAAAAATGTTCGCTTACTTTAATAAATATTCGATTGTTGGATAAATCAATATTTGATCTGTGCGGACTATCAATTTGGTCATATGTCAGCAAGTTTTGTCAGGTACATTTTAGTTTTTCCATTCGTGCGGTGAAATATAGATCACAACGTTAACCGAGAGCGCGATAACATATTCAGCTCGCGCCTGGTAAATACCTTTCCTGGACACTGCTGTATAGAATTCCGGAGCATGATATTTTTTTCTCTACATGCCTGACGTGACGTTGATTAGACCTATGTCACATATTACGATATAGAGGGATGATGGTTATGGCTTTGGTTTTATCGCTGGAGCTAGTGGTTGAGGAGAAGGCGAAGGAAGAGAAGCGGGAGTTTGTGCGTCAATTCTTCACCGCGGAAGTCCGTAGCCCAAGAAGAACGAAATTACCTCGGGTCAATGAGGTTGAAGAGAGTTGGCTTGCGCGGAGCTCGCAATACCGACGACGCTTCGACTTCCGCTCCGATTCCGATACACCTTTTTTTTTAGATGAACATGGCACAAACGTAATCAGATTTTGAAAGAAAAAAAGATTTTGCAAATACTTTTTTTCTGATCCTTATCAATTACGAGCTCGTTCCAATGGCAAATATACGGAAAAAAATATAGTATATATCGATATAACGCAGAATTTTTTTTTTCGCGAATTAATATACTGGTGTATGAAACTTGGATGCATACACCGTATATTAATTGTTAGCTGCATTTGTGATGAACAAATAGAATACTCGTATATTGGAATTTGGCAGGTAATACACACGTACAGTATTTTTCAAAACCAATGTCATAGGATTCTTATACTATTCTCAAACTGACAATGAAAGTATATTGATATAGAATTCATATACCCGATTCGTAAATCTTATATCGTTTTGTAGATACATGTATGAGAAATTTTTGCCAAATAGAAGCAATAAAAATATATTGAAAAATATTTTTTCGATTCATGCTTTTTCAAATGAAAAACCGTGGCATGAAAAAAATTCAAGGTTGGCATTAAAAAACTATTTTGCAAGTTGTTTTTCTCGTGAATAAGATGGATACATGTCATATATTTTGCGCGGGCATTCGATAAAACATTGCAAATATTTACAAAAATAGGATTGTGATGCTCTTTTTTTATACGACATGGTGGGAACCAAATCAGGTTTTGGAATAATGAATGATTTTTGTGAGTTATTATTAAGATTCTTATTAACGCCTGACGAGCCTAACCCCACGAGAAATGTCATATATAAGGAAGTGTTTTTTTCGGGAATGCGATGGAAATTAGTTATATATTTTGAGAAATATTAGATGAACCATTCAAAATATGCGAACGTATGTATTATTCTGATACAATTCTTTCTATTTATACTTGAAAATACAAAATGAGAGTTTGGAGTAAAAAACGTTTTTGCAAGTTTTTATTTAGTTCGTTATCAATACATGAAAAGGCCATCCCCATGAGAAAGAAAAAAAATGAAAAAGGAATATGATGAATGTGTGTTACATGGATTTTGAGAAATATCTAACAGATAGAACGTTGAAAGCGACGCGTGAAAAATAAATCACCTTCTTTCCACTGAATGCGTAAGCAGCTTGAGATCTTTGTTTTACTTTGTCGCACCGTCAAAATAAGATGTACTTATTTTTCAAACATAGAACGCACGCGTCTAGACCATACGAATTGATCATGCTACCTTTTATGTTGTGTTCTTAAAAAGCGTTTTGAATTTAAAAACTGGTTTGCGACGCAAATGCATTATCCTTCAGTACACTCAATAGTCGGAAATAGTGCATTCATTCCTTTATTTATTCATTCAGGTACGTGTGAAATAACAAATAAACTTTTCCATACATCATTCCATTTTTTAAATAATTTTTTATATGTTCTTTTTCATTGAATAATAAAGCTAAAACCTATAAAATACACACCAAAAATGGTATATGTATAAATGGACAGTTGAGAAGCTTTTGAGATTTTCATAATATTTTGATAAGTCTACAATAATT
This sequence comes from Tromatobia lineatoria, assembly GCA_949699805.1. NCBI lineage: Eukaryota > Metazoa > Arthropoda > Insecta > Hymenoptera > Ichneumonidae > Tromatobia > Tromatobia lineatoria. Next base: position 13,416,064 of record OX453045.1, on the reverse strand, counting down.
TACTTTAAAATAAGATGATACTCATATTTGAATAAAAAAATTTCAAAAAATGAATAAGAATTCCAGTATCAATATATTTACTAGAACTTCGTATGAAGATCGAGTCAAAAGTGCATCAACCTCACTCGAGATCAATTTAAACACTAGATTTATTTCTATGATTCATTAATAAAAAATAACGTGACATTAATAATCACTGACGTATGTTCTGTATTTTTTTAAATACGGTTCGAGCTCTGGCGTTGCGTAGATCAAAGTTGGATGTCGCGTGACGAGCTCGATGTTTAATTGCCTCGACATTTTTTTTTAATTGTCTTCGCCTTACTTTAGTAATAAAGGTGACATGTCCGTATTTGAAATCTCGTCCCCAGTAGATTGGTGAGGTTTCTTCTATATATACAGCTTTAGTATTGTCTGATTGTCTCGCTCACTTGGGCTCACAGCCCCCCCCCCCCCCCCCCCCCAACCCCGATACTCATTCACCCTCTCAATACCGCTACAGGGCCTTGGGGGTCGATGAAAGGCGTTGACGTCCGGAGGGACGATTTGGTATCGTAAAACACAATGAATTCACGTTGCTGGTCTCTTCAATGTTCCAGATTTTGTTTCTTATAGCCTTTGGCGCTTTTTTCTGGTTTCCTCACCTAAAGCAAAAGACCCAAAAATGACCGAAATCCTGTTTGAATCGTTTTTTTCCATAGTCTATGGCATTTTTTTTGGTTTCCTGCCTAAATAGACACAAAAATTACCTAAATCTTGTCTCAACCGTAGTAAGAAATATTTCAGTTAATTAATTAGACGTGTGTGTGTGTGTGTGTGTGTGTGTGTGTGTGTGTGTGTGTGTGTGTGTGTGTGTGTGTGTGTGTGTGTGTGTGTGTGTGTGTGTGTGTGTGCGCGCGCGCGTGTGCGCGTGTGTGTGCGTGTGTGTGTGTGTGTGTGTGTGTGTGTGTGTGTGTGTGTGTGTGTGTGTGTGTGTGTTCGTGATTTGAGAAAGTAAAACACAATGCATTAACGCGCTGGATTCTTCAATGTTCCAAATTTCGTTTCTTACAGCCTCTGGCACATTGTCCTGGTTTCCTAGACAAACCTAAATCAACGATACAAATAACCCAAATCCTGTTCCGACCCTGCCGGAAATCGTTTCCGTTAAATTATACTCGTGTGTGCACACAAATTCCATCGACCTTCGTATAATCTGCTGAGGGTATATTCTTCGTAACAAGTTTCGTGGTGACGCTGCCCTTGAGCAAGAGGTATAGGGCAGTGGATAATCGAATATGACAAAAAGCATTTTTTTTCACAATTCAATGCGAAAAGCTTTTTAAAATTTTTCATGCAATTTTCCTACACAGGAAAGAAATTATACATTTCAATAAAAAGTCTTGTGATATTCGTTGAATTAAATACAATTCGATTTAATTATAATACAACTATTTCAAATTGAAACATTTTATCCAAATGAAATGAATTCTATTTCATCAGAATCTAATCCGATTGTGCCAAAAATTACAGAAAATTCATTTGTTTAATGGTGGGACTAATACAATTTATTGAAAATAAGTTAATCTTTCTATAAAAAATTATTAAATCCAGATGAATAAATATAAATTATTCTTTCAAACCGGATTTTTACAAATCTGTTTCTAATAAATTGTGATAAAAAAATTGTTCGGTTCGAATAAACTTACTTGGAAAAACCCCATTATACTGATTTTTCTGGATAAATTCATTGCTTTTTTATTAAAAAATCAAGAAAAAAGAAGTTACTGCCCGATAGGGCAGTAACTTCAAGTCTCCGATGAATTAACTGATCTGTGCAGTGGACCTTGCACGTAGAGGATAATAGTAAGGTCGATAGGGCTCTGCCGATCTAATCGCACGACGTTTTACCGCACAATGCTTTCACTCTACATTCACGTCGTGTCCACGTGACTTTCCCAGCAACAATAACACATTACGTTATATCTCCATTATCTATTTATACGATCTCAATTTATTCAAAGGGGTACCAGGCTATTTCTGACTCAGTAAAAATATTTTATATTGCGGTTTAGTAGGTGGTTCTCATTTGAGAAACAAATAAAAACTCAACGAGGTTTTTAAAGTTTATATGTCGAGGGGGATTTGGTACTTATGAGTTATAATTTGCAGAAAGATGTACACGTAGCTAAAATTATCTAGTCCGCCAGTGGTTATCGATTTATACGCTGCGCTTTGGCATATATAAGTCTCTATAGACGTATAAATACACTTACACCGATATTCCGTATAATAGATAAGTAAACCTGTCGTAGGACAGCGTAGGAGTGTCCACGAGATCCCAACAGATATCATAGCAATCGTAGCACTAACTTTAGATGTGATGGGTCGAGGGAAGGTACAATAGCTTCTCTTCGGTCATTCAGCCGTTCGATACTGCACTGTCTGGCTTTATTACTTGAGTCTTTTCATTGCGTTAAAGTGATTACTAATTGCAGCCTATGAACGGGAAGATTATTTCAATTAACCTTTTCTTCCTCGATTGCGAATTTATTTTGTACCTCCCAAAGGATAATTCTGGATTGAAAGCCTCAAGAGCACCTTAGGGAAAGACTTGAAAGCCTCTCTGACTTCTTCATTTATTTGTTTGTGGGGAGACGGATGTTTTGTAAAGAAATAAGAATTGAAAGAAAAAAAGGTACATGGAAGAGAATTGACTTTTTGAGTCATTCTTTGAGTCTTTTTGAGACATTGAGATTTTGAGCGTCAGCAAAAAAAAATGTGGGGCAAAGTGGGACACTTCCCCAAATTCGGAAATGTATGATGTAATGTGATCAAGACACGCGGAAGCGTCGTGACGCCAAGTATTGAAAAGAACAATAATTTTTCAAGTTGATGTGATTATACGTGCGATTTTTGTAAACAGGAAAGTATTGTAGTACCCACTTACAATTTTAGATTGCTTCGAAAACGAAAAATTTTCAAAAGTTGTTTTTGTAAATGTAAATGTCAAATGTTAGGTAAGATTTGTTAAAGTTGATATCTTCTAAAGTTTCTCTTTCGTTTCCTCATTAAATTGAGTTGTAGAAGCGTATTTTTTTGAAAATATGGCAGTGTCCCACTTTGCCCCGCCGTCCCGATTTGCCCCGGACTCCCCTATATATATATATATATATATATATATATCTATAATATAAAAAGATTTCGCCACCGCCACCGCCGTCGCCGGCGCCGTCGTGTAGGATATAAAGGGCATTCCGGGTCAGGAGGGCTATATACATGTATACACACCTATTTATACCTATATATAGCATGAATATATACTTATATATATAGCGCGTCAGGATTCGAGGAACTTGGGAAAATTCAGGGAGAACTCGCGACGCCCTGGAGAGGGAGGGGGGTCCGTGAGACCCCATGTCCGGATTATTCTAAGTCCCTTAATGGGCCGCCAAGTCTACATTTTTCTGAATCATTTGATGGACCCCATTTGGGGCGCCCATGACCCCCTTAGCCGAATGTTTCTAACCCTCTCGCTCTCTCTCTCTTTTACAAAAAGATCTGGCCGGCGACGGGGTGTCAAGAATCGTTGGACTTGACCAAATTCGGCGGGGGAGGGGGGGAGTCAGGACTTTAAGTCCATGAGACTTAAGTCATGGACTTTAAGTCCTGAATATTCTAAGTCCCCGAATAGCCCCCCAAGCCCGAATTATTCTAAATCTCTTAATTCACCCCAAAGCTCGAAAGCTCGAGAAAGCTTATGAGACCTCAAAGACCAAATTTGTCTGTGTCCCTGAAGCGAGCGCGTCAGCCCTTCTTTTCCGCAAATTTCTTTTCACCACAGCGCAGATCCACTACATGCGTTTCGCCACAACACCGATACTGCGCCTTCTTCTAATCTTCACGCGCTTTTTCTCCACATGTCGGTCCTACACATTTCAATCCAACACATTATTAACTAGCGCTAAATATCGGCGTTGTAGAGAAACGCATGTGGTGGACCTGCGCTGTGGTGAAAAGAAATCTGCGGGATAGAAGAGCTGCCGCGAGCGCGCGTAGCGCGAGCCACAATAGCACCCTAGTGTATATATATATGATTTTTATATGTTAGTTTCGATTCCGTGATATACCCGTGAGGGTTTTTTATACCTGGCTCCACTCCTAACTTCCTTTCCTATCGCTCACTACCCACACTTCGCTAAGCTAAACTAACTTCTAATGCAACCGCAGCCGATTTAGCACCACTGTATCCCATTTGCCGGGGGCGAGGGGGAAATTGTGGAAAATCAGACGGTCGTATATTCTTCTGACTTCCCGGTGCATACGCGAAAGTAACCTACTTATACACACTGAAACCTCGGATGAACTGACCTGTTTACTGGTTGATGAGCTAGCCGGAGCATGGCTAAGCGGTTACCCATCCAAGTTATGGCCGCAAACAATGCTGCTTACCTCGGGGGATCGCCAGAGCCGTATACCGAACAATCACCAGTGTCGGTTCTCTAGAATATATTTATTATGCGTTCAGACGTTTTTATTTTATGTTACTCCGATATTGTCAATAATTAATCCGATTTGACGACTCCGTTGGGTACACTTAGAAAAATATATAGTAGAATAGCAGATCTAATTATACCGATATAATTCCCAGGTAGGACGATCGAGTCGGTTGTTGCTGGATACTACATATTTAAAAAGTCGAGCTATTATTATTCGTCATTGTCGTATTTATGAAATACAGTCGTTCCTCCTGGGAACAATATTGTATAGTAAAAGTATAGTAAAAGTATATCAAAAGTATAGTAAAAGTATAGTTTTGTTGCTTCAACCACGTATGTTCCGCTCAAAGTACTTGTTGCAAATTGTTACAGATTCATTAATCTATATTCATTTATTAATTTATGGGAGGCCGAAGCTCTTGAAAAAAGGAATCAAGACTGAATGATAAAAATCACGTGGAAGAGAGTTTACACAAGCGTATGCATAGCTTCAGAATATACTTATTATGTTTTCTCACAATTTTTTCTGGTTTCTGATATTGCAAAAAATGTACGAGATGTTACGACGCGTCTTGGGTCTTTTCTGCAAACTGTTACAGATTTTTTTTTCTCTCGTAAACGGAGTTTTTTTTTGTCCACATTTGTTATGATTATGAAAAACAATGTTATTAATGTTAACAGAGGTTAAATATCGTGGAAATAAAATGAATAATATATTTTCACTTACTTTGGGCTCCAGTAAATCGCAAAACGTTTTAGTTGTGGGCATACAATGTGTATACAATAACTAATTCCATGAAAATGTAATCTCTTGATCCCATTAATGCCGAGTCCTCTCCAGGGTCTAGCATTTCCTGAAATGACTTAAAAGAGGTATTTGGCACTTTGAGGATTTGCAAATGGACTATGGAGATTAATCCTCTCGGTAGTCTGATATCTCAGATCGCATTCATCGGGGAGAGGGTAATGAGGCGATATGGCTTACAAATCTCGGCATACAAATCGACTTGATGGGAAAGCTCATTTCCGTCACACGTGGAGAACATAAAATTTGGAAAATACTATGTGATTCAATGAAAGGTTATAAAGATAAATTACTTAGATCTAAATTAGTTATATCCAATGATTCCAAATGTTCGCCCGCTGCTATGATATAAAGAGATATATCGAGAGAAGAGATTTCAGTGATGCTACAGAAATAGGTGGGTTGATTTTGTTTTGGTGACTTCAACAAAGCAATTCTTTCATCCATTGCCTGTAAAGAAACATTAACTTAGTGAGCATATAATACAGAAACATTGTTTTAAATTAACGTTTTCGTTAATTCCAAGAAACAGTCTCCTCGATTCATTGAAAAGATATACTTGGTAGCAGCAAGTGCTGGGGATTTCATTGTCCAATGTTAAAGACCTATGGGGCCGTCTCTCTTGCACCTAACCTTACTGTTTGTGTTTCCCGTACTTCTTACCGTATGAGTACTTGAGTACATGCTCTTCAAATTTGAGCTTTATCTGCCAACTAGCTTAAGAGGTTAGTCCACTCTAGAATTTACGGAAAATCGATTTTTTTCTCCTTGGAAATGACTCATTAGGGATTCTCGAATGCTGTCCCAAAAGATTATGGCAGGGAAAAGTTTTTAATTGCCCCATTTTCGAATTTTAATGGGAGGCCGTCCGGTCAGCAGGGAACCTCTCTTGTGTGCGCTTCGGTAAAGATTTCATGGTGTTTATGGCAACGTGTTAAAGCTACAAATAGTTTGGCTGAATATAAACATAAGCCACCTCTTCCAGCTAATGTGCATGAAGCTATCAAACCAATCTACGAAGAACTGACCAGTGATGATCTTCTTACGCGGTGGTTACATGCAAAACAATAACGAAAGCTTCAATTCGACTGTGTGGGCATCGGCCCCAAAATGGGTTTCTAGTGGTAAAACTGTTTTGGATGTAGCTACAAATCCTGCAGTTTGTACATACAATGACGGGTTTTCATGAATTTTCCAAATGATGAAAAAAATGGGCTTAGAAATCGGCGTGAATTCCTACAAAACGTGTCTGGTGATCGACCATCAGCGCATAATGCTTGGAGAGAGATCACTGTCCGAAGTGGTAAAAGAGGCAAGAATGGCTTGAAAATCGAGCAGGAAGTAAATGCAAGAGCAGCAGCACTACATTGGAAGGCCAATTATATGGTGCAGGCATTGCAGATTAAAGGTATATTATCAATGATTTTCTACTACTCAAAACTGTAAACGCGTTTATCTCAAAACTGCTCTTTTCAAGTTGGCCGAAGACATAGCTCAAAAAGTTTACTATCGATTCATTTAAAATTTTGGATATATCTTCAAAAATACATTATCTACAAAAGCACGGAGGATTTTTTGTTTAAGTTGCATAGTTTTTTTGTTATTGATAATTTTCGAATGATTTTTAGGCCAAATTTTTTAACTTTCACTTTAGATGCTCGCCATTTTGTCAAAAATACCTGTATCGAAAAAATCCTACGTACTTCTCTAGATACTGTTATGTATACGTGAAAACTGTTAAAAAACTCATCATAATTCAAAAATTACAGAAGCTGTGTGTCTGGCCGTGGATTCCAAAAAAAAGAGATGTCATCGCAACAACGCTGTACAGTCGCCATTTTTAAATCAATTACTATAAAAAAATTACTGTATATAGTTAATGATATGTACAATAAATACCCTTTCTCAAAAAATCGATGTCTCTCATAGTTTTCTGCCAAAAATTCCCAAAAAAGCCTTTTTTGTGGCCCTCTAGAGTGACCTTACCCCTTAAGAAAAAATAGGTCTTAAAATTCTGAGCTGTGGTGGGAGAAATGCTGCTGCCCCTTTAGGGGGCATCGATTAATCACGTGATGCGTTTTTATCAAATTTTTTACCCCCTCCCCCGTTCATGATCAGCCATGATATTTCGGCGGGTCCCTCTCCCCCCTGGCTCAGACCCACGTACTTTTTTCGTTACTAGCGAAACTGGACACTCTGCTGCGCGTTACTATTTTTTCAAAAGATGCTGCAGCGCTCCTATACGACATTCTTCTTTTAGATTCAGGCGGAGATAGCCAATTACTAAAAAGCTTACGATCTTTTCGACCAACGTTGTGGAATTTTTTATGTAAAAATAATGCATTATTTAATTTTTTTTAAATGGATAATGGAAATCAAACCCAGCATTCATTTTTTTTTAATGAGTGATGGACCAGAGAATCATCTCCCATTACTTTTTAAATGTTCAATGGAACATAGATCCAGCCCCCATTCTTTTCTAATTTTCAATTGATCAGCAATACATATCCCATTACTTTTATAATATTTATTGGAACAGAGATTCAGCACCCATTTAAAAAAAATGTAGTAGTAAAAGAGTTTATTGACAATGCGTTGTACAGTTTTTTTTTCACCATGATAATTGTTTTTTTTTCTCCAGAATTATACCAATGAGTATTTTACTATACACGTATTGCCAATAGGCCATCGACCGGAGTCCTTCAGCCTGTATTTTCTTATTTTTGCTATAAACTAATATATAAAATATAGTCGATCCTCCTGGCAACTATACATTACAGTTAGATTATCGTAGGACTAACTATTTTTATTATTAAATTGGGATATTTTTCTTTCTATTTGGCTCGACGCCACGTGAATAAAAATAATTATTTCGCAATATTACAAAATTTTATGCTTCATTTTGAAATCACAAAATAAAGTACATTTTACATAAAATAAAGCAATTAAAGAAAAACTCGAACAAAATAAGGTTCATTTTTTACCGGCATGTAACCTCGAAACAAAGGGTCATTAAATTAATAAGTTATACAGGAGTAATTGTACAAAGTATTTGGTTCCGTAAAGACCAAGGATGAAATTAAAGGAAAAAAATTCTCTTTAATATCATTTAATGTTTAATTTTTTTAACACGAAGTACATTTTTTCGAAACAAAGGTTCACTGATTTATCGGGTTATCCAGGTCCAATCGTACAAAGTAATTTTTTTTTTTTTCGTTTTTTTCGTGGCGCAACGCTAAAAAATGATCATCTTTGTGAAGTGAAAAAAGTACTTCCCTTTATGCTCACAAAATGAAGCGTAAAATTATATTGAAATTTAATTTTACGCTTCACTAATTTGATGAGTTACATATGTGCGGTTGTACGAAGTTATTTATTCCTCCGGGAAAACCCGAGATGAACGTCAAGCACGAAAAACTTCTTTTCCAATATAATTTTAAGCTTCATTTTGTTACTGCATAGTGAAGTACATTTTTTTCGCCGGCAATTAATCTCGAAACGAAGGATCGTTAATTTAATAAGTTATTCGAGTGCCTGATGGAAAAGCGGGTGAGGGTTAGTCCATAGACGTTGCGGTTGTGGTTGGTCAAGCTTCAAAGCCTCCGTTCGTTATAGCTCAGCGAGAGGTACTGGCTGGGAATTGAACGTGAGGGAATTCAAAAGCAACGAGATACTACCAACGAAATATAACACCGGAACGGGGGACGAGATTCCTGGTTTCAAGGACGCAACTAACCAACGAAGGACTTGACTAGTTAATTTCAGACAAATAGAATGCTGCGAAAACACCCCAGAGTCCATGTGTGTCTTCCTTCTGTATTCTTCTCATGGAAATCGCTTCGAATTCACTTATTCATATCCTATATGGTCGCTGGATGCAGGCTTTATGAATTAAATAGACGGCTCTCCCTTTTTTATACGTGGTCTTTGATATTTATTCTTTGTCTGCGATCTTTATCGGCCTCTGCACACTTATTGATTTTCGAATCTCGCCCTGACACCGGAATTTTTATCTCAACCATGAAAGTTTCAGAAATCCTCTTTATAGTCACGATTTTGTGGCAACTTTAGTGACTCCGTATCATTTTTTTAGCTCAAAGGTTTCTATTACTATAGTAAATGTTAAATGTCATGGTAGTCATGAAAGTTTTTCACATGCTCTTTATGGTGGACATTTGGCGCAACTTTAGTGAGCTCTGCTTATAATTTTTTTCCTCCTAAGGTCTTTTTGCTGCAGCAATTATTGAATATATTATGAGCGGTAAAAAATTTCTTCAGGGGTTTTAAAAATAGCCACTGCGGTTGTCGTTTGCTCATTTAATTTATTAAGTGGCACTAGGATATGTCGTCAACTTACGAATTTTCCCTGAAAATCTCTGGTCTTTTATCAAATGTTTTAAAAGAAGGAACTAAATATTAATACTCGTAAACATTCAATTTTATTGTAATAAAAATGGTTAATCAATAAAAATTGATATCGCAAAATTTTTTTTTTTCGTAAATGGACCAACATCCAAAAATCATTGTTATAGAATCTGGCAAGGAATAAGGAAATTAAATTACCTTTACAAAATTCAAAATCTCAAATATCAAATATCAAAATCATGAGTCCGCTAAGTCTTAAGTTACCACACTGAAAGTTTGTACGGTTGTTTATATATTCAAGAGATTCCTGAAATAGAATTCTGTCAAAATCATTGCGTACAAAGTTGAAACTTGTAATGTTCGTAAAAAAAATGTCTTCAAGGAATGAAAAAGAAAGTTTCTCCATGCAACAAATTTAGTGAGAAACAGGATTATGCGGTATCATGATAATCCCTGTTGAGCTTTAGTCTTTTAAAGTTAGATTCATTTCAAAACGAGCTCAAATTTGAACTTTGCACACCATTTCCCGATTAATTCTGACCTTTCGCAGCATTTTCTCTATGAAGAAGCCAACATTGTGTACATACTTTCTCAGAAAGGTGGTTTCGTTAAAGAAGAAATTTAATAAGGAAGCGATGTGCATGTTTTGTCTTTGCATCACCTTATTAACTATTATTTTCATAGCCAGAAAAAGGTAATTTTATGATAATAATTATACGGGAGAAAAATTATATTGTATCAATTACCCTATTTCATCGTTTATTTCTCTTCCGGAACTATATTATATTACTCTTGTACGAAATATACAAGAAATGAAAAATTATTCTCTTCATTTGATCTCTGGATCCCAGCGAGGGCTTATGTCAGTGAGCGACAGGAATAAAGTAAATGGAAACGATATTGGAAATTATAGTGAAAGCGTAGCGTCTAAAGCGTCGCGAACACGTTTGACGTATCTCGCAATAGCAACACGCCTAAGAGTTCGCAGGTTATTTTATCTCTGGGTTAACTTCCTTAGTATCGATTGACCCCAACTACCCCCATTTCCTAAAGTCCCAATGCCCCTCTAGCATACAGCGATGAACACCAACGGTATATTTTTCCCAGCGTACCGCTTGAGCGTTCGCTGAACTAGCTGCAGAATGCCAGGGGTTCAAAGCACATATCGAAATAAACGTAATTAGAGTATTCTCCACTTCAGCCTCGACTGGCAAGCAGCGCTGTACCAGCATGACTATATTACCCAGTTCTTTCGTTTCCTTTTGCAATTTTTTCTGCACACCTTGAGATCTGATATCGGGATTTATTCATGAATTTCCAAGTAGGTAATGGATCTCGTTAACGAGTTGAATAAAGTTTTTATTTGATACACTAAATAAAACATGCTTTAATTTGGTATTAAGAAAGATAAATGCTTCAATTTGGTATTAAGAACAAAATCTTCGGAGAAGATACAATTTTTTTTTACCTACGATGTTATTTGAATTTCATTTGTACCAGCATATGACTATTACCCAGTTCTTTCGTTCCCTTTTGAAATTTTTTTTTGCTCACCTTTAGATCTGATATCGAGATTTATTCATAAATTTTCAAGTAGCTAATGGATTTCGTGTACGAGATAAATCAAGTTTCTATTTAATACACTAAACAAAATATGTTTCAATTTGTTACAAGGAAAAAATTCTTCGGGGAAGTTACAAGTTTTTCATTTGACCTACAATGTTATTCGAATTTTATTTTTAACCGGATAAAGTGGTTAAAAATAACGTCTTCTACTTTTGTTCGCAACATACCGACATTTTTAGAGTATCCTCCATCTCATCCCTCACTTGCGAGTTCCACTGTACCAGGATGACTTACTCTTACCTAGTTCATTTATTTCGTTTCGCAATTTCTTTTGCTCACCCTTAAATCTAATATAGGAATTTATTCATAAATATTCAAGTAATTCATGGATTTTTGTTAACGAGTTAAATTAAGTTTTTATTTTCAATTGAATATAATGGTTAAAAACAATGTTTTCTTCTTTTGTTCCCAACATGCCGATATTGTTAGAATATTCTCCAGTTTAGCCTTCACTTGCGAGCTCCGCTGTATCAGTATAACTCTTATCTAGTTCTCTCGTTTTAATTCGCAATTTTTTTTGTTCACCTTTCGATCAGATATTGGAATTAATTCATAAATTCCCAAGTAGTTAATAAATTTCGTTAACAAGTTGAATGAAGTTTTTAAATGATGCACTAAAAACAAACATGTTTCAATTGGGTACTGAGAAACAAATCTTCGGAGAAATTACCAATTTTTCAGTTGAACCACAATCTCATTGGAATTCTGTTTTTAACCGGATATAGTGGTTGAACATAAAGTTTTTCCCGTTCCCAAAGTACCAAGACTATATAGTCTGGATAAAAATATGTTTTTACCTTATAAAACCCAATTCCTTTTCGATTCGGCTTATTCATGTCCTTATTAAAAAAATATTTTTAATCCGCGATAATCACGATTGTGCAATGGCTATTGTGTGTTTAATAATGCCAAACATGACTATAAGATGATCTGCCGTAAATAACCATTTTACCCAAGGATATAATTTAAAAAAATATATTCGCATACATTTTTCAGTCGAACTACACTTTTATCAGGCTTTTATTTTTAGTTTAGAGCATGATGTTTAAAAATAAAGTTTCTGTCCCAACTGAAAAAAGATGTGTTACATAAGAATCAATTTCGTTATTTGTCTGCTTTTTTCATGTAGCGTATTTCTTTTGTAAACATTTTTCAGTTACCTTTTTTGTCGTATTCTATCATGTGTTTGATAGTGATGAACATGGTCGTTAAATAGTTATTAAAATTATGTACATGAAGTGCAATGAAAATGAGCCCAGGGGTGAAAGGAGAATTTTTAAGTAGTAAAAATTGTATCCATGTCAGGCCTCGCGCGTATATCACAGATAAGTGCTCTCAACCCTATAAGCTTCCCGTTCAACCATTCTATCTCTATCTCTATATATCTTCCATTCTCTCGCTCCGTTGCACACTATATACTTCTAACGCACGTCTCCCCACCCCTTAGTTCGTCCCCAATAAATTTCGACCTCCTTTCTCTCACGTAAGTCCACAGTAGCCCACTAACTTTTTGTCTACGTGCTGGACTTTCGATCGTCGCACGTCAACCAACTTGTGGTCCCACGTTTGCTCCTTCACAGACATAAATTCCTCTTTATTCCACGTACTTCGTTGACAATTGCAAAAATTGCTGAGAGTTATAATAATGCTTTGTACAAATTGGAAAATTCCAAATTATATTTATAAAAGCAATCGAATTCTTATAAATATTATATTTATGCGCCTTTGTTTGATGTTACAGAAGCCGTTCATGCCCTGACAATTCAACGTAAAGAAACAATTTTTCTAACCACCACTTATTTTTCAATGTTTCCAAGATAAATCCAAAAATGCCAAATGCATCTGATAATGTACCGATTTACCATCTAGTGACTGTTGACATGAAGATTTATTCATTTATATTCATGAAAACAAGCCGACCTGTATCAATTTTAGGGCTTATGCTTAATTTTTGTACCTTTGAATCTAAAAAGACATTTTTTCGGTCTTGTTTGTTCTAACAACTCAATTTATAAAACGGATTTGTATGAATTAATGATTCCCAATTACTCTCATACAATTGTCGACATTGATAAGTTGATAATCATCGAATAATAAGTTATGAAAGTCTCTCATGATTTTCTCAAGTGCAGATACTTTATTTTGTATTAATTGAAGCAAGAAATTCTTATGAATGTTTTTCTACGAGAATTCAATGTTTTCGCTTTCAATACTTAAAATACTTTTTCCGGGTCTTTATATACTCTGTAAATTAAATTTATTAAAACGTTTACGGATAAATAATCATTAACCTTTATTATGATATTAATTTTGGACTAAAACACATTTTCGTGCCGAAATAAATTACGTCTCGCAGACGAAAGTCGATTTGAATAATTGTGGACCGAATGTAATGCGTTCCTCTGGGCTTTATACGCCCACTTATGAGTATGAAATGTTCACATTTGAATCAGGCTTTTTTATCAAGAAAAAATGTTGCGTATTAGAATAAAAAAGCCTGCAAAGTAGAACCTTGCAAATTGCTTTCTCATTATTTTTCGCTTTCTACAAATCTACCTCTATGAGGCAGTATGTTGATCAATTTTGGTTTCCTCATAGAGGAAGCTTTGTAGAAAGCGAAAAATAATGAGGAAGCAATTTGCAAGGTTCTACTCTGCAGGCTTGTTTATACTCGAAAGACATTTTTATAGAAATTCAAAGTGACATGAAATTTTTACCGCTCGACTGATTTGTGTAGAATTGTTACTCGAAAATTCGTTGATGATAGTCCATATATAAACTAAATTGGAATCCCATACCTAGTAATTTGCATGAGCAAGCGCTCGACCGAGATTTTTCAAATAATTCAAATTGCCATAAAATTTGAACCACTTAACCGATTGGTGTCAAATTCGTACCAAATATCTTTTCAGATGGTTGTCTAAGTGTGAAGAAAGTTTGAGATAAATCTGTGAAAAATTTCGAAATTTTTTTGTTTCGTGAAAGCTTTTTTTATTATTTTTGTTTACTAAAATCAAAATTTCCTGGCATTTCAACAGTTCATCAAATTGAAATCTTAATTGGAAATCAATAATCGTGAAATCATATCAGCAATTGCAGCGGGATATCTCAGAACTTGCATGAGTTGTAGTATTTGCAGAAATTTTTGAACAAATTAAAATTTTCATAAAATCAGAACGGTTTGACAGATTCTCGCGAAATTCGGTACACATAAAGTTTTATGGGTAACCCATGTATATACAAAATGTGAGCCCGGTGCCTCTTCAATTGCGTAAGTTATAGCGTGAAAACGACTTTTCCAAAACTAAAAAAATGCTATAAGTAAAAAAAATTTTAACCGATTCGCGTCAAATACAATCCCAGATTACGACAGTTATCGTGCTTACAGGGAAATCTGCGCACACACACACACACACACACACGCACACACACATCGTAAAAAGCATTTTTCTCGATGTTTTAGACCATTTTAGGTATTCTGACATGAAAATCTCGAAATAAATTTTTTCACGAAAACAAAGATTCCTCTATGAGGAAGCAAAAAACAAAAAAAAAACACTTGCACCCCGTTATTCTCGGAAAACTGCCAGTTTGATGAATGAAAAGCTGTTACAATTCTTGTATTTTCTCTTTTCGAAGGATTTTTTTTTCCGCGTCCGCGATAAATTGCAAAAATCCAATGCACATAATCGTACTTTGTAACTTTCTAACAAGCTTGAATGAACGTTATAAGTACTAATTACATGTTCGCAATCTTCAACATCTCCATGGGGACTTTCTTTTCCGCAACTTTGTTGGCAGCCTGTTTGTGCTTTTTTCTGCCTCGACTTTACGTTCTTGCAATGAATCTCGGACGTTCTACAACCCTCCCACTTATCGTCCCACGCTAGGCTTTTGCTCGTATTTTCCTGTAAATCCACGGGGTACGTATACCGCCTACGGACATGGCTATTTATTCTGGAGCAGACGAAAGTCGATCTGTGAAATTAAGAGCTTAGTCTTCTACATCTTCTGCCGTGCGTGTTAACTTGATTCCTTCTCAAATTAAGTTCATTGTTTGCTGCTTATTTTCAGTGCACTGAGATAAAATTATGATAAAATTAACTATAAAGTGATAACTATTTAATTTTAATTTGCATTACAAATTTTTCCATAGTTGGCACAACTATAAAATATTTATTATAACTACCAAATAGTTACCAAAGGTATATCAAGAGACGCGGTAGCGTTGCGACGCCAAGTATTAAAAAGAACAAAAAATTTCATGTTGAATTCATTATTACCATAACTATGAAAATAGTTGCATGGAGTAAAAACTAATAGTTGTCACTTTATAGTTAGCCGTACTATTACGATTTCTCTGAGTGTATGTTCAGTAGGCGAAGTGTGCTTATTAATTTTCGATTCTGAAACAAATAAATAAATAAATAACATGATTTAACAAAGTATCGAAACATACGATTTTCACTCTCTTATAGTCTCCCAAACCATGAATATAGACGTTTTTCATTCATTTTTTATATTGTCCTTATGGAATGGTACGCGATAAAAAAATTATTATGAAAAGTCCCACAACGTGTAAAAAGAATCGTCGGACAAGACAGATGTAAATAATTAAAGAAGAAAGCGCAAGATAGCTTTTGTTTCACTCCAAAAGAGAAATTTTAATCTTCTTTTATCCATAATCTCTTGATTGAGAACAAAGCTGGAGTATAAATACAATAATAAATAAATTACCGAAATCCTTCTAACTTTATTAACACAAACAATTTCCAACTCATTCTTGTCCTCGAAATTCTGCATTTCCAGGTAAAAGTAAGTCCTACTTTTATATTTTTACATTAGTAATAAAACTGCGTAGGAAGATTTTGTTGGATAGATGATAGTAGAAGAATCAGGTTCAGGTTTATTTAAAAAGGGCAAGAAAACAATGTAGATTATTGTGGAAACTGTCGGCGTGCTCTTGCACTTTTTAAGCTGCGGGCTTTGTTCTTACAAAGCCCGGCTTTAGCCCTTACGAAGAATTTTATTTTCACGTCGCAGAAAGTTTTTACTCGTAAGCTCAGAGATTTTCCTAGACGCCAATAATGCACACCTTCGTTCCCTTCACCGAAGTTGACTCTTCGCGCGTGTCTTCTATTGCGCACACGCACGCCCACGCACTCATCACTCGATACCGCAACGGCCTGAGCTTTTATCCTTTATCCCGTGTACCAACGCAGCGTCTCTATACTCAACCACGTACGTCCTTAGTATACTCCACATAACAAGGGTTTTACGTCTCGATATTCTGCTCAAATTCAAGAGCAATTGATTTTCTCTTCAAGAATCGGATAGATGCAGCCATTGTAAGCATATTTTACAGTCTTTTTTCACATATATACTACATCTTTTGTAAAGAATCTTCGCCATTTCAACTAAAAAGCAGAATTCTATCTATATGTATATTTATTTTTTTATATTCGTGATTTTCGACGTATAAAATACATGACAAACTTATCAATTCAAATAGCATAGATATATAGATATGTAACTTCAAATATCTGCTTAGAACTACATGATATTAAATCCCTCCACAACCGGAATAGACTGATAATACTCAGTGAGAAATCCATTAGCAAAACTGCTAGATAGGAACATTGCTTTTATTATTGACTTATACTTATTTTTTTGCGATTATTAATTTTTTCGAGTAGAATGTAAAGTGTTAAAAATTTAAACGTGCGAATGGAAATTGTCGAGCAACAAATTCTAATCAATATATTCGAAATATATTCTAATAAAATATATATTCTAAATGTGATGAAAATTAAAAGACGCTTACAAAGTTTGTAAGAATACTGATAATAAGTGTATTATCATTGTTTACATATCCCATGGGGTTCAAAAAACAAACGTTGGGTTTTTCAAACCAAACTGTTAAAAATATAATCGTACAGAATTCAGGTCATCATTTTCTCTGAGACAATTTTGCAACAAAGTTGAAAAGTTGAAAATCTTGTAAATGTTATTAAATTGACTGTTTCAAGGAGTGTCTAAAAGTGGATTAATATATTCGTAACTGGTACATTGACACGACTGCACAAGTGATATGAATAGTTGATGAGGAATTCCTTGTAAAACTCGTACAACCTCGGAAATATGAGTGTAGCGTATTCCTAGTGACGTAGACAGAGATCAGAATCAAGGTCGTGATGGAAATGTGATGAGGCGCCAGAGTATGCGGGACCTTTCGACGTGCAGATGCTTTGCCAATTTTTTTTTCAGTCTTGCGTCAATACCAGAGCAAGTTCCACGTGCCAAACGCATATTCCTTTTCGAAAGAGTTTCTAGTGAATAAATATACGATACGAAATGTTGGTAAAAGAGTCGAAACGTAGATCCGTTTCATTGTGTGAACCGCAAACTCCGACCTTGGCGCGATAACTTGTGATTAGGAGCTAACTGAGCGGATGTCGGAAGGTTTTTATGTGCAGTCAGTTGACAGCTTTTACACTTGGAATACAAAACGCCGGCGTTTTACGGAAACTTTAATTGTCCCAAATTTATAACAATACTTTTTTGCCGCGTGACTGAAAATCGCTGAAAGAATCGAACTTTGTGAATCTGAATGATAAGCCAGACGTGCTTAAATAATAGCGCTAGAAAAGAACGACGATACACTCAGCGGAAAAGTCTCAAGTAATTTTCTCAATTCTACCTAAAAAAAAAAAAATTGTTTTCAGTTGTTAGATAAAACTTTAATTCATTGATAAAATAAATGTGATAAAGTTCTAATTTTGTTTGGAAACATGCTTTTAAAACATATAAAATGTATTTTTGGTATTGCTGATGCAGAAAATGCCACCGGTCACCACAGTCGAGCCGATCTTAAACGATGCAACGACCACAACGACGACGACGACAACAGCAGGACCTGAGGAGAAGGGTACGACGACTGGTGAGTTAAAGCTGTCAGCCAACCTCGAACGATCGCCTTTTCCAAGTATATATTCGTACCATGAGCTACGACAAATAATAGAACAAATGACAATCTTGAAGATTTTTTAACAGATGCAGGCGAACCAGAATCCGCTACCGCAACTGCCTCGAGCGCCATTGAAAAGGTGTTAAAAAATTCCGTTGAAGAAATATCGGAGGCGACGAAAATTCCACCATGGGCTTTAGTCGCTATTTTGATAGGTATGCATTTTTAATGTCTCTCTAAAAATCGATTTACAACAGGCCTTAAGTTTTATATCGTATTGCTCTTAATTTATTTAAAAATGCCTTCATACTTAAAACATGTTGCGCTTTATGCACTCGAAAAACTTCGACAATCCTGACAATTACCGATTGTTAGTCTATACTACTAGTTTTATATTTACCGACTTCCGACAAAAGGCATATCTTGATGAATTAACAATTCAACCAACAAACATAAATACTAAACCGGTGGAAACGATGTCGCGATCATGCGAAAAAATCCACACATTCTATTACAGCAAATCGTAGAAAGAATTTGAATATTCTCAATGCATTTTCGTATGTTTGAAAATTTACAAACAATACAACTACAATTTCTGGGATTCGAAACTCACGAATTTCTTCAACATTATCAAAATTTTGGTTATTTTTATCCATAAAAAACTGACATATTTGCTCAAAATCAATGGTGCCCTCGGTAATTACTGGTACAATACTACAACCTGTTCAGGATAGTTACGATACGGCAAAGTAAGTGAAGTTGTAACAGCATGCGGCAGAAACAAAAAAAGTTATTTTGACGATTTATTTAGAGAGTATGCAAAAGGAATAGGGCTCATTTTTATACGGTTCATTTAACACATGTTGGAGTATAAAAAATGGATTTCATATTACAATTTTAGTACAAAATGATAGCGACAGAGGCCATTTTGACATTCGTATTTTTTTGCAACACTTTAATGAAAGGACGGTTTCCTGAAGTATAAGACCTGGCACCAAAAACCAAAAGAATTTATAAACTATACATGATTGGCTATAGAAGAACGTAGGGGTGTTTTAAATAAACAGAAATAAAAATAGAAGTAGAAGTGGTGAACTTAAAAAAAAAAAAAAATCAGCACAAAAATAAGAGTAAATTATTCATAAAGAAAAGTCTACACTAAATTATAAAACGGTTACGTACTTGGACAGAAAATGTAATTGAAGCGACTGTCAAAATGTCAGACCGACTCATGGAATCGTGTTCAAATAATCCCTCACATGAGATGTGGAGCAAAATCGATAATCAAATGTATTTGAAACTTCTTTTTCACTGTAAGGCCAACTGCATATTATTTTTCTGAACTGATAATATTGCTTATGTGAAAAAAAAAATTTCCATAATTTTGGAGTGGTGTTAATCCTAAATGCTGTTAATTCTAAATGAGTTCAGTTTACAAAACATTGAGCTTACACTTGCTAGAAATATGCCCATGAGATCATGAGAAGTTCGAGGCCTGACCTGCGGATATTTAAATCTAGTTATATCAATAAATTATGACGGGCTGTTGTTTGTAACATCATTTTTGCCGGTTTGATTAGGCGTAGCGATAGTGGTACTCGGAATATGCTTCTGGTGTATAAGAAGATGCTGTCGCAAACGACGTGGCAAGGATGGGAAAAAAGGCAAAGGGGTCGTAGATCTGAAGAGCGTACAACTTCTCGGCGGGACCTACAAGGACAAGGTGCGTGCTCGGTGTCCCGTGTCATAAGTTAGATACTAGATGACCCTCTTTTACCCCCTCCGTGGAACCCACTTCCATATGCGCAGGTACAGCCGGACATGGAAGAGCTCACAGACAACGCTGAAGAACCGGATGAGGCTGAGAGCAAACAGAGCGAGGTCAAGCTCGGACGGCTTCAGTACAAGGTAAACGGCTAATCCGCCAATAAATGCGAGGCGCGAACTCGACGTCTCGTCTTTGCAGCGTTCTTCACACTACTAAGCACTGCTCCTCCAAATGATATTAACTCACGACGTGACTCACGACAATATATTTACTAAATTTTCCACTATTTTCAGCTTGAATATGACTTCAATTCAAACAGTCTCGCCGTAACGGTTATCAAGGCTGAAGAACTTCCGGCTCTTGACATGGGCGGCACTTCGGATCCTTATGTCAAGGTTTATCTTTTGCCTGACAAGAAGAAGAAGTTCGAAACCAAAGTTCACAGAAAGACACTTAATCCTGAGTTCAACGAGACTTTTACCTTCAAGGTACATTGATGATATGTTTTTTACTTCATGGAACAAGAATTGGTGATGAAACACCCGGTGTATATATCCTAACTTATGAGGATAATTGTTATTTTATTTATAACGATTTATGCTGATTTTGATGCTTGCACCTCAAATTGAATTTGGTTGGTAATAACTAAGCAGCAGAAGTAATTTTGCTTGTCCGCAATGAGTGAGATTCTAGGTGGAAATTAAAATGTCATGTAATTTGTTTCTTCGTAAGATTTTAAACAGGGAAAATATTCAATTTGTGCATGTTTATGGGAATCCCTTCAATTTTATATAACCGCCTTTTTTACTTGAAAATGCTGCTAGGTTTTACCCGAATAATCCACGACTTTGTAGGTTTCTGTTTTCCAATCTCATAAGGAAGTCGGTAGAATTCTAAACGATCCGAGGTTCCCTTCCTTGCCACCTTTATTGAAAGCTACAGAATAATTAAAAAAAAAACAACCCATGGCTCAGTGGGATTTCATTTTGCAATCTTATAAGAAACCACGTAGGTTCCTAAATAACTCGAGCTATTTTTTTCTTGTTGTGGATATTGAAAGTAAATTTTTTGTTCTCACGATCGTCGAATAGATCTACAAAGATTTTATTCCAGCCAAAACAAAAGCCAATCCGTGATTGCAGCTTTAAGACATCAGTTTGAGGTTCACAGTACCTTAAAATTGAAATTTGCCATCGAAAATAGAAGGAATAATTTGTTTAGTATCCAGGAATCCGTATATCTAAACATATAAAATGTGGTAATTAATGCCGATGATAATAGGAATAAGCTAGTCTATTAAAAAAAGGTTGAAAAATACATTCTGTCAGCCGATTTTTTGCCGATATCGATGTCAATAAAAATCGTCGTATCTTATATATTGTTTTGTGCTTACTGTCAATGTTTTAGAGCGTACCATACGCCGACGCGATGAACAAAACTCTGGTCTTCGCAATCTTCGATTTCGATAGGTTCTCTAAGCACGACCAGATCGGTGAGGTCAAGGTTCCACTGTGTCAGATTGATTTGGCTCAAACGATCGAGGAATGGCGAGAGCTGCAAAGCGTAGAGGGTGAAGGAGGTCAGGTAAGTGTCTCTGATTTTGAAAAAAGGTCGATTTCCTTCGAAAATCAGATGAAATTCTTCCAAATATCTCGTTATTGCTCCAAATAACCCTCGAAAAATTGTTAATTTAAGGACAACAAACTTGGCGACATCTGTTTCTCTCTGCGATACGTACCCACAGCCGGAAAACTCACGGTCGTTATATTGGAGGCGAAGAATCTCAAAAAAATGGACGTAGGCGGTCTTTCAGATCCTTATGTTAAGATCGCGTTGATGCAGAACGGCAAGCGACTGAAGAAGAAGAAAACTTCAATCAAGAAGTGCACTCTCAATCCTTACTACAACGAATCATTCTCTTTCGAGGTGCCCTTCGAACAGATACAGGTCGGTGATTCACCTATAACGTGAATCTTCGGTAGGCGGAGAAAAACGGCCGACGGAAGAAACGGTCGCTTGAGACACGATAACGGGAAGCTTTTTGCTAGACAGGCTTGGGATTGGGCATATTATACATCTATATATTCATTAGCAGGATCGTAGTTAGCGCTAGTTAAGTATTTATTCGCAATATAATATTTTGCTTGGGTGGGATGAAGCCTAGTTGGTTAGTCGGCTGGCGGCCTCTTTCTTCCGGCGACCCTTTTTCTCCGTGACCTGCATCTTCTAATGGAGTCCACGAATGTTTGAAACTGGCGGAACTCGAGAGAAGCTCGGATAACGGAACGAAGGAAAAAATAATGAGAAAAGAATATGTGTTGTGTTACACTTTTTCCAACTATCGACGTTACTAAAATTGCTTTTATGTGGTTTAACATTTTAGAAAGTGAACTTGATGGTAACGGTCGTCGATTATGATCGCATTGGAACTTCGGAACCCATCGGCAAAGTCATACTCGGCTACAACGCGAGCGGAACTGAACTCAGACATTGGTCCGATATGTTGGCATCACCGCGACGTCCCATTGCCCAGTGGCATACGCTCAAAGATCCTGAGGATGGAGACAAGAAGGACTAAGAACATCATGAATTCTAGAAAGGTAAAAATTGGCCATCGTCTCAATATCTGGCTATCTTCAAATGCCTTTTTGCGCGAGGATTCTACCATTCGAATGAAAAAGCATTGATCTTTTTAAGCTCGTGTTGACCAATAAATATGACATAAGTTTCATTGATTTTTTTTTCATATCCAAAAGTTACGGTTTGATTATGAAACATTTATTTCTCACAATAAAAATATAAGACCTCAACACTTTGTACTCTATATTGAAAGTACAAAAATTCCAATAAAAAATTGACGATCTGTCTGTAAAATATTGTATGTATTTGAGAGTATAAAAATAGTATACAAATAACAATTGTTACAAACTATACACTTTTATCGTATTTACGACAGGTCTTGGAGAACCTATTGAAAAAAAACAATTACTTTTTTTTTAAACACAATAGAAGTTTACACTAATTTTTTTGTTATTTAAAAAGTACGTTTTAATTTTTGGAAATTTATTTCTTACAATAGAAGTGGTAAATTTGAACACATTAATTTTTTACTTTTTATGTAAAGTAAAAAAATTGCAATAAAAACTTGACAAACCGTAGGAAAAATCAGCTTATTTAGCAGTCAAAAAATAGTATCCAATTGACAAAAGTAATAATTTGTACACTTGTATGGGGTTTACCGAAGAACTCGGAAAACGTCCGTCGATACAGTCGGTTTCAAGTTCGTTTCGCATATGTTGCTGAAATGTCAATACTTTTTTTTTCTAATTTAGAGGCAAACATGTTAAGCACTATATTATCAATTCCGATTACTGGAATATTGAAACATGCATATTATGCAATTTTCTACAAAATTGTATACATTTTTCAAATATTGTGAATACTAAACCACTTCATGTATTAGTAAGTAAACATTTTTACTCGAACAACTTTTACTTTGCCTGCTGATAACCGATGATGTTATTAACCAGATTTCAATAAGCTCGAAAGTTAACTAGTCAATAATTTTCACTTACTGAACAAAAAAAAATGGTCTGTTCTTACAATAACTACATGTGTAGATCAAATACGTTTTTACAAACGATGATAGTTTTTCTTAAGAGCTGTTATGTAAGCATCCAGTAGAATAATTATAAAAAAATATTTTTGTTCGAATGGTGGCCATCCTCGTTCCTGCACTCGAGGTCCGCGTGTATTCTTCATCCTTACCATTCGATCGTTGCAGGAGTGTATCGTAAAATGAGAAACAAAAAAGAGAGAGAGAGAGCCCGAACGAGAGAAAACAAAATACTTAGTAGATATTAATAATCTATCGATCAACTAATTAACGATAAACAAAAAACAACAACAACAACAAAATTACCACCGAGGAAGAAGGAAAATAACATTAATGATTATTATTATGTTCCGATGAAGTGTAGTGTCTTGTATATATACACACACACACACACACACACACATATATATATATATATATATATATAACTACCATTACTTCTCTCTGTAGATGGTAAAAATGGGATAAATTTTCAAGTTGCGCGTCCTGTATCGAAGCCTCACGATTCCACGAAGCATTGTTCTTTGTAAATCATAAATACGGTTTTGTTACGATAACCAATAGCTTCACAGTTACCTACATTCGAAACGATTGCTATTTCCAAATTTGATCGCTGATTGTGAAAAAAATGAGAAGTGTTAATAAAATAAAACTTCCTTCTGCGTTGGCAGTGCGAAACTGCGAGATCGTTCCTTGCATTTATCCGTGCATAGAGAAACAAAAGGGGGACGTAAAGAACAAGCGTGCTGCAAAAAATTAATAGTCACGTTCTTCTTCCCCAACAAAAGATCTTCGCATTCGTTGTGAAAAGAAAAATTTATGAAACTACAAAAAAACGTTGCTACGAATTACCATTTGGGAAGTGATCTCTTGTTCGCGATGTCTTCGTGCGCTACAACAAAGACAACTACAAATCTAGAGTACGTATAATATCCTTAATCAGGACGTTCGCGTTCTCGCGATTAATACTGATTTAACTGGAAAAATACCGAGTTGTGTGCGTGAGAATTTCGTTGCTAGCGACGCCGAATATAAACCGAGCGAGAGGCATCGCTAGTAGCGTTAATAAATAATAGAAGAGAAACAAGAAAAAAGGAATATCCAAAGCCGTCTCTCATTCTGCTTCGAAACAAAAAAGTCCCTCATATACGCATATATATAATATATATATATATAAATTATGCATTATGCATTAAAGAAAAAAACAAATAATAGATACTATAAATATTAACATGCGTGTTTGTATATATTCGTATATGGGAACTTACATACATAGATCCATATATACATAGATATACTGTATACATATGACGCATATTCGTATGTCGAAAAATTATATAACAGACATTATCAATAATTGTTATTCACCATGGAAGATTATGGTTCCCTTTTCTAAAAAAAAAAAAAACGGGCCTATCCATTCTGAATGTGTGTATGCGATGATTATGCCAATGGTCGACTGAATTAATATCAATGAGAATGGCAAAATCAAACTATTCGCGGATCCGGATAAAAAATTCAGACACGAAGGCACCTAACGGTGATGTACATACGCTTCAAAACAGTCTAGCACATTTTTGGCGCGGATTTGAAAGTCGGTTCTCCAAAAATTGCTTAAACAACTTGTATTGAATGGTTACAAAAAATATTGTGTCTACTTTAACATCTTTTGCCTTTGTCTTCATCCGATGTCGATCATAGGCGTAATAGCGTCTGTAAATATTCCTGAATGATGAATTTCTTAAACTGATCGTCGTACACGTTATGCAATTTGATGATTGTTTCTCATTGACAAAAGCCCGGCCTCGAGGAATACTGATAAACGAACCCTTATAGCTGACGAAAAAAAGGAATCGGCCTTTTTTACGAGCACGTGAGATACGCGTTATTATTATAATTTCCATAAAAGTAAGTTTTAATGTAGCACAAGAATCCACCGTGATTGTATAAAGAACGAAGGCCGGCTTACCAGCGTTTTACGATCTTTGCTTCATCCGGTGTCTCGCTAAAAGTCTCGTGCTCTATTACCATAAACGTATTATAGAGAACAATTTTTAAAAAGTCTTTGGCATCAAGACTCGTCGCTCCAATCGTTGATCGTGATTTGACGTAATTTATTAACGCTGATATTAATGTTGTTACGACAATGAACGAGGTATTTGATCGTTCGCGAAATTCTTCAGCATCGCGTTGGCTGATTGCAGCTGTCAACAATCGACATTATTAATAGTATTCTTCCAAAAAATGTGCAAATAAAAAAGTTAATTACAAAGAAGCGAGGGAATTTTTCGGTCACGTGGTGTGTTGTGGCCATGAAAAAACGTGTCAGCCATCCGAAAACCTTGACCTTTGAATTGTCCCCAGCAGAAAGGCTGTTTTTTTGCTGTTAGGCATCTCGCGTTACCCAAATATGCTTGCGTCAAGCTGTCTCACATTCGAATTAGGTTTCCATCATTTTCGTCCGAATTAAAAAGTCGTGAGTTATCGTTACTGCCTAGATTCAAGTGTGTAGCCAGTCCTTATTCCCTGCGATATTCATGTATCGGAATCATTTTTAATAGCATTTGTACGATTTCTTTGAGAAAAAAAAAAAAAAAAAAAAAACACAGATTTGACGACAGAAAAGCATACCAAACATAATTATCGTGGAGGAGCGGTCTGCCTTTGACAGATAAGGAAGACCTTTTGATAATCATTGGTTGAATTGGAAAAAAAAAGAACGATGTGAACTATTGTGCGGACAAAACGCCGCCGAACATATTTCAAGAGGCACGGAGCGTGTAGAGAAAGGATCGCAGTCATATTCCTGTATCGTTATCAAACGTGGTAATATTATTATTACGATTAATTGTATTATTTCGGTTCTATCGGTTTCGTCAGGACCAATTATATCATAAATGAATTATCAGTAGCATGTTAAAGTCATGTTATGTGCGGCAATGTACTTGATATACTAAAAAAAAGTGATAAGAAAATAAGCGAAGAGATTACTAATTTAACTGTTAAATAGTGTTGCGCACGGGCAATGACATCGATCGTAGTTAGAGAAACAAATACTAATGGGTGCGCGACGATTCCAACCTGCCATTAATCGATCCCTCTTGAAATCGCTATAGATAGCTTAAAAAACACCATAGTTTCAATATCTTTTTCTTCTGTACGCAGTTATTCGATTATAGTCAATGTTTTCGTTAAAAGCGTTTGCGATTACCTCTTCGAGGAACGTCCAGCTAAATAAGTACCTAAGGGCGTGTGAGAAAAATCAATATCACTCGCCCGTTACGTTATTCATGTAAATAAACATATATAACTATGAGGTACGTTCAGCGAATGTAAAAGAGATGAGGAAAAAAAAACGGAGTAAAACGAAAAGAATGAGAATACAAAGAGACAAAAGCGCATTGTACTTATATGCACGCACGTACCTACACACGATGTATAATATCTAGTGCCTTTTATTGTTTTCATCATTGATTTAATCGCGCGCCGCCAATTTAAAAAAAAATCCTAATCGATCGAAGCCACGGCCCTTTATATCGAATATATCAAGTCTATAACTGACTAATAACAAGATGAAGAATATATGATGGAAACAAACTAACGTACACCTTATAAACGATATCGCCCAACTTAACGATACCATTACGATTAATAAATAGTTCACATAAACGTGCAAAGTAAATCCTCTCGAAAGCCGAATAGCGACGGAGTTCAACACCGCGAGCCGCCCCCTGGCCCTCTAGTACATTTAGGAATATCATAGCGTCTGAGAGCTCCTAACCAATTTGACATCCGGCAAGATTCACTTTGCACACACATATATATTAGGGTGTGTAGAATTTTTTTTTTTTTTTTTTTCATTTCGCATCGACTCGAACTATAGTTTGTATCTTTAAACAACTCTTATCAACATTTTAGCGCGATAAAAAATCTTTTAGAGGTGGCTCAAACGATGTTTAAATTTCCCATTAGATTGACACACTGAGAGAAAAGCATATCGTTTATTTAACAATTTCACATGGTAAAACGAATATACGAACGCTTGCAATGTTTTATAGTTGAAGCGATGAAAATATGGTTTAATAAACGATACTTCTAAGGTTATTGGAAACAAACGTTGAAATCGTATCCTGGGAATTATAGTTTATAGTTAGATTATCGTCAGTCCAACTATATTATTTTTTAAATTACCAGATTTTTTTCTCAGTGCACGTACACGAATGCGGCTCTCAATATATTCATGTCCCTAAATTACAGAAACGATATATTGAGGTTCACGTATATTTTTTCGTTATCTTCAAATCATTCGGAAAAGAAACAAATTAATTAATTAGCTTACAAATTTTTAGTTTAGATCAATAGTTTTCTAGTTATGAATTTTTGAAGCTCAGAATATCACCCTCTCCGCCAAGTAAGATCAGTTTCAATTGAAATTTCAAGTTTGAGGTCAGTTCTGGATCCATTGACTGTCGTAAAGTTTAATTATAAGTGAAATTTCATTCACCGTTGAACGGATGTTCCAAATTTGTTTGTAAATACGAAAAAAATTATTAAGACGACGGAAAATTGTAGAGAAAAATGAAAAAAATACATCAGCTTTGTTCAACATGTTTTTATAAACATGTCAAATTTGACCGAAAATCGGAACAAACTTCCGTCAATTCAAAAAAATGGAGAAACAAAGAAAAATATGGCGAAGAGTCCGAAAAAAATTTTAGATTGATTCGAAAATTTGACAAAAATATCAAATATGTAGAAAAATCGGGAAAACATTTCAAAAATAAGGAAAAATCGAGGGGAAAAAATCAATAAATCATTAAAAAATTACAAAAGAAGAAAATTATAAAGATTCCAAACAAAATGTTAGATGGGTTCAAAGATTTAGCAACAAAAAAAATTCATCGCAATTCAAAAACAAAACCGTTTGCTATAATATTTTCAATATTTTTCAAGACGAATTTTATCGAAAATATCAGGACGAAGTTCTATAGCGAATGCCGATCGGTAGTCCAAATTATCACGAAATTAATACTGCATTTATCATGGGCACGGGGTAACTGCGGAAAACCCATATACCGATACAGACAGCCATATATTCTTCAGACTTCCCGGTGTCTACACAAAAGTAACTTAATTAAGTATATACACCACGGTCTTAGAAAAACTGATGTCCCGCTCACTGGTTGATGAGCCAGCCGGTGCATGGTTAAGTGGTCACCCATCCAAATATCGATAGTACGAAATGCTGCTTAGCTCGGGGGATCGACAGAGCCGCCCACCAACCGCACATCCACTAGTGTCGGACGATTTTTCTTTATTTTTACATTTTTTCTCTATTTTTTACATTATTTGTAGAATTTGTGACCCAGTCTAAAAAAATTTTCGGACGCTTCATAATTTTTTTCTTTCATTTTCAATTAATTTATGATTTGTTGAATTATTTCCGATTTTTAGTCATATTCATGACTAATTCGCCATTTTTTTTTTCGTATTTACAAATAAATTTAAAACATCCATTTAACAGTTGAATAGAATTTCACTTATAATTAAACTTCACGACAGACAATGGCTCCAGAATTGAACTCAAACTTGAAATTTTAATTGAAACTGATCTTACAGGGCGGAGAGGGCGATATGCTGAGCTTCGAAAATTCATAACTAGACAACTATCGATCTAAACGAAAAATGTGTAAGCCCTTTTTCTCTTCCGAATGATCTGAAGATAATGAAAAAAGATATACGCGAACGTCAATATATCGTATCTGTAACTTAGGGACATGGAATTATCGAGAGCTGCTTTCATGTACATGCTAATGAAATGGGAAATCTATACATCGTTTGAGCAACCGCTAAAAATTTTTTATCTCACTAAAATTTTGAGAAGAGTTATTTAATGGTACAAACTATAGTTTAAGACGATGCGAAATGAAACAAAAAAAATGTCGACGCACCCTAATATATATATATATATATACATAATATTATATATATATTGCTATGATTAACGAGTATGACAACTACCATTGTTATTATTATTGTCATAAATCGCCATTTGTGGGTGTTTGAACAGACACAGGCGTATCATGTGTCGTTGATCGACGGGACGAATAAATAAGAAACCAAAGAAAAAAACCACATTAACGAAAAACCGTATAATTTGTGTACGGGTAGAAATTAGATAGTACGCATGTAATCTTCTCTTGCGTTGAGCCGAGTTCTTTTTTTACGTATGCGGGGGGCGATGTACTTTTTTAGACGCAGTGTGGAAACGTGTTCAAAGCTTCGCATTATTACGGAAAGTTTTTTTTTGTTCATTTGTCGGTTTTCATTCTTTTTTAGTGGTAATGGAGTAGTCGATGAGATAGAATGGTGTAGAATAAACGGAAGAAGAGTATTTAAGGGAGATCTGCAGGTGGCGGAGCAATCCCGCGATTATTTAAGGTGATTTTAACCTGGGCCGAGGCTTTGAGTTTTTTGAAAAAACAAATTCCTTGAGACGCGTGTGCACATGCACACGCACACGAACCCACACACACGAACACCCACGCACACGCACACGCACACTCACACGCACACGCGCACGCACACACACACACACACACACACACACACACACACACACACACACACACACACACACACACACACACACACACACACACACACACACACACACACACACACACACACACAACGTGCCTATGAAAACCTTGATGCCTGTGCTATTTCGAAAGCACGTATTCCCATGAGATTCTGAAGTTTTTGTGCAATTGCTAATTTTTTAATTTTTTTTTTCGCGTCATCATCGATCGAATTTTCATTATAGACTCGTTGTTTGCAATCAATCGCATAACTGGTTGCTAGAAGATAAAGTGAATCGTGAGTACGAAGTAAAAACATCACGGGGCGAGAATTTTATAGCGTACTCAAATAATAAGCGTAATCCTGGATGTAATGTAAAAACGATTATTTATCATTTGTTTTCGCAAAAATCTTTATTGCTTCATTAACTAGTTATTTTAGCTACCAATTCGTTAACGTCACTATAAAAATAATTGCAAAGATTATTAATTGTCGATTGCATAGACAATTAATAGTCGATTAGCTGGACCGTATTTAAAGTCAAGATTATTTGTCCTTACGATAATTTTTATTGTTACATTGACATTTCATGTTGGCTATTAATTCGTTAACGTAACTATCAAAATAATTGGATGGACAATGAATAGACACTTATTTGGCTGTCAGGCTTACAATTCCTTGGAGCAAGAAAACACACTCGTAAAGAAACACGCACTTGTAGTCATAATTGTTGTACTTTAATTATAATTTACACCGTAGAAATTATTGCACTCGTAGAAAAAGGGAGAAAGTAATATTAACGAAATCTCAATCTATCAGTGCCTTACTCTATTCTCTAGCAACGATCGGAGTCTATGTTTTCATAAGATCAAGAACAACGGAAGATTTTTCATTTGCAGAGTTACGGTCGGAGGGTCAATACAACCGTATAATCGCGTGCTTGCTCCGATAAGCAAGTTGGCGAGAAAAAGAAAGACACAAAAAGCAGAGCCTTGACCACCACGAAAAATAAGAAGGGGAAGCACACAAAAATACGAACGATTGTCTACAATAATTTAGTTATCGACTATTCCATTCAATTAAAAAAATATATAAATCATCTCATTTCGCGCGTAATTACTCGCCTCTCGTCGTACTGCACCGATTAAACGTGTGGTACACGAATCATGTAAATACAACACAAAAAAAGATATAAGAAAAACTTGAGAGTTTGTAAAGCTTATGATTTTACGTCCGTAAGTAGCGATACTCGTAGCACGTAACTAGAGAATTAATGGTTTTCGAATCGATTGCGAACGATGTATCGAATAATCGTCGTAACTATCGATTATCGAAATATCATTCGATGTCCGATTGACGTTTCTTCTTTCTTTGCGACGACGTTACTATAGATTCGTTATTTGGTATTAATTTCCTAATAGCATTGTCACGATAGAGGAAGTAATAAGTATAATAATCCTTCACGGTAGAACGTACGTTATATTTATTGTAAAAACAAAAAAAAATCAAGTGTTTGTTCCTAGTTGGATATTATCTAAATAAAAGTGAACCCGCTGATATTTTACGTACTTCGAGACATCACTGAGAATCTATCGATGGTCGTTGAAGTTCGGGTCGGTCGATTCTGAGCTCTGAACTCGAAGAAAGGATGTATCGAAGCCACTCAAACCATCCCGATTATATACGCGTGTGACTTACCTGAACAAGAACACAAATTCCAAGACGTTTGAAGATTTAAGCAAAAAAAAAAAAATACAAAAAAAAAACACGAAAATTTCCAATTCCTCCAGCTTGCGAGAAACAAGGATGTATCAATAACTTGTAATCATTCCATTAAATAACAATAAGGCGATTAGTGCGACGATGTATTGTAAATCGATAGAAGTTATTATTATTATTATTATGATTATTATTATTATATCGTAATTATTATGTAATAAATATTGTTGTTAACATAAAAACACGAAATTATCTTAATAAGAGAAGTTTTCATTGCAAAGTTTTGATTTATCGTCTTTTAGAGGTGATTATAAAAAAAGTACTTTGTTTGTGGAAAAGGTAAGTACGTGAGGCCTATAAATGGTGTGTGTAACACGTAAAATTTTAATACATGTAAAACTAGATAAACAAAACGAGGTGATGTGGTGAATGAAGTGAAGAAGCTCGTTTTAAATCACTGTCACTATATCTTCATGGAAATAAAGTATATCTGATTATATATACGTGACATACAACTTTTTGGCTCATTATACGGTTATCATATATCCATTATATATCTCGAGTTATTTTGATATAGTAAAATGGATATAAGATAATCGAGGATATACAAATTTCAGCCGCTATAGTCATGGACAAGTATATAAATTAAATATCCTCGAGAGTATATTTCAAATACACTTTATTTCTATTCAAGTATAGGTAGTGAAATCATTCGCTATCACTTTATTATTCTATTATTATATTGATAAGCTGCTTGAGAAGACTTAATACTGGCGGTAGGACGATGGCTTCCGACTTTTCGGGGGCCGTTTTTTTCCTTGAAGTCCTCGGGCGTACGGTTTGTGTGCGTTTGTTGACAGATAGTAAACGCCGCGTGCGCTGAAAAAAAACAGAATTGTTATTTCGTTCTTATTGCTTCAATCCATTTAACGATGAAATTTCATCTCTCGAGCATTACAGAGGCATTAACATTGGAAAATCCATCAGTCGCTTATTTATCCTACATTTGAGTAGGATGTTTATTCAAAATGTATATATAATGCTACGTATTTGCAGATTAAGAACGCTAATGTAATGCAAATCAATATTGATTATTTCGATGAAAGGGTATACATGTGGTTATTTAATTGTAGGCTCTGAAATTACAACGAAAAAAAGCTTTTTCTGTTGCAGTTGAAATATTCAAGAAATAAAAAATGATCAGTGATCATGTTTGAATTTATCAAAAACTCGAGTATGTAGTAATTCGAAAATACTCACGTGATTGGGGTATCCTCCCCCATCAAAACGTACTCCTCTTCTGCTGGATTGCACCAGCCGATTAGATAGGAAAAGAGATTTGCGCAAGGGGCTGACCAAAATCCCACCTTTGTCGTTATCGACTCGATGTAATAGGGCGTTACTTTGGTGTGATCGCACGATAGGGTTTCTTTGGCGTGAAAAATAAAATAGAAGATAAATGCAGAAATTAACAAATAGATTGATACATATTTCAGCAATTAGAGCCAGAGAAACACGCACAATAACAAATCACTATTGAACATTGATCAAATTTAGTACCTTACGGAAAATTGGTAGTAATTTTTGAAGAAATTTAAGAATCTTAAACAACATTAAAAAAATAATAATACAGGGTATGAAAATGAATTGAATACAGAAATTATTTTTATTTGTCTAACAATTATTTCGTCAATTAAGTCTAACGGATACCTTATCCTATTTTTTAACACTTAATCATCCAGTACATATATTATTTCACTTACTATATGCTCTCTCACCATAGGAAAATTTAAAAAAAATCATTAGTATTATTTTCATACAAGTGAATATCGTATCGCTTCTAATCATTCACACACTGAGAGAAAAGAATAAATATATCAAATCATTTATTTGAAACATATATAATTGATTCAAGTAGCTTGGTATTTGAATAACTATACGTATATTTAAAACCACGGTATATTACGTTGAATCAAGAAAATACAAAAACCAAATTATTAGTCAAAAGAACCAGCCCAATGCAAGCAGCAATATGTTTCGTTGAATCCAATTAATAAATGATTGTATAGATTTAATGTATATTTGAATCAATTGAAACATTCAGTAGAAAAAATTAATCAGGTATATGTTTTATTCGAAAATTCATTTAATTGATACAATTGAATATTAAGTAGGTCAACATAACCAAATATTTTTTTGATACAAGAAAAATTCAGTTAATTGGATTGACAATATAATATGAATATGTTTATTGTCTGTCGTTTTCATATCATAGTTTGATCGGATCAACACAATATTTGTCGTCAAAAAATATTAAATATTTTGATGATTCGATACAATTTTTATTTCATGCAACAAACCAATTCATCAAATATATAATGAGTTCAAATGGAGGGTTCATTCCAATATTCTCAAATGAATGGTTCATTCTTTAATTCAATGTATCCAATTGAATATTACTCTTAGTCCGGTTTTCCACGCCTAAATATCGGTATGAGTTATTAACGTGAATGCATAAATATATAATATATCGTTAAGGTAGTTCGATGATGAACAGCTTTTAAAAAATGGACGTTATTTTATTTTTCATATCGAGAGACTGAACTCTTCTCCATAAGTAAAGCCTTGGAAACAGGTGATTAACCGCCCATTCGCTAGATATTCAATTTGAAAAGCAGGTCGGTATATCATTGATCTTTTAGGAAAAACGGGGGTGTCCGACGGATAACCTGAATTTTCTCATTATGTATCGCAAAATATGACCGTAAAAAATATACCAATAGAAAGAGGACATAGACATTTTATCTTGTCGACAAAAATGCGCCATGTACTGCAGCATTAAGCTGCATTATTAACGGCACAGCGTCCTGATGCCGGTAATGC
Organism: Tromatobia lineatoria; assembly: GCA_949699805.1. NCBI lineage: Eukaryota > Metazoa > Arthropoda > Insecta > Hymenoptera > Ichneumonidae > Tromatobia > Tromatobia lineatoria. The sequence continues at coordinate 13,381,255 of OX453045.1, read as the reverse complement.
GCCAGCTAAATTCCGACACGCTGTGCACGCCAACGCGTGTTGGAACTTTGCAGACACATTACCGGCATCAGGAAGCTGTGCCGTTAATAATGCAGCTTTATGCTGCAGTACATGGCGCATTTTTGTCGACACGGTAAAATTTCTATCTGGCAAGACGAGTGCGGCCACTTTAAAACCACCGTCGGGAGTCCGATTTCACGTACAAGTATCGCATACTACTATTTGTAACAAATGCACGAAAACTTGTGCCAGGTTATGTTGCTGGCTGGGCGTGACGATAAAGAAAAAAGCAGACCGATGTGCGCACAGACGACATGCGCACAGTATTTGCGATATGGTTTCGAGTATCTACGATACGGTTTCAGTATTTTCAATACGCTTCCAGTATTTATGATGCCCCTTCCTATAAAGCGCCACGCTATGTTGCGGCCGGCCCGCACATAACCTGGCACTTTTCGTGCATACGTTCCGAAAAATAATTAATATAATATTAGAATTGGATAATTAAGTTTCTTACGGAGGATAGAAGATGTGGCGCATCCGGGCTGACTTGATCCACCATTGACATAAAAATCGGCATGACCGTTTGGGCCCCACTGTCCGAGTATGCCTGCGCCCGTGTGGATCACATCGACAAAATGAGCATCTGTCGCGTCCAAGTCTCTCGAGCGATTCCCATTCATGTAGAAAAATATTGTTGGGTCCAGACCTGAAACGATTCCATCCCTCGATTGTGACTAGGACTGTGGCTAGTTGTCCATGCAAATTTCCCGAAAACTGAGACTAGGGTGTACTTTGCAATAGCTTTTCAAATTACCGGTTATTCTCCCTAGCTTGTCATCGGGCAAATGATTTGCCATTAGGCCAGCTATGTGAGCACCAACGCTGTATCCAAGCACGTGGATACTCTCGACCGGCGTACCACGTGGATGATCCCTCAGATATCTTACCAGCTGCGCAATACATTGAGAACAAAAGTCCGGTGCCCATTGCATTTGCGAAAGACATGGCTCGCGAACCAGAGAACCGTAATCGACGATTATTATGTTGTAATCTCCACGCTTAAAGTAAGCTGCAATTTTTCATGCAATCGTTTATAACGTTTATTCACTTAATACTTAAATTTAAGAAACACGCAAATATAACAAAATTATGAACGTGGTAGTAACATATGTATAAGTAAACATTCCCATGTTGAATCGGTTTGAATGTTCAAATACATGTTGAATGAAACAAATACACATTCAGCGATTTGGAAAGAATTGAACTATCGATTCTACGCAATTACTTTAGGTTGTACATAATTTTGCTATTCTTTTTATTGATAAAAGAAAAAATATTTTTGTGGCTCGACGGTATTAATTTGTCATTCACTTTATGCGATAGAATTAGAGCGTTGAATCATCAATAAAATGATGGAATACCAGACACAGAAAATATGAAAGTGGAATATTAAAAGCGTGTTCAGCAAAAACAAAGATTACAATATGATTTTACAATTTGAATATTGATTGGGGCGTTCTTAAGGTAGTCGTCTCGCTATGTGCTAGTCCAATCAACCAACGTTAAATTTTGAAAAGCCCTTCAACAAATTTTCGTGGTTCAATTGACGGTTTTAAAAATCAATTCGAGCACCAGTGTGTGTTCTTAACGTGTAAGTACATCCTCAGCCACGGTTTGAATAGATAATACACTGGTATATGCAAATGTTCAATGAGATGTTTATATCATCTAGTTATATATTATAAAAAACCATAATATTCGTTTAATCATGAAAAGCAATATTCAATTTTGTTTATTAAAAGATGCTTCAACGATTCAACGAAAAGATTTCTTAGTGTTATTATTTTTTCAACATTTACAACCATTCGTATGTATAATGTCAGGTTAAGTTAGATAAACGGACGTGTGTAATTTTTGTATAAATAATATTACTAAAAAATCTCTTTGTTAAAACGTCTAATATTACGATTTTTTCTAATATACAACTGGATGACAAAAACATCTTATTGAACATTTGCATATATCATAGTGTATTTTCATTTTAAATCGTGGTTGTTAATTCATTTATATATTAAGAACATATGCTAATGCCTAACCGATTTCATAGAACTGTCAATTTGACCTCAAAAATTTGTAGAAACGCTTTTCAAAGTTTAGTACTGATTTGATTAGCATGTATCGAGGCGACCACCTTAATAATAATGGATAGGTCCAATGCTCACCATTCCGTAGATCTGTGCTCGGTGCCAAATTTCTTCCACCACCGAAACCGTGTATTATTACTTTCGTCAGATGTGATCGATCGAAAGTTGTATAATCGAGCGAACGAGCGTTTCGGATGTCAAGAAGCACAGGATCCTTCTGAGTCGTTCTACAAAAACAAGTTGTCATTGGAAATTATGCAACAGCGATTCGCCAGATATTCGTATTGGAAATCGTTACGCAATCAAATAAAACTAAATAGTTAAATATAAGTAGTGGTTTTTAAACTTTTAACAAATGACGTCAACAAGAACTTTTCTACAAATTTTTTGTTGGTTTGTTTTACATTTGCAATTTCGGGAAACATTCTCATTTTTTTAGTAATATCAGGAAATAAAAAAAAATCGTAAAATTACTAGAGAATTTATTTGTATATTTTTAGAAAAAAACTTTTTACCCAATGCACAAAAATTACAGCTTTGATTTTGACTGAGCACAGAAAAGGACTGTGATTAGCATTGGAATGATGACAAAACATTAGAATAGTGTCTGATCTTGAAGTCTGGAATACGTGACACACTTGCATTAATTATCATTTATCAATTTTTTAAACCACTCTTCTCATATATGAACTTGTCCTACAAATGCAGACAACTCTGGTCTTTGAAGTACAACAACTCAATCGTGGTTCGCATTTTTCAATGATCGGTGGTGACCTCATAAGTGAAATGCAAATTAAAGGATTCTCCTCGTAAGAAATGAACTACGAAAATTATGTCAGAAACGTAATATATAAATGTAGTCAATTGATATTTGGTCTTAGCTAATGGAATGTGACATAATCCGGCAACACGTACTATTTACAAAAAAATCACGATTTTACATTAAAATTTTTATTATTATTTTGTTTATAGTGCAGAAACTCGATCGCGAGTTTATTCGCACTGTCGTTTACGATTGGTTATTACATCCCTTGTATTCATACTATTTGTACATTGTTATATTTTTAAGTTGCACTTAATAAGAAATTTGTGGATAATACTAACGGCGTTTAAGACAGTTGCCGTTCCAAATTGAGATGTGATATACGGTGCTTGGTATTTATTTACTTTTAGTTCTTCGATAATTTGGCGGTGTTTGTTGCTCAAAGTTTGGGCAGTGCTAAAGCACATGATCGATATCCTGGGTATAAGCACCGCAAGGGCAGCTTGGATGCGGGACTATACCAACTCGAGATCGAGAGAGAGAGATGCATTCGGGTGATAGTGATTCGATCTTACTCGATTAACCCACGGAATAACTTCGCGCAGGAGTTTTGTGCCCTTGTACCACGGACGGAACGACTCTTTGTAGAAGTTCTTGAAGTATCGTATGCCGTATGGCGGACGTCCGGTAACACCATACGGACTCGCGTGAGACCCACTGCCTGCTCGGAGTTCTACCTTATCGACATGCGATATTCTCTTCTATTGATATCGACAGAGTTAATGTGTAGGAACACGAAAGGTGTTGGAAAAGTCTCTTCGTTGGGTCAGTCGTGTGGAACTGAATCGTCTTGTAATGCCACTGTGGGGTATCGCAGTGTGCAGTAAAGAATGTGTTGGATTGAAATGTGTAGGAACGATATGTGGCGGAAAAAGCGCGTAAAGATTATAAATGTGAGGGTATACTGGCGCGTAGTATCGGTACTGTGGAGAAATGCATGTTGTTGATCTGCGTTGTGGTGATAAGAAATTTGCGGGAAAGAAGGGCTGCCACGCAGGATGTCAGGGCAATAGGTCGAGCGCCACTGTTGCTGGACTTAGGAACGAAATGAATGTATGAATGTTTCCATTCTTACGGAAATTCCGCTGTTATGAACATTTCATTGAATATATCTAAAAGAATCAGTTTTAGTTTAACAGGACGAGCTTTGAGGAAAAGGTAGTTGATAACGTCCATGCCAGGGGAAGAACTATTGTTCCTGGAATTAAGCGCAGTATTAAATTCAGTAAAGTAAAATTCTTTGTTTAGTGAGAAGTCGGTGTGTATGGGGGAATAAACAGGTGAGTGCGGATTACTCGACAGCCAGGCGGAGCAATTTTGTCTATGGAGTCAGTGATAGCCTTGATAAAAGCGCTATCATCGTTGTTGGCGAAAGGCTTCGCATTGACCCAAACATTTTTTAGAGTTCTATAAGAGTTCCAGATATATAAATTATATATATTCTAGAGTCGAGACCTGACGCAAAGGCGATAAAGTTTTGTTTTTTTTTTCATTTAAAGGTTTTCTTTATAACAGCAACTGATTTTTCGTACGCTTCGAGGTCAAGAACATTTTCTGAATGAATCAATTTTTTATATGCAGCTTTTCTGAGTTCTTTTACCTTAGCACATTCTCCGTCCCACCATTGAACAGGATTTCTGTGAATGTTCGCTGAAACGATTCTTCTTTTTGGGGTGCATTTTACTACGTTAACTTCGAGATTATCCACAAAATATTCATCTTTTCGGTGTGACTAAGAAAATCGTAAAAAGGATCAAGAAATGTTGACAATACAGTCGGTAGTGACATACGTGATTTTGAAAGATAGGCAGTGATAGATCGTCATCTGTGCGCCAATGTGGATCATGAGTAAAAGTTCTTGTATTATGTAGGAACATATTCGAAAACTGCATACTTTGGTAGAATTTGTCTCCATTCGGATCGCATTTATGGTAATTCCATGTTGAGAATTAAAGTCGCCGACAAGTACTAGGTTATCCCAACTAGCTGCAAGTGACACGATTCGCTTTTAGTAGTCCATGTGCAGAGTTGTACCAGGAGTGCGATAGCTCACAAAGACATTAAGCGGGGGAGAGACATTAGTAATTTCGAATCCAATAATTTCAATCGATGAATGCGAGATAGTAAAGTTGTCATGAAATCAGATCGATAAGTTTTATAAAATGATTATAGCAATGCCACCTTTGTTCAATTCCTTGTTTCTCTTAATAGTATCAAACCCAGGGAATTTGTATTTTCGTAAATCAAGTGGGTCGAGTTTCGTCTCCACGCAGAGGACAATATCACTGTTGACCGATACTACTTGTAGGTCTTCATAGTGACTTCGTAGTCCTCTATACGTTCCAAAACATAATTCTGAGTACCCTCTTGTCCGTGTTTTGTGATAGATTTGTAGTTGGGCTCATACGTCTATAATCAAACGGAGGACTGCGAGGAGTCCATTTCGTAGCCCGGGATGGCCAGATGGTTTCACAACTTTGTAAGGAACATTTTTAGTGATCCGTCATCAACAAAAATGTAGCATCGAGATGAGAGGAATTGCGAAGGTTTTTCGAGATCATTCGCAATGGTTTTTTTCTATTGATTTTGTGCTGCGATCTTCTTGCCACTTTATTATATTAATCTCGATATATTCTTCATAGGTCCAATCAAATGAACTTGGGGTCTTCGCGATGTTTTCTTGCAAGCGCGCGCTGTGTTGTCGTAGGAATGCTTTAGTAAATTGCATATTTTTCAGCCGTGTTGTTTTCGTTCTTTTTGGCTTTGGCCGTATAAATCCGTCGTTCAGTGGTGAGTCGTTAATGTTTACATCACGGTCTGTGCTGCTTCGACTATCTCGTTTAGCTTTTACATTTTTATTCATATTTTATTATTTTTAATTCAAATCAAGCCGCTTATATTAATGTCCACAATGATCTTGCAAAAATGCTTATAATTAATGGAAAATGACGTTTAACTTTCAATTCGATAAGCATATGCAGCAAAAAAACGTGAAATTTGACGTCCGAACGTTCATTAAGGTGGTCACATTTAGTATAGAAGGTACAGAGCCGATTTCCGGTGTTCGTGACGTCAATGGTAAAAGGCAAATTGGAGAATTCTCCGAACATAAAAGAAAACCAAAAAAATTATACTGTCAGAATCTAAATATACAAATTTAATTTATCGATATGTGGCTTTCGCCAATAAAATGTGACATGATCCGGTAATACTTTTTTAATGCAAAGAAATAATAAATGTTATCCAACCAATTTATATGCATTTATGTAAAATCATAATATCAGAAGTAATGTAGTATTTGAATGAAATCACGATTCCAAATTTTTTATTTTTACAATATTTTTTGACATTTAAATTGAATCGATTTATATGGATATTTACAGTAAACTTTCATAGTTGCTAACTGGTAATGTAACTCATAGATGCTGCAATAAACCGTGGACTCTGATGTCCGATGGTTCATAAAGATTGTATCATTTAGCACAGGAGCCACACAGCTGATTTTCGGTGATCGTGACGGCAATGGTAAGAGGCTAAGTAGAGAATTCTCCGAGTAAGAAAGAAACCGGTTGCCCGGTCACCAAAGAAGCGTCTCACGCATATAGTGAGAGCGACGGGTGTCAGCATTACGAGCTGCATTATACTACCGGTATGTTATGGCCGTAGTACAGTAGAGAAAGGTGTTCGACTCGGATCGGGGTCACTTTCATTCTGGGATAAGGCGATCGTGATCTTGAAAATGAGAGTCCGGTACATCCGCTTCGAATCTTCCAGAAAATCTCACCGGACAATTTAACAATTATGGGAAAACCGACATTTTTATTTTAAGCGGTGAGAGCGGATGAAACAAATGCTTACCTTGTGTACAAATAAAATTGGATTTGTGGATGAGGACAAGTGAATGGTGGCTGAACGCAGGAAGTGCTGTTGAACAGGTCCTTCAGCGTTTTATTCTGCGCCCTCACATCGACTGAAAAAAAAGTATAAATATTTTTATTCCATTTTGTACGGTAATTGCGTATTGATTCCATTAGTGAACGACTTCTGCCCACCGCAGACGTATTAATGCGTTATGGACCAGTGGTATTACACGGACCGATTGAACCGAGACGAGAGGTGCAAAAAGGTGTTTGATGAGGCGAAGCTATTCTGGTTAACAGGGTCGATTTTTTTCTCTTGTTTAACGGCTAAAAAACTTAATGAATGAGCACTCCTAGGATGTAATTCACTTTGGAAGGTTTGATAAAAAAAAAAACATGACGAAAGTTTTTTGAAATTTCTGGTTCCAGACGTGAATTTTGTTATCTACAAGAAACAATCGGCAAAGAGATAGGTAAAAATATGTGTAATTCAGTCACGCTTGAAAACTGCATCTCGCTAAACATCCTCGACGGAATAGAAACTACTTCGTCTGATCTCATCTACGGGTATTTTCGTTGTAAATTATTATCGTAACTATTTTACGTCACGAAATACTTACAGTTTACTTCCTGGACTATTTTAACATTATAATTTCCTCAAGTGCAGGCGCAGAGGAAAATAACAAATAATTTTTAACAATCACTACTTGTAATAAAAAATAAAGGATATAAAACATGATTTTTAAATCTTTTCGTTTCTGTAAGCTTATTTTCAACACAATCAGAATGCATCTAGTAAAAAAAAATATTCGTCACTCCTAAGATAGTACTTAAATGGTTTCAATGATATTTGTTAATGCAGTGAATACGAATTATCTTTATCATTTACTTGTTCTGATTGTAAACTTTCGACTCACTCTACATGTTTTTTTTCTTACTTAACAAGTAAAATGACTCGGTTCATTATGAGAGATATTATAAAAAATTGATATTTTGCATAGACGATTTTAACAATGAACCGAGTCATATAACACGTAATATGACTCGGCTCATTATGAGAGATATTGTAGAAAATTTATATTTTGCATGGAAGATTTTAACTCGCTTTATGTAAAATTGAAAAAAAAATTGATAACACATTTCATTGCTCAAAGAGTCATTCATTAATCTCAACACTTGCTCAACGTATTTGGAATGTACATGATGTATTCTCTGTCAGTTCGGACACTTTTTTCCGATCCTGTTGGAATTCTTTTCAATTCGCAGATTTTAACACTAAACAAAAAATACGATGTGCGACTGTTTTTTTAAAAGAATAAATGTCTGTAATAGTGATTGAATCTTAATGTCTCTCTTCAACTAGATAAAATTGATTTATTAAATAAAATAATCAAATTGGTAGTACAGTCTGTCTAGTTAGGAAAATTTACAAGAGCTTATAATGAAGTTACAGAACTGACAGGGAATGTCTCAATATACATGAAACTTGAAACTAAGACTATTTCATCAATTTTGCTTTGGACATTATGTAAATCATTGAAGATCTAATTCGTCATTTTTATACCCGACTTCAAATGAAAAAATTGCTAAGAAAAATACAGTGCGCAATTTTGTTTCAATTACACTAAACTGATTGTTCGAATAAAATAATTTAATTTGCAGTAAAATCTGTCCAATTAGACATATTTACAAGAGCTTAGTGACAGCACTGTCAGGGAATGTCTAAATATATATAACACTTGCATAAAAAAGAAACCATGTCATTAATTGTGCTTAAAACACTATTTATAATATTTACCATGTAATTAAATTTTTAGAAACGACTTGAAGTTGCAAACATTTCAGGGAAGCATCGACATTGTAGAAGTGACTAGTTGAGTGTCTGATCATACAGGGTAAGCATCTACTTGCGGTTGGTCAGCATGAGAGTTGCGAGGTTTGAATTCAAATATTTTTTCAAGTAAATACAAAGATGTAAATGAATGTGTGTACTTACGGGATTGTTGAAAAACGATGATAACGATAACTAGAGATCTCACGACACTGACCGCCATCTCCCGCACTCCCGATGGTTGTGATATAACATCTGGTGTCTGCGATGATGAGAAAAATCAGCAAAAGTGATACTCGCTTCGTGTCTGATTGCAAAATGTAAAGTCATTGGGAATACGAGAATTTAGAAAGTACCGCGCTTCCCCGTTTACAGGCCTGTTTGTACTCTCGGTTTTAACGCATGCGTGACAACGCTCACTCTTAATAGTCGCTCTTTTATGTCGACCGCCAATCATTAAAGATCACGATCGAAACACAGTGCATCGTACGGATGTCAGAGCACAACTTCAATAATTATATGAAAATCACTTTCTGATCCTCTTCTGGTTGTTCTAACCCATTCAATAGCCTTGGAAAATATAGGAATATGAAATATAACACCGACTCTAACCCTACCTTGTTATTGGATGGCAGCACGCCAACACTTGCCGGGCTTTCGATCAATGAGTGTTTAAATTTCTTTCCCTGAAGCCGAAGGATTAATTTTTTTAAACCTATCAATTTGTTAATCTCGCGATGTAATGATTATTATTTTTCACGACAAATTGCGAAATTATGAGAGGAAGTCTTTTAAGGAATTAATCATACTTTAATCACGCTACAATCTCAAAGCAGTGTAATTGGTTTTAATTGAATTTTCTCAACCACGAATTGAAAAAATTAATTGCATTTAAATTTGTGAAATTGAGTTGTCTTTTCAATTAGCAAAATATAAATTATTCTCTTATGAAGAAAGATCAATTTTGAAAAATATTCTCGCGATGTAATGATTATTTTTTTTAATGACAATTACAAAACTATATTAATTAGTGTGTTAAATCATTGATTACACTTTCATTATAGTCCCAAGCAAGTGTATTTGATTTCATTTGAATTTGACCAGCTAGCACCTTAGGAAATTGATCCTTTCGATATGCGGAATTAAGTTACTTTGTCAGTTGGCAAAATGTGATGTTCATTAATCTTTAATGCAATCCCGTGAATATCTGGAAATAAAAAAATAATACAAATAAAGTTTCAATTACATTTGTTATTAAATTAATATTAACATTGACTACATAGATTGTTCATGTATTCAAAAAGGGAAATATCTTAATTTTTTTTTAAGTCAAGGAAAATTATAATTCATGAAAAACTTGATTTATAACATTCGGACAGTAATTAAGCAATTCAATATTTGCCATATTCTAGGGGCCCTTATTTTTTTGAAGAAATTATTAATTCGTGAAAGAATATTATTTATTTATTTTTGGCAATTTAATATTGTTAAGTACTGGAGGAATTCGTTGCAACGGTCGTTTCATCTAGGAGAAAATGCTTATATGGTGCGTGGTACGGTTTGCTCGTAGCTTTTTATGGTGGAACCATCTCGTCAGTGGACCCACCGACGATATTTCGTCAGCATGCACCACTTTTATCAAGCGTGTAATACAATTGTTTATAATATCAAAAAAATTGCATGATTCGATGCATTATCGTGGGACCAGTGACGTAATGGTTGTAAAGCGGTGAACGACCACTCGCATTTTTGCCCGCTCTTCCATCCTGCATATACATAGTTACTCATAGTGGATATTTATTTCCACGCACGCCATAATAGAATCCCCGCGCGCAAATCGCACATAGTCACCGTAACAATGAGAACATTGCGTGAAATGCGTAGCTCCCGCAAACCCAGATAAGAGAGAACCACAGGAATCGTCTTTGTAATATGTGCTATTATACGCGGTGCAGTTATGCCGGGAAACCACAAATTATTATTTCCCCATTATTAACTGGAATATTCTCCGCGTTATGACAAATCGTATTGACCTATTTATGCCAGCATTGATTTTTATTAGTATTAACAGTAAATTTATTGTCCTCGTTGCAACGTCTACAACTTTTCTGTTTTTTTTTTTCTAAAATGTTTTGGGCGACGGCAAGGTGTCATTGCTTCCGTCAACTTAAATTAGAGAGCCTATTTTACATTATAATTATCGAAGAATAGAAAAATAATTGTTTTCAATTTCAATTGTTGCTAGATAAATAGATGATTATTTTTAATTATCGATAGCTTGCACTGTGAGAAAAATCTACTTGAAATTTAACGTACATGTATTGAAAGTTTATATACATATAAGCCGGTATACTATGTGTACTATATAAGTGCGCTGCCAAATTTATTTTCAGTAGACTAATTTGAATAATTTGTTTTAGCTTAACAGTAAAATAGCTTTATTAATTTGAAAAATTTGCTTCGATTTCATTGCAAAAGTACCTTAATTTTATATTACAATTGTAGATTCTCATTGGAAAGCTGTCTGTGTGGTCGAAAGAGTCGTTGGAAATTGTTTCGCGAATTCCCAAAATACAGCTTATAAGGTATTTTGATACAATATTGTTGAATTCTGCAATAAATTATAACCGTCTTGGACATTACTTTCGTATCTTTTGCGTTTTTCTGCTGTGATTGCGTCCTAACCTCAACCAATTATTATTATCAACTGGAGCCGGTACAGCAGTAAGTGTAGTTAACTCGGAGCTCACTATCGATTCGAGCGTGACACTCATCGGTGTGATTTGGGAACAATTACTGTCATATAACCCGGCAGTTATACAATAGTTCGTCATGGATCGATCGTCGCCAGTGTCGTCTCAACCGATACGCCGATAACTTCAAGAGAACCGAAATCAGCCCTCGCGGTATTCTTTGACAAATTCTTAAACAAGCAAGAGGCCCTCGTCGCAAAGATTTTTTCGGTTGTTGAGGAACAAACGAAAAAAAAATTTTATCTCATTTCATTTGAAAAATTCTATGGAGCAATATTTCGAATCCACTCAAATGCGATTTGATGCGACAGAGAAAAGAATCGACTTGCTCGATTCTACGGTGAGTAGTATTCAGACGGAGATTGCTGAGCTTTCTGAATCTGAACTTTTTCAAGACGGAATTCCCTATCGGAACACCGCAACCTCAAAACAACCAGTAAAACAACGGTCGCAAAACGCCGTGAAAGTAACCGCTTGGCAACCGCGATTCTACCATTGTAACCGTTTCCAACCGCGGTTCTACCGTTGTGACTGCGAAGCAATCGCGTTACTGGCAAAAGTGTTTTTTACACTTCCGACTGCAGCAACTAACACCAACCATGAAACAACCGTCTTTCCACCAGCACCAAGGTTGTTTTATAGTCGTTCAGCGGGAAATCGTGCGGCGAAAGGCAACCGGTGGTTTCGCGGTAGAAAAGTGGTTGTGGCTACGGTTGCCTAGTCTGACAGGGTTTCACAGGAAGTTGAAGAACGGATCAGACGCGCCGCGAATATTGTCATTCATGATGTCCCGGAAGCCCCTGATCAAGGTTGTCAATGCGTTTTGGATATGTTCGAGCCTCTAAGTGTCCCTAATTCATCTCTGCGCTGCACCAGGATCGGTTCAAGAGATTCGGTGCATACTCGACGTAGTCCTCGGCCACTCGTGGTGGCCTTCGACTCAAGAGCAGATGTCCAGTATGTATTTGAGAATCGGTCAAAATTGAAGATGGGGGACAAACTCTTTAATGTGAAGTACAACTTAACGGAGAGGCAACGTGTACAACTAGCAGAAGCTAGGAATTCATTGGACTCTAAAAGGAAAATAGGTGAAAATGATTGGACTATCAAGTACAGGAGTGGTGTACCCCAAGTGGTTAAAAAGAGCGATGTGACCGAACGAAAGTTAATGCGGGCACGTTAAAATTGGCGTGTGGCCCTCCTTTCGTACATCTCCTCATTATTTTCGTGACCTGGACTGTACTCTTGAGAATGAAATTGAAACTTGGAATGGATTTGAATGATTTTGATTGGTTGATGATTTTAATGGACTTTGATTATGATGATTTTTGTGGATTCCGATTATGATGATTCTGTTGGATTTTGATTTTGTTTACAATTCTCATTATTATTGTGCCCTGGACTATCTTTTTTGTGAATTGACCACAAACTCGGAACGGATCTTGTTTTCATATGATGAACATATTATTGTGGCGCCAAGATATTCCTTATACATTTTGCACCTTAATGTATGGAGATTTTTCGAGATTGCATGCGGCTTCTTTCGACTACTGTGTATATCGTGCGATGGGGTTTCCCGTCGTACTGGTAATTGGGCATTCGCCCGTATTCTATAAATATAAATCTTCTAGTCTTTTCCAGCTGTACTACAGCTATTCCATGGAAATTTTTATTTATTTAAAGTACCAAGAGATATTACATTGCAGAGTAATTGTTCTCCAACGAAAATTGTAGCAGCAAACATTTGACTAGTATGAATAGTAAATGGTTGTTTAGTGTCCGTGTTGCTGCTATGTGTTCTGTTTGTTCTTAATTTTTCTTTACCATATATTGGGCCAAGCCAAAAAGGCTTCGAGTCCTTCACCCTTATTGAATAAGTATTGAAAATAATTTTATGTAATTATTGATGAAGAAATAAATAATTATTATAAATTAGAATAGTTGATAACTCCAAAAATATTTATCCGTAATTACCAAGGACTTGCTTAAACTATTGTTAATTTTTATTTATTCGGATTTTAGGTATCATTACATTGCAGAGTAATTTCCCTCCAGGTAAAATTTTGCTGGGCGATCTTAATTTTACAATATACATCTTAGGGCGTGCCAAAAAAGCGATATTTTTTTTCTTTGCTCTGCGCCCAGAATGTCGTAGGATACGTCTTAGTAAAGATCCTGTCAAAAGCGGAGCTCATAATTTTTATACTTAGATGTCCATCATCGCGTTTGAAGTTTTCCCATTTGAATAACACAGGAAAGTGATTTCTTCCATGCTTTCTCCCTGCAACCTAAGAGGAAGTAATTTTTCATAAAATCAATGACTACATTTTATGAATAAGTGATAGCTAGCTCGGTTATTCGAAAAATCCGGATAATCCGGACCGAGCGAGTCCGACATTTCAAGATCGAATATTCGGTTTACCCGAAACTATCCGGAGTCGATCAAGGTTCGGGTAGTCCGGGTAGTTCGGGTAGTTCGGGTAATTTAAGCAGTACGCAATTTATTCTGCATAAATTTCGTCGAATTTCGAAGACTTCGCGATGAAATGAAAATCTGAAATATCAAGTATATAAGAGGTGCTAAAAAGATTACATTGGCATAATAATAGTTCCAAAGTGATATCAACAAATAGGTAAAAAAAATCGTTCAACAAAATTATTCATGAACCTAACTTTTTCTTCAAATGAAAATTATATGTTATTTTTTCTGAATACCTATGAATTTTTTCAGAGTTTTTTCAACCTAAAAAATTTTTAGATTTTTCGAAATTTCTTCTCTTCAAACCTGTGTGTTTATTGAGTCACGAATTTTTTATATGTGTTTCCATCAAAACCAACTATTACGCTCAAGAACTTTCCAAACGATCAATCGAATAGATTCACAAATACAGCTTGGACATGAATAAAAAATGCGATTTTCAAAAAGTGCACAAAATACTGGAAAATTTTTTATGTTATTATGAATTTATATTTTATGAATTAATATATGAATATATATTTTACGAATTAATATATGAATATTTTATCAAAAAAATTCATATATTAATTTCGCTCGAAAAAAAGTTATGTTGACGGATTATCTATTGAACAATTATTATTTTTACTTACTTTTTGATTACATTTTGGAGTTATGATTGTGCAAAATTATTGTTTTCAGCACTTTTAATACGCTTGATTTTTTGCAGATTTTTATTCCATCGAGAAGTGTTCGAGATTCTCTCTGAATTACTCACTTTCAAGCCGTTGAGCACTACTCAAAGCTAGACCTACCTTAATTTAATTGATTAAGCAGTATTTTTCAGTGGGTAAAATACCTCGCATTTTCGATATAAGTATTGTTGTCGGTTTATTCATTCCCTGATTGACTGTCAGGTTGTCTAGGAGCTAATCAACGAGCAGCTTCAATCATGTTATCAAGGGACGCGGCAGCGTCTTGAGACAAGTACATTTACCTCTCTTTTCTTACGACCGACATTTTCTTGACCGACCGACAAGACGCTGCCGCAGTACCGCTTACTTCGAGCAACTCATTTTAGCCACTTTTTTTCCAGGTTAATATGTTATGTCAACGAAATAGTAGCGTTTTCAAGCTTTTTCCAGGTTTAATGAAATACTACATGCAAAAACATTTAATTTAACACCAAAACGACCTCCGCAGTTTTCCCCAGTGGACTGATATCGTAATTTAAATCTCGAAATAGTTCTGAAATATTCCAAAAAATTAAAGACCTTTTTCGCACTTCCATGATTCTGATATCTTTTGCAGGAGCGTGAGCCTAATTTTTCGCAGGGCCGTGATCTCAACCAACTGGTATTCGCACCAGGATATATATATATATGATGATATGACGATATATATATGATATATATATTTATATATGCTCGTGTGATTGCAGCCCTCGCTTTGCTCGGCAGCAAACCTCACACTCGTCGCAATCGCAAACTTTCGGCCTGTATTGCACAATATACTATTTCGGTATTCATTAAATTGAATCATTATAATATTATAATATTATTTATATGCCAATAAGAGTTGGACTATAGTTTTCGATGTCCAGGTCGACGGCTTCAGAGTTTTCGGTGTCCAGGTCGATCTCTCCATAGTTTTGAGTGTCCAGGTGGATTTCTCCATAGTTTTTCGATGTCCAGGTGGATTTCTCTATAGTTTTCGATGTCCAGGTCGCTCTCTCCATAGTTTTGAGTGTCCAGGTCGATTCCTCCATAGTTTCCAATGTCCAGGTCGATCTCTCCATAGTTTTGAGTGTGCAGGTCAATTTCTCCATAGTTTTCGATGTCCAGGTCGACCTCCCTATGGCTTTCGGTGTCCAGTTCGATGTCTCCATAGTATTCGTTGTCCAGGTCGACGTCTCCGTAGTATTCGTCGTCCAGGTCGACGTCTTCGTAGATTTCACCGAAAATATGTTTTGATTGATAAAATTAAATCGTAACAGAAATTCTGCCATTGCCCCAAGTCCGGATGAGAAAGGACAAGGGTTTAGTTTGAACAATTTTCGTACAATGGATTTTATTTTTTTAAATCTATCCAAAATCTTTGCAAAAAAAATGAGACCCTCCAAAAAAACACCATGTGTGAAAAAACTTGAGACAAGTACATTTACGTTAGTGGAACCCAATACTCCCCCCAAAAACTGTATCTCAAAAAATTGAGCTATAAACTATGTATAGGAACAAAAAGTCGCAAAATAAATAAACTAAAAATATCTGCAGCATGTCAAGTACATGTTGTTCATAATTGATCTATATATTGTCACAGTATTTTTATCCGGTACTAATAAGCTTACAGTCGAAGCGAAAAAAATTCAGGAATGGACAAGAAAACCTTGCAGTTGAAATAAAAAAATGTAAACTACAAAATTCGAAGAAAAAAATGTGAAAAAATTATAAAATTTTCATAATGAAAAAATACCTTTCACAGTACTTGACGAGCTTGCGAAGTATCGCACATGGTCCATCATCGTAGAACGTTCATATTATCATCTAAACTACAGTATAATTACTCTACTCCTTGTTAGTAATAACTATAATATTTTTTGTTTTGTTTTTTTACGAACAAAAGTAGACCATGTTATTTGATCTTGAACATTTGAATATTGGGCTTCGTTAAAGTGACGACTTATACCGTCAGAATCAATAATCTGTATCAGTATCTGTAGCGAAAAAATTATTTTGTAAATCTACAAAAAATATATTTTTCTTCGCTGTACGTATTCTAGGAATATTTAACGAATACACACTCTCGATCTCAGGGAGGTTCTTATTTCCATTTTTAGATAATTATTGTACATTTTATTAGGAAACAAATACTCTGCGGTTTTCTTTTATTTAGTCTGTTATCGTCATTATTATTTTTCCATGATAAACCTCATATTAAATTAAACTTATAATTATTTTAAAAACAAACGTTTATTTGTTGTCAACAAAAATTTAGTTTATGATCAATACATATACCATATCTGCATGTCAACATATTTTGCTACAGACCGAATAGAGGTTCGCGCGCGGCGCCTGGGATTTATGCTAGTTTCTTTAAGCTATCGATTCAAAATGATTTCTGTACCCTTCCTACAGCCAGTACGGTATGGAAAAACATTTTTTTTGTTAGTGAAGTTTGCCGTGCTTTCAATTTGTTAACGACATGTTATTTCATATATTACGTTTTGCTTTGTGTGTCTTGAAACCAACCTCTTTGTAATAAAAAAAAAAGCATTCCAATGGTTTTAAGAACTTTCTTTTTGGTTCAAGGTAACTGCTCTTCATTGAATTTGAGATTATTTAAATAAAATATAATACGCAAAATCGAGTATATTATTTCATAGGTGGATGTTTCTGTGAATCAAAAAAATTTTTTGTCGCTCTGTAATTGACTGTACTTTATTGACTTATTAATAAAATGATGATAATAGCTGGTAATTGGGACGTTCTTTTCATTTATCGTCACAAAGATTGACGAACTACTCTGATACCCGAATATTCGAATTACCCGGATACCCGAACTACCCGAACTACCCGAACTACCCGAACTACCCGAACTACCCGAACTACCCGAACTACCCGGATTACCCGAATTACCCGGATACCCGAACTACCCCAATTACCCGGACTACCCGGCACCCGTACTACCCGAGGTATCCGGATTTGAACTTCGAATCGATCAAATACGAATAGTCCGAATATCCGGATTTGTGAATTACCCGTATAAAAATGGGAGCCCGATTATGAATCATTAAATTTCAAACGAAAAATCTTTTCGAGACGACTTTCTATCTTTAATATTTGATTTAATTACAGAGCTTTAAAATTTTCAATCTTGTAAATTTTCCGTTTTTATTTACATTTTTAGCTAAACTATTGCAGTTAAGACATAAAGTTGAAGAAAAATTTTGTCGTTCGTCTGACGCACTACAAAAAAGTCTTTGGCGAGTATTTCGTTTCGTTGATATTCAAAAAGTTACAGACCAACAAAATCGTAGTTTTTGTATTTTTAACTGTTATTGAGTGAACTACTGATGTTAGTACAAAAAAGTTATAATAACATTAAATTTTCTAATAAATTGGCCGGGTAAAATTTCATGTATTGCTAGCGGTTTTACGTTACAGACTTATTGAATCTTATTTTAATGGTTTTTAACGCATATCCAATAAAAATTGATATACATGAATTGATATTAAAATCTGTCTATGGTGTATATATCTCTTCTCTCTATATTATAAAAAGATATCGCCGCCGCCGCCGCCGTGCACAAGAATAAGAATTTTCAAAATTTTCAGAATTTTCAAAATTTTCAGAATTTTTAAAATTTTCAGAATTTTTAAAATTTTCAGAATTTTTAAAATTTTCAGAATTTTTAAAATTTTCAGAATTTTCAAAATTTTCAGAATTTTTAAAATTTTCAGAATTTTTAAAATTTTCAGAATTTTTAAAATTTTCAGAATTTTTAAAATTTTCAGAATTTTTAAAATTTTCAGAATTTTCAAAATTTTCAGAATTTTTAAAGTTTTCAGAATTTGTGAAATTTTCCAGAATTCGTGAAATTTTCCAGAATTTGTGAAATTTTCCAGAATTTGTGAAATTTTCAACATTTCCAGAATTTGTGAAATTTTCAAAATTTCCAGAATTTGTGAAATTTTCAAAATTCCCAGAATTTGTGAAATTTTCATAATTTTCAAAATATTTAAAATTTGCAAAATTTAAAAAAAAAATTAAATTTGCAAAATTCTCAAAATTTTCAAAAAATTTTAAATTTGCAAAATCCTCAAAAATGTTTGAATTTGCAAAATTATCAAAATTGTTTAAATATTTAAAATTTTTTAAATATTAAAAATTTTTTAAATATTAAAAATTTTGAAAATTTTGAAAATTTTGAAAATTTTAAAAATTTTGAAAATTTTGAAAATTTTGAAAATTTTGAAAATTGCCAGAATTTTCAAAATTGCCAGAATTTTCAAAATTGCCAGAATTTTCAAAATTGCCAGAATTTTCAAAATTGCTAGAATTTCTGAAATTGCCAGAATTTTAAAAATTTCCACAATTTCCGAAATTTCCAGAATTTCCAAAATCATTAAAATTCTCAAAATTATTAAAATTTCCAAAATTATTAAAATTTCCAAAATTATTAAAATTTCCAAAATTATTAAAATTTCCAAAATTATTAAAATTTCCAAAATTATTAAAATTTCCAAAATTATTAAAATTTCCAAAATTATTAAAATTTCCAAAATTATTAAAATTTCCAAAATTATTAAAATTTCCAAAATTATTAAAATTTCCAAAATTATTAAAATTTCCAAAATTATTAAAATTTCCAAAATTATTAAAATTTCCAAAATTATTAAAATTTCCAAAATTATTAAAATTTCCAAAATTATTAAAATTTCCAAAATTATTAAAATTTCCAAAATTATTAAAATTTCCAAAATTATTAAAATTTCCAAAATTATTAAAATTTCCAAAATTATTAAAATTTCCAAAATTATTAAAATTTCCAAAATTATTAAAATTTCCAAAATTATTAAAATTTCCAAAATTATTAAAATTTCCAAAATTATTAAAATTTCCAAAATTATTAAAATTTCCAAAATTATTAAAATTTCCAAAATTATTAAAATTTCCAAAATTATTAAAATTTCCAAAATTATTAAAATTTCCAAAATTATTAAAATTTCCAAAATTATTAAAATTTCCAAAATTATTAAAATTTCCAAAATTATTAAAATTTCCAAAATCATCAAAATCCTGGAAATTTTGAAAATTCTGGAAATTTTTATTCCTGTGCACGGCTGCGGTGGTGGCGGCGGCGGTGATATCTTTGTATAATATAGAGAGACATATCTTTTTTATACGAGATAAGTTTCTGAAACCAATACATCATAAAGCAAAAAGTAGTCGCTTGACCCCAAAAACGAAATAAAACTTTAACATATTTGTCTGTGTTCTGGAAGGTACATTGCACCCTACATGAATATCAACTGAAAGTGAAAACATCAACAGAGGGTGGCAGATAAAATCTGTAAACATAGAATGACTCAGAGGCCGCCAAAAATATTTCCGGCTTACGTGATGTCTGCGAAACAATCTGAAACGAATGTTTTATCATATTCGTGAGATATTCGAAAATCCAGAGTACGTGAGTAACTCAGAGTTATCACAGAACGTGCCTAGCAAGACGCATGTTGCATATTCCCATGTGAGTTACGGCCGAGCCTGGAGGCACGCATATTACGCGTACCTGCGGTTCATGCGCGTAATACATACTTTATGAAAATTACTGAGGTTACTTTAAGTAGGGCACGAGAGATGCGCTAAGTTTGTAAGCGTCAGGTACACACGGGCTGTCCTTTGCCGCGAGGAGCTGTAGTAATGGAATCTCGAGGTTGATCGATGAGGGCAATTTCTTTTACACCCAACAACTGCATATTTCCATCATCATTATAAAGATCATATCATAATAAAGACTACTAAGGTTAATACTGCACTAAAAGAAAAACAAAATTGAATACGCCAAATCATTTGTATGGAATATATGCGGCACTCCATCTCGTTTTGACCATGGTCTGACCTTGACCCTTCCGAATCTGCAGTATCTGCAATTTTTTATAAGATTGACTGTTATGTCATGGATTTATTTTTTTACATGAACGCAACAAAGTTAAGTAGATTTTTCTTCGTTTTAGGCCGGAATGCGCCGGCCAGGGATCAAAGCAGGTGTCTGGTGGTTTTTTTAATATTGATTTGTTACAATAGTTGGATGTCACAACACAGAAATTTAAAAACGCAGTAACAATATAATGTTTATTAACTCGTTGACACACAACAATATCAAAACAATAGTTACAATGCAAGAAAAAAACAAGAGATGTTTGCGACCTTAAATTTCGAGGGCCGACCGTCCGGCGCGGTGCGAAGAGTAGAACTCTGAAATAATATATATTTGGCGACGCGACCACGCTTGTCGAGTCGCCGAGCAATACTGCCTTACAAATTTCTTAAGGTAGTCCTCCTGTATTGTCTGACATTGCATAAGTTCGAGCGAAATCGAGACAGAATTACGAACTGTTCTCGAAGAAATAAAAATCTGAAAAAAATCAACTATATGAAAGACGCTGAAGAGATTAATTTGGCATAATAATAATTGAAAAATGTTATTATCAAATTACTGAAATAAATAACTGTGCAACAAATCGCCTGACAACTTAACTTTTTTTTGTTATGAAAATGATTTGTTAATTTTTTTTAATACGTGTCAATTTTCAAAGAATTTTATCTGATGTTTGAAAATGGCCGTTTTTTGCAAGTGTAAAATTAAAAATCAGAAAAAAATCTGAAAAAATACATACGTATTTAGAAAAATAAACGAATTTTTTACATAACAAAAAAAAGTTAGGTTGCCGGGTAATTTGTTGCACTATTATTTATTCAAGTAATTTGTCAATAACATTTTTTAATTATTATTATGCCAAAATAACCTTGTTAACATTTTCTATACGCTCGATTTTTTTCAGATTCATATCTCATCGCGAACTGTTTGTAAATTTTGTTTAATTCTTCGTCGAACTTATACGGCGTCAGACCGTACAGGAGGACTGTAGATTTAAGGTAGTCACCTTAAATCTAGTGCTGAAAGCACAGCGCAGTGATACAGAAATGCGAAGATGCAGGACATCGCGCATCTCGTAGGTGTGCGACGCTCTGCTAGTTGCAGTGGGAATGCCGATGAAAGCAAAAATTCAGTAGCGAGAAGCGCTACTGGGTGTTACAAACGTAAAAATACCGTTATTTCAAAACAATAAAGATTTTAAAAATTCTGTTTAAGAAATATTAATTCACTTGTTAATTAACATTTAGAATAATCATTTTTTATTTGGTGATAAAAAAATATTTTTAATAATTAAAAATATGCCCGGACGTAACAGACATAACTCCAAAAAGGAGAAATTAATTTCTCTCCTTTTCATCACATACGGAGTATGTGAAAAGACAAACTACTGCAATCCAAAAAGAATAGACTCTCGGTTTTCATTTATTTTCTTACATTTTGAATTATCGACGATTTTTTTAACCATTTTAAGAACCTGAAAAAATCTTAAAATACCTTTCTTCGAAAATATTAGTTTTTGGTTACGAAGACGAAGTGGGTTAATGATTCCGTTTATTTATTTAGGACTAAAAAAAAATGGAATAATGAGAAGAAATAAAAATTCCACGTGGGGCAGCAGTCAGAAAATTCCTGTATTTAACACATGATTTTTCAAAAATTTCTTCAGATATTTGCCAGTATGTATATTGACAAGAATTTTGAAAAAAAAAAATCATTTGCTGCATATGAAAGTTTCCCGCTGCTGCCCCTGTGTATCTTGTATTTTGTTTGACTTTTTAATGTTGTTTTAAAGGCCGGTAAAAATGAATAAGATGGCCGGTCCAACCAAGTTCAGCTTGGTAACCAAAATTTTTTATTTTTGAGAAAAGTCGTTTTAGAATTTTTTCAGTTTTTTTAAATGTGTTTCAACCATAAAAATCTGTAATAAAAGTGAAACCAAACACAATTATAATTCACTGAACGGCGTTATAAAGCTTAATTCGAGACGAAAAAATTTGTGTTGACATGCGTCGCCACCCCGTTATTTTTTCAAGCTACAGTCTTTTTGATATACCTTTGAATTTTTCGACAAGGTGTCGAAAAATCTTTGGTTTAATTTTTGTTTCTCAAATGGTATCACGTTGTATATTGCCTTGTTGAAGACATACTTGCTACTCATTTTACCGAAAAATATACAAGTATTATACACGATTATTACTAGAAAAATTAATTGTTTAAATATCGTCCGTTCAGATTGCGTCACCAATTTATGAATGGTATGAATGAAGAAATTTGAACGGACCAAAATACAAAGATTTCAAATGTTTGATTCTCCCGTATGGGAAAATCGATAACAACGAAATCTTCGGCATCAGTCGACTCACACTCCGGGTTACGATTTGTCAAACTTTCATCTAAGAAAATAAAAATATTACAGGCTGTCACGTCGAAGTATCATAACATCAACTAATTATACAAGATTCCCGTGATTAACGCCTGAAAATCATAAATATCTATTGTACCTTTCACTGAACTCTCAGTACTGGAAAAATCCTTGTCCCACTTACCGGTATGATGGATGTGACCTCACGCGATAAGTGAATAAAAAAAATTATACAACTCGATAGGCGTTGTAATCTTTGAAAAGATTGGCTTACACTTTATTGTCAATAGTCATCAGTATTTTTTGTATTAATTGAATAATACATTCAGGTTACAGTATACATACATATTTTACATAATTATTTATGTCATAATCATTAACAAACCAGACACGACGTACCGGCATTTAACAATAATTTCAATCTAAATTTTGTTTGTGGTTTGAAAAAAAAAAATATATATATGTATTCGTATAGGACAGACCAGTCATCAAATACAAGGTTTCAGGGTTAAGCTGATTTCATTTTTTTAAGACAGTTTCGTCGAAGACCTGTTTTACAAAATCCATACAATTTTATTAATCAACTCACGTGGGTTCGCAGAAAAAAAGACATCTGTCAAACAACACATATTTGTTTAAAATTGAATATGTGACACCTAATAACAAGCCATTCAAAGCTTATTAGCAATAACATCCATATATCTGCACGAGTTAATTTCCCGTCGCCGGTTCCAGGTTAATAATCCTTTCATCGATATTTCGCGCCTCGACAAAATATCTGTATTTTTATAATTATGTTATTGCGCTAATCTATTAAATTCGATTTCGCTTCTTCGACGATAACTGCAACGTTCGAGAAATGATTTAACCTGTTACCATTAGAACCGGGCGAATTCAACACCGCATCGTTTTATTTAATTTCATATTTATATCCGTATTTATTAATCATATAATATCCTCCAAGTATTTTAAAAATTATTGTCCTTAAAATGTATTACTTTCATCCGTTCCTTTTACTTTCTTTTTTTGTTGTCAATATAATAATAATGATAATAATAATAATAATAATAATAATAATAATAATAATAATAATAATAATAATAATAATAATAATAAATTGTCGTAGACAAGACTACGACTAGAACTCGAGACGATCGTTGGTGGCACCACCCCGGACAACATTGTTAAGCTTGAATTCAAGCCAGGGGTTCGGTATTACTTAAGTAATACGACAGTAGTCCGGAGCCTGGGGAGGAGGTGGGGGGGGGGGGGGGGGGGGTCATCGAGGAGTGGGCGGTTTAGTGGGTAGGCCTAATTATATATTTTATTTTTAGGGAGTCCCACATACCCCCTCGGACTTTGAAGCCGAGGGGCATCCGTAAAAAGGATTCCGCTACTCCTCGATGTAAAAAAAAAAAATAATAATGATAATAATTGATAGTTTTAGTCTTTTTTTTGAAAATGTAGAAGGTACGCCTTTACTGTTGTGGGTTTCATGTATTGTATATAACACGTAGCAAACGATATATATACATCTACGAGCATACGTACATTTATATACAATACATCAAGGACAATAGTTATTTTCCTTTTTTTTTCAATTATTGTAAATTGATTTAATTCACTGACACTTTAAATTTCTTTGAAAAACTCACGCGTTCTTATTTTTTTTTTTTCTTGTATTTCTGTTTAACCAATAATAAGTCTTAACCGGTTGTATAAGCTACTTTCATTTTATTACTGAGAAATGATAATTGGCGTGATTTTACAAGAGATTTTAAATAGCATAAAAAATTCGGCCTATTACTAGAAAAATTTTATTTTTTTTATATTGCCCATACTTGATTCCTTCACAAACTCAATAATTTTATACCTATAAGTAGGATATGCGGTTTGTTATCGCTATTTTTTCGACTACCACAAAATATGCACACTTTTTGATATTGAAATATAGTAATCAAATGTAAAGAAAATTTCTTTTTCCTGCGTAAAATACTATATAACGAGAACACTTAATTCTGATACAAATTGTGATAAATGCCATGTTGGTAACATCCTTTGTCTATCTTTCACTGTTTTTTTTAAATTCTTTCTTGCCAGTTTTTCTTGTATTTCTATTTTGTCGCAGTTTATTTTCATTGTTTAATCTGCAAGAACCGGTAATTATGTCTATCTATGGAAAAATTGCTCTAAAGATAATTTCATGACGGATTGTTTTTTCCACATAAATGCTTATAATTACAATAATTGAGAATGCCTTTATGCATCAATTGTTCCTGACAGTAAAATATAACAGATATTGACAATGTTGAAGGACATACATTTACAATTCAATGTAAATAATCAACGTAAATAGTTTTCTTTTATAACCGAATAAAAGCCTAATGTTTATTTGACATGCTAACTCTTCAGCAAATTTATATTCAGCCGACAAAGCTACTAATTTCCTCCGTCAGATTTTTTATGAAGAGACTCATTGCGCAGAACAAATTCGAAAATACTTGGCGCTTTGAGTCCTGCTAATCATTAATATTAACGAGAAGCTGAGAATTATCAGTCGAAAAATGCATTGCTCTCTCGGCACTTTCCACGCGAGATTATTTACTTTATTGTCGTAAATTATCTATAGATATATTTATATATATCTATAATAAATATATATTCGTATTATTGTTCGAACAGCATTAGAACTTATCCTAGATGTCGTGTAATGAGAATAATCGTCAATGGTACCTCAAGTTCTTTTCATTCTTTCCTGGTTTTCTATATATATATTAAAAAAACCTTGAACAACGTTAGGCCAGACACTACTCCAATACAATGATGACTATACATTCCCTATGTATTATTTATTCTGCGGATGTAGTAAAGTCATCCCTTGTGAAGCTCTCTAAAATAATTGTCAAATCAACAAATTATATTTTTTTAAAAGCCAATGTTTTATACACAATATCACGGCAAAAAATATAAGTTGCGGCTCGTAGCTACATAAACACAGCCGGGATAACGCAATATATATAGTCAGTGTATGTATACATATATATATTTATATCAATCAAATAAATAACGATGGAATAAATTGCACGCGTAGATAATATTGAATGAACCTAGTTCAACTACGAATTCTCGATGGAAACAAGTGTTAATATATACTCGCGATTCTACGCGATATATACAAGACAACCGCGTCTCTATAAATAATTTGTACACAATGACTGTACGTCTAAAAATTGAGTAATACGTGCGTTATTCGTGCGGATAGAGAACAACTGCAACCATTTAAAATTGTCGTTTGTTTCCTCATCGTATGCCAAAAAAAGCAGCGCTGTTTATTGGACATTATTGTCGATTTTAGCGATTAGAGGAGCATAAATTTTTAATAAACGGAAATTTTTTTAAAAAATGCCAATTTTTGCAGTCATCGTACTTTGGAAAATTCTCATTATATAATTATATAAATCTCATTGGAATACGAAATTGATACATAATTGTCACATCGAGCAACAAGTTTGTCTAATTTCCTAATCACACTATTGCCTTTCTTTAGCACCGGCTAATATCATACACGTACAACGCGATAGATCCGTTATGGGCCGTAGAATATAAATTATTAATCTGCAATAATTATACATACATGTATATATATATATACATATATATATATGTATTTTTTATATATACATATAATCATACCATAGTTTCGTACGATGGTAATAATAATATATCTTCAGTATACGAATACACATCATTATTCTGTGTGTGTATGAATAGTATCTTCATCTTATAATGCTTTAATAATCATTCGAAAAAGGTCTCGCGTCAATTGACTAATTTCATTAAATTGGGCAAATGAAAATATTCATTGCTCGACTATTTGATGGGCTTAATTAGCACGAATCGTCGAATACAACCCCTCATCGAATTTTATATTTATCTTGATGATATCGTTTGTTTTTCTGTATACGATTCGTAATCACCATCAATTATTTTCTCGTTGTGTTTTTCGTACACATAAAAGTTCTCGTTCTGTTACACCAAGAATTTCCATGTACCTTTGTTAAGGTACGTATTTTTTTATTAACATAAAAGCTACAATAACGGTACTTTTATTCGATCTGCTATTATTTCGACGTTCATTGTTTGAAAAAGTTCGCTCTTATACACGTATACCTTAATTTCCTAATACTTTCATATTCTTTGTCACTTTCTTGCCCGGTAAACTTTCATACGTTCCCGTTTATTGTTTTTAATATATTTTATGTGCTCTTGAAATCGTTCTGTAACCCTCATAATTTTTTCTGCTGTTTCGTCAATTTTATTTTTGTTCCTTGTAGAGCAAACAACTTATTTAATATTAATCAAATATTGTTGCATCACGTTCCGTTATTTAACGTGTTCAATTGATTATTGCTACACTGTTTTTCCATTCTCGACGATGTTGTTTTATGTAAAGTACCTAAAAGTCCCAACCAATGGCGCTATAATAATAATTACCATGAACATCGTCTATTCCGATAATATGTCGAAAAATCCTTACTTCTTTGTCATTTTTCAATTTGAAGTGGTGCCTTAAAGATTTTCGTCATATCCTTCAAATTCTGAGCGAACAAACAGTGAATTATTTACTGAATTAGATTTACTCCTCTGAATTCATTCAACGGCGTTGATTCAGCCTTCCGCAAAAAATTGCGTGCTAAAAATGGTGCGAATATGATAACAAGTGCTGGTAAATAGAATCGAGCTTATCAGCAACGATTCGATCTTAATATTTTTCCCTCTCATTATTGTCCCTTCAATAAGTAGCGACTCATAGAGTCGTGTGCAATTTGTATAACATGTGCAAATGTATTGTCATTCTGCCTCGGCAGAGGCTGTGCAAACAATTACTTCACGTGAAGAGGCTTGTAGAATATTGTCGAGTGGCAAATAATCGAAAACGATCATTTTAAAAGATACAGGCCACATTATTCGTAAATCATACTATCATTTCACTGTCATCTCCACTTTCCATCGAATACGAATTGTAGCCAATGTTCATACGTTTATACAAAATAAGCTATTTTGTGTTTCCTTTTTTGATAAATTATTACAAACAGCTCGTTTTTATGATAAAAATACTTTCGTTTGTTTCTTAAATCTCAATACTTTCTTGATTCCCTTCACTTACAGCACTATCGCCTGTCCTGTTAGGTGTATTACCTTCGTGCGAAGAATGTGTACATTGTCCGGAAATTCTCGAGGCTGTGATCAACCACAGATACTCACTTTTTTTTAATATTCAAAAGAACTAAGTCGTAATATCTCGATTTTTTCTGACTTTGGTTTCATCGTGGCGCTCACGGGTCGCTTAGTAATTGATGCTTCATTTACTTATGGAAGTCTCTCCTATTAAGTTTCGCTGATTAACGTCCTTTTTTACCTGTATTCGTTCCGTGCGTCATGTTGAGTGGCGCCACGCGTGCCGAAATATTTAATTTTTGGATAGACTAGACTTCCTAGGGCTCTGAGCCATTTCAATTATTTTTTAACCAGCTTCTAAATGACAATGTTTAATTTCCCTTCGTGACGTTATTACAACCACAATGTACGTAATAGAAAGAAGACTTTCTTCAAAAAGTAACAGTATTACTCTATTTTTACGATTTTTCATTCGATTTCTGATCAAAACATTTTTGGGTCTGTTACAGGTTGTCGCTTTTTCTCCATTTATACTTTATGAGCTTAGTGTTGTGATTCCATCTGAAATTGCAATTTTTTACAACCATGAGCGCTGTTAATTCTCTCATCAGAATACTCGATCTTATTGGATTTGAAGCTTTTCGAATTATTATAATTCCACGCCCCGAATTTCTATTCTCCTTTTTTTTATATAAATACAACGCCAACGACTGGATTTAAAAAAATTAATTATCTTACAAAAAGTTGTATTCCACTTTTCATTTGATTTGAGGTTAAAAACATTATCGATTTGGCGTGGCGCTTTCACTCTTTCCCGCTTTTCCTCAATAAGCTTATTAAGATTCCATCTAGAAATGCGACTTTTTCACGATATGGGCACTGCTAGTTCCCCGACCGCAACACTGGATTTTATAGAGCTATAGAGCGGTGCTAGTTTTCCAATTACAACACTGGATTTTGTAGAGCTTCAACTTCTCCGAAACCTTACCATTGAATATTCTGAATATTATGCTCTTTGTGTATATAACTCCAGCCAAGATAATACGAAATAGCATTCATTGCCTCACAAGAAAGTTGAACTCTACTTTTCATTGGACTCTACGTTACTTATCAATAATATTTGCGGTACATTATGATTTCTCCCTTTGTCTTCATTGATTTCGTCCAGAAATTCAACTTTTCGTCACCGTGGGCGCTTCTAGTCCTTAACACCGCCACAGTAACTGTCGCGCGCAGCGAATATCTCAGCAATTTCCTGAATCACGTGGTAATTAAGCATCAATTACATTTCACGGGATCACAGGGTGACAGATTCATTTGTGCATCTTTCATACATTAGCTTGCACACATAATAACATATACTCAAAAGACACCGAGACAAAGGGAATAATGTAGAAATCCACGATGAGGAGTAACGAAAAACGTTAATAATAACACGATGAGGAAGCTCGCCGAGTAATACGCAAAACGCCTTATCCTTTTTCTTTATCTTGCTAAGTTAATCACCGTGAGACCCCGCTCGCATTATTTATTATCATCATGATCTCGTGATCTTGATCCAAAAATATGCGATCGAAAACGCCTATAGTAACTAACCTTGTTCGACATTGCATCACTCGAGATCTGGATTATCGAAGATACTAAGACTTTAATCCCACTGCTGATTATCCGTTACCGTGTTACCTTGCCAACCGTAAGAGGGGGCGG
Source organism: Tromatobia lineatoria (assembly GCA_949699805.1). Taxonomy (NCBI): domain Eukaryota; kingdom Metazoa; phylum Arthropoda; class Insecta; order Hymenoptera; family Ichneumonidae; genus Tromatobia; species Tromatobia lineatoria. Next base: position 13,351,478 of record OX453045.1, on the reverse strand, counting down.
CTGCCGGAGCCGAGGGGTAGGATCCATCGGATCTCTCGCTCACGCCCATCGTTGAATCCGGCGCTGTCGGAGGGACATAACCCATGATATCGTGCGTGTAGTCGTTCCTGGTCGGTGGCTGGACCAATGACGCGCTTACGTCCGTCGCAAACGGATTCGTCGAGTGAAAGGGATTGCTCGCGTTGCTTCCAGTTGAGCCGTAATTTATTACAGGATTCTGATCAATTCTGTCCTGTTGAGTGTACGTTTTGTTCGGACGTTGTGGAGGTGCTTCATCATCCCATCCCGCATTGACATCCATCGATGGTTGTCTCTGTAATAACGATACCAATGTATAGAATTTTTCCGTTGATGCCGAAAATGATGGACCTTTGTGGTAACTTCTGTTAACTCTAATAAGGATACTGGATTGTCGTGTGGTCAGTATTCAGGTAAGATGAAGATTTTTTTTCTTGCTTTTTTTATCGAGAAAATTGTTATTTCTGGTTTATAAATGTCACAGGCGAAACTAGTTTAAGCATTGTTTTTTGTGAAGTCTGTCCTAGCCGGGCTTTTTTAGTGTCATCCCGTTGACACGTTTCTAGTGTTATGTTCTTCATTATCTAAAGTTATGAATAGTTCAAATGAAGAAAAACTTACTATGAATTCGGATTGCATAACCTTAGGTGGTGGAGGTACTGGAGGCTTCGTTTGACCAAGATCATCAAGGGGATTCCAGCTTTTCTGCTCTTCGAGAGTCGGATCTGCCCAAGGTTGAAGTTCTCCTGAACAGAATAGCGCGTAAAATGTCACACCGAAAAAGTGTACACATGCGGCCATGATAAAAACGTTTCTCCAACTGTGGGCATCCTGAAAAATAAATCGCACGGGTATGCAACGAGGTCCGATAGTTTTTGAAAAATTCGCAAGGTTTAATTGGCGAAAATGTGCCAAAATCATCGCACCTTGTCTTTCGTAATGTTATCAACAAAAATGGGCACCAATAGTCCAGCGATGGTTCCAATTCCGTTCGACATTCCCATGAGAATACTAGCATATCTTGGCGCGATATCAAGATGATTGACATTGAATCCAGAAATGGCGAATCCACTGCAAGCGACTCCGATCGTCAGTGCAACGGTAGCTGCGGTTCCATTCCTGTGGGTCGTAGCGTGGGCCACAACAAGGAAGAAAAGGGCCTCCATCCCAAAGCCACCGCAATTGAAGAGTTTTCGTACGTTGGTTGTTGTCATTATTCCACGCTTTCGCAGATGATCAGCTAGCATTCCGCCGCAGGGTACGATTGTTGTCATCAACAAATGCGGAAGGGATCCAATAATACCAGTCTAATGAACAAATTTAGTTATCTACCGCGTGAACGTGAATTTTCATAAACTTTCCAGATATTGTTGTACATTGATCAAGCTTTCAGACATCTTTATTCAGATACTGATCAACTATGCAGATATTTATCAACTTTCTAGTTATTTATTAATTCTCCAGATATTTATCAACCCTTTTGATATTGATCAACCATTTAGGTATTGCTTCACTTTCCAGGTATTGTTGTTCAGATACTGATAAAATTTCCAGCCACTGATCAACTCACCAGATATGTTTACTTAGATATTGATAAATTTTTCGGGCATTTTTCAAATTTTTTGACATCGTCGTTCAGACATTTCAATTCCAGCAATTTAAAGATGGAAAGTTTGATTCAGTTAATTAGTGAGATTAAAAGTTTTGATAACTTACTTCAACAAGCGGCATGCCGAAGACGTCCTGCATGAATTGGGGCTGAAATAGAACCAACAGATAGAAATTCCAGGATCTGCAGAAATTTGCGACAATGATGGCATGAACCGGCATCGAAGTCATAAATTTGCGCCACGGGGTCGTCCAAATTGTTGGCATAGCTATTTGGGCCTGTCCTTGAGCTTGCCCGAGAGAGTCCTCAATGTAACGGAGTTCCCGTGCCGAAATACACGGATGTTTTGAGGGTCTCTCGAAGGCGAGCCAGAGCCAAAAGCAATACCATATCATTCCACACACACCTAAAATTTTAAAAACTGCTTGTTAAGACAAAGACCATTCCCATCAAATTCACTTACAAATTCGCCAAACCGTGATTAGTGATGGGCACCATTCAATGATGTATTTTTGCCATATATTATTATCAATTTTACAGTAATCAAGGTAATGGACATATTAACAATCCAACATTTGTTCTATTAGCTATTGGCGTCTTTTTAGAACATTTTTGAACGTATCTATGAGAAATTTTCATGGGTTCTTAATTAAATGCTATACATTTTCAGACCAATATGGGCGAATATTGAAAAAAAAATTCCTACCACACAATCTGTCGTAAATTGAATAATCAAATGGCCATCGAATAGTTCGAATTTAATTAAATGGTTCTAACTCTGTTACACGGTATGAAGAATTATAAAAAATGGTATTCCATGCAAATGGTGCCCATTTTTGGAGCTCATCATCTGTTTGTGATTAGAACAGAAATTACCGTAGAAATAGAATGAAGCAGGCCAACCAAACCAATGACTGAGAATAGCGGAGAGCGGCATTCCAATTACCATTGCGGCATAAGAGCCACAAAAGGCAAGTGTCGCGAGCCTGGATCTTTCCAAAGGAGGTGCCCAGTACTTCCAAATACCGTGACAAGCTGGATAAGTGATACCCTATGAGGACATCGAAAAATAGCAGCTATATATTTTTTCAGAGTTGTACATTTTTTTGAATGGTCACCGTAAACACAACCTACCTCAACAAGACCCTTCAGGATCTGCACGCCCATGTCAGCTATTGGGCTGATTTTCAATGCTCCTGGTACAAGCAGATTGAGAAACGATGATATCGCAATAGCAAGGCCGAATAACCTGTTTGCGGGATAAAAGGAGGCCAAAAACCCCCCTGGCACTTGAGTGATGAGGTACCCCCAGAAAAATGAGGAATCTAGCGCACTCTGGGTTCCAACAGTCCAATTAAATCTCAGAGCACCCGTCTGGTCCGTTTCATTCTTCATTATTCCCTTCGCCATTCCCATGTTACAACGCATTCCGAATGAAATAATAAAACCTACCGAAGAATAATAATTTATTGATTTTCAAAAACATTGTCGATCAGTATTATTATTTTTTTGTTGCCCCCATGGAAAGATTTATGTGCGAAAGTCCTTTTTGCTTACATTAAACTTACACTGAGTGAAATATTTAATTGAATGAACGGAATCAGCCAAATAAACCATGTATTTGGATCTTTTCAAGTAAGCAATTTACTTAAGCTGATTATATATTTCATCAATTATTTTGTTTAATGGAATCAAAATTTAATTGACTCAAGAAAATATTTTATCTTGTTGACCAAATATTGTGTTGATTTAATGGAACCGTTCTATTTCACAAACGGCAAAACACTTATTCATATCATATTGTATTATATCGCCAATCCGACCAAGTAAATTTATCGTCGAATCAAAACAATATTTTTTTCAATGTGGATGATATGCTTTTGAACCCAGTTAATATTTACAGTGGAAGCTCTTACATTTTACCTCCAGTTATTTTACACAGGCAATTGGTGGGAATGATTCGAGTGTTCGCATTGGAGCTGGCGGGGGGGGGGGGAAGTGCTGCTTCCTGAATGTGATTGGCCCTTCACGTATTTTACATGTCTCCACATTAAGTAAAATGTGAGAGCTTCCACTGTAATTGTTGTCCAAACGAAAATGAAACATATACCTGATTTATTTTTGAGTGACTAAGTGAATGAATGAGTTTATTTACTCTAGATAAAAATATGAATACATTGAATCGTTAGTCGTTTTCCTTCACTTATATTATTTCATGCACTTGAGTAAATATTTTCCGTTGCTACTAAACATTTTATCCGCTCCATTAAGGCACGATGTTAATCAATGCAATTGTATCTATGTAAGCTGTTCCGGATGTATAAAGCTTTGATCGATGAATTCTTTTGATCAAAAAATATGTATTAAATACATACTATCAGTTACTCAATGGACACAATAAAATATATGATGGCTTTAATTGTACTGGTTCTTTTGACTAAATAACATCGACTGTTTTTATACAATCGACTCAACGAAATATATTGTTATTTATAACCATACGTATAATTGCTTCAAGTAACAAGCTACTTAAGTTAATTATATAGGATTCAAATAAATAATTTAGTGCATTAAACGGTGTTTCTTTCTCGCACGTATACGTTTATGTCCCGAAATATATATATGAAAATGTATATTTTTGTGCAAGTTAATTAAAATATATAAAATATGTAATATACGACGGCTACGTTAACACGAAAGGAGCAGTATTTCTCGAATATATATTTTGTCGCGTGGGCGAAAACTGTGTATCCGAGGGTATTTTTTATCTACATTAAAAATACAATCATATCGGGAAATATATATATATATATATATACTTCCACGTAAATTAATCAGAATATATACATTTTATATACATTAACCGCGATCGCACAGAACGAGATATTTCTCGAATATATATTTTTTCGCGTAAGCGAGTACTCATGAACATTATATTTATTTGTCCTTACCTACGCAGGCTAGCACAGCTATCGTGTACCTCTTGGATAAACAGGGACACTCGGGCATGCAGTAAGTGTCGATGTGACGCAAAGGGGGCCTTTCCGGTTCCGGTAACGAGTCGAATGATGCTCTTCCGCTAAATTCTCTCTCGTCCTCGAAGCCCATATTATCTTTACTGGGGTTGGCGTTGGGGGGCATCTCAAATTCTTCGTACCCCGCATTGCTTTTTCTTGTTCTTAGCCTGTTGTACCAAATAATAATAATGATGATAACAACCACAACAACAACAACAACAAGAAGAAAAACAACAACAGAAAAACAATAAAAATAATATACGGACGGACGTTACAGACGACCCAGACACACCGGCAGCCCCCATCTTTACGGTGGAGGAGCTCACTAGACCGTCCAACGCAATGAAAACTAGGAAAGCACCGGGACCTGACGGAGTACCGGCGGAAATTATTCGGCTGATGGTCAACCTGAGGCCGGAAATATTTCTCGACTTGTACAACACGTGTTTGAACACGGGGACGTTTGGTGACGTGCGGAAGACGGCAAGGCTAGTACTTATCCCGAAAGGGAAGGGCGACCCTAATACGCCATCAGCCTGACGGCCGCTGAGTTTACTTGCCACGACTTGTAAACTCTACGAACAATCACTGAAACGGAGACTGACTGACGTGATACAGACCAGTGGTGGCTTCTCAGACCTGCAGTTCACCTTCAAGAAGGGTCGATCGACAATAGGAGTAATCGATAAAGTCGTCGATTCCTTCCTGGACTTGGAAAGACACTGTCATGCAGCGCGACCTATCTTGCTGCTGGCGACTTTAGACATCAGGAACTTCAACTCGGCTAGGTAAGTGGACATTCTGGAGGCGCTGGAAAGCAACTTCAGGGTTCCTGCTTACCTGACTCGGGTAGTGACGGACTACCTGGAGAACAGACGAATCACGTACGAGACGACTGAAGGACCGGTGACGAGACAAATTACCGCGGGGCTTGCACGGGAGTCCATATTAGGACCAGACTTTTGGAACGGACTATACGACGGCTTGCTCAGGTTGGAGTTACCGCTTGGTGTACTCCTCGTCGCTTACGCCGATGACGTGGCGGCGGTGATCACCGAGCGGTTCCCAGACCTGGCACAGCTAAAAACTGAACCAGCCGATGCGACGCGTAGGACAATAGATGACGGATCACGGATTGAAGCTTGTGACGGAACAGACGGAACTAACGTTCTTGACCAGAAGACGCACACAGACGAGACTACCGATGCTGGTCGGGATGGACGAAAACGTGGCTGGGGGGAAATCAAGTATTAAGGGGTCACTCTGGATACGAAGATGACCTTCAGGTCACACATACAGAAAACATGCAAGAAGGCGGCCGAAAGGATAGCATCCTTAAGCTGCCTGATGGCCAACACAAACGGACCAAGACCGGGGAGACGACTGTTAATGACAACAGCTCACTCGATCCTCCTATATGGCGCAGAGATCTGGGCACATGCCCTGACGACAAAGAAATACTGCCACGCAATGATGACGGTACAAAGACTGGGCGCGCTAAGGAACGCCTACTCTTACCGGACTGTCTCTGCACAAGCATTCTTGGTGGTGGCTGGCGTAATCTCCGTGGACCTCCTAGCTTTCAAGCGAAAAAGGATCTACGGGAGAAGCGCGGACATCGGACCCAAAGACGCAGCAGTCGCGGAACGCAACAGATTAGGCAGGACCGATGTACGGAACAACGTACAGGAGACTGGACGCGGCAACTTATAAAGGATCTGAAGCCGTGGATTGGACAGAAGTTCAGGGACGTAAACTTTTACGTTACCCAACTCCTGACCGGCCACGGATATTTTCGACGGTACCTTTTTAAGATGAACAGGGTACAGACGCCAGACTGTAAGTACTGCGGACACGAACGAGACGACGCGGAACACACGTTTTTTGTGTGTGACCGCTGGACAAGTTTGCAACTCGAACTCGAGACGATCGTTGGTGGCATCACCCCGGACAACATTGTTCAGGTAATGCTCCACTCAACAGAGTGGCGGCAAATAGTGGCCACCTATACTGCGACGGAAAAACGCAGCCCGTTGCCTCGCATGACCGAGGAGACGGACTGACGTAACGGAAAACAGACAAAACGAACACGGACGAACGAACGAACGAATAAACACGAACCGGATCCCCGGCTTGGAGTAATACGAAAGTAGTCCGGGGGGGGGGGGGGCATCGAGGAGAGGGTGGTTCAGTGGGTAGTCCTAATTATATATTTTATTTTTAGGGAGTCCCACATACCCCCTCGGATTTTGAAGCCGCGGGGCATCCGTCAAAACGATTTCGCTACACCTCGATGTAAAAAAATATATATATATAATACTAATAATAATGTCTCTCAATTTTTAAGCCCAATTTTTTAAACCCCCAATAAAAATTGCTTAAAACATTTATGCATCTCTGGTAATAGTACATTACGTTACAAGGAAGGGAAGTGCCAGATTTCCAGGAACTGAAAATCGGCTCCCTTCCGTGTAGCGTACGATACTTTTTTCCCAACTACGTTGAAATAACCCATATTCCGAGCGTGCCGAACGCAATGCAGTAAACGAATGTTGAATAGAAGTGAATTCCTAGATAGTTGTGAAACGGGGTCCAGGGGCGAAGCCCCGGTGAGGAGTTGGGGGGCGAAGCTACCCCACTGCACAGCACAAAACTCTAATTGAAAAATATGAAACAAACAAAAAACTCAGAGTATACACAACATTTAAAAAAATGTTAATACCGCCCCTTCGCGAGAATTAACTAATATTTCCTCTGAATGTACTGTATCCGAAGTGTAAAGTAAAAAGTGAAACGAAAAACAAATCTAAATAAATTTGCGTTTCTTTTATGGATGGAATAACAATATAAAAAATCGACGACCAGATCCGGGAGGTCAAAGGTCAGACCCTGTTCGAGTTGCCCATATATAATAGTGAATTATCAAATTCACTTAACCAGTCATACGTAAGAAATTTGAGAATTTGCATCTTAGATTTCATTTGCATTTTTTTACAGTCTAGTATTAACGTGAACTTACCCCGAAATTTTTTGCGAGGCTTTCGTCTTGATGGCGTCAAAGGCCCCGAGACCCGCCGCAGCGAATCCGGACATTTTACAATTATTGGGGTTGCTGCTTCGGAGTGTTCTACGATGGTTAGGCAGCCCCTGCAAAATAATTCAAGTAGAAAGAAAAATCAACATGGATTAAAACGAAAATTTATTACATGCAAATTCTCGCAATATATGTTAATTTCGATAATTCCGTGAGTAGTTTTATTCTACCGTGGCTTTCAATTCGTCCTCGCGGCAAAAGCTACGAGCCGCGCAGTGAAAAAAAATGAAGACACGGGATATATCGCTCGCACCCCAGACGCATAAAACGAATCCTCTAATATAGAGTCGGGGCTGTATAACTCCAGGACCGATGTAGAGTAGGAGTGTTTATTTGGAGTGGCGACCCATCCACCCCTAATCCCTGCACTCTCACGGGACTATCGTCGAGGGACGGCAACCGTCGTGGAGATTCATGGGCACGATGAGAATCACTATCTCGAATTGCCCGATAGCAGAGTGCGGAAAGGACAATATTTTTTTAACAGCTTAGAATTGATTTTTTTTGCACATGAAATGAGGAATTAGATTGTTCAAATTGTTATAAATAAGTTGCATAATTTTAAACGATAAACGTAATTTTTTCGTTTAATGCTACGATGCCAATTGACCGTTATTTTTTTTTTCATCATTAATAACTATTGAATTTTTGTGAATATTCTGAGTTTGAAGAATTGGTGGCCACAATAACAATGAGCCTTTCTTTATTTCATTTCAAAACATGATTTTGCGAAGGACACAATTTTTTTTTAAACCATAGCAGCAGCTGGGAATTGATTTTTTGCACATGGGCATCGGAATTAGATTGTTCGAATTTTTATAAATTATTCTGCATAATTTAAAACTAAAGATATCATTTTTTCAATGCAAGAATGCTTATTTACCGTAATTTCTTTTACCATAAATAATGATTAAATATTATGTGAATAACTTTATTTTGAAGATTTGGTGGCTAGAACAATTGATTTTTTGCACATGAGCATAGAAAATAGATTGTTGACATTTTTATAAATAAACTGCACAAGTTATAATTATATATGTATTTTTCTTGCAACGTAACGATGCCAACATGCTGTAATTCTTTTTACCATGAATAGCAACTGAAGATTATGTAATAGTCTGATTTTCATGAATACGGTCTTAATAACAATGAGTTTGTCTTAACATAATTGAGGAACATGTTTGTCCAATGTTATAATCATATAATTCAGAGGGTTACTCGACCGAATAAAAATATGAAATAGTAACAATACCTTATCATCAGTAATGAATATTAGGTTTTTAACTTTCTCATTATTTCTGATGTCAGCATGACATTTTTGGTGCTAGGAGTTTTCTTTGTATAACATTGGATAAATTTCGTTGTTTTTAGTTATTTCATGTACTGAAACGATAACCACGAATAACAATGTGTTTTGAATGATTCCAAAAAGTTATGAAAGTACTAAAATTATATATATATATATATTTTAGTTATTACAAACAATCAATGAAGCACGTTTTTAATTCTATCCATAAGTAATTGTTTAGATTAAAATGTAGAATTTTTTCCGAACATACTAAAAACATATTGCATCGAATTTAACATTCTAATATTATGACCTATCTTTAAATACGAACAAAAACAACTTTTTGAAAAAGTTTTTGGGTTTATAAAAATGGTTTAAAAAAAATCAATTTTGACCATTTCTATAAAAAATGGAAGATGAAAATATGCTTTAGCCTGAAGGCGATTCGTATCGACGCGCGACACGTGACACAATGGTTCTCGGATATTAAAATGGCACGTGACCAACAATGGGCACAAAGTGCACGTCACGTGTTATGAGAAATGGGGGTGAATTCTCGATAGAGGGAGGGTTTGAACAAGTCGTTGACGTAATGAGAACATCACGGTGATCGGTCAGTGCGGTAGTGGTTGTTCGATTTTAATGGCCGATGCTCTTTTCGTCTCCATTGTCTTTCTAATTATTACGTATATGCGTCATTAAAGCGAATTTTTTTTTAAGTCTTCAATTACGATAATTTCGTAATTTGATAATTTTTCTTAATATATGGAAGATGGAAACATTACAATTACATTATACTTAAAATCGGCAACAAAAATTCACAAAATGTTAGTAATAATTTCGGTATTAAAATACAAAATGAATGACTTATGTAAAATTAATTTTCGCAGTAAAGAAAAATATTGCAGTGTCACTGACTATGAGTCAGGCAGTTCCCGCACAAAAAATTTGATGCCCGATAGCTAAAGAGCTTCATACTGAATTTTTTTTCTGATCGATCGGTTCCACGCATGACCATAGCATAAATCCGATACATCGCCGGAATACTGATGTATCAACCAGAATTTATCTGATAGAACCTTCAACGTCTGGATTTAGTGATCCATTTTTTATGCAACAGTATTTCTTTATCGGTGTAAAGTAAAAAAGTTTTTACATTTTGACACACCAAGTTTAAATGGGTCAGGTTAATTAAAAGTTCCGACCGATTAGTTTCGCGATGACTACATCTCTCGTATGTTAATTAATATCATTTTTAAAAAACCACTTTGCGAACTCTGTAAAAACATTTCCGCACATCAATTTCAGCCACATACAAAACTTTGCAACAAAATCCGCAAAATTTATTATTTTGCTGACCACAATAATATCCCTATAAAATACAATGACTTGTAAAAAGAAAATCACACTTTCTTTAAGGAACGCAATATAAATGAAAGAATGAAATAAAAACGAGAATAAATAAAATTCAATTGAACAATAAATTTTTCATTCTCGGCACTCGAAGAATTGAGAATCACAATTTCGACGTCCACACTTCAATAAACACGATTCGAAAAAATTAAAATCCAAATGCTGTTCTCATTCACAAAAGCCGCGAAAAAAAAATCGTCACTGAAGAGAATGAAGAGGGGTTTCGCGTAGTATGATTCGCGAGGACGATACCGCGGAGAGCTCGATCGATTTTTGCTTTATTACTCCTATCAGAGCTCGCAAAATTGCGAAAAAAAAAATATTACTATTAACACGCAAGGCGACGCACAAGAAATTTGTAAATTAAATTGGATAAACCGAAAATAATTAACTGACTCACCAATAATTAAGTCCAGATAGGTATACGTGCGGAGTGGGTTCGAAAGCGCGGGGTACGCGACGAAGAACGTCGTCGACGTCGGGTACGTCGGGCACGTCGGTTCGTCGGGTTCGTAAAGTTGGACACGGGGTTCGGCGCCAGCGCGTGTCGTATCCTCTCCACTATTGGTCTGGGCCTCTCGACGCATCGATATCACTGGCCAATGAGCTATCAGCTAACTCCTTTTTGGATCGACCCTAGGCGGGGCTATATTTCTCCTCGCGCCGCTGATAATAACAATGGTAAACCAGAAGAAATAAATTTACTAACGACGTTTTGACATCGATGAGGAGCACAGAATCGAAGACGCTGTGAAGAGTCTTCGATAGGAATTTTAATTGTAATCGAAAAATCCATTCTAGTGATTTAACTAATTGGTTCTACATAATACTAATTTCTTTTTGGAACAAGTTTTGTATGCTGTACGGAATGAGATCATGTTTGATCAGGAAGCTTGGAGCTTCGTGACTTAAAGAGATTGCTGATGGCTATTTTAAATATTGTAAGGAAAAACTCGTTTTTGTGATTATCTGTATGTATAGATATATATTTTTTTAAACGTATTTGTCGAATCCTCGAAGAATTACAGTCTAAAACTCAATTGAATGTTTTGAAATCAAAGTTATAAAAATAAATTTGTATTCAACTTTTAATTTTGGATGATTTGATTCAGCAACTAGTAATACTCAGATGGCGAGGTAGGAATTCGAGCCTTTGTTCCTTGAACTCATCTTCGATGAGCATTTTAATTGCTACAAGAAAACTCGTGTTTGGAATTTTCCAAAATTATTCATGACCAATTGATTTTCTGAGCTGTTGAAACATGAGGGAGGAATATCTTAGTCAACATTAATTGGTGTAGAGCGTAAGGTTTAATTTGAGAATTAGTCTTGTATAATGCAACTAATCATCTAGTAATGACTTTCATGATTAATCATTTTAATTGGGAATTAGTAAAAATAAAAAAATAAAAAACTTACCCGGAGTATAATAACATATAATTTTTGTTTTCGAAACCTATTTTGAATACTGCATTATTTGCTAGGATATTGAGGGAACAAAAATTCATAATGTCTTGAAATCTTTGTAACTTAAAAATGCCGTCGATTTACATTCAAATTATAAGAATAAGTCCATTTATACGATTCTCCAGAATTATATATATTTTTAAAATACAGCATTGGATTCTGAAGAGTAAAGTTGCAAAGTTTAGCTCGATATTAAGTTACTGCCATTGTTTTTTTAGAACACCCGATTCCTATCCGAAAAATTATTTCATGTGATGCATGGCATCATCTCGTGATGACTGAGATAGGGATGCTACAGTGGGAAGAGCGAAGCTTCAGGGTAGAGAGAATGATAATCGTCTCTTTAAACCTTCGTCGCTTAAAGCGGAGACTTTCATAGACTGTGGCCTACCAAAATGTACACCCATCGGCATTTTGGGGCTGATACTAGTGAGTATTTAATTGACGTGGATGCTGTACGAGGTACACCGATTAGTCACGTTCTGAAAACACGTGCCGATAAAGTGTCCATAGAGTGTTCATAGATCTGGGCTTTGGGATATCAAAAAGTAATCTTGAATTGACTATGGGCTGACATTGATTGCAGCAATATTCACAGAACACAACATAAAAATCGGAAATGGTCGTTTATTTTTCACCTTCTGAGAAAATAAAATGATATTATTCACCAAACATAGAAATCAATTACCCCCATTTTAAAAAAATCATTAGATTATTACATAAAATCATGTATAATAAATTCTATGATGAAATATTATTATACAATATTACATTAACATAATCTATGATATAACATTTAAAAAACGTATTTAGTGTTGAAGGATTATATTTGTCATATTCATGCTTCCGCAGAATTTGTGTATCAAATGACAGTGAATTAATTCTAGATTTTGCTGTAAAGTTGTTCTCTACAATCAGAAATCAACTACTCAATTATTCAATACTCAGAATAGACCAAATTACGATTATTTGCTGTCGTAACGAGTAAATTCATAATTATGAGTTTTTCCTTTTTTTTTTTTTGGCGTCAGCCGGTCAAAGTGTCTCGATCTCTGAAAGGAGGTAATGATTAATGGCTCGGAACGGTGGAGAGAAAGAGAGAGACGTCACGATTCGAGTCCATCACTACTAGACGTTAGGAGCTAACTCGCATTGTTGCAAACACAGAGAGTCAGCGGGGTAGGCACCCTCCGCGGTTGCCAGGAAATATCGATCCTGGCAAACTGTGGACGGATGCTGCTTCGTACTCGATGTTCAGCGTATCTTCTCCACGGTCTCAAAGTCGCCCCAAATATCTCGTTTTTCTTTATTGTCCCGATGTATCCATGTTTTCCACGAGGCACTTTATTTCTATTAACTCGCTTACGATAGGGATTTCGATGCACCTTATTACGGAATATGTTAATTTGACGAAACGAAGAAGAATATCCGCTGTCAACTTGCCCTCGACAATTAAATTACAGAAAAAAGCAATGAGGGTCATTTCCTCACCGTAGCTGATCAATTAGTGGGAATAAAATTTACTGGTTATTGAAAAAGTCTCCCATGAGGCAAGCAACACCCTACTTGGTCAAACAAATGAAGTATTATTGTCATTTTTTATTGATTTAACAAACGTAGATTGCGCAATGAGGAAGAGAATTTAATCCACATTATAGACATTTTGTTACAAACGAAAAACCTATTAGTGCTCGACATAATTTGCTTGACCTAGTTGCCGATAAGTGCAGAAGCAGTCCGATATTTTATTGCTTATTAAAGATGTTTTCGCTTTTCATAAATTAACTTGACTTCATTCGATTTGTCTTGCGCTGGACTTAAATGCAGTGCATAGTTTGATTTTCACATTATTCTATAATCTCTGTAGCTTGTCACTTTGTGAGAGTACAATTTGTTGGAGATTAAGAAAGTCCTTGATAAGACATATACAACCTTGCTAGCATAGATACATGAATAATTATTATCATTTTGTATTCATTTGGTGAATGTACATTGAGAAATAACGAGGAAAATTTAATACGCATTACAGTAATTTGTTATAAAAGTAGAACGTATTAGTGCTCGATATAATTCGCCTGACCTGGCTACGAAGTTCTGAAGCATAATAGTATATTACGATACAAGTGCGATGAAACTTTTTCTGATGAGGGTGAGTTTTCAGCAGGAGCCAAAAGCGAGTGTTGCAATCAAACGAGTTGAGAAAAAGTTTTTCGCACACGTTTCGTATACAATTTTATTTCACGAGTGTGAGAAATGGGACTTCTCGCACGGAGTTGCGTAAAAGATTTTTTTCGCTGATTAGGATTTTCTCTTTTTTTTTTTGTCTAACTCCAGCTCAAATGCCACGAGTAATTTAATGTTCATATTGTGTTATCATATTGACTAGTGTAACATAAAAAAATATTACTAGTTCTTTTATATATGCTCATCTAATTAAAAATAAAGTTGTTCCTTAAAACTTTAATTTCTAATATTCAAAAATCCCTCTGATATATTGTCTATCCAATACGGTACGGTGATCTTATAACGATAACAATGAAATGATAGCGAAAATGATATTTTGATATGAAAAAAAACGATCAGATAAAAAAAATTATCCCAGCAGATAATTCATAGCTTGTGATTTTTCCGATTTTAACTCGCAACAATCTAAACAAAATATTCAATTATTGTAAAAACCCAAAGCGGCTGAAATCAGTTCATTATGAAATGTATTATTAACTAGTAATTATTACTAGTAAAATAATTCATAAAAGTAATTCATATTCACATACAAACGTTTATTAATAAAAAAATGTGGAAATGTCTACAAAAAAATCATAAAACATGTATAATCAGCAAAAGGTTATAAAATAAGTAATAATAAAAGGATAACAATCTCCCTGACCATGGAGGTTTCGTTCTGCGTTTGTCACGATGAAAGAGCTGGCCAAAAAGCAGTATAGTATACTTTTTTTATGTAGCACGCCACCGATTTTTATCGGTTATTTCACCGGAACGTATGGCATCATGTTCGTATCCTAATTGTGTCTGCTTCGTAACACGGTTAGAACGGCAGTAAGTTGTAACGCTGGTGGCGTACGACGGGGGTGCCATATAATGTCCGCCTAGCGAGAATGACAAAGGCCTGACCGAGTCGACGCGTTGGCCCCTTAACCAGAACACGCTAAATGCATGTTTGTCATCGAAGTATTTCACAGCCTAAGCTAATAATGCTCATCTACTCAGATGAACGGCTTTTTCAAATTATAATAATTTAATTATGAAGCTCCACTTTCACATAATATTATATAAACAATAAACATAAAGGGCTTCTTAAAATTTGAATTTGAATCTTAATAATCACCAAACTTGTATCGATTCGCTCGAGGAATGGATAATCTCCTGACGTCATAGACATCGTTAGGTCGAAGCATCTTCAGCAACGAATACTTGACATTTTTGCAGAGACTCACGTACTGCAATAATTTAGATCTCAAATCTTGATCAAGTTTACCAAAAGCTTTCCGACCCTTAATATTGCTTACGACATGAATTTTTGAACAGTCGAAACTTGAAGCCCACATATTCCGAGGCATCTTTTGTTCTCCAGTAAATTGTCTTCTAGAACAGCGAGAATTCGCTTGCCTGAAATTCGTTTTGTAGCCTTTTTGTGCTTTTCGAGAGTTCTTTTTTGTTCGTCCGTGCTTGCAAATTGGAATGGTATTGTATTTGGGTGAACAGATTTTGGGATCGCACCATTTATTGGCTTTCCGGTTGTTCGATAACTCAAAGTTATCGTATTCGTGAAGGTATATGTGCCTAGAAGTCGAATTACCCGACCAATCAAGCTTTCCAGGACATTTCATAATTTCATCTTGTCGTTCATTGAGCTCCACTTTTTCTTCGTAATCAGCGCCGCTGCATAAAAGCCAGGGTTTGGATGATCCGTCTCCAACGACTGAATCTCCGGTACAACTACGATTTATACTTTTCGAGCTGAATCTGTCATCGCAATTATTGAAGACGTATCGATCGTTCTTGTTTGTAATTTTTTCGACATTTTCTTGAGGTTGCTTCCACAAATATCTAAATTTCTTATCGGTTCCCTTTTGACAAGGAGCATCGCTTCCGCCAACGAGGCTTTGATCGATGATGCGAGATGAAACGACACATTGATTGCTACTTCTTAAACAATAGCACGTCGTTTCATCAGAATTCTGACATGCTTTCAAAACTTTGCGATCCGAAGATATAATTTTGGAGTTTGTCGTTGAATAAAAAAGTGTCTTTATTTCGTCTTCTTCTGAAACTTTTGCCAAAATTCGACCAGTAGAGCCGTAGGTTTTTGAAGTATTTGTCAAAGCTGATGCGCTACGCGATTCCCAGATGGTGTGGCAACGTTGCGTAGAAACTGGCAAACGTTTGGTTTTTCCATTAGGAACGCTAACTCGATACTTTTCATTGGTCAAGCTAGTCTTTGGTGTGTTTGTAGCCTTGTCGCGTTCAAGAAGAATTCTGCGCAGTTTCGTTTTTATCAAATGCTTCATCCTGTCGACAGAACCTGCGGAAAAGGCGTGGCAAAGATTGTTGTTAATCGCTGAAGACGAAACGTTTTTCAGTTTCTTCCTTGCTGGAGAAAATTCATTCGGCAATTTATCTGTCTTCAATATTCGTCCATTTTTCTGAATTTCATTGCAACATCGACTATTCTTGTTGTTTTTGGAATTTTTTAAACCATTGTTACGTTCTTTGTATAGCCTCATCGATTGCCGTTCGGATTTTGTCGACATCCCATACACGATAGGATTTCCCATTCTCGGCAAAGGCTGGGAGGAAGGAAGATAGTCTCTGGATTCCAGAGGTCCGAGTGGTGAATGCAGGCAAGCATTTATCCCTCGTAGGTGCCTCAGACATTCGTCTTTGGTATTTTTCTCCGACTTGAAGATCGCTTGTTTCGTGGAAATTCGCGCATCAGCGGAATGACATCGAGGTCTCCACATTGATGGCAAATCTTGGACACCAGATCTTAGGAGAGCATTCGGACAGACCGGTAACATAGTCCTCGGTTCATTTTTCGAAGATTTGTCTTCTGAGGACTCCGAACACAATTCTATCAATATGTTTATCCTTTGACTCCTTGAACTGGAAGCTCGGCCTGTGTCGATTCGAATCGGAGATCTCGCTAGCGATAGCGTTTTCTTTGTTTCCTTGATTACAGAACTCGGTAGTTCCTCCGTTACAGTCCGAGCGGATGTGAAACTAGTACGTGTACCCCGAGTTTCCTCTACTTCTCGTACCGATAATGGAGTTTTCGAAATCGCTGATGGCAACGACATTTTATATTTTGCTGAGGTATCCTGATCATTTTCAGAATGATGTGAATCTCGGTTGTTACTTTCAGATTTTAAGTAGTTGGGCTGCAAGTCAACATTTGTGGCACTAACATATTGTCTCTCCGTAATTAAAATTGGACGTAGAAGATTTGGCATAAATGAGTTCACCTTTGGAGGTCGTTCAGAATTTCCTAGCGGTGAGATTAGAGAGACATTACTGCCACGATTCAATGGCGACGCCTTTTCTGAAGGTCCACAAGTATCCCATGAACGTTGCAAGTCATATTCTCCAAGCTCATGTTGATCATCATATAATGCTTGACTTGTATCCAGCGGACCTGGAGGTTCCGGAAGTGATAACCTCCTTTTTGTTTGCTTTATTAGAGAACTTGAAGATTGCTCTATTAAAACCTGCACAGATTTAAAATTAGTTCGAGTGAGACGCGTTTGCTCTACTTTTGTGTCTAAAAAATGCGTGTTCGCAATTCCAGAAGACAATGAAACTTTAGATTTCGTTGAAGTGCCCTGATAGTTTTTAGAACGTAAATTCCTGTTGTAGATTTCAGATTTTACGCAGTTTGGCTTCAATTGAACAGCACCGGCAATATCAAAATATTTATTTTTTTCTGCGATACTTGACCGTACAAAATTTGAAATTGATGAGTTCACCTTTAAAGATTGTTCAGAATACACCAACGGTGATATTCGAGTATCCTCACTGACATGATCCAAAGCTGTCGACGTTTCTAGAGCTTTACCAGTATCATAGGAATATTTCGGGTCACATTGTTCAATCTCGTGTTCATCACTGCGTTTGTTAATGCATTCACATGAGATTGGACATTGGCAACGCCGGATTCCATCGCGTTCAATTTCTTCAGCCAAGTTATTTCGACTTTTTACCTCAGAAGGCAAATTACTCAATCTTGATTGGTTTGCAAGAGCTGATTGATCATGCTTAACACTATCGATCACTTGCCTAGTTTCCCCAGTATTCGTACTGCTTAGTGTTTGATAATCTGGAATATTTAAACAAGCATCTTGGCTCGACTCTTTCCAATTGGAAGTTTCAAAATTATCAACTTGTGTTTTGAGACATCCGACGTAGTTGCTTTCTTGATTTTTTTCAGAGTCGCGATCAATAGAAAATGTGTAAAGGAACGAGTCACCGCGACAACATGTCGGATCTTCTGCTTCATTTCTACTTAAGCGGTTTAAGGGTATCATTTTCTTGCCAAGGTTTTCGGTTTTTGTAACTTCAATGTCTTCAGTTTTTTCTGGTCTGCGATTGGAAATATCGAGTTCATTGTCGTCAGAATTATTACAGTAACATGGCCCATCTTCAATGGCATTTCCACTCGACTGGATCAATGCTGCCTTTTCAGGCGATTCCACAGAATTATTTCGGTCTGCAGTCGTTCCTGACCCTTCCACACGATTAGTTTCTGTATTTCCTTCCTCCTCATTGTCCGGATTCTTGAAGTTATTAAAAAAAGTCGAACAGCTACACGATTGATCATTGACGTGATTCTCACTTAATTTCTTTGAAGATTTTTTTCCAACAAATGTGCTGGACTCCTGATAATTAATGCCGTTCAATTCTTCTTCAGGTAAACAAATAGAATTCGTAAACCGAGGTTCTACCTCACTTTTGGTTTCGACGGAAAGACTTGAAACTAGTCTTGAATCCTTATCATCCAAATCAACTCGAGTACTTTCTAAAATTGGAACATCAAATTCGTCTGTATTTTCCTCTTCTATATTTTCAAATTTTTGGCTGAATGGAATTCCTCGTGACGTGAATTGTCCATCAATCTTGTCCGTGGTTATTCGATCGCTGAACAAACAAGCTGTGTACCCATTAGATTCTCTTTGAAACAGTTTGAACGTGAATGATCCCGGTAAAATTTCACAATGGAAACGACATCTCTGGACTTCCTCACTACTCATTTTACTCAATGTTTTATTGACACAACGACAAATATCTGTTACACTAGCTCGAAGCTTTTTGCTCATTGTAGTCGAAGATAATCTGGAATCCGAATGATCGGCTTTGAAGATATCGGCAATCATGTCGTCAAATTTGCAAGGCAAAGGCAATCTCGATAATCTACAAGGTTTCGTGTGTCCACGGTCGAAATGTGTTCGGCAATTCGATGGAAATTTGCAAACCCGGAGTTTCAAGGTTTTTCCGTCCCAATTTGATTGGTGGAAACTTTTGCCTCTGTAACTCGAACAATTCGATGGTTGACAAGGATACGTTTGGCTGATTGATCGTGATTCCTTTCTTATGCAGCTCGATTTGGAACATTCGGGCTTTCTGGAGTCTATGTTGAGACGACTACAAAATTGTGGGCTACAGCAATTTTCTGCAAAGTCTTTGACATTGCTGCAGGCAAATTTCGATGAATCAATGGCTGGTGGTTTTAACGCTTGTTTGTAACGTCTCTTCGTTCGGTCAGAATCGAGTCCCGATCCTACTTGTACGTCGAGGTCGCTATAGTTTCCGATTGAATCGTAAGATGGAATGAACATAGACGTTGATCTGAAACGGAAATATATTTAATTCGCTTTAAACATTCCTGATATGTAGTGAAATTTTTTTTGAATCCAGGTTCTACATTTTTCACCTGCCTTGTTAGAATTTAAATACCAGAATTTATAGATTGATTGAAATGGATTTGAAGAAAGTCAAATGAATATAAAGCATTCTTTATTAATCACGTGTAGTTCAAAACCTCGGTAAAATTTACTAAAATCAATTAGAATTTACATTTGCTTGAGAATCCTTCACGTATTCGTGCATTTTTTTAGTAAGCAATATAGATGTCACATTGACTTTCATATTAATATTTCAGAATAAAAAAGACGCTCAAAAAAATACGCTACCAAAAATGTACATTTTTTTATGCACTTTCGAATACTTTATGGTGATCCTTGTATAAAAAAAAATTATTCTTCGCCCACGTTGCAATATTATTCTTCAGAATTCACAGAAATGTGAACAGAATTTACAAAAAAATCGATAGTGCCTTATGAAGATACATTAGTAAAAGAAAATCTGTTACTGCTGGAATTCCAATTCGGTGGTACTATAAATAAGTTGTGCAGCTATAGATTCAATGGGATATATCTGAAAAATATTTCTTAACCAAAAACATGTACATATTTGACAAAATTATTGGTATCTCAAAATGTACATACGCTGTGCTATCGTTTTCAATCCAGTAATCCTTTTCGTTGATGTAATTCCATACAGCTAGATACCTAAGAAAGTCTTTCTCGACGCCTAGAGTGTCCAAATTTCTGCAGACCTTGTTGAGTCTGTTATTCAGAATAGTTGAATCGATAAAACAATCGATCAGACCATCTTTGATCAAGTATTTAACGGCTTGTGTCAGCATCTTCTCTGGAAACCCCAGGTCTCCCAATTTCGTGGAAAAGGCGTAGACTGGTTCGCGCCAAGTTGCCGCCACATCCAGACATCTCTTCAAGTACGGAGGCTCCGATAGTGTATCCTGATCCTCGCGATAAACGAAAGTCTTGAGACAGCTGTAGATTCGAGACTCCAGACTTGGCACGAATAGCGTCCTGATTTTGTCTACGTAGGGGTCGTACTTGTTGAAATCACAGCCGGTATTGACCGTCGAATTCTAGGAATTCGGGTAACCGAAAACAATCATTATCCTCAATGATAAAATCGGGGCGTATTAAAATAAGAAAAATTTTTAAGGTTACCAATTTTTATTTTTATAATTATAATTTTACCGAAGTTTGTTCGTCCAGATATGATGGATAATATTGATCCTCGGTCATTTTTTCATTAACCGTAATATTAATATCAGGCTCTCATTAATAACAATCTGATTTTGGAAGATTCGAATTCCTGCGTATACATTGCCTACGACCGGTGATAAGCGCCCGTGAAATCTGTGTCGTGTTCAACGATACGAAGTTTGACGTTTCAAAGCAGAAAACCTTCAATTGGTGTGAAATGTAATAATAACAATGATCACATATTATAGAGATCCTACCAAAAAAGTGTCTGAGATTGCTACTCCTAAAATACGTAAACACGTGATAAACAACACGCAATTTATTTCGCACTATTATAACATTATTAAATGTATTATGATATTATTTTAATATTCTTTTTATCAAAATATTATATTGGGACATTATTACAATTCGCTGCAGCGCTCTGACATTGATCCCTTTCTGTAGGGATTGTTATTCTTTGGCTTTGGCTTTTATCTGAGTTTCGACATTTGACATAATTAAAAAATTTTATTGTCCGACCGCCGGTCGATTACAGCATGTATAAGACGATGATAATGACTGCAAGATTTTCGAGACTTTCGAGATATCTCGAGCCATCAACCTTTTCGGGACAACGATACGTTTGTCCCCTTTTGTGAGTTTTGACATTTGACATAAAAAAAAAATTTCAATGCGTAGCTGCACATCACAGTGCGAATAAAATGATAACAAGGACGGCTAGATTTTCGAGATATCTCGAGCCACCAACCTTTTAGAAGCATATTCTTCTTATTATTGGTCTTAATTGTTAAAAAATAATTATGTTTCGAAATAATAAAATGAAAATTTTGCCCTATCATATTCTTCAACTCATTATCGACTTTTCTCGCATATCGCCAGACATCCCATTTACTCTTATTTATGGATTGAAAAATACGTAATTTAACAGTTTCAAAACTATCTTTTAGCCCAGAACCAAGCTGTTTTGTTTTTATTTAATTGTTTTATTGCCATGAAAACCATATTGTAATAATATTATAATAATATCATTAAAAACAGCTGGTACGAAAACGCTGTCGCAGCTTCGAGTTGCCGAGCAACAGCAGTTTCTTACAAATTTTTCAACATCGTCATTAGGATTATTGAGGCGGTTTTCAATATTGAAGCAGAACTTATTTTAATCGTTAAAGGTTTCCCTCTAAGATCCATATATTTTAAATTTTCCAATTCCATCTGGTCAATACGAAAACTGTGTTTATACGAGATAGTCCATTTCGGATGTATCTGGACCTCGTCCATGGTGAAACTTGGTAAAAATATATGATATATACCCATACAGACGGATAATCTATTGAGCAATTATTATTTTGACTCACTTTTTAATTACACTTTGGAGTTATGATTGTGCAAAATTAATGTTTTCAGCACTTTTCATACGCTTGATTTTTTGCAGATTTTTATTCGGTCGAGAAGTGTTTGAGATTCTCTCTGAATTACTCACTTTCAAGCCGTTGAGCACTAGTCAGAGCTGGACCTACCTTAATTTAATTGATTAAGCAGTATTTTTCAGTGAGTAAAATACCTCGCATTTTCGATATAAGTATTGTTGTCGGTTTATTCATTCTTTGATTGACTGTCAGGTTTATGATATATGTTATACAACTATACCTCTACAAGGAGTAGAGTAATTATACAACTAAAATATTTTTTGTTTTGTTTGTTTATAAACGAAAGTAGACCATGTTATTTTAATTTTTGGCTTCGTTAAAGTGACGACTTATACCGTCAGAATCAATAATCTGTATCAGTATCTGCATCGAAAAAATTTATTTTGCAAATCTACAAAAAATGTATTTTTGTTGTTGTACGTATTCTAGGAATATTTAACGAATACACACACTCGATCTCAGGGAGGTTCTTATTTCCATTTTTAGATAATTATTATACATTATATGACCAAATAAATAATCTGCGGTTTTCTTTTATTTAGTCTGTTATCGTCATTATTATTTTTCCATGATAAACCTCATATTGAATTAAACTTATAATTATTTAAAAAACAAACGCTTATTTGTTGTGAAAAAAAATTTAGTTTATGATCAATACATATATTATATCTGCATGTCAACATATTTTGCTACACACGAAATAGAGGTTCGAGCGCGGCGCACGGGATTTGTGCTAGTTTCTTAAACTATCGATTCAAAGTGATTTCTGTACCCTTTCTACAACCAGTACGGTATGAAAAAATATGATTTTGTTACTCAAGTCTGCCGTGCTTTCAATTTGTTAACGACATGTTATTTTATAGGTTACGTTTTGCTTTGTGTGTCTTGAAACCAACCTCCTTGGAATAAAAAAAAAGCATTCTAATAGTTTTAATAACTGTTTCCTTGGTTCAAGGTAACTGCTTTTCATTGAATTTGAGGTTATTCAAATTAAATATAGTATGCAAAATCAAGTATATTATTTCATAGGTGGATATTTCCGTGAAACAAGGACTTTATTGACTTATTAATAAAATGATGATAATAGCTGGCAATTGGGACGTTCTTTTCATTTATCGTGACAAACATTGACGAACTACTCTGATACCTGGATATCCGAACTACCCGGATAATCGAACTACCCGAACTACCCGAATTACTCGGATATCCGAACTATCCGGATAATCGAACTACCCGAATTACCCGAACTACCCGAGGTATCCGAACTTGAACTTCGACTCGATCAGATACGAATAGTCCGAATATTCGGATTTGTGAATTACCCGTATAAAAATGGGAGCCCTAGTATGGACTAATGAATTTATAATATTTTGAATTGAATTTAAGTTATGTCACGTATACACTCCTATGCGCTTGTGTAGTATCGTGTTATATCGTAAATATATGTTTCAAAATTAATTGTCCGCATCAAAGAGGCATCAATAGGGTGATCCTATGATTTTCTATCGTCTTACGTATATCACAATAAATCGTATGTGGTCAGTCCGAGACAATTAATTTAATCTATTACAAAACCCTAATATAAACGGAACAGTTTTCTATCTTTCGTTCAGAGTTGTGAAATTTTTTATGTAAAAATAATGCATTATTTTTTATGAAAAAAATGGATAATGGAATTCAGAACCACAAGCCATTACTTTTTTGATGACTAATGGAAGACACATCCATTACCCATTACTTTTTTAATGAGTGATGGAACTCATATTCATGACCGATTTTTAAAGTATTGGGTAATGAATGTGGTAATGCATATATGATAGGTCCATTACTTTAGGTAAATTTGCTTAATAAATAATAATAAATAAATGTATAATTGAATAAGTCGAAAAATCGTTCCAAATTTCAATTAATAAGAAGGTCAAAAATCAACCTAGATACCAAAAGACATAAAGAAATTAACCTGTACATCAACAACCATGGAAAAAATCAACCTGGTCAAGTTGCAATTTCCGCGCACTTTTCTAGAATTTATGCGAATTGAATTCTCCACGGGTCGAGCTGTAAAGTTAATTTACAGTAATCCGTAAATACAAGTATGTAGACTCTCGTAAATGTCCAAACGGACAAGCCCATATATTAAATGTATACAGGCTGCAGTAGGAATTTAATAGATGCTTCGTCTAATAATTGAAACGACAGACTCAGTATAGGCGCCGAGTGGATTCGAAATGTGTTGTGCAACGTTATCATTTTTTCGTTTATTCTAAATATTATATCTACGCGTCTTTAGAGTTGCAATACCTATTCCCCAGCTTAACTGTTAAATCGTCGACGAATATTCAAGCAGTACCTCTGCCTCGCATCATTGTTGTATAATGTGAATCCTGTTTATATGAACCTGACACATTTGGCGGCCGCGACGTTTCGACTGAGAGAATTCCAGTTAGAATTTCGTAGCAGATGAAAAAGGACAAACGTCCAAATAATAAGACTAGCGCTAGCGTCTCAGTCGTGAGGAGTCTCGTACGGCATTATAAATGTTTATTTTATTACTTGGCGTCGAGACGCTATCGCGTCTCTTGATATATATATCGGAGGAAATGATAAAAATATGATATGCATTCAAAAACATAAGTAAATTTATTTCGTAAGTCGAAAAATTGAGTTTTTCGAAAACTTGAAAAAACTTTTTTCTTAAACTGATTTTTCAATAGATTCTTACAACTCTTATCATTCTAAATCAATGTGGTTATTAGCATCTTTAATATGGTTGATCATTTAATAGATTTATTTCTTATCGCTAAGTACTCCAATTCGGATAAAATATAACTTTCGGTAAGGAATATTATACGTGAAGCATTTTTACAGAGTCGACATAAAAAATTTAGTAAGAAAGATGCTCAAAAACTGATCTATTTACTGATATTACTCGTAAGCCCACGGAGCGGTTTATATATTGTTGATACATGAAAATAATAATTTTTCAATTTGAAAAAGCTTAGAAACTATAAGAAGAAAATTTGGCTATAGCCGAATGGGGCAAGATTTTTCTTGCTAGGAAATTTAGGAAATTTCGATATTGAACAATGTATTTTTCAGATTGTTTTAGATTTTTAAATCATGGCTTTCAATTTGTCACTTCAAAAATATGTTTGGCGAAGAGTGCCATCGGAAAAAGGTGCATTTGAGGGTCCAACTAAGCCTACAAAAAATTATGGACCAAATTGGAGAGGTCGAGGTGAAATTTTGGTCGAAACGGGTGGATGGCCCCATTGTTTTATCATTTGATTTATATTACTATCAATTAAAAAGACTTTGACTTTATAAATCAATTCTTTAATTATACTGTTTCAGGCTTTTTCATTTTTGTTATTATGGAGTATTTGCTCTAAGCACCATCCATTAACTGAGCGTTTCGGATAACGTTTTAGGAGTCACAATTGCTACACTGAGAGAAAAGCAGATAGTTAATTCAACGATTTCACAATAAAAAGCATATAGGAAGGCTTGTAATTTTTTTTTGTTGAAGTGATGATAATATGGTTCAATAAACGATACTTGCAAGTTTATTGAAAACAACCGTCGAAATTATATATGCAACAAAATGGAGTATATGAAACTATTAGAATAGTTCTTGAAACTATTATCATTATGATTATAGCTACTATAATTATATTTTCTGTAACGATGAAATATAGTCGTTCCTCCTGGCAACTGTACATTATAGTTAGATTACCGTCGGACTAACTATTTTTATTATTGAATCACGATATTTTTCTCTGCGCGTAGTCCCTTCGAAAAAAGCTTTAAAAAGATCTCGCTTGGTGGATGCTCGGGCCAGGAAAAACTGATTGATACAATTCATGCAATATCCGCCTCAACCGGTGATTTTCGAGCGATCTCGAAAAAAAGTACAATTCGAAAGATACTAAAAATATCTTCAATGCAATTTTTGGTTTTTGAAAATTCATTTTAATCCTGCTGAAAGCAAAACAAGAAAATCTGATCGACTTCAAAAACCCACTTCACAATTTACTTCCAGTGCTTCATATTTCGATTTATACTGAAATAGATTTCCAACACTTCGACTTTATAAATAAATTCTACATCTGTGCTGCCTGAGGCCTTAGTATTTTTGTTATTTTGGAATATCTGGGCTAAACACCATCCATTAACTGGGCGTTTA
Source organism: Tromatobia lineatoria (assembly GCA_949699805.1). Lineage (NCBI taxonomy): Eukaryota > Metazoa > Arthropoda > Insecta > Hymenoptera > Ichneumonidae > Tromatobia > Tromatobia lineatoria. Next base: position 13,324,864 of record OX453045.1, on the reverse strand, counting down.
GGATAACGTTTCAGGGGTCGAGATTACTAGTCCTTTTTAAAGGAGCTTTAGAAAAGGATCCCTCTTGGTGGTCGCTCGGGGACAGAAGGACGTTGTTGCCGCACGAACCCTCGTCGAAATTCTCCTCTGGGTATTGCGGTATACCTACATACGTTAGAAGATATTCAGGGTGCACGAAAAATGCTAATGTGTTTTACGTCGAGTGGGTCTACGTGGGGTAAGCTCGAGTGGCGAAAAGGGCGAGATAGAGAAGACGTGTAAAACGCGGGTTGAGAGCACGGTGACGACGAGCAGGAGGAGACGAAGGATGAAGTAATGGCTTTCATCTGAGCTTAATTTTCACTTTGTATATTTTAAACTTCAAAATTAAATGTCGTTTCAATAATATCTAATAAGACTATCGCAAGATCTATCGCTTCTGAAGAAAACGAGGTATTCGAAATTTCATATATGAGGCATTCCATATGAATTCAGCAGCCTAAAAATGATAAAAAAATTGTGAACAAAAAGTGTAGATATAAGATTCATCGATTGCAATAGATACACGAAATTTAAATTTAAAGGAAGAAATATTCTTGCGAAATATGCCATGTTGTTTATGTTTTATTTAACCTATTATATCTCGGGCACGATTAAACGTATCAGCATCTCAAAAGAACGAAAATGTGCGTTTTCAAAAGAAAAAAATTAATTCAGAATCAATTGTGCGAAACGAAAATACTTTTTTCCCGAAAAGGCCTTTGTTTATTATAATTCTGTTAGTGAATACCCGATTTTTAGAATTTTTTTCATAAGACTCTTTGAAGTTCATAAGTTATAGCAGTTTACAATCTTTTTCAAAAATGAATATCGAACCACTGCAAGCGATGGGATCGGTGTTCTTTTCAAGAGAAGCGATGTCTGTGCGAATCTTCAGATCACATCGGATGAAGCTATACCGTTAATGCCGCTACCTAGGTAGGGTTTGCCGACGCTCGGAATACGACCCAGCAGTAGCACAGTACAGGCTGCCGAAACTGTGCTTGTAACCTCGGGTCGTAGCCGGCCGGTGCGTCATACCAGCGTTAGGCGAAGGCTCAAAACAAGCGTCAGGCCGAAGTATTTTTCCGACGCTGGGCCAAGGCTGCGCCAGTCCTCATGTATGGATCTGTTCGATGTATCATGCCAGCGCTGAGTGAACACTAAAAACAAGCAGCGGCCCAAGGCACCTTGCCGACACTGAGAAAACGGTATAGCTCTAACAATTAACTAATCGATAGCTGCATGCAGATTAGTTATGGGAGTGATATGTGAAGTTGTATTATAACATTACGAATAGCTATGGCAGCAATACCGTTTACTTGGACGTGTGCTTGCTGTCGGAGCTATACGTAAGGTTTACAAATAGCTGGCCCAGCTATGCGGATATAGTTCCTAGTTCCCCACACGACAGTAGCGCCATGACGAATCGAGCATTATAATAGTTCTGGTGTTCCGCTGTGGTAGCTGAGGAACAACACGGCTGTGCCAGCAATCCGAATTATAGGTCAAATTATCACTGGTCGGTATGCCTGTCGATCGGGGTAGCCTAACCTTGGAATGCGAGATATCCGAATATCGAAATATCGAAATAACCGGAATAAGCTCAATAAAATGACCGAAATAAGGAATCACTGAGGCCCACGCGCGATGAGTAAACTAAAGAATTAAAAATTATATTTTTTTGAAAAAGTGTTTCATAGATATTGATGTTTAAAATTTCCCCTTGCCCGTAAAGAAATTTTATCAGGGTTTTACCAAGGCCCCGATTAATTTTCTTTAATTATATTAGGAGCTTTATGTGGACGCCTTATAGAGTTTCCAATAGGACGGTCACGCTTTTTATTCCAGGGTCTTTAAAGGCTTAATATTGGGGGCCTTTAACGGCTGTACTATTAAGTCATGATTGAAACAATAAAGAAATGTAATTTAAAAATACATATATTTGTTATTATTTAGTTGAGTAATGGTTGCACTTTTAATGAGATATTTCGTCTTTCTCTACACGATGGTACATATAAATCGCTGAAAAAACATACTACTTTTTTTTCTAGATTGCCGGGAATCGAACCTAGAACCCTCCGGATGATTTCAGTCGCGCAGCGCCTTAGCTCTCTTGGCCGTTCAAATCATATAGATATGCAATTTTTTTGTCACATTTATGTAATTCAGTCAGAACTTGATAGATTTACATGACTGCGTCTGATGTGTAAAAATAAAAGCACATACAGTAATTTTTTTTACAGAAATTGGTTATATCGAATAGAGTTATTTTATTGTTTGCGCGAATTAGTTCGTTTATATCTAGGTGCGTGACTGTCTGACTGACTTGAGGGCTGATATTAGTATGGGAACCACCTGGCTGGCTTTGGCGGTCATTAGTTGGATAGGTGACCACCAATTTTGCAATGGAAACCTCAGATTGCCACAGAAGACCCTTATCTGGCAAATTTATTATAGATTTGTTTACTTGGTGCCATGTTTAAGCCTGACTGGGCCCTTCAGTGGGCCCTATCAAATCCTTTGCCATGGAAACCTAGAAAAACCTTATGAGGGCCCTACTTGAGAGTGATATGGAAAAATCTTTTTTTCTTACATCGATGAGTAGCGGAAATCTTTTTACGGTTTTCTTTTTTTCTCTTTTATTTCGCATTTTTCCCCCGTCTGCAGGCATCACGCCTATTACAGGGTCGGCTCAGGTCAGTGGCCAGTCCCCCCTGACGGCCTGGTCCGGATCAGTAACCAGGCCCCCATGCGGCCGCATCCGACTTCCCCCTCTATATCGCATTTGCTATAACATTTCTGCTAAGGGCATAGGAAAACATTGCGGAAAAACCTTATGCCGATATAGCCGGTCTCGAGTTCACCTTACGGCACCGGAGCTACGTCACGATTTTCGTCGAGAATGTAAACACAGACTACAGCTGTGTACGTGTGACCCCCACAGTTACCTGTGTGTGTCTCACGTATACATCTGGAGCTTCATCACGTCCATGTTTTTATTATTTGACGAAAATTTTCGACGGCACCGGGAATAGAACCCGCGACCTACCGATGCTCTGGTTTAGAAGCCAGTACTCTAACCACTAGACCATCACACCGGTTTTCTTTTTACGGATGTAATTTGAATAAAATATACAATTAGGTCTATCCACTAAACCACCCTCTCCTCGATGACCCCCTCCCAGGCTCGGGACTACTTTCGTATTACTTCAAGCCGGGGGTTCGGTCCGTGTTCGTTCGTTTGTTCGTCCTGTTGTCTGTCTTTCGTTGCGTTACGTCAGTGGAGCATCAACTGAACAATGTTGTCCAGGGTTATGCCGCCAACGACCGTCTCGAGTTCAAGTCGCAGTCCTGTCCAGCGGTCACACACAAAACACGTGCGTTCCGCGTCGTCTCGTTCGTATCCACAGTACTTACAGTCTGGCGTACGTACTCTGTTCACGTTATAAAGGTACCGACGGAAATATCCGTAACCGGTCAGGAGCTGGGTAACGTAAAAATTTACGTCCCCGAACTTCCTTCCAATCCACGCCTTCAGATCCTTTATAAGTCGTTGCGTCCATTTTCCTGTACGTTCTTCCGTCTATCGGTCCTGCCAAGTCTGTATCGTCCTGTCGCCTTCCGCGACTGCCGCGTCCTCGCGTCCGATGTCCGCGGTTCTCCCGTAGATCCTTTTTTGCTCGAAAGCTAGAGGGTCGACGGGGATTGCGAGAGCCACCACCAGGACTGCTTGTGCAGAGACAGTCCGGTAGGAGCAGGCGATCCTCAGCACGCCCAGTCTTTGTACTGTCGCCATTGCGTGGCAGTATTTCTTTGTCGTCGGGGCATCTGCCCAGATCTCTGCACTATAGAGGAGGATCGAGTGAACTGTCGTCATTAACCGTCGTCCTTTCCCCGGACTCGGTACGTTCGTGTTTGCCACCAGGCGGCTTAAGGATGCAATCCTTTCGGCCGCCTTCTTGCACGTTTCCTGTATATGTGGCCAGAAGGTCATCTTCGTATCCAGAGTTACCCCTAAATGCTTGACTTCCCCCCCCCCCCCCCCCCAGCCACGATTTCGTCCATCCCAACCAGCATCGGTAGTCTCGTCTGTGTGCGTCTTCTGATCAAGAACGTTAGTTCCGTCTCTTTCGTCGCAATCTTCAGTCCGTGATCCGTCATCTATTATCCTACTCGTCCAAAGCGACGACGAGTACACCAAGCGGTAACTCCAACCTTAACAAGCCGTCGTATAGTACGTTCCAAAAGTCTGGTCCTAATATGGACCCCTGTGCAAACCTCGCGGTAATTTGTCTCGTCACCGGTCCTTCAGTCGTCTCCCTATGTTATTCGTCTGTTCTTCAGATAGTCCCTCACCACCCGAGTCAGGTAAGCAGGAAGCCTGAAGTTGCTTTCCAGCGCCTCCAGAATATCCACCCACATAGCCGAGTTGCAGGCGTTCCTGATGTCCAATGTCGCCAGCAGCACGATCGGTCGCGCTGCATGACAGTGTCTTTCCAAGTCCAGGAAGGAGTCGACGCCTTTTTGGGTTGCTCCCATTGTCGATCGAACCTTCCTGAAGCCGAACTGCAGGTCTGAGAGGTCTCCACTGGTCTGTATCGCGTCAGTCAGTCTCCGTTTGAGTAATTGTTCGTAGAGTTTACCTATCATGTCAAGTAAAATTAGTGGCCGGTAGGCTGACGGCGTATTAGGGTCGCCCTTAGCTTTCGGGATAAGGAATAGCCTTACCATCTTCCACCGATCACTTAACGTCCCCATTGTCAAGCACGTATGGTACAGTTCGAGGAATATTTCCGGCCTCAGGTTGACCATTAGCCGGATAATTTCCGCCGGTACCCCATCAGGTCCCGGTCCTTTCCCAGTCTTCATTGCGTTGGACGCTCTAGTAAGCTCCTCTGCCGTAAGGATAGGGGCTGCCTGTGTGTCTGGGTTGTGTGTAGCGCCCGTCCGTATTAGGTGTGTAGGAAACAACCCATTAACGATCCGTCGTGTGGTTTCAGCGTCCTTGAGCCCTGGCAGTATCGGGCCTCCTAGTTTACCAGTCACAATTTTGTAACCAGTTCCCCAGGGATCCTGATCCACCTCCTCACAGAGCTTCCTCCAGCATCGCGCCTTACTGTTTCGTATTGCGTCCGTCAATACTCTCCGTGTGGTCTTTAACTCAGTTTTCCCTTTCGGGTCTTTCCTTAGCCCTCGTTACCCGTCACCGGCATGCCAGACAAACCGTGCGCAATCCGGCTATTTTATCCATCCACCAGTATTGTGGTTGTATCTTCTGTCGGTGTCGTCGTTTCGGCATCGTGCTATTGCACAGCCTGTCCGCTAGTTTGGCCGTCTCGTCTGACAGTCTTCTCGCCGTTTGCCGGCTAGTCAGCTCAGGAGGGACTTTCATTATCGGCGCTGGTGCTGCCACCAGCGTCTCGGGGAACTTTCGAACGTCAAGTTTGTTGAGGTTCCAACGCGGGGGGTGTTGAGTCCTCCACTTCAAAGGCAATGTACTGGTGGTCGCTGGCCGTGTAGTCTTCGACCACCCGATACTGTCTCATCAGTGTCATAATTCCGTCCGATGTCATCGCAACGTCAGGGATGGAATCTCCGAACCCTGGTCGTCTATACGTTGGAGTGTTGACCGTATTGGCTACCACTAGGTCCAGCCTCGTGGCCATTCCCAGCAGTAGCCTTCCACGTTTGTTTGTCGTTGTCATTCCCCACTCGATCGCCCCCCCCCCCCCCCCCCCCGATGACAACGTCTCCCGGCAGATCCCTGATTCCGTCTTCGGAGAGCACCACTTTTCTTTCGAACTCCGCCACGGTGCAGTAAGGTGTCAGGTAGACGCTAACATAAGTGACAGCACCAACCCTCACCCAGACGTAATCGTCTCCCACACCAGTGCCAGTGATTGGAGACTGGTCGGCACCTCTCATCCAGATGGCTGTGGTCTCCGTCTCGCTTGCAATGTACGTCCTTGCCATTCTTCTTCTCTACGGTACGCAGAGGATCAGAATGTCGGCGTCATATTCGTCAGCTATCCGTGGTAGTAGCATGTCTGCTGTCCTACTCCTGTTCAGATTTTACCAAACTGTTCTGTCCGTCTTCCGGCCTGCTTCCGGCACTCCTCCAGCGAGGCTCGAAACACCGCACCGCACACCTTCCGGTTCTCGCAAGGTGCGCGACATCACTGTACCTCGCCTTGGAGCACAGAGGGCAAGCCGGTCCGTTCATGTAGTCCGTGGCGTAATGACCCGATCTGTCGCACTTCCGACAGTCCTTTGTCCTGTCCACGTCCGTACAGTTTGCCTTTACGTGCCCGTAGCTAAGGCACTTGTGGCACTTTGTCACTGTCTGTCGTTTCCGGACACGGCAGCGTGACCATCCTATCGCGAGTTGTCCGCGCCAAAGCAGTACATCGGCCTCCGGCGACTCAAGGTCACAGACCGCCATGTACTGCTCGGCGCGGTTCGGGCCAAAGGTATGGACTCCACAGTCTCCGTCACGTCCCGTCTCTTGTCTCAGTTTCTGTATGACGTCCTCCGCGGTCTTTACGCAGTCCAGATCCATGACCACCAAAGTCCTTGGAGGTCATGGCCCTGATACTGCCCGCGTCTTTCAGAACGCATTGGCACTCGTCACGTCCTTCGAGTCTGACCTTGTCTGCCTGTATCTTGAGAAGACACAGGCCGTTCTTCGTCTTCCTCAGAGCCGTGACCTGCACGTGACTCTTCTCCGGGTCCACCGTCGTCCGAATCTTCCGTACTATGTCCGAGTACGTATTGTCCGTCCTTGGCCTTACCAAAACGGTCGTCCCCCGTCGCCGGGGAGTTGGCCTGTTCTTTTGGGCTTCCGTTTTGTTTCATGTTGCTTCGTCTTATTGGTCCGGTTTTTTCCCTGTCACTGTCTGCCAAGGAGCGTCGGGCTGCACCGTCGGGAGCTTCTTCCGAGCTTTCTCCGGCGTGGTTCCCGTCGCTTCTCGCTGGCGTGTGGTGCGCGATTTCTGTTGTACTTCCGTATCTGTGTGTCTTTTGTCTGTCCGAAATTTGGAAACTCAGGGCGGCCTCCGCGTGCTTATGCAGCGCCACATCGACAGCCCTTAAGAATCGTTTTGATGCCTGTCTTGACAGCCATGTTCATATTTTTCTGTATAGTCGCTGCCTCGGCCATTTTCGTTGCTGTCCTCTGTATGAGCGTCAGTAGCTCAGTCATGTATGGTTCGTTCTGTGTTGTTCCGTCAGTCCGTCCCGTCGTCGGTGTACCAGCGGCGGGGACATAGCTGTCACACTCGACAAGCTGTTTGTCCTATTGCGTCTGGGTAAAAGTAGCCGGTCTATGGTCAGCTGGGCCGAGAGGGGTTGGCCTCTCGGCCATACCCCTCACGAACATCAACCTATTGGGCCGTGGGAAGCCCAGTGTCCTTTAGCACCTTTTCACTTTTCTCGGATTTGGACATTTTCATTGAAAAGTAGGGTTTTTTTACGAGGATCCCCACACTGAAACTCCTGTCTCCCCCCCCCCCCCCCTGCCCCTACCCGCGGGCGCGGATTCCCTGCAACTCTTTATCGAGCCAAAGCAGTCGGGGACTCAGCGCTGCAGCGTGATCTCAGTCGGGTACAACACTTGGCCCTCTCACAGGCCCACTTCCAGGTGCCAACTGGACCTGCGAGATGTCACACAAGATTTGACACGTGCTGTCAAGGGGGCAGTCAACCTGGGTGGCTAACCCCAAGCCGAGCCCCAATCCTATCACGCGGTCCCCAGGCGTGCGGTGTCCTCTATCTGAAGGGACTTCCTAGGTTCCCGCTGTTTCAGTCACCGCATTCGCCAGAGGAGTCCGAGAGATTCCACACCGACATAATCAGCAAGGACCATACGACCGTGGGCTTTGCTACTCCTAGTAGCTCCATACTCAATGTTCCGTTGTGCTAAAGGTCCCACGGGGTCGCGACTCCCGTACCGTGCTGGAACTATGCACGGTCCATGAGGTCACAGGTCATTTGTTTGTTTACCCCCCTGTATTGTGTGCATGAAAGTGAGTGTCCGTTGTAATGACGAGCCGCTCCATCCATTCGTGATAGGAAGAGCCCGTTTATAGGGATTCCAATCATTCACATCACCTGGAAGCCGTTCAAGCGTGGTCGAGTAGGTGATTGCGTCAGTGTGTGTGTGTGTGTGTGTGTGTGTGTGTGTGTGTGTGTGTGTGTGTGTGTGTGTGTGTGTGTGTGTGTGTGTGTGTGTGTGTGTGTGTGTGTGTGTGTGTGTGTGTTCAGCCCTCCCACCACGACAAGGTGGACCCACGGGGGGGGGATGGAAAACCACTTAAGGGTGTCCATATTAAAGCCTGAAAGGGCCCTAGTTTATCTTAGGGAATCCCTAATAATTTGCTTCACGGGTGTTGATATTTATTATTCATTACCTCCTTACTTAGATTTGTTATTTATTTCTTCCTCATGTATACAAAAATGTATAAATGCTACCTCGCATTTCGCAATTATTGTTACAAACCAGCCCTGGTACTGATTTGTAACTACTTGGGTCGCGGCCAGTACTCGTTCAAGATTGGCGTGAGTCGTGGGCCAGCGCTGGTCAGCAAAACACGCAGTACTAGTTCGGGACCCTCATCTTGTAATTTCAGAGCGTCGGCATCAAGTTCTGCGCCGAGGTTACATGTCAATGCTGGCGAAGCAACGGGCCGAATCTGGCAAAGAGCTTCGGACTAGTACTTGAACCACAGCGCCCAAGACTAGGCCAGGCCTCCGCCAAACGTCAATCCCTACTTGAGTACATGGCAAATAGCTAAAGCCTTCTCGCAAGCGATTTTTGAAGCCAAATTTTTTATAAAACTGGGTAGATCTATAGGATACGATTGCACTTGAGGGAGCTATCTACTGAAGGTGATCCTCCTTGGTGTCAATTTTTGTATTTCTAGGGCGGAAAAAGAGCCACCGGCAGGTTGACTCTTTTTTCAACTCGGAATTTCGAATCTCACACAATTGATAAATCTAAAACATGAGCTTACATGATAGGCTTTGCCGACCGACCAAGGTGGAAAACATTTTGGATTACCGGTGTTTCTCGCTACGACGGCACGGTGTTGGTACGGCGTGCCATATCGAAAAATTTGGATCGCCCGGCGTAAATGCACGGTGACGGTATGGTGACGAAACGGTGCCACACCAGGTTGCTTATATCCCTTGACCGTGCCAGATTCTCAACCGGCAACGTGTCAGTATTCTAACTGCACAGTGGGTTCACTACGGGGTCAGCACTCTGTGCCACACGAAACTCCTTAATGACCGTCACGCCGTGCCCGGTGCAAGCGAAAAAGTCACGGTAATGTTCTGAAGTTTCATGCCTCGACAGCACGAAATTCTATCTGTAAATAAGCTAAATAGTTTTTCACAAATGGAAAAATGACAAATGATGGTCGAAATTGAATTAAAAATTCTATCATGGAATAAACCAAAGCGTTCTTAGCAAATGAAGTAATAAAAAATGATGGTCGATATTGAATTTGACCGAAAGTCATTAAGTGGTTCAGAATTTGTAGGAATTTGAATTTTCGAAAATGTACTTTTTCGTTCTAATTCCAGTTAACTCTGACCACTCTCGCTCAAATCTTTCGCAAAGACGAATTAATATCCAGCTGTATTAGATATCGAACACGGAGAAAACAAGGGTCTCGGATTAGGACTAAAAATTTGCGTTTTCAGTACTATAATAGCATAGTAATTTGGAACCTGTTTGAATTTCGAGCGTTACTCGCAATGCCAATTCCAGGAATGGATTGTATGTAGCATTAGGGTGTGTCGATAAAAAATTGTTTGTTTTTTCTTTCATTTTGCATCGTTTGAAAATATAGTTTATACCTTCAAGCGACTCTTCTGAAAATTTAGCGCGATACAAATTTTTTTAGAGGTGCCTCAAACGATATATCGAATTCCCATTTAATTAACACGTACATGAATGCGGGTCTTTATAAAGTCATGTCTCTAAATTACAGATACGATATATTAATATTCGCGCATCTTTTTCCGTTATCTTCAGATCATTCGGAAGAAAAAAAGTGCTTACAAATTTTCCGTTTAGATCGATAGTTTTCTGAGAAAATCAAATTTGACGGTCAAATTTGACATGTTCATAAAAAATGTTGAACAAAGCTGATGTATTCTTCCATTTTTCTCTCCAATGTTCGGTCGTGTTAGTCATTTTTTCGTAATTCCAAACAAATTTGAAACATCCGTTCAACAGTTAGATGAATTTTAACTTATAATTAAACTTCACGACGGACTATGGTTTCAGAATTAACCTCAAACTTGAAATTTCAATCGAAACTAATCCTACAGGGCGGAGAGAGCGATATTCTGAGCTTCGAAAGTTCATAACTAGCAAACTATCGATCTAAACAAAAAATTTGTAAGAAATTTTTCTCTTCCAAATGATCTGAAGATAACGAAAAAAGATACGCGAACGTCAATATATCGTATCTATACTTACTTTTTTTTACTTCAGTACATAATTTGCTTCTGAAACATATTGTTTTTATTTACGATGATAAATCCTTAAAAGTCACTTTAACACATTTCATGTGCTTTCTTAACAGATTGAATGGTATCGAATATTTTTTCTTTACGGTAACAAAAATTTGTATTGTCATTATATTAACATAGAAAATTTGCTACAGTAACTTGTGATGAGTTGTCGTAACTTCAAAGTTTTTCTCCGTGTATGGTCACACTCACTACAAACATGTACACTAAATATTGTTTATATGTACATACTAGGGCGTTCCAAAAAATTAACTATGCTGCGTAACACTTAAGCCCATCCTATATGTAACCGGATCGAACGCTGCGCTCTGAAGCGCTTTTTACTATGCCACATATAGAGCTGCGATCCAAGTTAAGAGTAATAGGGATGAATCACTATACCGATATACAGTACATATGCAATTCCTTTTTACAGATTCTACCTTGTACATGATACAAATCCGGTGAATGCATTGATTGCATTGTAATAGAAAATGTCCAATTTCTTATTTAATCTTAAACTTAAAACGCAATAGCTACATATATAAATCGACCGAGCAGAATTTTCATTCCATTTGAAGTAAAGCCACAACCAGCATAACATAATATTGTATTCGTATAGCACTCTGAACAATATCATTACGTACATTTTTTTGTTTTGTCATTATTACGATGTTGCGCAGTAAAAACTTTCATGCGTTCAGTACGTATTTACGAAGTTATAGAGTAATTTAAAAAAGTATAGTTTTTATCGCTAATTCCGCGAGCCCTGTTTTGTCCATGAATATGCTGCAAATCGGTGATTAGAAATGTTTGGATTTTATAGAACTTTGCACATCAAAAAAATTGACGTTGTGCTTGGAATTCAAGTTACTTTCGACCAATAAAGGTTAAATTTATACGAGGACAGCTCTAGTAGATATTTAATTCGTGGAAGATCGAAAACAAATTTTACGGAAATAAGTTCAGTCGTTCAAATCTTAAGCGATTCTCTTTTTTTTCCAATATCGTTAGTGCACATGCTTGTGCAAGTTTCGAACTATCGGGTTCAAATTCAGGAACATAGTTTAGGTACGAATTCGTCACGGATCGGTCAAGTAGTTCAAATTTTATAACACTTTTAATTTTCCTAAGAACGTAATTCGAGCTTAAAATGAGTGCGAGGTAAAACCTTGCAAATTGCTTTTTTCTTTGGTTGCTTCGGCGAATAACGGCTTAACTGTTTTTTTTTTTTTGTTTTTACATTTCGCTCTGATCAGTATGGAGTCACATGTTTAGAGTTAAACATGTGACTCCATACTGACCAGACATTCCGGTCTCAATAAAAGTTAATAATGAAATGTCAGTACAGTGAATATCATAAAAAATCGAGAAAAACCATTCAGCACGGACGCAGACCTGACCTAAAAGACCGGAGTGCCCGGTCAGCATGATATGTTTAAAAAATCAAGAAAAAAGTCGCATGAATAGGAACAACAAAAGTAGTCCATTACAACTCCGACATGAAAATACATTTCTGAAGAGGCCCAGATCAGGGCAAAAGGTAAGAACAAAAAAATAAATAGTCAAGCCGTCATTCGCCGAAGGAACCAAAGAAATTTAATTTACCACAAAACAGCTAAAGCACCTCCAAGACAACTTGCCAATGGCTTCCTCATCATTTTTTGCGTTTTACAAAGCTTTCTTTATGCGGAAGCCAACATCGATCACCATATTTCCTTTCACAAAAACAAAGCGTCCTCTACGAGGAAGCGAAAGATTAACATATAGGTATGTGCAAATATATAATTCCCCCACAGCTCAGGAGACAGTTGTATGAGCAACCTTATTTCGAGATTTTGCGCGGGGTCGACGAGGAGGGTAGCCCATTCTGATAGTGGCCAGAACCTCGCTCCGCTTCAAAAGATCAATACTGGTGACGTCGAGACGCGCGAGAAGCGTAACTTGCATAGCTTCCCGACCGCCACCGTCTATCCTTTCGCAGGTGCACGCCGAGAGATGCTGCGACGCGTACGTCACACTGTCGTACCCAAAGCGATCAAACATCCCCATTGGGGAGACTGAAAATGATAAGATTATTGAGGCGTTGCGGTGAGGCTCGCTTCGTCACCACGTGAGTGGTGTCGTCCTTAAGTCGATAGTTCATATATATACCAACTGAGCTACCATCATTTTTTGTTAATATCACTCAGCGGAATCCGGACAGATTTATATCTGCTATATTTCGGACAAGTTTTCGTAATAAATTACTTTGAGAAAAGTTTGAAAATAATTTGAACATAATTTCCATGGAAAAACAATATATGACGAATCATTATCAACTGAGCCATTTTTTTGGTCGTCCTCCCGAATATTTTTTTTTTATTATGTCTCTTTGTTGTACTAATACTTGGGATGAGCGTCTGAGATTTTTCTCAGATTTTTATAGGACGCCGTTCAGGATGGTTTTTAATATTACCACATATCAGAAAATATTCGTCCGTAAAAAAATTTTTGGGTTCATTAACTGCTTCATTTTCCATCTACTTCCGAATGATGTTTAGAGACATAGTTTTTTTCAACCAAAGAAAGTAAATTGTGCGCAAAAGAATACATTTTTCTTTAACGAAAAACACACCTTCGATTCTGGTCCTAATTGTACAAATTGTTTCACATTGTATGAAGCTTCGGAGACTAGAATCTCAACGTGGTACGTCCAATTCTCAGACAGTAATGAATGGAAAATAAAAATAAAAAATCAATACATTTTTTCTATCTGACACCCCATGCGAGGTATTCTTTATCAAGCGCGTCACTTTTATCGGTCTACCTCTCTGATGATGATAACTAGAAGTAAGTGGCGCCTAATTTGCCAGTTTCCGGTGTTGTGGAATTGAAAAAAAAAATTGCTAAGTTAACCTTTCTTCATTATTTTTTTCGACCTCCCTTATGTTTTTTTAACCTGTCAGTTTATTGTACAACTTGAGATGGATGTTTGTGATTTTTTCAGGTTCCAATCGAGACTGTTCATGAATAACACTCTTTTTCCATAACAGTTTATCTCCGAAAATATAAAAAACATTCATTCTTCAATTTTTTATGTAGTTTTAAATTATGTTAGAATCATAATTTTTTTGAAAAAAGAAAAAAAAATTCTACTGAAAAATACCTTCGTCGCCGGTCTATATTTTACATCGTTGGTAGCATTGTATGAAGATTTTAAGAAAAAAAAATCTGAGGTACCTTCAATTCATAAGTAGGAATCGTTGTTTTTTTTATTTTAATGTTTAATTTTTTACTGCCTGAGCATTGAAGGTGCCACTTCGGGATATTTTTCTCAGAATCGTCATATGATGCGAAATATCTTGTAAAATTAAGACCACAGTCGAAGGTGTGTATTTTTAGATAAGACATTTTTTTTTTTGCGAAAAAGTGTCTTTCTTTCACATTACTCGAAATAAATAGAAAATCAAAACGTGAATGGACCCAAGAATTTTCTGAGAGACCAATATCTTCTGAGATATAGTGATATGTAAAAAAAAAAACAGTCCTGAACAGCAGCGTTTCAAGATCTGAAAAAAATCACAGACGCCCATCTCACGTAGTAACACAAACTAAAAAATAAAAATAAAAATACTCAGGAGCTCGACCGAAAGAAATGGTACAGTTGATGAAGAATGCCTCATATATGATAATTAAGTTAGTATTGATCGCAAATTTGAATATAAATATTTTATTTTTAAATATGGATGAAAACATATTTTGTCGAATATATTGATTGTAATGAATTTCAAATCCGACCGTAGTCCAAAAATGATTTGTGTTACATTTAATTTTTAATTTTTCATATTTCGGGTAAAAATGAAGGCCAACTGAGTAATATCATTCGTTGCTGATATCGCTCAGCGGAATTCGTGAAGACTCATATCCGCTATATTTTTGACAAGATTTTATAATAAGAATATATGGGAATGAGTATATAATAATGAGAATACGAAGAAATAGAATATAACGTTGATAAAAATATATAGGAATTACCTTAATAACCGTCGCAGAATTTTGAATAAAAATATTTTTTGTTCGTATATGAATAAAAGTATATTTTCCCGAATATATCGATCTCAATAAATTTAAAACCCGTTTGCAAAACCAAATTAAATTCTTGTACTATTTTTTATATTTCGGGTAAGAAATTAAATAAAAAAATTGTTAGAACTATCTTATAGTTACAGTAAAGGTGACTCAACAAAAAAGTACTCAACTGACAATAAATAGTCACCTTAAAGTTACTAAAATTTTTTTTTTCTCTGAACGCTCAAATTTTAAGATTGAGTCAACTTATATTTCAGCAGTTTTAATGTATCGCCATTTTTTTGCGTTTGTTGCATTCAGGGAAAACACGGGTTCCTTACATGTTGTGATGATGATTGTAAAGGTCAGTGACTGTTCTGCAATAATAGGTGCCACTCTTCTAGAGATTAATTCTGTGGATAGAAACTCCCCGCCTGCTAATTATATCATGAACAATAGTTGATATCTAGACGCCGTCTATAGTCGGAGGTTGTTCACTCCTGGTAGCTCCTTTATGTAGTTAATCCGAATAATTACCTGTAAGTATAATACTAAATTTGTCAATACCATATATTTGTATATCCTAAGGGCTATAGAATATTTTTATTATCAATTAACAATAGATTATTTCATTACTCATCATTATTACAAAAATATGATATTCAATAAGCTGTAAACATTCAGTCATGCAAGTATTCGAATAAATTAATTATCGAAAATCGTGAGGCGTTTGTTTTCAGATTATTCAAAGGTTGATACCGATAATGATTTTTAGGCAAAAATGTTCAAGGAAAATATAGGCCTTTGACCGGAAATGAACGAGAGCTTGTAGTTTAGCGGAAAGGAAATTCCTTTGCGCCGGGCCAGTCACCAAGAGCAACGTCGAGAATTCCATGAATCGTTTAGAACTAGAGGGACGTCTGGTACGTCGATATATCTACAAGTGTAAAGGAATCTTTGGAACTACAAGTCGCACAGGGCGTTTCTACATACTAAACGACGAATTCCATGGTGGGCACTAGCGAATAATGATTTGACCACTTTATCTGCCCAATCAGCTGCCAATTCTACAAAACTTGTTAATTCAATATCAGACTGAACCAGAGATTTAAGAAGAAAAAAATTCTAATTTTTTTTTAAATTCGAATGGGCAATATAGCGAGTTCCTCTCAAAAAAATATTCAAAGGAGTATTGAAAGGAATATTAAAAACGTATATTGAAAGTAATATTGTAAAGTGTATTCTTAGGTATCCCCTAAAGAATATTCTGAATACATATTCTTTAGAATTTTGCTTAGATTATTCTGTAAAATATTCTAAGGAAAATTTTGCAAATGCCATCTATTTTCAGAGAATCCAATTAATTAAAGATGGTTGTGATGCAAACAGCAATCACAATTCGATGATGTCTTTTGTCTACAGTAACAATCTGCAATAGGGGAAACACTAAAAGGATCCACCACGTGGTTCCTGTGTAACGATACTGATGGAGAAGCCCTTTGATCTTTAGAACCCTCCGGAGTTGCCAAGCACCGCAACGTAATACGTTTTCCCAGCCACCGTCTCTTGCCGGCAAACCCAACATCCGAATTTTCCAAATAATTCCCAACTGTTTCGCGCGCCATAAGCTCACCACCCTCTAACAATGATTCCATACTACCTCTGTTTCTGCGACGATAAAACGACTTGAAATTCTTAGACTTAGAAATTATCATTATTTGTACAGAAAATATTTTTAAGGGCTCATTTCTTATTGCCTACATTCCAAACTATCCGACAATAAATAAACTATCGTTGTTGGTCATAGTCTTGAATTTTTTTTCGAGTCATTGATAAATCGTTTTTTATCCATAAATATTCACGAAATTGATACGTAAATGAGCATGAAGAACATTGTTAAAGTGAACAGAATATATTTTCATTAACGAAAAAACTGCGCAACACAAAATGAAACGAAAACTTAGTTTACTGCTAAGAGCAATTTTTAAGAGACCTAAAAAAATGTATAATTAATTTTTCATAGGTAAATTATGTTAGTAGTGCGAGTGACCGATAGAAATTATTTCATCATTGAAAAAGAGGATATTCGCGTTCGTTGTGCATGTTATTTTTTATCGCACAGGTTGTCGATATTTTCGCGGTTCACGCTTCTGGTGAAGGCGGCTCACGTTTCTAGTGAATCGTCGCTCACGACGGGAAATGTTTAGTGGGTGGGTTCGTTGCGCGAAAAGCCGTGAGATCAATACTTTGGTACTGATGATTACCGAGGATGGCGCGCGTAAATTCGACGAGAGCACGCAAAATCCGCTGTAACGTGGATACGTGGACAACTCTACCGTTACTGAGCGAAAATCTTCCTGTGACAACCATTCAAAGAAAAATCGTCACGAGTCGACGATCCTTGATCCATATAAATGTGAGTGAATTTTTACTGAAACAATACATGTTTGTTAATGAAATAAAAAGTGTCATCTGATTATCTAAAAGAACAAACAAATAATTTCCATGTTTCACAGAAGAGCTTTTCACAATGTCCTTCATCATTCGGATACTTGCAATTATTGCAGCTGCACACACTACGATGAGCATGTCATCTCTTGAGGTAAAATTTCATTTTTAACATTTTTATGAAACTGCTTCTAAAATTTAAACCCAAAGTATTATTATTAATAATGATGCATGTATAATGCAAAAGATACAATTATTATTAGTTCATATTTACACAAATCATTTTAAAGATTCACTTAAAATTCAATATACTAGTAATGATTTGTTAATTCATAAAGTACTACATCAGCTTTGATAAACAATATTTGTGTGGAATTAATGAATACAATAAATAAAGTTGAGAAGTCGTGCGTAATATATAAAAGGCGTTCAATATTAATATAAGTATCATATGATATTTGTATTAAATTTTCAATTATTCCTAAAAGAATCAACTTTTTTTAAATACAATTAATTTCATTTAATCTAATTAACAGGATGATTCCTTGATGACTGGGATGTTACAGCTCCGTGCTTTGATTGATCGAATGGAAAATGAATTTGCCGAAGCAGCTGGCTCTTATTTGGAGTATCAAGACGGATCCCAGATACCAAATGACTACGACAAAGCTAAGGAAATACCTGATGAAATTCCCATTGACTACGAGGGTATAGAAACACTCAATCCCAATCCAAGTATCCGTGATCAAGAATATCTTCGACACAGTACTCTCGGTTCTCATCAGCGGCTCAATGGCAATGACGATGGCACCCACAGTATTCAACCAGCTGGTTTTAAGGGCGCTAAGGACGAGAAGACCGAAAATACTCTGCCCGCCTATTGCACACCTCCGAATCCATGCCCCATTGGATATTCAAGTAAAACTTTCAGCTCTAGCTTATTTTATCGTGGAATGAATGATCGTTCGAGAGCCAATTTAATATTAATTAATGTAGAATCAGCACTGTATTTAAGGAAAAGCGAGCGTCGTTAATTAAAATTTTGGATACGGTGAAAATTAATAAGCCCCTTTAATTTTGGTTTAAAAACATAACATTTGTAACATTGCGTCAGTTACTGAATTAATTGTACGGTAAAAAAAGTTGCCTTATGTAGCCACGATTAATTAATATTGAGAGATATTTCGGTGGGCTGCATATAAATAATTCTAACTGCAAAAAAACAAAATTTCTGTAACTTTTTATCATAATTCCGAATGTTTCATATAATTTAGAAAAATGGATAAAATTATTTGCTAGATTGTGTCGGATCTCCACTAAATTTAGTGATAATCGGTAAAGGGGTTAGGATTCTATGGCATTTTGAATTTTTTTTATCGACTTTTTTCTATAATACAAGTCAATTGACACTAAACTAAATCAAATGTTTCCATAGAGTCAAGAATAATTTTAAAAACCTAACATTTATTAACTTATGTAAAAAGAGAATGCAAAGTAGAGCTCCGTACAGAATGTGCGGTATTTCGGGTATTTCGGGAAGTCCGGTTATCAGGGTGGTTCGATAATCTTTGTGACGATAAATAAAGAGAACGTCCCAATTACGATATTATTAACATTTCATTAATAACCCTCACGGACCTCCCAACCGTCACGTATGGTTGGAATTCGGTCGTTTTTCCCACATTCGACCACGAATCAAGAGGTCAATTGGTGCACCAAACCGACCAATGTTCCAACTTTTCAAAGGTTGATTTCGAGTTGGTTTTTATAAACCGTAAACCAACCATTTCTTGGACACGATGAAAAGTTGGTTCACGTTTGAATATTACAAACCCGAATTCCGACTTCCAAGGTACAATATCCATGGTTGATTTGTAGTTGATTTTTCATAACCAACCATTTTAGACAACTAATTATCCATTGGTTGGCTTATGTTTGGTTTTGAAAAATAAACCACAAATAAACCATCGATATTGTATCTTGGAAGTCGGAATTCAGGCTGGTTTATAACCCGACAATACAAACGTGCAGTTCGGGGTGCACGGCGCGCCGACAGAAAGCTGTAATCTGCGACCGCATTAAACAGCGTTCTAACGGCACAATGTGCCGAAACAAGTACCATGCCGCCACAGTTGCGGTACATCGTGCAACTTGCCGAATTAGCACGATGTGCCGCAGCTGTGCCGACAGTGTACCGTTTCAGGCACGTTGTGCCGTTAGAACGCTGTTTAATGCGGTCGCAGATTACAGCTTTCTGACGGCGCGCTGTGCAGCTAGTTCCGCCACTATGCCGTCACTGTGCTGCCAAATGTCTATCTGGTAATATCCAAACGTGAACCAACGTTTCATCGTGTTCAAGCAATGGTTGGTTCACGGTTGGATTACAAAAACCAACTCGAAATCAACCTTTGAAAAGTTGGAACATTGGTTGGTTTGGTGCACCAATTGACCGGTTGGTTTAGGGTTAGGAGGTCCGTGAGGGAAGTCAATAAAGTATTACGCAGAGTAAAAAAATTTCCTTGATTCACGGAAATATTCACCCATGGAATAATATACTTGATTTTGACTACTATTTTTTATTTAAATAATCTCAAACTCAGTGAAAAGTAGTTACCTTTAATCAAAGAAACATTTCTTAAAACGAGTAGAACGCAATTATTTTATTCCAAAGAAATTGGTTTCACGACTCATAAAGCAAAATGTAACCTATAAAATAACATGTTGCTAAGAAATTGTAAGCACAGCAGAGTTAATTGACAAAAAATGTTTTTTCCATACCGTACTGATTGTAGAAAGGGTACAGGAATCATTTTGAATCGGTTCGAATTTTAAAAATGTAAATCTATACAAATATCGACTGTGACTGCTTAATTAATTGAAGTAAGGTAGTTCTAGCAGAGATGAGTAGGGAGATTGCCAATGGAGCGATATTCTGGAGGCAACTTTTTTCGTAGTTGCAGCGCCGCCACACTGGAGAGTTGCCGAACTAGACCCATCTTTTTGATTGATCGAATATATATATATAGATATACTCTCCATGCATGGAAAAAACGACTTGGTTAATGTACCAATTTTTAATCCGTTAAACAAAATTGGTCATTGTAACCACTATATTCATAGATTCAATGGCGCACAATTGGTTTCCTCACCAATGGCAACTTGGTTAATACTTTAGTGCATACAACCAACAAAAATAGTTATCGTTACCAAGAAATTGTAGTTACTGTGGTTCTAAAGAACCAACGACGAAAACTGGTTCCGATGACTGCTGGTACGACTAAGTTTTTAGTAGAATTGAGGACTGCCAATTTTATTGGTAGATACAACTAACTATTTCGGTTAGTACCATCATCGGCCGTTAGTCGTGTAACGCCGCTAGTAATGTTTTACGCACGCTTTTTCTTTTGAAGCCGGTTCCAGTTATTAAGAGCTTTATAAATCAACATTTAAACAGTGATAGTTCTAATGGAAGACGAGGAAACCGTCGCCCACCTTTTAGAGACCTAGGGACAAAAAAATCTCATCCCCATATTCTGCGTTGAGTGTTGTTTTGTACTTCAAGCATGTATAACCTCATTGATGGACCGGTTGCTTATACCGGTATCGGCATGCACGTCGTAACTATTGGCACATTCTTATATTATGATTGCAATATAATAATCATATTATAAGATTATGAAAACATAATTACAAAACTAACTGTACTGCGATCTATATTTCATGAATTAATGGGGCTTCACAACTCTGGTGGATTGGTTGTTTCAATTAAGAAAATTGGTTGATCCCACCAAACGGATTGGTTGTTTCAACTAAGAAAATTGGTTGATCCAACCAAGGGGTTTGGTTGTTCCAACTAAGAAAAATGGTTATAACGGCTCATTGAAATGGTTGTTCCATCCAAGTACGTTGGTTATTCCAATGATTTAATCATAGTTAGCCCGACCAATTACTTGGTTGCTTTAACTAATCGAATCTAACCAAGTTTCATTGGTTGATGCAACTAGAAAATCGTTTGGCGCATATATAACCAAGACAATTGGTTGGAGGTAACTATTTTTTTTGTTACTCCAACCAAGTTGTTTTTTCCGTGTGCGAGAGGTTCGTGCGTTTCCATAGCTTACGACCGCGCTAGATCCTTTGCGACCGCCGCAACATTGCTGGGACCATGCATTGAATTTCAGCTGATCGCACGGACCG
Source organism: Tromatobia lineatoria (assembly GCA_949699805.1). Classification (NCBI taxonomy): domain Eukaryota; kingdom Metazoa; phylum Arthropoda; class Insecta; order Hymenoptera; family Ichneumonidae; genus Tromatobia; species Tromatobia lineatoria. The sequence goes on along the minus strand of OX453045.1, from coordinate 13,303,627 downwards.
CGGTGTACAGTCTTCGAGACTTGCTTGAACATATCTTAACCGTATTAATAAATAATTTCAAATATTTAAGCAAGCTCGGCAGACATACGCCAGTTTACTCACGAACCGAACAAATTTCGTCCCGTTAATTTTTTTTTTTTGCGCTTATACGTAATTCAATGAATATATCTTTGCAGCAACGAATTCGTTGCTGCGAGGATATTTTTTTCCGCGTTCAAGAATTTTGGATAAGCATGTTTGGGTAATCCTATTGAGTATCAAGGCTGGTAACCGGAAGATTCGGGGTTCAAGGCGACAATAATATTTTTTTTTCTATTTTTTTTTAACACCCGACCTTGCATTGCTCGAATGGGGGTGCAAGCAATGCAAAGTCTTAAATAAAAAAATTGTGAAAAAAACTAAATTTTATTGTGGTCCTGAACTCCGGTTTCGGTTACCGCCCCAATACTGTATCCGCACGACCACCGTGCACTACGAGAAGTTCATGTACGTTACCCCAAGATGCTTTCCCAAAATTCTTGAACGCGGAAAAAGATCTATCTCCGCGCAGCAACAAATTCGTTGCTGCAAAGATATATTCATTGAATTAGGTATAATTGAAATTCGTTCGGTACGTGAGTAAACTGGCGTATGTCTGCCGGGCTTCGGCTTGCTTAAATATTTAAAATTATTTATTGATACAGTTAAGATATGTTCAAGCAAGGCTCGAAGACTGTACACCGCAGTCCGTGCGATCAGCTGGAATTCAAGGCAACGTTGCGGCGGTCGCAAAGGATCAAGCGCGGTCGTAAGCTACGGGAACGCACGAATCTCTCCCATGGAGAGTATATCTATATATACTCGACCAACCAGAAAGATGGGTCGGAAGCGCACAATTTTCTCTACGTCAAGTATATCAATATATATTCGACCAATCAAAAAGATGGGTCTTGTTCGGCAACTCTCCAGTGTGGCAGCGCTGCAAATACGGAAAAAAAGTTGCCTCAAGAATATCACTCCATTGGCAATCTCTCTACTCATCTCTGGTTTCAGTGCTGAGTGATGCTCAACGCCCTCAAAAGTGAGTAATTCAGAGAATTTCGAACACTTCTCGATGGAGTAAAAATCTCAAAAAAATCGAGCGTATATAAAGAGCTAAAAAGATTGATTTTGCATAATAATAATTCCAAAATGTAAGTAACAAGTAGGTGTAAAAAAAAACATTTGTTCAACAGATCGGCTGTCAACATCTTTTTTTTTTATTTTAATGGAAATCATACGTCAATTTGTCTGAAGACGTATAACTTTTTTTAGAATATTGTGCACTTTTTGAAAATCGCATTTTTTGTTCATGTTTGAGCTGTATTCGTGAATCTATTCGATCGATCGTTTGGAAACTTCTTGGGCGTAATTGTGGGTTTTGGGGAAAACACGTAAAAAAATTGTGACTTAACACACATTTTTGAAGAAAAATAATTTGGCAATTGGCCAAAGAAACCGAATTTGTTGGGTAGAAAAAAATTTGAGAAAATTCATACGTATTCAAAAGAATTAAAATATAATTTTTATTCGAAAAAAAAGTTAGCTCGACGAATAATTTGTTGAACGATTTTTTTAACCTATTTTTTAATAATATTTTCAAACTATAATGGAATATGAATCTTTTCAACATCTTTTATATGAACGATAGTTTTAAGATTCTTATTCCATCGAGAAGTGTTCGAAATTCTCTCCGAATTACTCACTTTTGAGGGCGTTGTTTTATATTTTTTATATAGTTAATTTATAATGAACAGATTGTGTACTGTTCAAATTACTCGTACTACTCGGACTACTCGGTCCACCCGAAGTATCCGGATTAGCCGAACTACCTGCACTACCGGAACTACCTGAACTACCCGAACCTTTATTGACTCCGGATAGTTTCGGGAAAACCGAATATTCGATCTTGAAGTGACAGATTTGCTAACCGAGAAAGTGCTAGTCCTAGTTCCGATATTTTAAAAAAATTATTAATAAAGCTTTCTTTATGCGGAAACCAAAATAGATGGACATACTTTCTAATAGAGGTAGCTTTGTGAACATTCGAACGTAATGAGAAAGCAATGTGCAACCTCTACTTCATATCTCTGTTTTATTATAATTTGTGTGATTGTTGAAAACTAGTTGGTTGCATTGCAATTAACAGGCGCGCCAGTAAGTTTTCACTAATTTTTCTACTAATTTTCCCATAGCTCAAAATCATTGTATCGAAGACTTCGAAAACACTGCAGCTTTCAGCCGTGACTTCCAGAGTGCTCAGGACTGCATGTGTGATTCTGAGCACATGGTCCATTGCTCTGTCAATTCCGAGTTCGAGCGAATCGTCGAACAATTTCAGGCAAGCGTCAAATGATTGCGACATGACGTAGGAAAATTTTGTTAGCTCTAGCAAACGCATTGCAATAATCGACTCATTCTAATTTATCGTTCTGTTTCAGGCTGCCAATCCATACTTCCAAGGCAAAAAACTGCCCATTGCGGCTAAGAAAGGCATACATGTGATTTCTTAAGTAAACGTGGCACGTTTTGTAACGTATACTGTTTTTCGCGATTGGAACACCTTGCATATATATTTATTATTATATGTAAGAAATTGCGCCTCCGATCAATGTCAAATATGATCAAATATTTATCTTCAATGTTAAATTATATAATACAGCTTGCATTGGGGCGATTGGTGATAATGAGTAGAGCAGGAATGGCTAATATTCGAATAAAAATGGATTCAACATCATTTTTAGTCCGAATAACTGAGCAATTAATTACGCTGTATATTAATTACGCTGGGCTATAAAATTATAAATATGCTCTAACAGAACAATAAGTGAAGACGATCTTACATTTGCTTATTATTTTTTTTACGAACTAATGATATTCAATCTGAAAAGTATGTTGGATACTTTGTTTTTTCAAATATTTTCTACTCCTGGAACAGAGTATTTACTGTTTTCATATTTACATGAACGTGAAGGCATCTTCGTCAAAGGACCAATTTAGAAATGATGTATGCACAATGATAAATGTATGTTTCAAAGCGTTATCCGGTCAACATTATGATAATTATAATATATAGTTATTATGCGAGTTTTATGATCGTTCCTAATATCGCAAGAATGCAATTTTAATACTTTGCAACAGTATTTTCCGACGATATTTAGTAATCAATTTTAACAATTGGCTGGTTTAGCAGTTTCACGAGCGATGTCTTTCTAATTGCCTAGGGAATTGAGTTCTTCGCAAAAATGACGTAAACTTGCACAATGGTTTATTTTATCATCAACTTTAACGTCAGAGAAGTTACAAACGCATCCTCGCGTATCAATTGTGGACCGGAAACGATCGGTCGTCGATGGATATTCTCGTTACTCATAGTATTATTAATATGCAGAGTATATTTTTGTTCTCGCGTTCTCGCATACGCCTAATTTCGAGACGTATATTTTTAAGATTGAACTTTTTCGGTTGTTATGTTGAAATATATAAATTTTATCACTGTCAAAATTCAATTGTTCTTGTGGCTCTTATTAAAAAAAATACATCCCATGCATTACAACGAAAGTTACAAAATATTACACTTATAATTAAATAACGAGATGTCCTCTTTTTGTCTTTCTGAAGTGCCAGGCGATCTACGTTACCAGTCGACGATAAGACCCTTTATCGTATGAAGGTAACGATAAAATTTACGATGCCGAAAGCAAACATCGCAAATCGATATTTTTGTATAAAAATGCTATTTACTTTCTTCTACTGTTTTCGGAAGCTCTTTAATATTGGATGTATATTCGTCAGAGCATCGTATAGTTCAGTTCTGTGTTTTGCACCTGTAATTCAGATATTCATGGTAGGTAAAGAATTATCATTAAAGTCTCAAGCTAATTTTAATTCGCAAACAATACATTAGGATTTTTGAAAAACGCTCTTTTTCATCGTGGTGCTCATTGAAATTTTTGTAAATTGTGACTGAAAAACATGTGTATCCAAAAGGACCTCAATAACATTTTTGTTAACATCAATTCTTTAACCCTTTCTCGAGAGCCATTCTACTATGTACATATTGTTCATAACAATAATATCATTTAACACAGAATGTAATGTGAAAGGGCTGTTTTTCGCTTGCACAAAACACCTCAAAATCATGAATTAAAGTATCAGGGGTATCTATAGTCTTGTTTACTATATTTCAAGTTAAAAATGAAACTTTGTAAAACTGAAACAAAAATGAGTTTTAAGATTAGGAAAATTTCTTTGGTGGAAAAAAAAAATTATTTAGTGCTATTTCTTTTGTATGAATCTTCTTTCTTTGTGAAAAAGATAAAAACTTTTATGAGCAGCTCACAAAAAAAAACAATGTCAGTAAGTATGATTGCAACTCAACAAAATGGGAATGATTTTTTTGTGATGCAAGGGAGTATGAACCTAATGTAAGTCTGCCGATGAATATTTCTCAATTGAAGAATAAAATTACTAACCAGTCAACACAATCTTCCCATTCACAAAGATAAGAAGCACCACCCTGGGCATGACCATTCTGTATATCAATCCAGGATATAACTCAGGTTCATAGCTAGAAAATTGACCATGCATCTGATTCAAATTTTCCAACTTAATAGGAAACTTCAGATCGCACGTAGCCACAATATTCTGTATTTTGAAGTTGAAGAATTTCACCTGCAATTCGCAGAAATATCAATTAATCACGAAAGTCATTACCTCAAAATAATTGAGATCATCGCTCCAAAGAATGAAAGCAAACTTACTGGATATCCAAGTTTTTGGATAATTCTGGCAAACTTTCGTGCTGCAAGAAACGAGTCATCCTCGCTTCGAGCTCCAGTGCAGACAAGTTTTCCAGATCTAAAGATCAATGCAGTGGCTCTTGGACTTCTTATTCTCATGACAAGTCCAGTAAATCTTGCAGGATTATATTCAGAATTCCGTGTCCTGGTATTTATGTGCATGAGCTTCAATTCTGTGCCTAAATCAACAGTAGAAACGACGTTTCTACAAATGAAAAAAACCTTTTCATTCTGACCAATGTTCATTAAATGGTGATTAAATAAATGAGTACTTACTGTAAACAGGGCTCGACATTTTCAATGTGACTTTGCGGTGGTGCCATTGGAATCATGGAGGCCTGAGGTGTTGGATTTTGTGATAGATTTTGCGAAGTCGTTGGCCGGGGTACGCTTGTCTAAAATTTTAGCGACAATGCGTTAGAGAATGGTATTTGAAAACAACGCTAAACCGTATGGAAACTTTTGGATTTCAAGTATTATCGGTTACTTACAGTGAGCGGTGGTGCCATGCTACTATCTTCGCCCATATTTTTAACTGGACTGCTAAGCAATCGTTTTAACTCGTTATCACTTTGCATCATCGACGTCATCGCGACAAGAGTTTTTTAATACTTAAATAAATAATAACTAGACTGTTGCAGTCACATGGACTGTCCAGCATGTTGTTCGAGCGACAACTGGGGACGCCTCGTGCAGACGACGCGCGCGCATTTCTGACGCCTAGCGGCGAAATTTTGAACTAACTTGCGCTCCCTTAGATGGCAATTTGTAGCAATATATATATATATATATATTGGTCGTTATTATAATTGAAGAATCATCAATAAAATATATAATTTCAATGAGATTTCCAGCGTCCCATGATATCGCTTTGAATAATAGCTGATAAGAAAGGGAAGATTCCTTGAAATGATAAAAAAAATCATTTTTTAAGACTTTAAGGAGGGTCGAGCGTCAAGCTCGGAGGGGATAGGCTCGGTGGCGCGCAAGGTGCGGAGCACATCGTGTGCGAGTGCCAAGCGTGCCGAGATAAGGCTGCAAAGTTCCATGTAATTGCATATTCTTAACTATAACGGTGAAGAACAAGTGTCTGGATTTTTGTACAGCGCTTCCTGACAATATTCCCTAAAGTTTTTAATTATTTTGATTGCAACGTTTCCACATGAACTACCGTACGAATATTGAAATTCATTGCTTATTCTCAATCTGCTATAAGAATGAATGTTGAGTTATGCAAATGAGAAAAAATATTTCTCGAAAATGGTGAATTCAAACTTTGCAGTTACACTTGGACCATTCATATCAATGCGTAAAAAAAAAATCAGCATTTTTTTTCTTGATGATATTGTAACGCTCGACCCTCCTTAATAACTTACATATTTTTAAGTGACCATCATATTACTTGTTGAGAGAGTGCCCGCCAACGGCGAAAATTGTTTACTACGTGGGCAAAAGTAGTTATCTAGTTAGTTAACTATAACCAAATGCCTAATTTGTATAACAACCAATTCTCACGCCTTTTTCTCAAGCATTATTTGTACAATTACCCGGGAAAAACGATTATATATATAATAATGTTATGGATAATACAGTATTAAATAATTAGCTAATGATATAATTCACACGAAGGCAAGTTGAGGAATAATTTATTATGCAATGATCGCGGTGTATAGATTTGAAAAAAAAAAAAAATGTAGCGAATGATTAAGGAATTCGTTTTTGTACGTGTACTTGTGGGTTTCCAGAACTCCTTTTTGCAGTCGCTGTATCTCGTATTTCCTATATATTCTAGCAGAGTGAGGAAACCCTGCTGCTTAGTAAGGCTTTAGAGTAGTTAAATCAGCTCCGAACACTTAACGACGCAGTTGCATGTCGTAAACTTAATGTAAAATGAAAAACTCAGGTATAAGGGTCTGATTCCTCTGGCCGATGCATTTTCACGTCACGTCATTGTTATCGTTTATGTCCTGTATTTGTATTTTCCTATTCGGACTCCTTTCGACCCTAATGAGCTGGATGCGGCTGACGAAATTATATATCGAACTAACCATTTAAGCGTATTATTCACTGAAATTCAAGGGCCCTTGAAAAATATTATATCCATTATTTATGGTAAATGGTAAAGATATTTTGAAATTTGTACACCCATAAAAGGTCAAATAAAATTTTGTTTCGCCGATATGGAATTTAATTTTACTAAAATGAATTTTTACTGGAATAGAATTTTATTCTTCGCAAATAAAAATTTGTTTCATTCAAATAAAATTTTATTGCATTTGAATTAAATCTTGTTTCATTCGAATCAAATTGTATATCTTTAACATGAAATATTATTTCATTTAAGATACATTTTTAAAAAATTTCATCAGAATAACATTTAATTCGTTTCAAAAATACTGGTTGAAGCGATGATCTCACTAGGCAACTGGTAAAGGCGTTCAAAAGTGGCCCATTCTACTCAAAAGAGCCACGAGGGTGGCGCCACTCGGGCTTGGAAAAGCTGAAAGCTACATAGGTCCCTTGCGCCCCTCTAGACGGTTTGGTATTACAGTTACCCCATGCGAGCAGAACCAAAACGACCGACAGAGACTTCAGCTGCTGCCGCAAACGATTCCTCTAAAATAGCGTACTTTTCATTGTTTTAAATATCAGTAAATGCTCGGTGTGCTGTGTCCTCTCTAAGAGTTTACCTGTGACTGTTGAACGAAAATATTTTGTGAAATTTGAAAATCGCTACTGTACAGTTTTTGAATATAATACAGCTCTATCGGATACGAACAGCCATATCATAATATTATTATTACATTCGCGTGGATGACACGAACGAGTCGTTCGCATCTGTAAGTAAATAAGTTTTCACTGTTATTGCAATCTCATGTATGAATAGTTATATAGTGTCGTGCCATTTTTAGTGACTGATAATAGATAGATAGATAATAGATATCTTAGCGTATGGTACGATGAGGTGCTGCGCTAAGAAATTGTGATGTTAGCGATCGAGCTCTGACGTCAGCCAACTGAGACTTGCTGAGACGATACAATATTTTGAAAGCGATCGTCGAACCGTTTTTTCATCGAGAACACTATGAAGGTCCTAGAAAAATTCTTCAGTACTGAAACGATATTTTCCCATTCAATTTCGATTAACGTATTCTATTTCTTAACAACTTTAGATTCTCACGATATTCATTCAAATAAATATCTACCGACAAAAGATATAATCAATTGTCGGTATCTCGTGAAATCTTACTTTCATTCATTAACATCTATAAAAATTGGTGCCAAATTATCGTTTCTCAGCATTTTACTGCAAATTATAATATTCTGTCTAATTTTTTCATTATTGAAAAAACATATTAGTAACGATAATTCTCTTAACAGGAATGGACGACCATGATAAATTAGATAAAACCTATGACTGCTGTTCGACAAATTTGCATGAGCCCAAAAATGTTTGCAACAACAATAACAACGACTTGTATGATAAAGTCGAAAAAATCGGCGAAAAATCGGTCAGACCTTCGGCACATGGGAATGTTTCCTCATACGTGAAATCCTTTGAAGTAGGCAGAGTTAAGTGGCACGGATCACATGCCAGTAATTATCTTAATAAAAGTTCAAGTAATTATAAGCAAACTGATGATTACGCGGACGATTATTCCGTATCCGTTACCGAACCAAATCCCGAAGAGCCACCAAAGTTGTTGAAAGTAACAGAAGGAAATATAAAGATGCCTCCTAAAATGATTGCAAGACTATCAAATGTAGAAAACAGGAGCGTTGAATTTATTTCTGAAAATTTCACCGAAATGTCTGAATCATCGATGCACTCATTGACGTCAATATCAGCCGTAATTGACGATCTTGATGCGCAAATAAGAGCCCTCGAAATCGAAGAAGAAAACGCTATGAAAACTCTAGCAATTATTGAAACATCCAACAAAATTTATCCAGTTATCGAGGACATAAAATTCGAGCCTACAGGATGGACACCACAAAAAGGATGTAATTCGCGGAAAAAATCTTTTGAAATCGCAGAAACCACCAATTTTACTAATAATGAGGAAAATGATGATGTTAGCGATGTTTCAAATCGAGCTATTGGAACCGGGACTTCCAAAACCTTCGTTAAGGATAATACCGACGAAATTATAGCCTATCAAGAAACACCGAAAAAAAAGACGAGGAACATGCCACTTATGGAATCTACCAGAAAATCGGCACATTCGGATTCGACAAAAATTCAATTTCCAACGCCAACGCGCATAGAATCCACTATCTCGACGCTTTCAATGCCAGACACTCCGCAATACAATTATCGGCACAGGGGGGAATCACAGGAAACTGAAGATATTCTGAATACAACGACGCCTTTTGAGGTCGAACAGTTTTTGCAAGATGCACTTGGCGATGAATTGTACAAGACTAGCGCCATCTTCGACATCTCAGGGGCCAGAGATAGAACAAATTCGCAGTTTAATGCTAGTGATTTAATTTCCAAAGAGACAACACCTTTAAGGAGAAGAGTCATGCATTCTATGCATCCACCTGCTACTGATCCACCGCGCAGAAGCTCCAATACGCTAAACCGATCGTTGGGACTGTACAGATCATTGTCGCAGAGGATCAAGAAGGTAAGAAAAGATTCATATATTTAGTTAAAAAAAAAGCCTGCAAAGTAAAACCTTCTCAATAGCTTCCTCATTCTTTTTTGCTTTGCGCAAAGCTACACGGAAAAAACGGGGCTCGCGGAAATATTAATAAACACTATATTTTTTAATATTGTGCAATAACTATAGAACTAAGTACTGAACGAATGGCAACTATGACTATGAAACATAGTAATAATGAAAAGACAAAACTGTCCTAAAATGTACTGTTCGTATCGTTATACGAACCGTAAATTCTCTTGTACTGATTGTGGTTTTCCTTAGAATAGAAAGAACATTTTGTTCGAACAAATCATAACTGTAGCTGTTGCGTCCTACGTTTAGTATTATACAAGAAATTGTAAATTGTCTATAATATAATTAATTTGTACAATGCGTCCGATGAATTTTTCAAATATACGTGCTAAAATCTGCAAGAAAGCATCGCATATTTCAGCATAACAATTCTTCCCAGCAGCGCTACGCAGGGCAACGTCTGGTTTTTTAACTATATAGGATCGGCTTAAGAGGCAGCGGTACATCCCCTCCCCCCCCGCAGAAATTTCGAAAGCTGTTTTCTCTCGAACGACGCGACAGATAGGATCCGGATTTTTAGAGGACACGCAGGAGTATCGTCGAATTGGGCTAAGCTTCTGGCTCCTCATTCTACCTAGCCGTTTATTTTTAAGAATTAAAAGAAAAATAGTGCTAGCAAGACAGAGCTATGTTAAAGAGAGACAGACCTATAGGCGTTTAGCATTGCGCGTCGAAATTTCTGGCGGTGTACCACTGCCTCTTCCTATCTATCGTATCGTTCGGGAGAAAACAGCTTTCGAAATTTCTGCGGGGGGGAGGGGGGGGGGGGGGTGTACTACTGCCGCTTAAGTGCTACCCAGCATAGCAATTTTTCGCGAGCGACCTAGTGCGTATAACAAGTCATATAGCAAATGATACTTTGTTCGTAATAATTACCGTATATGTGACGTTTATTCGTGGAATCGATAACTGTTAAGTTCAATCGCGTCCTCACGCCCGGCCATCTCTTACCGCGAGCCGCAGCGTAGACATCGAGACGTTACCGCGTCTCTCGAAAAATAATCAGAGGTGAATAGTGTTTATTGTGATCGTGGGTAAAGAGAGTTTATTGTAAACCGCTGCTGCTTCAGCAGCTACGATCGATCCAAGCAGATTGCCGCTGAAACGTAAGTACGCGTAACACATTGTCTGTGAAACATTAACCACACATTTTTATTGTATAAGTCTTCGAGAGGTAAGATCACGGCAGCGGTATTTAATGTAGTGCTACATCTTTTGAGCGGTCCGGGAAAACGCGTCCTGTTATGCTCACTGCTAAATTATGACGAATTCTGTACTGCACTACCGAAAAATCTGGTCGAGGAAAACGTTGTCGTAATTAACTGGATAAATTACTTTGGTAATGTAATAAGTTCCAGTTCTATTGTAACTATTCCTCGTGAAAGTGGTCCGTCCTTTGATTCTATCGAAAAACTTATTTTACAGGAAAATGGTATTGTCAGTGCAATCGCGCAGCGTTTTACTTGCCTTTATAATGCGCATTTTGAAGCGTACCGCGGAATTGACAGCGAACGCCGGGCGTATAAATGTTTACTGTGGGTGACAGGCAGGGGACCGACTCTACACCTCCCAAGTCTACACAAAGATAGGTCTACACAAAAAGTCGACACAGAAAGACTGTACACGCAGACAGCTCGACACCGAAAACTCGGCACGAAAAACTCGACACCAAAAACTCTGCACGAAAAACTCGACACCGAAAAGTCAACACGAAAAACTCGACACGCCGAAAAGTCGGCACAAAAAACTCGACACCGAAAACTCAGCACGAAAAACTCAACACCGAAAAGTCGACACTTCGATCGATTTTGGGGAATTTTAAGGCCCTATCCGATGTGAAATTTTCCGTTAATTACAGTTTTTATTTTATTCGGTGCGTTTTAAACGTGGTTTAATTTCATTTTTAACCCACTATTTCGATGTATTTTTGCCAGCAGACAACGAATATGTTATGTTTTCAAGAATCGTGATATTTTTCACTGAAAACCCAGAAATACATTACTTTTTTCATTTGAAACAAAATATGATCTATTCAGATATCCCCTTGAACGATAGTATCATACTAGTGCGACAAAACTTTTTTTGACTTGTGCAGGAATCTCAAACTTTCTGCTCTTGTAGTGTAATATACTATTTCGCGCGAGTATCGTACCTATTTTTATTTCACGACGTGTGTAAACAAAGTTTCACGCACGCTTCGCTTGCGCAATCGCGATTTGCCGACAGAGTGAAATACAAATTGTAATTAACGGAAAATTTCACATCGGATAGGGCCTTAAAATTCCCCAAAATCGATCAAAGTGTCGACTTTTCGGTGTCAAGTTTTTCGTGCCGACTTTTCGGTGTCGAGTTTTTTGTGCCGACTTTTCGGCGTGTCAAGTTTTTCGTGTTGACTTTTCGGTGTCGAGTTTTTCGTGCAGAGTTTTTGGTGTCGAGTTTTTCGTGCTGAGTTTTCGGTGTCGAGCTATCTGCGTGTACAGTCTTTCTGTGTCGACTTTTTGTGTAGACCTATCTTTGTGTAGACTTGGGAGGTGTAGAGTCGGTCCCCTGCCGGGTGACACTACGAAGTAGTTTTATAAGTTATAAAACGCGTTTAAGCGATAGTGCATGCGATGGTACATGAGTACGTCGCAAAATATTTTGTATAAATCTGACTAGACGGCGAATAAATAATATAAAGTATTTAGAACTAATGTATTTTTGAATGCCCTTGCTTCTTATTATATATATTTATTCGCTTGATACGCGTGCATTATCTGCGAGTTATCTAAGAATAAGAACATTTGTATTATATTGGTAATGATGTGTTGTGGCCGCAATTATTAGATTAGAAGGAATGGTTTTTGGCTATTGGCGACCAATAAATCAAAGAAGAATGATATACTGAAGAGGACCCACATTAGGGCCGAAACGTTTATTGAAGATCACATTCTTCTTTGATTTATTGGTCGCCAATAGCCAAAAACCATTCCTTCTAACATTTGTATTATAATTTAAGCTAATAGCCATTGCCATCTATAACAAATGTATGTATCTGGCCTACATAAAAATGTAATTTATTTCATATTATTTCTATTGCTGACTGCAGAATTGCTTATGTCAATTCAACTCCAAATGTATTTGTTGGATTTCCATATAACATTGAAACAATAAAATATGAGATTCTACATTTTTTAGTTATTGTTTCAATCTTATGTGGAATTGTAACAATTAAGTAAAGAGTAGGAATGATAGAAGTATTTTTGCAGTCCACCATGAATATGGTATCAAATAAATAATATTTACCGTGTAAGACAGAAGTATCCATTTGTCCAAAATCGCAATGCATATTAGCAAGTATATATAGTGTTCCATACGCTTTGTTAATTCACCATAACATTCATTGCAATCGTTACAGGGCTTACTGCATTTTAAATCAACTAAGAATTACTATGCCAATAGTAATAATATACAGAGATATATAGAAGTAAGGCTTATTGAGGTTCGTATGTGAAATAGTGAAAATTCAGTATTTTTACTATGCTGTATTCCGCTTCTTATACTATGAAACAAATAATTTTTACTATGCTACATACGAGCCATTCCTGAAATAAGCATTGCAAAAAGTATCACAAATTCAAACAGGTTCTAAATTACTATGCTATTATAGTACTCAGTACCTAAATTTCTGGTACTAAGACTACCATCCGAGACCCTCGTTTTCTCCGTGTACCTCTATGAGAAAGTAAACACAAGAATCGGTTTCGTTGCTGCTCTATTACAATTTTCCACTCAGCAATGTAACTGTTATGTAACAACAGTATTATGTAACAGTTACAATGCTGAGTGGGAAATTGTAATAGAGCAGCAACGAAACCGATTTTTTGGGGTTACTGGGATGTCGATCGATTCTAGCTTTCTCATAGAGGAAGTTTTGTAAGAGCAAAAAATAATGAGAAAGCAATTTGCAAGGTTGTATTTTGCAGGGTTGTTTGGACTCGAAAAATGGTTCTCTAGAAATTCTGAAAGTGTCATTATATTTGAACAGCTTGAACGATTTGCGGCTAATTTTTACCCTGTTACATGTTAATCCGTATCCATGAAGAGTGGTCCGACATGGCTGACGCTCAGGCCAACCTCGATGCCCAGTTTGCCAATATTGTCATATCTGATTGGCCGATCATCGGGTCGAGTCTTGGATGATAAGTGTGGCTCGATAATGGCAGCCAGTAGTTGGCCTATATCGAAACGTACATGAAACGGCCGAGCATCGCGTACGAGAAATCGCCGTCTTATGCGACAAACTAATAATAAAAAAATAACAACAGATAATTTTTTTATTCGTACGTACGCTGAATTCAGATTTCCATATTTTTGCTGTATAAGAATACATCAGAAACTTCGAATAATTGCCTCCCGCTCAATAGCTACGCGATCACTCATCCAAGTACTGACCGCGTTTCGGGCTGCTGAAAACCGGAGATCATAAGAGCCACGTTCCGAGTGCGCGCCCATTGCTGTCGATGATAATAATAAATAATTGATATCTGTCAGGCGGCGCAGATTTTATCAATTTTACAGGTGAAATTGGTAAATAAGAACGCTCAAGCATTGTGTGCTACTGCTATGGCAAATTAAATGAATATAAAATAAATAAAATCCGGGTACTGGAGCTTCCCCTTGCCATTGGGACATTGGCCCCAAGTCAGCTAACCAACGATTGGGATGTCAATACTTTACCAAATATTTATATCATATCGATAAACCAACTACCGGCGAGTCAATAATCGGCCCAGCATTCGTCTTATACGCACAAACCAACGAATGGCGAGTCAATAATTAGCCGAACATTGGTCTTATATCGAGATACCAATGATCGGCGAGTCAATATTTGGCTGGGCATTGGTGTTATATGAACAAACCAACAATTGTCGAGACAATCTTTGGCCGAACTTACATTGACGAACCAACAATCGACAAGTCAATAATAGGCCGAGCATTTGTCTCATATCGAAAAATCAATAATCGGCGAGTTGATTCTTGGCAGAGCATTGGCCTTAAATCCGCAAATCAACGATTGGCATGTTGATATTCGTCCGAGCATTGGTCTAAGATCGCGAAGTCAATAATCGTCACGCCAACGTTGACTTGAGTATTGGTGTTTCAGTTTCATCCGCAAAATCTTGATTGGATATTTCCTGTATTATCTGAAGATTAACTATTAGTTAATCTTAAATAACGAGATAATAACGAGAACGTCAATTTTTCGACAATACAAAATCGTATAAAACCGAAACCATTCTACCAAACTTCACCAAATTCGCTATCTATTACATCAAGATATCATTCGATCTTGTAGAAGACACGAACAGGGTTGATCCATGTCAACTCGAATCAGAGCAAAAACATATCAATTTTTCCAAAATTCAGAATTCTGTAAAATCCTATCCACTTTATGGATTTTGCCCAAATATAATATCGATCGTCATTTTTCCCAGAAAGAAAAACGTGGAGTTAAAAACGGGACTGCGTGCCGTCAGAAATGAGTTACGTGCGACCGAATGTAACGGCACGGTGACGGTACAACGTGCTGAATTCGGTCCTGTGTCAGCACCGTTGCAGCAGTCCTTCTGTACTGCACGGTGTGCATACACAGTGCCGACACAGTGCCGGTTTTAGCACGTTGTACCGTTACCGTGTCGTTACATTCGGTCGCCCATAACTGCACAGTACCCACACACTTCTGTGTCGGTACTGTGCAGTTATGGGCGTGTCGATACCGTGTCGCCACATTTCTGTCTGGATCATTGCTTCGTTAGTTAAGAATTCTGTAGCTCGTTAACCAAAAAATTGCGGCAGCTAGAGAACATACAGATATTTAAATAAAAACCCAAAATCTAAAAAGAATGTTTGAATTTTGCCGCAGTGCACTTTTATGCACTCTTGCCGCAGTGCATAAAATGTCACCTTGATTGTTATATTGAGATACAATGGCTTGAATTTGGGAAGTACAAATACACGCACACATACATTCTTTCTAGATAAATTTTTTCGATATTTTATACCGTTCTGTGTAATCAGACATGAAAATCCAGAAAGACATTTTTTTTCAGGCAAACAAAACTTCTTCCATGAGGAAGGTGAAATGTAAGCGAGATATATATATTTTACTGCTGATTCTCTTCGCCAATTTTATAGTGCAATTTTATTTTATTAATTGAGTGACGAATGGTAGTTTTTATTTCTTTTGTAACGCCAGAAAAAGGTTATTTTTTAAATAAAATTAACAAAATGTTTCTGTTAACATTTCTCCACAAAAACTTGTTGTTAACGGATAGTTGTGGGATTTTTTCTACTATCCACCTACAGAAATATATAGTATCAGTGATTATAAAATGTTAACCAATTGTTTCGGGCGCTTGTGATTATTTTTTTTTTTAGCTTCCATTATTATAAAAATTGAGATTTAACTATTTTAAGAAGTTGCATAGTTCTAATTCTCTGAGTATCGTTGAAGAATAGATTTTTGACCAAATTTAATCACCCACGTGTTTTAAATTTTTACAAGTTTTTCAAATTCGTCATACACAAATAATGAATTTTATGAGAAATATAATACCGCTATTGATGTCTCCGATACCCGTAATTAATAATATTTCCAAACTTTGTTAATGTAGAGTGGTAAAGGTTATCGGCTGTTGGCGACCAAAGAACGAAACTAAGTCGTTCCTTTAGACGTTTCGGTCCAGATTTGGGTCCTCTTCAGTAATATAATCATTTAATTGGTGTTCATTGTTAATCGCACTAAATATTGTGTTTTGTGGTTGTCGGATTTCCTAGCCATGTGCTGTCAATATTGTAGGTTGACATCAAGTAATGTGTATTGATGTTGTAAATTCTGTTTATTTCATTTTTGTTGATTCTTGAATCATTGAAATCAGAACTACATTTTGTGACCTTAGCTAGGAAACCCGGCAATCAGTGTACTGGGCCGAAACGTCTAAAGGAACAACTTAGTTTCGTTCTTTGGTCGCCAATAGCCGATAACCTTCACCACTCTCCATACTTGCAACCACAGCAAAAACAACAACTTTGTTAATGTATTTTATAAATGATAGCAATATCATTGAGCTATCGTTACTCAAGCTTGACAAGAGCGGCGAAAAATTGAATAAATCTTAAATCTTCTAAGCAAAAGCGTTTGTTCGGTTGACGAGTTTCACCCAGTTAAGAACGTTTTTGAGAATCAGCGAATGGGATCTATAAAGCATTCGAGTTGAAATCTGTGCTCAGAAAAATATATAAACTAAAATAGTCCGATTTCACAATGCACACAATGAATGTTTTCCCTGTGGTTTATAATAGCCCTACAAAACAACATTTCCGTATTTATTTATTATTTTTAAAATATCTGCCAATCGATTATTTCCTTATGTCTAAAAGGACATAAGGATAAGTAACTGAATGTAATTTCATGTTTCAGAAATTTCGATCGGCTCTAAAGACAAAGCAAGAATCGCCAAGTGCTCCGAAAATTTCGAAGGGCGGTCATGAGACAGATATTATTGGCCAACTTCTTCAGGAAGTGAGCGTTCAACAAACCTTAATGAATCAGGCATCGAAGGCGCTTAACGTTTGCCATACAATGAAGGAATTCATGGAAAGTTCGGAGCGAGTTGAATCGGATCGACTATTGTTAGTTGCTGGTCTCAGACGGACAGCCGCGCTAGAGGAAATTAAGAGGGTTTCCTCGCCGGAAAGCGGAAAAGACGAAGAATTTTTGGGCGAGCGAGGCGACATCACGCTTAAAGATATTACTCTAAATGTGCGTGAGTGTCTCAAAGGCGAACCCGAAGAGGGTGAAACGGTTGAGTGGTTCGTCGTGGTGGTCTCTCAAGGCCTCAAAGTCTGGGCAACACGTGCCATAAGTTCTCCGATCAACAATTTGTGTATCGTTTTTCCCGAAATAATATTGATACCAAATCAGACGCCGAATTTTAAGATCGTCGTTCAGGTTTACTCCCTTAAGCTCAGAACTACGACGTACAATCACGAGGACAAGTACAGGATTCGCCAGCATAAACGCAGCACCTCTTGTCCACCTTTTTTCGTGTCGCCAACGAAATTTTTGAAAAAATCCGAGAGGCCCTCGTCACCCAAGCTTCATCGTAGTAATGCGTCCAAAACTGGATGTACTTGCTTCGTGCTCTCAGGATTTGTTGAATTGTTTCTCCACGATCTGTCTCTGTCTTCGCCATGGCCGTTGATGCTGGTATGAAAATTTTTTTTTATCATCCCTATCAGATCGGACAACCGTGAAAACAACCGTAAATGCAAAAAAAAAAACCGTATTTCGAACTCGTTCGGAATGAGCCACAAAACCAACCGATAATTCTTGTCAATTCGCCCGAAAAAACCAACCCACCTTTGAAAAGCTCGCGGCTTTCGAATAGGTTGGTCCGCGGGTTGTTGAGACACCAGTCCAACCGGAATACCAACCGGCGCAAGAAGCCGCGACCGGTTGGTTTCTGGGTTGTGCAGAGTTGTGCCAACCGGAATACCAACCAACCGAGGAACCAACCGGTCGCTGCTGGCTGTGACGGTTGAAATTTCGATTGGACCTCGGCTTGCCCAACCAGGGAACCAACCGGTCGCTACTTTTTGCGCCGGTTGTTATTCCGGTCGGCACAACTCTGAACAACCCCGAAACCAACCGGACGCTGCCTCTTGCGCCGGTTGGTATTCCGGTTGGCACAACTCTGCACAACCCAGAAACCAACCGGTCACTGCTTCTTGCGCCGGTTGGTATTCCGGTTGGACTTGTATCTCAACAACCTGCGAACCTACCTATTCGCAAGCCGCGAGCTTTTCAAAGCTCGGTTGGTTTTTCGGGTGCATTGATAAGAATTATCGGTTGGTTTTGTGGCTCATTCCGACCGGGTTGAAAATATGGTTTTTTTTCTGGGTTGACCGATCTGCTAGGGATTACTTGGTACTTGGTATTTGTTGTACAGCGATCCCCTAGGGGTTACGGATTCCCAACGTCTTCCCTCTTTCTCCCTCCTTTTCGTTCTCGTTGAGTTACCGGTTCGATTCTCGAGTCTGGAGCTTCGTCACGCCCCACTAGGTGTCGGCCTCGGACATACGGCTATAGTCGCAGCTCGTACGTCCTACAGCCGGAGCTACGTCCTCGTCCGATTTGCCTACACCTGCGGGACTTCAGTCTCGGGAATCGAACCCATGGATTCTCTGCCAGTCTTTTGATCACCACACCATGGCGCTGGTCCTTTCCTTTGGACCTACAATATAAGGTGGGCTCCGAACCACCGGAATCACAGAAAGCACATAGAAAAAATCCATTGGTGCTCGGCCGGGAATCGAACCCGGGACCCACTGCGCATGAGCCCGGACCCGAACCACTTGGCTCACTCCCTCCCTCTCTCTCTCTCTGTTTTTTTTTATCACTATTATCTTGGGAAATCGATGTTTTTTCTACCAAGGGATTTCATACAAATTGTTATTTCGCTTGTTGCCATTTTTTTATGTTACCAACATATTTTTATGAAAGTTAAAAATTGAGACATTTTTTTAACAACGTTTTATCTACAGGTCAACCTGAAGTTGTTTCTTGATGAATTTTCAAATAAGTCAACCTCGCGACTTTTTTTCGGCAGTTTAGTCTGAAATCTTATATTTTTTCCAGAAAAACCTAAAGAACTTTTGTCTTGACGATTCACCGGAATACCTTTTTTTTGCACTTCAACCTAAGAACTTTTTACTAAAGTGCAATCTGAAAACTTTTTTTTCTGACACTGGAAACGATTTTTTTTTTCCACAGTTTGACCAAAATTTTTTTTGTGACACTTTAACCTAAATATTATTTTCTTGACTGTTCAAACTAACCATTTTTTTACAGACTTATAGCGAAAGATTGACCTAGAGCACTTTTTCAAAAAGAATTTACTGAGAGTTCAATCTGATATCTTTTTCTAATTTCTCGGTGAAATTCTTTAAGATAAGATATCGTAATTTTTTTTAGTTAGTAAAAGATGCTTAATTTTCTAATTTTTTTTTATCAACAACGGATATTTTCAATATAAATAATTTAATATTCACTCTTTTTCGATAATTTGTAATAATTTTTTTTTTCGTGTCATGGAAATACTTGATTTAGAAAAATATAAATATCCTTTTAGGTTCCTGAAAATTCAATTCTTGACCGAACGATTGACCTCAGCTTAGCCTGCAGACTTCACTTGTCGATGAGTCACGAGGGTTTTCTGAATCACGGCGACGAGGCCGGAGGTTTAGCGAGTTGGAATCGTAGATGGTGCGTCCTTAAAGGGCACACACTAATGCTCTGGAATTATCCTCGAGACCAAGAGACCAAGGAACCTTTGACCGTTATAGAGTTGATAAATTGTGTATCTACCAAGATAACGACAGCGAACAGATCTATTTGTGCAAAGCCAAGAACTCTTCTCATCGAGACGGTGAGACGTAGAAACGCAACAGACAGAGATAGCATTGTATACGAGTGCCGAACATCCTGTACAATCGTCAGGTAAATATATAATTTCCTCCAATGAACTCAGAAGAATCTGCTTTTTCGTTCAAGATAAATATCCTATTTCTTAGAGGACCTGCATGAACTAGGGATCCGAAAATCAGGACATTTTCAGATGATCGTATTAGAACGATGACTTCGCGATTTTACACAGGTTGAATACAAGAGCTGTTCTTTGCCCGGTGAAATCGGACTGATGGATTCATTTGAATTAATTATGGGGTCTATTTAGAGTGAATGGAAGATTATTTAGATCAAGTTGAGTCTTTTCCGATTAAATAAAATCCTATTAGAGAACCCATTAAATGAATTATTTATTTAATGACCCATAAGTGATTCAAATAAACTCATCAGACCGATTTCTCTGCGTGTTAAGTTGGCATCCTACGATAAATAACGTTCTATCCGAAGTTAAAGAAAATTGAAAAAAATATATATTCTTCGACAGCATTTTGCTTAAATAATAAAAAATTTATTGATTATCAATACCCTCTAATTAAAATAAAACTAGGATGTCGTAACATTATGCATTCACTATGCGCAAAAACTCAACTCCGTTATCCTAATACATATCAGAAAAAAACTAAAACGACCTTAAATTCCAATTGTTTAATGATCAATTTTTCAATTTTCAAGGAACTTCTTGTCTTGCGACAGCGTCCACGAGCTGGTTGAATGGTCTACAAAATTAAATCACGTTGTACTGGCGCTGAGAGAGTGGAACGTTATCGGCACGAACCCTCCGCAAGTTTCCGATTTGTGATATAATCCGCAGTGCGGTTGGATAACGTCTACCATGGGCATTTAAAAGATCATTATTTAACGACTGCATTTCTCTAATGTCTAATTTAAAATGTACAAGGCTCTGCTAAAAAAGTTTGATAAATAATCGTGGAAGACAAGATATCACAACCAATGTTACGATAGCCAAATATAGCCATATTTGCATTGAACTATCAGCAGAGGGCGCTGAGTTATCGAACAGGGCATGAAGCAAAACAAAGAACATATGACAGAATATGGAACAGTTTATTATCACAAATGTGCATATCTACTACTGTTAATATAAGATCGTTTTATTTAGATTTAGAATAGTCCATCAGAAGTTATTCGCCGAAAACAAAGCTAATTGTGATTGTACTTCACGTTTGACGAAAGCAATTTAATATCTACGTATTTCATTGTTATATGGACCTTGACGGCTGTTTTTACACAATATTTTTATATCATGTTGAGCAAAACAAATAAATCTTTTAAAACAAATACTTTCTACACAAGCAAATATTAGAAAAGAAACACCAAGAAATCTCCGCTAGAGCGAATCAACTTACGAACGGACGAGCTTCGTAAAATACAGTCGGACTAACTCATTTTAGATATCGCCAGTTCAGTGCTATTGTAGTTAATAACATTTTCAGACATTTTTGTATCTGGTACAATCAGCTTTTCGTTAATCTATTACGGTTTCACCCATTGGTTGAGACGGAAAATACGACATCTTTTGTGTTTCAATTTTTTGTACTTACCTGAAATCTGCTCACAATTAACAATGCAAGACCCAAATACTATTCGCGCTGCAAGCACTGTAAATCTGACATATTGAGTACATCCCAGACATACTTGAACACAAACCTTCGTAACCATGACGTTGAAGATTTCTGCATCTGCAAAATTTCGACTTTAACCAACCATAACTATCTAACGCAGGAGACAAAAAAAATTTCCTTTGGCAGGTTTCTGTGGACCACGATTTTCTACAAGCCCAATTTTTTAAATATTTTTCCTACACTTATTTAAGAACTGGCGACCATATTCGAAGAAATTTTCTGCCTTTTTCGGTTGGCCAGTTTTACAGGTTCACCAGTTAGTGCAATATTTTTTTTTGCAAGGCAGATAAATTCGTCTTGCAAATATCTCCAGGTGGTTTTTTCAATTTTTTTTTTAAATTGGCAATGAATTTTCTTACTTTTACACTTTGCCAGTTGTACCAACTCAACGGTTGATGCAATATTGTTTTCCCAAGGCAGAGTTATTGGTTTTGCGCAGATCTCTGGGCCCGTATGTTTACCTTTTTTCTTTTTATTTAATAAAATGACCGTCATTCTCTTAATTTCCATTGTAATCGCCATTACCTTTTCTATTGTAATGGCCTAAGCCATTGTACCTTTTCGGGCAATTAATCTAATCCTAAAGTAGATTGATTCGTTTTCCGCATATCTTCAGGAATTCGCTTCGGTTTTTTTATTTATTTATTTTTAGACGTTGGCAATCAGTTTTGTGATATTTCGGTGGTCACTCAGTTGCGCCGTTTCTGTAAGGGCAATTCATTTTTATCTACGGCAGATGTTTGCATTCTGCGATTATCTTGAGCCACTTTTCCTAGTTTTTTTTTTCAATTATATTCCAACATTGGCCAACGTTATCTGCATTTTTTCGCCGTTGGCCAGTTGTACCGTTTTACGTATTGGTGCAATTTTTTTATTCCAGAGCAGATTTATTCGTTTTGCAAATATCTTCAGGCACTTTTTTCAGTTTTTTTTTAATGATTTTTTTTTAAATTGGCATTCAAATTTGCCATTTCTTCATGTTTGGCCAGTCGTATCGTTTCAACTGCTCGTGCGATTCATTTGTTCCATGGCAGATGTTTGCCTTTTGTAATTATCTCGAGGCACTTTTGTTAGTTTCAATTATTAAGTGTAATCGAGCATTGACCGACGTTATCTTCATTTTTTTGTCGTTGGCCATTTATACAATTTTACGTATCGGTGCAATAATTTCCTATCCAAAGCAGATTTATGCGTTTTGCGAATATCTCCAAGCACTTTTTGCAGTTTTTTTTTCGATGTTTTTCAAAAGTTGGCATTTGATTTCGTCATTTTTTGGTGGTTGGCCAGTAGTACTGTTTCATCTAGTCATGCGATTGATTTTTTCCAAGGCGGATGTTTGCGTTCTGCGATTATCTCGAGGTACTTTTGTTAGTTTTTTTTCAAATTATATTCAAACATTGGCCGACGTTATCTGGAAATTTTGATAATCTTGCAAATTATAGAGATTTCGAAAAATTTGTAGCTCGGGACGCCCGGCGTCAGATTGGGACAAACAGACAAACATTTTTTAGAAATATAAATTAGATCAGTGTAATTAAAAGCGTTTTAGCTAGCCTTGCCCATGAATGAATATTGCTTTCTGAAGGTCATAAAAGGCAGTGATTCACCTGATGGCATTTTTCCGCCCAATGTTGACTGCCTATAAGTCTGCCTCCCTCGCACTATTTTTCTTTTAATTCTCACAATACAACGACTAAATCGATTGAGGAGCCAGAAGCTTATCCCGATTCTGCGGTATTTCCGCATCTTCTCTCGAAATTTGAGCCCTATCTGTCGGAGAGTTTAGAAGAAAATAGCTTCTAAAATGTCCTCTTAAGAGGCAGCGATACACCTCACCCCCCGCAGAAATTTCGAAAGCTGTTTTCTCCCAAACGATACGACAGATAAGGTCCGGATTTTTAGGGGATACGCAGATGTATCGTAGAATTGGGCTAAGCTTCTGGCTCCTCAATCGATTCAGTCGTTTATTTTTAAGAATTAAAAGAAAAATAGTGCGAGGGAGACAGAGCGATGTTAGAGAGAGACAGACCTACAGCCGCTTAGCATTGCGCGTCGAAATTTCTGGAGGTGTACCACTGCCTCTTAAGACGCAGTTATACACTGCCTGAAATTTCGTCGGCCAATGTTAAACACCTATGGGTATGTCTCTTTCGGATATAGCTCTGTCTATCTCGCACTATTTTTCTTCTAATTCTTAAAATAATACGGCCATATTAAATAAGGAGCCAGAAGCTTAGCCCAATTCTACGATACTCCCGCGTATTGCCTGAAAATACGGACCCTATCTGCTGTATCGTTCGAGAGAAAACAGCTTCTAAAATTTCTGCGGGAAGGGGGGGGGGGGGCGGGTTGGCGTTGTATCACTGCCTCTTAATTAGAACCTTCATAAAGCAATATTTATTCATGGACAAGGCTAGCTGAAACGCTTTTAACTACACTGATTTAATGAAGAGACGCGGTAGCGTTCTCGAGACAAGTACATTTACCCGCCGACGAGACGCTCCCGCAGTATATTTTACTCTTAACAACTCATTTAACACACGTTTCGCCGAGACGAAAATCCAAAATTGATTATATGATAGCATTTTTTGATGAAATGGCAGCGTTTTCGACCTTTTGGGTTATAATTAGAATCTGCAGATTAAAATCTTTCGATCGAGACCTACGGGACATCCGTACCGGCTCTCGGGGCGATGATATCGTGATTTATGTCTCGAAATTTTTCCTGAAAATTTTGTCAAATATTCAGACAATTTTTTCGCAAGACCGTGGTATTAGATAGATTTTTCGCAGGACCGTGATTCAAGATTTTCGCAGGACCGTGAGTATAGTCAGTATAGCTTTCCGCTGGAACAAGATTTGAATTAGTGATCATCTATAACCGGTGTCTGGTCCAGGATATTTATGTATATGTTCATAAAAAATTTGAATTAATTAATAATCATGGGGCGATATGTCACAGTTTTATATCGTTCTTTCTCGCTCGACTGCCAAGTGCGGTGACAAATGGCGTTTTCGTTTTCACTTGTACTCACGATTGTTCGGTCGGTGTGTCACATCGCGTTAAAACAAAAGTAAATAATCATAATAAACCAATAGTGAATATCTATGATAAATCAAGAGTAAATAATATAATAATAATAATGATAATAATAATAATAATGATAATAATAATAATAATGATAATAATAATAATAATGATAATAATAATAATAATGATAATAATCTCAAGATACTGCCGCATCTTATGATAAATAAATTTTTTTCTGAAATTCGGTGGTTATATCAACACTTATTTAAAGGTTATATCAGGCGTTCGTAGCCTTGCCTTTTTATTTGCGCTTTCAATGTGATGAATGATGAAAAAAAAACGATTGGATGTGTATATCAATGTGGAAAATGATAGGTGAAGGGGAGATTGTTGTAATGTTTGTGGGCAATAATAAAGACACAATGAAGGCAATTAGCGAAAGAGTAAGAATACTATATTTGAAGGTATAATAAATTGTATAGCGCCACACATGTTGCTCGCATGAACGCCGGGCAAAGACTCAGGTAACGACGCGACGAATCAGAGAACGCCCGATAGCTTCCGGGATTTAATACCCAAATACGCAACACTCCCTCACACTTAGTTTTAAACGAACACTCAGCTTCAGACTAGGAGCATCTAGCGTGTTTACACACATACTTAACATGCCAACTTTTAACAACGTAACTCTTATAACAAAAATATTCACATTCGAGTCACAAATACCCTTTTCAGTCCCTAATGATAGTTCGCTCTTGTTTAAGTAACAAGTAATATGCTTATCCAATCATTTCAAATCTTTATAACAATTGCATAAAAAAATCTTAACTTCTTTACACAAAATCCGATTTACTTAAACGCAGTAGTGTTATAAGTCTAGTCTCACTCTGGGCGTAATGACCCTTGAAGAACGGCGTAATGGCACTACAGCCGGAACAGACGATGCACTCGTCTTTTCAGCAGATTGTGGTGTTCTTACTTCGTTTGATAAAAGTTCATCGCTGGTACTTGGCACAGAATTCAGATGAACATTTTCCGCAGAATCAGCGCATACTCCTTTGACTGGATTTCCACATCCTCTCTCTTTCATTTTTAAATTACAGCGACGTATTTGGTCAATATGACGCTTCCAAATTCTCCCATCTTCCGTAACTAATTTATAAGTAACAGGAGAAAGCTGTTCGAGGACACAAGACTTAATCCACGAATTTGTACTATAATCTTTAGTCATAAACGTTAGGTTAATCAAAAACAACACTTTACGGCTACCATGGAAAAATCGTTTTTTATTTTCTTGCTTATTTTCCACTGTCTGACGCAGACCAGGATCCCTGTCAGATTAGGCAACCGTAGCCGCAACCATTTTTCTACCGTGAAACCACCGGTTGCCTTTCGCCGCACCATTTACCGCTGAACGACTATAAAACAACCTTGGTGCTGGTAGAAGGACGGTTGTTTTATGGTTGGTTTTGGTTGCTGCTGTCGGAAGTGTAAAAAACACCGTGGGCAGAAACGCGATTCCTTCGCAGTAACAACAGTAGAATTGCGGTAGAACCGCGGTTGCCAAGCGGTTACAATGGTAGAATCGCGGTTGCCAAGCAGTTACTTTCACGGCGTTTGGCTACCGTCGTTTTACGGGTTGTTTTGAGGTTGCGGTGGTCCGATAGGGATGCAATAGATCTAATTTAGAACGGAATTTCCGACCAATTTGCAATTCAGCCGGACTACAATTTGTTGTCCAGTGCGGCGTTGCTCGATAGAATAACAAATATTTACACAAAGCCTCGTGTCTCGAATTACCAGCCTTTAACAAAAGTTTAAACTTATTTTTAAAACTGCGAACTGCATTCTCTGCCGCTCCGTTTGAGGCAGGGTGATACGGAGCCGTACGCACATGTCGGACTCCGCAAGAATTTATGAAATTACTAAACTCTTTTGAACAAAAACTAGGGCCATTGTCCGTAACTAACCATAATGGAATACTCCAGGTGCACATATACTCTCTTAGAGCCTTCATTGTAGTGTCTGACGTAATGTCACTAAGTTCTTTAATATCGACCCCTTAAAAAAGGAGTCAACAATCAATATAAACATTTTGCCATCAACCGGACCGAGAAAATCAGCATGCAGTCGAAAATTAGGACCCTCAGGCCACTTCCACGGATGCAATAATGCTCTCGGTGGATAATCAGCTGACTTTAAGCACAGCTCGCAAGACTTGGCGATATTTTCGATTTCGCCATCAAGGTTAGGCCACCAAAAATAAGATCGCGCAACAGTTTTCATACGCACGACCCCCATATGTATACAATGTAATTCCTCCAAGAGATTCTGACGCAATTTGAGAGGAATGACCACAATATGGCCCCACAAAACGCAGGCATCCTCCACTGATAATTCCCTTTCACGAAATTTATATGGTTTCAATTGATCTTCGACCACGTTCGGCCACCCATTCATCACAAAATGTCTGACTTTGCTTAACACTTAATCCAAATTCGTTTATTCCTTTACGGTTTCTACATCAGTTGATTTAACTTCGTCAGTAACAAAATTTACATACGAATATTCTCTTTCCTCCTCTTCCTGATTTGAATCATTGATTACCAGAGGAACTCTTGATAACCCATCTGCTCGAACGTTGTCAACTCCTTTAATATACTTAATATTATAATCATTAGCTGACAGTAAAACAGCCCATCTTTAAACACGATTTGCCGCCATTCTAGGCCATCCGTCTTTCATACCAAAAATATAAATCAGCGGTTTGTGATCCGTCTCTAAGATAAAGCTGGTCGTAGATGTACTAGTGAAACTTTTTAACTTCAAAAATTAAGCCAAGTGCTTCCTTGTCCAGTTGTGAGTAAGCTTTTTCCGCTTTCGACAACGTACGTGACGCAAAAGCAACTGGCTTTTCAGATCCATCAGGATACACATGAGACAGTACAGCCCCTAAGCCGAATGGGGACGCATCACAAGCGACTTTCACAGGCAATTTCAAATCGTAATGAGCCAGAACTTCTGAATTAACAAAGCTCTGTTTAGCTGCTCGAAAAGCCTCATCACACGAATTATTCCACTTTCAAGGTACATTTTTTTGCAACAAGCTATATAAAGGGTCAACAACTTTCGAGTAATTTCTAATAAACTTTGAGTAGTAATTAATCATCCCTAGAAATGCTCTCAATTAAGTCAAATCAGACGGAGCAGGCGCGTCAATAAATAATTGCCTTAATTCTATCCTTAGATACGTGTGTTCCCTCACGATCCAACACATACCCCAAAAACTCTACATTTTTTTTTTTCAAAATAACATTTTTCTTTTTTAACGGTCAAACCGCAGTCACTTGACCTACTAAAAACAGAACGCAGCCTTTCGTTATGTATAGTGCGAGACGAACCAGAAATCAGTATATCATCGAAAAAACAGACCACCCCATCTAAGTTACTCAATATTTACTCCATTTCACGTTGGAAAAGACCAGGCGCAGATGCGATTCCGAAACAGAGTCGATTATAGGCAAAGAACCCTTTGTAAGTGGTTATAGTCACTGAAGCCTTCGAATCTTCTTCTAATTCGACTTGCAAATAAGCATGAGAGAGATCGATTTTGGTGAAAACTCCTTTTAAAGTTGCTAGCGGATCTTGACCACGTGGTATAGGATGGCGATCTATTTTAATCTGTGGATTTACTGCCACTTTATAATCGCCACATAGACGGATTTGACCATTGTTTTTTAAATCGGGCACAATTGGTGTAGCCCAATCACTATTTTCGACAGGGTTCAAAACTCCGATTCCCACCAAACGATCAATCTCTGACTTCACTTTTTCACGCAACGCATAAGGAATCGGTCGAGGTTTACAAAAAATCGGCGTAACATCATCCTTTACATGAATTCTAAATTTTCTTTTTGTATATTATCCCAGGCCATGAGAGAAAACTGCATCAAAATTGCTAATAATAGCATCAATGTCCCTATGACATGCATCATCTTGCCAGTGAATTTTTGATTCCACAGTTCCCTCCAGTAATTCCGAGACTGGCACCTTCAACGCACAAATCCAAGTTCGCCCAATAAGAGGCGGACCATTACCCGGCAAAACAAACAAATCTAAATCCGCAGTTACTTCACCGTATCTCGCTCGCACTCTAATAATTCCCAACGGAACAATAATGTGACCTGGATGTAATTTAAAACGACGACTAGTGTCCCTAAGTTTTAATTTATTTAATTCAGTGTGCTTTTCGAAAAATTGCTTCGAAATAACAGCTACGTCGGACACTGTGTCCACATCACAATCAGTAACTATTCCCTGAATAAAAACCATTACTTTAATCGGTGCTTTACTGAAAACCCCATTGTTCGACTCTTCGTCGTTCTTTCTTCCTTCCCCTTCCAGGTGAAAGAGATTATCAAAATCCTCACTATGATTGTCATTATCATTAGCATTCCCAATATAATTTTGTCTAGAATTGCTACAGCCATATTTACTTCGCTGAGCACCGCTATTTATCTGTTTCTTATTCGCGTTACAAACGCTAGCCTTGATGACCTTGCTTTTGCCCACATTACAGGAATAATGTCTATATTTACATACGGCCGCTCGATGATTTCTTTTACCACAACAATAGCAATGAATACCCTTGTTGTCAACTTGCTTGCCCTTTGAGTGCTGTGAAGTCCTCTTCGATCCCATGAAATTTATGAATTCTGGTTGCTTATCGTGCGTTGTTCCAATCTCAGCAGCATCCTTTGACGCTGATTCCAGAATTTGAGCAAGTTCAATTGCTCGGTTGCAAGACAAGTCCTTTTCTCCAAGTAGCCGCTTCTAAATAGAGACATCCCGTAGTCCCCAGACAAACTGGTCACGAATATAACTGTCCAGACTTATTCCAAAATCAGAATAAATTGAAAGCCTCTTTAGATTTGTCAAATATGTTTTGATATCTTCGCCCTCCTTCTGACGACACTGTTTAAATTTGAATCTTTCCGTTATAACACTAGGCTTTGGCTGTAAATGATTTGCCATCATTCTTGTTAACTCCTCAAATGTCTTTATGATGGAGCAACTGGCAGACACATGTTCCGGAGCAGAGCATAGCCCTCACTCCCCAATAACGTAATGAGCAGTGACACTTTTTTTGTATTTCCAATATCGTTAGCAATAAAAAATTGATCTAGTCTTTCCTTCGACAGAGCCCAATCCTCATGAATGTCGAATACCTTTAATTCTCCAATCCCGGCAGTCACAATTTGTTGCACAGCACTCTGGGACGCTCCGCTACTTTGACCAGCCATTTCCGCCCTTTGCGAAATTAATTGCTGTTGGTCCAATGCTAATTGTTTCCGCTGCTCGTTCAATTGTAGCCTTTTCTCGTTTAAATCAGCTCGTAACTTTTCAATTTCCTTCAGCTCCATTTGTATCTTCTTGTCCTCTCCACTCATGTTTCCGACACGCGTTTGACGCAATTGCACAAAATCTCAGCGATCTAATATCGCACAATTCCAATTTATATCCTCGTCGCCACTGTAATGTTTGTGGGCAATAATGAAGACACAATGAAGACAATTAGAATACTATATTTGAAGGTATAATAAATTGTATAGCGCCACACATGTTGCTCGCCTGAACGCCGGGCAAAGACTAAGGTAACGACGCGACGAATCAGAGAACGCCCGATAGCTTCCGGGATTTAATACCCAAATACGCAACAATTGTAACTTATATATATATCTTAATTCAAAATACAATAGCTATAATAGTATGATGTGATTATATTTGTCGTTCAATAAATTAAGTCTTTAAAACACCAAACAGTTATTATAAATTTAATTGTGAGAACTATTGAAAGAACTAATATGTATTTTTGTTGTGAATGGTGTGAAAAATTTCATATATTGGTCACAGTTGTTAATAAGGTATTTTTCTATAATTTATGGAAATTGGTTATCCAGCAATTAAATTACTTTTTTTCTACGCACTAGATTGTTAAAACCTGCAAACACCATAAAGGATTTCATTTGTATTTTAAAGTTTGTTTCAGGCCCACAACGTCAAAGTTTGATGTTAATGGCCAGAGTATTCATAAGACAAATGATTCGAAATGAGATTAAAATACTGAATGAAGTTGAATATATTTATAAATATGTATAACAAGTTTCGTTTTGGTAATAATGATTTGACGATGACTATCCACTGCTTTAGTCGAATTTGAGAATAATTTTGCAACACGCAACCATTCATCGCCTGGCGTGTCATGCACTATGTTTACACAATTTTCATTCTGCAGTTTATTCAAATAAGATTCTAATTTGTGCTGAAGTACATACTCATTTTCGCAGTTTGCAATTATTGAAGTTGGGGAGTGAATTTATGATAGTTTTCTATAAACTTAATTCAATAGAATATGTAATAATACAATACATTCTATAGACTTAATCCATCTAGAATATATAGACTTAATCCAATAGGATATGCAATAATACAAAAAATTCCACTGGTGTTTGCTAATTCAGTAATTTAATAAAAAAAATTTTAAACTGAGCATGTTTATGTTTACATGCTTCACATGTTTAATAATATGTTGCAGCTATTTTATAAAAATTATATGGTTATATTTCGCTACAGTCTTGTATGTTTTCTTGATTCTTTTTTGTATAACCATTCTTAAATTTATGTTAAAAAATTTTCTTTTTATTTCCTATCAAATAGATTTTCATGAAAATTGAACCGTGTACCTCATTCCCTGCTGATATAGGAGCAGATATTTGATTTTCAAGTAAAGACTTACCATAAGTTAATTCTATTTCAATGACAAATAAGGTAAGGGCAGTGAGAAATATGGCAAAAACTATGCTGTGAATTCCATACTAAATAATAACACAGCCCACTCACTGAATAGAAGACCAAAAGGAAGAATTATGTATCTAAGTCAATTTCTATATTTAAAAAAAACAGTGATCTGAAATAAGAAAATTGCATATCGTTGGCTTGTTATCCTTTTTTTTCAAATTGTTTACAAGTCTGTTAAAAATTTGACCACCTTATAGAGATAGTGTTTTAACCCTTTGCGGCACAGTGGGTCGCTGAGCGACCCACCTGTTTTTGCTCAGATTTTCGAATTTTCGTCTAACTTCTGTGAAAAATCGATAAGTTTCATGATTTTGGAAACGTAAAATGTATGCCTCAAAGGGTTAAAGAGTCAATACTCATGAGAAAGTACGGATTATTTTTTTTTGCATCATACTTTTAACACAACTGAAATCACTGAAGTTAATTAAATTTCTCGTCTTCAGGAAATAATATTGGAAAACTTACATTTCTATGCTATATATCATTCTACCCAATTTGATTTCAACTAAATTATGTGTCTACCATAGCTGAATATTATCCCGTTTATGTACATATGTTGCAAAATTAATAACATTTTGTATTATGGAAATACGACACCAAAAAAAACCTTACGGGTAAAAAAACTTGAAACAAGTACGCGCGTAGAATTCTGCTCGAAAATAAACAGTGAATGAAGAAATTCCTAGTATACTCTCTGTGCGCAAAAATTTTTAAAATCCCCCAAAAAACCCTCACCGGTGAAAAAATTGAGACAAGTACATTGACGCGAGTGGAATTCTACCCGGAAAAATACAATGAATAAAAACGATTCGAATAGGAGATCGTTTTTATGTATAAAAAGTATTGAAATAAATTGGGAACAACCGTAATTTGTCGTGTCAAGTGCATCCATATAAATGAAAGAAAATCGCATTTGATTACAATAAAAATACTAATACTTATACCAGAAAATGAAAAAATCAAAACTAATACAGAATTTACAAATATAGAGACACCATATTTATTTTTTATCGAAAATATCGAAAAATTGCGTGTGGTGATCACAAAATTGAACTTATTTCGAAAGGAAAATGAGAATCAAATTTGAAAAAATCGAAAGAAAAATTCTAAATTGCATTAACTAATTTGTTTCCGATGAAAAAAGTACAACATTGTGCTTGGCGCGTTTTTAAAATACAGTTAAGTCTTTTAGTATAGAAAGACCATGTTAGCATATAAACGCGCCAAGTACAATTTTGTACTTTTTTCATTGGAAACAAATTAGTTAATTATACGAACAAACGAACTTACCTTGTGAAGTTCGATCGTAATTATATCTAGAGTCTCGTTCGAGATGATTACATCGTAGTACCTACCGTCTACTTTCACATGTAAGTGTCACGAAGCTTCAGAGCATAACAAAAAACGACGCCTAGATATTGCGATCGTTCCCTTAGCAACGTCATATTGTTTAAAGTAACTCGGTTAGGGATGAAATAATAAAACTAATAAACTTTTCAAGGATGGGCAATCATACAAAGATCTTGATCGTTTTCGGGTGGGATGTAATCATCTCGAACGAGACTCTAGATATAATTACGATCGAACTTCACAAGGTAAGTTCGTTTAATCGTTTAATTATTTAATGATTAAACGAACTTACCTGTAAGTGGAGTTCTATCATAATTGTATGAAGCGCCTTTTCCTCGAGATCAATGTGTAGTTGTTTACAGTTCGTTACGGCATAGATTCAGGGTCTCAGAAATTTGATGCACAATTTTATTTTACTCTTTTTTTTTTCTTTATTAATTAGCCACTCTATCGAGAATAGCCTTTGCAAACATTTCATTATTTCGAACAATCTTTTTATTATAAAATTTGGCAAAAGTGCCAGATTTTTCTGTCCAGCCTGCAGCGTTTTTAATGACGTCAATACTCACTCCACTTCTTTTTGCTGTAGAAGTTGAGGCATGGCGAGTACTGTACGCGTCAAAAATATCCGTATCGACACCACTTAATTTAAGGGTATTTTTTATCCACCTGCTTAATGTTTGACTCGACACCGCTTCATAGGGTTTTTTAAGAGCTATGAATAGGCGAGTTTCTGTTCCACGCAATGCCTTTGTCTTGTTTAAATATAATTCCAATGTCGTCCCGACGCAGATTTTGGAGTTCAAATTATAATATGGTATTGTCAAAGTTGGCTGCTATTTATTTATCTTTGACGTCTTTAACCTATCCGGTATCTTGATTTCTAATAAAGTTTCAGTTTTTTGAATGTTGCGAATGTCAACCGAAGTGAGTGTCTGCATACGTTGGGCTGTGATTAACGCCATTAATGTTACCAGCTTGAACGACAGCATTTCCAATGTAACAGTATAATTTTGTTCCCATTGGGACAAGTAACTCAAAACGATATGTGGATCCCAGGTTGATTCATATTTAGGTTTTTCAGGCCGAAGTTTCGAAATACCTTTAAACAATCTTCGAAGTTTCGGATCATCTCCCAACTCCGGTCCCAATAACAAGGCAATTGCTGAACGGCAACTATTAAGGGTCCCATGTGAAGCCCCCTTTCCAAATTCTCTAGTCAAGAATTTTATAACTTCCGAAGTGTCGCAATTATACGGATCGACATCATTTGTTCCGCAAAATAACCAGCATTTCTTCAAGCAGCTATTGTATTGCTTGAGCGATGATTTCGATAGCGAAGACAGCATAATCGTTAAGGCTTCATTTAGTACCTTCCTTTTTCTTAACGCCTCGCGGACAGCAACCCCGCAACCAGGGTAATTTTTTTCCAGATTGGATGTGGTTGTCTATTTAGAGAACGTAAGAGGTTCCGGTTGGGTTTTAAATAAATTGGTTCACAAACAAGCATTGCTGTAAAGACCGGAAACCAAACCTGTGCTGGCCAATGTGGTACTACAACTATACCTTTAGCATTGTCATCATCAATCTTTTTTAAAACATGTAAAATTAAAAGGAATGGAGGGAATGCATTAAAAAAAATATGGACGCCAATTAATTGTGAACGCGTCTATTGCAAATGACCCAGAAACTCTCAACCAAGAAACGTAATGTTCACATTTCGTGTTTGTCCTCGTAGCAAACAAATCAATCTCAGCTTTGCCAAACTTTTCTTCGATAACTCTATAAGCTGATCTTGACAAGGCAAATTCTGTCTCTGCTTCAAGACGTCTCGATTCAAAATCAGCGTCAGAATTATTTCGAGATGGAATATATGAAGCAAAAATCCAAATGTTTCCTTTTTTACACCATTTCCAAATATCTTTTGCCAAACTTCCCAATAACAGGAATTGAATACCACCCATCTTGTTTATATAAACGATGGCAGTGGTATTATCAATTCGTAGTAAAACATCGTAGTCCTTCAGATTTTCCGTAAAGCATTTTAAGGCAAAGAAGGCCGACAATAGTTCTAGACAATTTCTGTGGTAAATTTTTTCTTCTAGAGTCCAATGGCCGTGAGTACGAATATTGTTACAATACGCCCCTCAACCAGAGTTTGACGCATCCGAGAAAATTTCTAAATCAGCTCTAAATTGTTTTAGCGAATGTACAGTTTTTGTAATATTGACTTTCCACCAGTCAAAATCTGTCTGCAAATCGTCACCGAGTGACATGCGTGCTTCGAAATTTCCATTATTTTTCGTAAGTGCTAAGAATTCAGCTCTTTCGAAACTCTTCATGTGAACCCAACCGTATTTTAAAGCAGTACAACTTGAGCCTAAAGTTCCGATTAAATGCGCAAATTCTCGAATAGTGCAATGACTCATTGAACTAAATTTATCAATTTTTTCGGCAGTTTTTGACTTTTTTCCCTCTGGAAGCTCGATACTAAATGCAACCGAATCATAAAAAAAACCAAGGTATCTACATCTAGTAGACGGTATAATCTTGCTTTTCTTTTCATTAATTAAAAATGCTGATCTTTCGAGTAATTGTCGTGTTGTCTGAATATTTATTAAGCACTCTGTGTATGAATTTTCTAATAATAATATATCGTCTAAGTATATTACTGACAAATATCCGCGCTCTCTGAGATATGAAACGACTGGTTTAAGTAATTTCGTGAACGTGTATGAAGCCCGGTTAAGACCAAAAGGTAAGCACGTAAATTCATATAAATTTCTGTCAAACGAAAAACGTAAAAATTTTCGATCTTTTTTTGCGACAGAGATTAGGTAATATGCGTCCTCTAAATCGATGGAAGCCATGAAGCAATCGCGGGTTAGAATTTGCCTTGCCGTTTTTCCATCTTCTAACTTAAAATGTTCAGCTTGAATAAACTTATTCAACGGTTGTAAGTTGAGGATAAAACGATGTGAGCCATCAGGTTTTGGTATAAGGAAAATTTTTGATATAAATTGTTTTGATTCCGGCTGGCAACATTTAATCGCGCCTTTTTTCAATAGAGTTTCGATTTGTTCTTGGATTAAACATCTCTCTTGACCTGACCGTCAAGGCTCAGTAGGCGGAGCATTTTGATAAACCTCAGATGAAAAAGGTCTCGTGTATCCTTCCACCCAGCTCAGTATAGTTTCATCTCATGTCACCTCGGACCAATTGTTTCTAAGCCCAGTGAGTCTACCGGCAAATGTACCTACATTTAATGGCTCTTTTTCGTACTCGTCTGTTCTTGCTTCTGATAATGGCTCTTCCCTCAAGAAGTGGACTTGTTGCCCCGACTGTAGTTGTTGCCTCGACCGTAATTCTGTCTATACCCCCCCCCCCCCCCCCCCCCCCAATATGTATTCGACTTGTAATGGGTTTGGCGGGGCACGAAGGTTTTTTAAATTTCTTCCCTGGTCAGATGAATTTTTAGTCGATGGCTTCAAGTCCTTTAACGACTGTTGTAAAACTTTCGCAGGCTCCAATTTTTCGTTCACATCTTTTCCAAATAAATCTTCATTCGACGAAACATCCTTTAGAGTATCCTTGAAGGGTGCTTTAATGTTTTTGAGAATCAACCTTCTGCGAATAGATGTCTCATCATGTTGCAAATCTGCTAAAAATTTTGAAGACCGCCGTAAGTGGCACTAAATATTGTTTTTTCTTAGAGGGGTTTGATTTCAGCAAAAGCTCTATTGCTTTTCCAACACCAGCTAGAGAAGCTGCAATTTTTTCTTGTTTTTCCACAATTCTTTCGTCTCGCTTTTGAATTGTACTATCCAATGCTGCCTTCACTTCCAAATTCAATTTTGGAGGATCAATTAAGATACAATTCTTTGGAGGCGGAAACTTTTTGAGCAAGTTCTTACGTTTTTCTGCTGGCAACCTCTTTTCGATAATCTCGAACCAAATCAACGTTGGATGACTGTGTACTAGCGGAGCCAATACCCGATCCGGTTTAAAACGCTCACCAAATACCTCGAGAACATCAGGTTCCAGTAGAATCTCTTCATTTTCCTTCGAAGTACGTTCCACAATTGATTTTCCACTGTTTAGTGGTCTGTCAACGACTACCGTTTCAATCGCTGAGGAAGATTCTATGCCTTTCGTCGTCTCTGTAGAAACTTGTACGATTGGCTGTGTAACTTCAGCTGTTTCGTTATCTTCTTTTTGTTTCTCAACTAAAGACCCGACCGAAGGAGAGACACAGGCATGTAAGTCGCGCGCATTGATCAGTGAATTCCTACTTGATTGCCGATGGCGATCTTCTCTATAGTTGCTATAAGCACTATGTTCCGAGATTTTATCATCGTCATGATAAATTCGGTGTTGGCTGTAGCAACTTCTATCACCGCATTGCTTGCGCGATTCCCTCGATTTATTACAATCATAACCTTGGTCTCTCCCGTAAGATTGCCTAGGCGAGTCACTCCAATCATAACGGCTGTGAATGCTGTAGTCTCTCCTGCGAGATCGACTGCGCTCTCTGTTCAGCGACGATGGCCTTTTGGAACCGCGTCTTTCATGATCTGGGATAAAATGAAGGGGGTGAAATACAAGATATTAGATCTTTCCATGTCCCCCCCCCCCCCCCCCTGTTTTTAACACAATTTTAACTAGTACACTTTTTACCAGTCGGTTGAACCAACGTAGCATTGTGACGTTTGTCTATTTTATATTTACTAGGCTAATCACACGCGCTAGCGCGCGTGCCTGAAAAATCTTTTGCGCTGCTGCGCTTTTATAACCTTTTAAAATATCACGGACGTTGCAGCGCACGTCCTATTCTTATGTCAAATTTGACACCAAACTGAACGTATTTCTCGCGGACTTTCCCAGCAACCAATCACAACTCGAATAAATGTCAACAATGCTTTCCGTTACCCATGAACTTTTTAAAAGAGAGATGTCTTGCGACCATGGAACGGTTACTAGACGACTCAGATTTGCTTCCAATTAATTATAGGATTATTTGTCATTCGGTGTTGGACATCGTTGACAGATAATTTGTTGGTTTGTTAGTTGGACCAATAAAACCATCCTATTTTATTATCGTAACGATGTGTGAATCGTCATGGCTATCCGGAAATTCAGGCTAGACATGGTTGTCATTTATCGTTTTTCCTAAAACTTACTTCGAATGTGTTCTTCTAGCCATTCTATCCGTTTGCATAAATCCTTTTTTCGATTCTTGCTATCCGATGATCGATTTCTGTGACTTCTTTTTCCCATTATTTGTGCAATTTCTGATTAAAACGTGTGACGTGGTCGGAACAAAGAAGAAGAATGAGCTACGGGTTACCATGGATACGAGTAAACAAATTTTTAACTGAAAAATTGTGGCGATATCGGTGCATAGTAGGAGCACTACACATTGATCTCGAGGAAGAGGCGCGCAATACAATATTACGAGTCTCGTTCTTCGAGATTACATCGTAAATGTTCAGAGACAATAGTACCCACAAAAGGAGAATTCCAAGGTTTCATTATTTTCCTGCGGATTCACAGGCAACACAACCTCAATGCAAATTAATCAAAAAAATAATCTTGAAACTAACGAACGAATATTATTCGAATACCTTCGCCGCAAAGTCCTTATTACAGAACTTGACCGGGCGGTTATAATATTTTGCAAATACAAGTGATTCCCTGAACCAACCCGCGGTATTTTTCATCACGATTATATCGACACCTTTAATTAATGCCGCCGACTTAGACGCGTGCGTTGTGCTATGCGCGGTAAATTCGGGTCCAATGCCACTCCTTGCCAGCACTGACCGAATCCAGCGACTTATGACTTATTACTGAGTACTCACTGCTTTATGTGGTTTCTTTGATGGAATTAACACAGTATGACAGTTACCTCGAATTGTTTCTGATACCTCCAAGTACTTTTCCAAGGTACTCACGATGCAGAGGCTTCGTTTTTCTTGAAAGAAAGGTAATAGTGAAAGGGGCTGAAAAGCTCCCGGGCGCGATATTTTGATAATATCGGAGGTCTTTATCTGAAATCCTCCTATCGAGCAAGAGATATTCTCAAGTTTCATTAACGAAAACGTCTGCACTCTGCGGGTAGTTCCCAAGGCTAACAGAGTGACTAGTCTCTCTGCCAACTGTTGAATCTCTAATGATTCCAGTGGAAAAAAATCCAAAATAGAACTAAGTACTTGACGTATCATGTTATATCATATTTAGGCTTAATCAGTCTCAGCCGAAAAATGCCCGTAAAAAATCTACTAATCATCGAATCGTTAGTAATATCATACACCGAAATTAACGAAATTGCCGCTCGGGTCGAGTTTGACGTGCCGTAAGACGCTTCCGAGTGGGACCGTTTCTGAAAAAATTCAAGAATGCGATCCGCACCTGCCGCGTGTACGACCGCGCCTGTGTCGCGAAAGAATTCGACCCATAGTTAAATCGGTCCTGCGTACTGTTTCCAATTGCTTTCCGCGAGAGACGCCAGCATCACTTCGATCACTGAATTCGAAAAACTTCTTCTTGCGGTACGCCTCGCGGAAAATCTCCCGGCAATCAATCCCAATGACCTCCGAAGAGGATGTTGGATGGATCTGCATGGAGATAGTAGTAACGAATTAGCGGGACTAAACACAATCGGTTTTTCAACTAATAATTCCTTAAACATAGGAAACCACGGTTGTATCGGAAAATTGGGATTTCCGTCATAGAGGCCATATGAGTAGAAATGTCATGAAACGTGAACATTTCGAGGTCCCGGGGTGATCTAAGCATTTTTTGACGACACGAATAACTTCGAGACCGTATAAGTACTTGGGGTCTGAAAATTCGGATTTCCGTCAACGATGCAATACGATTAGAAATGGCATGGAACTCGAACATTTCAAGGTCCCGGGGTGATCTGAGCATTTTTTTACGACACCGAAAATTTTGAGACTGTATAAGTACTTGGGACCTGGAAATTCGGATTTTCGTGATCGATGCCATACCATTAGAAATGTCATGAAACGTGGACATTTCGAGGTCCCGAGCTGATCTGAGCATTTTTTGACAACACGAACAACTTCGAGACCGTATAAGTACTTGGGGTCTGAAAATTCGGATTGTCGTGATCGATGCCATACGATTCGTAATGTCATGAAACGTGAACATTTCAAGGTACCGGGTCGATCTGAGCATTTTTTGACGACACGAACAACTTCGAGACCGTATAAGTATTTGGGGTCTGAAAATTCGAATTTCCGTTAACGATGCTATACGGTTAGAACTGCCATGAAACGTGGACACTTTAAGGTCCCGGGGTGATATGAACATTTTTTGACGACAGCAAACATTTCGAGACTGTATAGGTTGTGACGTATTTTTCGTGAACGAACAGAAATATCGAAAATATTCGGGAACACAAAAGTCAAGAACTGTCACCTTCGGCCGTCCACACTCGTTCGCGCATCCGAAAACCCGGTGGGCGCGAGTCAATTTTTTGTGTCACCGGTATTAACGAACCGGTATGCCCGAGGGATCGAGGAGAGCAGTCTCGATTTCAATAACTAAATGATAATTGTTGTTTCACCGGTATCAATCAACCGGTATGTCCGGGAATCCGAGTTGATCAGGCCAAGTTCTATCAAAATCGAAAGTCTGAAGCAAAAGCCCACGATCGAGAACACCAATAACGGAATCGGTAGCATAGTTAATTTTTGGGGTCGTGTAAAATTAACAAACGCAACTGGATGCACTTGCGAGAGCGGGAGGTTGCGGAAATGCACGGCCGCTCAGTCTGTTAGGTTGTGGTAGAGAGGGTCGAGGTATGGCCTAGTAAATAGCTTTATTTTAACGAGAACTCAAACACCGAGAACGAACTTCATAATTTGAAAAAACGATTCGAGAGCAAATACAATAAATTGTATTATTGGAGTAATGTACGAGAACCAGCGTGAAGCATCGACATCGGTATCGGTAATAGCGAGCTGCAAAGCAACGAACGCATCCCCGGAACTCAACGGTAACGGCACGAGATCTTTAATCAAAGGATTCAGTTAAATAATTAACTTAACTTTTCGAAAACAACGTACCGGAAATTATTCGTCATAATCCCAGAAACGAGAACTTGCATCCAAAGATGTGCACAAAACGGAGAAATGCGCCAATCTGCACTCCACAAAAAACGGGAACACGACTCAAATTCAATTGGAATAAAATTCACGAGATAACGAGAACGAATAGAGTACAGCATACGCTATCCCTAAATACAAAAACAACGCGAAGACGCGCGCGCGAGCGACAGAAAAACTGTCAAAACGGGAGCTCGAGTCCGAACTCAGTCACCTCGGCGGTGTCCCGAGCAAGACTAATCACTTCTAGTAATCTTCGATAGCTTAACATTATCGTTATTCAATGTTTTACAAAAAGCCCTCACCCGAGAACTACTGCCCTCTCACTCGAATTATCTCGTAACTATATCGAGAGCCCAAATCATGCCGGTAAAATTTTCGTAATCTTTACAATCGCCTCCCTTGTGTTTCACGTGAAAACATGCCTGAACTTCATAACCATAACGCATCAAAATGCTCTGTTCTATGCCAAAACTTAACGAACACCGGCCGTTCTACAGCGTGATGCACTTTTCTCTATAGGGCGCCGGATTTGCACCGGTCTACAACTAATGGCAAGAACTCGAATCGGTCACTCTCATCTGCCGGGCTGCTCGTTTCTTTGAGCTCTCATCCTCGCGACAGATTTGAGTGCTGTTACATCTCCGTAACGCCACCACTCAGCGCCTGTGGACAGGCAACCCTCCAGGCATGACCGCAGGGCATAAGCGTGGGCCTTGGGGTAGTAGCTAAGGGAAGGGGGTTGCTTGGGCCCTGGTTATGCGTAAGAGATAAGAGTGATTCTCCCCATCTTTCCGGAAAACCAGGAAGTGGAAGACGGGAAGTTCAGGGCCAATAGGCTACAAGGAAACTTGCCCTCTCCAACCCCTACGCCTAGACGAAGATAGTGTACACATTAGTATATAAAGGCCGAATTTTACGTTTAGAAATCAGTTAGTTCTTGTAAATTTTCCATCCCTCTGGTTTGAGTTAACCATTGTACAGCTCTCCAGAAATTTTTCCAACATTTAAAAGTAAAAGTAAGTTCAACAAAATCTTCGAATTCTTTCGAGTTGCGCGGACCACCGCGAGCTCCTCAACATATCCTTCGACCTCAAGAGTTGCGCGGACCACCGCGAACTCTTCATCAAAATCCTTCTAACTCAGTGAGTTGCGCGGACCACCGCGAGTTCACCGGATATTCTATTCCTAAATTCAAAACTCGAGAGTTGCGCGGACCACCGCGAACTCTTATCCTCCTTCGGAATAGTTTGTTGCGCGGACCACCGCGTACTCACTATTTCTCTAAATCCTGGGGTTCGCGTAGTCTGAGCAATTTAGAGTCATTTTTCTTCAATTCACCATTTAAAATATTCTTTTAGTGGGAAAACCGCCTCATTTCTTGTACCAAGAATACGTAGAAATAAAACACCACATTTCTTTATCGATCAAACCCGTTAGCCCGTTTCCCAGACTAATTAGCCTTTGCTAAGGTCAAAAATAGGGCAACAATTCATGTTACTCAGACGTAACATACATTTTTGGTGACAGCGGTGGGATTCTAAAACGGTAGTTTGATCAAATCATGCCTATAGAGCACTCTCCAATAAAGAGTGAAACATCACACGCTCAGACTCGTGATCATCCGGGAGTTAGCACCAATTCCGAAGAAACAATTCCCCAACCTCCTCAACCATCTCAACAAAGTAGCGAGGATAACTCAGATAACATCCCACAAAGTTCTAACGAAACGATATTTCAAAACGACACAATGCCTATCGGTAATTCACAAATAGTTCCCCTTAAGGACGCGGTAGAAGTAGTCGTCAAGTTTGATGGAACGAATATTCCAGTATATCAAT
Organism: Tromatobia lineatoria; assembly: GCA_949699805.1. NCBI lineage: Eukaryota > Metazoa > Arthropoda > Insecta > Hymenoptera > Ichneumonidae > Tromatobia > Tromatobia lineatoria. Next base: position 13,260,694 of record OX453045.1, on the reverse strand, counting down.
TCATTGACAGCTGTGTGGAAGCATTAGTAATGCTTCCTACAAACGTCGAGCAAAATTTAGTCAGGTTAATTCGAACTAAAATCACGGGAGAAGCAAAAAGATCCATTCAAGGGATGAAATTCGACAATTTAAAATCATAAACAAAACATTTAAAAGAATTATTTTCACCCGCGAGAACTGTGAATCAGGTACGACGCGAACTAGGCACTATTATACAAAAAGATAAAGAGGACGTAATAACATATATCAATCGGGTCCGCGAGATTGGTAATCACATCCTAGAAGCCTATAAAAGTAATAATGGCGGTGAAGTCAGCGAAGAAGAAAAATCATCGACGGAAAATGAATGCATAGAAAGTTTTTTAGACGGTCTTAGACCAGAAATTCAATTAAAAATGAAAACTTCGTACGATACACTAAACGCGGCCGGGACAGATGCAATAAAGATAGACCGCAAACAGAAGGCCATAAACGAGCTTCGGAAAGGGCAGCGCGAGGATAAGCCGGCGCCGCGCCGAGAAACCGTAGGGGCTGTAACACAAACAGTGATTACATGCCAAATTTGTAAACGCAACGGCCACGGTGCGGACAAATGCTGGTTCCGTAACCAAAATATAGAACACGATAGGAATAATAAACCATCATCTTCAAATAATCAGCCTCAGGTTCAGACACATTCCAATGCCGATAGGGCGATATTCTGTCGGTATTGTAAGAAGAAGGGACACACAATCGAAGAGTGTAGGAAACGGGAGTATAATAACAAAAAAAAGGCTCAGGGAAACTCCAACAGTCTCCCAAACAATGGGGCAAACGCGGAGACTCAAAAACAAACAGCCCCGCGCCAGACGCTAGTTGTAACACAGACGGGGGGCGAGTTCGAGTAGCTTACGTGAATTTGCAGCGTCATTGTCAACCCCCTACAATTGCAATAGAACCCTTGGGCCTGTGTTCACCAATAAATTTATTGGTTGATACAGGATCCGAGCCTAATCTCGTCAAGGAAAATTCGGTTGTACCAACCGCGATAATCGATCGCTCAGACATTGTCGAACTGCATGGAATAACGACGATACCAGTTAATACCTTAGGGTCTTTAACGGTGGATATCTTAGGATGTTCTGTCAAATTTCATGTGGTCAGAGAGTCTTTTCCGATCAAACAAGCGGGAATATTGGGAAACCGAGTTTTTCGAGAAGTATAAGGCGACGATAGATTACAGGGGTCATTGTTTGTATTGGCGAGATAATTGCGTCGAATTCACGAGCCCAGAGACCGTCATAATTCCAGCTCGATCTGTTTCCTCTTTTTATATCAGAGTGAAAAACAGCGAGTTGAGCGAAGGGTATTTACCACGTTTAGAAATAGCAGATGGTATTTACTTTGGCAAAGCGGTCGTTTCAAATCACCAAGGTATCGCATATACTCGGGTTTTTAATTCCAGGAACAAGAAAGAAATAAATCGCCTCCGTCTACATATTCATGTGAATCTATAGATTCATCTAAATTTTCAAAATCATCAAAATCATCAAAGTCTACTAAATCTACTAAATCTACTAAATCTTCTAAATCTACTAAATTTACTAAATCTACTAAATCTTCTAAATCTTCTAAATCCTCTGAATCCTCAAACTCTTCAAACTCAGAAAAATCATACGCGGATTGTTTAATAGCCGGTACATCAATTAAAGAAACAGAAAATCGAGTCGAGGCAGTAACAAAATTATTACGTCTCGATTATTTGAATAAAGAAGAACGCGAGAGTATCAATGAACTACTTCACGAAAGCGCGGATCAATTTCATCTCCCGGGAGACAAACTGGGAGTAACTAATAAATTAGAGCATGGAATCGTTACTGTCGATGAACATCCAATCGATACTCGTCAATATCGTTATCCGCAAATCCATAAAGATGAAATAACGCGACAAGTTAAAGATCTTTATGATAGTGAAATAATTCAAACGTCCGAGTCTCCTTACAACAGTCCAGTATGGATTGTTCCGAAAAAGGCAGATTCTCAGGGAAATAAACGTTGGCGAATGGTGTTAGATTTTCGAATGCTAAACGAGAAAACTATTGGAGATTCGTACCCTTTACCGAACATCACTGATATACTTGACCAACTCGGAGGAGCCAAGTATTTTTCAGTTTTCGATCTCGCGTCAGGGTTTCATCAGATTAAGGTAAAACCAGCAGACGCACATAAAACGGCTTTTTCAACTCCGTTCGGACATTATGAATTCTCTCGAATGCCGTTTGGATTGAAAAACGCTCCCGCGACTTTCCAAAGGTTAATGGATCGTTTTTTAAGCGGTCTACAAGGAACGGAACTTTTCGTATATCTCGATGACATAGTTCTTTATGCATCATCGTTGCGGGAACATCAAATCAAACATAGAAAACTCATTGATAGATTGAGGGACGCAAATCTAAAACTTCAGCCTGATAAGTGTGAGTTTTTGCGAAAAGAAGTCACGTATTTAGGCCATTTGATAACGGAAAATGGAATTAAACCCGACCCAAAGAAAATAGAGGCGGTAAAAAACTATCCAGTTCCGAAAAATGTCAAGGGAGTAAGAGAAACCATGGGGTTATTCAATTATTATCGGCGATTTATCGAAGGATTCGCGAGAATTGCTAAACCTTTGACAAATTTATTGAAAAAAGATATAACTTTCATTTGGGGAGAACGAGAACAGTTAGCTTTTCAAACGTTATAAGAAATGCTATGTAAAAATCCAATTTTGCAGCATCCGGACTTTACTCGACCATTTATAATTACTACAGATGCATCTGGATACGCAGTCGGCGGAATTCTATCGCAGGGAGAAATCGGGAAAGATTTGCCAGTCGCGTATATCTCTCGAGCTTTGAATGGTGCAGAGAAAAATTACTCAACTTATGAAAAAGAAGCTCTCGCAATAGTTTACGCAGTCAAACAATTCCATCCGTACGTTTATGGTCGTAAATTCACTGTAGTGACAGATCACAAGCCGTTAGTTTGGTTTAAATCGTCACAAGATCCAGCTTCACGGGTTTCAAAATGGCGTCTACAATTAGCTTTACACGACTTCAACGTTGTATATAAAGCAGGCAAAATGAACGTTAACGCTGACGCTCTCTCGCGGAATCCCGTAGAATCAAAGGACATTAATCTAGTTCAAGGAACCGCAGAATCAGGAAAAAACACCATTTCGACTCTAGCGATGGTTCATCAGGTAAGCGATGAACCACCGTTAAGAAGAAGTCAAAGAAATATACGAAAACCTCAAAGACTTGTAGACGAAATGACGAAGCCGACGAAAAAAATCGAAGAACGGGTGCAAATTAAGCGAATAACTCGAAAATCTAAAAAGTCAATGATGGAAAAAGCTGACGAAATTTGAAACCAATCCGGCGATTCTGAGACTTCTGATAATGATAGCGAAAATGAAGAGAAAGGTGAACAAAGTAACGCCAATAAAATAGAACATGAAAGAATAAATCACGAAGAAGAAAAACACGAGGAAAGAGAAATAGGAAACGTCTATCCTCCCAATTTAAATGAGTCTAGGGATCAACTTTTTATGAGGAAAGATAATTATGCTTATTTTGTTTACATCTCGGGTGAACCATGCGATATAGGTTCAACCCAGCTCCAAGCTCGAAACGATTTACCGAAATTCAGGGATTTGCAGGCAGGTAAAGCACAGATAAAAGAACACGGCAATAAAATTCACATAGCATTACCAATACGACGTTTTGCTGAAGGTCTAACAGTTGTTGAAGCAGATATAAAAGAATCTTTTAATAGCCTCGGTGAGATGATAAACAAAGCACAATTCAAAACTGTTAGTATTGCTAAAACACCCGAGGTTGAGACAGTGGAATGGAAAACGATTAGAAACCATTTGTGTTCTTAGCTAAAACAGTAACGGCAAAGATTTTAATATGTACTGGAGCGATTCAATACATTGAACCCTTCCAGACGTATTGATATTATAAAAGAAATTCATTGTTCGACTCTCGGAGGCCATAAAGGGGTATCAAAAACTTATAGTAAAATTAGCCATCGTTATTATTGGGAAAATTTGAAAAAGGACATTCAAGCCTTCATTCGAAACTGTCTAGGATGTCAGCTAAAAAAACTAGTCAGGGTCAAACATAAAAATCCGATGATAATTACGGATACTCCCGGTTCGGCTTTCGAGAAAGTAGCTATGGATATTGTTGGACCTTTGGCTGAAACAAAGGACAATAATATCTATATTAGGGTGTCCCAAAAAAAAAAATATTTTTTTTTTCGTCCGGCCAAAGTCGCAAAAGTTGGATTATATCTAAACGAAGATTATCTCAAAATTTGAGGCTCGTAAAAAAATATTAACCGGTCGCTCACGATTTAAATTCCATTAATATATAAAAAAAATGATGTTGGCATGAAAAGTATTGGAAGATATTGATGAATCCGTTTCAAATTTAACAATAAAATTATCTGTTATATCCCAAAGACATCCACGAAATTTGGTAGTGATCCGTACAAATTTCCGGGAGATATGACGTTTGCAATAAGCACCAAATTGATTATTCATATATTTTGAATGATTTTAGCTAAAAAAATATTGGATAATATTGATCGATCAGCTTCAAATTTGATACTGTAACTATATTTTATATGACAAAGATATCCGCAAAATTTGGTTGCGATCCGAACACATTTTTCAGAGTTATTGTGTTTCCAGTGGAGGGGGCAGACAGACAAAAATTTACAAAACTTTTTCTCGGACTCTGGGTATAGATTAAAATTCAGGATGGGAAACAAAATTGATTATGAGCGGTGTAAGTCACTTGAGGACCATTTTTGTTCCGTTTTTTAATTTTTATTTGAAGTTAATTAATTACGTATAGTTAATTCATTATAGTTCACATTCATGATTTTCTCGTGACAACGTCGGCTCTACTTTCTAGAAACGATGTTGAGGGTCTTTTTATTAGCGTTTGGATATTGTTGGTGGTGGCTTTTCACGACCTGCAAAAGAAATTGCTTTTGCTCCTCGTCGTTCGTAAGTGCCTTATTGTACTTCGAAATGAGAGCAACACCTCGCTCGGCAACATCATTGACGACTCTCATATTTCTGAATACGAATTGACGTTTCTAGAAAGTAGAGCCGACGTTGTCACGAGAAAATCATGAATGTGAACTATAATGAATTAACTATACGTAATTGATTAACTTCAAATAAAAATTAAAAAACGGAACAAAAATGGTCCTCAAGTGACTTACACCGCTCATAATTAATTTTGTTTCCCATCCTGAATTTTAATCTATACCCAGAGTCCGAGAAAAAGTTTTGTAAATTTTTGTCTGTCTGCCCCCTCCACTGGAAACACAATAACTCTGAAAAATGTGTTCGGATCGCAACCAAATTTTGCGGATATCTTTGTCATATAAAATATAGTTACAGTATCAAATTTGAAGCTGATCGATCAATATTATCCAATATTTTTTTAGCTAAAATCATTCAAAATATATGAATAATCAATTTAGTGCTTATTGCAAACGTCATATCTCCCGGAAATTTGTACGGATCACTACCAAATTTTGTGGATGTCTTTGGGATATAACAGATAATTTTATTGTTAAATTTGAAACGGATTCATCAATATCTTCCAATACTTTTCATGCCAACATCATTTTTTTTATATATTAATGGAATTTAAATCGTGAGCGACCGGTTAATATTTTTATACGAGCCTCAAATTTTGAGATAATCTTCGTTTAGATATAATCCAACTTTTGCGACTTTGGCCGGACGAAAAAAAAAATATTTTTTTTTTTGGGACACCCTAATCTATATATTAACAATTCAAGACCAGCTAACGAAATATTCGTTAGCTATTCCTTTGCCAAACGCAACTGCAAGCACAATAAGCAATGCTTTAGTGAAAAGATTCATTCTGTACATTCGGTGCACCGAGATCAGTTCTAACGGATCAAGGTAGCAATTTTCTTAGTAAAATTTTAAAAGACTTAGCAAAACGTTTCAAAATCAAACAGTATAAAACCACTGCTTTCCATCCTCAATCGAACGGTTCAATTGAACGTTCGCATCATGTACTGGGAGAATATTTAAAGCAGTTTGCAAATCAAGATCAAGAGTGGGATCAATGGCTTGAGTTGGCCACTTTTTCATACAACACGAGTACTCATGAGGGTACTAAACACACTCCATTCGAACTAGTATTTGGTAAACTCGCAAGACTTCCTTCGAGTGAACCAATACTTGATGAAGAAGAATTAACATACGACGAATATCTCGGAAAATTAGTAACACGGTTACACGAGCTTCAAGCTCTGGCACGTGAAAATTTAATCAGTGCGAAACAAAAATCTAAAGAAATTTATGATAAAAAAATCAACCCTCAAACTTTAAAGGTCGGTGACTTCGTATTTCTTTTAAAAGTTCCGAAACCGGGCAAACTCGAAGATCATTATACAGGACCACATGAGGTGTTAGAAATATTCTCAAAGGGAAATGTAAAAATTCAAATTAAGAGAAAGCCTCGTATTAAAGGAAAATAAAATATTTAAATATTTTATTCAACATGGCCAAAGAAGCAATCGTGTTGCTACTGATAGGGTCGATAACTGGTGCAATGGGCATCATCGGGTACGATTGCGGATCATCGAATTTAAATATAACAACTTTATCATAAATTGACGTAGGAGATTGCGATATAAAGAAGCCAGAAGTAATAGCAAGTCCAGTATACATACAGTTACTGCAGTTGAATGAATTCATAGAAAATAAAGTGATCCAATGTAAAGTCGAAATTCACCGGGCAATTTTTTATTGTGGAATGAGTTCACACATCTCAGTAGTACATGGGCAGTTAGAATACCTAGCTGAAGTATCCCGCGACGCCTGCGAAGAAATGCATAAAACCGGTCTTTTCAGACTCGGAAATAGTTTAATAACTGAATTGCGTGTAAATCAATCTTCAACTCGTAGTATAACACTGGCAGGATCAATTAAAAATGATGGCGCATGCTATGGAACTCAGTATTCGGACCCTTATGGTAGCTGGGATGATGTAGTAGTACAAGGATCAGTAAAAATAACTCGTAGAAAATCAGGCAACAGTAAATTTAAATACCGATCGAATTAATCTTAAATCTGGAATGACGTGCCTATTAACGAGTCAAAACTGTATCGATCTTGAGGGTGGACAAACTTTTTGGAATTCACTTCCGGTAGATAATTGCAAGTTTAATCGGTACGATGTATTGTATGAAGGAATGGCGAAGAAAATTTAAGATATCGGAGATAGCTACCCTCAAACCGTCTATACGCTCTCAACTCATGATATAACGTTTGCATTAACAAAAAAATCCGAACAGCCGCTTTGTGGTTATACTTTAATACGCACAGAACATCCAAAATTATTAATATTTGAAACTAGAAGGGGAGAAACATTCGCTAAACCTAAACCAATAGCAGTAGAAAATTTAGATATTTTCGCATACGTAAATTCAAAGTTTGTATTTGTGGAAAAACATATTCGTAGTCAAATCAATCAATTATATCTTGACGTGTTAACTCAACGATGCAACTTGGAACAGCAAGTACTGAAAAACGCCCTCATCATCGCAACTCAATCCCCAGATGAGTTCGCTTTTCATCTCATGAAGGGACCTGGATTCATGGCAGTGATCGCTGGCGAAGTCGTTCATATCGTAAAATGCATTCCAGTAGAAGTCAAAGTACGAAGAACTCAAAATTGCTACCACCAACTTCCAGTTTCAAGGGGGAATGAAACTTTATTCTTGTCTCCTCGTACGCACATCATCATGCAAACTGGTACCGAGATGACGTGCGATCCTTTGTTACCAACGGAATATCTTCTCGGAGACGCTTGGTATAAATTACTACCAGGACCAGTTCAGAGTATGCCACCCACTATAATCAAACCAATGACGAAACCTACATGGAAATATACCAATCCAGCATCTTTAGCAACAAGCGGGATATATACTCAAAAGGATCTCGAAAAGCTACGGGATCATATCATGTTTCCAGTCGAGAAGCCAGCCGTTCTGAACACTTTAGCTCGAGGCATCAGTGGACAACCCATAGGAAATCAAAAACTCTCATTTTCCAATATGCTGGGAACAGATGGACTGAAAAATCTCGTCGACTCCGTCTGGGAGAACATGTGGGTCGATTCATGTTCTTTGGTACCGCAAGTGCTGGAATCATTGGAATTATCCTTCTAATTCGAGGCATCAAACTCGTCGTGGACACTATCATTCACGGTTACGCTCTGCACACCGTGTATGGATTGTCAATATTCTTTATCGGAGCTATCTGGGATTCGGTAACACATTTGTTACTCCATTTGAAAAGAAATTTAGTGGAAACACGGGAAATGCCATCCAATTCAATCGAAGCTCACGAGCTCGTGTCTGTACGGATTCCAACAATACAGGAAGAAGTACAGCGAGTTCCAAAACACACTGAACCAGCATCCTCTCATAAGCCATCAACATCATCATCATCAACTGAGGCATTCTCGTTAAAGGGTTGAAGACAAAGACTTCAAAATCAACAACAAACAGCATGCTCATGGTAATAATTGATTGGTAAATAGTTTTGTATAGATTCTTGTTCGTTTTTCCACATATTCATTTCATTCGATCTAAATGTCGTTTCTTGTTAAAAATTATACCGACATTTAATCTTAGGAGGGAGGTGTTACATCCCCGTAACGCCACCACTCAGCGCCTGTGGACAAGCAACCCTCCAGGCATGACCGCAGGGCATAAGCGTGGGCCTTGGGGGTAGTAGCTAAGGGAAGGGGGTTGCTTGGGCCCTGGTAATGCGTAAGAGATAAGAGCGATTCTCCCCATCTTTCCGGAAAACCAGGAAGTGGAAGACGGGAAGTTCAGGGCCAATAGGCTACAAGGAAACTTGCCCTCTCCAACCCCTACGCCTAGACGAAGATAGTGTACACATTAGTATATAAAGGCCGAATTTTACGTTTAGAAATCAGTTAGTTCTTGTAAATTTTCCATCTCTCTGGTATGAGTTAACCATTGTACAGCTCACCAGAAATTTTTCCAACATTTAAAAGTAAAAGTAAGTTCAACAAAATCTTCGAATTCTTTCGAGTTGCGCGGACCACCGCGAGCTCCTCAACATATCCTTCGACCTCAAGAGTTGCGCGGACCACCGCGAACTCTTCATCAAAATCCTTCTAACTCAGTGAGTTGCGCGGACCACCGCGAACTCTTCATCAAAATCCTTCTAACTCAGTGAGTTGCGCGGACCACCGCGAACTCTTCATCAAAATCCTTCTAACTCAGTGAGTTGCGCGGACCACCGCGAGTTCACCGGATATTCTATTCCTAAATTAAAAACTCGAGAGTTGCGCGGACCACCGCGAACTCTTATCCTCCTTCGGAATAGTTTGTTGCGCGGACCACCGCGAACTCACTATTTCTCTAAATCCTGGGGTTCGCGTAGTCTGAGCAATTTAGAGTCATTTTTCTTCAATTCACCATTTGAAATATTCTTTTAGTGGAAAAACCGCCTCATTTCTTGTACCAAGAATACGTAGAAATAGAACACCACATTCTTTTATTAATAATTTTGAGCATTATTCTTTTCTTTATCGATCAAACCCGTAAGCCCGTTTCCCAGACTAATTAGCCTTTGCTAAGGTCAAAAATAGGGCAACAATTCATGTTACTCAAACGTAACAGTGCACCAATTTCCCGTAACAAAAAAAAACTGGAAACTCTGAAACATAAAATTCTTCAACAAAACTAAACGGTAAATTCAAGCAAGCGCATCTCGAAGACGCTCGAACGAAGCAATAACCGGTAACGAAAACCCTTGTGAAAGTGATTTCCAAAAAAAAATCGTCACAAGGTACTTGGGACCTAAAAATTCGGATTTTCGTGATCGATGTAATACGATTTGAAATGCCATGAAACGTGGACATTTCAAGGTCCCGGGGTGATCTGAGCATTTTTTGATGACACCAAAAATTTAAAGACTGTATCAGTACTTCGGACCTGAAAAGTCGGATTTTCGAGATCGATCCCATACGGTTGAGAATGCCATGAAACGTAGACATTCCAAGGTCCCGGGGTGATCTGAGCATTTTTTTAAGACACCGAAAGTATTGAGACTGTATAAGTACTTGTGATCTGGAAATTCGGATTCTCGTGATCGATGCCATACGATTAGAAATGGCATGAAACGTTGACATTTCTAAATCCCGAGCCGATATGAACATTTTTTGACGCCACGAAAAATTTCGAGATTGTATAAGTACTTGGGACCTGAAAATTTGGATTTTCGTGAGCGAAGCCATACGATGCGTAATGTCATGAAACGTGAACATTTCTAAGTCCCGGGGTGATCTGAGCATTTTTTGACGACACCAACAACTTCGAGACCGTATAAGTACTTTGGGTCTGAAAATTCGGATTGCCGTCAACGATGCCATACGATTAGAAATAGCATTAAACGTGGACATTTGAAGGTCCCGGGGTGATCCGAGCTTTTTTTAACGCCGAGAACATCTTCGAGACTGTATAAGTACTTGGGGTCTGAAAATTCGGATTGCCGTCAACGATGCCATACGATTAGAAATAGCATTAAACGTGGACATTTGAAGTTCCCGGGTTGATCCGAGCTTTTTTTAACGCCGAGAACATCTTCGAGACTGTATAAGTACTTGGGGTCTGAAAATTCGGATTTCCGGTATTGATGCATTTTGATTAGAAATGCCATAAAACGTAGATATTTCAAGGTCCTGGGCCGATCTTAACATTTTTCGACGACACGAACAACTTTGAGATCGTACGAGTACTTGGGGTCTGAAAATTCGGATTTCCGTTATTGATGCATTTCGATCAGAAATGCTATGAAACGTAGACATTTCATGGTCCCGGGCTGATCTCAACATTTTTTGACGACACGAACAACTTTGAGATCGAACGAGTACTTGGGGTCTGAAAATTCGGATTTCCGTCATAGAGGCTAAACGAATGAAAATGTCATGAAACGTAGACATTCCAAGGTCCCGGGGTGATCTAAACATTTTTTGACGACACCAAAAGTATCAAGACTGTATAGGAACTTAGGACCTGAAAATTCGGATTTCCGTTATTGACGCATTTCGATCAGAAATGCCATGAAACGTAGACATTTCAAGGTCCCGGGCCGATCACAACAATTTTTGACGACACGGACAATTTTGAGATCGCATAAGTACTTAGGGTCTGAAAATTCGGAATTCCGTCAACGATGCCATACGATTGGAAATGGCATGGAACGTGAACATTGGAGAGTCCCGGGGTGATCTGAGCATTTTTTTACGACACCGAAAATTTCAAGACTATATGTACTGGAGACCTGAGATTCGGATTTTCGTGATCGACGCGATACGATTAGAAATGCCCTGCAACGTGAACATTCCAAGGTCCCGGGCTGATCCGAGCATTTTTTGACGACATAAAAAATTTCGAGACTGTATAGGTACAGTCCTCTTCATTAATGCCTGGACTTGACAGTTCTGGGGTATCCGTGTGTGTTTGTTATTGTCATTTGTCGAAGTTCGGCGAAGTTCGCGCGAGTTTCACATTGATAAGTATTAAAGTGAAACTTGCGCGGAAGTCAGCTGACAGCGAGGTAAACATAACCCGTTCAGTGCGGCGATGCGGCGCGGCAGGACTAACACGGTTGACGACTTTTCGAAAATCGGTCGGCGTTGTCCCAGAAATTCGGGACAGCGAAGGGCGAGGACGTCGATGTCGAAACATCAAAAGTACTCAGGTAAGTCTCCGAACGGTCGAGTGAAAACGGAAATGTGCCCGCGATAACCAATATTCGCGTAATCAAGGTAAGTTTTCTTTCGTTTTCTTGGGATCGCAGAAAATATTTTTTTGATGAGATATAAAGGTTGTGGCCGCAGTTAGGATCAGAACATCTTCCTCAACAATCACGAAACACTAACATCTTGAAGTTTCCACACACTCATCGACACTTTGATTTCGAAAACTCTTCGCAACATGAACTCGTTCTTCAACTCCATCAAGCTACAATTTGGAACCAAGATACGTAACGCATTTTCCAACTGGAGCAAAAATAGTTTACTAAAAATAGAATTAAAAAACAAATTAAGATTTCTACTTAGCTGCCGACAACAAGGGATTATACCAAAACATCTTAGAACAGCAAAAATTAATCATTTACAATTCTTCGCGCCAAACAACTCTTATCTATTACAAAAAATAACTAATCTTACTCACAGGAAAATTATTAATCTAGAAATAAGTGACATTAATACCAAAATCAAACATTTAAATAATATTATAGGAAGAGACAGTAATTTAATATATACTACACCGAAAATAATTCACAATAAATTCTTTAATCTCGAAGAAAAAAAATCAGCCAAGATAAACAACAAACTATATTACATATATAAAAGAAAATCACAACTCCTTAGAGACAACAGAAACTTAGAAATTCATAGATATAACTACTCAGCGAAAGATTATCTTATCACCTTATACTCACAAAGGCTTGACAACGAAAATAACAACAACTTAGAACACATTAATGACAATAACAACAATAACCTTAGAACACCTAACACAAATATACAAGAAATTAACAATTCAGACCCTCTAGCTAATATTTTAAATGGAAACAATCTGCTCACTAACAATAGCAATTCAAAAAAATGGCTAATAAACCTATCCGAAACTGAAATACCAGAACACTTACAAACGTTTCTTTCCCTAGGATCAAAATTTTGCTTTCCAAGAACTAGCAAATCAGACATTAATAAAGCCAAACATGACATAATCACAGAATTTGAATACAAATCGCATTTAATAAATCCAACACAACTTGACAAAAACAGAGGATCCTTAACAAATATACTAAGTCGTATGATCAACACTAACACAAAAAAAGACACTACCAAGATAATCACTGAAACAAAACTTTTCCTAAAAGACCACCAAAACATAATCATCACGAAAGCAGATAAAGGAAATTCAACAGTAATAATGAACAAAACAGAATACATAGAAAAAACAGAACTATTATTAACTGACAACACCACGTACCAAAAATTGAATAAAAATCCGATCAATATATTACACAAAACAATAGAACAATTACTAATTAGATGGAAAAATAGGAAATTAATCTCAGACACCACATACCACTCTATTAAACCAGAATACTGCCAATTACCGAGACTTTACACACTACCAAAAATACATAAAAAAAACTACCCGATGAGACCAATAGTTTCCTCCATTGACTCCCCAACATACGCACTTGCAAACTACATAAACAAATTAATCTCACACAGTTTACCGAACACAACATCTCACATCAAAGATAGTTTTGAACTTAAAAAAATCGTCTCGGACTTACAGCTTCCAGATGGTTATGTCTTAGTTTCCTTTGATGTAACTTCACTTTACACTAACATACCGTTACTTCTAGTATTACAAAGCCTAGAAAAAAGGAAACAGTTTTTCACAGAAAAAATACCTATTAATGAAATCAAGAAAGCAATAGAATTAATAATGCACTCGACGTACTTCACATTTCAAGACAATTTCTATAAACAAATCTCTGGTCTTCCTATGGGATCCCCTTTAGCCCCTATTCTCTCCAACATAGTCATGATAGACCTAGAAGAAACCTGCTTAAACCAACTATCCTTTACCCCTCCGCTATACAAAAGATACGTAGATGACATTATTATCACTTTACCACATAATGAAATAGACAACACATTAAATATTTTTAATAGCTACTACCCCAAACTACAATTTACCATAGAAAAAGAAAACAATTCAAACTCTTTACCGTTCCTAGATATACTACTAATCAGAGAAAACAACAAAATTATCACAAATTGGTACCGCAAACCAACATGGTCAGGCAGATTTATGAATTATTTCTCAGAACACCCTAAACAACAAAAAATAGGCATCATCCTCATGTTGGTTGACAGAGGCATAAAACTGGCTGATAAAAAATTTTTGTCAGAAAACATAGTTTTAATAAAAAATACATTAAAATTAAACCTCTTTCCAGAACACTTCATTAATAAATATGTTAACTGCAGGCTCAATAACATTATCAATAACAAAGAAAGTATGAAAGAAAAAAAGACTTTTGATACAAAAAGATTACTAAACTTCCCTTATATCAAACAAATTCAAGGACCATTACACAGACTATTGAAACCACTTGAGATCAATTTAATTAACAACAACAAACACAACTTACAAAAAATTATAGGATCCACAAAAGATAAAATTCCAACATTGAACAAGTCAAATGTAGTTTATCACATTCCTTGCAAAGAATGCAATGGAGTATACATAGGTCAAACTAAAAGATACTTAAAAACACGGCTCTATGAACATAAAAATAGCCTAAACCATCTAGATCACCCACACACAGCATTAGCTGCACACTCTTCAGTCACAAAACACAAATTTGATTTTGAAAAAACAAAAATTCTTAAAATTGAACACAATTATAAAAAAAGACTAATAAACGAGATGATTAACATTAAAAAACACAATAACGCTATTAACTTTCAACATGACATAGAAAAATTAAGCAATATCTATAATTCAATAATATAACAACTCACACAGAATTTAAATTTGAAAAATTTCGCGCGGTGTGAATAAGAGCAAATGCTTTTAGAATTAGTAATAAATTTCACAAATTTCAAAAATTATGAACTGTTTCCACTAACCGGCCGGATTGCCTGGCCACATAGATCGTTTTATAAGTTTTACAATGCAAGACATAAACAAAATAGTTTTGTTTTTCTATTATTATTGAATGAACCAACCTCCCACTGACAACATGGCCAGACAATCCGGCCAAAATAATAACATTGTTCCAGACATGTTGCGTAAGTGCGTTAAATCACATAATTAACCTCAAATTTTACTGTACTCACGATCTGTATCATATATTAAAAATAACATTGTAAAAAAAATTGTAGATCAAAGTAAGATGAAGAATAATAACTGAAGAGGACCTACAATAAGGTCGAAACGTTTTAACAGAAGAGCAGCTTTCTTCTTTTTTATTTGGTCGCCAATAGCCAAAACCTCCATCCAATAAAATATTTTTTTGTTCACCGGTCCAACCGATCGGGTCAATCGGTTGGATCTAAATCACATTTCGAGATTTTACACTCTGCGCTTGCTCCAAAAAAGACTGCTCTGGATCAAGTGTGGAGTGTAAAACCTCAAATTTGGTTTGGATGCAAACGGTTGAATCAATCGGTTGCTCCGGTGACAATTTTTTTTATTTCGTAGAAGTTAAGATTGAATGAAATTGCACTCTTATTTTTCTAATTGAGAAAAATTTCTTATAATTATCCGTTCGGCTGCAATGGTTATTTAATGAATGTCAAATTTCGAGAATAAATAACACCTATCGTAAATTCACACGCGATTAATTTTTGTACAATTTTCAGAATTACAAGATCGGTCCAACCGATCGGGTCAACCGGTTGGATCAAGTCAGATTTGGAGATTTTACACTCTGTTTGCTCCAAAAAAAACTCCTCTGGTGTGGAGTGTGGAGTGTAAAACCTCAAATTTGGTTTGGATGCAGACGGTTGAATCAATCGGTTGCTCCGGTGAGAATTTTTTATTTATTTTGTAGCGATCGAGATTTCAAATTTTCTCAAACAAGATTTTCTCGTGCGACCGACGAAGATAAAAAGCACGAGGGAGCGGAAAATTCTCTGAACAACGATAAAGCGAAGGGTGAAGCGGACGATAGTCCGGGTGAAGACGCGGTGTTCGAGAAGCGCGTGGAGAGCGAGCGTGTCGTGCCCTCGTGATCCTATAGGAGTCCCGAAGCCGTGAGAGAAGCCGATCATCAACCTTGCGCCGAGCAAGAATCCAGCAATCAAGGCGCGGACTCACCGAGCCCTCGACCAGTCGCCAATAATGCGAGAACACCACCCGGAAAATCCACGAGCGGCAATTCTCTGCGTCCGCTCACGCCGGAGAATCGTATAAACTTTCTGCAGCGCATAATGATGGACTCGATCAAAAGGTCGCACAAGAATATCAAGGACATACACAAACAATCGCTGTTCAAGCCGAGGATCATTCACGACGATACGGTAGACGCGAGGAAGCGAGAACACGCAGATGCGAGGATACCGGGAGCGCGGAAGACGCGGAACGCGCGGGGACGCCGGAAAACACGAATTCGAGTCGTTTTCTGCTCGCGCAGTTCAGCTTGGTGAAGAAATCCCCACAGGAAGGACAAACACAAGAGAATGCTGTCGGGTTCTATACAGAAAAAGAAGTTCATGAGCCGCGTGGGCGACGCGGCGTCGAATTCCGACGACGAGGCCCTGAACTGCAACGTTCTCTCGTCGAACACGGATCCGCGTAATCTCTCGCCGCTGTTACGTCCCTAAATAAAATATACCCTGGGCGTGATGCAACCCTCCAGACACCGCTGCATATACCAATGATGGCCCTGTAGTCGGTGGTCGGTAAATAAGGAAAGCAACGTTTAGCTCCCTAAAATAAGATGTATCCTTCTTAACATAGCTGCAATATTCAAGAAAAGCCCTGGAAGTCAGTGGCCGGTAAAAAAGGGAAAATAATAGTATATCCTAAGAGGGGTAGACGGGGCTAGTTGTAAAAGAGGGGTGTAAGGCCCTCCACTAGCTCAAGGCGACGAAATACCCTACGCAAATACCAGGGAAGTGGAAGACGGTAGATCGACAGCCAATGAAGCGTGAACTCTGCCCTCTTCAAACTCCCGAAAAATACACTCACTAGATCTAAGATGAAGAAAATGAATTTGTAAAGTGGGAGACGATAGTTTTTCCGACCAATTAGAGGATTTGAGAAACTACCCTCTCCTAACTCTGTGTAAGACAAGAAGCTGACGGGACTAGTATATAAGGACGCAATCTTTGTATTTTCACTCAGTCTCACAATGTAAAATCACCGGGCAACATCTCCTAAACTAAGGAGGGTAATTAGTCAGTAAAATGTAATAGTCAGTTTAAAAATTATTTCAAATCTACGATCAACAGTTCCTGAAGTAAAGTGTCAAAACCCTGAACCTTTAGAATGAGTGCAGAACAGTTGCATTCATTCTGCTCCTAATTTCTAAACCCAGAGCGTTTGCAGAACATTTGCAAACGTTCATTCCTACTAAAATTCAATGTCCAGAGCGTCTGCAGAACAGTTGCAAACGTTCATTCCTTCTGAACCTTCAATCTCGAATCGTTTGCAGAACTGTTGCAAACGATTTCTTTCCAAAGACTGTCGTTTTCTCTCGCAGACAGACCCAGCTTAAAACAGTAAACGAATGCAGAACAGTTGCACGCGTTTTACTTTAATAACAGCTGACTGTACGCAGGGTAACGAAGTCATAACAATTTCTAACCCTCCTTCATTGGAATTCATTCTAAATGGTATTCATTTTGTTTCATTTATACTTATTAACTAATAACGTCATTTCAGTAACGAAACCCTACGAATTAATTAAAATTGAGTACCGCATTAATTTCTTTAAAAGCAAATATATTTCAACAACCGATCCGCGGTTCAAGTTTTATAATAGTAAAGAAATTAAAAGTAATAATAAAAATCAAGTTCAAACCAAAGATCAAATCGTTCAGCCCGAATCCCAAACCAATTAGCCGTAGCTAAGGTTTTAAACAGGGCAACATTCTTTGTTACTCGGACGTAACACCGCCGCCAATTTCTCCCGACAACACTAAAAAGCGCAAAAGTGAATCCACCGATTTTTCGTCCGACAACAGCAGCGACGCGCATTATCAGACCTTCGAGCGTTTCCCGCTCAAAGAAGCTACCTTCGAAATGCGTATTGGAGCGCTGTCGGGTACGAAGCTCGTGCAATCATCGCCCAACAAACGCAACAATTTGCTCGACGTCTCGTCGGTAAGCGGCGTCTCGCAATCGTCCTCGAATCCGGGCTCCATGTCCATGGAATACGAGAGCGCCGAGGAGGAGTTCAATATCTTCGCGCCCATCAAGAAGCGAAAACCGTTGGGCATCGTCGCGCCCACCGCTCGAAGAATCTGCGAGAACGACATGCCCGACGATCTGTCGCCGGAGAAGGCCAAGTCCATAGACGAGGATTCAGAAGAAAACCTCGAGATGTTCCACGCCGACGACCGCCCAAAGCAAATCGTCGACGACCGCCCAAAGCAAATCGAGGGACGACGGCATGGGAGCCCGACTGACGATCGGAAAGTGTAAAAATAAAAGAAAATTCTGAACAGCGGCGAGATCGGTCTCCTCGTTTCTCGTTTATTTCTGCTCAAAGTTGTATTGCTTATTTTTCGACATTTTTATTTTTGGCCTCTTCGTATGGTGCGACACAAAAATTTTATAGTTGTCAGAAATTTCTCGCTGCCCATTTTTGGCACAGCGTTCATCGACACGTACGCTGCAAAATATTAAGACGGTAAACAGATCTTTCGATATCTATTGGTGCTTAAGGCGAGGTAAAACATGTACCACGTGACAGAAGAGTGCGAGAGTGATCGCTGCTGCGAGACGTGACCATTTGTCGAAGTTACCGACAATTCTTTCGGATGTGACTTGCTCATTTATAACTCCCAAATCGTAATCGCACGTTTCGTGTGCGATTTTTGATTATCTCGTGCTTGAATTAGTCGATTTTCTCAGTTTTTATCGAAACACTGTTAAACGAATATCGAATTTTCCATTACAGATTCCTCTGCGGGTAATTGATGAGTAATTTTTTTTTCGAAGATCAAAATTCTGACTAATTCATGCACGAGGTTCACATTACTGGCGTTTGTATTTCACACCTTGTCCCTCTTTTAAAAAGTTCATGAGTAACGGAAAGCATTGTTAGCAAACTGTTAGAGCTGTGATTGGTTGCCAGGAAAGTCCGTGACAAACAATATCAGTTTGGTGTTAAATTTGATAAGAGGACAGGCGGGGCAGCACCCGTAACTTTTTAAAGCTTTATAAGAGCGCAGCAGCGCAAAAGTGATTAACCTATTATAGGTAATATTTTGAAATAAAAAATTTCGAGGTCGATTTTGGCGATTTTCGGTCCGGAGCCGGATCTACGGTTTCTGACAGAAAGATCGTCGTTAAAA
This sequence comes from Tromatobia lineatoria, assembly GCA_949699805.1. Classification (NCBI taxonomy): domain Eukaryota; kingdom Metazoa; phylum Arthropoda; class Insecta; order Hymenoptera; family Ichneumonidae; genus Tromatobia; species Tromatobia lineatoria. The sequence goes on along the minus strand of OX453045.1, from coordinate 13,241,501 downwards.
AATATTTTTTTTTTTTTCAAAATTGATTAAAAAATGTTAATAACCAGTGTTTTCGGGGATAGAATATGCGACTTGAGAACGATAGTATAGGTCCGTATTGTAATGTATAATTACTCACGACTTCTTCGCAGTACTTTTGCTGGGTAATATTCTAGACCATCCAGCGTAGCAAGCGTTTGTCCGTAGTTATTGCTCTTTATTTTCTTAGAACTGAGGACGCTTGTGGTCGAATCTTCCCAGAAAACGAGAAAATACATCGCTCTGGTCCTCTGGTCGTTACAAGTCTTGATGACGTATAAAGACATATGTGACAGCCGAAAAAAATAAAGCAATCGAGCCGCGCAGTCGGTTGCTCGTTTTACGCTCGCACGAGAAAAGATCGACGAGACAAAAGAAGTCGGTTTCGATAGGACTTGATGTCTGAGATAAAATTTTGATTCTGAAATAAAATTTATCAGAGCGTTATGCTCACCAGGTTCTCCCTGCAGTATCTCTGGATGAGGAATTTAACCATTCATCGTGAAAAAAAAATTGTAATTCGTTATTGTTGTTTAGAGATGCTGCGGGGAGAACCTTGTGAGGAGAATTCCCTGATAAATTCAAATAATTTTATAATATTGCATTTTGTCATACTGATCAAACTGATTGACTCTTCAAAATTGTGATTTTTCGCGTTTCAATAGAGCCGTCGGTATCGACTTTGGTGAGATATATCCTATCCACGGAATCAAATAAAATGTATAAAAGTTTTTGTGGATATAAATATAAATATGTTCACTTTGAATTTTCACATATTTTCCCAGTAAAAACACAAATTTCAAAGTGAATTCCAAAATCTGGAAAAATTCATACGTATTCGGAAAAACGAACGGATCGTTTTCATAAAAAAAAACAATTTGGGTTATCGATAAATTTGTTAAACAATGTATTTTTCGTCAATTTCTTAATAACATTTTCGAATTATTATTATGCAAACGCATTTTTTTAGATTTTTATACCATCCAGAAGTGTTTGCCATTCTCTCTAATTTTTCTCTGATGCGTCAAAAATTTATCGCGTGTCAATTTACGATAGGTGTTATTTATTCTCAAAATTTGACATTCATTAAATAACCGTTGCAGCCGAACTTAACTTCTACGAAATAAAAAAAAATTGTCACCGGAGCAACCGATTGATTTAACCGTTTGCATCAAAACGAAATTTAAGGTTTCACACTCCACACTTGATCCAGAGCAGTCTTTTTTGGAGCAAGCGCAGAGTGTAAAATCTCCAAATCTGACTTGATCCAACCGGTTGACCCGATCGGTTGGACCGGTGAATAAAAAAACATTTTCTGCTATACCAAGAAAACGATAGAACTTACCTCGGTTACGCAAATATTCGTTATCGCGGGCAAGTTTCCATTTTCGCTCGACTTTGCACTTTGACGTTACGACGTCATTGACGTTAAATAATTTTTCTTTCACGACGCCCAACTCCATTCGCCCACGCCAAGCAATCGATCATATCTACATACGTTGCTGCTTTTGCTCCTGCTGTTTACAGTGCCTGCAGACGAAGGTGAGACCAAGGTGAGAGCAAGGTTAGAGTAAGGGGAGTGCATGGTGAGAGTAAGTGGGGAGCATGGTGAGAGCAAGGGGAGTGCATGGTGAGAGTAAGTGGAGAGCATGGTGAGAGCAAGGGGAGAGAAAGGTGAGAGGAAGGGGAGAGCAAGGTGAGAGTAGGGGGAAAACGAGGTGAGATTAATGACAGAAGAAGGGGAGAGAGAGTAAGGGGAATCAAGGTGATACACGGTGATAGCGAAATGAGCTGAACAATTTTGAACAATGAGTTCAACAATTTTGTTAATAATCTTGTTTATGAAAAAAAAAATTAGAAACAATTTTTTTTTAATGAAAAAATTGTTAACAAACATTTTTTTAATAACTTAGTGTTTGTTAAAAAAAGTCATGAAAAATTTAAAAAATGGTAACAAACAACTTTTTTAAGAACTTTTTAAGGACAGTGCGACAAGGTGTTAGGACAGTGTGAGCAAGGTGTGAGGAAGGTGAGAGCAAGGTGTGAACACAGTGTGAGCAAGGTGAGAGCAAGGTGAAAGCAAGGGTAGCAATAAATCGCGGCAAAGAAGCTCATGGAGGTTCCGATAAGGTTACTTAGCTAAGATTGCAATGAACTCGAGAGTATTCACAACTTGAGAATAAAATTCGTAAGCGATTAACCATTCCATCATTGGATAAAGATCCGTAAAGGGTCCACTTCATTGAACATTGTTGTTGATACGCTGCAGTTTTTTTTTGTTAAATGCAATGCGTTATAACATTGGATCAGCTGACGCTTGTAAAATCAACAGCGTCTTGATAAAAACATGATTTTTTTATATTTTGCAGTCATCACGATTGAATGAATTTGTATTCTCGATTTTCTTGTCAAAAAAACATCACTTGTGATCATACTTAAAACCATACCGGTTCGTCAATGAATTCCAAGACGTGAAAAAAACACAAAATTTATAAATCCATAGGCGATTAATTATTCTATCAATTGCTGATTTCATCGTTGAATGCAGGTGCGCGGACGGTCACTTCAATGTCCTCCAGAACATTGATACAAACGTAAATGAACGCTCGAACCGAGATTCTGGCGAGGGAAGTCCTCCAGGATATTTGCACAATTTGCGTTCGAATCGGGTGAAGGGTCCCGCTAGGAAAGCCGTCCAAGACATGCTATGAATAACAAACGCTCAACGTGGTATTTTTGAAGAAATAAATAAAGTAAGCGAGTAGTGTGATGATGCATTGCAGGTTTATTGTTACCATTGCACCGAACAAAAACGAAAGCGCACGCGAGGCGCGAAAGCGGAGGCGCGTTAATTGTTGAACCTTTCGTAGGTTTGGGATTTTTTTTCTATTTGCTGACTTGAGATGGCAGTCGCGATAGGAGCACCTACTCGTCAGAGTAGATGACTTCTAATGTGGTATCCAATACCCATCGTTGTCAATGACGCACTGTAATCGCTTGGGCATCGACGCCACGAGCTTCTGTGTCAATTCGGGTCTGGTCTGTAGATTTTCCCACACTGCCTGCACGTGAGCTACTAGAGCTTGCCTGGTGCGATCTCCTCCAGACACCCAGTCTTTTACCATCACAGCTGTAATTAATAAATCCGTAAATAATGTTCTTAATAAACTTTGCACGAAAATCAGTATTTAATTTATAAAAGATTTGTTACATAAAAATTGAAACAATAGTAACGCGATCGCGTTTTAGGCTTCGCTTATTAAATCGATAGCAACTTACCCCATAAATTCTCAATTGGATTAAGATCCGGCGACTTGCTGGGATAATCCAATACAACAATATCTGGGTGCTGCTGGAACCATGCCCTCGTGATTCGGGCTGTATGGACCGCGCTGTTGTCCTGCATGAATCGAATCACCGGATACTCGACAGCGGGGAATCTGGCTCTCGCACATGGCAGCATGACCGTCTCTAAGATGTTGACATAGTCAACTGCATTCATACGTGGTGGAATTTCATGCAGGGCCATTACGCCGGATGCTGACATGCAACCCCAGAATCCCGCTGTAATCCGGCCACTCGACTGTTTTTCCACCACGTATTTCGGTTGCAGCTTGAATTGTGTACTCCTTGGGCGATACACGTGCCGGCATCCATCGTCTGCTGAGTTGAATACCTGTAAACATTACTTTTCACATGTAGCTTAAGAGTAGTTCCCTTTATTAGTTATTGTTATTATTTTTTTCGAAATCAACTAAAAAAGGGTTGAAACCATTGTTTTCAGGGATAAATGTGCGGTTTGAGAACGATGGTATAGGTTAAAAATTGATATTTTTTTAAAATAAATTTCGTGACCCCGATTTGGGCTGTTTTTGGCCCGTCGGTCGGATCTCCAATTTTTGACAAACGAAACGACATTTTTATTTTTTTCAAAGTCAATATTTTTTTACGAGAAATCTCTAAACATACTTTTTCGTCCGACCATATTATCGGTGCCCACTGCTCTGCGGTCCATTCAAGGTGTTCATGAGCGTACTGCAGACGTTGTTGACGATGTGCTTCCGTCATCGGCGTCTTCTTCTGCGGCCTGTGCGCGGTTATACCGACTTCCGCCAAACGTCGCCGAGCAGTGCTGACCGACGCCGGCACTCCGGTGATTGCCAATGCGTCAACGACGGTTGTGTGCGGGTGTTCGTCGACGTGACGCAGAAGCTGGACGTCTTCCTCGGCAGTGGTTACCTTGGGCCTCTTATTGTTTTTTCTATGGTCACTTAGTCCATCGTACCCTTCTTCTTCAAACTTTCTAATCCATAGACGGACAGTTTTAATATTACATCCGACTCTCTGTTTTATTCCATTCGGTGGCAGACCAGCCAAGTAAAACCCGACAATCATGCCACGTACGGAAGTGGTGTAATTAGTAAATACGTTTGATCGCTCCAGTTGCGCCGCCATTTTTCGGGTAAACGACAAGAAATCGGTGACAAGCGGTCGATATACCGTAGCGAGCGATGAAAACAAATGCATCGAAACGAGCAATCTTTTGTCGCTGCCGATAAGCGCGAACTGATCAATTTCGTATTTTTTCCTCGACGAGGAAGCCAGCTTTATAAATGCGGCAAAATCACGAAACGTTTCAGTATACATTACTAAATCGCGTATGAATTTATGATTACTATAATTACTCTCACACTGTAACATTAATTGAAAGATCGTTACAGTTAAACGGATAGTCACAACAGATATTTTTATGATAAAAAATTGACAATGCACATTTATTCAATCGTATTAATTCGGCAATCATAAATTTATGCACGGTTAATTATTGTATGAATTTTTTATTTCCATGATTGAATGAAGGTCCCAGGATAGTCTACTTCGTAAAGCAGTGTTTGCGATACGTTACATACGCAGTATTTTCCCTTACGCCTTACGTGTGTTTTCGAGCATAAGGTAGCAAAATGATTCTTACATCGCCACATTTCAGCCTTTTCACGATTTAATATCGATCAAGTTTTCCGCCGGACATCGAGTATAATTCTAACACGCGAGTTCGCGGGTATATATGAATGTTTGCTGTCAACTTCACATGGAGAAAAACGTCAAACAATAGTATTGAGTTTACCACCGGCAGCATAATCGTGTCAAGTTAGTAAACAAATTATTATCATTAAGATAAATTTTTACCAACGCATTTTATAGCATTTATTACCAAATTTATTTACACTTTCTTTATTCCAGAAATGAACTCCGACCGTGATGACGGGTTGCCGAATTCTGACGCAGTGTCATCAACAACCGTCGATGACGTAAGTATATATTTTTTCATATTTTCTTTTGTAAACAAATTTTGCAGGTGAAAAACGTAAAAATATCTGCGCTAAATATACGTATTCTCTGTATGAGAGAAATTTCCAGCTCGTGAAAAAGCTAAAAAAAAGTACGCGCTCTAGCAGGTTAACGCACGTAAAGGACGTATTATGCACGCTCTGTTTGCGTAAAATCCTTATTTTCACAACTTGTAAAGTAAAATTTCGTAAAATACTCAGCTCGTGTGATAACAATACTCGCGTTCGACTCGTGCTGCAACCTCACAGTCGTGAGAAAAAGGTTTTCCGCTCTCGTATCATAATATACTATTGTTTGCGTCATGGCAATGTCATGGTTCAAGCCTTGATTAAGACCTAAATATCATTTACACTTTGACAGAATCAAGATGAGGTGGAAGCATGCGCGTGGTGCCGCCAAGTAATCGTCCGGATTCTTCAGCGTCGTATCTCTGAAATGTTAAGTCATACCATGAGCTCCAACAATGAGGACTACCAAAACTTCCCCCATGCGGGCGTGGTCCATTACCTCACCGTTGGACGGCTGGTCACCCTTGGGGAAAATATCGAACGTCTTCTAAACAGATTACTGTAATAGATAATTGCTAAAATAAATCCCGTATAATCCTTTAAAAGTTTGACTTCTATCCCTCATGGCATAGTGTCTGTCAATAAATTTGAAAACTTGAGAAAAAAATAAAATTTATAAATCCATAGGCGATTAATTATTCTTTTAATTTTTAATTCCATCATTGAATGAAGGTCCGTGGACTTTCCACTTCGTAAAGCAGGGTTGGTGATACGATGCAAGTATTTTTTTTGGAACTCAATGCTTTCCATCTGCTTTTTAACTCCCGACTGCCCCACAGGGGCAAAAAGACGGGAGTTATGCGTTTCACAACGATCAGGTGATTTGAGCGATTTCTGTGTAGCCAATGTTCTCGAAAACGGTAAACAATCACTTAACCAAATTTTGTGTGTCGATTCTATGACTGATGCCCAATGTCTTTTTCCTTAAATTAAAGTGATAAATTGTTGATTCGCTGCGGTAAATGCATTTTGCGAATAGTGCAAATAGCCTGTTTAAATATATCGAAATAATACAAGATGGCCGCCACTAACGTGCTGAAGTGTAGCGCACTTCAGGGCACTCATCGTGCTATCGTGTAGTTCATTTTAGATATCAATGGATATCGCAACTTGAGTGATGGGACAAGGATTATATTAAAGAATTACAATCGGTTGGACCGATCTTGTAATTCTGAAAATTATATAAAAATTAATAGCGTGTGAATTTACGATAGGTGTTATTTATTGTCGAAATTTGACATTCATTAAATAACCGTTGCAGCCGAACGGATAATTATAAGCAATTTTTCTCAATTAGAAAAATAAGAGTGCAATTTCATTCAATCTAAACTTCTACGAAATAAAAAAAATTGTCACCGAAGCAACCGATTGATTCAACCGTTTGCATCAAAAAGAAATTAGAGGTTTTACACTCCACACTTGATCCAGAGCAGTCTTTTTTGGAGCAAACAGAGTGTAAAATCTCTAAATCTGACTTCGATTCAACCGGTTGACCCGATCGCTTGGACCGATCTTGTAATTCTAAAAATTATCCAAAAATTAATCGCGTGTGAATTTACGATAGGTGTTATTTATTCTCGAAATTTGACATTCATTAAAGAACCGTTGCAGCCGAACGGATAATTATAAGAAATTTTTCTCAATTAAAAAAATAAGAGTGCAATTTCATTCAATCTCAACTTCTACGAAATGAAAAAAATTGTCACCGGAGCAACCGATTGATTCAACCGTTTGCATCAAAACGAAATTAGAGGTTTTACACTCCACACTTGATCCAGAGCAGTCTTTTTTGGAGCAAGCGCAGAGTGTAGAATCTCGAAATCTGACTTTGATCCAACCGGTTGACCCAATCGGTTGGACCGATCTTGTAATTCTGAAAATTATCCAAAAATTAATCGCGTGTGAATTTACGATAGGTGTTATTTATTCTCGAAATTTGACATTCATTAAATAACCGTTGCAGCCGAACGGATAATTATAAGAAATTTTTCTCAATTAAAAAAATAAGAGTGCAATTTCATTCAATCTCAACTTCTACGAAATAAAAAAAATTGTCACCGGAGCAACCGATTGATTCAACCGTTTGCATCAAAACGAAATTAGAGGTTTTACACTCCACACTTGATCCAGAGCAGTCTTTTTTGGAGCAAGCGCAGAGTGTAAAATCTCGAAATGTGATTTTGATCCAACCGATTGACCCGATCGGTTGGACCGGTGAACAAAAAAATATTTTCTGCGATCCCAAGAAAACGAAAGGAAACTTACCTTGATTACACGAGAATTGGTTATCGCGGGCACATTTTCGTTTTCACTCGACCGTTCGGAGACTTACCTGAGTATTTTTGATGTTTCGACATCATCGTCCTCGCCCTTCGCAATCCCGAATTTCTGGGACAACGCCGACCGATTTTCGAAAAGTCGTCAACGTAAGACCGTATAAGTACTTGGGGTCTGAAAATTCAGATTTCCGTTAACGATGCCATACGATTGAAAATGGCATGAAACGTAGATATTTCAAGGTCCCGGGGTGATCTGAGCATTTTTTGACGACACCAAAAATTTCGGACTGTATAAATACTTGGGACCTGAAAATTCGAATTCCCGTGATCATTGCGATACGATCAGATATGCCATGAAACGTGGGCATTTTAAGGTCCCCGGGTGATCTGAGCATTTTCGACGACACGAACAACTTCGAGACCGTATAAGTACTTGGGGTCTGAAAATTCGGATTGTCGTGATCGATGTCATACGATTCGTAATGTCATGAAACGTGGACATTTCAAGGTACCGGGTTGATCTGAGCATTTTTTGACGACACGAACAACTTCGAGACCGTATAAGTATTTGGGGTCTGAAAATTCGAATTTCCGTCAACGATGCCATACGGTTAGAACTGCCATGAAACGTGGAAACTTCAAGGTCCCGGGGTAATGAGAAAATTTTTTGACGACAGCAAAAATTTAGAGACTGTGTAAGTTGTGACGTATTTATCGTGAACGAACAGAAATATCGAAAATATTCGGGAATACTAAAGTCGAGAACTGTCACCTTCGGCCGTCCACACTCGTTCGCGCATCCGGAAACCCGGTGGGCGCGAGTCAATTTTTGTGTCACCGGTATAACCGAACCGGTATGCCCGAGGGATCGAGGAGAGCAGTCTCGATTTCAATAGAGAAATGATAATTGTTGTTTCACCGGTATCAACAGACCGGTATGTAGGGGAATCCGAGTTGATCAGGCTAAGTTCTATTAAAATCGAAAGTCCACGATCGAGAACACCAATAACGGAATCGGTAGCTTATTTAATTTTTGGGGTTGTGTAAAACCAACAAACGCAACTGGATGCACTTGCGAGAGCGAGAGGTTGCGGAAATGCACGGCCGCTCAGTCTGTTAGGTTGTGGTAGAGAGGGTCGAGGTATGGCCTAGTAAATAGCTTTATTTTAACGAGAACTCAAACACCGAGAACGAACTTCAATATTTGAAAAAAACAATTCGAGAGCAAATAAAATAATTTGTATATTTGGAGTAATGTACGAGAACCAGCGTAAAGCATCGACATCGGTATCGGTAATAGCGAGCAGCAAAGCAACGAACGCATCCCCGGAACTCAACGGTAACGGCACGAGATCTTTAATCAAAGGATTCAGTTAAATAATTAACTTAACTTTTCGAAAACATTTCACCGGCAATTATTCGTCATAATCCCAGAAACGAGAACTTGCATCCAAAGATGTGCACAAAACGGGGAAATGCGCCAAACTGCACTCCACACAAAACGGGAACACGACTCAAATGTTATTAAAATAAAATTCACGAGATAACGAGAACGAATAGAGTACAGCATACGCTATCCCTGAATACAAAAACAACGCGAAGACACGCGCGCGAGCGACAGAAAAACTGTCAACACGGGAGCTCGAGTCCGAACTCAGTCACCTCGGCGCCGTCCCAAGCAAGACTAATCACTTCTAGTAATCTTCGATAGCTTAACATTATCGTTATTCAATGTTTTCCCGAAAGCCCTTACCCCAGAACTACTGCCCTCTCACTCGAATTATCTCGTAACTATATCGAGAGCGCAAATCATGCCGCTAAAATTTTCGAAATCTTTACAATCGCCTCCCTTGTGTTTCACGTGAAAACATGCCCGAACTTCATAACCATAACGCATCAGAATGCTCTGTTCTATGCCAAAACTTAACGAACACTGGCCGTTCTCCAGCGTGATGCACTTTTTTCTATAGGGCGCCGGATTTGCACCGGTCTACAACTAATGGCAAGAACTCGAATCGGTCACTCTCATCTGCCGGGCTGCTCGTTTCTTCAAGCTCTCATCCTCGCGACAGATTTGAGTGCACCGATTTCCCATAACATAAAAAAAACAAGAAACTTTAAAACATAAAATTCTTCAACAAAACTAGACGGTAAATTCCAGCAAGGACATCTCGAATGCCAAAATAATACGATTTAAAATGCCATGGAACGTGGACATTTCAAGGTCCCGGGGTGATCTGAGCATTTTTCGATGACACCAAAAATTTGAAGACTGTATAAGTACTTCGGACCTGAAAATTCGGATTTTCGTGATCGATGCCATACGGTTCGAAATGCCATGGAACGTAGACATTCCAAGGTCCCGGGGTGATCTGAGCATTTTTTGACGACACCAAAAGTACCGAGACTGTATAAGTACTTGTGATCTGGAAATTCGGATTTTCGTGATCGATGTTATGCGATAAGAAATGGCATGAAACGTGGACATTTCAAAATCCCGAGCCGATATGAACATTTTTTGACGCCACGAAAAATTTCGAGATTGTATGAGTACTCGGGACCTGAAAATTCGGATTGTCGTGATTAAAGCCATACGATGCGTAATGCAATGAAACGTAGACGTTTCAAGGTCCCGGGCCGATCTCAACATTTTTTGACGACACGAACAACTTTGCGATCGTATCAGTACTTGGGGTCTGAAAATTCGGATATCCGGTAACGATGCCATACGATTGGAAATGGCATGAAACGTAGACATTTTAAGGTCCCGGACTGATCTTAACATTTTTTGACGACACGAACAACTTTGAGATCGAACGAGTACTGGGGGTCTAAAAATTCGGATTTCCGTCATAAAGGCTCAACGGATAGAAATGTGATAAAACGTAGACATTTCAAGGTCCCGGGGTGATCTGAGCATTTTTTGACGACACTGAAAATTTCGAGACTATAAGTACTTCGGACCTGGAAATTCGGATTTTCGTGATCGATGCTATACGATTAGCAATGCCATGAAACGTGGACATTCCAAGGTCCCGGGGTGATCTGAGCATTTTTTGACGACACCAAAAATTTCGAGACTGTATAAGTACGCGAGACCTGAAAATGCGGATTTTCGTGATCGATATAATACGATTAGAAATGCCATGAAACCTGGTCATTCCAAGGTCTCGGGGTGATTTAAGCATTTTATGACGACACCGAAAATTTCGAGACTGTATAAGTACTTGGGACCTGAAAATTCGGATTTCCGTGATCGATGCGATGCGAGCAGGAATGCCATGAAACGTGGGCATGTCAAGGTCCTGGGGTGAACTAAGCATTTTCGACGACACGAACAACTTCGAGACCGTATAAGTACTTGGGGTCTGAAAGTTCGGATAGCCGTCAACGATGCCATAGGATTGGAAATAGCATTAAACGTGGACATTTGAAGTTCCCGGGGTGATCCGAGCTTTTTTTAACGACGAGAACATCTTCGAGACTGTATAAGTACTTGCGGTCTGATAATTCGGATTCCCGGTATTGATGCATTTAGATTAAAAATGCCATGAAACGTAGACATTCCAAGGTCCCGGGGTGATCTGAGCATTTTTTGACGACACCAAAAGTATCGAGGCTGTATAAGTAATTGTGATCTGGAAATTCGGATTTTCGTGATCGATGTTATACAATTTTTTGACGCCACGAAAAATTTCAAAACGATTGTATAAGTACTCTGGACTTGAAAATTCGGATTTTCGTGATCGAAGCCTTACGATGCGTAATGTCATGAAACGTAGACATTTCAAAGTCCCGGGTTGATCTGAGCGTCTTTTGACGACACCAACAACTGCGAGACCGTATAAGTACTTGGGGTCTGAAAATTCGGATTGCCGTCAACGATGCCATACGATTAGAAATAGCATTAAACGTAAACATTCGAAGTTCTCGGGGTAATCCGAGCTTTTTTTAACGACGGGAACATCTTCGAGACTGCATAAGTACTTGGGGTCTGAAAATTCGGATTTCTTTTATTGATGCATTTTGATTAGAAATGCCATGAAACGTAGACATTCCAAGGTCCCGTGCTAATCTCGACATTTTTTGACGACACGAACGACTTTGCGATCGTACAAATACTTGTGACCTGGGAATTCGGTTTTTCGTGATCGATGCCATACGATGAGAGATGGCATGAAACGTAGACATTCCAAAATCCCGAGCCGATATGAACATTTTTTGACGCCACGAAAAATTTCGAGATTGTATAAGTACTTGGGACCTGAAAATTCGGATTTTCGTGATCGAAGCCATACGGTGCGTAATGACATGAAACGTGGACATTTCAAAGTCCCGGGGTGATCTAAGCATTTTTTAACGACACCAACAACTTCGAGACCGTATAAGTACTTGGGGTCTGAAAATTCGAATTCCCGTCAACGATGCCTCACGATTGGAAATGGCATGGAACGTGGACATTCCAAGGTCCCAGGCTGATCTGAGCATTTTTGACGACACCAAAAATTCAAAGAATGTATAAGTACTTCGGACCTGAAAATTCGAATTTTCGTGATCAATGCCAGACGGTTGGAAATGCCATGAAACTCGGGCATTTCAAAGTCCCGGGGTGAGCTGAGCATTTTTTTTTCGACACGAAAAACTTTAAGACCGTATAAGTACTTGGGGTCTCAAAATTCAGATTTCCGTTAACGATGCCATACGATTAGAAATGGCATATAACGTAGATATTCTAAGGTGATCTGAGCACTTTTTGACGAAACCAAAAGTATCGAGACTGTATAGGTACTTAGGACCTGAAAATTCGGATTTCCGTTATTCATGCATTTCGATTAGAAATACCATGAAACGTAGACGTTTCAAGGCCGATCTCAACATTTTTTGACGACACGAACAACTTCGAGACTGTATCAGTATCCCGGGTCTAGAAATTCGGATTGTCGTTATCAATGCCATACGATTGGAAATGGCATGAAACGTAGAGATTCAAAGGTCCCGGGGTGATCTGAGCATTTTTTGACGACATTAAAAATTTCGAGACTGCATAAGTACTTGAGACCTGAAAATGCGGATTTTCGTGATTGAAGCCATACGGTGCGTAATGACATGAAACGTGGACATTTCAAAGTCCCGGGGTGATCTAAGCATTTTTTAACGACACCAACAACTTCGAGACCGTATAAGTACTTGGGGCCTAAAAATTCGGATTCCCGTCAACGATGCCTCACGATTGGAAATGGCATGGAACGTGGACATTCCAAGGTCCCAGGCTGATCTGAGCATTTTTGACGACACCAAAAATCCAAAGAACGTATAAGTACTTCGGACCTGAAAATTCGAATTTTCGTGATCGATGCAATACGGTCGGAAATGCCATGATTTCCGTTATTCATGCATTTCGATTAGAAATGCCATGAAACGTAGACGTTTCAAGGTCCCGGGCCGATCTCAACATTTTTTGACGACACGAACAACTTTGAGATCGTACGAGTACTTGGGGTCTAAAATTCGGATTTTCTTTATCAATGCATTTCGATTAGAAATGCCATGAAACGTGGACATTTCAGGGTCCCGGGCTGATTTCAACGATTTTTGACAACACGAACAACTTTGAGATCGTATCAGTACTTGGGGTCTGAAAATTCGGATATCCGTCAACGATGCCATACGATTGGAAATGGCATGAAACGTAGACATTTTAAAGTCCCGGACTGATCTTAACATTTTTTGACGACAAGAACAACTTTGAGATCGAACGAGTACTGGGGGTCTAAAAATTCGGATTTCCGTCATAGAGGCTCAACGGATAGAAATGTGATGGAACGTAGACATTTCAAGGTCCCGGGGTGATCTGAGCATTTTTTTACGACACTGAAAATTTCGAGACTATAAGTACTTCGGACCTGGAAATTCGGATTTTCGTGATCGATGATATACGATTAGCAATGCCATGAAACGTGGACATTCCAAGGTCCCGGGGTGATCTGAGCATTCTTTGACGACACCAAAAATTTCGAGACTGTATAAGTACTTGGGACCTGAAAATTCGGATTTTCGTGATCGATGCGATGCGAGCAGGAATGCCATGAAACGTGGGCATGTCAAGGTCCTGGGGTGAACTGAGCATTTTCGACGACACGAACAACTTCGAGACCGTATAAGTACTTGGGGTCTGAAAATTCGAATTTCTGTTTAGAGGCTATACGAATAGAAATGTCATGGACCGAGAAATTTTCAAGGTCCCAGGCCAATTTAAGCATTTTTTGACGACACGAACAACTTCGAGACTGTATCAGTATCCCGGGTCTAGAAATTCGGATTGTCGTTATCAATGCCATACGATTGGAAATGGCATGAAACGTAGAGATTCAAAGGTCCCGGGGTGATCTGAGCATTTTTTGACGACATTAAAAATTTCGAGACTGCATAAGTACTTGAGACCTGAAAATGCGGATTTTCGTGATTGAAGCCATACGGTGCGTAATGACATGAAACGTGGACATTTCAAAGTCCCGGGGTGATCTAAGCATTTTTTAACGACACCAACAACTTCGAGACCGTATAAGTACTTGGGGCCTAAAAATTCGGATTCCCGTCAACGATGCCTCACGATTGGAAATGGCATGGAACGTGGACATTCCAAGGTCCCAGGCTGATCTGAGCATTTTTGACGACACCAAAAATCCAAAGAACGTATAAGTACTTCGGACCTGAAAATTCGAATTTTCGTGATCGATGCAATACGGTCGGAAATGCCATGATTTCCGTTATTCATGCATTTCGATTAGAAATGCCATGAAACGTAGACGTTTCAAGGTCCCGGGCCGATCTCAACATTTTTTGACGACACGAACAACTTTGAGATCGTACGAGTACTTGGGGTCTAAAATTCGGATTTTCTTTATCAATGCATTTCGATTAGAAATGCCATGAAACGTGGACATTTCAGGGTCCCGGGCTGATTTCAACGATTTTTGACAACACGAACAACTTTGAGATCGTATCAGTACTTGGGGTCTGAAAATTCGGATATCCGTCAACGATGCCATACGATTGGAAATGGCATGAAACGTAGACATTTTAAAGTCCCGGACTGATCTTAACATTTTTTGACGACAAGAACAACTTTGAGATCGAACGAGTACTGGGGGTCTAAAAATTCGGATTTCCGTCATAGAGGCTCAACGGATAGAAATGTGATGGAACGTAGACATTTCAAGGTCCCGGGGTGATCTGAGCATTTTTTTACGACACTGAAAATTTCGAGACTATAAGTACTTCGGACCTGGAAATTCGGATTTTCGTGATCGATGCTATACGATTAGCAATGCCATGAAACGTGGACATTCCAAGGTCCCGGGGTGATCTGAGCATTCTTTGACGACACCAAAAATTTCGAGACTGTATAAGTACTTGGGACCTGAAAATTCGGATTTTCGTGATCGATGCGATGCGAGCAGGAATGCCATGAAACGTGGGCATGTCAAGGTCCTGGGGTGAACTGAGCATTTTCGACGACACGAACAACTTCGAGACCGTATAAGTACTTGGGGTCTGAAAATTCGAATTTCTGTTTAGAGGCTATACGAATAGAAATGTCATGGACCGAGAAATTTTCAAGGTCCCAGGCCAATTTAAGCATTTTTTGACGACACGAACAACTTCGAGACTGTATCAGTATCCTGGGTCTAGAAATTCGGATTGTCGTTATCGATGCCATACGATTAGAAATAGCATGAAACGTAGAGATTCAAAGGTCCCGGGGTGATCTAAGCTATTTTGACGACACCGAAAATTTTGAGACTGTATAAGTACTTGCGAACTGGAAATTCGCATTTTCGTGATCGATGCCATAACATCAAAAATGTCATAAAACGTGGACATTTCGAGGTCCCGAATTGATCTGAGAATTTTTCGACAACACGATTAACTTCGAGACCGTATAAGTACTTGGGGTCTGGAAATTCGGATTTCCGTCATAGAGGCTTTACGAATAGAAATGTCATGAAACGTAAAATTTTCGAAGTCCCAGGCTAATTTGATCATTTTTTGAAGCAACGAACAACTTCGAGACTGTATAATTATTCCGGGTCTAGAAATTCGGATTTCCGCTATTGATGCATCTCGATTAGAAATCCCATGAAACGTGGTCATTCCAAGGTCCCGGGGTGATGTAAGCATTTTTTGGCGTGACCGAAAATTCGGTGACTGTATAAGTACTTGGGACCCGGAAATTCGGATTTCCGTGATCGATGCTATACGATTAGAAATGCCATGAAACGTAGACATTCCAAGGTACCGGGGTGATCTGAGCATTTTTTGACGACACCAAAAATTTCGAGACTGTATAGGTTGTGACGTATTTTTCGTGAACGAACAGAAATATCAAAAATAATCGGGAACACAAAAGTCGAGAACTGTCACCTTCAGCCGTCCACCCTCGTTCGCGCATTCGGAAACCCGGTGGGCGCTAGTTAATTTTTGGGTCACCGGTATTAACGAACCGGTATGCCCGAGGGATCGAGAAGAGCAGTCTTGATTTCAATAACTAAATGATAATTGTTGTTTCACGGGTATTAACAAACCGGTATGTCCGGGAATCCGAGTTGATCAGGCTAAGTTTTATCAAAATCGAAAGTCTGAAGCAAAAGCCCACGATCGAGAACATCAATAACGGAATCGGTAGCTTAGTTGATTTTTGGGTTCGTGTACAATTAACAAACGCAACTGGATGCACTTGCAAGAGCGAGAGGTTGCGGAAATGCACGGCCGCTCAGTCTGTTATGTTGTGGTAGAGAGGGTCGAGGTATGGCCTAGTAAATAGCTTTATTTTAACGAGAACTCAAACACCGAGAACGAACTCCAATATCAAAGGAAACGATTCGAGAGCAAGTACAATAATTTGTATTATTGTAGTTATGTACGAGAACCAGCGTAAGGCATCGAAATCGGTAACGGTAATAGCGAGCTGCGAAGCAACGAACGCATCCCCGAAACTTAACGGTAACGGCACGAGATCTTTAATCGAAGGATTTGATTAAATGATTAACTTAACTTTTCAAAAACAACTCACCGGGAATTATTCGTCATAATCCCAGGAACGAGAACTTGCATCCAAAGGGGTGCACAAAACGGAGAAATGCGCCAAATTGCACTTCACACAAAACGGAAACACGACTCGAATGTTATTAAAATAAAATTCACGAGATAACGAGAACGAATAGAGTACAGCATACGCTAACCCTAAATACAAGAACAACGCGAAGACGCGCGCGCGAGCGACAGAAAAACTGTCAACACGGGAGCTCAGTCACCTAGGCGGTGTCCCGAGCAAAACTAATCACTTCTTGTAATCTTCGATAGCTTAACATTATCGTTATTCAATGTTTTCCCAAAAGCCCTTACCCGAGAACTACTGCCCTTTCACTCGAATTATCTCGTAACTATATCGAGAGCGCAAATCATGCCGGTAAATTTTTCGTAATCTTTACAATCGCCTCCCTTGTGTTTCACGTGAAAACATGCCTTAACTTTATAACCATAACGCATCAGAATGCTCCGTTCTATGCCAAAACTTAACGAACACCGGCCGTTCTCCAGCGTGATGCACTTCTTTTTATAGGGCGCCGGATTTGCACCGGTCTACAACTAATGGCAAGAACTCGAATCGGTCACTCTCATCTGCCGGGCTGCTCGTTTCTTTAAGCTCTCATCCTCGCGACAGATTTGAGTGCACCGATTTCTCATAACAAAAAAAAAAACAAGAAACTCTAAAACTTAAAATTCTTCAACAAAACTAGACGGTAAATTACAGCAAGGACATCTCGAAGACGCTCGAACAAAGCAATAACCGGTAACGAAAACCCTTGTGAGCGTGATTTCTAAAAAAAATCACGTCACAAGGTACTTGGGACCTGAAAATTCGGATTGCCGTCAACGATGCCATACGATTAGAAATAGCATTAAATGTAAACATTTGAAGTTCTCGGCGTGATCTGAGCTTTTTTTAACGACGGGAACATCTTCGAGACTGCATAAGTACTTGGGGTCTGAAAATTCGGATTTCATTTATTGATGCATTTTGATTAGAAATGCCATGAAACGTAGACATTCCAAAGTCCCGTGCTAATCTCGACATTTTTTGACGACACGAAGGACTTTGCGATCGTACAAATACTTGTGACCTGGAAATTCGGTTTTTCGTGATCGAAGCCATACGGTGCGTAATGACATGAAACGTGGACATTTCAAAGTCCCGGGGTGATCTAAGCATTTTTTAACGACACCAACAACTTCGAGACCGTATAAGTACTTGGGGTCTAAGAATTCGGATTCCTGTCAACGATGCCTCACGATTGGAAATGGCATGGAACGTGGACATTCCAAGGTCCCAGGCTGATCTGAGCATTTTTGACGACACCAAAAATTCAAAGAATGTATAAGTACTTCGGACCTGAAAATTCGAATTTTCGTGATTGATGCTATACGGTTGGAAATGCCATGAAACTCGGGCATTTCAAAGTCCCGGGGTGAGCTGAGCATTTTTTTTTTTCGACACGAACAACTTTAAGACCGTATAAGTACTTGGGGTCTAAAAATTCAGATTTCCGTTAACGATGCTATACGATTAGAAATGGCATAAAACGTAGATATTCTAAGGTGATCTGAGCACTTTTTGACGACACCAAAAGTATCGAGACTGTTTAGGTACTTAGGACCTGAAAATTCGGATTTCCGTTATTCATGCATTTCGATTAGAAATGCCATGAAACGTAGACGTTTCAAGGTCCCGGGCCGATCTCAACATTTTTTGACGACACGAACAACTTTGAGATCGTATCAGTACTTGGGGTCTGAAAATTCGGATATCCGTTAACGATGCCATACGATTGGAAATGGCATGAAACGTAGACATTTTAAGGTCCCGGACTGATCTTAATATTTTTTGACGACACGAACAACTTTGAGATCGAACGAGTACTGGGGGTCTAAAAATTCGGATTTCCGTCATAGAGGCTCAACGGATAGAAATGTGATGAAACGTAGACATTTCAAGGTCCCGTGGTGATCTGAGCATTTTTTTACGACACTGAAAATTTCGAGACTATAAGTACTTCGGACCTGGAAATTCGGATTTTTGTGATCGATGCTATACGATTAGCAATGCCATGAAACGTGGACATTCCAAGGTCCCGGGGTGATCTGAGCATTTTTTGACGACATTAAAAATTTCGAGACTGTATAAGTACTTGAGACCTGAAAATGCGGATTTTCGTTATTCATGCATTTCGATTAGAAATGCCATGAAACGTAGACGTTTCAAGGTCCCGGGCCGATCTTAACATTTTTTGACGACACGAAAAACTTTGAGATCGTACGAGTTTTTGGGGTCTGAAAAATCGGATTTTCGTTATCGATGCATTTCGATTAGAAATGCCATGAAACGTGGACATTTCAGGGTCCCGGGCTGATTTCAACGATTTTTGACAACACGAACAACTTTGAGATCGTATTAGTACTTGGGGTCTGAAAATTCGGATATCTGTCAACGATGCCATACGATTGGAAATGGCATGAAACGTAGACATTTTAAAGTCCCGGACTGATCTTAACATTTTTCGACGACACGAACAACTTTGAAATCGAACGAGTACTGGGGGTCTAAAAATTCGGATTTCCGTCATAGAGGCTCAACGGATAGAAATGTGATGGAACGTAGACATTTCAAGGTCCCGGGGTGATCTGAGCATTTTTTTACGACACTGAAAATTTCGAGACTATAAGTACTTCGGACCTGGAAATTCGGATTTTCGTGATAGATGCTATACGATTAGCAATGCCATGAAACGTGGACATTCCAAGGTCCCGGGGTGATCTGAGCATTCTTTGACGACACCAAAAATTTCGAGACTGTATAAGTACTTGGGACCTGAAAATTCGGATTTTCGTGATCGATGCGATGCGAGCAGGAATGCCATGAAACGTGGGCATGTCAAGGTCCTGGGGTGAACTGAGCATTTTCGACGACACGAACAACTTCGAGACCGTATAAGTACTTGGGGTCTGAAAATTCGAATTTCTGTTATAGAGGCTATACGAATAGAAATGTCATGGAACGAGAAATTTTCAAGGTCCCAGGCCAATTTAAGCATTTTTTGACGACACGAACAACTTCGAGACTGTATCAGTATCCTGGGTCTAGAAATTCGGATTGTCGTTATCGATGCCATACGATTAGAAATGGCATGAAACGTAGAGATTCAAAGGTCCCGGGGTGATCTAAGCTATTTTGACGACACCGAAAATTTCGAGACTGTATAAGTACTTGCGACCTGGAAATTCGCATTCTCGTGATCGATGCCATAACATTAAAAATGTCATGAAACGTGGACATTTCGAGGTCCCGAACTGATCTGAGAATTTTTCGACAACACGAACAACTTCGAGACTGTATAAGTACTTGGGGTCTGGAAATTCGGATTTCCGTCATAGGGGCTTTACGAATAGAAATGTCATGAAACGTAAAATTTTTGAAGTCCCGGGCTAATTTGATCATTTTTTGAAGCAACGAACAACTTCGAGACTGTATAATTATTCCGGGTCTAGAAATTCGGATTTCCGCTATTGATGCATCTCGATTATAAATCCCATGAAACGTGGTCATTCCAAGGTCCCGGGGTGATTTAAGCATTTTTTGGCGTGACCGAAAATTCGGTGACTGTATAAGTACTTGGGACCCGGAAATTCGGATTTCCGTGATCGATGCTATACGATTAGAAATGCCATGAAACGTAGACATTCCAAGGTACCGGGGTGATCTGAGCATTTTTTGACGACACCAAAAATTTCGAGACTGTATAGGTTGTGACGTATTTTTCGTGAACGAACAGAAATATCAAAAATAATCGGGAACACAAAAGTCGAGAACTGTCACCTTCAGCCGTCCACCCTCGTTCGCGCATTCGGAAACCCGGTGGGCGCTAGTTAATTTTTGTGTCACCGGTATTAACGAACCGGTATGCCCGAGGGATCGAGAAGAGCAGTCTTGATTTCAATAACTAAATGATAATTGTTGTTTCACGGGTATTAACAAACCGGTATGTCCGGGAATCCGAGTTGATCAGGCTAAGTTTTATCAAAATCGAAAGTCTGAAGCAAAAGCCCACGATCGAGAACATCAATAACGGAATCGGTAGCTTAGTTAATTTTTGGGTTCGTGTACAATTAACAAACGCAACTGGATGCACTTGCAAGAGCGAGAGGTTGTGGAAATGCACGGCCGCTCAGTCTGTTATGTTGTGGTAGAGAGGGTCGAGATATGGCCTAGTAAATAGCTTTATTTTAACGAGAACTCAAACACCGAGAACGAACTTCAATATCAAAGAAAACGATTCGAGAGCAAGTACAATAATTTGTATTATTGTAGTTATGTACGAGAACCAGCGTAAAGCATCGAAATCGGTAACGGTAATAGCGAGCTGCGAAGCAACGAACGCATCCCCGAAACTTAACGGTAACACGAGATCTTTAATCGAAGGATTTGATTAAATGATTAACTTAACTTTTCAAAAACAACTCACCGGAAATTATTCGTCATAATCCCAGGAACGAGAACTTGCATCCAAAGGGGTGCACAAAACGGAGAAATGCGCCAAACTGCACCCCACACAAAACGGGAACACGACTCGAATGTTATTAAAATAAAATTCACGAGATAACGAGAACGAATAGAGTACAGCATACGCTAACCCTAAATACAAGAACAACGCGAAGACGCGCGCGCGAGCGACAGAAAAACTGTCAACACGGGAGCTCGAGTCCGAACTTAGTCACCTAGGCGATGTCCCGAGCAAAACTAATCGCTTCTAGTAATCTTCGATAGCTTAACATTATCGTTATTCAATGTTTTCCCAAAAGCCCTTACCCGAGAACTACTGCCCTTTCACTCGAATTATCTCGTAACTATATCGAGAGCGCAAATCATGCCGGTAATATTTTCGTAATCTTTACTATCGCCTCCCTTGTGTTTCACGTGAAAACATGCCTTAACTTCATAACCATAACGCATCAGAATGATCCGTTCTATGCCAAAACTTAACGAACACCGGCCGTTCTCCAGCGTGATGCACTTCTTTCTATAGGGCGCCGGATTTGCACCGGTCTACAACTAATGGCAAGAACTCGAATCGGTCACTCTCATCTGCCGGGCTGCTCGTTTCTTTAAGCTCTCATCCTCGCGACAGATTTGAGTGCACCGATTTCCCATAAGATAAAAAAACAAGAAACTCTAAAACATAAAATTCTTCAACAAAACTAGATGGTAAATTACAGCAAGGACATCTCGAAGACGCTCGAACAAAGCAATAACCGGTAACGAAAACCCTTGTGAAAATTCGGATTTTCGTGATCGATGCCATACGGTTTGAAATGCCATGGAACGTAGACATTCCAAGGTCCCGGGTTGATCTGAGCATCTTTTGACGACACCAACAACTTCGAGACCGTATAAGTACTTGGGGTCTGAAAATTCGGATTGCCGTCAACGATGCCATACGATTAGAAATGGCATGAAACGTAGACATTTGAAAATCCCGAGCCGATATGAACATTTTTTGACGCCACGAAAAATTTCGAGATTGTATAAGTACTTGGGACCTGAAAATTCGGATTTTCGTTATCGAAGCCATACGGTGCGTAATGACATGAAACGTGGACATTTCAAAGTCCCGGGGTGATCTAAGCATTTTTTAACGACACCAACAACTTCGAGACCGTATAAGTACTTGGGGTCTGAAAATTCGGATTCCCGTCAACGATGCCTCACGATTGGAAATGTCATGGAACGTGGACATTCCAAGGTCCCAGGCTGATCTGAGCATTTTTGACGACACCAAAAATTCAAAGAATGTATAAGTACTTCGGACCTGAAAATTCGAATTTTCGTGATCGATGCCATACGGTTGGAAATGCCATGAAACTCGGGCATTTCAAAGTCCCGGGGTGAGCTGAGCATTTTTTTTTCGACACGAACAACTTTAAGACCGTATAAGTACTTGGGGTCTAAAAATTCAGATTTCCGTTAACGATGCCATACGATTCGTAATGTCATGAAACGTGGACATTTTAAGGTCCCGGGTTGATCTGAGCATTTTTTGACGACACGAACAATTTCGAGACCGTATAAGTATTTGGGGTCTGAAAATTCGAATTTCCGTTAACGATGCTATACGGTTAGAAATGCCATGAAACCCGGACACTTCAAGGTCCCGGGGTGATATGAAAATTTTTTGACGTCACCAAAAATTTCGAGACTGTATAGGTTGTGACGTATTTTTCGTGAACGAACAGAAATATCAAAAATATTCGGGAACACAAAACTCGAGAATTGTCACCTTCGCCCGTCTACCCGCGTTCGCGCATCCGGAAACCCGGTTGGCGCGAAATAATTTTTGTGTCACCGGTATTAACGGACCGGTATACCCGAGGGACCGAGGAGAGCAATTTCGATTTCAATAACAGTATTAACAAACCGGTATGTCCGGGACACCGAGTTGATCAGGCTAAGTTCTATCAAAATCGAAAGTCTGAAGCAAAAGCCCACGATCGAGAACACCAATAACGGAATCGGTAGCTCAGTTAATTTTTGGGGTCGTGTTAAATTAACAACCGCAACTGGATGCACTTGCGAGAGCGAGAGGTTGTATAAGTACTTGGGAACTGGAAATTCGGATTTTCTTGATCGATGATATACCATTAGAAATGTCATGAAACGTGAGTAGTAAGCGGTGCGCTATGGCGACCCCCACTCCTATTCCCACTCCTATCCCCACTCCTCTTTTCCAAGAAGAAGTGGGGGATAGGAGTGAGGGGTAATCCCCAGTCCTATCTCCACTCCTTTTTTCAGAAAAGTGGGGGTAGGAGTGGGGGGTTGCAGGAGCAGTGTGTCGTCATAGCGCACCACCTTTTTTATTTATCGAAAATATTTTAAATATTTTTGTTTACATATGGGAAATATTTTACATATTTTTACATATTTTTGTTTACATATATTTGTAACACTATGGTATGATGACGCTGGTGGTGGTGAACTTTAATGGAACACAAATGAGGCCTAGGGTTCCATCACGTCCTGATGCTAGTTGGTGAATTGGTTGAAACACTTTGTGACTTGTCTACATTAAAAATCGAGTAGACAGTAGCAAACACAGTACTATGGAATGTATCTTATACATCGTAAAACTTTGGCGTTTTTAATTACCTGAGGAGTGCTCATAGAGGGACTTCCTTGAACTTCAAATGATTGTACTTCGAATCATAATATACCATAAGTAATTGATTTTCACTCGCGCCGACGATCATTTGTTGGAAGAGTTCATCGTTCTTCGCAAAGGCCTCCGCAAATCTCGACGGTAAAAAACACGTAAATTCGTTCGGGAGATCCACGGCGATACGTGCACCCCATCTGGTTTAAACTGCCCTCATGTTCGTGACGATATATTTTTTTCCAATTGTCAGCTCCGACAATTTTTTCAGTGGCAAATACGCCTCTGGTCTACCCACTTTGTTGATCATTGATAAATCCATCTTGTAGTTTGAGCTCTTTGATTTTACGCGTTAAAGAATGTAAGTCTATTCTTGTCTGAATCAAAACTTTGATTGCTTCAATGTCTTGTAAGAGTTTTTCTATTCGAGACTTTAGAATAATACGTTTTTTGCACATATAAATTCAAAGGAGAAGAAGTAGTATCTAAGTCGGCTCGACTGCGAATGAATCTTCGTTGCTCGATTTCAAAAGACCTCATCAGCGGTATATTACCCCCTACTCTGAACATTATGAATTTACTGCAGCGTTAGCTGAACCATCCGATTGTCTCGAAGACACGTGTGCATGTAACACAATATCTTGCAGCTGCGGATCAACGAGTGCGGTGTCACTGACACCTCTGATGAAGGCCACCCCTACGTTTCTCCGTCTTTGTTCAATTATTTTCTTCATTTTGTAATTAACGAGACCGTGAGCAGCATCTTTGCACACAAACGTTAAATTGTTTATTCTGATACTCAGTCTGCTCATGCTTGCGGGAATACGCTTTATAGTATTCTCCGATTATTTTATCATTGCTCGACAAATTATTTGAGAATACGCTTCTGAAGCTATGAATCCCAAGGCCTGTAGACATATAATGAAGAAACATAACGCAATAATGACCGCAAAATTGTGATTCAGGACTCTGTAGTTGGGAAGTGCTGTAGCGAAAGAGTTTGCAGTTGCGCCGGAGTCGTTGGAGATGCTGAGGGATGACGGGTGGTAATCCGTAGCTATCGAAATACCATCCATTTCCAGCTCGATTGACGTACATGGCGACCCAGTGTGTTCCGGGCTGCTTGTGGCCATCTGTGTTAACGACAATTGCAATCGGTTTCGTCCACACCCTCGGGATGCGATCGGCAGGATAGACACCGATAGTATGGTTCTTGATACTCTGAAGTGCCCGTAGTATTTGCAGGCTGTTCATGAGATACGCCGAGTTCCTTGCGTGAGCCTAATCCGACGTACCACGTTGTAGTTGTCCTATACTCCCACAGAGAATTGATACGATCGCTCTGACAAAGCCACTTTTTTATTTTTGCAGCACTATTTAGAGCACACCTATACGAGCTATTTCTACACAATACACTATGATAGACACAGAGAGTGTTGCACGATGGTAAATTACGGAATGACGGGTCCGTTGCGTCTTCTTCCAAATGTATAACGAAACATCCGGTTAGCTGTGTTAAATAATTCGCTTTATCAGTTCCTCTAGTAAATATACGGTCGACCTGCACGGCGATTCTCTTCAAAACGCTCTCAACAGCGCGTAGAGATGTTTCCCCGTCGGACCACTCTATACCGTGATGATTATTGATCAACCATGTGTTTTGTCTCTTTACACTAGGTGGTAAACTTTTATACGCATGGGGTGGTGATATGATCCAGTGTGCGCTAAAATCAGCGTTGACAGATATTACAGCTATTTCTTTTGGAATAAACTCGTTAGCTCTATCCTTCAGACCCTGTATATCGATGATGATATTCATGATGTATTGCACGATCGTGATACCTCAAGGTATGAACGCTAACTGACACTAGTCGCGGTTCTCTCTGTGAATATATGATTTCAATAGGTATTTAACCGCTATAGTCCACAATTACCTGTCGGGATGAGTCAATCTCTAAAACATTATCGTATTCAGCGTACACAATGCAATTAATTGTTGAAGCCAGAGCTTCTGCAAAACGTACTTCTATTCGGACAATACAGTGTCTTACGAGATTCCAATGAGTATTGCTATTGGCTGAGAGATCGGGTGTAAGATCAAACGCGTATAAACAATAACCGTAGGGGTAGATCGTGCGTGAAATGCAGTTACCCTCATTCAAAAAGTGTATGCCTGTACCCGAGAAGAGTGTGTGGTATGCATCCACGTACATGGAGTCGTCTAGAAAATTTGGTTGTAGAGGTCGTGACGGTATTTGCAGGCCATCCGCATACAGCGAGAGATAATTAATGTTGTAATGATGAAAATTGAATGGATTCATGGCGCGATCACCATTGAAAGCTTTATTATCGACAAAACCGACGATTATACGTTTTGGTAGTTGACCGAGTATCACGTTATCAAGAGTATCACCATGGACACCCGCATGCATGGATATAGCTTTAACCTCGACGCGTGTCAGAGGATACTTGGCTGTGGATTTAGATAGAGCTCTTGCATGCGCAAGAAGTATACCAGGTGCTATCTTAACGCGTCGTACGACTAGCGACGCCTCCGTGATTCGTACCGTACAATTCTTCGAGCCAGTCATGAGACAAAAAGCGTTGTTAGTTCGCACAAATCGTAACCTCATCTCAACACCGTTTAGCAAAAATCTCTCCTGGTTAAAGATATCACAGTGCAGATGTCCTAGAAGATCGACCGTTTTACTAGTCCCTAAGACGCTCCGTCGACTTGTAAGACCGGTATTACCATCGTTCACGTCATCCATTTTTCCAGGTGTATCGTTATACCATAGAACACTCGTGAGATGCGAAGACTTTGCACCCGGGCCGTAATTCAAAAGCGTTTCAATATACGCTCTGTATGCATAAGCATTATTGGGCGGTGATACGAGTTTCTGATTGAGAAATACATCAACCTGATTGAACATCGAATGCATAAGATTATTGATGGGTCCTACTTTAATTGGATCCTCTTTTGTACCTGGGGGTGCCTCTATTTTAACTCGCATACTTAGCATAGTATGTGCAAGATCAATGTACTCATCGCCTTGTCCTGGTACGACAAACTCTATCGGTGAATCATCCGTCAGCGATGAAATGGGCTTATAGTACACTGATTGCGTTCCCTCGATCGTTGTCTGCGTTGGTGGTAGTGTGAATAGCTCAAGCTCCGATTTTAGACACTCACACGAGTGTGTATGTAAGAATGCCATTTTTACAATAAGAAATTAGGCAAAAATATCCCTCACTGTTCTTGGTTTCTTGCGACGGTTCTTGACGCCCTCTCCTCTCGCTCTACTGTTGACTGTCTTCTTCCTCTTACCCCGCGTCTTCTTTTTCTCGTTGCTCGAGCGTCTCCGTGATTTTGCTGTTTTCTTTCGTTTTTTTCACACCACTGCGTCGTGTTGCGCGTCCCGCGAGAGAATGCATCAGTTGATTAATTTTACCAGCTTTATAACCTGACCCCCGCATAAGCGTGTTGATTTTTTCTTCAGCCTTGCGTTTCAGATTTTCCCCTGATTGGCGCAGGCGCGTTTTGAATGCTTCTTTTGGGTGCATACCAGAATCCAGGATATCACTGGCTACGTTGACACCTGAACGCAACGCCTCTTTACCGACAGCTCGGGCCCCTTGTTTCAAGAGCGGTAATATGCGTCGAAAGAGACCACCTAGGCAACTTCCTATACCATGACCTCGCTGATTCGGTGAGCCTATATAGACGTGGCTGATACCGCCATAACCACCGCGGCCGCCACCCGTTTGTAAATCAAAGTATTCGTCGTAGTAAGTCATTTTATCGTTCTAATCTGTACGTTTGAATTGTAACGTCACCGTCAGCGTCCCGTACTCAAATGGCATCGGTTCGCCAAATTCATCTCTTATATCAATCGTAATTGTTTGAAAACTCGTGCGTAGTGTGACGTTAAAAAAAAATCCACAAACCCTACCATCCGCTAAAACGCCACAAAACTTTATCCCTCGATCGGTTTATTTTTAATAAGGGGCGCCAGCTCCGCTATTGCCGCGAAGCCCGATCGGTTTTTAAGCTGGTCACTTTTCTATTATAAATAATAATAAAAAGAAGGAGGATAAAGGGTCTGGTTGCACGGCCAGCCTAGCAGCCTCGTCGTCGGGTAGAGGGGCGGTTCGGGAATCCGGGTACTTCTCTTATCGCAAATTTCTTTTGCTTGTCCCAAATAAGGTACGGACAGAGAATAGGGCCAATCCAGGAAATTCGTTCGACGATAACAAAAACAAACACAGAAAGGCCCAAGTCAAGTACACTAGTTTTCTTCCTTATATTTAGCGCTTTCATTTACAAAAAAAAATAAAAATAAAAATAAATTAACTTTTCGCACCGTCACCGCGAAATTACCTGGAAGATCTAAATGCAACAAAAAAAAAAAAAAAAAAAAAACGCAAATATACAATAGAAATGACCGTCTCGCAAACGATCGTTCAAGGGAAGATAATACGCGAACAACAGAAACTAGCGCTCGAAAATCCTTAAACGGTTCCGACCCAAAAACCACAAAAAGGAACCCAAGGAAAAGAGACACGCGGTATTGAAGCACGCGCACTTCTTCAGCCCGGCAAAAAAAAGCGGTTCTACGCCGCGAGGGTAGCAGCCACAGCCGCCTTACGCTCTCTACGCGCTTCCCGATGATTTCCCGGGCAATTAAATTTTTAAGCAAAAAAAAACAACACGCTACAAATTATCTCACGAACGCAAACTGTCTCGACACCGTCGCAACTCGATCACGATCGACACTTAAACAACACTTCCCGGAATTATCTTTTTCGCGAACTCAACTGTCAAAAGGCGAAGCCGAAACTTTTCCTATAGCGCGGAGATGTCGACGCGAGTATGAGCCACGGTGCTCTAGGAGCTAGTGTCAGTTAAAAAAAAAAAAAAAACAATATTCTAATAATTGTCAACGCAAAGACAAGGGCATGATACCTGTAGTAGCCGGTTTCATTTTTCCTTCCTTTCCTTTTTCCCTTCCGATTGCCAAAATACACAACCTCCTCTAAACACAGTCCGGAGACAACTAACTTTTTGGTCGCGATCTTTTCGCTTCGTCGCTAGCCGATATCCTTCCCCTCTCCCTTCCTACGCAAATTTTCGGTGATGCCGCCTAGCGTGAGAAGCGAGTTCCCACGATCTATCGCACGCGACCAATAGAGCGCCAGGAATTCGAACGTTCCCGTACTCTCGTCGATCGAAATATCGATGGAGATGCATCTGAACGTATTTTTCGAAAACCGAAACATCATAAAAATTACGTTATTGATTTCCAGAGAATAAAAAATACTAGTTAAAGTCATATTCCAAAGCACGGCAAACAAGCAAATATATTCGCCGACGGCGCGCATGATGTTCGTTGTTGTCCGAGCGTAGCTATGCTCGACTCTGCTCTCGTTCCTCGATCAGCTTGTCCCGTGCTATGTTTCCTGGCAAGCGAAAGATTCCACAAGCAGAAAAGCGACATGCAATATTGCTGGCTTCTTCCAGAAAGATGTCTCAGCGGTGAGGTTCCATAAAAAAAAACAAAAAAAAATCCTAGAATTAATAACCGATTTATGCGATCGCGAGTGCTCTAGAGAGTTGCCAGCGAAGTGTTTCCAGAGCGAGGTGGTGGCCAAAAAAAATAAACAAAAGGCCGTGAATACGGGCCTAATTGTAACGCCTGAAAACAAAAAGAGCGTTACAGTAGTAAAGGCACATAGCGCGGTGGTGAAAAACTTCTGATTTTTACAGCCCCGTAATTACAATTATCAGCGGCTGCGGCTGGTACGACCCGTAGCAGGGGCGTGTGCACATCCCCGGTAATATAGGGTTCACAGATATCAGTATAAACATACATCATATTGGGAGTGCCATTGGCTAGATTTGCGGGCCTGTCAGCAACGTATTTGAACTCTCTCTGTACCACCACATCCTGAGAGTGGGTGAATCCTAAAACTTTATTCAACACGTCGGAAAAATGAAAAGCGTGCTCCATATTCTCGCATGACTTACAGACACGTGTCACTGTAACATATCCGTTGTGTGCATATTGAAATTTCAGATGCCCCGCCAAACACGGTATTTCGTTGATTGTCTCGAGTAATGTATCTATGCTGCGATATACCCCCTGTGGTACAGATTCACGAACACTCGTATAATCAATGTCAGCCGCAGTGCCTGGTATTGCAACGTTCGTTACAATATTAATAAAGTTTCGGTCCCCCTCGGGTGGTACATGCAACATTGTCATAGGTATGTGTATTTCAGCTAAAGAAACAGCCCAACTACCATGAAGAGACACGCATTGCGGTAATCGGGTGGTATATCGTGTTGTCAAGTTATCGGGGTAATAACTCATACTACTGTTGCTGGGTAACACAATGAAAAACTCCTCCTTCATTTTGTCAGTCCTACTTTTTCTTCGGCGTTTTCACCCGCGATAACTCAGGTTCATAAAATATCCCATCAATATCCTCGCCGTGAAGATCGCGTAAGGTGTATGTCACGGGACAAATACTGTGTGAAACTCTGTGAATCTTAAATAACTCGTTACTCCATCCACTCTCGTAACCTTTCGTGAAGGCTGCCTTTGCGCTACTGATACGTACCATATCACCTACATTATATTTAGGAGAGCAATAGTTCGTTTTCTTATAGCGCTGCAATAGATTATCCCGTGCCCTTGCAGCTGTCTCGAAAGTTACGGATGCAGGGGTCATTTTTATACTGCTGTGTGTAGCATGATTGTATGCTGAAACAATATTCTGCAAAATATCGATGTAACGTTTTTGTCTGGAATAAGTGAAATAACGCCACATTCTTTCCTTCAGTGTTCTATTGAATCTT
The DNA here is from genome assembly GCA_949699805.1 of Tromatobia lineatoria. Lineage (NCBI taxonomy): Eukaryota > Metazoa > Arthropoda > Insecta > Hymenoptera > Ichneumonidae > Tromatobia > Tromatobia lineatoria. The sequence goes on along the minus strand of OX453045.1, from coordinate 13,210,663 downwards.
TCGACAATGGCGGCTTTTACATCAGGGTTGCGGGCAACACGAAATTGAATGTTCTTTTTCTTTAAGAGGGACTGAAATACAGCACCTATGAATTCTTTACCCTTGTCCGTTTGTAGACAAACGGGTGATCTACCGCTACTATTCTTCTTCGATAATATGACATTAAATGCTTTAGCTACCGTTGCAGCGCTCTTGTCGCGTAACGGTTGGACCCAGGCAAATTTACTGAGAGTATCGATAACAACGAGAAGGTAAACATAACCATCATTATAATCCTTGATTGATCGAAGATCTACAAGATCAGCCTCCCAAAAATCATCAATATTCCGGACGTTGTATATACGCCGGGGAAACCGATGTCTTACAGGCTTGTGTTTTGTGTAAGCATCCTGCGCTTTAAGCCACTGCTGCGTCCTTAATTTAGAGATTCTCTTCTGTCGCGCGACACGCAATAGATTCGCGGCACCTGAAAACGATGCTTCATGGGCTGTATTGAAGTACACTTTTTCCAATGTTTTCATGATTATAATTTGAGGTTAATCCAGGTTACACGTCTTTTCTTATTATAACCAGCACCACTTTGATCTGATCTCCTTTCACTACCACTGCAAAACGACGTTTGACTAACAGCGGCATCATCATCACTATTGGTGCTGTTGCTGCTGCTGCTGCTGCTGATGGCGTTTTCGAGCTGTGAATTACGCAATGTTGAATTAGCCCTCGATTCCATCCACAGCTCTTCATTACCGATGAATTCCCTTGGTGTATGCATCGTTCTCAGAAATTTAGCGAAAGCACATCGACCTATTGGTTTAGGTGTTTTCCTCGATCTCATAGCGTCATTCACGAGATCAACGATATTTGAGTCTTTAATTGGTACTCCACAGATAGACACGACACCAGAAGAATCCCAAGAAAATTGTGCTGGTGGCGCGTCGCGCAAACGACGTAGCAGTAGTTTAGCCTTGCTACGGAATTTAGTCGGTATACTTTCAATGATGATGGAATCGTTCATACTGTCGTGCGTATGAACATCTTCTTTAACAAAAGCAGACAACCGAGTATCTGTTTTCGTCATAAGTGCAAGGTACTGCTCAGCTCTCTCGTCATCGGCAAAATGAAGATAGCGTTGTAATACAATCAGATATGCATGCCACTTTTCTCGCTCATTCTTGTATGCGGTAGAATTCAAAATTTCATTCATCTCCGTGTCCAGTCTGGTCAGCACAGCGTCAATTCCTTGCACAGGTCGTGACGTATTAGTGTCAAGAGTTGGCTGTCGATGACTCTGCGCACCCATCTGTGATAGATTCTCCTCCGGTATCAGGACCATTTTTCGCGCGTGCTCCATCATTTGCTGATCAAATTTGACAGCACAGTGCCCAGTATTGATGCTAATAAGAGAGACAGAAACCCACCACTCTGGACAACAAAGCGTTTTTTACTCTTCCAACCATCGTTTTTCGAGGCTAAACGACGGAGAATGGGTGCGTGACGACGTAATTGTTTCCTTTGAGCAGTCTTTAACGGCACGTTACCACAAAGAACGTTCAAGGCACACTCACAAATACAGCGCACAATACCGGAATCGGCTTTACGTAAAACAGCTTCACGCTGCTCGTTATTGAGATGTTGAAGGGCTCTCAATATCGTAATGTGCTTTTTGCAGAGCGGTGAACCTCCTTGCGCCATCACTCGTGTTAAATTGTCGATTCTCTCGCAGTATCACTTCTTTTAACTTATTCGCACTGATGACCTTATAGAGAGCATTACAAGCGTAGAACTGGTAGCTCAACCGAGTTGCAGCTGCTTTTTAACTTTTTTCGCGGCACGTATACGAAATGATGGGGGTCATCGGGAAAAATGGATGTACGAAATCGACAATTATCAGGTGTTGACTGCTTCAAATCAAGCAACAGGTATCCATGGGGTCTAGATGTCGCATCGTGATAGGCCTCTTGTAAAAAACGAGGGTTTTCAGGATATACTTGGCGTGCAAGATGCTGTATTTGAGCACGATCACGAGGATTTTTGAAAACAACGATATAATTGGCATTGAGCGAGATATCGCGCTGCCCGTGACTCTGATGAAATATGTTTTGCGTAATGAAAATAACACTGAGATTTTTATGATGACTACCTTTAGTAAAGAGATCTATAACACTATTGTTAGATGCCTCACGCATCAAATCGTCGATTATTATGAGTTTTGCCCGTGGGTCACCAGCGTAATCTGTACTCTGTGGTAAATCCTCATGAAACTCGATTGATGCACCGTACTCCGTGTATGCAGGTTGCCACTCGGAATAATAGAAAATAATTCTCTCGAATGGTTCACTGTTCATACAGGTGATAAATTTCAAGAACTTTTTCACAAAATACGTCTTACCGCAACCCGTGGGGCCGCAGATCATTGACGTCCAGGGATGCTTCCACCGCGTGTCCATCTGTACGAATGAGTCAATTATTATAATTGCTGTGAGTGATAAAGACTTGGACTGGTGGGAAAATTTATCAAACGTTTTATTTCAATATAAAATATAAATATTTACATTATCCACATTATTTACATTATTTACATTTTGATAAAATAGATTACACTTTGTAGCCGTATGGCAGCGAACCGTATTCACCGTCTCGTCTTCGTTTAACGCTCGACGGTTTACATTTCTTTTTTTTCCGCACGGGTGACGACGTGATGGAACGGTGTTCGACGAATCGCGTCATACTTCACCTCGATAGGTTCCACCGTGTCGCCAACTAAGTCGCCGCGTATTGTTTTGTAATTTATTAATTGACTATTCGCGAAATTGAGAGTTATACCTTTCACTTTACAAACTTCCGCTTCAGTACCGTTGGGCGCGCGTGTTATGAACGAATAAAATTTAGGTCCTCCGGAAACGAAGGATTTAATATAACAACCTGGTTCAAGTTCGTCTGTAAGGTCCCCTAAAAGCTGCCCTGTTGGTGGTTCATATTCATCAGGCTTATTGTTTGTCACGTAAATAACCGAGTCGGTGTCGCAGTAAAGTGCTCGTCGATCCAAACGCTCTAAATAACTGTACAGTTTTAAGCGTGCCTGAGCTGTTGTATACGCAGCGATTACAGAGTTCGCGATTCCTGAGGGGATTACGGTTTCGTCCCTTTTAATGTAGCTGACATATAATATGTGATGACTTACAGGTAGGATACCTGTAACTTCGTACTCCGCACTAGTCAGTAATTCCACGAGTTTTGCGCGTGTTGAAACTATCGCGGTTTCCGGCAAATTTTCACGCTGTCCAAACTTTCCCCAAAACGAGTTCAGACACAACTTTGCTACTTGGCGTAGCCCGGGGTTTTTCGTTATCGCTTCACGATCTAGTTTAACCCCCTCTGATCGCTCAGAATCATCGATATATTTTGTTTGAGCTTCTTCGTTGCCCACACACTCCACGGGCCAACCGCTAGATTCTTGTTTAATTTTTAGAAAGGTGTTTATGTAATCCGAGAAATGACCGCCTGAACGTGAATCGCGGTTATACTGTGTTATCTCGTATTGCCAAATTTCCTCCACATGAAGCACTCTATACCCGCATGATACGGCTTTTCTCAACTCGTCGACTACCCATGTACCGTTAAACAAACGCTTTTCAGGTCTTTCATGTGTACACTCACTCTGATTCATACTTTCACAACAACTACGACATAGAGCGAATAACAAACGCTGGTGCATACGCACTGGTAGCACTGGGTGGTAAAGATTGCGTGGCGGTAAGACACTGCATTTGACAAGACCTTCTACTTTTGTAAGATCATTATTAGTACCGATTAACTCCATACACTCATCGCCTACAAACACTTTAGGGTGCCCCACGGGAAATTTACCGTATTTACAAACGTATGGATATAACGAACATACATCGACGTATCGTATCTGCTTATCATCTTTAGCGTCGTAGAGTGTGACCATGTTCTCTGTACGACCGCCGAAAAAAGCATCGCGGGGGTTAAGCGGTTCTGATTGAACTAGATCATTATCTCGAACGAAGTCCCGCATTTGTTCATTAGCGACAAGCATACGATCATATTCACACTCCCAAATCTCAGTCAGGTTGTAACCACTATTTCGTATCTTAGAAGCCGCAGCTGTTGTTCTCTCGTGCCGTTCGTTCAGGGATATACCGTCGCCCTGTGCCTGATCTCTACCGGCCAAAAAACATTTCGGACAGCCGTGCCAGTAACAACCGTGGAACTGTAGTACATGTGTAGCGTTCGATGTTTCGTAGTAACCATCTACCGTTAAATTCATAGGTAGCTTGAACTCACGCGATCGACCCGCGTGGATAATACGCTGTCCAAGAATATGCTCCATCCATACAAGCCAGCTAACTGCTTTTTTCGATTGATTATTGGCCCATCGGTATCCATTTCTAGGTATAATACCAATCGTATCGTTCTTAAGGAAATTCTTCCTAAAAATGCGAAAGCAAGCGGATGCTATCGTTGTGCTCTCATCGAATGGACAAACAGACCCTTTGGCTATGAACATTTTTCGGAAAACCATACAGGCCTGTCTCAATATTGTAACATCGTTCTTACAGTAGGCTACGATTTCTTTTTGAAAATCGAACACATAACCCGTATTTTTCAATTCGCGATACCACGGTACGAATACATTATTACGCACACTTGTTGACATACTATTGGGCGAGTAATACTTCATCGGGGGTAATTCCCCCACATAATTATGATTCTCTGGGGTATTGAAGAGATGAGGGAAAGTACCTTTAGCTAGGGCATCAGTTAACCCAAAGGACTTCGGGAGCTTACTCAGAGACATGTGGAAGTAGTGTAGACTATCAAGAAACACGAGCTTACCGATACGCATAGTGATAATTTTCGTACCGTTCATAATCAGTGATGGTAACTGCGTCTTCTTTTCATTTATAAAATACCGGAGAATGAATTGAGCGTCGAAACCCCCGGCGTTATGGGCGATTAAGATTGCACCGGAAAAGCCCTTAATTTCTTGCATAGCTAACTCTACCAGTTGAGCTACCGGCCTGTGTCTGTATACAAACTCATGTATACCGCAAAATTTACATGGCTCCGCTATAGAGTCATTGTAGCAGCAGTTTGTACAAACGCGTTGTGCAACACAGAGGTTCGGCTCATGCACGCGTATGTCGGTGGTACCCTCTAGTGGCGTACACTGTTGCGTTTCGAAATCATAAAAGATAAATATTTTGTCTTTTAATTCTCGATCGTTTGGGAGAGGCCGCATGAAACACAAGTGATTGTATGGTTGATCTGATTTACAAGTTGCGCAATAACCTACGGAGCACACGTGTTTTTTCTTTCTCACTAGTGGTCTGATCGTGCAAAAACAGTCGGGGCAGCGTTTAATAGTTGCGCAAGCACTCCGTTCATTTTTCTTTTTCCTTGCGAGCTCGGGGGTTCGATGATTTTTAAAGCATTCCTGTCCGAAAAAAACACGATCGCACGCTGCGCATCTAACCGTATCTCCTGTGCGAGGATCACATGGAGGCGCCCTGAGACATCGTGTACATCTTTTGTTCCCGACGCATCTATGATCTAACCTTAGATATAACGTATCACACGACGTACAGAACCCAGTGCTACCGACAGCCCCTCTAAGATTGAGAATTGGTTGGAAATGGTGTGAGCGTTCGTAATACAGAATATACAATGTGTGGCGGACCTGTCCTACAGTGCTTACTACAGTTTTCGTACCATTGAAAATCGATCTCCTATCACGTAGTCCTAGGGTCAAAAACTCAAAGACGACAATTGCAATACCGTCTCGTGCCAAGTATTCCTGATATTGAGCGATTTCATTTACACCGCAGCCATTTTTCGGTACTCTAACATTTGCACGGCGCGTAAGCTCGAGCGCTGCAATTTTTTGGTCCGAACCGTTGATTTGTCTTACCCGTTGCCACTTAGTATGTAAATCGCCCGTGCGAATGTCCCCCCGTTCCGCGTGCACCAGCGCTGCCGCTAACGATCGTGGTAAACATAGATTGTCGTTGTTACATATTGTCAAGATGGATCTTTTTGCTACACCCTCGTGTGTTAATCCTTTCCGTCGGCCACGACCCTCGACACCCTTCACAACGCACGTTTTTATGTTGCATTCGTCATTAAGGTCAAAAGATTCCGAACTCTGCGCAACGCTGCTTATGAGGTTCCATAAATCTTGGAACTCGTAATTACGAGCTGGTCGAAAAGACAGCCATACGGGGCCGTGTGTCAAGTTACTCGCTGTAAACGATATTTCTACATAATCCCCACCCTCGCAGGAGTTGGTGATGTGGGTGAGAAGATCATTGAACGCTCCTTCGAGCCAATTCATTACGCTAATTTCTGGTGGTGGTTTGCGAATACTTAAGGTCGTCTCACGACCACGAAGTTTAAAACGTTTAAAATACCGTACTGTCTCTTGAATTATTTCGATTCGAATACCCGGTGGTTGCAACTCATTGTATGTGGTGGGATTTCGCCGCATTCCAGCTCCCCTCTGTATTCCTGAAGAAAACAGACGATCTGCATTTTTGTTGTATTTATTTTTCATTCCAAATTACATTTGATTTTTCGTCGGAGATATTAATACACACGTTTGTCCTGTATTGTACCACTTCCGATTATTTACCTGGGTTCATCACCCCTTCAAACCACGCATCGTCCATCAACGTAGGGTATAGCCCTAATTGATTCTCCGGAAAGACTTGTTCTTCAGGGGTATCCTCGGTCGGTTCGACGCCGTTACCGGAGAGGCCATCCAACGCATCGAGTAAATCAACCGTACGTGATGATGTTTCGGCCTCGCACGGCTGATTATTTCTAGTATCAAGTGTGTCTGGTGATGCTCCTCCTCGATCGGCTATTCAAAATTGGATTATCATTATTAAATTAAACTTATCAGTTCGTATTCTTGATGAAGTATAGACTACGAAAATTTGCAAAATCCATTCATTCGTTTTTGCAAAGTGAAATACTTACGATATGCATGTTGGATTGCTTCAACCTCTTCCACAGCGCGAGCTGCTTCGATGACGGCCACCATTATCGGGTCATCGTCATACGTGTGGTTATCACCGTTATTGACGCCGTGCTAGAACTCCGATGAGGTCTCTTTTGATGTTGAAAAATAATTTTCATTATTATTATTATTATTATTATTGGCTGGATATTAATAAATTAATTCTTAGACCCACCAGAATCAGGGTCTTGTGTTTGACGCCACTGATCTTGTTCTTCCACAGTGCGCGTCGCTTCTATTAACGCATTTTCATCTTCTTCGGTTGAGCCCTCGAAAAGCTGTGCATAAACTGTAAAGAAAATTTATTTCCGTGAATATAAGATAAAATTTGTATTTATGTAAGCATGGTAGTTATTATTATTCAGTCAAATTGTTATATAGTTATTGTTGTAAAGTTGTTATAGAAAACAAAAAGGAAACATGTGATCATACTGTTAGAAATGAAACTTACAACTTAAATATTGGAAATTACTGTTCAAGTGTATATTAAATTCACAAACGAAATTAAATTTTATACATGTATTTTATCATGAATGACCTATACTTTGCGTGTTAAATCAGAAGTTAACCAATTTGCCCCGGACAGCTCTAGGGGCTGAACTAACCATAGGGGGATGAACATTTTTTGAGGGGGGTGGTCCCGAGGACTCCCAGATTTCGTATCTAAAAGTGGTCAACCACTAGTACCGATGACCCAGTGGATGACCTATACTTTGAATGTTAAATCAGAAGTTAACCAAATTGCCCCGGACAGCTCTAGGGGCTGAACTAACCGTAGGGGGATGAACATTTTTTGAGGGGGTGGTCCCGAGGACCCCCAGATTTCGTATCTAAAAGTGGTCAACCACTAGTACCGATGACCCAGTGAATGACCTATACTTTGAATGTTAAATCAGAAGTTAACCAAATTGCCCCGGTCAACTCTAGGGGGTGAACTAGCCATCGGGGGATGAAAATTCTTCTTTAGAGATGATCGGCAATGATCCCCGATCACGCACTCAAAAGTGGTTATCCAGTAAAGGTGACCGGGGTAAAATGGATCATTTGAGAATTGGGATTTAAAAATTTTGAAATCTTCAAATGTTGAGATTGGTTATATAGTAATTAACGAATTACCGATAGTAGGAATTACTGATAGAAAAAATCATCGACGGTAGAAATTACCGACGACTGAATATCTTACCCACGGGTAAGTTTAAGATCTATAATCAATAATGCTCTTACCTTTAATTTCATTGAAAATCGCTCTGGCTGTAGGGGTGTCTTCGAACTTGCGTCGCTCGAGCTCTTCGTACACGCATCGAAGCACTTCACGCCCTTGTAGAATACCTCTATTATGGGCCACCATAATGACACGTAGAGGTGACCACCACAAGATGAATTTTAGGCGTTTAATGAGTTTTTCGCCCGATAAATCTCGTAAACTCCTACACCAATTACCGTCACAGTGTCGTCTAATCCGGGCACTATGAATTATCGCTAGTTTCAATAGTGCTAAAATACACGATCGAATGGTGTGCTCCGACATTTTTATGAGCGTATTATAAATTTTTTCACCTCTCTATCGTACGGTTGTCGCTCGACTGACGTGATTTTAATTCGTATAAAATTTAGAAATTTCAGCAAAAATAAAGTAGTCTGACTAAATCGAGCGATCTTTAGACTGTTAAGAATGTTTTGAAAACACATTGTTGAAGTTTCATTAACTCAGAGTACAACCAGCATCGAACTCTCCACGCGCCGTGCAGCTGCAACGTATCATCTTTCATGCTATCATTTCTCTTAGCGAAAAAGCACATTCCGTAGAAGACACGTAGATTTTTGCTGATCTTGTAATTTCTGCATCTCGTCAAAGAGAATATGCATCTCGAACATTCCTGTAGAGACACGTGCATTTTTGCTAATCTTGCAATTGCTACATCTCGTCAAAGAGACTATGCATCTCGAGCATCAGTCTTTCGTTGTCTTTTCGAGAGGTACATTAGATCGCAAAACGAAAAAATGTATCCGACGTACGCGCGAAGTGTTTTAAGTAACGTGATGTGGTTTTGCCAAGTGTTGCTTGTCGAAGCATCGAGTGTGCTACATATTAGAACGCCCGGGATGAGCGACGCGTACGCGGTTCTGCAAACCCTTTTGCAGAACCTCTACATACATCGTAGGCAGCGCGTAGAAGTGGCAGACGAGGACTTGGAGCACGGTTTCTCGTGCGTATTAGTGAGGAACGAATACGTGCACCGGTGCGACATAATTAGTGTAGATGCCGATGGCTATTGCGAGTTATTCCTGGTCGATATCGGGGAAATCGCATATAGCTATCGGCAAAATTTGTTTTATGCGGACGATCTAACCATCGCTATTCCGCAGCTACGTTTCGAATGCGTGCTGCACGGCGTAGCTGCGGAAGAACTTGAGGGCCTCAACCAAGCCGTTGAGGCCTTGTGTGCCGGGTATGTGACGGTTGCTCCAGTCACATTCGAGGCCGAGGATCTTCCTGTGCGGATCATCGATACCGACGGCCAGGATATCGTACCCATATTGATTGACGAGTACAATCTCAATATCGGGTACGATATGAACGATGAGGACGAAGGTATTGACTCCTGTGACAGTGACATGAGTGAGTGACAGGAGTGAGTGACAGGAGTGAGTGACAGGAGTGAGCGACAGGAGTTAGTGACAGGAGTTAGTGACAGGAGTTAGTGACAGGAGTTAGTGACAGGAGTTAGTGACAGGAGTTAGTGAGTGACAGGAGCGATGGTGATACACGTGACAGGAGTATAAGGAGTAAGTAATAATTTTTCAAAACCGCTTTTAAAAATTAGATAATGAATAAAATAAATAAATTAAAATTTTTTAAAAATCTCGGGGGACCTCATCCCTGTAGATCGCGAAAGATTTCCGCGAGCAGCAGCGCGCAGCGGTTTATACCGTCGTGAGCCGGGGCCACGCTGTTCGCACGGAAATCATTCAATTTCGCGGTCCGGGTTTTAGATCTGGGCCCCCGACTAAAAATACAGAGCGGTCTTGCAGAGATTCGTCGGGTTCTCTGCCCGCTCACTAATATTAATAATAAGAATAATAATATATTTCCATAAAATACAGAGCGGTCTTGCAGAGATTCGTCGGGTTCTCTGCCCGCTCACTAATATTAATTATAAGAATGAATGATGATATTTATTTAAAAAAATATATATATTATTAATAATAATAATAATAATAAAGCGGTGTGCTATGACGACACACCTCCCCCCCACTCCTACCCCTAACTCTCACCTACGCTTTGCTCCAGCAAGACGCTAAGCGTAGGGAAGGAGTGGGGATAGGAGTGGGGATAGGAGTGGGGTTCGCCATAGCGCACCGCTTACTACTAACGTGAACATTTCGAGGTCCCGAGCTGATCTGAGCATTTTTTGACAACACGACCAACTTCGGAACCGTATAAGTTGTGACCCGAAGTTCTCTCCTGAAATGGTGGGAGAGGAAAACGGGTGAAATAAATAATCAACGCAGTAGTTTTTACTTAAAAACTATAAAGTACTTTAATTATTAAAAAAAAAAATCAACAAATACAAAAATTATTAAAAAGAAAGGAAAAAAAAATGGCGAGAAACAAAATCCGATTACTCGGTTCGGAGAGCAGAAAAAATTATAATCAGCAAAATATGGGCGCCAGTTGCAAATTCGGTGCAACACCGTTTCCGAAATTAATTTAAAAAAAAACTAGTAGATATTACAAAATCTCAACCCACGAAGTGGGAGAACAAATACGCGAAATAATTTAAACAGGGGCATTAGCTGTCGGGTAGGGCTGAGACAACGGTCAGGGCGAGGGGCAAAATGGCGTAACGGTCGGCTCTCACAAATTAACTCGGTGATCTCAACTATGGCAATGATCAGAGTGGCACAAAAATAGGGTTTTGGGGTCGAAAATCAATACGGGTAATTGGTTAAGGGGGAAATAAAAAACGAGGGGGGAAGAATTTATATTGAAAATTCGTAAAAAGTCCAAAGGACGATTCACGAATTAAAAAAAAAAAAATAATTCCAAAAAAACAAATTATCGAGGGTACAATTCATAATAATAATAAAAAATCCCAAATCGTCTGAAAGACAATTTGGAATAGGGTGACGGGTATTAATAAATAATTGTGGGGGGTATATTGGGGATCTCGGTGCTTCTTCGCACGAGTATTGACAGGTGGCAAAATGGCTGATAACGAGGGGACACTCGTTATCTATTTATTGGGTATTACGGGGGGGGGGTTCCGGTGGCAAATAGGGGTGAAAGGGGTTTCACGGGGTCGTAAGAGATTCAGGGCTCAAAACTTACGATACTTTTGTAACAAAATCCAAATAACAACTCTCAGCACAAATTAACTTTGGCGCAGACACAATTTAAACACTCTTCTCGCTCACGATGAAGAAAACAGTTATCACTTTCGATGTAGAAACAGTCATGGCGATTATCCTCGCCGTCTTCTTCCTCGAATTTATCCTAATTTTCTAATTTTCCTATTGGTTGATTTGCATAGGGGAGAGACATTAACGCCACCGCGGGTAGTAATCGTAACGCGTGGTGGTAGTTCGACAGGTGCGAGATGGTTGGGGGCAGGAGTCCCGTTAGATCCCTAATCGATAGACGACGGCTGGCGATCCTCGTTACCTGTCGACCCGCGATGACGTCTTCCGCGCCTTAATCACGCCCTGCAACGCCCACTGTCCCTCTCCTATGCTCAACACTGTTATTAGATAAATTAGTTTGGAGTTGTAATTAGCCGTTTATGGAATGAATATTGGGAAGTGCTTCGGCGAATGACGGCTTCTGGATGATTTGTGTATTTTATTTACGTTTCGCCCTGATCAGGGCCTCTTCAGAAAATATTATTTCTTTAGTACAACATATAAACAAAAAATATAAATAGTATTGTGTATAAAAATATAAAATAATATTTGTTGTATTTGTTCCGTCTATATAAGGCTAATTTAGGTCTGCTCGCTACACCAATATTGAAGACTTAATTTTATCTTATATGCAAATGTTGAGGACTTACCGGTGTTGAGTTTGTGACCTCATTTATGTTTCAAATTTGTTGGTAGGCAAATTGTTGTCTCATATTTTTTTTTCCCCCTTTTAAATAAAAGTCATTTGGAGTTGATGACCGGGCTCTCCGGTTTTGTAGGTTAGGTCTGTGTAATAATGTGTATTTATGTGTGTAATTACTGTTTTATGTGTTTTCTTTAATTTGTTAAGTTGTTGTGAATAAATACCTGTAATTATTGTGCTTTGTTGTTTGTTAATATTGATGTTTACGTCATTATGTTTTGTTATTTCTAATTACTGTAAGACCGGAGAGTCCAGTACATTTGAGGTCACATTTTCGATTGCCGGTGAGTCCGCTGAGGTGGGGTCGAAGTTCCGAATGATATATGTTAGAATGGTTATAATAACGATTTTTTAAATTTCAATTCTTATTTATTGGACATTTTTACTTCCAATATTTAATTAACAGAAAACTTATTATTCCGAAATTGCAAAACAAGAAAGATCGGATACCAGAAAGAATACGACACAGATCGATTCCGCAACGATAATAGATCTAACTACAAGATACAATACATATTTCAGTAATCAGAAAGCTTGAAATTCCTAACGAATAGAATGAGAAAGTCTTATTTGTGAATAGTTAATGTTTCTACGGTAAAATACTTCGTATTAAGAATATCGATCGTTCAAAATATGAAAACAAGTTGTCCAAATTGATAAAAATACGGTATGTTACTATACCGACAATGCCGAATGACGAATGGTCGTAGTCACGATAACTTAAAACCACGAAAAGTCGAATAATCAAAGGCTTTAAATACCAAAAGAAGTAAACATCGAGGGTCCAAAATTCCGAAAGTAAAGGCGTCGACTACTTATGATTCAGATATCGCAAAACGCGATGGGTCAAAGTTCCGAAAATTATTGTATCACGCAAAATTCATAGAAGGATTGCTAATTGACTTATTTCTTCTAAATTATTATTTTTATATTAAAAATTGAATTCATATGTTCTTCTTTGTTGCATCGAACTAAATATCGGCAGACTATATCGCATGGATGCACCACCTTGCTTTTAACACTTAAATGTTTAACATATATCAGTTTACGAGAACATTAATTTTTTTTTCTCATAGAAAAAATCTCTTGTAAAAAAGTCTCATGAATCACAATTTTCAATTTTTTTTTTGTATATTCCCCTACGTAAAACAGTAACATTCGGATCTTATATCTCTGTAACTGAATGGCTAATCGTTTTCTCATTGCGGTAAGAAACGTGTTTTATGGCGCTGAACAAGATACTTTTCTGTCATGCGTTAATTTTCGAATTTTCGAATCGTATAGTTACGCAAATAAGTAAACGTTTTTGTGGATTATTCTAAATTCAATGTAGACTACGACAATGGCATTGTTCGACTAAGAGTCCAGGAAAAGTCTACAGCAAATCCATAATCCCACAAACTCAATGAAATAATAACTTATGGTCAAATATTATTTTATAGTACACATACAGATTTTAGTTGCAGAATATCATTTATGAAGTCTTATTATCACCGTTTGATTCATATTTTAATTGGCTATCAGTAGTGATGCGGATATGCGATACAAGATGAGACAAGAGAGATCTCGAAACTCACTCTACGAATTCGAACATCATCTCAACAAGAAACGGTCGATATCGAAAAAATAGCGACATCTATTCTCGTTCTTGAATTTGACAACGAGATTAATCCTTGTCTCGATCTTGTTGCATGGAAATTACGGGAGACAAGATTCTCGCTCGTTTCTCGTACTGTTCATATTTCCCGAATGCGACATGAAACACATTTAAAAATTTTCGAAGGCGACGATATTAACTTTGTGCAGAGCTTCGTTCATAAAATAGTGTACTCAATAATGGCTGGAAGTGTATTTTTTTTCGAAAATTAATATATTGTAGCAGAAATAAAATTATAGCAAAAAAAAAATTATCCTCGAGTGATTCCCAATCGCCATAGCCGTATTGTATTTGACATAAAATACAGTCGCCCCGTTCGGTCTGTACCCACGTCTTGCGGTACAAGATGAACCACTAATTATCGAGATTCTCGCTTGTTCGTGCTTGACAGTTCAAGACTGTATCACTCAATACAGCGAATTGACTTTACATGAAACAATTGAAATGAAATTTGAAAAATATATATGCGCAAATGAAAACGAGAGAGACTGTCAGAATTCTCGTCTTAAGTTGCAACACTAGCTATCAGGAAAGTCGTTGTAAGCAGGTTCAGCGTACTGTCTAGTTTGACACGCAGACGGCCACAACAACTCTTGCCTCGGCCTGAAATTCTTGTTTAAATCTATCAAATTGTAAAAAGACGTGCGATCTGTAAACTTAATTGATTGATATATTGGCCGATGTACCGTAGACTTTATTTTTTTCCACGGGATACGGAGTATATAATTTCTCATTAAAAATAATGCGGGAGTTATGAGGGAAGGATACGAATTTCAACAATCACATGATTATATAAAAAATGAAAACTTTTTCCAAAAAATTTTATTGGTAGACCTGATTAATGGATACGGCTTTCTTCCTACATTTTGGGCACCGCGGGTCGTCTATTGAGCGACGCATCGCAAACACCTGCACTGCACAGCTCTGGTAAAAACAGTAATGTAAGCAGGGCAGGAACGCATGGGTCACTTTGCCCGCCAAGCATACAATGCACTTCGCTTCTGAAAAAAATATAATAAGTCATTAGTGCCTGACATTAGGTTTTATGAAATACTAATAAGTCTTTAATATTAAATCCTTCAAGGTTTTGATTCCTTTCAACACTACAGGGCAAACCACATGCGATTGCAGAAAGAAGCACGAAAAAGATGGAATTGTAGCGAGAGGTGCAATACGTTGGCAATATTGTAACGTTGCGACTGCCTCCCCCTTCTTCATAAATTAGTAAAACTAAGGTTAGCAGTCCCAGGCGTTTGAACGCCTGAGTCCCTGTATGTCAATTTTGACGTTTAACATAAAAACAAAAAGTAGCAACCCATGAACTTGCGTCATGATACCGACGGCCAATCAACGTACGAATAGATTAACAATAATGAATTTTGCATTTGTCGCTGATGAACTTTTTACTGAAGCATTGCACTGTAATCTACAAATTGGTCAGACAAACACTACAAAATAACTTTTGCATTAGTGGAAAACCTAGAATCGCACGCATCCACGTTCCGAAAAACATGGGAGAAGGCACCCTATTCCACTATGCCCAAATCATAGCAGACGGGTACCTCCAGCTGCATTGCTGCATGCATACGACATGTTCAAATTACATTGCTGTACCGAAACACGATACTCTTATGTTTATTATATTCAAAGATAATATTCATTGATCATTTGACTTATTACTTTACTTACTAAAAAAAGATACACACAAATGCAAAATTTAGACTTGTCAACCATAACTTGATCATCATCCTATGCAACCACGCTCCGAAAAGAGCAGGGGTAGAACACAATTTCTCTATACCGATGGCATCGCGTACTCATAATTTCCACGGAATTACTGCATAAATACGATATATTTAAATTCGATAGGCAGTCAAATATTCACTCGTAATTTTTACATAATCGCACGCATCCGCGTTTCTAAAAACGTGGGAGAAGGCACCCTATTCCACTACGCGGAAGGCAGAGCAGACGGATACCCTAAGCTGCATTACTGCATGCATACGATATGTTCAAATTATATTAGCTCATCACTACATCGTACTTCAATGATTACTGTATTCAAGTGTCCACCCGTAATTTTGACATAATCGCACGCATCCACGTTCCGAAAAACGCGGGAGAAGGCACCCTATTCCACTACGCGCAAGGCATAGTAGACGGATACCCTCAGCTGCATTACTGCATGCATACGATATGTTCAAATTCGATTGGCTCATCGAAACATCGTACTTGAATATTTACTTTATATAAGGATCCACCCGTAATTTTTACATTATCGCACGCATCCACGTTCCGAAAAACGTGGGAGAAGGCACCCTATTCCAATACGCGGGAAGCATATCAGACGGATACCCTCAGCTGCATTACTGCATGCATACGATATGTTCAAATTCGGTTGCCTTATCAATATTCGTTACTCCCATCGGATAGAAATGAATCGTTTTTTTCGCATGTGGTTATTTTTTAAATTATTTAGCAATGTAAATCATAATATACACTAGTAACATTACATACGATAAAAAATTGAATTACCGTATTCCAGAATTATCGTTTTTTCAAGCTTACATTTTCAAGCTTTATGTATATCTGCGTATCAAACTTCATTTTTATCATGCACGATATAAATCGTCAGTATGAAAACTAATGTAGTCTGAAAACCACCGAAAACGTAGATCAGAGCATAGTTAACTGTTAGCTATTTCTTTGAGATCTAATGTTGATTTACGCAAACAACGTGACACGACTTACAACAATCTTTGGAAAACTGCGACGTGTTGCTGCTCACAAAACCTTCTAGATTCAGCAAAAATTAAGCTAGAGCCCCCTCTGCACCGATCGTGCTGGAGTATTATATTAGCCACTATATTACTGATACCATCGGTATAAGTAGTATTGTGGTAATAATGGTTTCGGTAGTTTAGTGGCTGCATTATCATATTGATAACATTTTTTCGAATTACAGAGTTTTATATTCGTAATTAACAGTAACATGCTTCGACTACTATTTCACCCACATTAACATCAACCTGCACTGGTTTTGCTCACTTTAATTTCTTCATTAGTTTGACCTTATGACCGGATAAGATTTTTCTATTTTAACGAATTGCCATAACTTCGTACGCTTTGAGATTAGGTATGCCCAACAACATATGTGCAGCGCACCCGATACAATGTCGATGGAACCTGGATATCCTTTTCTATGGGGTATTAACGAGATAAATAGTTCAAATTACCTAAAAAATAAATATTGATTTACCACTTCAAACAATAATCTGTTCTAGCGTCACAGCTGCACGTGGAGACTGTTTACACGACTCTGCATCAATAAAGCTTATCGCCACAAAAAACTATTTTCCACCTAATATTTCCACTGTGTACACAATATCTTTAATGGTTCATTTAATGATGCATCGGTTGCTTCATCTAATTTTGAGATCACGTGGAGAGCATATCCCCGCTATTAAGCTGCGTCCTTCGAATCATGATCGAGGTAAAGACCGGGACTCACCATGCGCGGTTGAAACAACTGTTTTTTTGAACAAGCAAAACGCTTCAGTTGTACATACATATAATCTCATCAATCTGAAGTTGTATTGCGATGTTCGAGTTCATTTGCAGGGCTTTCTCGTACTGGATGTTTATATTTTGTACGGCTTATCTACGCGCGAAGTACAAATGGCGGGAACTGATTTTTGCATGTAAAGTACCCGCATCGTCGAACCGATTTTAAAAAATATTATAATTTTGTACTGTATAATAATTAGGTTCTTTTCGAAATATGCGGACCTTCGCGAGCGAGGATGGTTAAAATAAAACATTCCGCGTTTGTGTGAGACTTCCATTTCGTTAGGTAGCGTACTATAATTATATCATCTGTACAGATTCACGGATGATATTCATCGCGGAGGCACAATAAAATTTATTTAATGGTTACATATCGTTACCTACTGACTAAAGACAGATCGAAAAATTTCTATTTTTCGATCGGTTTTCTAACCACATTTTAAATGACGAAATCTATCTCGTTATACGCCTTACAAACCGAGACCACCGTAGCAATTCTTGAAAAGAAGAATTGTGCGTGGTATTTCACGGAACAGATATAGTTATATTATAGAACGCAGTTAATTATGAAAATTTCTTGGGTCCCGATCAAAATTTCGATAATAAAACAATTTTCAAATAAGAACAATTTATTTATTCTTACATTCAGGGTCTACACGACTTAAAAGCAAATTGTACTGAATGTCGTTTTAGATTATATAAGAGTGTAGCAAATTTTCAAGCTCGCTTTCTATTCGCTGTCAAATAAATGCTCAATTTTTTTTCGCATGAAAAATGTAACATTTTATTGAGAGCAAATAAAAAACATCGCGAGTACTCCTCAAGTATTATGGGAAAACATTTTTAGCAGTTCAGTATCGAGATTTTATTCTGCCATATGGTTTTCTTAGGACATTTTTTCTAAATTCAGTTTCTTTCTAAGTGGTTTTAACGCGATCGACGACATTTTTCCCACATTCACTTTTCCCTTGAGTGACCGTAACGTTTTAAAAGACATTCCAACCGAATTCACTTCTTTCCCAGTGTGACCGTAACGCTTTTGAAAGACAATTTGTCCGAATCTTTTGTTTCCTGAGTGCACGTCATGTTTTTTTAGGACATTTGGTTATATATCCCAATGCATCGTGAGCATTGGGGTATATTAGGTTTATTTTATACTGAATAATCCTCCTGCAATTTTAGTACACTAGACTAATTTGTTTTAGCCCGGGTTACCATCCGTGCTGGCGAAATCTTTGCGCACACTGAAGAGTACACCGGGTGTATTTTTTGGGCCATATGTCATCACTCCTGCATTTTGTATTTCAATACCCGTCTTCGTTGCCAATATACTTCTATGTAAATGCATTGATAATTTTTTTTTTACTTTGCGCCGAGATACTACTGCGACTTTTGATTAGCTAGTGAATTGTCGTTTGTACTATGTGAATGATATAGTAGTTTAAAACCTATTTTTTTCTTGTACATATAGTTGTACATTTTATGATACAACACAATGGAATACGGTAAATCAACGTTGTCACATATGAAATTTGTAATGTTACCTTGCTGATTGGTGTTTTTTGGTTTACGACGAACATGCCGGCGACGTTGGATTCCGGTCGCGGATTTTTGCATTTGTCGTCGGATTTTTTTTTGGCGATTCCTTTTTTTGTTTCGAGCCGCTGTAATCAATTAACAAATTATTGATCAGGATCTATAAGTGATTTTTACACTCTGCTTTACTGATTTCATTACCTTTCTTCTGTTGAGACTGGTCTTCCGAGGTTAACATATCTGCGTTAAAGAATAAATGTATTATTATGAAAGTGTTTTGTCATTAATTACAGATATAATGAGTAACAATTCAGTCAGTCTTCTTTTTATTTATGGGGCATTTTATTCAGTCTCGCACGGTCGTAAAGGCAACGGGTCTCAATCAATTTCTTTTTTTTTTTACATATTTTTTAATCACGTTAATTTGTTTCAGGTAATTTTTTTCAGAATTTTTCAACCCCGCTGTTTAGAGTATACCGAAATTTGTATTTTCTTTTTCTAAAATCCTTCGTACCTCAAGATTAGGGGAAGGCTCAGAACAATACCAAAGAAAAAAAAGTTGTAGTACCAAATGAACTTCAAGAACACATATGTTGTTAAATGTTCCAAATGAAAAAGGTTCGCTTTTTGGCATTTAATCGCCAACATTTCAAACATAGAAACGCGTGGTTCTATATTTTGAATAATTGTGGAATTCTTGATTTTATCTTAAATTTGTTCCTATATTCTGTTTCTATATTTTGAATAGGTATAATGTTAAAATTCTTCATTTATTTTTTTATGCAACTCCGTGCGAGAAGTGCTTACTTCTTACATGCTCCGTTTCGCCTCGCGTGCGAGAAATCGCACTTCTCGCACTAGTGAAATAAAATTGTATATGAAACTCGTGCGAGAAACTTTTTGTCAACTCGTTTCGTATCGTAATATACAATTACAACCCGATTAAATGAGGGATACGAATAGACCACCATCTAAAAAAATATGTTTTTTTGTACACATGTACGATTTACCGTAATGGATACAAAAAAAATATTTTCAGATATTTTTTCTAAGAGCCCTTTTTGAAATTCAACAACAAATTTTCTATTTAAGTTCATTTCGAACTGCAACTTTTTGTCGTCGATATTTTTCTGAGTGATCCTATAATTTGATATGGGGGGGGGGAATAAAAAAAATACAAACATCGCATTACTCAAAAAGGGCGGTCCCAACATTCTGAAAAAATTACATAAATCAAGTTTACGTAATCGATAAATATGTGCAGATAAGACATTTATTGGGAATCGTTGCCTTGTGAAACCGGATGGAATGCCTGCTATATGTAGTATAAATTTGTCTTTTACCGCTAGCGATGCTCCGTGAGTGGTCATCTGCACCTTCGTCATCTTCTAAAAACATTTAAAAAAAAAAGGTTGCCAAGAAGAATCGTACAAATTGCTTCTGCGTTATTTTCGCTTTTTTAAATGCTACCCCTATGAGAAAATATGTTCATCGAATTTGGCTTCCCCATAAAGGAAACCTTGTAAAAATGTTATTTACGACTATTTTCACCCTGAAATTTGTATCTTACCGGTCCACATATATTTTAATGAAAATTGCAATGTTTTTTGAATTTTCACTCTTTCACCTTGATGCCAAATTTTAGCTATAATGCTCAAGAAATTCCTTACTAAAAGGTCTTTTATTTTTGGGAACAGTGGCAATATTGATTTTTTAAATTTCATCTAACGTAAAATTAAAACATTTTTAATAATTTTGTCCAAATGCTATGCCAAACCTTTATTAACGATATTATTTTAACCACAGTTCAGTGCCCGGTGTTTATGTTATCAGAAGTTGCTACTGTAAAAAATTGCACGATTCAGAATCATTCAAAATTTAATCGACTTTATCGATTGCGACAAAACTTCGTACCACTACTCGATGAATAGTATTTGTTTTATGTAGAAAATTTGGGTGCGCATGTTCAAGTTGTGCGAAAATGAATGCAGTACATAAATTTTACCAAAAAATTAATAATTTTATAAATTCCAATCAACTTCGCGATTTCGACCAATTTCAATGACGAACAACGTTTTATGTTCTTGCACTTATGAAGAATAATTTAGCAAATTATTAAAAATTTCACGAAAATTAGAGACGACGCCCATTTAACAAACAAAAAAATTAAAATATCAAGAAATTTAAGTTGTTGCATAAATCGTTACGAATATTAGACTAATTGTAGCAGGTTAAAAGTTATACTTATGCATAAAAAAGCCAACTCGATGCTTCGAACGCTTTTTAAGTTACAAGCGATTGAATTTGTCAAGCCCTGTCCACACACAGGGACATTTTTTTGTCGATCTCTTTTCTCGACGTTTTGGACAATTCTAAGTATAGTGAAATAAATATATATTTAAAAAAACAATGTCTAAGAAAAAAAAATACTTTTTGCTACGAGGAAGCATAATTAATAGGATAGCAAATAATATTAGAAGGTGGATGATAAATCTATTACGATTTTTCATACAGAATCTAAGCAACGTATGTATAAGCCATTCTTTGTGAATTGAGTCAAATTTTTAAACTCAATTGACTTGTGAATTTATTTACACCGTTATCATATTTTTCGAAAATCATTTACATTGTAAGCAGAAATATAACAAAATTGCCTATGGCATGATATTCTTATCGAGATTGGTACTTGCGTGAAGATACTATTACTTGGCGTCCAGTCGCTACCGCGAGTCTTGATGATACTCGATAATGAGAATTGAGTTCCCCTACATTAACTGGTTTATTATTTGAAAATCAATTAATGTGATGTACATATTTTGTAGCCTATTGTAGAACTTCTTATCATAAGCTTACGAAGCGAACTCAGGGGTGGCTGCGTGAAAAGTGGTTTAACAACTGTCATGTGTTTATCATCTCGACCGTATTATAATAGATGTTGCAGACGTCCTGCTAAATGTATAAATTACTTCGTCAATGGTTCGACAGGATTTGTTTTCTTCACGGTACTCTTTTTATCAAAATTATGAGAATTCATGGTGCGAAGATTCCGGATTTGCTTGAATTGTTACATTAGGAACTATAATTATGAGTGTTCAATGTGTTTAGTATCTCAACGTTAAATCTGTTTCATGAGTCTATTTTCTAAGTTTGACGTTCAGTGTGAATATTTATCAGTACATTCCACGTCAATTTTTAAATTTTTCATAGTTTTGTTTTTGTACAAAAAATATTTCCAATTTTTCATGTTTGTTTAATAATAGCAGTCTACAAGAAAATGTATCAGTGTGAGCGCGCATGTATGTGTGTGTGTATGGACTTGAAAAACGCAATCGCCTGTATCTCAGATTGTTTAGACTGTATCAGACTGTTGGCAGGATCGAGCTGAAGTTTGGCACACAAGTGAAAGTTGATGCCTTGAAATCTTTTTCAAGCTCCTATTGGATGTATACATCAATCTTTTTCAAGCTCCTATTAGATGTATACATCAATTTAGATTTTGGCATTAATTATTGCTTCTCCGTAGTGCAAAAGTTTTATTGCCATGAAAAAAAATTCCGAGGTTATCATGTCAGTATACTGGAAATTGAATTTCGACAAAATCGAATTAATAAAAGTAGTTCAGATTTTATGGAAATTTGCATTCTCAAAAATTTTTTTTTTTTAAAGTTCTAAATCTAGAATGCTACAAATAAGAAATCTTCAATTTCTGATAAGAATTCGAGTTTTAAAAATTGATAAACTTTAAAAGTCGAGCAAAGTTTGCATTTTTATATGTAATGATTTTTTTTTCATAACGGTACACTTACAAATTTCCCATAGGTCAAATCAATGACCTGATATTTCACCGTTGAATGCTCAATAACATTTCAAAAGATTACTTATAAAAATACATAATAAAAAATGGTTTTGCAAAGCATCCTCCGTGAGGAACCCAAAATTGGCTATGACATTACAATGTACAGGTGTAGCTTTTAAAAGGTGGAATATGAAGAAGTAAGGCCTAACTTTGCACTATTTTCCTTTTTTATATCAACATGTACAGATTTAACATAATTTTAAATTTTTCTAAACCAAAGCTCTAATTTTCGTAATGTTTTAACAATTCACCTAAATCTCCCATCATAAGTGCGGATACATTCGATTTTGTTTCGAATTGAATTCTAATTCCAAACAACTAATTTTTTCCTAATCTCTATTCACGCGTAAAGCTTAAATGGAGTGAGTCAATGTTTAATACTAAATTTAGGTGCATTTAATAACGTAATTGAATAGTTCTTATAAATTTTTATTTCCCAGGTTCACAAATGTGTGAACCTAGAACAAGGTTCGAGTACGATTTTAATGCAATTCGGTTAAGCAATTACAATTTTGTTGAAAGAGAAGCAAAAAACGGTTGCTTAGTCGAACTTTGCACATAGATTCCCCGTTACTTTGTACTGTCGAAACGTATAAAGTATAAGAATAAATTTTATTTAGAAGACGAGATGGAATGTGTGGTTTACTCACCGCTCTCAGTGCCTGCCGTGAGATCGACAATTGGATTCACATCTAAAGTTGGCTCCTCGACACCAGTATCTACAATATATAAATAAGCATGTTGCAAATGTTCAAATTAAACTTATTGTTACAGTTTGACGCCATAAAATTAGAAGGAACAGATGTAGAGTGGCTTAAGATAAACAATTATCAGAAATCTTAGAAAGAGTATTTACCACTCTCGGAATCATCTAATTCGATCACAGGGAACTCGTGTTGATGATACATTCCGCGATAATTGGGATCCCCGGGATGCTCGAGTCGATCGCGATTAGCAGGTACATCGAGTACAGGTTGTACCTGATCATCGCGCGTTTCCCGAACGGCGAGTGCATCGGATTCATGTTCTACCGGATTATCAGGCGGTTCTGGAACGCCGAGTGCATCGGGTTCAGGTTCTACCGGATTATCAGGCGGTTCCGGAACGGCGAGTGCATCGGGTTCAGGTTCTACCGGATTATCAGGCGGTTCCGGAACGACAGGTGCAACGAGTTCGGGCTCTCTGTGTCCAGCTCGTGATTCGCGATTAAAATGTGCGCGTTGATTGTGGTCTTCACGCCCATTATGTCTTCCGCGTCCTCGAACTAACGCCTCGACCATATCATCGTCTAGGAAGGTAAAAAATCATCTTCAAATAGTCAATGAGGTTCATTCAGAAGTAACGCATGAAATAATAGATGTTCAATATTCAGTTCTATTCTGAACCTTATCGAATATTATTTTGTATTTTGAAAATAATATTTTTATAACTTAGAACGATATCGGCTGTTTGATGTTTAATAATTAGAGGAATAATACGACTAATGCGCAACTCAACATGCGTTTGGAATAAAATTGTAGTGGTCATAAATTTCATTACCATCTTCATTATCGGACCCGACGGACGCATCTTCGGAATCCTCCGAATTTGATTCTGAAATAAACAGTGAATATTATGAGAATTATTTATGAATCGTTGTTCGCTCATAATCGAATTTCATTCAGTAATAATGAAACAAAGACAGCAAAAGGAACTTGATACATTTTATCTTTGGCAAACTAAAAACATAAGATACGTCATTTACCGTTATGAGCGAAGGCGAACTGTTCCTCTTCTCTATCATTCTCATCATCGAAGCGCAGTCCTTCGAAAATAGCATTTTCGAAATCTGGGTCATCGGCTATAATTATTGAACATTTATGATAACTGAAGTCGTGCATTGACTGTATGGGTGTAACATTGTTGCTATTGCTTAAACTTTGCTGTACATTTTATTGAAAAAGACCGAATCTACAGAAAATTTGTTTTTAGAAAGTTATATCTGTTATTCTAATAATCGGATAAATATAAAATTTGTCTATTATTCATGGACTAGAACGAAGGGTTTTTGTGTTCGTGTTTATTTGATACGCCGGCACTTTTAGGAGACGAACAGTGAAGGGCGAGCTTACCCACATTCGTCTTTAGAACAAAAGTGAACGGCCCTTCGGAAAAAAATAAAGAAATGTCGAACTGCCCTCGCGCGAACAAATCGTTCTAAGACTTCCATAAAACCCGCCATTTTCTCCCCGCAAAATTTCTATGAAAAGCACCGCTATTTATCACCGTGTTACGAATTTTTTTTTAATCATCCTAGTTGGATACAAGAATTGATGGTCAGGAATTTATGATGATAACAGAGAATTTGTGTTACCAGCGGGAATGATACGAGGTGGTTCGGCCATTTCAGGTGCATCTTCTGGAGGATTTTCTTCTATCAGCTCTAATCTTTGGCTCACATGGCCTTTTAGCGCCGCAGCAATACTCAGAAATTCTGCAGCCGTTATCTCATTAGCATACAGCTGTTTCCATGCTAATTGAATATGAAGAAGTATTTTATGAACGGGTCGACAATAAAAAAAATTGGAATCTTCTATTTGTTTTCGATGTTACGTAGACAAAGACATTGCTCCCTTATGACACACGATATTTTCTCACACGGCATCTTTATGATATTTAATAACACTGTAAGTATCGGAATTATCGGTATGACTGAGCTTGAACTGTTTTATATTCTATGGAAAGTTGATGTAATTTGTAAAAAAAATCATGGAATTTCAAGAATGTTTTTCATTGTACACCTGATGTACATCTAAAATATCTGATTGTTCATTATTTTCTGATAAAAACGACATGTGGTTTTCTAAAAATATTCTCAAAACCAATCTATAACTAGATGATGCAATGACAAACCTTTTACTAACGCATTCCGCTTAAAAATCGTTGAGTATCGCGGATGACGTGAAATTTTTTTACTCCGCATAAGACTCTGCACGTCATCTCGGGCTTTCGACGTCAGTTTGCGAAGCTTAACTAATAAATACAAGTACAGACAGAGGCATTACATACAATGAATAGACTGCATGTTGTCAATATTCACAAAGCACTTCATTCGGATTCGAACAGTCAAAAATTCGAATATATATTAAGTCGCCATCGCCACTGATGGTTGTGCAATCGATGCAATCGATGAAAGGAAAGAAGTTTAACCGGCACACCCCAGTATCGATAGTATGAATAATGCGTCATATGATTTAATGAAAGTTAAACGAACACCGAATGTAAATTGTACAAAAATACACAAGAGTTATAATTAATATCAGCTCATTTATAAATTCAGAAAAATGACTTTTCAATTTAAATTTTAAAAAAAATAATGTATCATACACGAATTCCCGTCATTTTGGTTGAACAGAAATGAAAAATGGATACTATCAATCAGAAGATATTTAATCAATAAATTTTATAAAGAATGAAAAATAGAAATTTGTAATATAAAAACAAAAGTTGTTAACAATTTATTGTAACGATAATTTTTATAACTTAATCGCTGGTTTTTCCGAGTTATGTGGTTAAAATCATTAATTCTTGATGAACTGATGGAGCAAATAGAGCAAACTAATTTCTTGAAAAATAAAGAAAACGGATTTGGATTATGTTTGGAAACTTTCCTCTATAGGAATGTCGTTATCATCAGAATCTTCGACACCGAAATCTCAGACCCCGAGTGTAACGTATCAAAATTCTATCTATAACAAAGGACGACAAGACGAAGCTTAATAATAAAAATGTTGAAATTATGTTATTTCGTGAATAAACTCTGGACTCGAGGCCAGTACACTGACCACTGGACCACCGCATCGGTTTCTTAAAGTCCAAAATATGTCTAGCCTAAACGTTCATGGAACACCTTGCTTTTAACAAAACTATAAGAGGAACAAACAAAAGACTGTTTATAACTACGTGCGACCACACAAACGGCAAACACCTAAAATATGAGGTGCTGGTTCAAGTAAAAAGCCTCGTTCGGAAAGATGCTCCCATCCCACATGTATGTACACTCGGAGACATACTCAGCAACTTTCCGAACAGAGAACAATACTCCAAAGTAACTAGCCTAATTATCATCTTTATTTGGACCGGGACAAGAACACAATGCTCTACACATTATGATATTCCCTATTAACGAGTACCACTATATTTGAGCTTCTCGAATAAGGCTCTTCATATAATTACGATCGAACTACACTGGTAAGTTCATTTGATCGTGTAATGATGATAATTAAATAGAATGTATTAGATAGAACGAATATTGTTTAAAGAAAAAATTGTGACTAACCGAAGCCTTACCCAACAAAGGAATTACCAACCATGTGAAAACAAATCTTTAAAAAAACTTCGATGTCAGCACATCCCAAAAAGTCGATCTAAAAATCTTGAAACCGAGTGACCCCCTCCCCCCATTAATGAGGCATTGAAAGCCAGTTCCGATTCATATGAAAAGACGAGACTTTTTCATTTTTCGAATCCGAGTAGAACGCTTCATATATGAGAAGCAAGAAAAACTACGAACCTATAAACGTCCAAGGGCTCGGACGTTGGCCCAACTCGTCCGCAAGCACGCTATTGTATGATTCAGTTACGTTGTTTGTTCTTCGAGACAACCCATGTACGCTGAATCCGGCAGGCTTGACTATTTGTAGCCACTGGCGCTCGTAATAGATAAAAAAGCACTGTAACGTAGTTGCTAGCGCTGGTGGCAATGCGTTTTTAAGGATGTTGTACTCATTCACGATCATGCGTTCGGGCAAATATGCCAACGCCATCACCTTCTTCACGAAGATTCTTGCGTTTTCGTTCCCTCGTTCAATTGCCGACAAGTGCAATTTTTTAATTTTCGTGAGTAAAGCCTTGTTAAAATAAATATATGATTAGAAATCAAAACAGGAATACAATAATAAAAGAAGTCTGGGGACTCGACGTACAGGAATGAAAAAAACCAAATGTGAAAATTATTGCGGTGGTAATGAACAAAGTCATATAAACTTCGCAGATCTGTTCCTGAAGTTAAAAAGAAATTATCATATGTCGAAGCGGTTTTGATTGTGGTTACCGGAATTTAAGTTGTTCCACGATAAGGTCAAATTGAACCGTTTCTATTGGCCGATATTCCAATACAAAAAATAATCCGATAAATACCCCTCAAGCTTCAAAATTAATCCGGTTTTCTCTCACACTTTCCTGAATACTAACAATCGTATCAGATTTTGCAGCGAAATTCCTCGCACAAGCGCTCGGGATTGCTTGACATACAAAAACTGACACTCTTATTTGTAAGCAACGAAGTTATTGAGAAACACCAGATAATTTTGAAGCTTTTGGGGTATTGCTACTGAAAAAATGTAAACACAAGAAAATAAAAAAGGTTATGTATGAAAAATCCCTTCGTGAACGCTGATTTTTCTTTTCATCTCATCGATCATTCTCGAGTAAATGTTTTTCATGATTCAGAATAGTTTTCAATGGGGCCTCGTACAAAAAAAAAATAATGTATAAAAATTGACCACTCTACTACTGTTCATGCTATATTGGTACTTAGTTTTCCCCAAAAATGAGACCATTGAGAAAATTAACAAAATATTGAGAAAAAGAGCGTAGTTTTCCATTGATTTAAAATGACCAGCTGATTAAGATTTAAGGTAGTATGAGTGGGCAGTCAAAACCCCCCAAAGATTCTAAGAGAATATTCAATTTCTATATCAAACCGAGTAGAAAAACTTGAGTTTTCAGAAGACGCATTTATTACTTATGAGTGTGGACACGAGATCTTACAATAACGTTTTTGTGTCTGCTCACCGCGAAATGCGGTAATATGAAGCATTCAAGAAACAGAAAAAAGATAATCGAAAAATGAGATGGAGAGGCAATTCAGATGTTCAGATGCTTATTAAGCGATGGTTTTTGTTAGAAATTACAATTTAATATTTTTATTTTTAACAAAATCTTGCGCCAATGGCTTCAATGATTAGGATGTCGTTGTATTAAATCCACGTTGTTTTACGTCATACGGCATAGAGGGGAAAAACATAGTTCTTGGTTCGATAAAAGAAAAAATAATCATACCTGATCGTAATGAAAATTACATCCTGTCACGTGGGCATTCGGAAATAATGTCGTTGACGCGTTTCTTAACGCTAGTTCGAAGTCGCTCATTACGACTGCAACGCCCTCACTATTTATAAGGCTTGAAATTTCAGCCAATACCGCCATGTACGCCGCTTCAGTCTTGTTGGCCATTAAAACATATGCGAATGGTAGAGCCTTCAAACAATTACATAGAATTTAATAACCTAGTACTTATCTGTCATGTATATATTAGGGTTGTCCGTATGTGCAGTGTTTTCAAAATTTTACGTGGACTAATTGCCACCCATCCGGCCACATTTTTTTTACTCTCTCGGATTTGCTCCATAATTGGTTATCTTAGTACTATTCGAGTGTACTGAGCTAATCACACGTGCTAGAGCGCATGCCTGAAATTCTTTTACACTGATGCGCTTTTATAACCCTTTGAAAAGTCACGGACACTGCCGCGCACGACCTAATCTTATGTCGAATTTGAAACCAGACTGAACTTGTTTCTCGCAGACTTTCCTAGCAACCAATCACAAATCGAATAAGCTGCTAACAATGATTTCCGTTACCCATGAACTTTTTAAAATAGGGATTCTACGTCATTTTTTTAGATTTTTTTATCCATTCGTTTAAAGGTCAGGCAAAAAAATGCAGAAACACAATCGTTGTTTTACCATGAACTATATCATGTTATATTCCCCAAAAAATCCTCACGGGTACGAAAATTGAGACAAGTACTTACGTTAGCGTTATCCCATGCACCCCAATAAAAACATAGTGTGTGATGAACTTGAAACGAAGCGTATACTACTATTTACTAAGGCGTATACAAGTTATAAACTAAGAAATTGGAACTAAAGAAGAATTTACATATATAGCGACACGATATAGATTTTTTATAAAATAAAGCAGTAAATTGCGTTTCATCATAAAAGAATAAAACTTATATCAGAAAAAAATGTTAAACAAAGATATCAAATTATAAAATTCATCAACGCATTTGATTGTAACCAACAAATTAGATGCTTGTACTTGGCGCGTTTATACGCTAACGTTGCAAATTTCAAACTCGGTGGAAATCACACAGTTCCCTCCCTTGTAGCATAATGTACTAAAACAATTTTCGGAGGCAAATAGTGGCCATTTCGGTCGAATGGGATAAATTATTTTACATTAATTAATACATCTTCCTTTGTGAAATATTACTCTTGCTCTCAACAAATTTCGAGTTTCGCGGTGTCCATTGCCTTCTACGTTCTGAATACAATCCCAAATAGTCTGTAAAATCTACAGCGAAATTGAAGGTTTCGCATTGAAAGAAAAACAAATACTTTTTATTATTATCGCTGAACATACAGAAAACGTATGCCAAATTTCAAATTGTTCAAAGCACTTTAAGCCAAAGAAAAACAATAATAATGCAATGCGCCAGAATTTTCATCGAAAGTGAACGAGAAAATCAACTGCCCTGGAGGAAGTACTTGGAGTTTGCCTGTAGGCTCCAAGTTTCGGCAACTTTTTATTTATTTTGTGCCAGCTTATTGCGCCTAATTCGCAGGAAATTTCGAAAACAACCTACTAGGGACCAGCCTAGTATACAATTATTATTCATTTTCGAAATAATACGCATTATATGGATGATTAATAAATTCAACCATTTGCATTATTCCGCGAGTAAGACCGTATTAATTAGGGACAAAATCGAAAAAAATGACTTTACTATATATCTACAAGTAAAGTGCTTTCAATATGCTAATTTTATCCCAAAGCCAACATTTTTTAACTCACTCAATTTACTTATTTTGGGACATAAATTTCCAAAAAGCCATCACATTTGGCTGGAACTTTACTTTTTGCATTAAAGGCTTCTTTTTAACAGGTCTAATATCTGGTCGAACCTTTTCTGATGTATCTTATATTTTACAAAAAAAATCGATTCTTGCAGTGGATCATAATTGAAGCAACTTACGTGATCGAATGTGACGCCTAGGACTGTCAGCAGCTGATATACACCTTCCAATCTCGGCCTTACTTTATACGTGGCGTCTATAAAGATCCGTGAAACGGTGCGAAATATAGTTTCAACGAAGTTGCCATCATACAACAGCATGTGTACTATGCCGAGTCCGTCTACTACTCGCAAGCACGTCAGGTATCCGGCGTCAAATTCTAATAATCGACGGCTTTCCGGTTGCTCTAATAGTGTAGTCATCTCCTCTAGAGTCGTTGGATTTGGGGGATAACTTTCCTTTCTCCACCGTTTCAAAGTGCTTTTAACGCTATTAAATGGCAATAGCACTGCAACTTCTGGCGGGTACCTTTACCAATGACATTCATTATTATCTTTTTTCGTGAACTTCGAAACTTAGTCTCACAAAATTTAGTTTCTACCGTTTTCAAAGAGCTCCGTGCAATTATAACACATGTATGGCTCAACCCGTAATTTATTCGTATATAAAACAAGATTCCTAGCAACGGACGACTTAAATGGTTTCATATTTAATTTGTTTTCGAGGAATAAGCATGCTCTTTAGATTTTATTTTTTGATTTACAAGAATGTTAATTTAACATTAGTCAGTGATACAAATCAATTTATTGAATGTGTACCAATGAATACGTAAGCGAATCTGCATCCAAGGATGGAAAAGAATAGGATTTGTTCTGAGAGGCGATAATATTTTTTATAGTCACTTAATCCCAAAATAAAAGATGAAAAAAAAAGTAGAATGAAGACTCACACTGCAGACACTGTACAATAAAGAACTTTCAGCTTCCAGAAATTTCTCTGCAGCGCCGATTTCAGAGCAAACAAAAAATCCGCTTTTATTTGGCACATTCGATCCTCAAAACATATCGACGAATGGGGTCGATTTGAAATCATCCCTCGACCGCTAGTTAATTTGGCCGTTCCACGACAATGCTTGGTTGAACATCGCAGATATCTATAATACAATAAATGCATTGTAATTTGAAAAAAATTCTAAGAACATAGTTGACCAATCAAAAAATTTTGAGGTAATATGTTATTTTAGCATTTAGGAATCACCTGAATTAAGTAAAAGATTATACAACGAGCATTAAATAAAAACTTACTTCACAAGGTGTGGGCATAAGTGATAAGTTACAAGAAATTAATTGAAAAACAAACGAGGAAATGAAAGAAATAATGATAAAAATATCATAATTGAAACGAAAACAATCACAATGTCGGTCTGGAAAGCACGAAGGAAATAGACTTTAGGCGATAACTTAAGTATACATGAACAATTAATGAAAAAGAAACAAAAAGAGTTATAATAGAAGTTGAAGAAAGACTAAAATTTTGTTTTTGTGTACTAGGATACAGATACTATCACTTCCGAAATGCCGTTAGCTAACCTTTTACATTGTCAAATAATTTATTCGTAATTTTTCCGCGTGTGCAACGGTGATGGGCTATGCCGCTCGATCGAGCGAGGCAGTGTAGTGAACAGCCGATGATCAACAATTAATACCAATTTCACGGAAAAAATATAGATATACAATACATAAACACTTTATCTACAATATATAAAGACTCATCGAGGGAGCCAAATATAACGTACAAAGACTCACTGCTATATCCGGCAAACTGTGAGAAGCACGCGAAATCCGACCGAGCGAATAGCTCTACATTGAAGCAATGTTGTTCACTACCCGCACGACCTTTAGCTACCATGTTGTTTTGCTTTCGAAGGTATAACATAATCGCGGAGAATATATGCATTTCGATGATGCAATGTCTTCGGATAATGTGAGGAATGCGAAAGATCTCATATTACTTTGGTACAATATTTTACCAATAATAATTTATTTGTAATTATCCATGATGATTTATGAACTGAATTGATTGACCAATGGCTTATAAATTATCGTTAACGATAATACTTGAGATAGTTTCTCCACATGTAAATTCACTGATGCTGTCTTTAATTTAAATAATAAGTTCAAAGCTTTTTTTACGTGT
Source organism: Tromatobia lineatoria (assembly GCA_949699805.1). Classification (NCBI taxonomy): domain Eukaryota; kingdom Metazoa; phylum Arthropoda; class Insecta; order Hymenoptera; family Ichneumonidae; genus Tromatobia; species Tromatobia lineatoria. Next base: position 13,177,795 of record OX453045.1, on the reverse strand, counting down.
CTTTCATGTATGCAAAAAAAGTTTTCAAACGATAATTGAACCTCACGACATTTGATTGAATTCAATAAAACATATATTTATAATTCAACGTCAACAATCAGGATATCAATTCGACATATGCACTAAGGAGATAATATTCGAATATGATAAGTCCTAAAGGATAGCGTAGTTTGGATGGACATGAAAACATTGATGGATAAGTGATAAAAAAACATCGTATGGGTAAAAAACACTAATTTGTGTATATTAGAATTCGAATAATGATATTACTTACAAAATGCCATTAATCGTCCTGCTAATTTGAAAAACCCGACCGTCTTTTATTCGCGTATGCAGCGGGGTTATCCTACGCCGCTCGATCGGCCGAGGTGGCATAATGATTAGCCGATGATGGACGATTATCACGAATAAAACAATAATAACTATCCTACACTAGTATCGAGAGTAACAGATAAATTCAACACACAAAGAGTCTCAGTCACAGATGAAAAATTTGTGATTGCGCGGATTACGATTGTTTCGACCGGTGGTTGGCGTCTCACTGCTTTACCGGACAGAGTGCGGGATGCGCGCGAAGTGCTACCGAACGAATCGCCTTGCGTTTAAGCGACGTTGTTCGTCGCTCGTATGACCTCTAGCTACCCTATTGTTTTGGTTTTGAAGGTGTAACACTCTATCTATTTTTTCGTGAACGATATTCGGGGAGAATATACGCATTTCGATGATGCAATGTCTTCGGATAATGTTAGGAATGCGAAAGATCTCATATTACTTTGGTACAATATTTTACCAATACTAATTCGTTTGTAATTATCCATGATGATTTATAAACTGAATTGATTGGCTTATAAATTATCGGTAACGGAAATACTTGAGATAGTTTCTCCACATGTAAATTCACTGATGCTGTTTTTAATTTAAATAACAAGCCCAAAGCTTTTTTCTGCGTCTCTTTCATGAATGCGAAAAAAAGTTCTCAAACGATCATTGAACATCACGACATTTGATTGAATTCAATAAAACATATATTTATAATTCAACGTCAACAATCAGGATATCAATTCGACGTATGCACTAAGGAGATAATATTCGAAATATGAAAAGTTCTAAAGGATAGCGTAGTTTCGATGGACATGGAAAAACTGATGGATAAGTGATAAAAAATCATCATATAGGTGAAAAAAACGAATTTGTGTATATTAGAATTCAAATAATGATATTACTTACGAAATGCCATTAATCGTCCTGCTAATTTGAAAAATCCGACCGTCTTTTATTCGCGTATGCAGCGGGGTTATCCTACGCCGCTCGATCGGCCGAGGTGGCATAATGATTAGCCGATGATGGACGATTATCACGAATAAAACAATAATAACTATCTTACACTAGTATCGAGAGTAACGAATAAATTCAACACACAAAGAGTCTCAGTCACAGATGAATAATTTGTGATTGCGCGGATTACGATTGTTTCGACCGGTGGTTGGCGTCTCACTGCTTTACCGGACAGAGTGCGGGATGCGCGCGAAGTGCTACCGAACGAATCGCTCTGGATTTAAGCGACGTTGTTTACTCCTTGTACACCTCTAGCTATCCTATTGTTTTGCTTCTGAAGGGTAACCTCCTAATCTAAGTTTTTTCGTGAACTATATTCGCGGAGATTATACGCATTCCGATAATTCAAAGCCTTCGGAGAGAAATTTCTTCGTAATGGTGGGAATGCAAAAAAATCTCCTTTCGCTCTTATTCAATTTTTCAACAGAATTATTTCGTTTTTAATCAAGTATGATGATTTACGAATCAAGTAAGTCAACTAATGGCTCATAAATTATGGTTGATAGAAACACTTTAAATAGTTTTCCACATGTAAATTCACTGATGCTGTTTTCTATGTATTTACCAAGTTCAAATATTTTTTTACGACGCTTTTATACACGCAAGAAAAAGTTCTAAAACGATGATTGAACATCACTGAATTCGTTCGAAGTAATCCAAATATAAAGTTATATTCTGACCTAAACAATTTCAATATCAACCCCACAACTGCCTTAAGGAGATATTTAAAATATGAAACGTTTTCGATAATCACGTACTTTAAATGTACATAGAAAGTTAATTAAACTGTAACAAAAAATTTGTTATTATACATTTAAAAGATGACTACAATTTTTTTTTGTGTATATGCTGTTGAAGTTTGGACCCTTAATGTACAACGGTAATTGAAGGAAAGAAAAGTGTACTCCAACGCACCTAAATGTTTCCACTCGGGATAAATCGTGATTATGACAATGAAGAGGATGAAAAAAAAAATTCCATTTTTAACTTTCATAAATATTACGGTTTTGACATTCCATGAAAGTTGCAGGACGGCCACCACCGTGCAAAACCCTCGGGTAAACGAAATACCAGGAAGGTTGGGAAATACCTGCAAAACAGTTACCTCGAAAAAATGATCGAAACATTCACAAACAGTTACTACGATAAGGTAATGAAAAAAACATTTCAAAAAACGTCTCGGAACAGTGACCTCGTCGTGATAATAGGTGAATCGAGGAAGCGTTGCGAAGCCGTTGAAGCATCGATCGCGATTTGTCCAAAACGTCGTGACACAGTGTTAAGACACAGATAAATAACGTCGCTTAACCAAATAATTGGATAGCCCAAAATGACGTCGTTGAAAAAGTTGTCCGATTACTATCAGAAACGATAGGGACAGGAGAAAATGCGCGGCCTTTCAAACAATTCAAGATATCATAATAACATACGAAATTTTAGCTAAAGTATAAAGAGTATCATATTAAGAAGGTACCGCTTGGAAATTATACCTCTATCACGGTCAACGCTTTTGAGGTTGTAGGGCACAATCAAATTTCAGGAAGATATAAGCTTACCAGTCTTTTGCAGAACACCTTAAACACATTGCGTATGAAATGTGCAAGCGGTTTTAGAAGAAACGTTACAGTTTGCACTTACCTTTTATCATTTATGATGTATACACAATCACTTGAATCACAGTTCGCACATGATTTTCCACTCTCAAAAATTTAAAACAGATAAGTTTGAGGTGCCGCCAAGTTAAAAAAAAACCACTGTCACGAAAATCTTCGTTATTCCTATATGCAAATAGTCTGGTGCAATTCCCAAAAAAATGAACAGCACCGTGTATGAGAAAAAAATTGGCAAACTTTGCAACATATCACACTATCGTTGTAGTTCTGGCAATCCGCCGCATTGACGTTATAGTGACTAGGTAAATGCCACCACAAACATCAATGAAATATCCATGGTTTCAGCGACAATCACTTAAGCGTTCGCACCTTTAAAAGTCGATCGAGAGTACCGTTATTTAATTATCAAGAGATGCCATACATGGCACAATCCTAACTTCATGCGGTAGGTGGCACAGCCAACGAGATATAAATATTAGAATAATAAGAGGCCTACTAGCGGCTACAGCCATATGGACGGTATATGTATATCTACACGGAGAGAAATGGAGCCTCGAATATAGATGCCACTCTCAGAAAATATAGTACTGAGGTGACACATGGGCTTTATTATCATAGCTCATATAAACTATTCACAGACTACGATACGTATTGTAATCGTCCCAAATTTGCTCTATCACAGCAATGACCTATTCCTTAACAGTATTGTAATCCGTTGCATCTGTATCGGTCTGAAATGTGACAACATTGTAGTAATCTTTATTTATATGGTTCTTATTAGTGTCTATCTGTATTAATTTCCTATACTGTTTTGGGATTATTAACATGTAAGGTTTCTTGAGATTCGCAAATGACATCATAGTTAATGATGATGATGGGAGAATGTATGCGTGCACGAGTGATATAGAATATGGTTACAACATACGACTGCTGTTCGAGGTTTTTGTTAGCTTTTCTTTCATTAAAAAGCATTGGGTCGTTATTGTTTCATAACGACCCGAACAGAGCGACAAAAATTCTATATATAGCCCTGTGGTATAATGCCACAGGACGAATCGGCATTAATCCTCCCGACTTATATGCACCTCCGTAGTCACCTCCATTGACGAGAATCGGTATACGAAATTGCCATCTGGCGACGACATAAGAAAGTAAAACTGTGAATCTAGGATCTATAAGAAATGTTGAGATTACATGTGCAGAACGTTCTTATACATGTAGGTGCAATCACTATACACCATAAGACGACGTCGCATCACATTGGCGACTAGCGCTATCTTCATGCGAACTAAATCTATGCGTACAGTTTCGATTACTATACTGCATGAGAAGCCGCGATATATAGCGATCGCTCAAATGTGAATTCTAAATACACCCATATTATTTGTGGTGTTTGTTGTACACATGTGCCGCCTCACTATATACATAGTGGTATACATGTAAGTCGCTCGTAAGCATATACGAAATGACGCGGTTCTGTGTACATATTAAGGAATACAATACTAAATGTAGAACAGAACATCCAATATATCAATTAATATGAAGTACTGAAATTGCGTGAGGTTTCTGCCGCTAGATGGCGAATGATCACGACTTTTCTCGTAACCGAAAAGATCTACGGCGGTGCATATAAGGTGCAGAATTTTCGCTGAAATTGTCTTTCGTGGAACATCGAAGACATGGCGGAAATACTGCCTGAATTAATAGTTTTGGTCGAATTACCATATAAGTTGATTTATAATTTTATGACAATTCGACCAACTTTGGCTAGCGTGTTTGCAGTGTTAACACAATAGTCAGTGAAATAAAATAAGAATTTATGATGGAATCTATAAAAGGGTTCACTACTACATTTTTGACACGCTACTTGCAAAGTATTAATATATTTAACCGAAAGCATAAAAAATCCTCCTATTACTGATTCCAGTATCATATTGAAAACAGTACCAAAAAATCATTAATTATTCCTATATAAAAAGGGAATACTTTCATACGTATATGTATAAGTAAAATCTCGGTAGGAAACATTTATATACGAATAATATGAATGGTACAAAAGCCAAATCGGAACGATTACTATACACATTTTGAATGCTTCTACGTGCATAAAAGCAATGACGATAAACCCCATGTGTCACCCCGGTACAAGAATTATAGTAACTAAAAACGGAAACCCTCGTAGCTGTTTGCAGACTCTTCTCTCCGTGTACGTATATATAGCAGTAGTTTGCAACTGAATCCAGCTTTCAGCCAAAACGGCGTTTTAGAGTTTATTAGCGGAGTGATGCAGTGAGCAGCCATGTAGTGGTGTATGTAGGTGAAGTGATAAAAAGTGATAATTTTTATTATTATGTGGCTTGAAATATGGAACAACCCCGCTTAAATACGTTCGGTGGTTCAGTGTGTATTATTCGTTTATTATACAGCAATGTTTAGTGTGATAATAATTAACCTAAAATATGCAAGATGTAAGTAAAGTTTGATTGAGTGTTAAAAAAACTGTCAATTCGAAATTTATAAATGTTTCAATTAAATTATTAACACAGAGTTATATTTTCTCATTCCAGTTAATCAATGAATATGAAATTAATATATCGCTTAAGAACTAATTTACAAAATTAGAAAGTAATGAATTTATATATTGCCCTTGGTACTTGGCGAGTTTGTGAAATATACTAAATTGTTTCATTACTTTATATGTATGGTATGATATTAACTCGCCAAGTGTTGAGGGAAAATTTTTTTTTTGCAATGAAATTATCAAATTAGTTTCAATTTCCTTTGTTTCCATTTTTCGATATTTCCCTTTTTCCCAATGAAACAATTTTTTAATTTCGTAAATTGTAATTATTATCATTATTATTTTATCACATTACACTAAATACCACAAATTCGCTTTTTTTAAACGTTTCGACGTTCAAAAGAAAAAAATCCGCGCGCTTTTTGTTTGCATAATTTTTATCGTTACTTTTAAGAATAACCCGTGTAGGGGGGTAGTCAACTATCTGAGTGTCGGTGTTTAGAACAGGTTAAGCTTACATACATGTACTTGACATGACATGCTATAGATGCTTTCAGATTATTTTACAGCTTTTTGCACATAAATACATAGAAAGTATACTGCTAATTTTTTTTTCTTTTCAATTGCGGTGCATTTCGGGGCAGAATGCCACTCACGTAAATAAACTTTACTCCGTTTTTTTTTTACCCGCAGAGTACGTTTTGGGAGATAAATTTATCAATGCTCTTAAAATCATTAGTTGGAATCTCAGTACGCAGCCGTCCCGCTTACTCCTCGTAGCCCCGCAAACTTAGACCGCATAACAGCCGTAATGGTGCTGCCATCTAGACATGGTCGGAGGAGCCATCCGACCATAGTATATAATCATTTTCGGAATTCTGAACTTACGGAAAAATAGGTGTTCTAATTGTGCCTTTTCGGATTGTGTATTTTCAGAATCTTGTCTTTTCGGAATGGCACTTTACAGTATTTTCGACTTTCAAGACTGTCATTTTCGGAGGTCTGAACCTTCCTTAAGCTAGTTTTTCTTTTAGGTGGACATTTTATTCATCGAACTTTCCAATTGTTTGTTATTATATACATTCAAATTCCAATCCTTACGATGATCTAAACTTCGACCTTGCCGAATTTTTAATATTGGAAACCTACAAATACAGCAAATAGGCGGATCTTTCGAGTGGTCATCGTAAGCGGTAGATTATGTATTAATAAATTTCGTAACATTTTTTTTTGTCATTAACATCATTTTGCTTTTTCCTTTTTGGGTGAAACAATTTTCCGTTAGTCTAACACTTTGAAAAATGTTGTGGATGAAAAATTTAATTTCGGAATTTAAATCTTTCGTATCTTTGACATTCGGAATGTCGACCCCACCTCAGTCCGCTGTATAGGTGGATTTGAAAGTTTTAGGGCCGGTTTACATGACGGTTTTATGTTGGTGGATATACATGTGTGTGATTGAACTTAAATTATTGAATTGTATATAATGCTTAAATTTGTAATGTCTGTTCTATAGTTTATTGCATTTTTGTCCGCTTTTATGTTTATCATTTCACTAATTATTCGTTTATAGTAAGATCGTTCAGTTGCTAATATTTTTGTTTTGTTAAATTCAAAGGTGTGTTTTGTTTGCTTTATATGTTCTATCAATGCTGTGTGTTCTGATTCTAAGTGGTGTATGCTGTTTTCATGCTCGTGTAGTCTGGTTTTTAAGTATCTTTTTGTTTGTCCAATGTATGTGCTTGGGCAATCTTTGCATGGTATTTTATATACGACATTTGATCTTAGTGATAGTGGTATTTTGTCTTTAGTTGAGCCTATTATTTGTTGTATATTGTGTTTATTATTATTGACCATGTTGATGTTATATGTTTTTAACATTTTAAAGAGTGGATGGTGAATCTGTTCTATGTATGGGAAGTTCACTAGTCTGTTAGTATCAAATTCTGTGTCGTTTGTTGCTTGATTATTGTTTTGTATTTTTAGTAGCCTTTTTTTAATGTGTCTTTTTATGAATTTTTCAGGATAACAATTGTTTTGAAGAGTTTTTGTGATTAGTTTTATGTTCTTTTCATGATGAATTTGATCTGATAATTTAATTGCTCTATCTACTAACATGTAAATGATGCCAATTTTTTGTTGTAATGGGTGACTTGAAAAAAAATTCATGAATCTACCTGACCAAGTTGGTTTTCTATACCAATTGGTTTTTATTTTGTTGTTTTCTCTAGTGAGGGCTATGTCTAAAAATGGAATCATGTTGTTTTGTTCTTTTTCTATAGTGAATTGTAGTTTGGGATTGTAAGCATTAAATATCTTTAGTGTGTTATCAATTTCATCTGTTGGTATTGCTATTATTATGTCATCTACATATCTTTTGTAAATTGGTGGGGTGAAATTTAATTTTTTTAGACAACTTTCTTCCAAGTCTATCATGACTATATTTGATAAAATTGGTGCTAGTGGAGATCCCATTGGGAGTCCTGAAATTTGTTTATAAATGGTGTTGTCGAAACTAAAGTACGTGGAGTTCATTATTAATTCAATAGCTTTAATTAATTCATTTACGGGAAAGTAGTTTTCAAATAGATCTTTTCTTTTTTTTTTATGCTTTTTTTAACTAGTTGTAGTGGAATGTTTGTGTATAAAGCTGTTACATCAAGTGAGATTAGAACAAAGTCGTCTGGGAGAGTTATTTTGTCTATTAGTTCTTTGAGTGTGAAACTGTCTTTGATGTCTGATTTATGAGTTGGTAGTTTTTTTGCTATAATTTTGTGAATGTAGTTTGCTATTTTGTATGTGGGGAAGTTGATTGAAGAGACAATAGGTCTTAATGGAAAGTTTTCTTTATGAATTTTTGGTAAAGTGTATAGCCTAGCTATGTTGCAATTTTGTGGCTTTAGGTATTCAAAGGTTTCTGTTTTTAGTATTTTATTGTTCTTCCATCTAGTCAGTAGGATAGTGATTGTTTTTTGTAGAATCATTATTGGATCTTTCTTTATTATTTGATATGTTGTGTCATCTTTTAGTAGATCTTTGGTTTTTTTCTATGTAATCTGATTTCTTCAAAATAACTGTTGTGTTTCCTTTGTCTGCTTTTGTGGCTATTATTTCTGGATGTGTGTGTAAGAAGGTTTTAGTATCTTCTATTATTCTCTCTGTATGTTTTCTTTTGGTTTTATTGTAAACTGAATATAAGATATTAGTTAGTTTGCTTCTAGCTGTGTCTTTTTCTTCATTTTTAATTAAATGTATTTTGCTTTCAAATTCTATGATTGTTTTATGTATTGCTTCTACTTTGTTTTTCTTTTTTATGTACGGGTAACAGAATTTGGGTCCTAGTGATAAAAACAGTTCAATGTGTTTTGGAATTTCTACGTTCGATAGATTTACCATCCACTTTTCTGTTATCTTTTTTCTTTGTTCACTGTTATTTGTGGTGTGTGCTATGATTTCTTTAAATGCATCTGTGTTTTTTAGTGTGTTATTGTTATTTTTATCTATTTGTTTTGTATTGCTGTGGATGTTAATTTCTTGTTGAATGTTTTCAGGTGCTATGTGTTTTTGTGAGTATATTGTGGTTAAGAAATCGTGTGTGTCATGTGTATATCTGTGTACATTCAAGTTTCTTCGTTTACGTAGTATATTTAATTTCATTTGGTGTTTTCTGAATAATTGTTCTGCACGATTCTTTAGTTTGTTTTTTTCTAAATTAAAAAATTTTTTTTGGTGTATGTTTTTTGGTGTATTCTCTATGATGATGTTTGTTGTTATTTGAATTGTGTAGTCATTATGTTTAATCTGAGCATTTATATCGTCTATTTCAAAACTTATGATTTTTCTGAAAGTTATGTTTAAGAGTTTTTCAAATCTATGTGTGTTTTTTCCTGTTACAAAAGTTAAGTTATTTATGTTTGCTAAATCTAGATGTTTTAGTATAAGATTTTCTTGTCTGCATTTAAGAAGGTACTTGAGTTTTTGATTTATTCGCATTCTTGCTTCACTGTTCTTTTTCCATTGTTTGAATGCGTGGTAGATGTTGTTTCCATATTGGGTTTTAATGGTGTCGAAGAAACCCATTTGTTGCTTGGTTTTACGCCAGATGAATATGATTAGTTTGGAGTTGTAATTAGCCGTTTATGGAATGAATATTGGGAAGTGCTTCGGCGAATGACGGCTTCTGGGTGATTTGTGTATTTTATTTACGTTTCGCCCTGATCAGGGCCTCTTCAGACATAATGACGTAAACATCAATATTAAAAAACAACAAAGCACAATAATTACAGGTATTTATTCACAACAACTTAACAAATTAAAGAAAACACATAAAACAGTAATTACACACATAAATACACATTATTACACAGACCTAACCCACAAAACCGGAGAGCCCGGTCATCAACTCCAAATGACTTTTATTTAAAAGGGAAAAAAAAAATATGAGACAACAATTTGCCTACCAACAAATTTGAAACATAAATGAGGTCACAAACTCAACACCGGTAAGTCCTCAACATTTACATATAAGATAAAATTAAGTCTTCAATATTGGTGTAGCGAGCAGACCTAAATTAGCCTTATATAGACGGAACAAATACAACAAATATTATTTCATATTTTTATACACAATACTATTTATATTTTTTGTTTATATGTTGTACTAGAGAAATAATATTTTCTGAAGAGGCCCTGATCAGGGCGAAACGTAAATAAAATACACAAATCATCCAGAAGCCGTCATTCGCCGAAGCACTTCCCAATAGTTATTAGATAAATTTAATTGTTAAAATATCGTCCGTTCAGTTTGCTTCTTCAATTTACGAATTGATAAAGCAATTTGAAGGGACAAAAATAAATAGATTCCAAATGTTTGATTTTCCTATACAGGAAGATCGATAACAACGGAATCTCCGGCATCGTGCGACTCAGACCCGAGTTACGATTTGCCAAACTTCCATCAAAACATTAAAGGCGGTCACTGTCGAAGCATCATAACATCTATTCAATATATACATACGCCGCCATAAAGCCAAATAAAAATAAAGCTTACATCTGACGTTAAACTAAATGAATCGTGAATCAATATTGCCAGAGCCACGGTGGCGTAATCGGTAACGCACTAGGCTGGATACCTAGAGTTCCCGGTTCGATCCCGGGCTGTGGCAATATTTTTTCACGATTAAAAATTAATTGTTAAAATATCGTCCGTTCAGTTTGCTTCTTCAATTTACGAATTGATAAAGCAATTTGAAGGGACAAAAATAAATAGATTCCAAATGTTTGATTTTCCTATACAGGAAGATCGATAACAACGGAATCTCCGGCATCGTGCGACTCAGACCCGAGTTACGATTTGCCAAACTTCCATCAAAACATTAAAGGCGGTCACTGTTGAAGCATCATAACATCTATTCAAGTTATTAGATAAAGGCGGGCGGGGAGGGAAAGCATGGGAAGAAGCTAGTTGTTATTGTTTTTGTGTTCCGCGCGTTCGGCCAGTGCCTGTATCGAGATTTCGCTTTAGCGAAATTTCTCGTTACAAACTCCCCCGGGGTGAAACGAAAGTTAATCTTTTGACTAACTTAAGCGTAGGGACGGTTGGTTAATTCTCACCGGGGCCAAACAGGGTTCCAGTGGGGCTTGGGGCAAAATATGGCGGGGAAGAAAACAAAAACAAAAAAAAATAGGGGGAATGGGCGCAAATAATAAAATAATAACGAAGCGTTTCGTTATTATTTTTTAATTTTTTTTTGTGGGTTCCATCGGCGCGGGTTACTGGTGATCTAGGCCAGGTATGGCTGGAATAGCTTGAAAAAAAAAAAAAAAGTTGGTTAATTTACGGGGGAATTGAGTCGCGTGGCATGAATCATAATAAAAAAAATAAAAATAAAATTTTTTTAAACAAATTAAACAGGATCCATACATTAGGACTTGTCGTGGCTCTTTGGGGTAACGGCTTGGTCGCACCACCAGCAGGTAAAGGGGCAGCGTGGATGGTCGAAACAGGGGTGGCATGGCGGGGTCTTATACGGTGCGCCGGGGAGATGGGGGGCGGGGGCGAACCTGTGCCGGTTGGGGCTGCGCCAACCGAGGTCGGGACAGTCGTAATGACATCAGAGCTGGTATAGGGGGAATGACTGTGGCACGGGGGCGTGTAGGGCGCTTATTTAGGGGGTCAGGTTTCGGGAACAGTGGTCGGGGCATGAGGGGAGGGTTTAAGGGGCACGGGGGCGAAATGACAACTTGTGCCGTCACCTTGGGCTTTGCTCGGGGGTTATGTTTCCCCTTGATCAGGGGGTGCCTTATAGGGGTCTTAGGGGAGGGAAAAAGGAGTCGGGAGGGCCGGATTATAGGGGCCTTCGCTGCACCGTTTGCGGCTCCGGATAAAATACGTGAGCCCAAGGTTACGGCGGCAGCGAAGGTCCGGGCAAACTCCTCTTCTCCCGTCGGCCTACGGGGTTCCTCCGGGCTCAACTCATCCTCCTCCTCGCTCTCACAGGTTATGTCGCCCAGGTCCAGTCCGTGGGCTTCGAAGAAGTCGCGTCGCCATCGGACCTCGCGGGCGACCTCTTCGTCGACCTGGGCGAGTCTGGGGGCTGGTTCGGGGATCTGGGGGGGGGGGGGGGGGGTTGGTCGAGGCCGGGGAGTTGGGCGGGGCAGTGCCAGTTATGTCGGCCTCCTCGGGGTCCTCCTTGGGTTCCAAAGGATCGATCGCCCCATACCCGATCGTTTCCCACCGACGTCGTCCCACCTCCGGACGCACGTCGCGACGGCTCGTTGGTGTTCGGAAGGAACGCATTAGAATAATAATTCTGTAAGGGGGTCGACGGATCGTTACAAATCAGTGACATGTCTGGGGTTATTTGGGATCGCGGAGCTTCGTCAGGAGGGGATTAAGGGACACTCACATTTCCGGTGGGTACTGAACCTGGGATTGCTGCGTCACGGGGTCCTTGGTATAATTTAAAATCCTTAACGTGAATCTTTGGCCACTTTTTTTTTATCGAGACATGGATTTCATAAATGACGGGAGATATTTTCTGCGTAATGACGTGAGGGCCACGGTATTTAGGGGCTAGTTTTACTGCAAAGTTCAAGACGACGAATAAGGCAAGAAAATAGTGTTTCCGGAGGAAATAAACGATCCCAACCCATTTACTTTAAGCAGAGATGCAGCAATCGCTCGAAACTAGGGAAATCTCGATTCTCGGTGATCGATTATTCGGTCGAAATAGCCGTGCAAAACGACAGATAATGCAAGAATTTCGCGTCTTCGGACAGAATAAACGATTTTGACACGATCACGACGTGCGAAGAGGCCAGAATTGCTCGAAACACACCAAATCTAGATTCTCGATGTAGATCGATGTTTCGGTCGACACATCGGTGCATAATCACGTATAATGCAAGAATTTTGTTTATTTAGAAAAAGTGAACGATTTTGACTCGACAACGTCGAACTTAAATGCCAGAATCGCTCGAAGTTCGAGACAACGCAATTCTTGGTGGAGATCCATTTTTCGTTTGATACAGATGTGCAAGTTGACAAATATCGCAAATAGCTCGTGTTTTCAGACAGAATGATTGATTTTGACACTTTTACGTCGAGCTGCGTTGCCAGAATCAGTCGAAACTCGGGACATCTCGATTCTCCGTGATCGATTATTCGTTCGATACAGCCGGACAAAAAGATAAATAATGCAAGGATTTCATGTCTCCGGACAGAATAAACGATTTTGACACGATCACGACGTGCGAAGAGGCCAGAATCGCTCGAAACACACCAAATCTGGATTCTCGTTGTAGATCGATGTTTCGGTCGACACATCGACGCAAAATGACGTATTATGCGAGGATTTCGTGTATTTGGACACAATAAACGATTCTGACTCGACAACGTCGAACTTAAATGCCAGAATCGCTCGAAATTCGAGACAACGCGATTCTTGGTGGAGATCCATTTTTCGTCTGATACAGCTGTGCAAGATAACGAATAACGCAAATAGCTCGTGTTTTTTGACAAAACGAACGATTTCGACTCTTTGACGTCAAGCTGAGTTGCCAGAATCGGTCGAAACTCGGGACATCGCGATTCTCGGTGATCGATTAGTCGTTTGATACAGCCGTGCAAAACGCTCGATAATGATAGAATTTCGTGTCCTTGGATGAAATAAACAATTTTGACACGATCACGACGTATGGAGATCCCACAATCCCTCGAAACACACCAAATCTGGATTCTCGATGTAGATCGATGTTTCGGTCGACAAATCGGCGGAAAATGACGTATCATGCAAGAATTTCGTTTATTTAGACAAAATGAATGATTCTGAATCGAAAATGTAGAACTTTGATGCCAGAATTGCTCGGAATTCGAGACAACGCGATTCTCGGTAAAGATCGATTTTTCATTTGATACAGCTGTGCGAGTAGACGAATAACGCAAATAGCTCGTGTTTTCAGACAGAATGGTTAATTTTGACACTTTTACGTGAAGCTGAGTTGCCAGAATCAGTCGAAACTCAGGACATCTCGGTTCTCGGTGATCGATTATTCGTTCGATACAGCCGGACAGAAAGACAAATATTGCAAGGATTTCGTTTCTTTAGACAGAATGAACGATTTTGACACGATCACGACGTGCGAAGAGGCCAGAATCGCTCGAAACACACCGAATCTGGATTCTCGATGTAGATCGATGTTTCGGTCGACAATTCGGTGCAAAATGACGTATTATGCAAGAATTTCGTTTATTTGGACAAAATGAACGATTCTGACTCGACAACGTCGAACTTAGATGCCAGACTAGCTCAAAATTCAAAACAACTAGCTTCTCGTTAAATATCAATTTTTTGCTCGATACAGCTGTGCAAGATAACGAATAACGCAAATAGCTCGGGTTTTTTGACAGAACCAACGATTTCGACTCTTTTACGTCAAGCTGTGTTGCCAGAATCGGTCGAAACTCGGGACATCTCGATTCTCGGTGATCGATTATTCGTTCAATACAGCCGTAAAAACGACAGATAATGCAAGGATTTTGTGTCTTTGGACAAAGTAGACGATTTTACCACAATCACGTCTTGCGGAGATGCCTCAATCGCTCGAAATATACCAAATCTGGATTCTTGATGTAGATCGAAGTTTCGGTTGAAACATCGGTGCAAAACGACCTATGATGAGAGATTTTTGTTTTTCGGACAAAATGAACGATTTTAACACGACGACGTCGTGCTGAGATGCCAGAATCGCTCGAAATGCACCAAACCTGAATTCTCGATGTAGATTGATGTTTCGGTAGACACATCGGTGCAAAATGACGTATCATGCAAGAATTTCGCTTATTCGGACAAAATAAACAATCCTGACTCGACAATGTAGAACTTAGATGCCAGAATCGCTCGGAATTCAAGACAATGCGACTCTTGGTGGAGATCCATTTTTCGTTCGATACAGATGTGCAAGTTGACGAGTAACGCAAATAGCCCGTGTTTTCGGACAAAATGATTGATTTTGACACTTTTACGTCAAGCTGAGTTGCCAGAATCAGTCAAAACTCGGGATATCTCGATTTTCGGTGATCGATTATTCGTTCGATACAGCTGTACAAAATGACAAATAATGCAAGGATTTCGTGTCTTCGGACAGAATGAACGATTTTGACACGATCACGACGTGCGAAGAGGTCAGAATCGCTCGCAACACAACAAATCTGGAGTCTCGATGTAGATCGAAGTTTCGGTCGAAACATCGGTGCAAAATGACGTATTATGCAAGAATTTTGTCTATTTGGACAAAATGAACGATTCTGACTCGACAACGTCGAACTTAAATGCCAGAATCGCTCGAAGTTCGAGACAACGCGATTCTTGGTGGAGATCCATTTTTCGTTTGATACAGATGTGCAAGTTGACGAATATCGCAAATAGCTCGTGTTTTCAGACAGAATGATTGATTTTGAAACTTCTACGTCGAGCTGAGTTGCCAGAATCAGTCGAAACTCGGGACATCTCGATTCTCCGTGATCGATTATTCGTTCGATACAGCCGGACAAAAAGATGAATAATGCAAGGATTTTATGTCTCCGGACAGAATAAACGATTTTGACACGATCACGACGTGCGAAGAGGCCAGAATCGCTCGAAACACACCAAATCTGGATTCTCGTTGTAGATCGATGTTTCGGTCGACACATCGACGCAAAATGACGTATTATGCGAGGATTTCGTGTATTTGGACACAATAAACGATTCTGACTCGACAACGTCGAACTTAAATGCCAGAATCGCTCGAAATTCGAGACAACGCGATTCTTGGTGGAGATCCATTTTTCGTCTGATACAGCTGTGCAAGATAACGAATAACGCAAATAGCTCGTGTTTTTTGACAAAACGAACGATTTCGACCCTTTTACGTCAAGCTGAGTTGCCAGAATCGGTCGAAACTCGGGACATCGCGATTCTCGGTGATCGATTAGTCGTTTGATACAGCCGTGCAAAACGCTCGATAATGCAAGAATTTCGTGTCCTTGGATGAAATAAACGATTTTGACACGATCACGACGTATGGAGATCCCACAATCCCTCGAAACACACCAAATCTGGATTCTCGATGTAGATCGATGTTTCGGTCGACAAATCGGTGTAAAATGACGTATCATGCAAGAATTTCGTTTATTTGGACAAAATGAATGATTCTGAATCGACAATGTAGAACTTTGATGCCAGAATTGCTCGGAATTCGAGACAACGCGATTCTCGGTAAAGATCGATTTTTCATTTGATACAGCTGTGCGAGTAGACGAATAACGCAAATAGCTCGTGTTTTCGGACAGAATGGTTAATTTTGACACTTTTACGTGAAGCTGAGTTGCCAGAATCAGTCGAAACTCAGGACATCTCGATTCTCGGTGATCGATTATTCGTTCGATACAGCCGGACAGAATGACAAATATTGCAAGGATTTCATTTCTTTAGACAGAATAAACGATTTTGACACGATCACGACGTGCGAAGAGGCCAGAATCGCTCAAAACACACCGAATCTGGATTCTCGATGTAGATCGATGTTTCGGTCGACAGATCGGTGCAGAATGACGTATTATGCAAGAATTTCGTTTATTTGGACAAAATGAACGATTCCGACTCGACAACGTCGAACTTAGATGCCAGACTAGCTCAAAATTCAAAACAACTAGCTTCTCGTTGAATATCAATTTTTTGCTCGATACAGCTGTGCAAGATAGCGAATAACGCAAATAGCTCGGGTTTTTTGACAGAACCAACGATTTCGACTCTTTTACGTCAAGCTGAGTTGCCAGAATCGGTCGAAACTCGGGACATCTCGATTCTCGGTGATCGATTATTCGTTCAATACAGCCGTAAAAACGACAGATGATGCAAGGATTTTGTGTCTTTGGACAAAGTAGACGATTTTACCACAATCACGTCTTGCGGAGATGCCTCAATCGCTCGAAATATACCAAATCTGGATTCTTGATGTAGATCGAAGTTTCGGTCGAAAAATCGGTGAAAAACGACCTATGATAAGAGATTTTTGTTTTTCGGACAAAATGAACGATTTTAACACGACGACGTCGTGCTGAGATGCCAGAATCGCTCGAAATGCACCAAACCTGAATTCTCGATGTAGATTGATGTTTCGGTAGACACATCGGTGCAAAATGACGTATCATGCAAGAATTTCGCTTATTCGGTCAAAATAAACAATCCTGACTCGACAATGTAGAACTTAGATGCCAGAATCGCTCGGAATTCAAGACAACGCGACTCTTGGTGGAGATCCATTTTTTGTTCGATACAGATGTGCAAGTTGACGAGTAACGCAAATAGCCCGTGTTTTCGGACAAAATGATTGATTTTGACACTTTTACGTCAAGCTGAGTTGCCAGAATCAGTCAAAACTCGGGATATCTCGATTTTCCGTGATCGATTATTCGTTTGATACAGCTGTACAAAATGACAAATAATGCAAGGATTTCGTGTCCTCGGACAGAATGAACGATTTTGACACGATCACGACGTGCGAAGAGGTCAGAATCGCTCGCAACACAACGAATCTGGATTCTCGATGTAGATCGAAGTTTCGGTCGAAACATCGGTGCAAAATGACGTATTATGCAAGAATTTTGTCTATTTGGACAAAATGAACGATTCTGACTCGACAACGTCGAACTTAAATGCCAGAATCGCTCGAAGTTCGAGACAACGCGATTCTTGGTGGAGATCCATTTTTCGTTTGATACAGATGTGCAAGTTGACGAATATCGCAAATAGCTCGTGTTTTCAGACAGAATGATTGATTTTGAAACTTTTACGTCGAGCTGAGTTGCCAGAATCAGTCGAAACTCGGGACATCTCGATTCTCCGTGATCGATTTTTCGTTCGATACAGCCGGACAAAAAGATAAATAATGCAAGGATTTTATGTCTCCGGACAGAATAAACGATTTTGACACGATCACGACGTGCGAAGAGGCCAGAATCGCTCGAAACACACCAAATCTGGATTCTCGTTGTAGATCGATGTTTCGGTCGACACATCGACGCAAAATGACGTATTATGCCAGGATTTCGTGTATTTGGACACAATAAACGATTCTGACTCGACAACGTCGAACTTAAATGCCAGAATCGCTCGAAATTCGAGACAACGCGATTCTTGGTGGAGATCCATTCTTCGCCTGATACAGCTGTGCAAGATAACGAATAACGCAAATAGCTCGTGTTTTTTGACAAAACGAACGATTTCGACCCTTTTACGTCAAGCTGAGTGGCCAGAATCGGTCGAAACTCGGGACATCGCGATTCTCGGTGATCGATTAGTCGTTTGATACAGCCGTGCAAAACGCTCGATAATGCAAGGATTTCGTGTCCTTGGATGAAATAAACAATTTTGACACGATCACGACGTATGGAGATCCCACAATCCCTCGAAACACACTAAATCTGGATTCTCGATGTAGATCGATGTTTCGGTCGACAAATCGGTGTAAAATGACGTATCATGCAAGAATTTCGTTTATTTGGACAAAATGAATGATTCTGAATCGACAATGTAGAACTTAGATGCCAGAATCGCTCGAAATACAAGACAACGCGATTCTCGGTCAAGATCCATTTTTTGTTTGATACAGCTGTGCAAGTTGACGAATAACGCAAATAGCTCGTGTTGTCGGACAGAATAATTGATTTTGACACTTTTACGTTAAGCTGAGTTGCCAGAATCAGTCGAAACTCGGGACATCTCGATTCTCGGTGATCGATTAGTCGTTTGATACAGCTGTGCAAAACGCTTGATAATGCAAGAATTTCGTGTCCTCGGATGACATAAACGATTTTGACACGATCACGACGTATGGAGATCTCACAATCCCTCGAAACACACCAAATCTGGATTCTCGATGTAGATCGAAGTTACAGTCGACATATCGGTGCAAAACGACGTATGATGCAAGGATTTCGTTTTCCGGACAAAATCAACGATTTTTAAACATTCAGGTCTTCGTTTATTTGGACAAAATGAACGATTCTGACTCGACAACGTCGAACTTAGATACCAGACTAGCTCAAAATTCAAAACAACTAGCTTCTCGTTGAATATCAATTTTTTGCTCGATACAGCTGTGCAAGATAGCGAATAACGCAAATAGCTCGGGTTTTTTGACAGAACCAACGATTTCGACTCTTTTACGTCAAGCTGAGTTGCCAGAATCGGTCGAAACTCGGGACATCTCGATTCTCGGTGATCGATTATTCGTTCAATACAGCCGTAAAAACGACAGATAATGCAAGGATTTTGTGTCTTCGGACAAAGTAGACGATTTTACCACAATCACGTCTTGCGGAGATGCCTCAATCGCTCGAAATATACCAAATCTGGATTCTTGATGTAGATCGAAGTTTCGGTCGAAACATCGGTGAAAAACGACCTATGATAAGAGATTTTTGTTTTTCGGACAAAATGAACGATTTTGACACGACGACGTCGTGCTGAGATGCCAGAATCGCTCGAAATGCACCAAACCTGAATTCTCGATGTAGATTGATGTTTCGGTAGACACATCGGTGCAAAATGACGTATCATGCAAGAATTTCGCTTATTCGGTCAAAATAAACAATCCTGACTCGACAATGTAGAACTTAGATGCCAGAATTGCTCGAAATTCGAGACAACGCGATTCTTAGTGGGGATCTATTTTTCGTTCGATACAGATGTGCAAGTTGACGAGTAACGCAAATAGCTCGCGTTTTCGGACAGGATGATTGATTTTGACACTTTTACGTCGAGCTGACTTGCCAGAGACGTCGAAACTCGGAAAATCTCGATACTCGGTGATCGATTATTCGTTCGATATAGCTTTACAAAATGACAGATAATGCAAGGATTTCGTGTCTTCGGACAGAATGAACGATTTTGACACGATCACGACGTGCGAAGAGGCCAGAATCGCTCGAAACACACCAAATCTGGATTCACGATGTAGATCGAAGTTTCTGTTGAAACATCGGAGCAAAATGACCTATGATGAGAGATTTTTGTTTTTCGGACAAAATAAACGATTTTAACACGACGACGTTGTGCTGAGATGCCAGAATCGCTCGGAATTCTCGAGACAACGCGATTCTCGGTAAAGATCGATTTTTCGTTCGATACAGCTGTGCGAGTTGAAGAATAACGCAAATAGCTCGTGTTTTCGGACAGAATGATTGATTTTGACACTTTTACGTGAAGCTGAGTTGCCACAATCAGTCGAAACTCAGGACATCTCGATTCTCGGTGATCGATTATTCGTTCGATACAGCCGGACAGAATGACAAATAATGCAAGGATTTCGTGTCTTTGGACAGAATGAACGATTTTGACAAGATCACGACGTGCGAAGAGGCCAGAATCGCTCGAAACACACCAAATCTGGATTCTCGATGTAGATCAATGTTTCGGTTGACACATCCGTGCAAAATGACGTATTATGCAAGAATTTTGTCTATTTGGACAAAATAAACGATTCTGACTCGACAATGTCGAACTTAAATGCCAGAATCACTTGAAATTCGAGACAATTCGATTCTCGGTGAAGATCCCTTTTTGTTTTGATGAAGCTGTGCAAGATGACAAATAACGCAACTAGCTTGTGTTTTCGGACATAATGAACGATTTTGACACTTTTACGTCAAGCTGAGTTGCCAGAATCAGTCGAAACTCCGGACATCTCGATTCTCGGTGATCAATTATTCGTTCGAGACAGCTGTACGAAATGACAGATAATGCAAGGATTTCGTGTCTTCGGACAGAATGAACGATTTTGACACGATCACGACGTGCGAAGAGGCCAGAATCGCTCGAAACACACCAAATCTGGATTCACGATGTAGATCGAAGTTTCTGTTGAAACATCGGTGCAAAATGACCTATGATGAGAGATTTTAGTTTTTCGGACAAAATGAACGATTTTAACACGACGACGTTGTGCTGAGATGCCAGAATCGCTCGAAATTCGAGACAACTCGATTCTCGGTGGAGATCCCTTTTTCTTTCGATGAAGCTGTGCAAGATGACAAATAACGCAAGTAGCTCGTGTTTTCGGACATAATGAACGATTTTGACACTTTTACGTCAAGCTAAGTCGCTAGAAACGCTCGAAACTGAAGATATCTTAGATCACGGTAATCGATTTTTCGTTCAATACAAGTGTGCAGAACGACGTTCAACGCAAGAACTTTGTGATTGCAGACAAATCAAACGATTTTCGCACATTTACGTTGATCTGAGATGCCAAAAGCGCTAAAATTTCGAAAAATCTCGAATAAAAACGTAGATCGATGTTTTGTTTCATGCAGCCTTGCAAAACGACTTTCAACGCAAGAATTTTGTGTTTCGGCCACTATGAACAATTTCGAAGCGATTATGTCGCGCTAAGATGCCAGAGAAGTTCAAACCTCGGGAAATTTTAATTTTCGTCGTAGATCGATAGTTCAGTTTATCCAGTTGTGCAAGACGACGTTTAGCGCAAGAATTTCGTTTTCCCAAAGAGAATGCATAGTTTTAAGTTGTTTATGTCAAGCCCGGGTGCAAGAATCGTTCGTAACTCGGGACATCTCGAGCCTCGATAACGATCGATTCCCCGTTCGGTACAGCTATTCAAGACCACGAATAAGGCAAGATAATAGTGTTTCCGAAGGAAATAAACGATCCTAACCTATTTACTTTAAGCAGAAATGCAGCAAACGCTCGTTACTCGAGAAATCTCGATTCTCTGTGATCGATTATTCGGTCGGAGTAGCGGTGCAAAACGACAGATAATGCAAGAATTTCGTGTCTTCGGACAGAATGAGCGATTTTGACACGAGCACGACGTGCGAAGAGGCTAGAATCGCTTCAAACACACCAAATCTGGATTCTCGATGTAGATCGATGTTTCGGTCGACACATTAGTGCATAATCACGTATATTGCAAGAATTTTGTTTATTTGGACAAAGTGAACGATTTTAACTCGACAACGTGAATCTTAGATGCCAGAATAGCTCAAAATTTAAAACAACTCGCTTCTCGGTGAATGTGGATTTTTTGCTCGATACAGCTGTGCAAGATAACGAATAACGCAAATAGCTCGTGTTTTTTGACAGAACCTACGATTTCGACTCTTTTACGTCAAGCTGAGTTGCTATAATCTGTCGAAACTCGGGACATCGCGATTCTCGGTGATCGATTAGTCGTTTGATACAGCCGTGCAAAACGCTTGATAATGCAAGAATTTCGTGTCATCGGACAGAATAAACGATTTTGACATGATCACGACGTGCGAAGAGGCCAGAATCGCTCGAAACACACCAAATGTGGATTCTCGATGTAGATCGATGTTTCGGTCGGCACATCGATGCAAAACGACGTATAATGCAAGAATGTCGCTTGTTTGGACAAAATGAACGATTTCGACACGATCACGACGTGCGGAGAGGCCAGAATCGCTCGAAACACACCAAATCTGGATTCTCCATGTAGATCGAAGTTTCGGTCGAAACATCAGTGCAAAACGACCTATGATGAGAGATTTTTGTTTTTCGGAAAAAATGAATGATTTCGACACGATCACGACGTTGGAAGAGGCCAGAATCGCTCGAAACGAACCAAATCTGGATTCTCGATGTAGATCGATGTTTCGGTCGACACATCGGTGCATAATCACGTATATTGCAAGAATTTTGTTTATTTGGACAAAGTGAACGATAATGACTCGACACTGTCGAATTTAGATGCGAGAAACGCTCGAAATTCGAGACAACGCGATTCTTGGTGAAGATCCCTTTTTCTTTCAATGAAGCTGTGCAAAATGACGAATGACGCAATTAGCTCGTGTTTTCGGACATAATGAACGATTTTGACTCTTGTACGTCAAGCTAAGTCGCCAGAAACTTTCGAAACTGGAGATATCTCAGATCACGGTAATCGATTTTTCGTTCAATACAAGTGTGCAGAACGACGTTCAACGCAAGAACTTTGTGATTGCAGACAAATCAAACGATTTTTGCACATTTACGTTGATCTGAGATGCCAGAAGCGCTGAAAACTTGAAATATCTCGAATAAAAACGTAGATCGATTTTTTGTTTCATGCAGCTTTGCAAGACGACTTTCAACGCAAGAATTTCGTGTTTCGGCCACGATGAACAATTTCGACACAATTATGTCGCGCTGAAATGCCAGAGAAGTTCGAACCTCGGGAAATTCCTATTTTTGTCGTAGATCGATAGTTTAGTTTATTCAATTGTGCAGGACGACGTTTAGCGCAAGAATTTCCTTTTTCCAAAGAAAATGCATAGTTTTGACTTGTTTATGTCAAGCCGGGGTTCAAGAATCGTTTGGAACTCGGGACATCTCGAGTCTCGATAACGATCGATTCCCCGTTCGATACAGCTATTCAAGACCACGAATAAGGCAAAAAAAAAGTGTTCCCGAAGGAAAAAAACGATCCCAACCCATTTACTTTAAGCAGAGATGCAGCAATCGCTCGAAACTCGGGAATTCTCGATTCTCGGTGATCGATTGTTCGGTCGAAATAGCCGTGCAAAACGACAGATAATGCAAGAATTTCGTGTTTTGGGACAGACTGAACGATTTTGACACGATCACGCCGTTCGAAAAGGCCAGAATCGCTCGAAACACACAAAATCTGGATTCTCGATGTAGATCGATGTTCCGGTCGACACATCGGTGCAAAATAACGTATTATGCAAGAATTTCGTTTACTTGGACAAAATGAACGATTCTGACTCGACAATGTACAACTTAGATGCTAGAATCGCTGGGAATTCGAGACAACGTGATTCTCGGTGGAGATCGATTTACCGTTCAATACAGCTGTGCGAGTAGACGAATAACGCAAATGGCTTGTTTTTTTGGACAGAATGATTGATTTTGAATATTTTACGTGAAGCTGAGTTTCCAGAATCAGTCGAAACTCGGGACATCTCGATTTTCGGTGATCGATTATTCGTTCAATACAGCCGTAAAAACGACAGATAAAGCAAGGATTCCGTGTCTTCGGACAGAATGAACGATTTTAACACGATCACGACGTGCGAAGAGGCCAGAATCGCTCGAAACACCAAATCTGGATTCTCGATGTAGATCGATATTTCGGTAAACAAATCGGTGCAAAATGAAGTATTATTGAAGAACTTCGTCTATTTGGACAAAATGAACGATTCTGACTCGACAACGTCGATCTTAATAGCCAGAATCGCTCGAAATTCGAGACAACGCGATTCTTAGTGGAGATCCATTTTTCGTTTGAAACAAATGTGCAAGTTGACGAAAATCGGAAAAAGCCCGGGTTTTCGGACAGAATGATTGATATTGACACTTTTACGTTAAGCTGAGTTGCCAGAATCAGTCGAAACTCGGGACAATTCGATTCTCGGTGATCGATTATTCGTTCAATACAGCCGTAAAACGACAGATAATGCAAAGATTTCGTGTCTTCGGACAGACTGAACGATTTTGACACGATCACGACGTACGAAGAGGCCACAATCCCTCGAAACACACCAAATCTGGATTCTCGATGTAGATCGAAGTCTCAGTCAACATATCGGTGCAAAACGACGTATGATGCAAGGATTTTGTTTTCCGGACAAAATGAACGATTTTTAAACATTCAGGTCGTGCTGAGATGCCAGACGCGATCGAAATTCGAGACATCTCGGTTCTCAGTTAAGATCCCTTTTTCGTTCGAAAAAGCTGTGCAAGACAACAAATAACGCAAGTAGCTTGTGTTTCCCGACAGAATGAACGATTTTGACTCTTTTACGTCTTGCTGAGTTGCCAGAAACGCTCGAAACTAGGAACATCTCGATTCTCGTCGATCGATTATTCGTTTGATACAGCCGTACAAAACGACAGATAATGCAAGAATTTCGTGTCTTCGGACAGAATAAACGATTTTGACCCGATCACGATGTGCGAAGAGGCCAGAATCGCTCGAAACACACCAAATCTAGATTCTCGATGTAGATCGATGATTCGGTCGACATGTCGGTGTAAAATAACGTGTATCATGCGAGGATTTCGTTTACTTGGACAAAATGAACGATTCTGACTCGACGATGTAGAACTTAGATGCGAAAATCGCTCGAAATAGAAGACAACGCGATTCTCGGTCAAGATCCATTTTTCGTTTGATACAGCTGTGCAAGTTGACGAATAACGCAAATACCTCGTGTTGTCGGACAGAATAATTGAATTTGACACTTTTACGTTAAGCTGAGTTGCCAGAATCAGTCGAAACTCAGGACATCCCGATTCTCGGTGATCGATTATTCGTTCGATACAGCCGGACAGAATGACAAATAATGCGAGGATTTCGTGTCTTGGGACAGACTGAACGATTTTGACACGATCACGACGTACGAAGAGGCCAGAATCGCTCGAAACACACCAAATCCGGATTCTCGATGTAGATCGAATTTTCAGTCAACATATCGTTGCAAAACGACGTATGATGCAAGGATTTTTTTGTTCCAGTAAAAATGAACGATTTTTAAACATTCAGGTCGTGCTGAGATGCCAGACTCGATCGAAATTCGAGACATCTCGGTTATCAGTGACGATCCCTTTTTCGTTCGATAAAGCTGTGCAAGACGACAAATAACGCAAGTAGCTCGAGTTTTCAGACAGAATGAACGATTTTGACACTTTTACGTCTTGCTAAGTTGCCAGAAACGCTCGAAACTAGGGACATCTCGATTCTCGTCGATCGATTATTCGTTTGATACAGCCGTACGAAACGACAGATAATGCAGGAATTTCGTGTCTTCGGACAGAATAAACGATTTTGACACGATCACGATGTGCGAAGAGGCCAGAATCGCTCGAAACACACCAAATCTGGACTCTCGATGTAGATCGATGATTCGGTCGACAGGTCGGTGTAAAATGACGTGTATCATGCAAGGATTTCGTTTACTTGGACAAAATGAATGATTCTGACCCGACGATGTAGAACTTAGATGCCAGAATCGCTCGAAATACAAGACAACGCGATTCTCGGTCAAGATCCATTTTTTGTTTGATACAGCTGTGCAAGTTGACGAATAACGCAAATAGCTCGTGTTGTCGGACAGAATAATTGATTTTGACACTTTTACGTTAAGCTGAGTTGCCAGAATCAGTCGAAACTCGGGACATCTCGATTCTCGGTGATCGATTAGTCGTTTGATACAGCTGTGCAAAACGCTTGATAATGCAAGAATTTCGTGTCCTCGGATGACATAAACGATTTTGACACGATCACGACGTATGGAGATCTCACAATCCCTCGAAACACACCAAATCTGGATTCTCGATGTAGATCGAAGTTACAGTCGACATATCGGTGCAAAACGACGTATGATGCAAGGATTTCGTTTTCCGGACAAAATCAACGATTTTTAAACATTCAGGTCGTGCTAAGATGCCAGACGCGATCGAAATTCGAGACATCTCGGTTCTAAGTGAAGATCCCTTTTTCGTTCGATAAAGCTGTGTAAGACGACAAATAACGCAAGTAGCTTGTGTTTTCGGACAGAATGAACGATTTTGACTCTTTTACGTCGAGCTAAGTCGCCAGAAACTTTCGAAACTGGAGATATCTCAGATCACGGTAATCGATTTTTCGTCCATTACAATTGTGCGAAACGACGTTCAACGCAAGAACTTTGTGATTGCAGACAAATCAACCGATTTTTGCACATTTACGTTGATCTGAGACGCCAGAAGCGCTGAAAACTCAAAATATCTCGAATATAAACGTAGATCGATGTTTTGTTCTATGCAGCTTTGCAAGACGACTTTCAACGCAAGAATTTCGTGTTTCGGCCACGATAAACAATTTCGACACAGTTATGTCGCGCTGAGATGCCAGAAAAGTTCGAACCTCGGGAAATTTCTATTTCCGTCGTAGATCGATAGTTCAGTTCATTTAATTGTGCAAGACGACGTTTAGCGCAAGAATTTCGTTTTTCCGAAGAAAATGCATAGTTTTGACTTGTTTATGTCAAGCCGGGGTGCAAGAATCGTTTGGAACTCGGGACATCTCGAGTCTCGATAACGATCGATTCCCCGTTCGATACAGCCATTCAAGACCACGAGTAAGGCAAGATAATAGTGTTTCCGAAGGAAATAAACGATCCTAACCCATTTAATTTGAGCAGAAATGCAGCAATCGCTCGTCACTCAAGAAATCTCGATTCTCTGTGATCGATTATTCGGTCGAAGTAGCGGTGCAAAACGACAGATAATGCAAGTATTTCGTGTCTTCGGACAGAATGAGCGATTTTGACACGAGCACGACGTGCGAAGAGGCCAGAATCGCTCGAAACACACCAAATCTGGACTCTCGATGTAGATCGATGATTCGGTCGACAGGTCGGTGTAAAATGACGTGTATCATGCAAGGATTCCGTTTACTTGGACAAAATGAATGATTCTGACCCGACGATGTAGAACTTAGATGCCAGAATCGCTCGAAATACAAGACAACGCGATTCTCGGTCAAGATCCATTTTTTGTTTGATACAGCTGTGCAAGGTGACGAATAACGCAAATACCTCGTGTTGTCGGACAGAATAATTGAATTTGACACTTTTACGTTAGGCTGAGTTGCCAGAATCAGTCGAAACTCGGGACATCACGATTCTCGGTGATCGATTAGTCGTTTGACACAGCCGTGCAAAACGCTTGATAATGCAAGAATTTCGTGTCCTCGGATGACATAAACGATTTTGACACGATCACGACGTATGGAGATCCCACAATTCCTCGAAACACACCAAATCTGGATTCTCGATGTAGATCGAAGTTTCAGTCGACATATCGGTGCAAAACGACGTATGATGCAAGGATTTTGTTTTCCGGACAAAATGAACGATTTTTAAACATTTAGGTCGTGCTGAGATGCCAGACGCGATCGAAATTCGAGACATCTCGGTTCTCAGTGAAGATCCCTTTTTCGTTCGATAAAGCTGTGCAAGACAACAAATAACGCAAGTAGCTTGCGTTTTCGAACAGAATGAACGATTTTGACACTTTTACGTCTTGCTGAGTTGCCAGAAACGCTCGAAACTAGGAACATCTCGATTCTCGTCGATCGATTATTTGTTTGATACAGCCGTACAAAACGACAGATATTGCAAGAATTTCGTGTCTTCGGACAGAATAAACGATTTTGACACGATCACGATGTGCGAAGAGGCCAGAATCGCTCGAAACACACCAAATCTGGATTCTCGATGTAGATCGATGTTTCGGTCGACACATCCGTGAATAATCACGTATATTGCAAGAATTTTGTTTATTTGGACAAAGTTAACGATACTGACTCGACAACGTCGAATTTAGATGCGAGAATCGCTCGAAATTCGGGATAACGCGACTCTTGGTGAAGATCCCGTTTTCTTTCAATAAAGCTGTGCAAACTCTTTTACGTCGAGCTAAGTTGCCAGAAACTTTCGAAACTGGAGATATCTCAGATCACGGTAATGAATTTTTCGTTCAATACAAGTGTGCAGAACGACGTTCAACGCAAGAACTTCGTGATTGGGGACAAATCAAACGATTTTTGCACATTTACGTTGATCTGAGATGCCAGAAGCGCTGAAAACTCAAAATATCTCTAATAAAAACGTAGATCGATGTTTTGTTCCATGCAGCTTTGCAAGACGACTTCGAACGCAAGAATTTCCCGTTTCGGCCACGATAAACAATTTCGACACAGTTATGTCGCGCAGAGATGCCAGAAAAGTTCGAACCTCGGGAAATTTCTATTTCCGTCGTAGATCGATAGTTCAGTTTATTCAGATGTGCAAGACGACGTTTAGCGCAAGAATTTCGTTTTTCCGAAGAAAATGCATAGTTTTGACTTGTTTATGTCAAGCCGGGGTGCAAGAATCGTTTGGAACTCGGGACATCTCGAGTCTCGATAACGATCGATTCCCCGTTCGATACAGATATTCAAGACCACGAGTAAGGCGAGATAATAGTGTTTCCGAAGGAAATAAACTATCCTAACCCATTTAATTTAAGCAGAAATGCAGCAATCGCTCGTCACTCAAGAAATCTCGATTCTCTGTAATCGATTATTCGGTCGAAGTAGCGGTGCAAAACGACAGATAATGCAAGGATTTCGTGTCTTCGGACAGAATAAGCGATTTTGACACGAGCACGACGTGCGAAGAGGCCAGAATCGGTCAAAACACACCAAATCTGGATTCTCGATGTAGATCGATGTTTCGGTCTACACATCGGTGCAAAATGACGTATTATGCAAGAATTTCGTGAACTTGGACAAAATGAACGATTCTGACTCGACAATGTATAACTTAGATGCTAGAATCGCTGGGAATTCGAGACAACGTGATTCTCGGTAAAGATCGATTTACCGTTTGATACAGCTGTGCGAGTAGACGAATAACGCAAATGGCTCGTGTTTTTGGACAGAATGATTGATTTTGACTATTTGACGTGACGCTGAGTTTCCAGAATCAGTCGAAACTCGGGACATCGCGATTCTCGGTGATCGATTATTCGTTTAATACAGACGTCAAAACTACAGATAAAGCAAGGATTCCGTGTCTTCGGACAGAATGGAAGATTTTGACACGATCACGACGTGCGAAGAGGCCAGAATCGCTCGAAACACACCAAATCTGGATTCTCGATGTAGATCGATGTTTCGGTCGACACATCACTGCATAATCACGTATATTGCAAGAATTTTGTTTATTTGGCCAAAGTGAACGATTTTGACTCGACAACGTAAATCTTAGATGCCAGAATAATTCAAAATTCTAAACAACTCGCTTCTCGGTGAATATGGATTTTTTGCTCGATACAGCTGTGCAAGATAACGAATAACGCAAATAGCTCGTGTTTTTTGACAGAACGAACGATTTCGACTCTTTTACGTCAAGCTGAGTTGCCAGAATCGGTCGAAACTCGGGACATCTCGATTCTCGGTGATCGATTAGTCGTTTGATACAGCCGTGCAAAACGCTTGATAATGCAAGAATTTTGTGTCCTCGGATGACATAAACGATTTTGACACGATCACGACGTATGGAGATCCCACAATCCCTCGAAACACACCAAATCTGGATTCTCGATGTAGATCGAAGTTTTAGTCGACATATCGGTGCAAAACGACGTATGATGCAAGGATTTTGTTTTCCGGACAAAATGAACGATTTTTAAACATTCAGGTCATGCTGAGATGCCAGACGCGATCGAAATTCGAGACATCTCAGTTCTCAGTGAAGATCCCTTTTTCGTCCGATAAAGCTGTGCAAGACGACAAATAACGCAAGTCGCTTGTGCTTTCGGACAGAATGAACGATTTTGACACTTTTACGTCTTGCTGAGTTGCCAGAAACGCTCGAAACTAAGGACATCTCGATTCTCGTCGATCGATTATTCGGTTGATACAGCCGTACAAAACGACAGATAATGCAAGAATTTCGTGTCTTCGGACAGAATAAACGATTTTGACACGATCACGATGTGCGAAGAGGCCAGAATCGCTCGAAACACACCAAATCTGGAATCTCGATGTAGATCGATGATTCGGTCGACAGGTCGGTGTAAAATGACGTGTATCATGCGAGGATTGCGTTTACTTGGACAAAATGAACGATTCTTACTCGACGATGTAGAACTTAGATGCCAGAATCGCTCGAAATAGAAGACAACGCGATTCTCGGTCAAGATCCATTTTTCGTTTGATACAGCTGTGCAAATTGACGAATAACGCAAATACCTCGTGTTGTCGGACAGAATAATTAAATTTGACACTTTTACGTTAAGCTGAGTTGCCAGAATCAGTCGAAACTCGGGACATCTCGATTCTCGTCGATCGATTATTCGTTTAATACAGCCGTACAAAACGACAGATAATGCAAGAATTTCGTCTCTTCGGACAGAATAAACGATTTTGACACGAGCACGACGTGCGGAGAGGCCAGAATCGCTCGAAACACACCAAATCTGGATTCTCCATGTAGATCGAAGTTTCGGTCGACACATCGGTGCATAATCACGTATATTGCAAGAATTT
Source organism: Tromatobia lineatoria (assembly GCA_949699805.1). NCBI lineage: Eukaryota > Metazoa > Arthropoda > Insecta > Hymenoptera > Ichneumonidae > Tromatobia > Tromatobia lineatoria. The sequence continues at coordinate 13,146,721 of OX453045.1, read as the reverse complement.
TGTTTATTTGGACAAAGTGAACGATAGAGACTCGACAACGTTGAATTTAGATGCGAGAAACGGTCGAAATTCGAGACAACGCGATTCTTCGTAAAGATCCCTTTTTCTTTCAATGGAGCTGTGCAAAATGACGAATGACGCAAGTAGCTCGTGTTTTCGGACATAATGAACGATTTTGACTCTTTTACGTCGAGCTAAGTCGCCAGAAACTTTCGAAACTGGAGATATCTCAGATCACGGTAATCGATTTTCCGTTCGATACAAGTGTGCAGAACGACGTTCAACGCAAGAACTTTGTGATTGCAGACAAATCAAACGATTTTTGCACATTTACGTTGATCTGAGATGCCAGAAGCGCTGAAAACTTAAAATATCTCGAATGAAAACGTAGATCGATTTTTTGTTCCATGCAGCTTTGCAAGACGACTTTCAACGCAAGAATTTCGTGTTTCGGCCACGATGAACGATTTCGACACAATTATGTCGCCCTGAAATGCCAGAGAAGTTCGAACCTCGGGAAATTCCTATTTTTGTCGTAGATCGATGGTTCAGTTTATTTAATTGTGCAGGACGACGTTTAGCGCAAGAATTTCCTTTTTCCAAAGAAAATGCATAGTTTTGACTTGTTTATGTCAAGCCGGGGTTCAAAAATCGTTTGGAACTCGGGACATCTGGAGTCTCGATAACGATCGATTCCCCGTTCGATACAGCTATTCAAGACCACGAATGAGGCAAACGAATAGTGTTTCCGAAGGAAAAAAACGATCCCAACCCATTTACTTTAAGCAGAGATGCAGCAATCGCTCGAAACTCGGGAATTATCGATTCTCGGTGATCGATTATTCGGTCGAAATAGCCGTGCAAAACGACAGATAATGCAAGAATTTCGTGTCTTGGGACAGACTGAACGATTTTGACACGATCACGCCGTTCGAAAAGGCCAGAATCGCTCAAAACACACCAAATCTGGTTTCTCGATGTAGATCGATGTTTCGGTCGACACATCGGTGCAAAATGACGTATTATGCAAGAATTTCGTTTGCTTGGACAAAATGAACGATTCTGACTCGACAATGTATAACTTAGATGCTAGAATCGCTGGGAATTCGACACAACGTGATTCTCGGTAAAGATCGATTTACCGTTCGATACAGCTGTGCGAGTAGACGAATAACGCAAATGGCTCGTGTTGTCGGACAGAATGATTGATTTTGACTATATTACGTGAAGCTGAGTTTCCAGAATCAGTCGAAACTCGGGACATCTCGATTCTTGGTCTTCGATTATTCGTTCAATACAGCCGTAAAAACGACAGATAAAGCAAGGATTCCGTGTCTTCGGACAGAATGAACGATTTTGACACGATCACGACGTGCGAAGAGGCCAGAATCGCTCGAAACACACCAAATCTGGATTCTCGATGTAGATCGATGTTCCGGTCGACACATCGGTGCATAATCACGTATATTGCAAGAATTTCGTTTATTTGGACAAACTGAACGATTTTGACTCGACAACGTGAAACTTAGATGCCAGAATAGCTCAAAATTCAAAACAACTCGCTTCTCGGTGAATATGGATTTTTTGCTCGATACAGCTGTGCAAGATAACAAATAACGCAAATAGCTCGTGTTTTTTGACAGAACGAACGATTTCGACTCTTTTACGTCAAGCTGAGTTGCCAGAAACGCTCGAAACTAGGGACATCTCGATTCTCGTCGATCGATTATTCGTTTGATACAGCCGTACAAAACGACAGATAATGCAAGAATTTCGTGTCTTCGGACAGAATAAACGATTTTGACACGATCACGATGTGCGAAGAGGCCAGAATCGCTCGAAACACACTAAATCTGGATTCTCGATGTAGATCGATGATTCGGTCGACAGGTCGGTGTAAAATGACGTGTATCATGCGAGGATTTCGTTTACTTGGACAAAATGAACGATTCTGACTCGACGATGTAGAACTTAGATGCCAGAGTCGCTCGAAATAGAAGACAACGCGTCTCTCGGTCAAGATCTATTTTTCGTTTGATACAGCTGTGCAAGTTGACGAATAACGCAAATAGCTCGTGTTTTCGGACAGAATGGTTAATTTTAACACTTTTACGTGAAGCTGAGTTGCCAGAATCAGTCGAAACTCAGGACGTCCCGATTCTCGCTGATCGTTTATTCGTTCGATACAGCCGGACAGAATGACAAATAATGCGAGGATTTCGTGTCTTGGGACAGACTGAACGATTTTGACACGATCACGACGTACGAAGAGGCCAGAATCGCTCGAAACACACTAAATCTGGATTCTCGATGTAGATCGAATTTTCAGTCAACATATCGTTGCAAAACGACGTATGATGCAAGGATTTTTTTGTTCCGGTCAAAATGAACGATTTTTAAACATTCAGGTCGTGCTGAGATGCCAGACTCGATCGAAATTCGAAACATCTCGGTTCTCAGTGAAGATCCCTTTTTCGTTCGATAAAGCTGTGCATGACGACAAATAACGCAAGTAGCTAGTGTTTTCAGACAGAATGAACGATTTTGACACTTTTACGTCTTGCTAAGTCGCCAGAAACGCCCGAAACTAGGGACATCTCGATTCTCGTCGATCGATTATTCGTTTGATACAGCCGTACAAAACGACAGATAATGCAAGAATTTCGTGTTTTCGGACAGAATAAACGATTTTGACACGATCACGATGTGCGAAGAGGCCAGAATCGCTCGAAACACACCAAATCTGGAATCTCGATGTAGATCGATGATTCGGTCGACAGGTCGGTGTAAAATGACGTGTATCATGCGAGGATTGCGTTTACTTGGACAAAATGAACGATTCTTACTTGACGATGTAGAACTTAGATGCCAGAATCGCTCGAAATAGAAGACAACGCGATTCTCGGTCAAGATCCATTTTTCGTTTGATACAGCTGTGCAAGTTCACGAATAACGCAAATACCTCGTGTTGTCGGACAGAATAATTGAATTTGAAACTTTTACGTTAAGCTGAGTTGCCAGAATCAGTCGAAACTCGGGACATCTCGATTCTCGGTGATCGATTAGTCGTTTGATACAGCCGTGCAAAACGCTTGATAATGCAAGAATTTCGTGTCTTCGGATGACATAAACGATTTTGACACGATCACGACGTATGGAGATCCCACAATCCCTCGAAACACACCAAATCTGGATTCTCGATGTAGATCGAAGTTTCAGTCGACATATCGTCGCAGAACGACGTATGATGCAAGGATTTTGTTTTCCGGACAAAATGAACGATTTTTAAACATTCAGGTCGTGCTGAGATGCCAGACGCGATCGAAATTCGAGACATCTCGGTTCTCAGTGAAGATCCCTTTTTCGTTTGATAAAGCTGTGCAAGACAACAAATAACGCAAGTAGCTTGTGTTTTTGGACAGAATAAACGATTTTGACACTTTTACGTCTTGCTGAGTTGCCAGAAACGCTCGAAACTAGGAACATCTCGATTCTCGTCGATCGATTATTCGTTTGATAGAGCCGTACAAAACGACAGATAATGCAAGAATTTCGTGTCTTCGGACAGAATAAACGATTTTGACACGTCCACGATGTGCGAAGAGGCCAGAATCGCTCGAAACACACCAAATCTGGATTCTTGATGTAGATCGATGTTTCGGTCGACACATCCGTGCATAATCACGTATATTGCAAGAATTTTGTTTATTTGGACAAAGTTAACGATACTGACTCGACAACGTCGAATTTAGATGCGAGAATCGCTCGAAATTCGAGACAACGCGACTCTTGGTGAAGATCCCGTTTTCTTTCAATAAAGCTGTGCAAAATGACAAATAACGCACGTAGCTTGTGTTTTCGGACATAGTGAACGATTTTGACTCTTTTACGTCGAGCTAAGTCGCCAGAAACTTTCGAAACTGGAGATATCTCAGATCACGGTAATCGATTTTTCGTTTAATACAAGTGTGCAGAACGACGTTCAACGCAAGAACTTTGTGATTGCAGACAAATCAAACGATTTTTGCACATTTACGTTGATCTGAGATGCCAGAAGCGCTGAAAACTCAAAATATCTCGAATAAAAACGTAGATCGATGTTTTGTTCCATGCAGCTTTGCAAGACGACTTTGAACGCAAGAATTTCGTGTTTCGGCCACGATAAACAATTTCGACACAGTTATGTCGCGCAGAGATGCCAGAAAAGTTCGAACCTCGGGAAATTTCTATTTCCGTCGTAGATCGATAGTTCAGTTTATTCAATTGTGCAAGACGACGTTTAGCGCAAGAATTTCGTTTTTCCAAAGAAAATGCATAGATTTGACTTGTTTATGTCAAGCCGGGGTTCAAGAATCGTTTGGAACTCGGGACATCTCGAGTCTCGATAACGATCGATTCCCCGTTCGATGCAGCTATTCACGACCACGAATAAGGCAAAAAAATAGTGTTTCCGAAGGAAATAAACGATCCCAACCCATTTACTTTAAGCAGAGATGCAGCAATCGCTCGAAACTCGGGAATTCTCGATTCTCGGTGATCGATTATTCGGTCGAAATAGCCAGTAGTAAGCGGTGCGCTATGGCGACCCCCACTCCTATCCCCACTCCTATCCCCACTCCTCTTTGTGAGAAGTGGGATGTAGGAGTGGGGGGTCGGTCGGAGCAGTGAGTCGCCATAGCGCACCACCTTTTTACATTTATTGGAATATATTTTACATATTTTTATTAACATTGGTTTATATATATTTGTAACACTATGGTATGATGACGCTGCTGGTGGTGAACTTCGATGGAGCATAGATATACACAAATACGACCTAGGGCTCCATCACGTCCTGGTGCTAGTAGGTTAAAACATACCGTGGCTCGTCTAAATTGCAAACAGAATAGACAGTAACAAACACAGTACCAGAAATCGTACGCTGTCATATACCTGTAAAAATCTGTTGTTTTAATTACCTGAGAAGTGCTCATACAGGGGCTTGCTTGAACTTCAAATGATTGTACTCGGAACCATAGTACACCATAAGTAATTGATTTTCACTCTCGGAGACAATCATTTGTTGGAAGAGCTCATCGTTCTTTGCAAACGCATCGACAAATCTCGATGGTAGAAAACATGTAAATTCGTCCTGAAGATCGACGGCAATACGTGCACCCCACTTGGTTTGAGCTACCCTCATACCCGTGACGATATATTCTTTTTCGATTGTCAGCTCCGCCAATTTTTTCAATGGCAAATACGCCTCGGGTCTACCCACTTTGTTGATCGTCGATAAATCCATCTTGTAGTTTGAGCACTTTTATTTTACGCGTTAAATATCGTAATTCTGTTCTTGTTTGAATCAAAACTTTGATTGCTTCAATGTCTTGCAAGAGTTTTTCTATTCGAGACTTTAGAATAAGACGTTTTTTGCGCATATAGATTCAAAGGAGAAGAAGTAGTATCTAAGACGGCTCGACTGCGAATGAATATTCGTCGCTCGATTTTAAAAAACCTCATCATCATCGGTGTGTTACCCCCCACTCTGACATTATTAATTTACTGCAGCGTTAGCTGAATCATCGGATTGTCTTGAAGACACGTGTGCATGTAACACAATATTCTTGCAGCTGCGGGTCAACGAGCGCGGTGTCACTGACACCACTGTTGAAGGCCATCCCCCCTGCGTTTCTTCTTCTTTGTTTAATTATGTATTTTCTTCTTCATTTTGCAATTAACGAGACCGTGAGCAACATCTTTGCACACAAACGTTAAATTGTTTATTCTGATACTTAGTCTGCTCATGCTTGCGGGAATACTCTTTATAGTATTCTCCTATTATTTTATCATTGCTCGACAAATTATTTGAAAATACGCTTCTGAAACGATGAATCCCAAGGCCTGTAGACATGAAATGAAGAAACATAATACAATAATGCCTGCAAAATTCTGATTCAGGACTCTGTAGTTGAGAGGTGCTGTAGCGAAAGAGTTTGCAGTTTCGTCGGAGTCGTTGGAGATGTTGAGGGACGACGGGTGGTAATCCGTAGCTATCGAAATACCATCCATTCCCAGCTCGATCGACGTACATGGCGACCCAGTGTGTTCCGGGCTGCTTGTGGCCATCTGTGTTAACGACAATTGCAATCGGTTTCGTCCACCCCTTCGGGATGCGATCGGCAGGATACACACCGATAGTATGGTTCTTGATACTCTGAAGTGCCCGTAGTATTTGCAGGCTGTTCATGAGATACGCCGAGTTCCTTGCGTGAGCCTAATCCGACGTACCACGTTGTAGTTGTCCTATACTCCCACAGAGAATTGATACGATCGCTCTGACAAAGCCACTTTTTTACTTTTGCAGCACTATTTAGAGCACACCTATACGAGCTATTTCTACACAATACACTATGATAGACACAGAGAGTGTTGCACAATGGTAAATTACGGAATGACGGGTCCGTTGCGTCTTCTTCCAAATTTATAACGAAACATCCGGTTAGCTGTGTTAAATAATTCGCTTTATCAGTTCCTCTGGTAAATATACGGTCGACCTGCACGGCGATTCTCTTCAAAACGCTCTCAACAGCGCGTAGAGATGTTTCCCCGTCGGACCACTCTATACCGTGATGATTATTGATCAACCATGTGTTTTGTCTCTTTACACTAGGTGGTAAACTTTTATACGCATGGGGTGGTGATACGATCCAGTGTGCGCTAAAATCAGCGTTGACAGATATTACAGCTATTTCTTTTGGAATAAACTCGTTAGCTCTATCCTTCAGACCCTGTATATCGATGATGATATTCATGATGTATTGCACGATCGTGATACCTCAAGGTATGAACGCTAACTGACACTAGTCGCGGTTCTCTCTGTGAATATATGATTTCCATAGGTATTTAACCGCTATAGTCCACAATTACCTGTCGGGATGAGTCAATCTCTAAAACATTATCGTATTCAGCGTACACAATGCAATTAATTGTTGAAGCCAGAGCTTCTGCAAAACGTACTTCTATTCGGACACTACCGTGTCTTACGAGATTCCAATGAGTATTGCTATTGGCTGAGAGTTCGGGTGTAAGATCAAACGCGTATAAACAATAACCGTAGGGGTAGATCGTGCGTGAAATGCAGTTACCCTCATTCAAAAAGTGTATGCCTGTACCCGAGAAGAGTGTGTGGTATGCATCCACGTACATGGAGTCGTCTAGAAAATTTGGTTGTAGAGGTCGTGACGGTATTTGCAGGCCGTCCGCATACAGCGAGAGATAATTGATGTTGTAATGATGAAAATTGAATGGATTCATGGCGCGATCACCATTGAAAGCTTTATTATCGACAAAACCGACGATTATACGTTTTGGTAGTTGACCGAGTATCACGTTATCAAGAGTATCACCATGGACACCCGCATGCATGGATATAGCTTTAACCTCGACGCGTGTCAGAGGATACTTGGCTGTGGATTTAGATAGAGCTCTTGCATGCGCAAGAAGTATACCAGGTGCTATCTTAACGCGTCGTACGACTAGCGACGCCTCCGTGATTCGTACCGTACAATTCTTCGAGCCAGTCATGAGACAAAAAGCGTTGTTAGTTCGCACAAATCGTAACCTCATCTCAACACCGTTAAGCAAAAATCTCTCCTGGTTAAAGATATCACAGTGCAGATGTCCTAGAAGATCGACCGTTTTACTAGTCCCTAAGACGCTCCGTCGACTTGTAAGACCGGTATTACCATCGTTCACGTCATCCATTTTTCCAGGTGTATCGTTATACCATAGAACACTCGTGAGATGCGAAGACTTTGCACCCGGGCCGTAATTCAAGAGCGTTTCAATATACGCTCTGTATGCATAAGCATTATTGGGCGGTGATACGAGTTTCTGATTGAGAAATACATCAACCTGATTGAACATCGGATGCATAAGATTATTGATGGGTCCTACTTTAATTGGATCCTCTTTTGTACCTGGGGGTGCCTCTATTTTAACTCGCATACTTAGCATAGTATGTGCAAGATCAATGTACTCATCGCCTTGTCCTGGTACGACAAACTCTATCGGTGAATCATCCGTCAGCGATGAAATGGGCTTATAATACACTGATTGCGTTCCCTCGATCGTTGTCTGCGTTGGTGGTAGTGTGAATAGCTCAAGCTCCGATTTTAGACACTCACACGAGTGTGTATGTAAGAATGCCATTTTTATAATAGGAAATTAGGCGAAAATATCCCTCACTGTTCTTGGTTTCTTGCGACGGTTCTTGACACCCTCTCCTCTCGCTCTACTGTTGACTGTCTTCTTCCTCTTACCCCGCGTCTTCTTCTTTTGCTCGTTGCTCGAGCGTCTCCGTGATTTTGCTGTCTTCTTTCGTTTTTTCACACCACTGCGTCGTGTTGCGCGTCCCGCGAGAGAATGCATCAGTTGATTAATTTTACCAGCTTTATAACCTGACCCCCGCATAAGCGTGTTGATTTTTTCTTCAGCCTTGCGTTTCAGATTTTCCCCTGATTGGCGCAGGCGCGTTTTGAATGCTTCTTTTGGGTGCATACCAGAATCCAGGATATCACTGGCTACGTTGACACCTGAACGCAACGCCTCTTTACCGACAGCTCGGGCCCCTTGTTTCAAGAGCGGTAATATGCGTCGAAAGAGACCACCTAGGAAACTTCCTATACCATGACCTTGCTGATTCGGTGAGCCTATATAGACGTGGCTGATACCGCCATAACCACCGCGGCCGCCACCCGTTTGTAAATCAAAGTATTCGTCGTAGTAAGTCATTTTATCGTTCTAATCTGTACGTTTGAATTGTAACGTCACCGTCAGCGTCCCGTACTCAAATGGCATTGGTTCGCCAAATTCATCTCTTATATCAATCGTAATTGTTTGAAAACTCGTGCGTAGTAAAGGCACATAGCGCGGTGGTGAAAAACTTCTGATTTTTACAGCCCCGTAATTACAATTATCAGCGGCTGCGGCTGGTACGACCCGTAGCAGAGGTGTGTGCACATCCCCGGTAATATAGGGTTCACAGATATCAGTATAAACAAACATCATATTGGGAGTGCCATTGGCTAGATTTGCGGGCCTGTCAGCAACGTATTTGAACTCTCTCTGTACCACCACATCCTGAGAGTGAGTGAATCCTAAAACTTTATTCAACACGTCGGAAAAATGAAAAGCGTGCTCCATATTCTCGCATGACTTACAGATACGTGTCACTGTAACATATCCGTTGTGTGCATATTGAAATTTCAGATGCCCCGCCAAACACGGTATTTCGTTAATTGTCTCGAGTAATGTATCTATGCTGCGATATACCCCCTGTGGTACCGATTCACGAACACTCGTATAATCAATGTCAGCCGCAGTGCCTGGTATTGCAACGTTCGTTACAATATTAATAAAGTTTCGGTCCCCCTCGGGTGGTACATGCAACATTGTCATAGGTATGTGTATTTCAGCTAAAGAAACAGCCCAACTACCATGAAGAGACACGCATTGCGGTAATCGGGTGGTATATCGTGTTGTCAAGTTATCGGGGTAATAACTCATACTACTGTTACTGGGTAACACAATGAAAAACTCCTCCTTCATTTTGTCAGTCCTACTTTTTCTTCGGCGTTTTCACCCGCGATAACTCAGGTTCATAAAATATCCCATCAATATCCTCGCCGTGAAGATCGCGTAAGGTGTATGTCACGGGACAAATACTGTGTGAAACTCTGTGAATCTTAAATAACTCGTTACTCCATCCACTCTCGTAACCTTTCGTGAAGGCTGCCTTTGCACTACTGATGCGTACCATATCACCTACATTATATTTAGGAGAGCAATAGTTCGTTTTCTTATAGCGCTGCAATAGATTATCCCGTGCTCTTGCAGCTGTCTCGAAAGTTACGGATGCAGGGGTCATTTTTATACTGCTGTGTGTAGCATGATTGTATGCTGAAACAATATTCTGCAAAATATCGATGTAACGTTTTTGTCTGGAATAAGTGAAATAACGCCACATTCTTTCCTTCAGTGTTCTATTGAATCTTTCGACAATGGCGGCTTTTACATCAGGGTTGCGGGCAACACGAAATTAAATGTTCTTTTTCTTTAAGAGGGACTGGAATGCAGCACCTATGAATTCTTTACCCTTGTCCGTTTGTAGGCAAACGGGTGATCTACCGCTACTATTCTTCTTCGATAATATGACATTAAATGCTTTAGCTACCGTTGCAGCGCTCTTGTCACGTAACGGTTGGACCCAGGCAAATTTACTGAGAGTATCGATAACAACGAGAAGGTAAACATAACCATCATTATAATTCTTAATTGATCGAAGATCTACAAGATCAGCCTCCCAAAAATCATCAATATTCCGGACGTTGTATATACGCCGGGGAAACCGATGTCTTACAGGCTTGTGTTTTGTGTAAGCATCCTGCGCTTCAAGCCACTGCTGCGTCCTTAATTTAGAGATTCTCTTCTGTCGCGCGACACGCAATAGATTCGCGGCACCTGAAAACGATGCTTCATGGGCTGTATTAAAGTACACCTTTTCCAATGTTTTCATGATTATAATTTGAGGTTAATCCAGGTTACACGTCTTTTCTTATTATAACCAGCACCACTTTGATCTGATCTCCTTTCACTACCACTGTAAAACGACGTTTGACTAACAGCAGCATCATCATCACTATTGGTGCTGTTGCTGCTGCTGCTGCTGCTGCTGATAGCGTTTTCGAGCTGTGAATTACGCAATGTTGAATTAGCCCTCGATTCCATCCACAGCTCTTCATTACCGATGAATTCCCTTGGTGTATGCATCGTTCTCAGAAATTTAGCGAAAGCACATCGACCTATTGGTTTAGGTGTTTTCCTCGATCTCATAGCGTCATTCACGAGATCAACGATATTTGAGTCTTTAATTGGTACTCCACAGATAGACACGACACCAGAAGAATCCCAAGAAAATTGTGCTGGTGGCGCGTCGCGCAAACGACGTAGCAGTAGTTTAGCCTTGCTACGGAATTTAGTCGGTATACTTTCAATGATGATGGAATCGTTCATACTGTCGTGCGTATGAACATCTTCTTTAACAAAAGCAGACAACCGAGTATCTGTTTTCGTCATAAGTGCAAGGTACTGCTCAGCTCTCTCGTCATCGGCAAAATGAAGATAGCGTTGTAATACAATCAGATATGCATGCCACTTTTCTCGCTCATTCTTGTATGCGGTAGAATTCAAAATTTCATTCATCTCCGTGTCCAGTCTGGTCAGCACAGCGTCAATTCCTTGCACAGGTCGTGACGTATTAGTGTCAAGAGTTGGCTGTCGATGACTCTGCGCACCAATCTGTGATAGATTCTCCTCCGGTATCAGGACCATTTTTCGCGCGTGCTCCATTATTTGCTGATCAAATTTGACAGCACAGTGCCCAGTATTGGTGCTAATAAGAGAGGCAGAAACCCACCACTCTGGACAACAAAGCGTTTTTTACTCTTCCAACCGCCGTTTTTCGAGGCTAAACGACGGAGAATGGGTGCGTGACGACGTAATTGTTTCCTTTGAGCAGTCTTTAACGGCACGTTACCACAAAGAACGTTCAAGGCACACTCACAAATACAGCGCACGATACCGGAATCGGCTTTACGTAAAACAGCTTCACGCTGCTCCTTATTGAGATGTTGAAGGGCTCTCAATATCGTAATGTGCTTTTTGCAGAGCGGTGAACCTCCTTGCGCCATCACTCGTGTTAAACTGTCGATTCTCTCTCGCAGTATCACTCCTTTTAACTTATTCGCACTGATGATCCTATAGAGAGGATTACAAGCGTAGAACTGGTAGCTCAACCGAGTTGCAGCTGCTTTTTAACTTTTTTCGCGGCACGTATACGAAATGATGGGGGTTATCGGGGAAAATGGATGTACGAAATCGACAATTATCAGGTGTTGACTGCTTCAAATCAAGCAACAGGTATCCATGGGGTCTAGATGTCGCATCGTGATAGGCCTCTTGTAAAAATCGAGGGTTTTCAGGATATACTTGGCGTGCAAGATGCTGTATTTGAGCACGATCACGAGGATTTTTGAAAACAACGATATAATTGGCATTCAGCGAGATATCGCGCTGCCCGTGGCCCTGATGAAATATGTTTTGCGTAATGAAAATAACACTGAGATTTTTATGATGACTACCTTTAGTAAAGAGATCTATAACGCTATTGTTAGATGCCTCACGCATCAAATCGTCGATTACTATGAGTTTTGCCCTGTAACGAATCTCGCAATGTGTGGGACTCGAGGCGGCCGTTCGTATGTAATTAGTTGTTAAGGTGATCAGTATGGTACCGCCGTCTCCAAATTGATTGGAATTATAGAAGAGGAGGGGGAGCAATATTAGCGCTCTCACTCGGCACGAATTTTTAGTCGCCTTGCGAACTCAATATGAGGATTGGCAAATATCAATGATATCAATTTATAGATATATAGATAAATGTATAGCTATACCAGATGTATATATATATATGTGGTAGCCCGATACCATAATTAACGGCTACCGAATAAGCTGGTCTACGTGGCTGGTGATACGGAGGTAAACGACTTTTGGAAAAGAACAACGCCCAAACGGAACTCCCAGACTACCAATTTTGGAGAGAAAATGTTCCTGGTTTAGGGCTGGAGAGGCCACAATTTGCCAAGGGTTGTCCAGTGACGTCAACGGCTCCGTATCACACCTATGCCAATGAACCGATGGCGGCGTAACGAAAAAGAAAAGACTTTTGGCGAGATAAGTGCCCTTATTCTATCAGTGCCCCTATTTTTAACGGAATAATTGTATCACCTTTCAAGAATGGTATGTGAGATGAAATGATATTCAATCTTATAAAATTTCTGTGATATGAAATGATGTATGATCATAAAATGATTGGGCAATGGTGTTCGGTATGCTATATATTATATATGATTATGAAATGATATGTGGTATGCAATTGTTATGAAATGATACGATCGATGTGTCCAATGAAATCATCTATTCAAATGATTATAATTATGAGTTATCAATGTAATGAAACGATTAATGAATGAATAAGTTGATTGTTTAATGAAATATCTAGTGAAATAAATGTATGAGATGATTATTTAATGAATTTGTGAATTAAAGGAAATAACGTGGTTGTTTTATACGAGAAGTCATTGCCGTAATTGTCCCAGTGGTATTATTGTGTGAAGGAATACTTGCTTCTGAACCACTTAACAATCTTCCCTAAAGAAAAAGTTAATACAGCCCGTGGGTCACCAGCGTAATCTGTACTCTGTGGTAAACCCTCATGAAACTCGATTGATGCACCGTACTCCGTGTATGCAGGTTGCCACTCGGAATAATAGAAAATAATTCTCTCGAATGGTTCACTGTTCATACAGGTGATGAATTTCAAGAACTTTTTCACAAAATACGTCTTACCGCAACCCGTGGGGCCGCAGATCATTGACGTCCAGGGATGCTTCCACCGCGTGTCCATCTCTACGAATGAGTCAATTATTATAATTGCTGTGAGTGATAAAGACTTGGACTGGTAGGAAAATTTATCAAACGTTTTATTTTAATATAAAATATAAATATTTACATTATCCACATTATTTACATTATTTTGATAAAATAGATTACACTTTGTAGCCGTATGGCAGCGAACCGTATTCACCGTCTCGTCTTCGTTTAACGCTCGACGGTTTACATTTCTTTTTTTCCGCACGGGTGACGACGTGATGGAACGGTGTTCGACGAATCGCGTCAAACTTCACCTCGATAGGTTCCACCGTGTCGCCAACTAAGTCGCCGCGTATTGTTTTGTAATTTATTAATTGACTATTCGCGAAATTGAGAGTTATACCTTTCACTTTACAAACTTCCGCTTCAGTACCGTTGGGCGCGCGTGTTATGAACGAATAAAATTTAGGTCCTCCGGAAACGAAGGATTTAATATAACAACCTGGTTCAAGTTCGTCTGTAAGGTCCCCTAAAAGCTGCCCTGTTGGTGGTTCATATTCATCAGGATTATTGTTTGTCACGTAAATAACCGAGTCGGTGTCGCAGTAAAGTGCTCGTCGATCCAAACGCTCTAAATAACTGTACAGTTTTAAGCGTGCCTGAGCTGTTGTATACGCAGCGATTACAGAGTTCGCGATTCCTGAGGGGATTACGGTTTCGTCCCTTTTAATGTAACTGACATATAATATGTGATGACTTACAGGTAGGATACCTGTAATTTCGTACTCCGCACTAGTCAGTAATTCCACGAGTTTTGCGCGTGTTGAAACTATCACGGTTTGCGGCAAATTTTCACGCTGTCCAAACTTTCCCCAAAACGAGTTCAGACACAACTTTGCTACTTGGCGTAGCCCGGGGTTTTTCGTTATCGCTTCACGATCTAGTTTAACCCCCTCTGATCGCTCAAAATCATCGATATATTTTGTTTTAGCTTCTTCGTTGCCCGCACACTCCACAGGCCAGCCGCTAGATTCTTGTTTAATTTTTAGGAAGGTGTTTATGTAATCCGAGAAATGACCGCCTGAACGTGAATCGCGGTCATACTGTGTTATCTCGTATTGCCAAATTTCGTCCACATGAAGCACTCTATACCCGCATGATACGGCTTTTCTCAACTCGTCGACTACCCATGTACCGTTAAACAAACGCTCTTCAGGTCTTTCATGTGTACACTCACTCTGATTCATACTTTCACAACAACTACGACATAGAGCGAATAACAAACGCTGGTGCATACGCACTGGTAGCACTGGGTGGTAAAGATTGCGTGGCGGTAAGACAGTGCATTTGACAAGACCTTCTACTTTTGTAAGATCATTATTAGTACCCATTAACTCCATACACTCATCGCCTACAAACACTTTAGGGTGCCCCACGGGAAATTTACCGTATTTACAAACGTATGGATATAACGAACATACATCGACGTATCGTATCTGCTCATCATCTTTAGCGTCGTAGAGTGTGACCATGTTCTCTGTACGACCGCCGAAAAAAGCATCGCGGGGGTTAAGCGGTTCTGATTGAACTAGATCATTATCTCGAACGAAGTCCCGCATTTGTTCATTAGCGACAAGCATACGATCATATTCACACTCCCAAATCTCAGTCAAGTTGTAACCACTTTTTCGTATCTTATAAGTCACGGCTATCGTTCTCTCGTACCGTTCGTTCAGGGATACACCGTCACCCTGTGCCTGATCTCTACCGGCCAAAAAACATTTCGGACAGCCGTGCCAGTAACAACCGTGGAACTGTAGTACATGTGTAGCGTTCGATGTTTCGTAGTAACCATCTACCGTTAAATTCATAGGTAGCTTGAACTCACGCGATCGACCCGCGTGGATAATACGCTGTCCAAGAATATGCTCCATCCATACAAGCCAGCTAACCGCTTTTTTCGATTGATTATTGGCCCATCGGTATCCATTTCTAGGTATAATACCAATCGTATCGTTCTTGAGGAAATTCTTCCTAAAAATGCGAAAGCAAGCGGATGCTATCGTTGTGCTCTCGTCGAATGGACAAACAGACCCTTTGGCTATGAACATTTTCCGGAAAACCATACAGGCTTGTCTCAATATTGTAACGTCATTCTTACAGTAGGCTACGATTTCTTTTTAAAAATCGAATACATAACCTGTATTTTTCAATTCACGATACCACGGTTCGAATACATTATTTCGCACGGTTTTTGACATACTATTGGGTGAGTAATACTCCATTGGAGGTAATTCCCCCACATAATTCTGATTCTGTGGTGTATTGAAGAGATGAGGAAAAGTACCTTTAGCTAGGGCATCAGTTAACCCAAAGGACTTCGGGAGCTTACTCAGAGACATGTGGAAGTAGTGTAGACTATCCAGAAACACGAGCTTACCGATACGCATAGTGATAATTTTCGTACCGTTCATGATTAGTGATGGTAACTGCGTCTTTTTTTCATTTATAAAATACCGGAGAATGAATTGAGCGTCGAAACCCCCGGCGTTATGGGCGATTAAGATTGCACCGGAAAAGCCCTTAATTTCTTGCATAGCTAACTCTACCAGTTGATCTACTGGCCTGTGTCTGTATACAAACTCATGTATACCGCAAAATTTACATGGCTCCGCTATAGAGTCATTGTAGCAGCAGTTTGTACAAACGCGTTGTGCAACACAGAGGTTCGGCTCATGCACGCGTGTGTCGGTGGTACCCTCTAGCGGCGTACATTGTTGCGTTTCGAAATCATAAAAGATAAATATTTTGTCTTTCAATTCTCGATCGTTTGGGAGGGGTTGCATGAAACACAAGTGATTGTATGGTTGATCTGATTTACAAGTTGCGCAATAACCTACGGAGCACACATGTTTTTTCTTTCTCACTAGTGGTCTGATCGCGCAAAAACAGTCGGGGCAGCGTTTAATAGTTGCGCAAACACTCCGTTCATTTTTCTTTTTCCTTGCGAGCTCGGGGGTTCGATGATTTTTAAAGCATTCCTGTCCGAAAAAAACACGATCGCACGCTGCGCATCTAACCGTATCTCCTGTGCGAGGATCACACGGAGGCGCCCTGAGACATCGTGTACATCTTTTGTTTCCGGCGCATCTATGATCTAACCTTAGATATAACGTATCACACGACGTACAGAACCCAGTGCTACCGACAGCCCCTCTAAGGTTGAGAATTGGTTGGAAATGGTGTGAGCGTTCGTAATACAGAATATACAATGTGTGGCGGACCTGTCCTACAGTGCTTACTACAGTTTTCGTACCATTGAAAATCGATCTCCTATTACGTAGTCCTAGGGTCAAAAACTCAAAGACGACAATTGCAATACCGTCTCGTGCCAAGTATTCCTGATATTGAGCGATTTCATTTACACCGCAGCCATTTTTCGGTACTCTAACATTTGCACGGCGCGTAAGCTCGAGCGCTGCAATTTTTTGGTCCGAACCGTTGATTTGTCTTACCCGTTGCCACTTAGTATGTAAATCGCCCGTGCGAATGTCCCCCCGTTCCGCGTGCACTAGCGCTGCCGCTAACGATCGTGGTAAACATAGATTGTCGTTGTTACATATTGTCAAGATGGATCTTTTTGCTACACCCTCGTGTGTTAATCCTTTCCGTCGGCCACGACCCTCGACACCCTTCACAACGTACGTTTTTATGTTGCATTCGTCATTAAGGTCAAAAGATTCCGAACTCTGCGCAACGCTTCTTATGAGGTTCCATAAATCTTGGAACTCGTAATCACGAGCTGGTCGAAAAGACAGCCATACGGGGCCGTGTGTCAAGTTACGCGCTGTAAACGATATTCCTACATAATCCCCACCCTCGCAGGAGTTGGTGATGTGGGTGAGAAGATCACTGAACGCCCCCTCGAGCCAGCTCATTACACTAATTTCTGGTGGCGGCTCGCGAATACGTAGAGTCGTCTCCCGACCACGAAGTTTAAAACGTTTGAAATACCGCGCTGTCTCCTGAATTATCTCAATTCGAATACCCGGTGGTTGCAACTCATTGTATGTGGTGGGATTTCGCCGCATTCCAGCTCCCCTCTGTATTCCTGAAGAAAATAGACGATCTGCATTTTTGTTGTATTTATTTTTCATTCCAAATTACATTTGATTTTTCGTCGGAGATATTAATACACACACGTTTGTCCTGTATTGTACCACTTCCGATTATTTACCTGGGTTCATCACCCCTTCAAACCACGCATCGTCCATCAACGTAGGGTATAGCCCTAATTGATTCTCCGGAAAGACTTGTTCTTCAGGGGTATCCTCGGTCGGTTCGATGCCGTTACCGGAGGGGCCATCCAACGCATCGAGTAAAACAACCGTACTTGATGATGTTTCGGCCTCGCACGGCTGATTATTTCTAGTATCAAGTGTGTCTGGTGATGCTTCTCCTCGATCGGCTATTCAAAATTGGATTATCATTATTAAATTAAACTTATCAGTTCGTATTCTTGATAAAGTATAGACTACGAAAATTTTGCAAAATCCATTCATTCGTTTTTGCAAAGTGAAATACTTACGATATGCATGTTGGATTGCTTCAACCTCTTCCACAGCGCGAGCTGCTTCGATGACGGCCACCATTATCGGGTCATCGTCATACGTGTGGTTGTCACCGTTATTGACGCCGTGCTCGAACTCCGATGAGGTCTCTTTTGATGTTGAAAAATAATTTTCATTATTATTATTATTATTATTATTGGCTGGATATTAATAAATTAATTCTTAGACCCACCGGAATCAGGGTCTTGTGTTTGACGCCACTGATCTTGTTCTTCCACAGTGCGCGTCGCTTCTATTAACGCATTTTCATCTTCTTCGGTTGAGCCCTCGAAAAGCTGTGCATAAACTGTAAAGAAAATTTATTTCCGTGAATATAAGATAAAATTTGTATTTATGTAAGCATGGTAATTATTATTATTCAGTCAAATTGTTATATAGTTATTGTTATAGAAAACGAAAACGGAACATGTGGTCACACTGTTAAAAATGAAACTGAGAACTTAAATATTGGAAATTAAATTTTTATGCATTTTTATCATGAATGACCTATACTTTGCGTGTTAAATCAGAAGTTAACCAAATTGCCCCGGTCAACTCTAGGGGGTGAACTAGCCATCGGGGGATGAAAATTTTTTGAGGGGGGTGGTGCCGAGGACTCCCAGATTTCGTATCTAAAAGTGGTCAACCACTAGTACCGATGACCCAGTGGATGACCTATACTTTGAATGTTAAATCAGAAGTTAACCAAATTGCCCCGGTCAACTCTAGGGGGTGAACTAGCCATCGGGCGATGAAAATTCTTCTTTAGAGATGATCGGCAATGATCCCCGATCACGCACTCAAAAGTGGTTATCCAGTAAAGGTGACCGGGGTAAAATGGATCATTTGAGTATTGGGATTTAAAAATTTTGAAATCTTCGAATGTTGAGATTGATTAAGATCTATAATCAATAATGCTCTTACCTTGAA
Organism: Tromatobia lineatoria; assembly: GCA_949699805.1. Classification (NCBI taxonomy): domain Eukaryota; kingdom Metazoa; phylum Arthropoda; class Insecta; order Hymenoptera; family Ichneumonidae; genus Tromatobia; species Tromatobia lineatoria. Next base: position 13,127,708 of record OX453045.1, on the reverse strand, counting down.
TTTCATTGAAAATCGCTCTGGCCGTAGGGGTGTCTTCGAACTTGCGTCGCTCGAGCTCTTCGTACACGCATCGAAGCACTTTACGCCCTTGTAGAATACCTCTATTATGGGCCACCATAATGACACGTAGAGGTGACCACCACAAGATGAATTTTAGGTGCTTAATGAGTTTTTCGCGCGATAAATCGCGTAAACTCTTACACCAATTATCGTCACAGCGTCGTCTAATTCGCGCACTATGAATTACCGCTAATTTTAATAGCGCTAAAATACACGATCGGAGGGTGTGGTTCGACATTTTCTATCAGCGTAAACTAAATTATTTTTTTAGTCTCTCACGGGACGGTTGTCGTTTGACTGACGATCATGCCGTGATTTTCATTCGTAAATATTCAGACATTTCAGCAAAAATAAAATAGTTTGACGAAATCGAACAATCTTTGTCCGTTAACAATGGTTTTCAAAATACATTGTTGAAGGGTCATTGACTCAGAGTACGGTCAGCATCGAAGTCTCCGCGCGCCGTTGATGCAGGTGCATCGTGTCATCTTTCATGTTATTATTTCTCTCAGCGAAAAAGCACGTACCGGCGGGGACACCTGTATTTTTGCTAACTCTGCAGTAGTTGCTTCTTCTTCTTCCTAAGCATCTATGTATCTTGGTATAACGCTACCACACTCAATATCATTTTGTTCTCCATACGGTCAGGATGAATGCAGTTTTTGAAGTCGCGAGTGTTGCTGTGGGCGATATGTGCAACGTTATTTACGTGCACAGCCCTTGTGCGGTGCAGTTACGCACGTTGCGTATGGAGGAAACGCGGGCCTCGCTTCAGGCGTTTTTACAAAGATTTTACAGCGAGAATACCGGTGCGGAGTGGTATCTTTCGCTGCAAAACGCCGTGGAGGGTGCCGCGTGTGTGGTGGTGATGTCGTTCGGGAGTGTTGCCCGGGGTGTAATTGTACACGTGGACGACGACGGCGAAATTGCCGAGGTGTACCTCGTCGACGAGGGGTACACCGGCTATTACAGCACAAGTCGTCTACGCGTACCCCATTCTCGGGCCCTGGACACGCCCGAGCTATCAGTGTCAGTATCATTAATAGGCCTCGACCCGTTTAACTATTTCGGTGCGGAGCCCATTATTGAAGAGCTCGCGCGAGAGGGTCCGATGATAGTTGAACTTGTGCAAGATGCCCCAATCGGTGAGCCGCCATCGGTGTTGTTGACGGCAGCCACTGGGGTTGATATTGCACAAGCTGTCATGGCCGAGATCGACCCGTTCGGGGTGTACGATCTCGCCTATGACAGCGGGTACGAAACTTTTCGGGAGGAGGAGGGTGAGGCTTAGTGTGAGTGTAAAAACTGTGTGTGTATGTGTGTGTGTATGTGTGTAAAAACAAAAACTGTGTGTGTGTTGAAAAATCGTCGAGGCCACCACCACCACCACCACCACCACCAGCAGCAGCAGCAGCAGCAGCAGCAACAGCAGAAAAAGGTATTTATACTGTTTATTATTTTTAAAATATTAAGAAAAAATAAATAAAATAAAATAAAATAAAATAAAATTAAAAATTTTAAAAAATATTAGGAAAAAATAAATAAAATAAAAAAAAGTGAAATAAAATTAAAATTTTTTAAAAATCTCGGGGGACCTCATCCCTGTAGATCGCGAAAGATTTCCGCGAGCAGCAGCGCGCAGCGGTTTATACCGTCGTGAGCCGGGGCCACGCTGTTCGCACGGAAATCATTCAATTTCGCGGTCCAGGTTTTAGATCTGGGCCCCCGACAAAGCGGTCTTGCAGAGATTCGTCGGGTTCTCTGCCCGCTCACTAACATTAATAATAAAAATAAATAATAATATATTTAAGAAAAAAAAAAAAAAAAAAAAAAAAAATATATATATATATATATATAAAAAATATAAAAAAACAGAGCGGTCTTGCAGAGATTCGTCGGGTTCTCTGCCCGCTCATTAATATTAATAATGATAACAATAATAAAGTGGTGTGCTATGACGACACACTGCTCCTCCCCCTCCACTCCAAGCCCTAACTCTCACCTACGCTTTGCTCCAGCAAGACGCTAAGCGTAGGGAAGGAGTGGGGATAGGAGTGGGGGTCGCCATAGCGCACCGCTTACTACTATAGCCGTGCAAAACGACAGATAATGCAAGAATTTCGTGTCTTGGGACAGACTGAACGATTTTGACACGATCACGCCGTTCGAAAAGGCCAGAATCGCTCGAAACACACCAAATCTGGATTCTCGATGTAGATCGATGTTTCGGTCTACACATCGGTGCGAAACGACGTATTATGCAAGAATTTCGTTAACTTGGACAAAATGAACGATTCTGACTCGACAATGTATAACTTAGATGCTAGAATCGCTGGGAATTCGAGACAACGTGATTCTCGGTAAAGATCGATTTACCGTTTGATACAGCTGTGCGAGTAGACGAATAACGCAAATGGCTCGTGTTTTTGGACAGAATGATTGATTTTGACTATTTTACGTGACGCTGAGTTTCCAGAATCAGTCGAAACTTCGGGACATCCCGATTCTCGGTGATCGATTATTCGTGCAATACAGACGTCAGAACTACAGATAAAGCAAGGATTCCGTGTCTTCGGACAGAATGAAAGATTTTGACACGATCACGACGTGCGAAGAGGCCAGAATCGCTCGGAACACACCAAATCTGGATTTTCGATGTAGATCGATGTTTCGGTCGACACATCACTGCATAATCACGTATATTGCAAGAATTTTGTTTATTTGGACAAAGTGAACGATTTTGACTCGACAACGTAAAACTTAGATGCCAGAATAGTTCAAAATTCAAGACAACTCGCTTCTCGGTGAATATGGATTTTTTGCTCGATACAGCTGTGCAAGATAACGAATAACGCAAATAGCTCGTTTTTTTTGACAGAACGAACGATTTCGACTCTTTTACGTCAAGCTGAGTTGCCAGAATCAGTCGAAACTCGGGACATCTCGATTCTCGGTGATCAATTAGTCGTTTGATACAGCCGTGCAAAACGCTTAATAATGCAAGAATTTCGTGTCCTCGGATGACATAAACAATTTTGACACGATCACGACGTATGGAGATCTGTTACGTCCCCGAATAAAATATATCCTGGACGATGCAACCCTCCCGACACCGCTGCATATACCAATGACGGCCCTGCAGTCGGTGGTCGGTAAATAAGGAAAGCAACGTTCAGCTCCCTAAATAAGATGTATCCTTCTTAACATAGCTGCAATATTCAAAGAAAACCCTGGAAGTCAGTGGCTGGTAAAAAAGGGAAAATAATAGTATATCCTAAGAGGGGTAGACGGGGCTAGTTGTAAAAGAGGGGTGTAAGGCCCTCCACTAGCTCAAGGCGACGAAATACCCCACGCAAATACCAGGGAAGTGGAAGACGGTAGATCGACAGCCAATGAAGCGTGAACTCTGCCCTCTTCAAACTCCCGAAAAATACACTCACTAGATCTAAAATGAAGAAAATGAATTTGTAAAGTGGGAGACGATAGTTTTTCCGACCAATTAGAGGATTTGAGAAACTACCCTCTCCTAACTCTGGGTCAGACAAGAAGCTGACGGGACTAGTATATAAGGACGCAATTTTTGTATTTTACTCAGTCTCAAAATGTAAAATCACCGGGCAACATCTCCTAAACTAAGAAGGGTAATTAGTCAGTAGAATGTAATAGTCCGTCTTAAAATTATTTTTATCTACGATGAACAAGTTCCAGAAGTAAAGTGTCAACCAGAGCAGCTCAACTAGTAAGTTTTCTTTTTCAAAACCCTGAACCTTTAGAATGAATGCAGAACAGTTGCATTCATTCATTTCCGAACTTCTAAATCCAGAACGTCTGCAGAACAGTTGCAAACGTTCATTCCTCCTAAACCTTCAACCTCGAATCGTTTGCAGAACTGTTGCAAACGATTTCTTTCCAAAGACTGTCGTTTTCCCTCGCAGAGAGACCCAGCTTAAAACAGTAAACGAATGCAGAACAGTTGCCCGCGTTTCACTTTAATAACAGCTGACTGTACGCAGGGTAACGAAGTCATAGCAATTCCTAAACCTTCCTTTATTGATATTCATCCTAAATGGTATTTAGTTTGTTTCATTTATACTTATTAACTAATAACGTCATTTCAGTAACGAAACCCTACGAATTAATTAAAATTGAGTACCGCATTAGTTTCCTTAAAAGCAAATATATTTCAACAACCGATCGGCGGTTCAAATTCTATAATAGTGAGGAAATTAAAAGTAATAATAAAAATCAAGTTCAATCGAAAGATGAAATCGTTCAGCCCAAATCCTTAGCCAATTAGCCGTAGCTAAGGTTTTAAACAGGGCAACATTCTTTGTTACTCGGACGTAACAGATCCCACAATCCCTCGAAACACACCAAATCTGGATTCTCGATGTAGATCGAAGTTTCAGTCGACATATCGGTGCAAAACGACGTATGATGCAAGGATTTTGTTTTCCGGACAAAATGAACGATTTTGAAACATTCAGGTCGTGCTGAGATGCCAGACGCGATCGAAATTCGAGACATTTCGGTTCTCAGTAAAGATCCCTTTTTCGTTCGATAAAGCTGTGCAAGACGACAAATAACGCAAGTAGCTTGTGTTTTCGGACAGAATGAACGATTTTGACACTTTTACGTCTTGCTGAGTTGCCAGAAACGCTCGAAACTAGGGACATCTCGATTCTCGTCGATCGATTATTCGTTTGATACAGCCGTACAAAACGACAGATAATGCAAGAATTTCGTGTCTTCGGACAGAATAAACGATTTTGACACGATCACGACGTATGGAGATCCCACAATCCCTCGAAACACACCAAATCGAGATTCTCGATGTAGATCGAAGTTTCAGTCGACACATCGGTGCAAAATGATGTATTATGCGAGAATTTCGTTTATTTGGACAAAATGAACGATTCTGACTCGACAACGTCGAACTTGAATACCCGAATCGCTCGAAATTCAAGACAACGTGATTCTTGGTGGAGATTCATTTGTCGTTTGATACAGCTGTGCAAGATAACGAATAACGCAAATAGCTTGTGTTTTCGGACAGAATGATTGATTTTGACTTTTACGTCGAGCTGAATTGCTAGAATCGGTCGAAACTCGGGACATCGCGATTCTCGGTGATCGATTAGTCGTTTGATAGAGCCGTGCAAAACGCTTGATAATGCAAGAGTTTCGTGACCTCGGACGACATAAACGATTTTGACACGATCACGAGGTACGAAGATCCCACAATCCCTCGAAACACACCAAATCTAGATTCTCGATGTAGATCGACGTTTCGGTCGACATATCTTTGCAAAACGACGTATGATGCAAGGATTTTTTTGTTCCGGTCAAAATGAACGATTTTTAAACATTCAGGTCGTGCTGAGATGCCAGACTCGATCGAAATTCGAGACATCTCGGTTCTCAGTGAAGATCCCTTTTTCGTTCGACAAAGCTGTGCAAGACGACAAATAACGCAAGTACCTCGTGTTTTCAGACAGAATGAACGATTTTGACACATTTACGTTAAGCTGAGTTGCCAGAATCAGTCGAAACTCGGGACATCTCGATTCTCGGTGATCGTTTAGTCGTTTGATACAGCCGTGCAAAACGCTTAATAATGCAAGAATTTCGTGTCCTCGAATGACATAAACGATTTTGACACGATCACGACGTATGAAGATCCCACAATCCCTCGAAACACACCAAATCTAGATTCTCGATGTAGATCGAATTTTCAGTCGACATATCTTTGTAAAACGACGTATGATGAAGGGATTTTTTTGTTCCGGTCAAAATGAACGATTTTTAAACATTCATGTCGTGCTGAGATGCCAGACTCGATCGAAATTCGAGACATCTCGGTTCTCAGTGAAGATCCCTTTTTCGTTCGATAAAGCTGTGCAAGACGACAAATAACGCAAGAAGCTCGTGTTTTCAGACAGAATGAACGATTTTGACACTTTAACGTCTTGCTAAGTTGCCAGAAACGCTCGAAACTAGGGACATCTCGATTCTCGGTGATCGATTAGTCGTTTGATACAGCCGTGCAAAACGCTTGATAATGCAAGAATTTCGTGACCTCGGATGACATAAACGATTTTAACACGATCACGACGTATGAAGATCCCACAATCCCTCGAAACACACCAAATCTGGATTCTCGATGTAGATCGAATTTTCAGTCGACATATCTTTGCAAAACGACGTATGATGCAGGGATTTTTTTCTTCCGGTCAAAATGAACGAATTTCAAACATTCAGGTCGTGCTGAGATGCCAGACTCGATCGAAATTCGAGACATCTCGGTTCTCAGTGAAGATCCCTTTTTCGTTCAATAAAGCTGTGCAAGACGACAAATAACGCAAGTAGCTCGTGTTTTCAGACAGAATGAACGATTTTGACACTTTTACGTCTTGCTAAGTTGCCAGAAACGCTCGAAACTAGGGACATCTAGATTCTCGTCGATCGATTATTCGTTTGATACAGCCGTACGAAACGACAGATAATGCAAGAATTCCGTGTCTTCGGACAGAATAAACGATTTTGACACGATCATGATGTGCGAAGAGGCCAGAATCACTCGAAACACACTATATCTGGATTCTCGAGGTAGATCGATGTTTCGGTCGGCACATCGATGTAAAACGACGTATAATGCAAAAATGTCGCTTATTTTGACAAAATGAACGATACTGACTCGACAACGTCGAACTTAAATGCCCGAATCGCTCGAATTTCAAGACAACGTGATTCTTGGTGGAGATTCATTTGTCGTTTGATACAGCTGTGCAAGATAACGAATAACGCAAATAGCTTGTGTTTTCGGACAGAATGATTGATTTTGACTTTTACGTCAAGCTGAGTTGCCAGAATCGGTCGAAACTCGGGACATCGCGATTCTCGGTGATCGATTAGTCGTTTGATACAGCCGTGCAAAACGCTTGATAATGCAAGAATTTCGTGACCTCGGATGACATAATCGATTTTGACACGATCACGACGTATGAAAATCCCACAATCCCTCGAAACACACCAAATCTGGATTCTGGATGTAGATCGAATTTTCAGTCGACATATCTTTGCAAAACGACGTATGATGCAAGGATTTTTTTGTTCCGGTCAAAATGAACGATTTTTAAACATTCAGGTCGTGCTGAGATGCCAGACTCGATCGAAATTCGAGACATCTCGGTTCTCAGTGAAGATCCCTTTTTCGTTCAATAAAGCTGTGCAAGACGACAAATAACGCAAGTAGCTCGTGTTTTCAGACAGAATGAACGATTTTGACACTTTCACGTCTTGCTAAGTTGCTAGAAACGCTCGAAACTAGGGACATCTCGATTCTCGTCGATCGATTATTCGTTTGATACAGCCGTACGAAACGACAGATAATGCAAGAATTTCGTGTCTTCGGACAGAATAAACGATGTTGACACGATCATGATGAGCGAAGAGGCCAGAATCGCTCGAAACACAACAAATCTGGATTCTCGATGTTGTAATAAATTTATGTCTTTTGAATTTTTTGAATCAATTTCCTTTTTATCTCATAGCATTTATTTTAATATTTTAAATTTTACGTATTTCGTTTTGTATTTGGATCTATTAGAGCGTTAGTGTCTAAGGGGACCTTTAGGGGTAGCAGGTTGTAATAATTGGATCTGGATTGCCTCAATATCAAATAACCATTGACTCATTTAATTCGTAGACGTATATACCTCATTAAATGGTCGTAAATATCATATAATTGAACAGGTTTCATTGTAGAATTGAACATATAATAATCAAACGGATACCTAATCACGCATATTCCACCTAAATTCCCTAGGATACTCTGTCATTCAATACCACTCAACCATCTCATTCATTTATTCATTCATTCATCCATATCAATTATCCGGCATTCGCATTCAAAACATAATATCATACAGTACAATTCATATTGACAATTTCATTCCACTTCATAAATAATTTCATTATCATTGCACTATCAGTTCATTATAATTTCACTCATAATTATAATTATATTTTCATAAATATTTTCCTTATTTTTTCATAATCATGTCATCATTATTATTTCTTATAATTATACTAATATTTATTAATATGGGATAAACTTATCCATAAGGATCCGCCGGAGTTGATAGTAGAGCCATCCCTGAACGGAGGGCGAGCGGCGCGTGGGGAGCGGGCGGATGCAGGACCGGAACTATCGCCCAAGCCTGTCGCTTCAATAATTAATTTTGCTTGCTCCAAAATTTCTTTACCCTTCTTTCTTTGCCTCATTGGTCTAGGACCATTTATCAAGCACATTATAAGGAGTACGAAATTTTGGAGCAAGCAAAATTAATTATTGAAGCGACAGGCTTGGGCGATAGTTCCGGTCCTGCATCCGCCCGCTCCCCACGCGCCGCTCGCCCTCCGTTCAGGGATGGCTCTACTATCAACTCCGGCGGATCCTTATGGATAAGTTTATCCCATATTAATAAATATTAGTATAATTATAAGAAATAATAATGATGACATGATTATGAAAAAATAAGGAAAAGATTTATGAAAATATAATGATAATTATTAGTGAAATTATAATGAACTGATAGTGCAATGGTAATGAAATTATTTATGAAGTGGAATGAAATTGTCAATATGAATTGTACTGTATGATATTATGTTTTGAATGCGAATGCCGGATAATTGATATGGATGAATGAATGAATGAATGAATGAGATGGTTGAGTGGTATTAAATGACAGAGTATCCTAGGGAATTTAGGTTGAATATGCGTGATTAGGTATCCGTTTGATTATTATATGTTTAATTCTACAATGAAACCTGTTCAATTATATGATATTTACGACCATTTAATGAGGTATATACGTCTACGAATTAAATGAGTCAATGGTTATTTGATATTGAGGCAATCCAGATCCAATTATTAGCACCTGCTACCCCTGAAGGTCCCCTTAGACACTAACGCTCTAATAGATCCAAATACAAGACGAAATACGTAAAATTTGAAATATTAAAATGAATGCTATGAGATAAAAAGGAAATTTATTCAACAAATTCAAAAGACATAAATTTATTACAATTTGGCGCCCGAACAGGGACTCGACAGGGTAAATCTTGTGTGGTGTTGTAATTATTTTGAGGTCTGGATACGACGGTAGTTAGTTGTGTGGTGATAATTTGGTAGTTTCGAATCAATCTTGATGTCACTTAACCGTACTCCGCCTTCCACACGTTCGCGTTTGAACGCTGAGGATTTAGTACCTCCTTTATCGACAGTTAAAAGAGTAAAAAAGGATAAGACGCCTAAAAACGATATGGAGGGAGCACGATCTAATTTGTTGGATGATCTAGGTGAGGCTCAGCGCAGGGATTTGGATGATCAATTAGTGCGTGTAAGGGCGGAGCGAGAGATGTTAGCTCAGCAGCGCGCCGAGCTCGACCGAGCGCACGGCGGAATGCAGGGAGTGAATGCCGCGGCCCTGATGGAAGAACTCCAAAATTTGCGTACACAATTAGCCGCACAGCAAGACGAGTTGAACGCTCTGAGGCCTTTGGTCAATCGGCAATTTGAAAATCAAAACGGGTTACGACCCAAGGAGATCTTCCACCACCGCCGCTGGGAAATGGACAAGGTATGTTGGATGGGCTCATGCGCGGTTTTCGGACTATTAAATTGGATATCCGTCTTCCAAAATTTGAAAGTGACACAAAAACACACCCTCGGGAATTTCTTGATCATCTCGAAAAATATTTTCTCGTGCAGCAAGCCAGTACGGAAAACTGTAAGATGCTGATAATTGAAAATGCATTGGAGGGTCGTGCGCGAATTTGGTTCAACGCGAATCGCCGGAATTGTTTAACTTATGCAACGTTCAAACTGTCCTTTCTGAATGAGTTCTTCTCGGTGCCAGTGCGTGTACGCATAAAAAGTCAGTGGTTGTCGCGCCGCTATGCAACCAGTATGGGGTCGATGCAAACGTTCTTTTTGCAGCAAGTAACTGGAGCACAGCATTTTGTTCCTCAACCGGAAGTCTACGAGCTTAATTACACCGTGGTACAGCAACTTCCTGTACGTGTGCGTGAGTCTATGGTCGCGGTAGATTTTTCGGATATAAATGCGGTATCCAGCGCTTTGGCTCACTTGGATCTCATTAATGAAGAGAGAGAGCGTACTCGGAAAAATAGCACAGGTCCGGTCGCGGGTTATATGAATAACTCCAATAGTGGTCCTCGTGGTAATTACAGTTCAGGGGGAGGTTCCGCAATGAACAATCCGATTAATCAGTATCCGCGAAGACGGGGTGATCATAATTATTCGCCTAATCAGCCGCAACCGCAGCAAAATAGTAATCCACACGTATCATGCCTGAATTATGGCTCGCAAGTGGTAATGCCTCCATCTAATCAGGGTAGTGCTTCGCTAGAGCCGAACCATGCGCCATATCAGCCTAATTTCTCGTTACCCCCACCAACTGTCGGCAATAACGTCACATTTAACGATTCGAACGATTTAAACTCGTGATTGGGGCGTTGAGTACAGATCCACCGACGCCTCAATACCCTTTCGATGTGTTTGAGGATCTAATAACCGGCATTACGAGTGAGCCGAGTGCAGATCCAGATGTTGTGCGTTTTCGAAAGTGCCCTCAGCTACTCCTTAGTATTTTTGGCATTCCGATTGCCGCTTTAGTTGATACTGGCAGTCAAGTCACGTGCGTATCAGATAATTATTACGAATACATAAAAAAACATTTTAAAGTAGTAGAATTGCCTGTGGCGAACATGGTTATTACGACAGCTATTGGAAAGAAGCCCACCAAAGTTAAAAGACAAGTTTTGCTCGAGATCGTTTGCGGGGAATGTAAACTTGCGGCGACATTTTTGATTGTCCCGTATTTATCTTCTAATATGATTTTGGGTAACGATTGGTTGCACGATAAGAAGGCGGTAATCGATTATAAAAGATTACTATTTAGCATTGACGATTATATAGTACCTGAAGATTTTATATCGTTTGGCAAAGCCTTCTCCGAGCGGGTGATCACGTCCACGGATGACGATATTACATATATTCAGATAATTGCAGTTAGGCAACTACGAAATGCTGGCGAAGATCAGTATAATCGAGTAGCCATCCCTGAGAGGCAGAACTCCAGGAATTTATCCGCTATTAAAATTATAGAGTCAATTCTACCCGATCGAACTATGATCGAGAGCAGTGTTAAGCCACCATTTCCTAGAGTCATGCCGTCATGTACCGTTTCGGGTTCTTCCGTCGATAAGGATCGCGAAATGGGTCCTGGGAATTTCGTTAGTAAAAACTATAAAAGTCAAGCTATAGTAGAGGGATTTAAGCGCAATGTACCTTGCAATAGTAGTGGAGGTACGGACGAAACTGGGGTGGAAGACGAGTCTCTCTTGTCTGAAAACAAATTTGTGGGCGAGTCTTTGTTGTCCGCCTTGGATACCACAAGTGATTTGAATGTAATCTCTGGAGTCCTCTCTGATTGTGAACTGCCTCGGGGGGATCCTGCGTTACTAAATACAAATAACCTAGAGAATGTCGCGATCAGAAAAGACGTGAGTGTGTCTGGTCCTTTCTCTGAGGGAACGTGTGAAGTCCTATCTGTGGATGAATTCGAAGAATGCATTCCTGAGGATGATTTGGACACATATCGATCCTGTCGTCTGTATGTAGAAGGTGAAGACCAGAATTTTTTCAACGACGTCGCCGATCTCGTTAGGTCACTTTCCGATTTAACGGTGGAACAGCAATCCGCGATGCATAGTTTATTGAGTAAGTTTAAACGGCTATTCTCCTCGGAAACGACTGCAGCGGGAACTTATGAGCACAGAATTACACTTACTACCCCCAAAACTATTGTTCGTCGGTCTTATCCGGTTCCGCATGCACTACGCGATGCTGTGGAGGTCGAGTTGGAGGAGATGCTCAAAAATGGTATAATCGAAAGGTCAGACAGCCCTTATTGTAATCCTTTGCGAATCGTGCAGAAGAAGAATGGGCGTTTGCGAATATGTCTCGACGCTCGATTCATTAACCAAGTGATTGATTCTGACAATGAGTCACCCCCATTGATAAGCGAGCTCACTCAGCGATACCATGGAGTGAAATACATGTCCACCTCTGATTTGGCGAATGGTTATTGGCAGATTGCCTTGGAAAAGTCGTCGCGCCCATATACGGCTTTTTTGTATGGGTCAACGCTGTACCAATTTTGCCGCATCCCTTTCGGCCTTAAGACGGCTGGGAGTGGATTCATTCGAGCCATCAGCCACGTATTTGATCGCCCATTTGATCGATTCCTCACTATCTATATTGATGATCTGCTCATGACTTCTGTGTCTTTTGAAGACCATCTCTCGCATTTATCGCAAGTTTTCACGCGCTTACAAGAGGGAAATTTTACGTTGCGGCTTGACAAATCGTATTTTTGTCGGCAGTCCGTGGAATTTCTCGGCTATCTTCTCTCTGTCGACGGAATCCGTCCCCTTCCTGACAAGTTAAAAACTATCGAAAACTTTGCCGAACCTAAAAATAAGAAGCAGTTACAGCAATTCCTCGGAATCTGTAATTACTATCGGCAGTTTAGTGTAAGGCATGCAACTTTTGTCGATCCGTTCAGGTCGCTTCTTAAGGGGAAAGGAGATTGGCAGTGGACAGAAGAGCACAGTATGGCGTTCAGAGAGCTTAAACAAAATTTTGTTAATTCAATTATGCTTAGACACGTAATTCCAGACAAAAAATTTCAGCTCCAGACAGACGCTTCGGATAGGGGGATTAGTGGCGTACTTTTTCAGACTAACGACGAAGGTGAAAAATGCGTCATTACGTTAGTCAGCCGCTGCCTAAACGCCGCGGAAATTAATTACTGCACGACCGAAAAAGAGTTGTTAGCCATTGTATACTCGGTCCTGCAATGCCATACGTATCTAACGAATCGTTGTTTTGAGATCATAACCGACCACAAGGGTCTTACTTTTCTCAACTCAACTCAGTACCATACCGCCCGCCTTCGGAGGTGGTGCTTCGCGCTGTCACGGTATACTTTTACAGTTAGTTATTGCATGGGCAAGGAAAATCTTGTTGCCGACTTTTTCTCGAGGCACCCAGCTGGGAAATTCGAGGAGGAGGAGCCTGGTACGCTAACGGTGTCAGCACTTCTTTGCGTTTTGCCCGTGAACATTGAGACCGGTACGTCCACGAACGCGATATTCAAATTATCCAAAGAACTCGATAACTTGCCACCCGAACTACGCGAAGCTTTACTTTCGATTCGACATTTAGAACTACAGGATCATGTCATTGCAACGGTCATAGATAGGGTGAAGAGAGGAGAATTATCGGATATATACAACCTGCACAACAACATCTTATTTCGGTTTTATCGCAATACTGAACGTTGGTTGCTCGTAATCCCAGCAGTTGTGTCACTAGAAATTATTCGGTTTTTTCATGAGAAGCTAGGGCATCCAGGTGCCGCCAAAACTTTGGCATACATCCGCCTATATTTTCATCGGACCACATTAATCGGGGAGTAAAGAGATACGTGCGGTCCTGCGATCTATGCCAGCGAGTAAAAAGCATTAATGTTTCGATGCAGGGGGAATATCAAATGGTGAAGGCGGAAAGACCTGGAGAACTTGTTACGGTCGATTTTTACGGGCCGCTCCCTCGTTCGGTGGGTGGAGTGCAGTATATATTTGTCGTCCTTGATGCGTTTTCGAAGTACGTCAAATTATATACAATTAAGAAGGCTACAACGCAGATAGTGTTAAAGAAAATCTTTGAAAAATATGTTCCCGAGCTCGGCAAACCGTTGGCCGTATTGGCAGATAATGGCACTCAATTTACGTCGCCTAAATGGAGAAATGGTTTAGAGAGTCAGGGGATTAAGGTGCGGTTCTGCTCGATACGCCATCCGCAAAGCAACCCGACCGAAAGGGTTATGAGAGAGCTCGGTCGCCTCTTTCGAACACTTTGTCATGACGCACACTCCAGTTGGGCGAAATATGTGCCGCGAATCGAGACATTATTAAACATTATGACTCATATGAGTACTGGGTTTACTCCTTATGAGTTGCATTTCGGCTGTCAACCACGTGACGAGATCGAGAGGTTGATATCCTTTCCCGCCAACAATGATATCTCGCATAAGAAAATTGTCCTTGCTAATGAACGGCTTCGACTCAGTTTTCAAAACCTCTGCAAAGCCCAGAAGAAGACTTCACCCATTGCCTTGAGCGTTGGCGATTTGGTATTGCTTAGAGTTCCGTACCCCTCAAATGCTCATGAAAGTTTGACAACCAAGTTCTTTCACCTATTTTATGGACCGTACCGTGTCGCTCAGATATTCGGAGGTAATGCATACCGGCTGGTGGATCGAGATAATCCAGAGATCATTAAGGGTATTTATAATAAACTTAGCCTCCGTAAGTACCATGAGCCTGTCTAACATTACCAATGTCATTAATCATTCTATGCATCTCGTTTCAGCGCTGCGTACAAAATTATAATAGTGTGATCTGCGGGACGAATGGGTTATGTGTGAGGTAATTTGTATTATCAAGAAGCATGCATGTACTCGATCCTCCAAATTAAGGGGGATAGATGTAGCGGATCGCCTATCGCTTCTACTATCGAACTTTACTCGACCATAAATCCATATAAGAAAATGTATAAGAACTTCTGCGTCAGAATCTTGTGAGAATCATAATGCGTAAGAGAGAGAGAGAGAGAGATGTATCAAGGCTAAATGCGATAATATATGGCCCATTAGCTGGACGGGCGAGTGTGTGATTTTGTACAAAAACTTGTTTTCGAGCGCAAGTGCTCCAGTTTTTCGATTATTCCGCGATAGAGGTGTAGGTAGGGAGAACGCGATGGTTACCTGCCGAAAATTACGAATGACCTCTCCCGAGTCACCGGTTCATCGCCTAAGAGACAACACACGCTGTATCTTTGAACGTCTACTTATTATATATATAGTTCTCACGAGAAAGTGCGTGTGTGCTCTTCATTATTTATTATACCTATCTTAGGTATTTAGTGAAATCCTACTTAATAACAAGATCAGGACGACCGGTGGCTGGGTTTCTTTACCCTTCTTTCTTTGCCTCATTGGTCTAGGACCATTTATCAAGCACATTATAAGGAGTACGAAATTTTGGAGCAAGCAAAATTAATTATTGAAGCGACAGGCTTGGGCGATCGTTCCGGTCCTGCATCCGCCCGCTCCCCACGCGCCGCTCGCCCTCCGTTCAGGGATGGCTCTACTATCAACTCCGGCGGATCCTTATGGATAAGTTTATCCCATATTAATAAATATTAGTATAATTATAAGAAAGAATAATGATGACATGATGATGAAAAAAAAAAGGAAAAGATTTATGAAAATATAATGATAATTATTAGTGAAATTATAATGAAAACGATAATGCAATGTTATTTGTGAAATGCTCATGCAAATTATTTATGGAATGATAATGAACTGATAGTGCAATGGTAATGAAATTATTTATGAAGTGGAATGAAATTGTAAATATGAATTGTACTGTATGATATTATGTTTTGAATGCGAATGCCGGATAATTGATATGAATGAATGAATGAATGAATGAATGAGATGGTTTAGTGGTGTTAAATGACAGAGTATCCTAGGGAATTTAGGTGGAATATGCGTGATTAGGTATCCGTTTGATTATTATATGTTCAATTCTACAATGAAACCTGTTCAATTATAATGATATTTACGACCATTTAATGAGGTCTATACATCTACAAATTAAATGAGTCAATGGTTATTTGATATTGAGGCAATCCAGATCCAATTATTACAACCTGCTACCCCTGAAGGTCCCCTTAGACACTAACGCTCTAATAGATCCAAATACAAGACGAAATACGTAAAATTTGAAATATTAAAATAAATGCTATGAGATAAAAGGGAAATTTATTTTAAAAATTCAAAAAATATAAATTTATTACAATGTAGATCGATGTTTCGGTCGGCACATCGATGAAAAACGACGTATAATGCAAGAATGTCGCTTGTTTGGACAAAATAAACGATTTCTACACGATCACGACGTGCGGAGAGGCCAGAATCGCTCGAAACACACCAAATCTGGATTCTCGATGTAGATCGAAGTTTCGGTCGAAACATCGGTGCAAAACGACCTATGATGAGAGATTTTTGTTTTTCGGACAAAATGAATGATTTCGACACGATCACGACGTGCGAAGAGCCAGAATCGCTCGAAACACACCAAATCTGGATTCTCGATGTAGATCGACGTTTCGGTCGACACATCGGTGCATAATCACGTATATTGCAAGAATTTTGTTTATTTGGACAAAGTGAACGATTTTCACTCGACAACGTCGAATTTAGATGCGAGAAACGCTCGAAATTCGAGACAACGCGATTCTTGGTGAAGATCCTTTTTTCTTTCAATGAAGCTGTGCAAAATGACGAATGACGCAAGTAGCTCGTGTTTTCGGACATAATGAACGATTTTGACTCTTTTACGTCAAGCTAAGTCGCCAGAAACTTTCGAAACTGGAGATATCTCAGACCACGGTAATCGATTTTTCGTTCAATACAAGTGTGCAGGACGACGTTCAACGCAAGAACTTTGTGATTGCAGACAAATCAAACGATTTTTGCACATTTACGTTGATCTGAGATGCCAGAAGCGCTGAAAACTCAAAATATCTCGAATAAAAACGTAGATCGATGTTTTGTTCCATGCAGCTTTGCAAGACGACTTTCAACGCAAGAATTTCGTGTTTCGGGCACGATAAACAATTTCGACACAGTTATGTCGCACTGAGATGCCAGAAAAGTTCGAACCTCGGGAGTTTCTATTTCCGTCGTAGATCGATAGTTCAGTTTATCCAATCGTGTAAAACGACGTTTAGCGCAAGAATTTCGTTTTTCCAAAGAAAATGCATAGTTTTGACTTGTTTATGTCAAGCCGGGGTGCAAGAATCGTTTGGAACTCGGGACATCTCGAGTCTCGATAACGATCGATTCCCCGTTCGATACAGCCATTCAAGACCACGAATAAGGCAAAAAAATAGTGTTTTCGAAGGAAATAAACGATTCCAACCTATTTACTCTAAGCAGAGATGCAGCAATCGCTCAAAACTCGGGAATTCTCGATTCTCGTCGATCGATTATTTGTTTAATGCAGCCGTACTAAACGACAGATAATGCAAGAATTTCGTGTCTTCGGATAGAATAGACGATTTTAACAAGATCACGATGTGCGAAGAGGCCAGAATCGCTCGAAACACACCTAATCTGGATTCTCGATGTAGATCGAAGTCACAGTCGACACATCGGTGCATAATCACGTAAATTGCAAGAATTTTGTTTATTTGGACAAAGTGAACGATTTTGACGCGACAACGTCAAACTTAGATGCCAGAATAGCTCAAAATTCAAAACAACTCGCTTCTCGGTGAATATGGATTTTTCGCTCGATACATCTAAGCAAGATAACGAATAACGCAAATAGCTCGTGTTTTTTGACAGAACGAACGATTTCGACTCTTTTACGTCAAGCTGAGTTGCCAGAATCGGTCGAAACTCGGGACATCGCGATTCTCGGTGATCGATTAGTCGTTTGATACAGCCGGGCAAAACGCTTGATGATGCAAGAATTTCGTGTCCTCGGATGACATAAACGATTTTGACACGATCACGACGTATGGAGATCCCACAATCCCTCGAAACACACCAAATCTAGATTCTCGATGTAGATCGAATTTTCAGTCGACATATCGTTGCAAAACGACGTATGATGCAAGAATTTCGTGTCTTCGGACAGAATAAACGATTTTGACACGATCACGATGTGCGAAAAGGCCAGAATCTCTCGAAACACACCTAATCTTGATTCTCGATGTAGATCGATGTTTCGGTCGGCACATCGATGCAAAACGACGTATAATGCAAGAATGTCGCTTGTTTGGACAAAATGAACGATTTCTACACGATCACGACGTGCGGAGAGGCCAGAATCGCTCGAAACACACCAAATCTGGATTCACGATGTAGATCGAAGTTTAGGTCGAAACATCGGTGCGAAACGACCTATGATGAGAGATTTTTGTTTTTCGGACAAAATGAATGATTTCGACACGATCACGACGTGCGAAGAGCCAGAATCGCTCGAAACACACAAAATCTGGATTCTCGATGTAGATCGATGTTTCGGTCGACACATCGGTGCATAATCACGTATATTGCAAGAATTTTGTTATTTGGACAAAGTGAACGATACTGACTCAAAAACGTCGAATTTAGATGCGAGAATCGCTCGAATTCGAGACAACGCGACTCTTGGTGAAGATCCCTGTTTTTTTCGATGAAGCTGTGCAAGATGACGAATAACGCAAGTAGCTTGTGTTTTCGGACATAATGAACGATTTTGACTCTTTTACGTCAAGCTAAATCGCCAGAAACTTTCGAAACTGGAGATATTTCAGATCACGGTAATCGATTTTTCGTTTAATACAAGTGTGCAGAACGACGTTCAACGCAAGAACTTCGTGATTGCAGACAAATCAACCGATTTTTGCACATTTACGTTGATCCGAGATGCCAGAAGCGCTGAAAACTCAAAATATCTCGAATAAAAACATAGATCGATGTTTTGTACCATGCAGCTTTGCAAGACGACTTTCAACGCAGGAATTTCGTGTTTCGGCCACGATAAACAATTTCGACACAGTTGTGTCGCGCTGAAATGCCAGAAAAGTTCGAACCTCGGGAAATTTCTTTTTCCGTCGTAGATCGATAGTTCAGTTTATCCAATTGTGCAAGACGACGTTTAGCGCAAGAATTTCGTTTTTCCAAAGAAAATGCATGGTTTTGACTTGTTTATGTCAAGCCGGGGTGCAAGAATCGTTTGGAACTCGGGACATCTCGAGTCTCGATAACGATCGATTCCCCGTTCGATACAGCTATTCAAGACCACGAATAAGGCAAGATAATAGAGTTTCCGAAGGAAATAAACGATTCCAACCCATTTACTTTAAGCAGAGATGCAGCAATCGCTCAAAACTCCGGAATTCTCGATTCTCGTCGATCGATTATTCGTTTAATGCAGCCGTACTAAACGACAGATAATGCAAGAATTTCGTGTCTTCGGATAGAATAAACGATTTTGACACGATCACGATGTGCGAAGAGGCCAGAATCGCTCGATACACACTGAATCTGGATTCTCGATGTAGATCGAAGTTACAGTCGATACATCGGTGCATAATCACGTATATTGCAAGAATTTTGTTTATTTGGACAAAGTGAACGATTTTGACGCGACAACGTGAAACTTAGATGCCAGAAGAGCTTAAAATTCAAAACAACTCGCTTCTCGGTGAATATGGATTTTTCGCTCGATACATCTAAGCAAGATAACGAATAACGCAAATAGCTCGTGTTTTTTGACAGAACGAACGATGCCGACTCTTTTACGTCAAGCTGAGTTGCCAGAATCGGTCGAAACTCGGGACATCGCGATTCTCGGTGATCGATTAGTCGTTTGATACAGCCGGGCAAAACGCTTGATGATGCAAGAATTTCGTGTCCTCGGATGACATAAACGATTTTGACACGATCACGACGTATGGAGATCCCACAATCCCTCGAAACACACCAAATCTAGATTCTCGATGTAGATCGAATTTTCAGTCGACATATCGTTGCAAAACGACGTATGATGCAAGAATTTCGTGTCTTCGGACAGAATAAACGATTTTGACACGATCACGATGTGCGAAAAGGCCAGAATCTCTCGAAACACACCTAATCTTGATTCTCGATGTAGATCGATGTTTCGGTCGGCACATCGATGCAAAACGACGTATAATGCAAGAATGTCGCTTGTTTGGACAAAATGAACGATTTCTACACGATCACGACGTGCGGAGAGGCCAGAATCGCTCGAAACACACCAAATCTGGATTCACGATGTAGATCGAAGTTTAGGTCGAAACATCGGTGCGAAACGACCTATGATGAGAGATTTTTGTTTTTCGGACAAAATGAATGATTTCGACACGATCACGACGTGCGAAGAGCCAGAATCGCTCGAAACACACCAAATCTGGATTCTCGATGTAGATCGACGTTTCGGTCGACACATCGGTGCATAATCACGTATATTGCAAGAATTTTGTTTATTTGGACAAAGTGAACGATTTTCACTCGACAACGTCGAATTTAGATGCGAGAAACGCTCGAAGTTCGAGACAACGCGATTCTTGGTGAAGATCCCTTTTTCTTTCAATAAAGCTGTGCAAAATGACGAATGACGCAAGTAGCTCGTGTTTTCGGACATAATGAACGATTTTGACTCTTTTACGTCAAGCTAAGTCGCCAGAAACTTTCGAAACTGGAGATATCTCAGATCACGGTAATCGATTTTTCGTTCAATACAAGTGTGCAGAACGACGTTCAACGCAAGAACTTTGTGATTGCAGAGAAATCAAACGATTTTTGCATATTTACGTTGATCTGAGATGCCAGAAGCGCTGAAAACTTAAAATATCTCGAATAAAAACGTAGATCGACTTTTTGTTCCATGCAGCTTCGCAAGACGACTTTCAACGCGAGAATTTCGTGTTTCGGCCACGATGAACACTTTCGACACAATTATGTCGCGCTGAGATGCCAGAAAAGTTCGAACCTCGGGAAATTCCTATTTTCGTCGTAGATCGATAGTTCAGTTTATTCAATTGTGCAGGACGACGTTTACCGCAAGAATTTCGTTTTTCCAAAGAAAATGCATAGTTTTGACTTGTTTATGTCAAGCCGTGGTGCTAGAATCGTTTGGAACTCAGGACATCTCGAGTCTCGATAACGATCGATTCCCCGTTCGATACAGTCATTCAAGACCACGAATAAGGCAAGATAATAGAGTTTTTGGAGGAAATAAACGATCCTAACCCATTTACTTTGAGCAGAAATGCAGCAATCACTTGTCACTCGAGAAATCTCGATTCTCTGTGATCGATTATTCGGTCGAAGTAGCCGTGCAAAACGACAGATAATGCAAGGATTTCGTGTCTTCGGACAGAATGAACGATTTTGACACGAGCACGACGTGCGGAGAGGCCAGAATCGCTCGAAACACACAAAATCTGGATTCTCGATGTAGATCGATGTTTCGGTCGACACATCGGTGCATAATCACGTATATTGCAAGAATTTTGTTATTTGGACAAAGTGAACGATACTGACTCAAAAACGTCGAATTTAGATGCGAGAATCGCTCGAATTCGAGACAACGCGACTCTTGGTGAAGATCCCTGTTTTTTTCGATGAAGCTGTGCAAGATGACGAATAACGCAAGTAGCTTGTGTTTTCGGACATAATGAACGATTTTGACTCTTTTACGTCAAGCTAAATCGCCAGAAACTTTCGAAACTGGAGATATTTCAGATCACGGTAATCGATTTTTCGTTTAATACAAGTGTGCAGAACGACGTTCAACGCAAGAACTTCGTGATTGCAGACAAATCAACCGATTTTTGCACATTTACGTTGATCCGAGATGCCAGAAGCGCTGAAAACTCAAAATATCTCGAATAAAAACATAGATCGATGTTTTGTACCATGCAGCTTTGCAAGACGACTTTCAACGCAGGAATTTCGTGTTTCGGCCACGATAAACAATTTCGACACAGTTGTGTCGCGCTGAAATGCCAGAAAAGTTCGAACCTCGGGAAATTTCTTTTTCCGTCGTAGATCGATAGTTCAGTTTATCCAATTGTGCAAGACGACGTTTAGCGCAAGAATTTCGTTTTTCCAAAGAAAATGCATGGTTTTGACTTGTTTATGTCAAGCCGGGGTGCAAGAATCGTTTGGAACTCGGGACATCTCGAGTCTCGATAACGATCGATTCCCCGTTCGATACAGCTATTCAAGACCACGAATAAGGCAAGATAATAGAGTTTCCGAAGGAAATAAACGATTCCAACCCATTTACTTTAAGCAGAGATGCAGCAATCGCTCAAAACTCCGGAATTCTCGATTCTCGTCGATCGATTATTCGTTTAATGCAGCCGTACTAAACGACAGATAATGCAAGAATTTCGTGTCTTCGGATAGAATAAACGATTTTGACACGATCACGATGTGCGAAGAGGCCAGAATCGCTCGATACACACTGAATCTGGATTCTCGATGTAGATCGAAGTTACAGTCGATACATCGGTGCATAATCACGTATATTGCAAGAATTTTGTTTATTTGGACAAAGTGAACGATTTTGACGCGACAACGTGAAACTTAGATGCCAGAAGAGCTTAAAATTCAAAACAACTCGCTTCTCGGTGAATATGGATTTTTCGCTCGATACATCTAAGCAAGATAACGAATAACGCAAATAGCTCGTGTTTTTTGACAGAACGAACGATGCCGACTCTTTTACGTCAAGCTGAGTTGCCAGAATCGGTCGAAACTCGGGACATCGCGATTCTCGGTGATCGATTAGTCGTTTGATACAGCCGGGCAAAACGCTTGATGATGCAAGAATTTCGTGTCCTCGGATGACATAAACGATTTTGACACGATCACGACGTATGGAGATCCCACAATCCCTCGAAACACACCAAATCTAGATTCTCGATGTAGATCGAATTTTCAGTCGACATATCGTTGCAAAACGACGTATGATGCAAGAATTTCGTGTCTTCGGACAGAATAAACGATTTTGACACGATCACGATGTGCGAAAAGGCCAGAATCTCTCGAAACACACCTAATCTTGATTCTCGATGTAGATCGATGTTTCGGTCGGCACATCGATGCAAAACGACGTATAATGCAAGAATGTCGCTTGTTTGGACAAAATGAACGATTTCTACACGATCATGACGTGCGGAGAGGCCAGAATCGCTCGAAACACACCAAATCTGGATTCACGATGTAGATCGAAGTTTAGGTCGAAACATCGGTGCGAAACGACCTATGATGAGAGATTTTTGTTTTTCGGACAAAATGAATGATTTCGACACGATCACGACGTGCGAAGAGCCAGAATCGCTCGAAACACACCAAATCTGGATTCTCGATGTAGATCGACGTTTCGGTCGACACATCGGTGCATAATCACGTATATTGCAAGAATTTTGTTTATTTGGACAAAGTGAACGATTTTCACTCGACAACGTCGAATTTAGATGCGAGAAACGCTCGAAGTTCGAGACAACGCGATTCTTGGTGAAGATCCCTTTTTCTTTCAATAAAGCTGTGCAAAATGACGAATGACGCAAGTAGCTCGTGTTTTCGGACATAATGAACGATTTTGACTCTTTTACGTCAAGCTAAGTCGCCAGAAACTTTCGAAACTGGAGATATCTCAGATCACGGTAATCGATTTTTCGTTCAATACAAGTGTGCAGAACGACGTTCAACGCAAGAACTTTGTGATTGCAGACAAATCAAACGATTTTTGCATATTTACGTTGATCTGAGATGCCAGAAGCGCTGAAAACTTAAAATATCTCGAATAAAAACGTAGATCGACTTTTTGTTCCATGCAGCTTCGCAAGACGACTTTCAACGCGAGAATTTCGTGTTTCGGCCACGATGAACACTTTCGACACAATTATGTCGCGCTGAGATGCCAGAAAAGTTCGAACCTCGGGAAATTCCTATTTTCGTCGTAGATCGATAGTTCAGTTTATTCAATTGTGCAGGACGACGTTTACCGCAAGAATTTCGTTTTTCCAAAGAAAATGCATAGTTTTGACTTGTTTATGTCAAGCCGTGGTGCTAGAATCGTTTGGAACTCAGGACATCTCGAGTCTCGATAACGATCGATTCCCCGTTCGATACAGTCATTCAAGACCACGAATAAGGCAAGATAATAGAGTTTTTGGAGGAAATAAACGATCCTAACCCATTTACTTTGAGCAGAAATGCAGCAATCACTTGTCACTCGAGAAATCTCGATTCTCTGTGATCGATTATTCGGTCGAAGTAGCCGTGCAAAACGACAGATAATGCAAGGATTTCGTGTCTTCGGACAGAATGAACGATTTTGACACGAGCACGACGTGCGGAGAGGCCAGAATCGCTCGAAACACACAAAATCTGGATTCTCGATGTAGATCGATGTTTCGGTCGACACATCGGTGCATAATCACGTATATTGCAAGAATTTTGTTATTTGGACAAAGTGAACGATACTGACTCAAAAACGTCGAATTTAGATGCGAGAATCGCTCGAATTCGAGACAACGCGACTCTTGGTGAAGATCCCTGTTTTTTTCGATGAAGCTGTGCAAGATGACGAATAACGCAAGTAGCTTGTGTTTTCGGACATAATGAACGATTTTGACTCTTTTACGTCAAGCTAAATCGCCAGAAACTTTCGAAACTGGAGATATTTCAGATCACGGTAATCGATTTTTCGTTTAATACAAGTGTGCAGAACGACGTTCAACGCAAGAACTTCGTGATTGCAGACAAATCAACCGATTTTTGCACATTTACGTTGATCCGAGATGCCAGAAGCGCTGAAAACTCAAAATATCTCGAATAAAAACATAGATCGATGTTTTGTACCATGCAGCTTTGCAAGACGACTTTCAACGCAGGAATTTCGTGTTTCGGCCACGATAAACAATTTCGACACAGTTGTGTCGCGCTGAAATGCCAGAAAAGTTCGAACCTCGGGAAATTTCTTTTTCCGTCGTAGATCGATAGTTCAGTTTATCCAATTGTGCAAGACGACGTTTAGCGCAAGAATTTCGTTTTTCCAAAGAAAATGCATGGTTTTGACTTGTTTATGTCAAGCCGGGGTGCAAGAATCGTTTGGAACTCGGGACATCTCGAGTCTCGATAACGATCGATTCCCCGTTCGATACAGCTATTCAAGACCACGAATAAGGCAAGATAATAGAGTTTCCGAAGGAAATAAACGATTCCAACCCATTTACTTTAAGCAGAGATGCAGCAATCGCTCAAAACTCCGGAATTCTCGATTCTCGTCGATCGATTATTCGTTTAATGCAGCCGTACTAAACGACAGATAATGCAAGAATTTCGTGTCTTCGGATAGAATAAACGATTTTGACACGATCACGATGTGCGAAGAGGCCAGAATCGCTCGATACACACTGAATCTGGATTCTCGATGTAGATCGAAGTTACAGTCGATACATCGGTGCATAATCACGTATATTGCAAGAATTTTGTTTATTTGGACAAAGTGAACGATTTTGACGCGACAACGTGAAACTTAGATGCCAGAAGAGCTTAAAATTCAAAACAACTCGCTTCTCGGTGAATATGGATTTTTTGCTCGATACATCTATGCAAGATAACGAATAACGCAAATAGCTCGTGTTTTGTGACAGAACGAACGATTTCGACTCTTTTGCGTCAAGCTGAGTTGCCAGAATCGGTCGAAACTCGGGACATCGCGATTCTCGGTGATCGATTAGTCGTTTGATACAGCCGGGCAAAACGCTTGATGATGCAAGAATTTCGTGTCCTCGGATGACATAAACGATTTTGACACGATCACGACGTATGGAGATCCCACAATCCCTCGAAACACACCAAATCTGGATTCTCGATGTAGATCGAAGTTTCAGTCGACATATCGGTGCAAAACGACGTATGATGCAAGGATTTTGTTTTCCGGACAAAAAGAACGATTTTTAAACATTCAGGTCGTGCTGAGATGCCAGACGCGATCGAAATTCGAGACATCTCGGTTCTTAGTGAAGATCCCTTTTTCGTTCGATAAAGCTGTGCAAGACAACAAATAACGCAAGTAGCTTGTGTTTTCGGACAGAATAAACGATTTCGATACTTTTACGTCTTGCTGAGTTGCCGGAAACGCTCGAAACTAGGAACATCTCGATTCTCGTCGATCGATTATTCGTTTGATACAGCCGTACAAAACGACAGATAATGCGAAAATTTCGTGTCTTCGGACAGAATAAACGACGATGATTCGGTCGACAGGTCGGTGTAAAATGACGTGTATCATGCGAGGATTTCGTTTACTTGGACAAAATGAACGATTCTGACTCGACGATGTAGAACTTAGATGCCAGAATCGCTCGAAATAGAAGACAACGCGATTCTCGGTCAAGATCCATTTTTCGTTTGATACAGCTGTGCAAGTTGACGAGAACGCGAATACCTCGTGTTGTCGGACAGAATAATTTAATTTGAAACTTTTACGTTAAGCTGAGTTGCCAGAATCAGTCGAAACTCAGGATATCCCGATTCTCGGTGATCGATTATTCGTTCGATACAGCCGGACAGAATGACAAATAATGCAAGGATTTCGTGTCTTGGGACAGAATGAACAATTTTGACACGATCACGACGTACGAAGAGGCCAGAATCGCTCGAAACACACCAAATCTGGATTCTCGATGTAGATCGAATTTTCAGTCAACATATCGTTGCAAAACGACGTATGATGCAAGGATTTTTTCGTTCCGGTCAAAATGATCGATTTTTAAACATTCATGTCGTGCTGAGATGCCAGACTCGATCGAAATTCGGGACATCTCGGTTCTCAGTGAAGATCCCTTTTTCGTTCGATAAAGCTGTGCAAGACGACAAATAACGCAAGTAGCTCGTGCTTTCAGACAGAATAAACGATTTTGACACTTTTACGTTTTGCTAAGTTGCCAGAAACGCTCAAAACTACGGACATCTCGATTCTCGTCGATCGATTATTCGTTCAATACAGCCGTACAAAACGACAGATAATGCAAGAATTCCGTGTCTTCGGACAGAATAAACGATTTTGACACGATCACGATGTGCGAAGAGGCCAGAATCGCTCGAAACACACCAAATCTGGAATCTCGATGTAGATCGATGATTCGGTCGACAGGTCGGTGTAAAATGACGTGTATCATGCGAGGATTGCGTTTACTTGGACAAAATGAACGATTCTTACTCGACGATGTAGAACTTAGATGCCAGAATCGCTCGAAATAGAAGACAACGCGATTCTCGATCAAGATCCATTTTTCGTCTGATACAGCTGTGCAAGTTGAGGAATAACGCAAATACCTCGTGTTGTCGGACAGAATAATTGAATTTGACACTTTTACGTTAAGCTGAGTTGCCAGAATCAGTCGAAACTCGGGACATCTCGATTCTCGGTGATCGATTAGTCGTTTGATACAGCCGTGCAAAACGCTTGATGATGCAAGAATTTCGTGTCCTCGGATGACATCAAGGATTTTGACACGATCACGACGTATGGAGATCCCACAATCCCTCGAAACACACCAAATCTCGATTCTCGATGTAGATCGAAGTTTCAGTCGACATATCGGTGCAAAACGACGTATGATGCAAGGATTTTGTTTTCCGGACAAAATGAACGATTTTTAAACATTCAGGTCGTGCTGAGATGCCAGACGCGATCGAAATTCGAGACATCTCGGTTCTCAGTGGAGATCCCTTTTTCGTTCGATAAAGCTGTGCAAGACAACAAATAACGCAAGTAGCTTGTGTTTTCGGACAGAATGAACGATTTTGACACTTTTACGTCTTGCTGAGTTGCCAGAAACGCTCGAAACTACTAACATCTCGATTCTCGTCGATCGATTATTCGTTTGATACAGCCGTACAAAACGACAGATAATGCAAGAATTTTGTGTCTTCGGACAGAATAAACGATTTTGACACGATCACGATGTGCGAAGAGGCCAGAATCGCTCGAAAGACACCAAAACTGGATTCTCGATGTAGATCGATGTTTCGGTCGACACATCCGTGCATAATCACGTATATTGCAAGAATTTTGTTTATTTGGACAAAGTTAACGATACTGACTCGACAACGTCGAATTTAGATGCGAGAATCGCTCGAAATTCGAGACAACGCGACTCTTGGTGAAGATCCCGTTTTCTTTCAATGAAGCTGTGCAAAATGACGAACAACGCAAGTAGCTCGTGTTTTCGGACATAGTGAACGATTTTGACTCTTTTACGTCGAGCTAAGTCGCCAGAAACTTTCGAAACTGGAGATATCTCAGATCACGGCAATCGATTTTTCGTTCAATACACGTGTGCAGAACGACGTTCAACGCAAAAACTTTGTGATTGCAAACAAATCAAACGATTTTTGCACATTTACGTTGATCTGACATGCCAGAAGCGCTGAAAACTCAAAATATCTCGAATAAAAACGTAGATCGATGTTTTGTTCCATGCAGCTTTGCAAGACGACTTTCAACGCAAGAATTTCGTGTTTCGGCTACGATAAACAATTTCGACACAGTTATGTCGCGCTGCGATGCCAGAAAAGTTCGAACCTCGGGAAATTTCTATTTTCGTCGTAGATCGATAGTTCAGTTAATCCAATTGTGCAAGACGACGTTTAGCGCGAGAATTTTGTTTTTCCAAAGAAAATGCATAGTTTTGACTTGTTTATGTCAAGCCGGGGAGCAAGAATCGTTTGGACCTCGGGACATCTCGAGTCTCGATAACGATCGATTCCCCGTTCGATACAGCCATTCAAGACCACGAATGAGACAAGATAATAGTGTTTCCGAAGGAAATAAACGATCCTAACCCTTTTACTTTAAGCAGAAATGCAGCAATCGCTCGTTACTCGAGAAATCTCGATCCTCTGTGATCGATTATTCGGTCGAAGTAGCCGTGCAAAACGAAGATAATGCAAGGATTTCGTGTCTTCGGACAGAATGAGCGATTTTGACACGAGCACGACGTGCGAAGAGGCCAGAATCGCTCGAAACTCACCAAATCTGGATTCTCGATGTAGATCGATGTTTCAGTCGACACATCGGTGCATAATCACGTATATCATGCGAGGATTTCGTTTACTTGGACAAAATGAACGATTCTTACTCGACGATGTAGAACTTAGATGCCAGAATCGCTCGAAATATAAGACAACGCGATTCTCGGTCAAGATCCATTTTTCGTTCGATACAGCTGTGCAAGTTGACGAATAACGCAAATACCTCGTGTTGTCGGACAGAGAAATTGAATTTGACACTTTTACGTTAAGCTGAGTTGCCAGAATCAGTCGAAACTCAGGACATCCCGATTCTCGGTGATCGATTATTCGTTCGATACAGCCGGACAGAATGACAAACAATGCGAGGATTTCGTGTCTTGGGACAGACTGAACGATTTTGACACGATCACGACGTACAAAGAGGCCAGAATCGCTCGAAACACACCAAATCTGGATTCTCGATGTAGATCGAATTTTCAGTCAACATATCGTTGCAAAACGACGTATGATGCAAGGATTTTTTCGTTCCGGTCAAAATGCACGATTTTTAAACATTCATGTCGTGCTGGGATGCCAGACTCGATCGAAATTCGGGACATCTCGGTTCTCAGTGAAGATCCCTTTTTCGTTCGATAAAGCTGTGCAAGACGACAAATAACGCAAGTAGCTCGTGCTTTCAGACAGAATAAACGATTTTGACACTTTTACGTCTTGCTAAGTTGCCAGAAACGCTCGAAACTAGGGACATCTCGATTCTCGTCGATCGATTATTCGTTTGATACAGCCCTACAAAACGACAGATAATGCAAGAATTTCGTGTCTTCGGACAGAATAAACGATTTCGACACGATCACGATGTGCGAAGAGGCCAGAATCGCTCGAAACACACCGAATCTGGAATCTCGATGTAGATCGATGATTCGGTCGATAGGTCGGTGTAAAATGACGTGTATTATGCGAGGATTGCGTTTACTTGGACAAAATGAACGATTCTTACTCGACGATGTAGAACTTAGATGCCAGAATCGCTCGAATAGAAGACAACGCGATTCTCGATCAAGATCCATTTTTCGTCTGATACAGCTGTGCAAGTTGACGAATAACGCAAATACCTCGTGTTGTCGGACAGAATAATTGAATTTGACACTTTTACGTTAAGCTGAGTTGCCAGAATTAGTCGAAACTCGGGACATCTCGATTCACGGTGATCGATTAGTCGTTTAATACAGCCGTGCAAAACGCTTGATAATGCAAGAATTTCGTGTCCTCGGATGACATAAACGATTTTGACACGATCACGACGTATGGAGATCCCACAATCCCTCGAAACACACCAAATCTGGATTCTCGATGTAGATCGAAGTTTCAGTCGACATATCGGTGCAAAACGACGTATGATGCAAGGATTTTGTTTTCCGGACAAAATGAACGATTTTTAAACATTCAGGTCGTGCTGAGATGCCAGACGCGATCGAAATTCGAGACATCTCGGTTCTCAGTGAAGATCCCTTTTTCGTTCGATAAAGCTGTGCAAGACAACAAATAACGCAAGTAGCTTGTGTTTTCGGACAGAATGAACGATTTTGACACTTTTACGTCTTGCTGAGTTGCCAGAAACGCTCGAAACTAGGAACATCTCGATTCTCGTCGATCGATTATTCGTTTGATACAGCCGTACAAAACGACAGATAATGCAAGAATTTCGTGTCTTCGGACAGAATAAACGATTTTGACACGATCACGATGTGCGAAGAGACCAGAATCGCTCGAAACACATCAAATCTGGAATCTCGATGGAGATCGATGATTCGGTCGACAGGTTGGTGTAAAATGACGTGTATCATGCGAGGATTGCGTTTACTTGGACAAAATGAACGATTCTTACTCGACGATGTAGAACTTAGATGCCAGAATCGCTCGAAATAGAAGACAACGCGATTCTCGGTCAAGATCCATTTTTCGTTTGATACAGCTGTGCAAGTTGACGAATAACGCAAATACATCGTGTTGTCGGACAGAATAATTGAATTTGACACTTTTACGTTAAGCTGAGTTGCCAGAATCAGTCGAAACTCGGGACATCTCGATTCTCGTTGATCGATTAGTCGTTTGATACAGCCGTGCAAAACGCTTGATAATGCAGGAATTTCGTGTCCTCGGATGACATAAACGATTTTGACACGATCACGACGTATGGAGATCCCACAATCCCTCGAAACACACCAAATCTGGATTCTCGATGTAGATCGAAGTTTCAGTCGACATATCGGTGCAAAACGACGTATGATGCAAGGATTTTGTTTTCCGGACAAAATGAACGATTTTTAAACATTCAGGTCGTGCTGAGATGCCCGACGCGATCGAAATTCGAGACATCTCGGTTCTCAGTGAAGATCCCTTTTTCGTTCGATAAAGCTGTGCAAGACAACAAATAACGCAAGTAGCTTGTGTTTTCGGACAGAATGAACGATTTTGACACTTTTACGTCTTGCTGAGTTGCCCGAAACGCTCGAAACTAGGAACATCTCGATTCTCGTCGATCGATTATTCGTTTGATACAGCCGTACAAAACGACAGATAATGCAAGAATTTCGTGTCTTCGGAAAGAATAAACGATTTTGACACGATCACGATGTGCGAAGAGGCCAGAATCGCTCGAAACACA
The DNA here is from genome assembly GCA_949699805.1 of Tromatobia lineatoria. Taxonomy (NCBI): domain Eukaryota; kingdom Metazoa; phylum Arthropoda; class Insecta; order Hymenoptera; family Ichneumonidae; genus Tromatobia; species Tromatobia lineatoria. Next base: position 13,096,181 of record OX453045.1, on the reverse strand, counting down.
TCAAATCTGGAATCTCGATGGAGATCGATGATTCGGTCGACAGGTTGGTGTAAAATGACGTGTATCATGCGAGGATTGCGTTTACTTGGACAAAATGAACGATTCTTACTCGACGATGTAGAACTTAGATGCCAGAATCGCTCGAAATAGAAGACAACGCGATTCTCGGTCAAGATCCATTTTTCGTTTGATACAGCTGTGCAAGTTGACGAATAACGCAAATACATCGTGTTGTCGGACAGAATAATTGAATTTGACACTTTTACGTTAAGCTGAGTTGCCAGAATCAGTCGAAACTCGGGACATCTCGATTCTCGTTGATCGATTAGTCGTTTGATACAGCCGTGCAAAACGCTTGATAATGCAGGAATTTCGTGTCCTCGGATGACATAAACGATTTTGACACGATCACGACGTATGGAGATCCCACAATCCCTCGAAACACACCAAATCTGGATTCTCGATGTAGATCGAAGTTTCAGTCGACATATCGGTGCAAAACGACGTATGATGCAAGGATTTTGTTTTCCGGACAAAAAGAACGATTTTTAAACATTCAGGTCGTGCTGAGATGCTAGACGCGATCGAAATTCGAGACATCTCGGTTCTCAGTGAAGATTCCTTTTTCGTTCGATAAAGCTGTGCAAGACAACAAATAACGCAAGTAGCTTGTGTTTTCGGACAGAATAAACGATTTCGATACTTTTACGTCTTGCTGAGTTGCCGGAAACGCTCGAAACTAGGAACATCTCGATTCTCGTCGATCGATTATTCGTTTGATACAGCCGTACAAAACGACAGATAATGCGAAAATTTCGTGTCTTCGGACAGAATAAACGACGATGATTCGGTCGACAGGTCGGTGTAAAATGACGTGTATCATGCGAGGATTTCGTTTACTTGGACAAAATGAACGATTCTGACTCGACGATGTAGAACTTAGATGCCAGAATCGCTCGAAATAGAAGACAACGCGATTCTCGGTCAAGATCCATTTTTCGTTTGATACAGCTGTGCAAGTTGACGAATAACGCGAATACCTCGTGTTGTCGGACAGAATAATTTAATTTGAAACTTTTACGTTAAGCTGAGTTGCCAGAATCAGTCGAAACTCAGGATATCCCGATTCTCGGTGATCGATTATTCGTTCGATACAGCCGGACAGAATGACAAATAATGCAAGGATTTCGTGTCTTGGGACAGAATGAACAATTTTGACACGATCACGACGTACGAAGAGGCCAGAATCGCTCGAAACACACCAAATCTGGATTCTCGATGTAGATCGAATTTTCAGTCAACATATCGTTGCAAAACGACGTATGATGCAAGGATTTTTTCGTTCCGGTCAAAATGATCGATTTTTAAACATTCATGTCGTGCTGAGATGCCAGACTCGATCGAAATTCGGGACATCTCGGTTCTCAGTGAAGATCCCTTTTTCGTTCGATAAAGCTGTGCAAGACGACAAATAACGCAAGTAGCTCGTGCTTTCAGACAGAATAAACGATTTTGACACTTTTACGTTTTGCTAAGTTGCCAGAAACGCTCAAAACTACGGACATCTCGATTCTCGTCGATCGATTATTCGTTCAATACAGCCGTACAAAACGACAGATAATGCAAGAATTCCGTGTCTTCGGACAGAATAAACGATTTTGACACGATCACGATGTGCGAAGAGGCCAGAATCGCTCGAAACACACCAAATCTGGAATCTCGATGTAGATCGATGATTCGGTCGACAGGTCGGTGTAAAATGACGTGTATCATGCGAGGATTGCGTTTACTTGGACAAAATGAACGATTCTTACTCGACGATGTAGAACTTAGATGCCAGAATCGCTCGAAATAGAAGACAACGCGATTCTCGATCAAGATCCATTTTTCGTCTGATACAGCTGTGCAAGTTGAGGAATAACGCAAATACCTCGTGTTGTCGGACAGAATAATTGAATTTGACACTTTTACGTTAAGCTGAGTTGCCAGAATCAGTCGAAACTCGGGACATCTCGATTCTCGGTGATCGATTAGTCGTTTGATACAGCCGTGCAAAACGCTTGATGATGCAAGAATTTCGTGTCCTCGGATGACATCAAGGATTTTGACACGATCACGACGTATGGAGATCCCACAATCCCTCGAAACACACCAAATCTCGATTCTCGATGTAGATCGAAGTTTCAGTCGACATATCGGTGCAAAACGACGTATGATGCAAGGATTTTGTTTTCCGGACAAAATGAACGATTTTTAAACATTCAGGTCGTGCTGAGATGCCAGACGCGATCGAAATTCGAGACATCTCGGTTCTCAGTGGAGATCCCTTTTTCGTTCGATAAAGCTGTGCAAGACAACAAATAACGCAAGTAGCTTGTGTTTTCGGACAGAATGAACGATTTTGACACTTTTACGTCTTGCTGAGTTGCCAGAAACGCTCGAAACTACTAACATCTCGATTCTCGTCGATCGATTATTCGTTTGATACAGCCGTACAAAACGACAGATAATGCAAGAATTTTGTGTCTTCGGACAGAATAAACGATTTTGACACGATCACGATGTGCGAAGAGGCCAGAATCGCTCGAAAGACACCAAAACTGGATTCTCGATGTAGATCGATGTTTCGGTCGACACATCCGTGCATAATCACGTATATTGCAAGAATTTTGTTTATTTGGACAAAGTTAACGATACTGACTCGACAACGTCGAATTTAGATGCGAGAATCGCTCGAAATTCGAGACAACGCGACTCTTGGTGAAGATCCCGTTTTCTTTCAATGAAGCTGTGCAAAATGACGAACAACGCAAGTAGCTCGTGTTTTCGGACATAGTGAACGATTTTGACTCTTTTACGTCGAGCTAAGTCGCCAGAAACTTTCGAAACTGGAGATATCTCAGATCACGGCAATCGATTTTTCGTTCAATACACGTGTGCAGAACGACGTTCAACGCAAAAACTTTGTGATTGCAAACAAATCAAACGATTTTTGCACATTTACGTTGATCTGACATGCCAGAAGCGCTGAAAACTCAAAATATCTCGAATAAAAACGTAGATCGATGTTTTGTTCCATGCAGCTTTGCAAGACGACTTTCAACGCAAGAATTTCGTGTTTCGGCTACGATAAACAATTTCGACACAGTTATGTCGCGCTGCGATGCCAGAAAAGTTCGAACCTCGGGAAATTTCTATTTTCGTCGTAGATCGATAGTTCAGTTAATCCAATTGTGCAAGACGACGTTTAGCGCGAGAATTTTGTTTTTCCAAAGAAAATGCATAGTTTTGACTTGTTTATGTCAAGCCGGGGAGCAAGAATCGTTTGGACCTCGGGACATCTCGAGTCTCGATAACGATCGATTCCCCGTTCGATACAGCCATTCAAGACCACGAATGAGACAAGATAATAGTGTTTCCGAAGGAAATAAACGATCCTAACCCTTTTACTTTAAGCAGAAATGCAGCAATCGCTCGTTACTCGAGAAATCTCGATCCTCTGTGATCGATTATTCGGTCGAAGTAGCCGTGCAAAACGAAGATAATGCAAGGATTTCGTGTCTTCGGACAGAATGAGCGATTTTGACACGAGCACGACGTGCGAAGAGGCCAGAATCGCTCGAAACTCACCAAATCTGGATTCTCGATGTAGATCGATGTTTCAGTCGACACATCGGTGCATAATCACGTATATCATGCGAGGATTTCGTTTACTTGGACAAAATGAACGATTCTTACTCGACGATGTAGAACTTAGATGCCAGAATCGCTCGAAATATAAGACAACGCGATTCTCGGTCAAGATCCATTTTTCGTTCGATACAGCTGTGCAAGTTGACGAATAACGCAAATACCTCGTGTTGTCGGACAGAGAAATTGAATTTGACACTTTTACGTTAAGCTGAGTTGCCAGAATCAGTCGAAACTCAGGACATCCCGATTCTCGGTGATCGATTATTCGTTCGATACAGCCGGACAGAATGACAAACAATGCGAGGATTTCGTGTCTTGGGACAGACTGAACGATTTTGACACGATCACGACGTACAAAGAGGCCAGAATCGCTCGAAACACACCAAATCTGGATTCTCGATGTAGATCGAATTTTCAGTCAACATATCGTTGCAAAACGACGTATGATGCAAGGATTTTTTCGTTCCGGTCAAAATGCACGATTTTTAAACATTCATGTCGTGCTGGGATGCCAGACTCGATCGAAATTCGGGACATCTCGGTTCTCAGTGAAGATCCCTTTTTCGTTCGATAAAGCTGTGCAAGACGACAAATAACGCAAGTAGCTCGTGCTTTCAGACAGAATAAACGATTTTGACACTTTTACGTCTTGCTAAGTTGCCAGAAACGCTCGAAACTAGGGACATCTCGATTCTCGTCGATCGATTATTCGTTTGATACAGCCCTACAAAACGACAGATAATGCAAGAATTTCGTGTCTTCGGACAGAATAAACGATTTCGACACGATCACGATGTGCGAAGAGGCCAGAATCGCTCGAAACACACCGAATCTGGAATCTCGATGTAGATCGATGATTCGGTCGATAGGTCGGTGTAAAATGACGTGTATTATGCGAGGATTGCGTTTACTTGGACAAAATGAACGATTCTTACTCGACGATGTAGAACTTAGATGCCAGAATCGCTCGAATAGAAGACAACGCGATTCTCGATCAAGATCCATTTTTCGTCTGATACAGCTGTGCAAGTTGACGAATAACGCAAATACCTCGTGTTGTCGGACAGAATAATTGAATTTGACACTTTTACGTTAAGCTGAGTTGCCAGAATTAGTCGAAACTCGGGACATCTCGATTCACGGTGATCGATTAGTCGTTTAATACAGCCGTGCAAAACGCTTGATAATGCAAGAATTTCGTGTCCTCGGATGACATAAACGATTTTGACACGATCACGACGTATGGAGATCCCACAATCCCTCGAAACACACCAAATCTGGATTCTCGATGTAGATCGAAGTTTCAGTCGACATATCGGTGCAAAACGACGTATGATGCAAGGATTTTGTTTTCCGGACAAAATGAACGATTTTTAAACATTCAGGTCGTGCTGAGATGCCAGACGCGATCGAAATTCGAGACATCTCGGTTCTCAGTGAAGATCCCTTTTTCGTTCGATAAAGCTGTGCAAGACAACAAATAACGCAAGTAGCTTGTGTTTTCGGACAGAATGAACGATTTTGACACTTTTACGTCTTGCTGAGTTGCCAGAAACGCTCGAAACTAGGAACATCTCGATTCTCGTCGATCGATTATTCGTTTGATACAGCCGTACAAAACGACAGATAATGCAAGAATTTCGTGTCTTCGGACAGAATAAACGATTTTGACACGATCACGATGTGCGAAGAGACCAGAATCGCTCGAAACACATCAAATCTGGAATCTCGATGGAGATCGATGATTCGGTCGACAGGTTGGTGTAAAATGACGTGTATCATGCGAGGATTGCGTTTACTTGGACAAAATGAACGATTCTTACTCGACGATGTAGAACTTAGATGCCAGAATCGCTCGAAATAGAAGACAACGCGATTCTCGGTCAAGATCCATTTTTCGTTTGATACAGCTGTGCAAGTTGACGAATAACGCAAATACATCGTGTTGTCGGACAGAATAATTGAATTTGACACTTTTACGTTAAGCTGAGTTGCCAGAATCAGTCGAAACTCGGGACATCTCGATTCTCGTTGATCGATTAGTCGTTTGATACAGCCGTGCAAAACGCTTGATAATGCAGGAATTTCGTGTCCTCGGATGACATAAACGATTTTGACACGATCACGACGTATGGAGATCCCACAATCCCTCGAAACACACCAAATCTGGATTCTCGATGTAGATCGAAGTTTCAGTCGACATATCGGTGCAAAACGACGTATGATGCAAGGATTTTGTTTTCCGGACAAAAAGAACGATTTTTAAACATTCAGGTCGTGCTGAGATGCTAGACGCGATCGAAATTCGAGACATCTCGGTTCTCAGTGAAGATTCCTTTTTCGTTCGATAAAGCTGTGCAAGACAACAAATAACGCAAGTAGCTTGTGTTTTCGGACAGAATAAACGATTTCGATACTTTTACGTCTTGCTGAGTTGCCGGAAACGCTCGAAACTAGGAACATCTCGATTCTCGTCGATCGATTATTCGTTTGATACAGCCGTACAAAACGACAGATAATGCGAAAATTTCGTGTCTTCGGACAGAATAAACGACGATGATTCGGTCGACAGGTCGGTGTAAAATGACGTGTATCATGCGAGGATTTCGTTTACTTGGACAAAATGAACGATTCTGACTCGACGATGTAGAACTTAGATGCCAGAATCGCTCGAAATAGAAGACAACGCGATTCTCGGTCAAGATCCATTTTTCGTTTGATACAGCTGTGCAAGTTGACGAATAACGCGAATACCTCGTGTTGTCGGACAGAATAATTTAATTTGAAACTTTTACGTTAAGCTGAGTTGCCAGAATCAGTCGAAACTCAGGATATCCCGATTCTCGGTGATCGATTATTCGTTCGATACAGCCGGACAGAATGACAAATAATGCAAGGATTTCGTGTCTTGGGACAGAATGAACAATTTTGACACGATCACGACGTACGAAGAGGCCAGAATCGCTCGAAACACACCAAATCTGGATTCTCGATGTAGATCGATGTTTCGGTCGACACATCCGTGCATAATCACGTATATTGCAAGAATTTTGTTTATTTAGACAAAGTTAACGATACTGACTCGACAACGTCGAATTTAGATGCGAGAATCGCTCGAAATTCGAGACAACGCGACTCTTGGTGAAGATCCCGTTTTCTTTCAATGAAGCTGTGCAAAATGACGAATAACGCAAGTAGCTTGTGTTTTCGGACATAGTGAACGATTTTGACTCTTTTACGTCGAGCTAAGTCGCCAGAAACTTTCGAAACTGGAGATGTCTCAGATCACGGCAATCGATTTTTCGTTTAATACAAGTGTGCAGAACGACGTTCAACGCAAAAACTTTGTGATTGCACACAAATCAAACGATTTTTGCACATGTACGTTGATCTGAGATGCCAGAAGCGCTGAAAACTCAAAATATCTCGAATAAAAACGTAGATCGATGTTTTGTTCCCTGCAGCTTTGCAAGACGACTTCGAACGCAAGAATTTCGTGTTTCGGCGACGATAAACAATTTCGACACAGTTATGTCGCGCAGAGATGCCAGAAAAGTTCGAACCTCGGGAAATTTCTATTTCCGTCGTAGATCGATAGTTCAGTTTATTTAATTGTGCAAGACGACGTTTAGCGCAAGAATTTCGTTTTTCCGAAGAAAATGCATAGTTTTGACTTGTTTATGTCAAGCCGGGGTGCAAGAATCGTTTGGAACTCGGGACATCTCGAGTCTCGATAACGATCGATTCCCCGTTCGATACAGATATTCAAGACCACGAGTTAGGCAAGATAATAGTGTTTCCGAAGGAAATAAACGATCCTAACCCATTTAATTTGAGCAGAAATGCAGCAATCGCTCGTCACTCAAGAAATCTCGATTCTCTGTGATCGATTATTCGGTCGAAGTAGCGGTGCAAAACGACAGATAATGCAAGGATATCGTGTCTTCGGACAGAATGAGCGATTTTGACACGAGCACGACGTGCGAAGAGGCCAGAATCGGTCGAAACACACCAAATCTGGATTCTCGATGTAGATCGATGTTTCGGTCGACATATCAGTGCAAAATCACGTATATTGCAAGAATTTTGTTCATTTGGACAAAGTGAACGATTTTGACTCGACAACGTGAAACTTAGATGCCAGAATAGCTCAAAATTCGGAACAACTCGCTTCTCGGTGAATGTGGATTTTTTGCTCGATACAGCTGTGCAAGATAACGAATAACGCAAATAAATCGTGTTTTTTGACAGAACGAACGATTTCGACTCTCTTACGTTAAGCTTAGTCGCCAGAAACTTTCGAAACTGGAGATATCTCAGATCACGGTAATCGATTTTCTCTTCAATACAAGTGTGCAGAACGACGTTCAACGCAAGAACTTTGTGATTGCAGATAAATCAAACGATTTTTGCACATTTACGTTGATCTGAGATGCCAGAAGCGCTGAAAACTTAAAATATCTCGAATGAAAACGTAGATCGATTTCTTGTTCCATGCAGCTTTGCAAGACGACTTTCAACGCAAGAATTTCGTGTTTCGGCCACGATGAACAATTTCGACACAATTATGTCGCGCTGAAATACCAGAGAAGTTCGAACCTCGGGAAATTCCTATTTTTGTCGTAGATCGATGGTTCAGTTTATTCAATTGTGCAGGACGACGTTTAGCGCAAGAATTTCCTTTTTCCAAAGAAAATGCATAGTTTTGACTTGTTTATGTCAAGCCGGGGTTCAAAAATCGTTTGGAACTCGGGACATCTCGAGTCTCGATAACGATCGATTCCCCGTTCGATACAGCTATTCAAGACCACGAGCGAGGCAAACAAATAGTGTTTCCGAAGGAAAAAAACGATCCCAACCCATTTACTTTAAGCAGAGATGCAGCAATCGCTCGAAACTCGGGAATTCTCGATTCTCGGTTATCGATTATTCGGTCGAAATAGCCGTGCAAAACGACAGATAATGCAAGAATTTCGTGTCTTGGGACAGACTGAACGATTTTGACACGATCACGCCGTTCGAAAAGGCCAGAATCGCTCGAAACACACCAAATCTGGTTTCTCGATGTAGATCGATGTTTCGGTCGACACATCGGTGCAAAATGACGTATTATGCAAGAATTTCGTTCGCTCGGACAAAATGAACGATTCTGACTTGACAATGTATAACTTAGATGCTAGAATCGCTGGGAATTCGACACAACGTGATTCTCGGTGAAGATCGATTTACCGTTCGATACAGCTGTGCGAGTAGACGCATAACGCAAATGGCTCGTGTTTTCGGACAGAATGATTGATTTTGACTATATTACGTGCAGCTGAGTTTCCAGAATCAGTCGAAACTCGGGACATCTCGATTCTCGGTGATCGATTATTCGTTCAATACAGCCGTGAAAACGACAGATAAAGCAAGGATTCCGTGTCTCCGGACAGAATGAACGATTTTGACACGATCACGACGTGCGAAGAGGCTAGAATCGCTCGGAACACACCAAATCTGGATTCTCGATGTAGATCGATGTTTCGGTCGACACATCGGTGCATAATCACGTATATTGCAAGAATTTCGTTTATTTCGACAAAGTGAACGATTTTGACTCGACAACGTGAAACTTAGATGCCAGAATAGCTCAAAATTCAAAACAACTCGCTTCTCGGTGAATATGGATTTTTTGCTCGATACAGCTGTGCAAGATAACAAATAACGCAAATAGCTCGTGTTTTTTGACAGAACGAACGATTTCGACTCTTTTACGTCAAGCTGAGTTGCCAGAAACGCTCGAAACTAGGAACATCTCGATTCCCGTCGATCGATTATTCGTTTGATAGAGCCGTACAAAACGACAGATAATGCAAGGATTTCGTGTCTTGGGACAGAATGAACAATTTTGACACGATCACGACGTACGAAGAGGCCAGAATCGCTCGAAACACACCAAATCTGGATTCTCGATGTAGATCGATGTTTCGGTCGACACATCCGTGCATAATCACGTATATTGCAAGAATTTTGTTTATTTAGACAAAGTTAACGATACTGACTCGACAACGTCGAATTTAGATGCGAGAATCGCTCGAAATTCGAGACAACGCGACTCTTGGTGAAGATCCCGTTTTCTTTCAATGAAGCTGTGCAAAATGACGAATAACGCAAGTAGCTTGTGTTTTCGGACATAGTGAACGATTTTGACTCTTTTACGTCGAGCTAAGTCGCCAGAAACTTTCGAAACTGGAGATGTCTCAGATCACGGCAATCGATTTTTCGTTTAATACAAGTGTGCAGAACGACGTTCAACGCAAAAACTTTGTGATTGCACACAAATCAAACGATTTTTGCACATGTACGTTGATCTGAGATGCCAGAAGCGCTGAAAACTCAAAATATCTCGAATAAAAACGTAGATCGATGTTTTGTTCCCTGCAGCTTTGCAAGACGACTTCGAACGCAAGAATTTCGTGTTTCGGCGACGATAAACAATTTCGACACAGTTATGTCGCGCAGAGATGCCAGAAAAGTTCGAACCTCGGGAAATTTCTATTTCCGTCGTAGATCGATAGTTCAGTTCATTTAATTGTGCAAGACGACGTTTAGCGCAAGAATTTCGTTTTTCCGAAGAAAATGCATAGTTTTGACTTGTTTATGTCAAGCCGGGGTGCAAGAATCGTTTGGAACTCGGGACATCTCGAGTCTCGATAACGATCGATTCCCCGTTCGATACAGATATTCAAGACCACGAGTAAGGCAAGATAATAGTGTTTCCGAAGGAAATAAACGATCCTAACCCATTTAATTTGAGCAGAAATGCAGCAATCGCTCGTCACTCAAGAAATCTCGATTCTCTGTGATCGATTATTCGGTCGAAGTAGCGGTGCAAAACGACAGATAATGCAAGGATTTCGTGTCTTCGGACAGAATGAGCGATTTTGACACGAGCACGACGTGCGAAGAGGCCAGAATCGGTCGAAACACACCAAATCTGGATTCTCGATGTAGATCGATGTTTCGGTCGACATATCAGTGCAAAATCACGTATATTGCAAGAATTTTGTTCATTTGGACAAAGTGAACGATTTTGACTCGACAACGTGAAACTTAGATGCCAGAATAGCTCAAAATTCGGAACAACTCGCTTCTCGGTGAATGTAGATTTTTTGCTCGATACAGCTGTGCAAGATAACGAATAACGCAAATAAATCGTGTTTTTTGACAGAACGAACGATTTCGACTCTCTTACGTTAAGCTTAGTCGCCAGAAACTTTCGAAACTGGAGATATCTCAGATCACGGTAATCGATTTTCCGTTCAATACAAGTGTGCAGAACGACGTTCAACGCAAGAACTTTGTGATTGCAGATAAATCAAACGATTTTTGCACATTTACGTTGATCTGAGATGCCAGAAGCGCTGAAAACTTAAAATATCTCGAATGAAAACGTAGATCGATTTCTTGTTCCATGCAGCTTTGCAAGACGACTTTCAACGCAAGAATTTCGTGTTTCGGCCACGATGAACAATTTCGACACAATTATGTCGCGCTGAAATACCAGAGAAGTTCGAACCTCGGGAAATTCCTATTTTTGTCGTAGATCGATGGTTCAGTTTATTCAATTGTGCAGGACGACGTTTAGCGCAAGAATTTCCTTTTTCCAAAGAAAATGCATAGTTTTGACTTGTTTATGTCAAGCCGGGGTTCAAAAATCGTTTGGAACTCGGGACATCTCGAGTCTCGATAACGATCGATTCCCCGTTCGATACAGCTATTCAAGACCACGAGCGAGGCAAACAAATAGTGTTTCCGAAGGAAAAAAACGATCCCAACCCATTTACTTTAAGCAGAGATGCAGCAATCGCTCGAAACTCGGGAATTCTCGATTCTCGGTTATCGATTATTCGGTCAAAATAGCCGTGCAAAACGACAGATAATGCAAGAATTTCGTGTCTTGGGACAGACTGAACGATTTTGACACGATCACGCCGTTCGAAAAGGCCAGAATCGCTCGAAACACACCAAATCTGGTTTCTCGATGTAGATCGATGTTTCGGTCGACACATCGGTGCAAAATGACGTATTATGCAAGAATTTCGTTCGCTCGGACAAAATGAACGATTCTGACTTGACAATGTATAACTTAGATGCTAGAATCGCTGGGAATTCGACACAACGTGATTCTCGGTGAAGATCGATTTACCGTTCGATACAGCTGTGCGAGTAGACGCATAACGCAAATGGCTCGTGTTTTCGGACAGAATGATTGATTTTGACTATATTACGTGCAGCTGAGTTTCCAGAATCAGTCGAAACTCGGGACATCTCGATTCTCGGTGATCGATTATTCGTTCAATACAGCCGTGAAAACGACAGATAAAGCAAGGATTCCGTGTCTCCGGACAGAATGAACGATTTTGACACGATCACGACGTGCGAAGAGGCTAGAATCGCTCGGAACACACCAAATCTGGATTCTCGATGTAGATCGATGTTTCGGTCGACACATCGGTGCATAATCACGTATATTGCAAGAATTTCGTTTATTTCGACAAAGTGAACGATTTTGACTCGACAACGTGAAACTTAGATGCCAGAATAGCTCAAAATTCAAAACAACTCGCTTCTCGGTGAATATGGATTTTTTGCTCGATACAGCTGTGCAAGATAACAAATAACGCAAATAGCTCGTGTTTTTTGACAGAACGAACGATTTCGACTCTTTTACGTCAAGCTGAGTTGCCAGAAACGCTCGAAACTAGGAACATCTCGATTCCCGTCGATCGATTATTCGTTTGATAGAGCCGTACAAAACGACAGATAATGCAAGAATTTCGTGTCTTCGGACAGAATAAACGATTTTGACACGATCACAATGTGCGAAGAGGCCAGAATCGCTCGAAACACACCAAATCTGGATTCTCGATGTAGATCGATGTTTCGGTCGACACATCCGTGCATAATCACGTATATTGCAAGAATTTTGTTTATTTGGACAAAGTTAACGATACTGACTCGACAACGTCGAATTTAGATGCGAGAATCGCTCGAAATTCGAGACAACGCGACTCTTGGTGAAGATCCCGTTTTCTTTCAATAAAGCTGTGCAAAATGACGAATAACGCACGTAGCTTGTGTTTTCGGACATAGTGAACGATTTTGACTCTTTTACGTCGAGCTAAGTCGCCAGAAACTTTCGAAACTGGAGATATCTCAGATCACGGTAATCTATTTTTCGTTCAATACAAGTGTGCAGAACGACGTTCAACGCAAGAACTTTGTGATTGCAGACAAATCAAACGATTTTTGCACATTTACGTTGATCTGAGATGCCAGAAGCGCTGAAAACTCAAAATATCTCGAATAAAAACGTAGATCGATGTTTTGTTCCATGCAGCTTTGCAAGACGACTTTCAACGCGAGAATTCCGTGTTTCGGCCACGATAAACAATTTCGACACAGTTATGTCGCGCAGAGATGCCAGAAAAGTTCGAACCTCGGGAAATTTCTATTTCCGTCGTAGATCGATAGTTCAGTTTATTCAATTGTGCAAGACGACGTTTAGCGCAAGAATTTCGTTTTTCCAAAGAAAATGCATAGATTTGACTTGATTATGTCAAGCCGGGGTTCAAGAATCGTTTGGAACTCGGGACATCTCGAGTCTTGATAACGATCGATTCCCCGTTCGATGCAGCTATTCACGACCACGAATAAGGCAAAAAAAAAGTGTTTCCGAAGGAAATAAACGATCCCAACCCATTTACTTTAAGCAGAGATGCAGCAATCGCTCGAAACTCGGGAATTCTCGATTCTCGGTGATCGATTATTCGGTCGAAATAGCCGTGCAAAACGACAGATAATGCAAGAATTTTGTGTCTTGGGACAGACTGAACGATTTTGACACGATCACGCCGTTCGAAAAGGCCAGAATCGCTCGAAACACACCAAATCTGGATTCTCGATGTAGATCGATGTTTCGGTCTACACATCGGTGCAAAATGACGTATTATGCAAGAATTTCGTTAACTTGGACAAAATGAACGATTCTGACTCGACAATGTATAACTTAGATGCTAGAATCGCTGGGAATTCGAGACAACGTGATTCTCGGTAAAGATCGATTTACCGTTTAATACAGCTGTGCGAGTAGACGAATTACGCAAATGGCTCGTGTTTTTGGACAGAATGATTGATTTTGACTATTTGACGTGACGCTGAGTTTCCAGAATCAGTCGAAACTTCGGGACATCCTGATTCTCGGTGATCGATTATTCGTTCAATACAGACGTCAAAACTACAGATAAAGCAAGGATTCCGTGTCTTCGGACAGAATGAAAGATTTTGACACGATCACGACGTGCGAAGAGGCCAGAATCGCTCGAAACACACCAAATCTGGATTCTCGATGTAGATCGATGTTTCGGTCGACACATCGATGCAAAGCGACGTATAATAGAAGAATGTCGCTTGTTTGGACAAAATGAACGATTTCGACACGATCACGACGTGCGGAGAGGCCAGAATCGCTCGAAACACACCAAATCTGGATTCTCGATGTAGATCGAAGTTTCGGTCGAAACATCGGTGCAAAACGACCTATGATGAGTGATTTTCGTTTTTCGGACGAAATGAATGATTTCGACACGATCAGGACGTGCGAAGACGCAAGAATCGCTCTAAACACACTAAATCTGGATTCTCGATGTAGATCGATGTTTCGGTCGACACATCGGTGCATAATCACGTATATTGCAAGAATTCTGTCTATTTGGACAAAGTGAACGATACTGACTCGACAACGTCGAATTTAGATGCGAGAAACATTCGAAATTCGAGTAAACGCGATTCTTGGTGAAGATCCCTTTTTCTTTCAATGAAGCTGTGCAAAACGACGAATGACGCAAGTAGCTCGTGTTTTCGGACATAATGAACGATTTTGACTCTTTAACGTCAAGCTAAGTCGCCGGAAACTTTCGAAACTGGAGATATCTCAGATCACGGTAATCGATTTTTCGTTCAATACAAGTGTGCAGAACGACGTTTAACGCAAGAACTTTGTGATTGCAGACAAATTAAACGGTTTCGCACATTTACGTTGATCTGAGATGACAGAAGCGCTGAAAACTTAAAATATCTCGAATGAAAACGTAGATCGATTTTTTGTTCCATGCAGCTTTGCAAGACGACTTTCAACGCAAGAATTTCGTGTTTCGGCCTTGATGAACACTTTCGACACAATTATGTCGCGCTGAGATGCCAAAGAAGTTCGAACCTCGGGAAATTCCTATTTTCGTCGTAGATCGATAGTTCAGTTTATTCAATTGTGCAGGACGACGTTTAGCGCAAGAATTTCGTTTTTCCAAAGAAAATTCATAGTTTTGACTCGTTTATGTTAAGCCGGGGTGCAAGAATCGTTTGGAACTCGGGACATCTCGAGTCTCGATAACGATCGATTCCCCGTTCGATACAGCTATTCAAGACCATGAATAAGGCAAAAAAATAGTGTTTTCGAAGAAAATAAACGATTCCAACCCATTTACTTTAAGCAGAGATGCAGCAATCGCTCAAAACTCGGGAATTCTCGATTCTCGTCGATCGATTATTCGTTTAATGCAGCCGTACTAAACGACAGATAATGCAAGAATTTCGTGTCTTCGGATAGAATAAACGATTTTGACACGATCACGATGTGCGAAGAGGCCAGAATCCCTCGAAACACACCAAATCTGGATTCTTGATGTAGATCGAATTTTCAGTCGACATATCGTTGCAAAACGACGTATGATGCAAGAATTTCGTGTCTTCGGACAGAATAAATGATTTTGACACGATCACGATGTGCGAAAAGGCCAGAATCGCTCGAAACACACCTAATCTAGATTCTCGATGTAGATCGATGTTTGGTCGGCACATCGATGAAAACGACGTATAATGCAAGAATGTCGCTTGTTTGGACAAAATGAACGATTTCTACACAATCACGACGTGCGGAGAGGCCAGAATCGCTCGAAACACACCAAATCTGGATTCTCGATGTAGATCGAAGTTTAGGTCGAAACATCGGTGCAAAACGACCTATGATGAGTGATTTTTGTTTTTCGGACAAAATGAATGATTTCAACACGATCAGGACGTGCGAAGAGGCCAGAATCGCTTGAAACACACCAAATCTGGATTCTCGATGTAGATCGATGTTTCGGTCGACACATCGGTGCATAATCACGTATTCTGCAAGAATTTTGTTTATTTGGACAAAGTGAACGATTTTGACTCGACAACGTGAAACTTAGATGCCAGAATAGCTCAAAATTCAAAACAACTCGCTTCTCGGTGGATATGGATTTTTTGCTCGATACAGCTGTGCAAGATAACGAATAACGCAAATAAATCGTGTTTTTTGACAGAACGAACGATTTCGACTCTTTTACGTCAAGCTGAGTTGCCAGAATCGGTCGAAACTCGGGACATCGCGATTCTCGGTGATCGATTAGTCGTTTGATACAGCCGTGCAAAACGCTTGATAATGCAAGAATTTCGTGACCTCGGATGACATAATCGATTTTGACACGATCACGACGTATGAAGATCCCACAATCCCTCGAAACACACCAAATCTGGATTCTCGATGTAGATCGGATTTTCAGTTGACATATCTTTGCAAAACGACGTATGATGCAAGGATTTTTTTGTTCCGGTCAAAATGAACGATTTTTAAACATTCAGGTCGTGCTGAGATGCCAGACTCGATCGAAATTCGAGACATCTCGGTTCTCAGTGAAGATCCCTTTTTCATTTAATAAAGCTGTGCAAGACGACAAATAACGCAAGTAGCTCGTGTTTTCAGACAGAATGAACGATTTTGACACTTTTACGTCTTGCTAAGTTGCCAGAAACGCTCGAAACTAGGGACATCTCGATTCTCGTCGATCGATTATTCGTTTGATACAGCCGTACGAAACGACAGATAATGCAAGAATTTCGTGTCTTCGGACAGAATAAACGATGTTGACACGATCATGATGAGCGAAGAGGCCAGAATCGCTCGAAACACACCAAATCTGGATTCTCGATGTAGATCGATGTTTCGGTCGGCACATCGATGAAAAACGACGTATAATGCAAGAATGTCGCTTGTTTGGACAAAATGAACGATTTCTACACGATCACGACGTGCGGAGAGGCCAGAATCGCTCGAAACACACCAAATCTGGATTCTCGATGTAGATCGAAGTTTCGGTCGACACATCGGTGCAAAACGACCTATGATGAGAGATTTTTGTTTTCCGGACAAAATGAATGATTTCGACACGATCACGACGTGCGAAGAGCCAGAATCGCTCGAAACACACCAAATCTAGATTCTCGATGTAGATCGACGTTTCGGTCGACACATCGGTGCATATTCACGTATATTGCAAAAATTTTGTTTATTTGGACAAAGTGAACGATTTTCACTCGACAACGTCGAATTTAGATGCGAGAAACGCTCGAAATTCGAGACAACGCGATTCTTGGTGAAGATCCCTTTTTCTTTCAATGAAGCTGTGCAAAATTACGAATGACGCAAGTAGCTCGTGTTTTCGGACATAATGAACGATTTTGACTCTTTTACGTCAAGCTAAGTCGCCAGAAACTTTTGAAACTGTAGATATCTCAGATCACGGTAATCGATTTTTCGTTCAATACAAGTGTGCAGAACGACGTTCAACGCAAGAACTTTGTGATTGCAGACAAATCAAACGATTTTTGCACATTTACGTTGATCTGAGATGCCAGAAGCGCTGAAAGCTCGAAATATCTCGAATAAAAACGTAGATCGATGTTTTGTTCCATGCAGCTTTGCAAGACGACTTTCAACGCAAGAATTTTGTGTTTCGGCCACGATAAACAATTTCGACACAGTTATGTCGCGCTGAGATGCCGGAAAAGTTCGATCCTCGGGAAATTTCTATTTCCGTCGTAAATCGATAGTTCAGTTCATCCAATTGTGTAAAACGACGTTTAGCGCAAGAATTTCGTTTATCCGAAGAAAATGCATAGTTTTGACTTGTTTATGTCAAGCCGGGGTGCAAGGATCGTTTGGAACTCGGGACATCTCGAGTCTCGATAACGATCGATTCCCCGTTCGATACAGCCATTCAAGACCACGAATAAGGCAAGATAATAGTGTTTCCGAAGGAAATAAACGATCCTAACCCATTTACTTTAAGCAGAAATGCAGCAATCGCTCGTCACTCGAGAAATCTCGATTCTCTGTGATCGATTATTCGGTCGAAGTAGCCGTGCAAAACGACAGATAATGCAAGGATTTCGTGTCTTCGGACAGAATGAACGATTTTGACACGAGCACGACGTGCGAAGAGGCCAGAATCCCTCGAAACACACAAAATCTGGATTCTCGATGTAGATCGATGTTTCGGTCGACACATCGGTGCATAATCACGTATATTGCAAGAATTCTGTCTATTTGGACAAAGTGAACGATACTGACTCGACAACGTCGAATTTAGATGCGAGAAACATTCGAAATTCGAGTAAACGCGATTCTTGGTGAAGATCCCTTTTTCTTTCAATGAAGCTGTGCAAAACGACGAATGACGCAAGTAGCTCGTGTTTTCGGACATAATGAACGATTTTGACTCTTTAACGTCAAGCTAAGTCGCCGGAAACTTTCGAAACTGGAGATATCTCAGATCACGGTAATCGATTTTTCGTTCAATACAAGTGTGCAGAACGACGTTTAACGCAAGAACTTTGTGATTGCAGACAAATTAACCGATTTTTGCACATTTACGTTGATCCGAGATGCCAGAAGCGCTGAAAACTCAAAATATCTCGTGTTGTGCCCGAAATGCTCAAAGGGTGATCAGCCCTTTTCCTGACTCGGTTCAATTAATATATTAAGGGATCGGGACCGATTGAAGGATTGGAATCCACACGAGTTCAAATATAAAATGTATTTATTACAATTACAACTGGCTAAAGTACTCTACTCGCGAGCCCAACCGATTGCTCTTGAAGTCGATTTAAGACTGCCGATGTCCTGGCGCTGTCGCTTCCAGTTCACCCTAGTTTCTACACGATAATGCTGAATTGCATTATTGCTTAATTGATGCAATATTCGCGATCAGCGAATATGCTGAATATGATTAGCGAAGTGCAATAAATGTTTCGCAACGTTGCTTGCCGAAATTCCGGGTCGCAACATCCCTCCCCCCTTAAAAAGAAAAATTTTGAGGTTTAAAAAAAAAATTTTCTTCTGAGCAAGTTGGTTGAACTTTCGACTATTTATGTGACATATGGATACTCTTATAAATTATGGCTTATCTGTAGCTCTGGCATGATATGAAAAACGCAATGGGTGCCTCTGAATTGTAGCAGCCCTATCTACATGTAAACTACTGATACGCGGGGGCCCTGGCTCCGCACGCATCTCGACTGCGGACGGTGCTTCTTGAGGGGTCACCGCCTCCTCTGGCCTTGCCGGTGTCGCGTTGCATCTTCGCCTCAGCCGGTGTAACCGATATGCGGCATAGCAGGCCAAGGCTACAAAAACTAAGGCTACTAAAGAATACAGTGCTATATTATGGTAGCACTGCTCACTGTACTTATTGTCTTTATCTAAGTCTCTAGTTATCTCTTTCACGCGTGAACCAAGGGTCCGTAACTCCTCGGGATTCCGCAATACACTTAAGAACTGCACTTTTTTATTAACTTTTTGTAAATGTGAATGATAATTCACATCGATGTCGGATAATGTAAGATTGAACGGTGGTAGATATTCCTCGTTCCGAGTGTCTGTGACCCTTTTAAGGGTCCGAATACTAAAATCTTGGGCGGTTACCTCGCACGAACCTATCAGAGCCAAAATACCCGAGTTTATTAACGATTCGCGGAACGCGGGTTTTTTGTTACAAGTTATTGTTACTATTTCTTCTGAAGGTGCGATGTACATCCATCTTCCGGGTTGCTCCATAGGGATGATAAGCGTGCTGGTCAGAGTTAAAACTCGCTTAGGACACCTGAGACCGCCCTCAGTGTCGATTTTTACCAAGGTTAGTATTTCGCATGGTGCATTTCTTGTGATGGGCACCGAAGGGTGCTGAGGAGAGCATATAAAATTTTTCCCGAATTTTTTGCAATTCCGCAAGTCTACTGATGACATCCGCAAAAAATTTCTGTTCGCCTGATCTACTACTACGAGGTCTTCTGTTGTATCTACGTAGTAGTAGGTGTCATTGATACCCTTCACAGGCACGGGGTATAGCCGGTGGACGGTGTAACGCTGTGAGCTTATCAGCGGGATATCCAATAGCAGTATGACCGCTGTTCCATCACTGTATGCCCGCGCGTCGATGAGTCGCATCAAGGAGTTTGCCTCACTCCTTACTATCGGTAAGGGGAATCCAGTGCCAGCCGGTAGGTGTGGTAGTGCATCCGTGAGGTACTCCACTAGCTTACGCGGTGGTAGTACCGCTGCGCTCACCTTTCCCATTGATATCTCGGCCAGGAGCAATACTAACTCCCGCACGTCGGTGAGGAGTTCCTCTACCACCACACTTACGGCAGTTAGGCTCTCGTCAAGACGTACACGTCTCATGAGCTGATCTTTGTTAGCGATTAGATCACGCCGTGCTGCATTTACAAGGCCGAGAAGGGTGTTCTCATTGGCCACTATCCTGTCCACGGTATCGTTAAATAACCGCAGAGTGGAGGAAACGACCTGCAGTTGTCCCTTGATGCCTCTTTTTAGGGTTCGTTCACCCGCCTGCAGGGCCATTATCTGGTGATTAATCCGCTCCGCATCTGCAGCATCCATATTTCCGGTGATTGATTTGATTATCGATCCCATTCCATCGATGAGTCCTCTGCGTCTTCGCAACGAATTGGGTTCAATTAGGTCATGAACGGTGCTCATGCCATCTTCTACCCTTGATGACATGTGTTCGACGGTTTCTAGAAGCGCATGACATAGTTCGTCGGCTTGACCAATTCCATCCTCGACTTTACACGCGTCGCGCACACGTTGCAAATTTAATTTAACCATCCTTTCTCGACGGAGTATACATGTGAGATCCATGTGTATGGCAAGTCTCCATGTCGCTTTTGTTTGTGTGACGCTTCCAATTTCCTCGTAGAAGATGCCGGGTGAGACACCGGATTGTCGGTGAATGGTTTCAGCGCATATTCCTCGTTGGCCGTGCTGGTTTTGATAAGGTAGGCGAGGAACAGCGCAATCCTGAAACCAGAAGACAACGGTTAAAGCAGTTTTCGACCGTGGGACTGCTCACTTTGCAGTTTACCCCCGTCGTTGAGCGGTGGTTGGAACAGAGTAGTTGCCACCGACTCATTAAATCGTCAACCGCCTCAACGTCCACGTCGCAGCAATTAAACATCTTATCCAATAATGAGTGGAGCTGTACTAATCCGAGGCGGAAGCCTAAATCGCCGCCTGCTCGAAGCCATTGTAAGTATTGGTCGCCATTTGAACATTCATTTTCATATTCTATTCGCATTCTCGGGTTGTTAATCTCTTTTCTCTTTTTTTCTTTTATAGAATCGGGTGATCTACATTCCGGGGACAGCGAGACGACCCCGGAGGCCGACGTGGGCCTCCACATTCATCCGGGAGGCCCTCACCGTAAGGCGCCGCCGTCAAGCTGCAAGGAGAAATGCAGCTTATCTCTGGGACGGCGGCGACGAGGTGGATGGAGAGGCGGTGGACTTTCTGGGTCTCCGCCGGCTCTTCAGCGTCGGCCCCCCGTCATTTTGTTTGAGATGCGGGGCAGCGAGGATTAATTTAAAAAAAAAATTAAAATATCAAAGTGATCTGTATTTTCCGATGGGGAGGGGATTATCCCCTCCCTACAATAAACTTTAAAAAAAAACAAAATTATTCTCTTAATTGTAAATTTTTCTTAATTTTAAGTTTTTCCCCCGCGTAATCGATCGCGGATGACCCCATCCTTCCCTTCAATAGAATCATGAGGACGCACTTTGCGTCAGTACCATGAGTAAGGCTTTTTCTCATTTCTTCCTTCTCACGCGCGTAGATGCCCCTTGTGCATCCGTGCCTTACTTTTCTCTCTCTCTATCTGTCTCTCCTTTCCTCTTTCGAGCACGTGGTCGCCTTCTCTCTCTGGTGCATCCGTGCTCACTATCCTCTTCTCCTTCTTTCTTGCGAGCACGTGGCAGCCTTCTTTTTCTGGCGCATCCGTGCTCCCTATCTTCTCTCTCACTTAGGAGCATGGGGACGGTCTATGGCCGTTGCATGCGATAAGCTAATATATACATACACACACCCTAATACTCGACGAAATGTCGCAGACGGTTAACGTGAACCGTCGCGGTTTTACGTCCCATTTTAATTGTATAGGTGACGGGACTATGCACCGCCGTGATAGTGTGTGGCCCCGTCCATGTGGGTGTCAGTTTGGCTGATCGTCCCCGCCGTACCGTATTATCGTGCAATAGTACGTGGTCACCTACAAGATATTCACGCTGTCTCGCTTTGACGTCGTAATCCAGCTTCGCCCTCTCTTTCGCACTGCTTAGATTATGTCTGGCCACCGTCCACGAGGCTCGTAATCTTTCTCGCAGCTCGCTGGCATAGTCTGCGTGTGTGTAAGTGGAGCGCGGCTCCTGTTTCACCGCAGAAGGCAACTCGGCCTCGCGTCCATACATTAACACATAGGGAGTCATTCCGGTAGCTGTGTGTGGAGTGGTGTTGTACGTGAACATAGCGTACGGCAGCCACTCATCCCAATCGTCTTGATCTTCATCTATAAATTTTTTTAAATATTCGGCCAAAGTTCGGTGCGACCTTTCCAATGCTCCATTACTTTCAGGATGATAAGCCGTAGTTTGGATTTTCTTAATCCGCAACAACTTGCAGACCTCTTTAAATGTAGAACTCAAAAAGTTCGTACCCCTATCCGAAAGGATTATTTCGGGGGTTCCATATCGACAAATTACCTCCGTCACTAAAGCTTTCGCGACTGTATGGGCTTCCTGATTTGGGATGGCCACAGCCGCGCTGTATTTCGTCAAAGCATCCTGGAAAGTAAGTATGTTTTTATTTCCAGCACATGTCAAAGGTAGTGGTCCAACGATGTCCACAGCTACCTTTTCGAAAGCTCGTCCAGGCGTGTCTGTAATCACCATAGGTACTTTGCCCTTGCATCGGAGCTTGTTCTTCTGATATTTTTCACAAGCAGCGATATGTCTTTGTATTTCTTTTTTCATTCCTGGCCATACATATTTTGCTTGGATTCGTTTCAGAGTCCTCTTAATACCCTGGTGCCCACCCAGAGGGGCATCATGATATTCCTTTAGTATTTTCCCTCTATCCTCCAAAGAAGGACAGGTTACACCATTGCTGCAGCTACACTTTTTTTCCATCGTAGCTTCCTTGTCCCTCCTTGAGCGCAAAGGTATACTCTCGTTCTCCCCGCTCTCCGCTTCGCCCAGCCTTCCAGAAGCATTGCAGTCCGCGCGGACTGCTTCACCTATTTCAGTGATTGGCTGCGGTTGCCTCATAGCATCTCTTTCGCTCTGCTGCAAGCCAGGTCGCTCGCTCGCGCTCCCACCTCTCACGGGTAGCCGCGGCGCAGCCCCCTGTTCCCTGCACTGCTCGCTATATGGTAGAGCGGTATCCTCTATAGCTCTCTCTGTCTCCTCGGCTCTCCGCTTTGTGCTGATATTCGCACCGCGGGAGCCCGACTCGCCTGCCTTGGGTGTATTGGTGCGTATAGGTGAGCCGCTGTCTGTAGAAACGGTGTGTTGCTCTGTCTCTTTCTCTCGCACGTCCTTCAGCACAGGTTCTCCTTCTCGCGCGCGTGCTCTCGTAGTAACGTATATACGACTAAGCGCGTCTGCGTTGGTATTTCTTTTGCCAGCCTTGTATTCCACGTCAAATTGGTGTTCTGCCAATTTTATTCGCCACCTCATTAGCCGTGAACCTGGATCTTTCACCCCAAATAACCATGTGAGAGGTTTATGATCGGTTATCACTTTAAACCGCGTCCCATATATATAGGGCCGAAATTGCGCTATAGCCCATACTATAGCGAGCAATTCTTTCTCCGTTGTGGTATAATTCGTTTCTGCCTTTGAGAGTGTGCGGCTTGCGTAACATATAGGCAAGTCTTCTCCGACCTTGCCTTGCGAGAGGATGGCTCCAATAGCCTTATCCGATGCATCTGTAGTTACCAAGAACTGCTGCTGAAAATCTGGGTATTGTAATACCGGTGCAGTTGTTAATGCATTCTTTAATTCTTCGAATGCAGCATCGCGCACAGCCGTCCATTCAAATTTAGTATCTTTCTTTATTAGCTCCGTTAATGGCTTGGCTATCCTCGAAAAATCTTTTATGAATTTTCGGTAATAACCAGCTAATCCCAAAAATGATTTTACTTGTTTAACATTTTTAGGTGCAGGATACTCCTTCACAGCCGCAAGTTTCTCCGGATCTGCCCGTACCCCGTCCTCGGAAATGATGTGACCTAGAAATTGCGTCTCTTTCCGCAAGAATTGGCATTTTTGTGGCTTCACAGCCAGTCTAGCTTCCCTTAATCGTCGGAAAACCTCTTCTAGTCTTTCATTGTGTTCACGCAGGTTTTTCCCGTAAACAACAATGTCATCTAGGTAAACATAGCATTTTATGCCCTGTATTCCGGCTAGTACCGAGTTCATTAACCGCTGAAAAGTTGGAGGCGCATTTTTTAACCCGAATGGCATTCGATTATATTCGAAATGGCCTTGAGGTGTAGAAAATGCTGTTTTTTCCTTATCTTCCTTAGCCATCGGAAATTGATGGAATCCAGAAGCAAGGTCGAGAGTGGAAAAGTATTGGGCTTTTCCCAATTGATCCAATATCTCCGTAATATTTGGAAGTGGGTAGGAATCTCCAATAGTAGTAAGCGGTGCGCTATGGCGACCCCCACTCCTATCCCCACTCCTATCCCCACTCCTTCCCTACGCTTAGCGTCTTGCTGGAGCAAAGCGTAGGTGAGAGTTAGGGCTAGGAGTGGAGGGGGAGGAGCAGTGTGTCGTCATAGCACACCACTTTATTATTGTTATTATTATTAATATTAATGAGCGGGCAGAGAATCCGACGAATCTCTGCAAGACCGCTGTTTTTTTTTTTTTATTTTTTATTTTTATTTTATTTTATTTTTTTTATTTTTTTTATTTTTATTTTTTTTCCTCTTAAATATATTATTATTTATTTTTATTATTAATGTTAGTGAGCGGGCAGAGAACCCGACGAATCTCTGCAAGACCGCTCTGTTTTTATATTTTATATATATATATATATATAAAATATATATATATATATTTTTTTTTTTTTTTTTTTTTTTTTTCTTTTTCTTAAATATATTATTATTTATTTTTATTATTAATGTTAGTGAGCGGGCAGAGAACCCGACGAATCTCTGCAAGACCGCTTTGTCGGGGGCCCAGATCTAAAACCTGGACCGCGAAATTGAATGATTTCCGTGCGAACAGCGTGGCCCCGGCTCACGACGGTATAAACCGCTGCGCGCTGCTGCTCGCGGAAATCTTTCGCGATCTACAGGGATGAGGTCCCCCGAGATTTTTAAAAAATTTTAATTTTATTTCACTTTATTTTATTTATTTTTTCCTAATATTTTTTAAAATTTTTAATTTTATTTTTATTTTATTTTATTTTATTTTATTTATTTTTTCTTAATATTTTAAAAATAATAAACAGTATAAATACCTTTTTCTGCTGTTGCTGCTGCTGCTGGTGGTGGTGGTGGTGGTGGTGGTGGTGGTGGTGGTGGCCTCGACGATTTTTCAACACACACACAGTTTTTGTTTTTACACACATACACACACATACACACACAGTTTTTACACTCACACTAGGCCTCACCCTCCTCCTCCCGAAAAGTTTCGTACCCGCTGTCATAGGCGAGATCGTACACCCCGAACGGGTCGATCTCGGCCATGACAGCTTGTGCAATATCAACCCCAGTGGCTGCCGTCAACAACACCGACGGCGGCTCACCGATTGGGGCATCTTGCACAAGTTCAACTATTATCGGACCCTCTCGCGCGAGCTCTTCAATAATGGGCTCCGCACCGAAATAGTTAAACGGGTCGAGGCCTATTAATGACACTGACACTGATAACTCGGGCGTGTCCAGGGCCCGAGAATGGGGTACACGTAGACGACTTGTGTTGTAATAGCCGGTGTACCCCTCGTCGACGAGGTACACCTCGGCAATTTCGCCGTCGTCGTCCACGTGTACAATTACACCCCGGGCAACACTCCCGAACGACATCACCACCACACACGCGGCACCCTCCACGGCGTTTTGCAGCGAAAGATGCCACTCCGCACCGGTATTCTCGCTGTAAAATCTTTGTAAAAACGCCTGAAGCGAGGCCAGCGTTTCCTCCATACGCAACGTGCGTAACTGCACCGCACAAGGGCTGTGCACGTAAATAATGTTGCACATATCGCCCACAGCAACACTCGCGACTTCAAAAACGGCATTCATCCTGACCGTATGGAGAACAAAATGATACTGAGTGTGGTAGCGTTATACCAAGATACATAGATGCTTAGGAAGAAGAAGAAGCAACTACTGCAGAGTTAGCAAAAATACAGGTGTCCCCGCCGGTACGTGCTTTTTCGCTGAGAGAAATAATAACATGAAAGATGACACGATGCACCTGCATCAACGGCGCGCGGAGACTTCGATGCTGACCGTACTCTGAGTCAATGACCCTTCAACAATGTATTTTGAAAACCATTGTTAACGGACAAAGATTGCTCGATTTCGTCAAACTATTTTATTTTTGCTGAAATGTCTGAATATTTACGAATGAAAATCACGGCATGATCGTTAGTCAAACGACAACCGTCCCGTGAGAGACTAAAAAGATAATTTAGTTTACGCTGATAGAAAATGTCGAACCATACCCTCCGATCGTGTATTTTAGCGCTATTAAAATTAGCGGTAATTCATAGTGCGCGAATTAGACGACGCTGTGACGATAATTGGTGTAAGAGTTTACGCGATTTATCGCGCGAAAAACTCATTAAGCACCTAAAATTCATCTTGTGGTGGTCACCTCTACGTGTCATTATGGTGGCCCATAATAGAGGTATTCTACAAGGGCGTAAAGTGCTTCGATGCGTGTACGAAGAGCTCGAGCGACGCAAGTTCGAAGACACCCCTACGGCCAGAGCGATTTTCAATGAAATTCAAGGTAAGAGCATTATTGATTATAGATCTTAATCAATCTCAACATTCGAAGATTTCAAAATTTTTAAATCCCAATACTCAAATGATCCATTTTACCCCGGTCACCTTTACTGGATAACCACTTTTGAGTGCGTGATCGGGGATCATTGCCGATCATCTCTAAAGAAGAATTTTCATCCCCCGATGGCTAGTTCACCCCCTAGAGTTGACCGGGGCAATTTGGTTAACTTCTGATTTAACATTCAAAGTATAGGTCATCCACTGGGTCATCGGTACTAGTGGTTGACCACTTTTAGATACGAAATCTGGGAGTCCTCGGCACCACTCCCCTCAAAAAATTTTCATCCCCCGATGGCTAGTTCACCCCCTAGAGTTGACCGGGGCAATTTGGTTAACTTCTGATTTAACATTCAAAGTATAGGTCATCCACTGGGTCATCGGTACTAGTGGTTGACCACTCTTAGATACGAAATCGGGTAGTCCTCGGCACCACCCCCTCAAAAAATGTTCACCCCCCTATGGTTAGTTCAGCCCCTAGAGCTGTCCGGGGCAAATTGGTTAACTTCTGATTTAACACGCAAAGTATAGGTCATTCATGATAAAAATGCATAAAAATTTAATTTCCAATATTGAAGTTCTCAGTTTCATTTTTAACAGTGTGACCACATGTTCCCTTTTCGTTTTCTATAACAATAACTATATAACAATTTGACTGAATAATAATAATTACCATGCTTACATAAATACAAATTTTATCTTATATTGACGGAAATAAATTTTCTTTACAGTTTATGCACAGCTTTTCGAGGGCTCAACCGAAGAAGATGAAAATGCGTTAATAGAAGCGACGCGCACTGTGGAAGAACAGGATCAGTGGCGTCAAACACAAGGCCCTGATTCCGGTGGGTCTAAGAATTAATTTATTAATATCCAGCCAATAATAATAATAATAATAATGAAAATTATTTTTCAACATCAAAAGAGACCTCATCGGAGTTCGAGCACGGCGTCAATAACGGTGATAACCACACGTATGACGATGACCCGATAATGGTGGCCGTCATCGAAGCAGCTCGCGCTGTGGAAGAGGTTGAAGCAATCCAACATGCATATCGTAAGTATTTCACTTTGCAAAAACGAATGAATGGATTTTGCAAAATTTTCGTAGTCTATACTTTATCAAGAATACGAACTGATAAGTTTAATTTAATAATGATAATCCAATTTTGAATAGCCGATCGAGGAGAAGCATCACCAGACACACTTGATACTAGAAATAATCAGCCGTGCGAGGCCGAAACATCATCAAGTACGGTTGTTTTACTCGATGCGTTGGATGGCCCCTCCGGTAACGGCATCGAACCGACCGAGGATACCCCTGAAGAACAAGTCTTTCCGGAGAATCAATTAGGGCTATACCCTACGTTGATGGACGATGCGTGGTTTGAAGGGGTGATGAACCCAGGTAAATAATCGGAAGTGGTACAATACAGGACAAACGTGTGTGTATTAATATCTCCGACGAAAAATCAAATGTAATTTGGAATGAAAAATAAATACAACAAAAATGCAGATCGTCTATTTTCTTCAGGAATACAGAGGGGAGCTGGAATGCGGCGAAATCCCACCACATACAATGAGTTGCAACCACCGGGTATTCGAATTGAGATAATTCAGGAGACAGCGCGGTATTTCAAACGTTTTAAGCTTCGTGGTCGGGAGACGACTCTACGTATTCGCGAGCCACCACCAGAAATTAGTGTAATGAGCTGGCTCGAGGGGGCGTTCAGTGATCTTCTCACCCACATCACCAACTCCTGCGAGGGTGGGGATTATGTAGGAATATCGTTTACAGCGCGTAACTTGACACACGGCCCCGTATGGCTGTCTTTTCGACCAGCTCGTGATTACGAGTTCCAAGATTTATGGAACCTCATAAGAAGCGTTGCGCAGAGTTCGGAATCTTTTGACCTTAATGACGAATGCAACATAAAAACGTGCGTTGTGAAGGGTGTCGAGGGTCGTGGCCGACGGAAAGGATTAACACACGAGGGTGTAGCAAAAAGATCCATCTTGACAATATGTAACAACGACAATCTATGTTTACCACGATCGTTAGCGGCAGCGCTGGTGCACGCGGAACGGGGGGACATTCGCACGGGCGATTTACATACTAAGTGGCAACGGGTAAGACAAATCAATGGTTCGGACCAAAAAATTGCAGCGCTCGAGCTTACGCGACGTGCAAATGTTAGAGTACCGAAAAATGGCTGCGGTGTAAATGAAATCGCTCAATATCAGGAATACTTGGCACGAGACGGTATTGCAATTGTCGTCTTTGAGTTTTTGACCCTAGGACTACGTAATAGGAGATCGATTTTCAATGGTACGAAAACTGTAGTAAGCACTGCAGGACAGGTCCGCCACACATTGTATATTCTGTATTACGAACGCTCACACCATTTCCAACCAATTCTCAACCTTAGAGGGGCTGTCGGTAGCACTGGGTTCTGTACGTCGTGTGATACGTTATATCTAAGGTTAGATCATAGATGCGCCGGAAACAAAAGATGTACACGATGTCTCAGGGCGCCTCCGTGTGATCCTCGCACAGGAGATACGGTTAGATGCGCAGCGTGTGATCGTGTTTTTTTCGGACAGGAATGCTTTAAAAATCATCGAACCCCCGAGCTCGCAAGGAAAAAGAAAAATGAACGGAGTGTTTGCGCAACTATTAAACGCTGCCCCGACTGTTTTTGCGCGATCAGACCACTAGTGAGAAAGAAAAAACATGTGTGCTCCGTAGGTTATTGCGCAACTTGTAAATCAGATCAACCATACAATCACTTGTGTTTCATGCAACCCCTCCCAAACGATCGAGAATTGAAAGACAAAATATTTATCTTTTATGATTTCGAAACGCAACAATGTACGCCGCTAGAGGGTACCACCGACACACGCGTGCATGAGCCGAACCTCTGTGTTGCACAACGCGTTTGTACAAACTGCTGCTACAATGACTCTATAGCGGAGCCATGTAAATTTTGCGGTATACATGAGTTTGTATACAGACACAGGCCAGTAGATCAACTGGTAGAGTTAGCTATGCAAGAAATTAAGGGCTTTTCCGGTGCAATCTTAATCGCCCATAACGCCGGGGGTTTCGACGCTCAATTCATTCTCCGGTATTTTATAAATGAAAAAAAGACGCAGTTACCATCACTAATCATGAACGGTACGAAAATTATCACTATGCGTATCGGTAAGCTCGTGTTTCTGGATAGTCTACACTACTTCCACATGTCTCTGAGTAAGCTCCCGAAGTCCTTTGGGTTAACTGATGCCCTAGCTAAAGGTACTTTTCCTCATCTCTTCAATACACCACAGAATCAGAATTATGTGGGGGAATTACCTCCAATGGAGTATTACTCACCCAATAGTATGTCAAAAACCGTGCGAAATAATGTATTCGAACCGTGGTATCGTGAATTGAAAAATACAGGTTATGTATTCGATTTTCAAAAAGAAATCGTAGCCTACTGTAAGAATGACGTTACAATATTGAGACAGGCCTGTATGGTTTTCCGAAAAATGTTCATAGCCAAAGGGTCTGTTTGTCCATTCGATGAGAGCACAACGATAGCATCCGCTTGCTTTCGCATTTTTAGGAAGAATTTCCTTAAGAACGATACGATTGGTATTATACCTAGAAATGGATACCGATGGGCCAATAATCAATCGAAAAAAGCAGTTAGCTGGCTTGTATGGATGGAGCATATTCTTGGACAGCGTATTATCCACGCGGGTCGATCGCGTGAGTTCAAGCTACCTATGAATTTAACGGTAGATGGTTACTACGAAACATCGAACGCTACACATGTACTACAGTTCGACGGTTGTTACTGGCACGGCTGTCCGAAATGTTTTTTGGCCGGTAGAGATCAGGCACAGGGCGACGGTATATCCCTGAACGAACGGCACGAGAGAACAACAGCTGCGGCTTCTAAGATACGAAATAGTGGTTACAACCTGACTGAGATTTGGGAGTGTGAATATGATCGTATGCTTGTCGCTAATGAACAAATGCGGGACTTCGTTCGAGATAATGATCTAGTTCAATCAGAACCGCTTAACCCCCGCGATGCTTTTTTCGGCGGTCGTACAGAGAACATGGTCACACTCTACGACGCTAAAGATGATGAGCAGATACGATACGTCGATGTATGTTCGTTATATCCATACGTTTGAAAATACGGTAAATTTCCCGTGGGGCACCCTAAAGTGTTTGTAGGCGATGAGTGTATGGAGTTAATGGGTACTAATAATGATCTTACAAAAGTAGAAGGTCTTGTCAAATGCACTGTCTTACCGCCACGCAATCTTTACCACCCAGTGCTACCAGTGCGTATGCACCAGCGTTTGTTATTCGCTCTATGTCGTAGTTGTTGTGAAAGTATGAATCAGAGTGAGTGTACACATGAAAGACCTGAAGAGCGTTTGTTTAACGGTACATGGGTAGTCGACGAGTTGAGAAAAGCCGTATCATGCGGGTATAGAGTGCTTCATGTGGACGAAATTTGGCAATACGAGATAACACAGTATGACCGCGATTCACGTTCAGGCGGTCATTTCTCGGATTACATAAACACCTTCCTAAAAATTAAACAAGAATCTAGCGGCTGGCCTGTGGAGTGTGCGGGCAACGAAGAAGCTAAAACAAAATATATCGATGATTTTGAGCGATCAGAGGGGGTTAAACTAGATCGTGAAGCGATAACGAAAAACCCCGGGCTACGTCAAGTAGCAAAGTTGTGTCTGAACTCGTTTTGGGGAAAGTTTGGACAGCGTGAAAATTTGCCGCAAACCGTGATAGTTTCAACACGCGCAAAACTCGTGGAATTACTGACTAGTGCGGAGTACGAAATTACAGGTATCCTACCTGTAAGTCATCACATATTATATGTCAGTTACATTAAAAGGGACGAAACCGTAATCCCCTCAGGAATCGCGAACTCTGTAATCGCTGCGTATACAACAGCTCAGGCACGCTTAAAACTGTACAGTTATTTAGAGCGTTTGGATCGACGAGCACTTTACTGCGACACCGACTCGGTTATTTACGTGACAAACAATAATCCTGATGAATATGAACCACCAACAGGGCAGCTTTTAGGGGACCTTACAGACGAACTTGAACCAGGTTGTTATATTAAATCCTTCGTTTCCGGAGGACCTAAATTTTATTCGTTCATAACACGCGCGCCCAACGGTACTGAAGCGGAAGTTTGTAAAGTGAAAGGTATAACTCTCAATTTCGCGAATAGTCAATTGATAAATTACAAAACAATACGCGGCGACTTAGTTGGCGACACGGTGGAACCTATCGAGGTGAAGTTTGACGCGATTCGTCGAACACCGTTCCATCACGTCGTCACCCGTGCGGAAAAAAAGAAATGTAAACCGTCGAGCGTTAAACGAAGACGAGACGGTGAATACGGTTCGCTGCCATACGGCTACAAAGTGTAATCTATTTTATCAAAATAATGTAAATAATGAGGATAATGTAAATATTTATATTTTATATTAAAATAAAACGTTTGATAAATTTTCCTACCAGTCCAAGTCTTTATCACTCACAGCAATTATAATAATTGACTCATTCGTAGAGATGGACACGCGGTGGAAGCATCCCTGGACGTCAATGATCTGCGGCCCCACGGGTTGCGGTAAGACGTATTTTGTGAAAA
Source organism: Tromatobia lineatoria (assembly GCA_949699805.1). NCBI lineage: Eukaryota > Metazoa > Arthropoda > Insecta > Hymenoptera > Ichneumonidae > Tromatobia > Tromatobia lineatoria. The sequence continues at coordinate 13,063,513 of OX453045.1, read as the reverse complement.
AGTTATTGAAATTCATCACCTGTATGAACAGTGAACCATTCGAGAGAATTATTTTCTATTATTCCGAGTGGCAACCTGCATACACGGAGTACGGTGCATCAATCGAGTTTCATGAGGGTTTACCACAGAGTACAGATTACGCTGGTGACCCACGGGCAAAACTCATAATAATCGACGATTTGATGCGTGAGGCATCTAACAATAGCGTTATAGATCTCTTTACTAAAGGTAGTCATCATAAAAATCTCAGTGTTATTTTCATTACGCAAAACATATTTCATCAGGGCCACGGGCAGCGCGATATCTCGCTGAATGCCAATTATATCGTTGTTTTTAAAAATCCTCGTGATCGTGCTCAAATACAGCATCTTGCACGCCAAGTATATCCTGAAAACCCTCGATTTTTACAAGAGGCCTATCACGATGCGACATCTAGACCCCATGGATACCTGTTGCTTGATTTGAAGCAGTCAACACCTGATAATTGTCGATTTCGTACATCCATTTTCCCCGATGACCCCCATCATTTCGTATACGTGCCGCGAAAAAAGTTAAAAAGCAGCTGCAACTCGGTTGAGCTACCAGTTCTACGCTTGTAATCCTCTCTATAGGATCATCAGTGCGAATAAGTTAAAAGAAGTGATACTGCGAGAGAGAATCGACAGTTTAACACGAGTGATGGCGCAAGGAGGTTCACCGCTCTGCAAAAAGCACATTACGATATTGAGAGCCCTTCAACATCTCAATAAGGAGCAGCGTGAAGCTGTTTTACGTAAAGCCGATTCCGGTATCGTGCGCTGTATTTGTGAGTGTGCCTTGAACGTTCTTTGTGGTAACGTGCCGTTAAAGACTGCTCAAAGGAAACAATTACGTCGTCACGCACCCATTCTCCGTCGTTTAGCCTCGAAAAACGGCGGTTGGAAGAGTAAAAAACGCTTTGTTGTCCAGAGTGGTGGGTTTCTGCCTCTCTTATTAGCACCAATACTGGGCACTGTGCTGTCAAATTTGATCAGCAAATAATGGAGCACGCGCGAAAAATGGTCCTGATACCGGAGGAGAATCTATCACAGATTGGTGCGCAGAGTCATCGACAGCCAACTCTTGACACTAATACGTCACGACCTCTGCAAGGAATTGACGCTGTGCTGACCAGACTGGACACGGAGATGAATGAAATTTTGAATTCTACCGCATACAAGAATGAGCGAGAAAAGTGGCATGCATATCTGATTGTATTACAACGCTATCTTCATTTTGCCGATGACGAGAGAGCTGAGCAGTACCGTGCACTTATGACGAAAACAGATACTCGGTTGTCTGCTTCTGTTGAAGAAGATGTTCATACGCACGACAGTATGAACGATTCCATCATCATTGAAAGTATACCGACTAAATTCCGTAGCAAGGCTAAACTACTGCTACGTCGTTTGCGCGACGCGCCACCAGCACAGTTTTCTTGGGATTCTTCTGGTGTCGTGTCTATCTGTGGAGTACCAATTAAAGACTCAAATATCGTTGATCTCGTGAATGACGCTATGAGATCGAGGAAAACACCTAAACCAATAGGTCGATGTGCTTTTGCTAAATTTCTGAGAACGATGCATACACCAAGGGAATTCATCGGTAATGAAGAGCTGTGGATGGAATCGAGGGCTAATTCAACATTGCGTAATTCACAGCTCGAAAACGCTATCAGCAGCAGCAGCAGCAGCAACAGCACCAATAGTGATGATGATGCTGCTGTTAGTCAAACGTCGTTTTACAGTGGTAGTGAAAGGAGATCAGATCAAAGTGGTGCTGGTTATAATAAGAAAAGACGTGTAACCTGGATTAACCTCAAATTATAATCATGAAAACATTGGAAAAGGTGTACTTTAATACAGCCCATGAAGCATCGTTTTCAGGTGCCGCGAATCTATTGCGTGTCGCGCGACAGAAGAGAATCTCCAAATTAAGGACGCAGCAGTGGCTTGAAGCGCAGGATGCTTACACAAAACACAAGCCTGTAAGACATCGGTTTCCCCGACGTATATACAACGTCCGGAATATTGATGATTTTTGGGAGGCTGATCTTGTAGATCTTCGATCAATCAAGGATTATAATGATGGTTATGTTTACCTTCTCGTTGTTATCGATACTCTCAGTAAATTTGCCTGGGTCCAACCGTTACGTGACAAGAGCGCTGCAACGGTAGCTAAAGCATTTAATGTCATATTATCGAAGAAGAATAGTAGCGGTAGATCACCCGTTTGCCTACAAACGGACAAGGGTAAAGAATTCATAGGTGCTGCATTCCAGTCCCTCTTAAAGAAAAAGAACATTCAATTTCGTGTTGCCCGCAACCCTGATGTAAAAGCCGCCATTGTCGAAAGATTCAATAGAACACTGAAGGAAAGAATGTGGCGTTATTTCACTTATTCCAGACAAAAACGTTACATCGATATTTTGCAGAATATTGTTTCAGCATACAATCATGCTACACACAGCAGTATAAAAATGACCCCTGCATCCGTAACTTTCGAGACAGCTGCAAGGGCACGGGATAATCTATTGCAGCGCTATAAGAAAACGAACTATTGCTCTCCTAAATATAATGTAGGTGATATGGTACGCATCAGTAGTGCAAAGGCAGCCTTCACGAAAGGTTACGAGAGTGGATGGAGTAACGAGTTATTTAAGATTCACAGAGTTTCACACAGTATTTGTCCCGTGACATACACCTTACGCGATCTTCACGGCGAGGATATTGATGGGATATTTTATGAACCTGAGTTATCGCGGGTGAAAACGCCGAAGAAAAAGTAGGACTGACAAAATGAAGGAGGAGTTTTTCATTGTGTTACCCAGTAACAGTAGTATGAGTTATTACCCCGATAACTTGACAACACGATATACCACCCGATTACCGCAATGCGTGTCTCTTCATGGTAGTTGGGCTGTTTCTTTAGCTGAAATACACATACCTATGACAATGTTGCATGTACCACACGAGGGGGACCGAAACTTTATTAATATTGTAACGAACGTTGCAATACCAGGCACTGCGGCTGACATTGATTATACGAGTGTTCGTGAATCGGTACCACAGGGGGTATATCGCAGCATAGATACATTACTCGAGACAATTAACGAAATACCGTGTTTGGCGGGGCATCTGAAATTTCAATATGCACACAACGGATATGTTACAGTGACACGTATCTGTAAGTCATGCGAGAATATGGAGCACGCTTTTCATTTTTCCGACGTGTTGAATAAAGTTTTAGGATTCACTCACTCTCAGGATGTGGTGGTACAGAGAGAGTTCAAATACGTTGCTGACAGGCCCGCAAATCTAGCCAATGGCACTCCCAATATGATGTTTGTTTATACTGATATCTGTGAACCCTATATTACCGGGGATGTGCACACACCTCTGCTACGGGTCGTACCAGCCGCAGCCGCTGATAATTGTAATTACGGGGCTGTAAAAATCAGAAGTTTTTCACCACCGCGCTATGTGCCTTTACTACGCACGAGTTTTCAAACAATTACGATTGATATAAGAGATGAATTTGGCGAACCAATGCCATTTGAGTACGGGACGCTGACGGTGACGTTACAATTCAAACGTACAGATTAGAACGATAAAATGACTTACTACGACGAATACTTTGATTTACAAACGGGTGGCGGCCGCGGTGGTTATGGCGGTATCAGCCACGTCTATATAGGCTCACCGAATCAGCGAGGTCATGGTATAGGAAGTTTCCTAGGTGGTCTCTTTCGACGCATATTACCGCTCTTGAAACAAGGGGCCCGAGCTGTCGGTAAAGAGGCGTTGCGTTCAGGTGTCAACGTAGCCAGTGATATCCTGGATTCTGGTATGCACCCAAAAGAAGCATTCAAAACGCGCCTGCGCCAATCAGGGGAAAATCTGAAACGCAAGGCTGAAGAAAAAATCAACACGCTTATGCGGGGGTCAGGTTATAAAGCTGGTAAAATTAATCAACTGATGCATTCTCTCGCGGGACGCGCAACACGACGCAGTGGTGTGAAAAAAACGAAAGAAGACAGCAAAATCACGGAGACGCTCGAGCAACGAGCAAAAGAAGAAGACGCGGGGTAAGAGGACAGTCAACAGTAGAGCGAGAGGAGAGGGTGTCAAGAACCGTCGCAAGAAACCAAGAACAGTGAGGGATATTTTCGCCTAATTTCTTATTATAAAAATGGCATTCTTACATACACACTCGTGTGAGTGTCTAAAATCGGAGCTTGAGCTATTCACACTACCACCAACGCAGACAACGATCGAGGGAACGCAATCAGTGTATTATAAGCCCATTTCATCGCTGACGGATGATTCACCGATAGAGTTTGTCGTACCAGGACAAGGCGATGAGTACATTGATCTTGCACATACTATGCTAAGTATGCGAGTTAAAATAGAGGCACCCCCAGGTACAAAAGAGGATCCAATTAAAGTAGGACCCATCAATAATCTTATGCATTCGATGTTCAATCAGGTTGATGTATTTCTCAATCAGAAACTCGTATCACCGCCCAATAATGCTTATGCATACAGAGCGTATATTGAAACGCTCTTGAATTACGGGCCGGGTGCAAAGTCTTCGCATCTCACGAGTGTTCTATGGTATAACGATACACCTGGAAAAATGGATGACGTGAACGATGGTAATACCGGTCTTACAAGTCGACGGAGCGTCTTAGGGACTAGTAAAACGGTCGATCTTCTAGGACATCTGCACTGTGATATCTTTAACCAGGAGAGATTTTTGCTTAACGGTGTTGAGATGAGGTTACGATTTGTGCGAACTAACAACGCTTTTTGTCTCATGACTGGCTCGAAGAATTGTACGGTACGAATCACGGAGGCGTCGCTAGTCGTACGACGCGTTAAGATAGCACCTGGTATACTTCTTGCACATGCAAGAGCTCTATCTAAATCCACAGCCAAGTATCCTCTGACACGCGTCGAGGTTAAAGCTATATCCATGCATGCGGGTGTCCATGGTGATACTCTTGATAACGTGATACTCGGTCAACTACCAAAACGTATAATCGTCGGTTTTGTCGATAATAAAGCTTTCAATGGTGATCGCGCCATGAATCCATTCAATTTTCATCATTACAACATTAATTATCTCTCGCTGTATGCGGACGGCCTGCAAATACCGTCACGACCTCTACAACCAAATTTTCTAGACGACTCCATGTACGTGGATGCATACCACACACTCTTCTCGGGTACAGGCATACACTTTTTGAATGAGGGTAACTGCATTTCACGCACGATCTACCCCTACGGTTATTGTTTATACGCGTTTGATCTTACACCCGATCTCTCAGCCAATAGCAATACTCATTGGAATCTCGTAAGACACGGTAGTGTCCGAATAGAAGTACGTTTTGCAGAAGCTCTGGCTTCAACAATTAATTGCATTGTGTACGCTGAATACGATAATGTTTTAGAGATTGACTCATCCCGACAGGTAATTGTGGACTATAGCGGTTAAATACCTATGGAAATCATATATTCACAGAGAGAACCGCGACTAGTGTCAGTTAGCGTTCATACCTTGAGGTATCACGATCGTGCAATACATCATGAATATCATCATCGATATACAGGGTCTGAAGGATAGAGCTAACGAGTTTATTCCAAAAGAAATAGCTGTAATATCTGTCAACGCTGATTTTAGCGCACACTGGATCATATCACCACCCCATGCGTATAAAAGTTTACCACCTAGTGTAAAGAGACAAAACACATGGTTGATCAATAATCATCACGGTATAGAGTGGTCCGACGGGGAAACATCTCTACGCGCTGTTGAGAGCGTTTTGAAGAGAATCGCCGTGCAGGTCGACCGTATATTTACCAGAGGAACTGATAAAGCGAATTATTTAACACAGCTAACCGGATGTTTCGTTATAAATTTGGAAGAAGACGCAACGGACCCGTCATTCCGTAATTTACCATTGTGCAACACTCTCTGTGTCTATCATAGTGTATTGTGTAGAAATAGCTCGTATAGGTGTGCTCTAAATAGTGCTGCAAAAATAAAAAAGTGGCTTTGTCAGAGCGATCGTATCAATTCTCTGTGGGAGTATAGGACAACTACAACGTGGTACGTCGGATTAGGCTCACGCAAGGAACTCGGCGTATCTCATGAACAGCCTGCAAATACTACGGGCACTTCAGAGTATCAAGAACCATACTATCGGTGTGTATCCTGCCGATCGCATCCCGAAGGTGTGGACGAAACCGATTGCAATTGTCGTTAACACAGATGGCCACAAGCAGCCCGGAACACACTGGGTCGCCATGTACGTCGATCGAGCTGGAAATGGATGGTATTTCGATAGCTACGGATTACCACCCGTCGTCCCTCAACATCTCCAACGACTCCGACGAAACTGCAAACTCTTTCGCTACAGCACCTCTCAACTACAGAGTCCTGAATCAGAATTTTGCGGGCATTATTGTATTATGTTTCTTCATTTCATGTCTACAGACCTTGGGATTCATCGTTTCAGAAGCGTATTTTCAAATAATTTGTCGAGCAATGATAAAATAATAGGAGAATACTATAAAGAGTATTCCCGCAAGCATGAGCAGACTAAGTATCAGAATAAACAATTTAACGTTTGTGTGCAAAGATGTTGCTCACGGTCTCGTTAATTGCAAAATGAAGAAGAAAATACATAATTAAACAAAGAAGAAGAAACGCAGGGGGGATGGCCTTCAACAGTGGTGTCAGTGACACCGCGCTCGTTGACCCGCAGCTGCAAGAATATTGTGTTACATGCACACGTGTCTTCAAGACAATCCGATGATTCAGCTAACGCTGCAGTAAATTAATAATGTCAGAGTGGGGGGTAACACACCGATGATGATGAGGTTTTTTAAAATCGAGCGACGAATATTCATTCGCAGTCGAGCCGTCTTAGATACTACTTCTTCTCCTTTGAATGTATATGCGCAAAAAACGTCTTATTCTAAAGTCTCGAATAGAAAAACTCTTGCAAGACATTGAAGCAATCAAAGTTTTGATTCAAACAAGAACAGAATTACGATATTTAACGCGTAAAATAAAAGTGCTCAAACTACAAGATGGATTTATCGACGATCAACAAAGTGGGTAGACCCGAGGCGTATTTGCCATTGAAAAAATTGGCGGAGCTGACAATCGAAAAAGAATATATCGTCACGGGTATGAGGGTAGCTCAAACCAAGTGGGGTGCACGTATTGCCGTGGATCTTCAGGACGAATTTACATGTTTTCTACCATCGAGATTTGTCGATGCGTTTGCAAAGAACGATGAGCTCTTCCAACAAATGATTGTTTCCGCGAGTGAAAATCAATTACTTATGATGTACTATGGTTCCAAGTACAATCATTTGGAGTTCAAGCAAACCCCTGTATGAGCACTTCTCAGGTAATTAAAACAACAGATTTTTACAGGTATATGACAGCGTACGATTTCTGGTACTGTGTTTGTTACTGTCTATTCTGTTTGCAATTTAGACGAGCCACGGTATGTTTTAACCTACTAGCACCAGGACGTGATGGAGCCCTAGGTCGTATTTGTGTATATCTATGCTCCATCGAAGTTCACCACCAGCAGCGTCATCATACCATAGTGTTACAAATATATATAAACCAATGTAAATAAAAATATGTAAAATATATTCCAATAAATGTAAAAAGGTGGTGCGCTATGGCGACTCACTGCTCCGACCGACCCCCCACTCCTACATCCCACTTCTCACAAAGAGGAGTGGGGATAGGAGTGGGGATAGGAGTGGGGGTCGCCATAGCGCACCGCTTACTACTTCCAATGGTGGCTTCATTTATTTTTCGAAAATCCACCACTACTCGCATTTTTACTTTTCCAGAGGCATCCGGTTTTTTGGCCACCACTAACAAGGGTGCGTTCCATTGGCTCCTACTGGGTTGGATGATTCCATCCTCCAACATTTCGCAAGTTTGTCGTTCGACCTCCTTTTTGTGGGCTTCCGGTAATCAATAAGGATGCACCTTCATTGGTAAAGTGCCTTCCTTTAATGGTATTCGGTGCTTCACCATATGAGTACAAGGTAGTTTATCACCCTCTAGATGGAAGATATTTTCATATTTTCTTATGAGCTGAAGTAGGGCTTCTCTCTCTTCACCGTTGAGGTGACTCATGTTGAGCTCTCTTTCTAACCGCTGGAGTCGGTATACCCCTCTTTCTTTACTCACAGCATTCATACTTAGAGCGTTGGACTCCGCGTCGAGCTCTGTTATCTCGACCGGCTCGAGTGTCACCGTCGGACGCTCTACTACTACTTCCCTCTCGTTTGTATTAACGAGGTTCACCACACAGCTACTTTCTAGTGGTGGTGTATAGCATGCCCCCATTAATATTCCTTCACCTATTTCCACTCGAGAGAGTATTCCGGGATTTTGACTCGTAGTAGATACGTACGCAATGGTTTCCGACCGAGGTGTGAGGACGATTTTTGACTTTCCATCTACCAATGGCATTTTATGTCCATATAACTCGAATGTCTCTCCCTGCAATATATTTGCCTTATGTTTCTTGATGAAGTCCATTCCCAATAATCCATTTACAGTTATTGGGATTTCATCTTTCACAACGTAAAACCAATGTTTTACAGATTTCCCTGGAATTTGTAGGGTCACTTCCGCTTTACAGATAGGCCGGAATTTACTTCCTTCAGCGCCCTGTAATTCTGCATCATTATCCATTATAGGAGTCTCAGTCTTTACGCAACTATATTTCACTATGCTGCATTGAGCTCCTGTATCGGCCTTAAGGGTCAGAACCCCCCGTACCGATGTAGTGCTGGCGATATCAATGTCGCTGGCCGTTGCACTCGTCGTGGGTGCCGATACCTCTAGCACCCGTAGCAACGTCTTATCGCTCGCTTCCCCTCTCGGCCCCTCCGCGGCGCCTGGCCACAGTGCCTTGGTGAATCGCACGCCGCTCAACGTACGCGCGTTGGTAGTAGTAGCAGACGTAGTACTACTACTCGCGGCGGCCATGCTGAATTCTTTCTGCTTATCGCTGACTCCTCTACTCGGCTCCTTCACCGGGCTTCTCGTGGTGATAGTGTTGATTTGCAAAGACCCGAGTGTGCGGATATTATTTCTAGCGGCCATACTGGATTCTTTTCGCCTATCGCTTCCGCGCTGCTTACTGCCGTTGCTGTTTCCTTCGCGACCTTGGCCTACTTCATACTTCTTCCGTAATCGCTTTCTGCATTCCAACCAGGTGTGCCCTTTATTCTTGCAATAAGTGCAGATTATTTCAACTTGATTTATGTTCCTTGGTGCACTAGGGGCAGGGAGGCTTACCCTTCCTGATCTGCGAGTACAATCCCTCGCCAGATGTCCCGAATTTCCGCAAATATAGCAATTTCTTTCACCTGCTTTTCCCGATAGGGATTTTCGATTATTGGTATTATGAACACCTCCCGCTCCTCCTTTCGGCTGAACCATGTGGCTTATTTCTATTGCACCGGTCACTGCCTCATGAAGAGAGGAGTAATTACGTGATCTAACCAATATTTGCACCTGACCGTGTAATCCATTCTCGAAATTCATTTGTGCACATTTTCGGGTCATTGTTTCCACCGTGCGTGCATCTCTTTCTGTAGATACGGTCTCGCAGAGTTTTTCAACCACTTCTACGGTGATTTTCTCCGTCCTAGCTGCATACGCGGCTATATCTTCGCTCGGTCCTTGCCGTAACGAGTTAAATTCCATTTGTAAGGCAGACAGTGATTTCCTATGGCCGTACAATGCTTCCAACTCAGCTTTCAGTTGTTCAAGCGTATAGATGGATTTATGCTTTAGTTCTCTTGTCGCTCGTCCACCAATTTTACTGCTGAGAACCAATGCCAGTAGTAACTCGTAGTCATCTTCGCGTACCCTGGCAAATACGGTTTCACATGACCGCAAAAATCCGTCTAGTTCAGCTGAGTCACTGTCATCAAAATGTTTTACAGGTTTTAATGCCAATCCAAGGTCGAGATACCTCCGTCCTTCACTGAACCTATTCTGCTCAAATCCCCCTGGCGGATCATTTGGTAGATCTCCACCTGGTCCCCCTCCTGGAGGTTCTCCCGGTGGTCCCCAATTTCCATTTCTTCTCGGCCCTCCTGGAGGTCCTGATGGTGACCCTTCAGGTGGATCTCCTGGTGACCTTGTTGGCCGTCCTCTGGGCGTAACTACTGCTGACTCTCGTTCATTATTTACTTCTTCGCCATTTCTTCCCGTACGTGGATTTGTTTTTTCGGAAAGAGCCTTTTCGAGCCTTTCCACTTGACCTTGAAGTAGCTGTATCAGCATCATCTGATCGTCTAGCTCATTTCCTTGTCGATGCATAGACACGAGTAGGTCTTGTGTGGCGTTGTGGTCCGTTATTGCTGCCGAACGAGCGAGACTCCCTCCTCGCTCCTCTAATCTTCCTCCAGCGGAAGCATTTCTTCCTCCTCTCCGCAACGGAGGAGGTAACTCATAGTCGCTGTCCTCGATTTCCGGAGTTCCTTCCGGGTATCGTGGCCGTCTATTTTTCGGGACTTCCGGAGTTTTATCCCATCGACTAGGTAGGATGATTTTCCGCAGAGCACTCCCACCACTAATGCCGGGTGCATTCGCTCGTGCTCTGGCTAGAGCCCCCTCACGCTCGCCCAATCCACTGGCCTTGAGCAGCGCATCTATTTCACCGTCCACTTCCGGTGTCGTTGGGACCTTCGCCCCCTTTTCTCTGTTGACGTCCGTCACTGGTTCCCTTTTTTCAGTTTTCCCTGTCGTTTTAGTGAACGACGTGCCTCTTTTGGTGTTGATCCCAAAATAAGAATCCAAAGTTTCCTTACTGAGTGGGTCCTTCGCTTTATCTGTTACCCCTTCGGCAGGAGATAGCTGTCTGAGGACGTTGCTGTCCTCAGTGATATGTCTCCTATGGCTGCTTCAACTCCAGCCACAGCTCCGAGATCCTTTCCCGGTAGTGTGGTTTTTTCGGAGTTGGACCTTCGTTGTTGCTGAGTCTCCTTCCCGTCTTCCATCGTTGATTCGTTAACTTTTTTATTATCGCGGAAGGGCTTGTATTAAAAATATATATATATTTTTTTTTTTGTTTTTTTATTATTTTTAAATTATGATGGGCAGTGGTTGGAGATAGCCTTGCCTCCTGCCTTTCGCGATTTAATACTAAAATCCCTACAAGTTGCTACAAACTTGCAACGATTATTGGTAAGGGTCTCGATTTTTGTTAACGAAGGATATGAGCTCGCGGGCCCAGTCCTACGGATTTTTTTATAAAAAAATTTAGTTATGATGGACAGTGGTTGGAGATAGCCTTGCCTCCTGCCTTTCGCGAATTAATACCAAAATCCCTGCAAGTTGCTACAAACTTGCACCGATTATTGGTAAGGGTCTCGATTTTTGTTAACGAAGGATATGAGCTCGCGGGCCTAGTCCTACGGAATTTTTGATTTTTTTAATTTTTTTAAATATTTGGCTCTGAAAAAAGATAACCGCCACTTACAGATTTAGAATTCCTTCCATGGTGCTGTGGAACTTCAGGGTTGCCGTCCTCGTAGTCGTGCTGACCTCGACGTTATTCCCCGGTTGGCGACGTTCTGGTCACCCTTGGTCAAGTTGTACGTCCTTCCAGTCGTGCTTGACCTCGTAGTTGGCTCGTCCTCGTCAGTAGTACCTTCTGACGTCTTGACGATTCAACGACTGCGTGTTAAATCGCACCAGGCTATTTACCCCAACGACTGCGTGTCGGGTTCGTTCCTAGGTTTAGTTGTAGATTGTTTAAACTTCGCTTACGGTGTTCCCACCGCTACCACCAAATGGTTGTGCCCGAAATGCTCGAAGGGTGATCAGCCCTTTCCTGACTCGGTTCAATTAATATATTAAGGGATCGGGACCGAATAAAGGATTGGAATCCACACGAGTTTAAATATAAAATGTATTTATTACAATTACAACTTGCTAAAGTACTCTACTCGCGAGCCCAACCGATTGCTCTTGAAGTCGATTTAAGACTGCCGATGTACTGGCGCTGTCGCTTCCAGTTCACCTTAGTTCCTACACGATAATGCTAAATTGCATTATTGCTTAATTGACAAAAATGTCGCATGGTGCGATTGCAATATTCGCGATCAGCGAATATGCTGAATATGATTAGCGCAGTGCAATAAATGTTTCGCAACGTTGCTTGCCAAAATTCCGGGTCGCAACAGACGTATAATGCAAGAATGTCGCTTGTTTGGACAAAATGAACGATTTCTACACGATCACGACGTGCGGAGAGGCCAGAATCGCTCGAAACACACCAAATCTGGATTCTCGATGTAGATCGAAGTTTAGGTCGAAACATCGGTGCAAAACGACCTATGATGAGTGATTTTTGTTTTTCGGACAAAATGAATGATTTCAACACGATCAGGACGTGCGAAGAGGCCAGAATCGCTTAAAACACACCAAATCTGGATTCTCGATGTAGATCGATGTTTCGGTCGACACATCGGTGCATAATCACGTATTCTGCAAGAATTTTGTTTATTTGGACAAAGTAAAGAATTTTGACTCGACAACGTGGAACTTAGATGCCAGAATAGCTCAAAATTCAAAACAACTCGCTTCTCGGTGAATATGGATTTTTTGCTCGATACAGCTGTGCAAGATAACGAATAACGCGGATGAATCGTGTTTTTTGACAGAACAAACGATTTCGACTCTTTTACGTCAAGCTGAGTTGCCAGAATCGGTCGAAACTCGGGACATCGCGATTCTCGGTGATCGATTAGTCGTTTGATACAGCCGTGCAAAACGCTTGATAATGCAAGAATTTCGTGACCTCGGATGACATAAACGATTTTGACACGATCACGACGTATGAAGATCCCACAATCCCTCGAAACACACCGAATCTGGATTCTCGATGTAGATCGAATTTTCAGTCGACATATCTTTGCAAAACGACGTATGATGCAAGGATTTTTTTGTTCCGGTCAAAATGAACGATTTTCAAACATTCAGGTCGTGCTGAGATGCCAGACTCGATCGAAATTCGAGACATCTCGGTTCTCAGTGAAGATCCCTTTTTCGTTCAATAAAGCTGTGCAAGACGACAAATAACGCAAGTAGCTCGTGTTTTCAGACAGAATGAACGATTTTGACACTTTTACGTCTTGCTAAGTTGCCAGAAACGCTCGACACTGGGGACATCTCGATTCTCGTCGATCGATTATTCGTTTGATACAGCCGTACGAAACGACAGATAATGCAAGAATTTCGTGTCTTCGGACAGAATAAACGATTTTGACACGATCATGATGTGCGAAGAGCCAGAATCGCTCGAAACACACCAAATCTGGATTCTCGATGTAGATCGACGTTTCGGTCGACACATCGGTGCATAATCACGTATATTGCAAGAATTTTGTTTATTTGGACAAAGTGAACGATTTTCACTCGACAACGTCGAATTTAGATGCGAGAAACGCTCGAAATTCGAGACAACGCGATTCTTGGTGAAGATCCCTTTTTCTTTCAATGAAGCTGTGCAAAATGACGAATGACGCAAGTAGCTCGTGTTTTCGGCCATAATGAACGATTTTGACTCTTTTACGTCAAGCTAAGTCGCCAGAAACTTTCGAAACTGGAGATATCTCAGATCACGGTAATCGATTTTTCGTTCAATACAAGTGTGCAGGACGACGTTCAACGCAAGAACTTTGTGATTGCAGACAAATCAAACAATTTTTGCACATTTACGTTGATCTGAGATGCCAGAAGCGCTAAAAACTCAAAATATCTCGAATAAAAACGTAGATCGATGTTTTGTTCCATGCAGCTTTGCAAGACGACTTTCAACGCAAGTATTTCGTGTTTCGGCCACGATAAACAATTTCGACACAGTTATGTCGCGCTGAGATGCCAGAAAAGTTCGAACCTCGGGAAATTCCTATTTTCGTCGTAGATCGATAGTTCAGTTTATTCAATTGTGCAGGACGATGTTTAGCGCAAGTATTTCGTTTTTCCAAAGAAAATTCATAGTTTTGACTTGTTTATGTCAAGCCGGGGTGCAAGAATCGTTTGGAACTCGGGACATCTCGAGTCTCGATAACGATCGATTCCCCGTTCGATACAGCTATTCAAGACCACGAATAAGGCAAAAAAATAGTGTTTTCGAAGGAAATAAACGATCCCAACCCATTAACTTTAAGCAGAGATGCAGCAATCGCTCGAAACTCGGGAATTCTCGATTCTCGTCGATCGATTATTCGTTTAATACAGCCGTACTAAACGACAGATAATGCAAGAATTTCGTGTCTTCGGACAGAACGAGCGATTTTGACACGAGCACGACGTGCGAAGAGGCCAGAATCGCTCGAAACACACCAAATCTGGATTCTCGATGTAGATCGATGTTTCGGTCGAAACATCGATAAAAAACGACGTATAATGCAAGAATGTCGCTTGTTTGGACAAAATGAACGATTTCTACACGATCACGACGTGCGGAGAGGCCAGAATCGCTCGAAACACACCAAATCTGGATTCTCGATGTAGATCGAAGTTTGGGTCGAAACATCGGTGCAAAACGACCTATGATGAGAGATTTTTGTTTTTCGGACAAAATGAATGATTTCGACACGATCACGACGTGCGAAAAGCCAGAATCGCTCGAAACACACCAAATCTGGATTCTCGATGTTGATCGACGTTTCGGTCGACACATCGGCGCATAATCACGTATATTGCAAGAATTTTGTTTATTTGGACAAAGTGAACGATTTTCACTCGACAACGTCGAATTTAGATGCGAGAAACGCTCGAAATTCGAGACAACGCGATTCTTGGTGAAGATCCCTTTTTCTTTCAATGAAGCTGTGCAAAATGACGAATGACGCAAGTAGCTCGTGTTTTCGGACATAATGAACGATTTTGACTCTTTTACGTCAAGCTAAGTCGCCAGAAACTTTCGAAACTGGAGATATCTCAGATCACGGTAATCGATTTTTCGTTCAATACAAGTGTGCAGGACGACGTTCAACGCAAGAACTTTGTGATTGCAGACAAATCAAACGATTTTTGCACATTTACCTTGTTCTGAGATGCCAGAAGCGCTGAAAACTCAAAATATCTCGAATAAAAACGTAGATCGATGTTTTGTTCCATGGAGCTTTGCAAGACGACATTTAACGCAAGAATTTCGTGTTTCGGCCACGATAAACAATTTCGACACAGTTATGTCGCACTGAGATGCCAGAAAAGTTCGAACCTCGGGAGTTTCTATTTCCGTCGTAGATCGATAGTTCAGTTTATCCAATCGTGTAAAACGACGTTTAGCGCAAGAATTTCGTTTTTCCAAAGAAAATGCATAGTTTTGACTTGTGTATGTCAAGCCGGGGTGCAAGAATCGTTTGGAACTCGGGACATCTCGAGTCTCGATAACGATCGATCCCCCGTTCGATACAGCTATTCAAGACCACGAATAAGGCAAAAAAATAGTGTTTTCGAAGGAAATAAACGATTCCAACCTATTTACTCTAAGCAGAGATGCAGCAATCGCTCAAAACTCGGGAATTCTCGATTCTCGTCGATCGATTATTTGTTTAATGCAGCCGTACTAAACGACAGATAATGCAAGAATTTCGTGTCTTCGGATAGAATAGACGATTTTAACAAGATCACGATGTGCGAAGAGGCCAGAATCGCTCGAAACACACCTAATCTGGATTCTCGATGTAGATCGAAGTCACAGTCGACACATCGGTGCATAATCACGTAAATTGCAAGAATTTTGTTTATTTGGACAAAGTGAACGATTTTGACGCGACAACGTCAAACTTAGATGCCAGAATAGCTCAAAATTCAAAACAACTCGCTTCTCGGTGAATATGGATTTTTCGCTCGATACATCTAAGCAAGATAACGAATAACGCAAATAGCTCGTGTTTTTTGACAGAACGAACGATTTCGACTCTTTTACGTCAAGCTGAGTTGCCAGAATCGGTCGAAACTCGGGACATCGCGATTCTCGGTGATCGATTAGTCGTTTGATACAGCCGGGCAAAACGCTTGATGATGCAAGAATTTCGTGTCCTCGGATGACATAAACGATTTTGACACGATCACGACGTATGGAGATCCCACAATCCCTCGAAACACACCAAATCTAGATTCTCGATGTAGATCGAATTTTCAGTCGACATATCGTTGCAAAACGACGTATGATGCAAGAATTTCGTGTCTTCGGACAGAATAAACGATTTTGACACGATCACGATGTGCGAAAAGGCCAGAATCTCTCGAAACACACCTAATCTTGATTCTCGATGTAGATCGATGTTTCGGTCGGCACATCGATGCAAAACGACGTATAATGCAAGAATGTCGCTTGTTTGGACAAAATGAACGATTTCTACACGATCACGACGTGCGGAGAGGCCAGAATCGCTCGAAACACACCAAATCTGGATTCACGATGTAGATCGAAGTTTAGGTCGAAACATCGGTGCGAAACGACCTATGATGAGAGATTTTTGTTTTTCGGACAAAATGAATGATTTCGACACGATCACGACGTGCGAAGAGCCAGAATCGCTCGAAACACACAAAATCTGGATTCTCGATGTAGATCGATGTTTCGGTCGACACATCGGTGCATAATCACGTATATTGCAAGAATTTTGTTATTTGGACAAAGTGAACGATACTGACTCAAAAACGTCGAATTTAGATGCGAGAATCGCTCGAATTCGAGACAACGCGACTCTTGGTGAAGATCCCTGTTTTTTTCGATGAAGCTGTGCAAGATGACGAATAACGCAAGTAGCTTGTGTTTTCGGACATAATGAACGATTTTGACTCTTTTACGTCAAGCTAAATCGCCAGAAACTTTCGAAACTGGAGATATTTCAGATCACGGTAATCGATTTTTCGTTTAATACAAGTGTGCAGAACGACGTTCAACGCAAGAACTTCGTGATTGCAGACAAATCAACCGATTTTTGCACATTTACGTTGATCCGAGATGCCAGAAGCGCTGAAAACTCAAAATATCTCGAATAAAAACATAGATCGATGTTTTGTACCATGCAGCTTTGCAAGACGACTTTCAACGCAGGAATTTCGTGTTTCGGCCACGATAAACAATTTCGACACAGTTGTGTCGCGCTGAAATGCCAGAAAAGTTCGAACCTCGGGAAATTTCTTTTTCCGTCGTAGATCGATAGTTCAGTTTATCCAATTGTGCAAGACGACGTTTAGCGCAAGAATTTCGTTTTTCCAAAGAAAATGCATGGTTTTGACTTGTTTATGTCAAGCCGGGGTGCAAGAATCGTTTGGAACTCGGGACATCTCGAGTCTCGATAACGATCGATTCCCCGTTCGATACAGCTATTCAAGACCACGAATAAGGCAAGATAATAGAGTTTCCGAAGGAAATAAACGATTCCAACCCATTTACTTTAAGCAGAGATGCAGCAATCGCTCAAAACTCCGGAATTCTCGATTCTCGTCGATCGATTATTCGTTTAATGCAGCCGTACTAAACGACAGATAATGCAAGAATTTCGTGTCTTCGGATAGAATAAACGATTTTGACACGATCACGATGTGCGAAGAGGCCAGAATCGCTCGATACACACTGAATCTGGATTCTCGATGTAGATCGAAGTTACAGTCGATACATCGGTGCATAATCACGTATATTGCAAGAATTTTGTTTATTTGGACAAAGTGAACGATTTTGACGCGACAACGTGAAACTTAGATGCCAGAAGAGCTTAAAATTCAAAACAACTCGCTTCTCGGTGAATATGGATTTTTCGCTCGATACATCTAAGCAAGATAACGAATAACGCAAATAGCTCGTGTTTTTTGACAGAACGAACGATGCCGACTCTTTTACGTCAAGCTGAGTTGCCAGAATCGGTCGAAACTCGGGACATCGCGATTCTCGGTGATCGATTAGTCGTTTGATACAGCCGGGCAAAACGCTTGATGATGCAAGAATTTCGTGTCCTCGGATGACATAAACGATTTTGACACGATCACGACGTATGGAGATCCCACAATCCCTCGAAACACACCAAATCTAGATTCTCGATGTAGATCGAATTTTCAGTCGACATATCGTTGCAAAACGACGTATGATGCAAGAATTTCGTGTCTTCGGACAGAATAAACGATTTTGACACGATCACGATGTGCGAAAAGGCCAGAATCTCTCGAAACACACCTAATCTTGATTCTCGATGTAGATCGATGTTTCGGTCGGCACATCGATGCAAAACGACGTATAATGCAAGAATGTCGCTTGTTTGGACAAAATGAACGATTTCTACACGATCACGACGTGCGGAGAGGCCAGAATCGCTCGAAACACACCAAATCTGGATTCACGATGTAGATCGAAGTTTAGGTCGAAACATCGGTGCGAAACGACCTATGATGAGAGATTTTTGTTTTTCGGACAAAATGAATGATTTCGACACGATCACGACGTGCGAAGAGCCAGAATCGCTCGAAACACACCAAATCTGGATTCTCGATGTAGATCGACGTTTCGGTCGACACATCGGTGCATAATCACGTATATTGCAAGAATTTTGTTTATTTGGACAAAGTGAACGATTTTCACTCGACAACGTCGAATTTAGATGCGAGAAACGCTCGAAGTTCGAGACAACGCGATTCTTGGTGAAGATCCCTTTTTCTTTCAATAAAGCTGTGCAAAATGACGAATGACGCAAGTAGCTCGTGTTTTCGGACATAATGAACGATTTTGACTCTTTTACGTCAAGCTAAGTCGCCAGAAACTTTCGAAACTGGAGATATCTCAGATCACGGTAATCGATTTTTCGTTCAATACAAGTGTGCAGAACGACGTTCAACGCAAGAACTTTGTGATTGCAGACAAATCAAACGATTTTTGCATATTTACGTTGATCTGAGATGCCAGAAGCGCTGAAAACTTAAAATATCTCGAATAAAAACGTAGATCGACTTTTTGTTCCATGCAGCTTCGCAAGACGACTTTCAACGCGAGAATTTCGTGTTTCGGCCACGATGAACACTTTCGACACAATTATGTCGCGCTGAGATGCCAGAAAAGTTCGAACCTCGGGAAATTCCTATTTTCGTCGTAGATCGATAGTTCAGTTTATTCAATTGTGCAGGACGACGTTTACCGCAAGAATTTCGTTTTTCCAAAGAAAATGCATAGTTTTGACTTGTTTATGTCAAGCCGTGGTGCTAGAATCGTTTGGAACTCAGGACATCTCGAGTCTCGATAACGATCGATTCCCCGTTCGATACAGTCATTCAAGACCACGAATAAGGCAAGATAATAGAGTTTTTGGAGGAAATAAACGATCCTAACCCATTTACTTTGAGCAGAAATGCAGCAATCACTTGTCACTCGAGAAATCTCGATTCTCTGTGATCGATTATTCGGTCGAAGTAGCCGTGCAAAACGACAGATAATGCAAGGATTTCGTGTCTTCGGACAGAATGAACGATTTTGACACGAGCACGACGTGCGGAGAGGCCAGAATCGCTCGAAACACACAAAATCTGGATTCTCGATGTAGATCGATGTTTCGGTCGACACATCGGTGCATAATCACGTATATTGCAAGAATTTTGTTATTTGGACAAAGTGAACGATACTGACTCAAAAACGTCGAATTTAGATGCGAGAATCGCTCGAATTCGAGACAACGCGACTCTTGGTGAAGATCCCTGTTTTTTTCGATGAAGCTGTGCAAGATGACGAATAACGCAAGTAGCTTGTGTTTTCGGACATAATGAACGATTTTGACTCTTTTACGTCAAGCTAAATCGCCAGAAACTTTCGAAACTGGAGATATTTCAGATCACGGTAATCGATTTTTCGTTTAATACAAGTGTGCAGAACGACGTTCAACGCAAGAACTTCGTGATTGCAGACAAATCAACCGATTTTTGCACATTTACGTTGATCCGAGATGCCAGAAGCGCTGAAAACTCAAAATATCTCGAATAAAAACATAGATCGATGTTTTGTACCATGCAGCTTTGCAAGACGACTTTCAACGCAGGAATTTCGTGTTTCGGCCACGATAAACAATTTCGACACAGTTGTGTCGCGCTGAAATGCCAGAAAAGTTCGAACCTCGGGAAATTTCTTTTTCCGTCGTAGATCGATAGTTCAGTTTATCCAATTGTGCAAGACGACGTTTAGCGCAAGAATTTCGTTTTTCCAAAGAAAATGCATGGTTTTGACTTGTTTATGTCAAGCCGGGGTGCAAGAATCGTTTGGAACTCGGGACATCTCGAGTCTCGATAACGATCGATTCCCCGTTCGATACAGCTATTCAAGACCACGAATAAGGCAAGATAATAGAGTTTCCGAAGGAAATAAACGATTCCAACCCATTTACTTTAAGCAGAGATGCAGCAATCGCTCAAAACTCCGGAATTCTCGATTCTCGTCGATCGATTATTCGTTTAATGCAGCCGTACTAAACGACAGATAATGCAAGAATTTCGTGTCTTCGGATAGAATAAACGATTTTGACACGATCACGATGTGCGAAGAGGCCAGAATCGCTCGATACACACTGAATCTGGATTCTCGATGTAGATCGAAGTTACAGTCGATACATCGGTGCATAATCACGTATATTGCAAGAATTTTGTTTATTTGGACAAAGTGAACGATTTTGACGCGACAACGTGAAACTTAGATGCCAGAAGAGCTTAAAATTCAAAACAACTCGCTTCTCGGTGAATATGGATTTTTCGCTCGATACATCTAAGCAAGATAACGAATAACGCAAATAGCTCGTGTTTTTTGACAGAACGAACGATGCCGACTCTTTTACGTCAAGCTGAGTTGCCAGAATCGGTCGAAACTCGGGACATCGCGATTCTCGGTGATCGATTAGTCGTTTGATACAGCCGGGCAAAACGCTTGATGATGCAAGAATTTCGTGTCCTCGGATGACATAAACGATTTTGACACGATCACGACGTATGGAGATCCCACAATCCCTCGAAACACACCAAATCTAGATTCTCGATGTAGATCGAATTTTCAGTCGACATATCGTTGCAAAACGACGTATGATGCAAGAATTTCGTGTCTTCGGACAGAATAAACGATTTTGACACGATCACGATGTGCGAAAAGGCCAGAATCTCTCGAAACACACCTAATCTTGATTCTCGATGTAGATCGATGTTTCGGTCGGCACATCGATGCAAAACGACGTATAATGCAAGAATGTCGCTTGTTTGGACAAAATGAACGATTTCTACACGATCACGACGTGCGGAGAGGCCAGAATCGCTCGAAACACACCAAATCTGGATTCACGATGTAGATCGAAGTTTAGGTCGAAACATCGGTGCGAAACGACCTATGATGAGAGATTTTTGTTTTTCGGACAAAATGAATGATTTCGACACGATCACGACGTGCGAAGAGCCAGAATCGCTCGAAACACACCAAATCTGGATTCTCGATGTAGATCGACGTTTCGGTCGACACATCGGTGCATAATCACGTATATTGCAAGAATTTTGTTTATTTGGACAAAGTGAACGATTTTCACTCGACAACGTCGAATTTAGATGCGAGAAACGCTCGAAGTTCGAGACAACGCGATTCTTGGTGAAGATCCCTTTTTCTTTCAATAAAGCTGTGCAAAATGACGAATGACGCAAGTAGCTCGTGTTTTCGGACATAATGAACGATTTTGACTCTTTTACGTCAAGCTAAGTCGCCAGAAACTTTCGAAACTGGAGATATCTCAGATCACGGTAATCGATTTTTCGTTCAATACAAGTGTGCAGAACGACGTTCAACGCAAGAACTTTGTGATTGCAGACAAATCAAACGATTTTTGCATATTTACGTTGATCTGAGATGCCAGAAGCGCTGAAAACTTAAAATATCTCGAATAAAAACGTAGATCGACTTTTTGTTCCATGCAGCTTCGCAAGACGACTTTCAACGCGAGAATTTCGTGTTTCGGCCACGATGAACACTTTCGACACAATTATGTCGCGCTGAGATGCCAGAAAAGTTCGAACCTCGGGAAATTCCTATTTTCGTCGTAGATCGATAGTTCAGTTTATTCAATTGTGCAGGACGACGTTTACCGCAAGAATTTCGTTTTTCCAAAGAAAATGCATAGTTTTGACTTGTTTATGTCAAGCCGTGGTGCTAGAATCGTTTGGAACTCAGGACATCTCGAGTCTCGATAACGATCGATTCCCCGTTCGATACAGTCATTCAAGACCACGAATAAGGCAAGATAATAGAGTTTTTGGAGGAAATAAACGATCCTAACCCATTTACTTTGAGCAGAAATGCAGCAATCACTTGTCACTCGAGAAATCTCGATTCTCTGTGATCGATTATTCGGTCGAAGTAGCCGTGCAAAACGACAGATAATGCAAGGATTTCGTGTCTTCGGACAGAATGAACGATTTTGACACGAGCACGACGTGCGGAGAGGCCAGAATCGCTCGAAACACACAAAATCTGGATTCTCGATGTAGATCGATGTTTCGGTCGACACATCGGTGCATAATCACGTATATTGCAAGAATTTTGTTATTTGGACAAAGTGAACGATACTGACTCAAAAACGTCGAATTTAGATGCGAGAATCGCTCGAATTCGAGACAACGCGACTCTTGGTGAAGATCCCTGTTTTTTTCGATGAAGCTGTGCAAGATGACGAATAACGCAAGTAGCTTGTGTTTTCGGACATAATGAACGATTTTGACTCTTTTACGTCAAGCTAAATCGCCAGAAACTTTCGAAACTGGAGATATTTCAGATCACGGTAATCGATTTTTCGTTTAATACAAGTGTGCAGAACGACGTTCAACGCAAGAACTTCGTGATTGCAGACAAATCAACCGATTTTTGCACATTTACGTTGATCCGAGATGCCAGAAGCGCTGAAAACTCAAAATATCTCGAATAAAAACATAGATCGATGTTTTGTACCATGCAGCTTTGCAAGACGACTTTCAACGCAGGAATTTCGTGTTTCGGCCACGATAAACAATTTCGACACAGTTGTGTCGCGCTGAAATGCCAGAAAAGTTCGAACCTCGGGAAATTTCTTTTTCCGTCGTAGATCGATAGTTCAGTTTATCCAATTGTGCAAGACGACGTTTAGCGCAAGAATTTCGTTTTTCCAAAGAAAATGCATGGTTTTGACTTGTTTATGTCAAGCCGGGGTGCAAGAATCGTTTGGAACTCGGGACATCTCGAGTCTCGATAACGATCGATTCCCCGTTCGATACAGCTATTCAAGACCACGAATAAGGCAAGATAATAGAGTTTCCGAAGGAAATAAACGATTCCAACCCATTTACTTTAAGCAGAGATGCAGCAATCGCTCAAAACTCCGGAATTCTCGATTCTCGTCGATCGATTATTCGTTTAATGCAGCCGTACTAAACGACAGATAATGCAAGAATTTCGTGTCTTCGGATAGAATAAACGATTTTGACACGATCACGATGTGCGAAGAGGCCAGAATCGCTCGATACACACTGAATCTGGATTCTCGATGTAGATCGAAGTTACAGTCGATACATCGGTGCATAATCACGTATATTGCAAGAATTTTGTTTATTTGGACAAAGTGAACGATTTTGACGCGACAACGTGAAACTTAGATGCCAGAAGAGCTTAAAATTCAAAACAACTCGCTTCTCGGTGAATATGGATTTTTTGCTCGATACATCTATGCAAGATAACGAATAACGCAAATAGCTCGTGTTTTGTGACAGAACGAACGATTTCGACTCTTTTGCGTCAAGCTGAGTTGCCAGAATCGGTCGAAACTCGGGACATCGCGATTCTCGGTGATCGATTAGTCGTTTGATACAGCCGGGCAAAACGCTTGATGATGCAAGAATTTCGTGTCCTCGGATGACATAAACGATTTTGACACGATCACGACGTATGGAGATCCCACAATCCCTCGAAACACACCAAATCTGGATTCTCGATGTAGATTGAATTTTCAGTCGACATATCGTTGCAAAACGACGTATGATGCAAGAATTTCGTGTCTTCGGACAGAATAAACGATTTTGACACGATCACGATGTGCGAAAAGGCCAGAATCGCTCGAAACACACCTAATCTTGATTCTCGATGTAGATCGATGTTTCGGTCGGCACATCGATGCAAAACGACGTATAATGCAAGAATGTCGCTTGTTTGGACAAAATGAACGATTTCTACACGATCACGACGTGCGGAGAGGCCAGAATCGCTCGAAACACACCAAATCTGGATTCTCGATGTAGATCGAAGTTTAGGTCGAAACATCGGTGCAAAACGACCTATGATGAGAGATTTTTGTTTTTCGGACAAAATGAATGATTTCGACACGATCACGACGTGCGAAGAGCCAGAATCGCTCGAAACACACCAAATCTGGATTCTCGATGTAGATCGACGTTTCGGTCGACACATCGGTGCATAATTACGTATATTGCAAGAATTTTGTTTATTTGGACAAAGTGAACGATTTTCACTCGACAAGGTCGAATTTAGATGCGAGAAACGCTCGAAATTCGAGACAACGCGATTCTTGGTGAAGATCCCTTTTTCTTTCAATGAAGCTGTGCAAAATGACGAATGACGCAAGTAGCTCGTGTTTTCGGACATAATGAACGATTTTGACTCTTTTACGTCAAGCTAAGTCGCCAGAAACTTTCGAAACTGGAGATATCTCAGATCACGAAAATCGATTTTTCGTTCAATACAAGTGTGCAGGACGACGTTTAACGCAAGAACTTTGTGATTGCAGACAAATCAAACGATTTTTGCACATTTACGTTGATCTGAGATGCCAGAAGCGCTGAAAACTCAAAATATCTCGAATAAAAACGTAGATCGATGTTTTGTCCCATGCAGCTTCGCAAGACGACTTTCAACGCGAGAATTTCGTGTTTCGGCCACGATGAACACTTTCGACTCAATTATGTCGCGCTGAGATGCCAGAGAAGTACGAACCTCGGAGGTTTCCATTTCCGTCGTAGATCGATAGTTCAGTTTATCCAATCGTGTAAAACGACGTTCAGCGCAAGAATTTCGTTTTTCCGAAGAAAATGCATAGTTTTGACTTGTTTATGTCAAGCCGGGGTGCAAGAATCGTTTGGAACTCGGGACATCTCGAGTCTCGATAACGATCGATTCTCCGTTCGATACAGATATTCAAGACCACGAATAAGGCAAGATAATAGAGTTTCCGAAGGAAATAAACGATCCCAACCAATTTACTTTAAGCAGAAATGCAGCAATCGCTCGTCACTCGAGAAATCTCGATTCTCTGTGATCGATTATTCGGTCGAAGTAGCTGTGCAAAACGACAGATAATGCAAGGATTTCGTGTCTTCGGACAGAATGAACGATTTTGACACAAGCACGACGTGCGAAGAGGCCAGAATCGCTCGATACACACAAAACCTGGATTCTCGTTGTAGATCGATGTTTCGGTCGACACATCGGTGCATAATCACGTATATTGCAAGAATTTTGTTTATTTGGACAAAGTGAAAGATTTTGACTCGACAACGTGAAACTTAGATGCCAGAATAGCTCAAAATTCAAAACAACTCGCTTCTCGGTGAATATGGATTTTTTGCTCGATACAGCTGTGCAAGATAACTAATAAGGCAATTAGCTCGTGTTTTCGGACAGAACGAACGATTTCGACTTTTTTACGTCAAGCTGAGTTGCCAGAATTGGTCGAAACTCGGGACATCGCGATTCTCGGTGATCGAGTAGTCGATTGATACAGCCGTGCAAAACGCTTGATAATGCAAAAATTTCGTGTCCTCAGATGACATAAACGATTTTACCACGATCACGACGTATGGAGTTCCCACAATCCCTCGAAACATACCAAGTCTGGATTCTCGATGTAGATCGAAGTTTCAGTCGATACATCGGTGCAAAATGATGTATTATGCAAGAATTTCGTTTATTTGGACAAAATGAACGATTCTGACTCGACAACGTCGAACTTAAATGCCCGAATCGCTCGAAATTCAAGACAACGCGACTCTTGGTGAAGATCCCTGTTTCTTTCGATGAAGCTGTGCAAGATGACGAATAACGCAAGTAGCTTGTGTTTTCGGACATAATGAACGATTTTGACTCTTTTACGTCAAGCTAAATCGCCAGAAACTTTCGAAACTGGAGATATTTCAGATCACGGTAATCGATTTTTCGTTTAATACAAGTGTGCAGAACGACGTTCAACGCAAGAACTTTGTGATTGCAGACAAATCAACCGATTTTTGCACATTTACGTTGATCCGAGATGCCAGAAGCGCTGAAAACTCAAAATATCTCGAATAAAAACATAGATCGATGTTTTGTTCCATGCAGTTTTGCAAGACGACTTTCAACGCAGGAATTTCGTGTTTCGGCCACGATAAACAATTTCGACACAGTTATGTCGCGCTGAAATGCCAGAAAAGTTCGAACCTCGGGAAATTTCTTTTTCCGTCGTAGATCGATAGTTCAGTTTATCCAATTCTGCAAGACGACGTTTAGCGCAAGAATTTCGTTTTTCCAAAGAAAATGCATGGTTTTGACTTGTTTATGTCAAGCCGGGGTGCAAGAATCGTTTGGAACTCGTGACATCTCGAGTCTCGATAACGATCGATTCCCCGTTCGATACAGCTATTCAAGACCACGAATAAGGCAAGATAATAGAGTTTCCGAAGGAAATAAACGATTCCAACCCATTTACTTTAAGCAGAGATGCAGCAATCGCTCAAAACTCCGGAATTCTCGATTCTCGTCGATCGATTATTCGTTTAATGCAGCCGTACTAAACGACAGATAATGCAAGAATTTCGTCTCTCCGGATAGAATAAACGATTTTGACACGATCACGATGTGCGAAGAGGCCAGAATCGCTCGAAACACACCAAATCTGGATTCTCGATGTAGATCGAAGTTACAGTCGATACATCGGTGCATAATCACGTATATTGCAAGAATTTTGTTTATTTGGACAAAGTGAACGATTTTGACGCGACAACGTGAAACTTAGATGCCAGAAGAGCTTAAAATTCAAAACAACTCGCTTCTCGGTGAATATGGATTTTTTGCTCGATACATCTATGCAAGATAACGAATAACGCAAATAGCTCGTGTTTTGTGACAGAACGAACGATTTCGACTCTTTTGCGTCAAGCTGAGTTGCCAGAATCGGTCGAAACTCGGGACATCGCGATTCTCGGTGATCGATTAGTCGTTTGATACAGCCGGGCAAAACGCTTGATGATGCAAGAATTTCGTGTCCTCGGATGACATAAACGATTTTGACACGATCACGACGTATGGAGATCCCACAATCCCTCGAAACACACCAAATCTGGATTCTCGATGTAGATTGAATTTTCAGTCGACATATCGTTGCAAAACGACGTATGATGCAAGAATTTCGTGTCTTCGGACAGAATAAACGATTTTGACACGATCACGATGTGCGAAAAGGCCAGAATCGCTCGAAACACACCTAATCTTGATTCTCGATGTAGATCGATGTTTCGGTCGGCACATCGATGCAAAACGACGTATAATGCAAGAATGTCGCTTGTTTGGACAAAATGAACGATTTCTACACGATCACGACGTGCGGAGAGGCCAGAATCGCTCGAAACACACCAAATCTGGATTCTCGATGTAGATCGAAGTTTAGGTCGAAACATCGGTGCAAAACGACCTATGATGAGAGATTTTTGTTTTTCGGACAAAATGAATGATTTCGACACGATCACGACGTGCGAAGAGCCAGAATCGCTCGAAACACACCAAATCTGGATTCTCTATGTAGATCGACGTTTCGGTCGACACATCGGTGCATAATTACGTATATTGCAAGAATTTTGTTTATTTGGACAAAGTGAACGATTTTCACTCGACAAGGTCGAATTTAGATGCGAGAAACGCTCGAAATTCGAGACAACGCGATTCTTGGTGAAGATCCCTTTTTCTTTCAATGAAGCTGTGCAAAATGACGAATGACGCAAGTAGCTCGTGTTTTCGGACATAATGAACGATTTTGACTCTTTTACGTCAAGCTAAGTCGCCAGAAACTTTCGAAACTGGAGATATCTCAGATCACGAAAATCGATTTTTCGTTCAATACAAGTGTGCAGGACGACGTTTAACGCAAGAACTTTGTGATTGCAGACAAATCAAACGATTTTTGCACATTTACGTTGATCTGAGATGCCAGAAGCGCTGAAAACTCAAAATATCTCGAATAAAAACGTAGATCGATGTTTTGTCCCATGCAGCTCCGCAAGACGACTTTCAACGCGAGAATTTCGTGTTTCGGCCACGATGAACACTTTCGACTCAATTATGTCGCGCTGAGATGCCAGAGAAGTTCGAACCTCGGAGGTTTCCATTTCCGTCGTAGATCGATAGTTCAGTTTATCCAATCGTGTAAAACGACGTTCAGCGCAAGAATTTCGTTTTTCCGAAGAAAATGCATAGTTTTGACTTGTTTATGTCAAGCCGGGGTGCAAGAATCGTTTGGAACTCGGGACATCTCGAGTCTCGATAACGATCGATTCTCCGTTCGATACAGATATTCAAGACCACGAATAAGGCAAGATAATAGAGTTTCCGAAGGAAATAAACGATCCCAACCAATTTACTTTAAGCAGAAATGCAGCAATCGCTCGTCACTCGAGAAATCTCGATTCTCTGTGATCGATTATTCGGTCGAAGTAGCTGTGCAAAACGACAGATAATGCAAGGATTTCGTGTCTTCGGACAGAATGAACGATTTTGACACAAGCACGACGTGCGAAGAGGCCAGAATCGCTCGATACACACAAAACCTGGATTCTCGTTGTAGATCGATGTTTCGGTCGACACATCGGTGCATAATCACGTATATTGCAAGAATTTTGTTTATTTGGACAAAGTGAAAGATTTTGACTCGACAACGTGAAACTTAGATGCCAGAATAGCTCAAAATTCAAAACAACTCGCTTCTCGGTGAATATGGATTTTTTGCTCGATACAGCTGTGCAAGATAACTAATAAGGCAATTAGCTCGTGTTTTCGGACAGAACGAACGATTTCGACTTTTTTACGTCAAGCTGAGTTGCCAGAATTGGTCGAAACTCGGGACATCGCGATTCTCGGTGATCGAGTAGTCGATTGATACAGCCGTGCAAAACGCTTGATAATGCAAAAATTTCGTGTCCTCAGATGACATAAACGATTTTACCACGATCACGACGTATGGAGTTCCCACAATCCCTCGAAACATACCAAGTCTGGATTCTCGATGTAGATCGAAGTTTCAGTCGATACATCGGTGCAAAATGATGTATTATGCAAGAATTTCGTTTATTTGGACAAAATGAACGATTCTGACTCGACAACGTCGAACTTAAATGCCCGAATCGCTCGAAATTCAAGACAACGCGACTCTTGGTGAAGATCCCTATTTCTTTCGATGAAGCTGTGCAAGATGACGAATAACGCAAGTAGCTTGTGTTTTCGGACATAATGAACGATTTTGACTCTTTTACGTCAAGCTAAATCGCCAGAAACTTTCGAAACTGGAGATATTTCAGATCACGGTAATCGATTTTTCGTTTAATACAAGTGTGCAGAACGACGTTCAACGCAAGAACTTTGTGATTGCAGACAAATCAACCGATTTTTGCACATTTACGTTGATCCGAGATGCCAGAAGCGCTGAAAACTCAAAATATCTCGAATAAAAACATAGATCGATGTTTTGTTCCATGCAGTTTTGCAAGACGACTTTCAACGCAGGAATTTCGTGTTTCGGCCACGATAAACAATTTCGACACAGTTATGTCGCGCTGAAATGCCAGAAAAGTTCGAACCTCGGGAAATTTCTTTTTCCGTCGTAGATCGATAGTTCAGTTTATCCAATTCTGCAAGACGACGTTTAGCGCAAGAATTTCGTTTTTCCAAAGAAAATGCATGGTTTTGACTTGTTTATGTCAAGCCGGGGTGCAAGAATCGTTTGGAACTCGTGACATCTCGAGTCTCGATAACGATCGATTCCCCGTTCGATACAGCTATTCAAGACCACGAATAAGGCAAGATAATAGAGTTTCCGAAGGAAATAAACGATTCCAACCCATTTACTTTAAGCAGAGATGCAGCAATCGCTCAAAACTCCGGAATTCTCGATTCTCGTCGATCGATTATTCGTTTAATGCAGCCGTACTAAGCGACAGATAATGCAAGAATTTCGTCTCTCCGGATAGAATAAACGATTTTGACACGATCACGATGTGCGAAGAGGCCAGAATCGCTCGAAACACACCAAATCTGGATTCTCGATGTAGATCGAAGTTACAGTCGATACATCGGTGCATAATCACGTATATTGCAAGAATTTTGTTTATTTGGACAAAGTGAACGATTTTGACGCGACAACGTGAAACTTAGATGCCAGAATAGCTTAAAATTCAAAACAACTCGCTTCTCGGTGAATATGGATTTTTTGCTCGATACATCTATGCAAGATAACGAATAACGCAAATAGCTCGTGTTTTGTGACAGAACGAACGATTTCGACTCCTTTCCGTCAAGCTGAGTTGCCAGAATCGGTCGAAACTCGGGACATCGCGATTCTCGGTGATCGATTAGTCGTTTGATAGAGCCGGGCAAAACGCTTGATAATGCAAGAATTTCGTGTCCTCGGATGACATAAACGATTTTGACACGATCACGACGTATGGAGATCCCACAATCCCTCGAAACACACCAAATCTGGATTCTCGATGTAGATCGAATTTTCAGTCGACATATCGTTGCAAAACGACGTATGATGCAAGAATTTCGCGTCTTCGGACAGAATAAACGATTTTGACACGATCACGATGTGCGAAAAGGCCAGAATCGCTCGAAACACACCTAATCTGGATTCTCGATGTAGATCGATGTTTCGGTCGGCACATCGATGCAAAACGACGTATAATGCAAGTATGTCGCTTGTTTGGACAAAATGAACGATTTCTACACGATCACGACGTGCGGAGAGGCCAGAATCGCTCGAAACACACCAAATCTGGATTCTCGATGTAGATCGAAGTTTAGGTCGAAACATCGTTGCAAAACGACCTATGATGAGAGATTCTTGTTTTTCGGACAAAATGAATGATTTCGACACGATCACGACGTGCGAAGAGCCAGAATCGCTCGAAACACACCAAATCTGGATTCTCGATGTAGATCGACGTTTCGGTCGACACATCGGTGCATAATCACGTATATTGCAAGAATTTTGTTTATTTGGACAAAGTGAACGATTTTCACTCGACAACGTCGAATTTAGATGCGAGAAACGCTCGAAATTCGAGACAACGCGATTCTTGGTGAAGATCCCTTTTTCTTTCAATGAAGCTGTGCAAAATGACGAATGACGCAAGTAGCTCGTGTTTTCGGACATAATGAACGATTTTGACTTTTTTACGTCAAGCTAAGTCGCCAGAAACTTTCGAAACTGGAGATATCTCAGATCACGGTAATCGATTTTTCGTTCAATACAAGTGTGCAGAACGACGTTCAACGCAAGAACCTTGTGATTGCAGACAAATCAAACGATTTTTGCATATTTACGTTGATCTGAGATGCCAGAAGCGCTGAAAACTTAAAATATCTCGAATGAAAACGTAGATCGACTTTTTGTTCCATGCAGCTTCGCAAGACGACTTTCAACGCGAGAATTTCGTGTTTCAGCCACGATGAACACTTTCGACACAATTATGTCGCGCTGAGATGCCAGAGAAGTTCGAACCTCGGGAAATTCCTATTTTCGTCGGAGATCGATAGTTCAGTTTATTCAATTGTGCAGGACGACGTTTACCGCAAGAATTTCGTTTTTCCAAAGAAAATGCATAGTTTTGACTTGTTTATGTCAAGCCGGGGTGCTAGAATCGTTTGGAACTCAGGACATCTCGAGTCTCGATAACGATCGATTCCCCGTTCGTTACAGTCATTCAAGACCACGAATAAGGCAAGATAATAGTGTTTTCGGAGGAAATAAACGATCCTAACCCATTTACTTTGAGCAGAAATGCAGCAATCGCTTGTCACTCGAGAAATCTCGATTCTCTGTGATCGATTATTCGGTCGAAGTAGCCGTGCAAAACGACAGATAATGCAAGGATTTCGTGTCTTCGGACAGAATGAACGATTTTGACACGAGCACGACGTGCGGAGAGGCCAGAATCGCTCGAAACACACAAAATCTGGATTCTCGATGTAGATCGATGTTTCGGTCGACACATCGGTGCATAATCACGTATATTGCAAGAATTTTGTTATTTGGACAAAGTGAACGATACTGACTCAAAAACGTCGAATTTAGATGCGAGAATCGCTCGAATTCGAGACAACGCGACTCTTGGTAAAGATCCCTGTTTTTTTCGATGAAGCTGTGCAAGATGACGAATAACGCAAGTAGCTTGTGTTTTCGGACATAATGAACGATTTTGACTCTTTTACGTCAAGCTAAATCGCCAGAAACTTTCGAAACTGGAGATATTTCAGATCACAGTAATCGATTTTTCGTTTAATACAAGTGTGCAGAACGACGTTCAACGCAAGAACTTCGTGATTGCAGACAAATCAACCGATTTTTGCACATTTACGTTGATCCGAGATGCCAGAAGCGCTGAAAACTCAAAATATCTCGAATAAAAACATAGATCGATGTTTTGTTCCATGCAGCTTTTCAAGACGACTTTCAACGCAGGAATTTCGTGTTTCGGCCACGATAAACAATTTCGACACAGTTATGTCGCGCTGAAATGCCAGAAAAGTTCGAACCTCGGGAAATTTCTTTATCCGTCGTAGATCGATAGTTCAGTTTATCCAATTGTGCAAGATGACGTTTAGCGCAAGAATTTCGTTTTTCCAAAGAAAATGCATGGTTTTGACTTGTTTATGTCAAGCCGGGGTGCAAGAATCGTTTGGAACTCGGGACATCTCGAGTCTCGATAACGATCGATTCCCCGTTCGATACAGCTATTCAAGACCACGAATAAGGCAAGATAATAGAGTTTCCGAAGGAAAAAAACGATTCCAACCTATTTACTTTAAGCAGAGATGCAGCAATCGCTCAAAACTCCGGAATTCTCGATTCTCGTCGATCGATTATTCGTTTAATGCAGCCGTACTAAACGACAGATAATGCAAGAATTTCGTGTCTTCGGATAGAATAAACGATTTTGACACGATCACGATGTGCGAAGAGGCCAGAATCGCTCGAAACACACCAAATCTGGATTCTCGATGTAGATCGAAGTTACAGTCGATACATCGGTGCATAATCACGTATATTGCAAGAATTTTGTTTATTTGGACAAAGTGAACGATTTTGACGCGACAACGTGAAACTTAGATGCCAGAATAGCTTAAAATTCAAAACAACTCGCTTCTCGGTGAATATGGATTTTTTGCTCGATACATCTATGCAAGATAACGAATAACGCAAATAGCTCGTGTTTTGTGACAGAACGAACGATTTCGACTCTTTTACGTCAAGCTGAGTTGCCAGAATCGGTCGAAACTCGGGACATCGCGATTCTCGGTGATCGATTAGTCGTTTGATAGAGCCGGGCAAAACGCTTGATAATGCAAGAATTTCGTGTCCTCGGATGACATAAACGATAATGACACGATCACGACGTATGGAGATCCCACAATCCCTCGAAACACACCAAATCTGGATTCTCGATGTAGATCGAATTTTCAGTCGACATATCGTTGCAAAACGACGTATGATGCAAGAATTTCGCGTCTTCGGACAGAATAAACGATTTTGACACGATCACGATGTGCGAAAAGGCCAGAATCGCTCGAAACACACCTAATCTGGATTCTCGATGTAGATCGATGTTTCGGTCGGCACATCGATGCAAAACGACGTATAATGCAAGTATGTCGCTTGTTTGGACAAAATTAACGATTTCTACACGATCACGACGTGCGGAGAGGCCAGAATCGCTCGAAACACACCAAATCTGGATTCTCGATGTAGATCGAAGTTTAGGTCGAAACATCGGTGCAAAACGACCTATGATAAGAGATTCTTGTTTTTCGGACAAAATGAATGATTTCGACACGATCACGACGTGCGAAGAGCCAGAATCGCTCGAAACACACCAAATCTGGATTCTCGATGTAGATCGACGTTTCGGTCGACACATTGGTGCATAATCACGTATATTGCAAGAATTTTGTTTATTTGGACAAAGTGAACGATTTTCACTCGACAACGTCGAATTTAGATGCGAGAAACGCTCGAAATTCGAGACAACGCGATTCTAGGTGAAGATCCCTTTTTCTTTCAATGAAGCTGTGCAAAATGACGAATGACGCAAGTAGCTCGTGTTTTCAGACATAATGAACGATTTTGACTTTATTACGTCAAGCTAAGTCGCCAGAAACTTTCGAAACTGGAGATATCTCAGATCACGGTAATCGATTTTTCGTTTAATACAAGCGTGCAGAACGACGTTCAACGCAAGAACTTTGTGATTGCAGACAAATCAAACGATTTTTGCATATTTACGTTGATCTGAGATGCCAGAAGCGCTGAAAACTTAAAATATCTCGAATGAAAACGTAGATCGACTCTTTGTTCCATGCAGCTTCGCAAGACGACTTTCAACGCGAGAATTTCGTGTTTCGGCCACGATGAACACTTTCGACTCAATTATGTCGCGCTGAGATGCCAGAGAAGTTCGAACCTCGGAGGTTTCCATTTCCGTCGTAGATCGATAGTTCAGTTTATCCAATCGTGTAAAACGACGTTTAGCGCAAGAATTTCGTTTTTCCGAAGAAAATGCATAGTTTTGACTTGTTTATGTCAAGCCGGGGTGCAAGAATCGTTTGGAACTCGGGACATCTCGAGTCTCGATAACGATCGATTCCCCGTTCGATACAGATATTCAAGACCACGAATAAGGCAAGATAATAGAGTTTCCGAAGGAAATAAACGATCCCAACCAATTTACTTTAAGCAGAAATGCAGCAATCGCTCGTCACTCGAGAAATCTCGATTCTCTGTGATCGATTATTCGGTCGAAGTAGCTGTGCAAAACGACAGATAATGCAAGGATTTCGTGTCTTCGGACAGAATGATTGATTTTGACACAAGCACGACGTGCGAAGAGCCCAGAATCGCTCGATACACACAAAACCTGGATTCTCCTTGTAGATCGATGTTTCGGTCGACACATCGGTGCATAATCACGTATATTGCAAGAATTTTGTTTTTTTGGACAAAGTGAAAGATTTTGACTCGACAACGTGAAACTTAGATGCCAGAATAGCTCAAAATTCAAAACAACTCGCTTCTCGGTGAATATGGATTTTTTGCTCGATACAGCTGTGCAAGATAACTAATAAGGCAATTAGCTCGTGTTTTTCGACAGAACGAACGATTTCGACTCTTTTACGTCAAGCTGAGTTGCCAGAATCGGTCGAAACTCGGGACATCGCGATTCTCGGTGATCGATTAGTCGTTTGATACAGCCGGGCAAAACGCTTGATAATGCAAGAATTTCGTGTCCTCGGATGACATAAACGATTTTGACACGATCACGATGTGCGAAGAAGCCAGAATCGCTCGAAACACACCAAATCTGGATTCTCGATGTAGATCGAAGTTACAGTCGATACATCGGTGCATAATCACGTATATTGCAAGAATTTTGTTTATTTGGACAAAGTGAACGATTTTGACGCGACAACGTGAAACTTAGATGCCAGAATAGCTTAAAATTCAAAACAACTCGCTTCTCGGTGAATATGGATTTTTTGCTCGATACATCTATGCAAGATAACGAATAACGCAAATAGCTCGTGTTTTGTGACAGAACGAACGATTTCGACTCTTTTACGTCAAGCTGAGTTGCCAGAATCTGTCGAAACTCGGGACATCGCGATTCTCGGTGATCGATTACTCGTTTGATACAGCGGGGCAAAACGCTTGATAATGCAAGAATTTCGTGTCCTCGGATGACATAAACGATTTTGACACGATCACGACGTATGGAGATCCCACCATCCCTCGAAACACACCAAATCTGGATTCTCGATGTAGATCGAAGTTTCAGTCGACACATCGGTGCAAAATGATGTATTATGCAAGAATTTCGTGTCTTCGGACAGAATGAACGATTTTGACACGATCACGATGTGCGAAAAGGCCAGAATCGCTCGAAACACACCAAATCTGGATTCTCTATGTATATCGATGTTTCGGTCGGCACATCGATGCAAAACGACGTATAATGCAAGAATGTCGCTTGTTTGGACAAAATGAACGATTTTGACACGATCACGATGTGCGAAGAAGCCAGAATCGCTCGAAACACACCAAATCTGGATTCTCGATGTAGATCGAAGTTACAGTCGACACATCGGTGCATAATCACGTATATTGCAAGAATTTTGTTTATTTGGACAAAGTGAAAGATTTTGACTCGACAACGTGAAACTTAGATGCCAGAATAGCTCAAAATTCAAAACAACTCGCTTCTCGGTGAATATGGATTTTTTGCTCGATACAGCTGTGCAAGATAACTAATAAGGCAATTAGCTCGTGTTTTCGGACAGAACGAACGATTTCGACTTTTTTACGTCAAGCTGAGTTGCCAGAATTGGTCGAAACTCGGGACATCGCGATTCTCGGTGATCGAGTAGTCGATTGATACAGCCGTGCAAAACGCTTGATAATGCAAAAATTTCGTGTCCTCAGATGACATAAACGATTTTACCACGATCACGACGTATGGAGTTCCCACAATCCCTCGAAACATACCAAGTCTGGATTCTCGATGTAGATCGAAGTTTCAGTCGATACATCGGTGCAAAATGATGTATTATGCAAGAATTTCGTTTATTTGGACAAAATGAACGATTCTGACTCGACAACGTCGAACTTAAATGCCCGAATCGCTCGAAATTCAAGACAACGCGACTCTTGGTGAAGATCCCTGTTTCTTTCGATGAAGCTGTGCAAGATGACGAATAACGCAAGTAGCTTGTGTTTTCGGACATAATGAACGATTTTGACTCTTTTACGTCAAGCTAAATCGCCAGAAACTTTCGAAACTGGAGATATTTCAGATCACGGTAATCGATTTTTCGTTTAATACAAGTGTGCAGAACGACGTTCAACGCAAGAACTTTGTGATTGCAGACAAATCAACCGATTTTTGCACATTTACGTTGATCCGAGATGCCAGAAGCGCTGAAAACTCAAAATATCTCGAATAAAAACATAGATCGATGTTTTGTTCCATGCAGTTTTGCAAGACGACTTTCAACGCAGGAATTTCGTGTTTCGGCCACGATAAACAATTTCGACACAGTTATGTCGCGCTGAAATGCCAGAAAAGTTCGAACCTCGGGAAATTTCTTTTTCCGTCGTAGATCGATAGTTCAGTTTATCCAATTCTGCAAGACGACGTTTAGCGCAAGAATTTCGTTTTTCCAAAGAAAATGCATGGTTTTGACTTGTTTATGTCAAGCCGGGGTGCAAGAATCGTTTGGAACTCGTGACATCTCGAGTCTCGATAACGATCGATTCCCCGTTCGATACAGCTATTCAAGACCACGAATAAGGCAAGATAATAGAGTTTCCGAAGGAAATAAACGATTCCAACCCATTTACTTTAAGCAGAGATGCAGCAATCGCTCAAAACTCCGGAATTCTCGATTCTCGTCGATCGATTATTCGTTTAATGCAGCCGTACTAAACGACAGATAATGCAAGAATTTCGTCTCTCCGGATAGAATAAACGATTTTGACACGATCACGATGTGCGAAGAG
Source organism: Tromatobia lineatoria (assembly GCA_949699805.1). NCBI lineage: Eukaryota > Metazoa > Arthropoda > Insecta > Hymenoptera > Ichneumonidae > Tromatobia > Tromatobia lineatoria. The sequence goes on along the minus strand of OX453045.1, from coordinate 13,025,573 downwards.
GCCAGAATCGCTCGAAACACACCAAATCTGGATTCTCGATGTAGATCGAAGTTACAGTCGATACATCGGTGCATAATCACGTATATTGCAAGAATTTTGTTTATTTGGACAAAGTGAACGATTTTGACGCGACAACGTGAAACTTAGATGCCAGAATAGCTTAAAATTCAAAACAACTCGCTTCTCGGTGAATATGGATTTTTTGCTCGATACATCTATGCAAGATAACGAATAACGCAAATAGCTCGTGTTTTGTGACAGAACGAACGATTTCGACTCTTTTCCGTCAAGCTGAGTTGCCAGAATCGGTCGAAACTCGGGACATCGCGATTCTCGGTGATCGATTAGTCGTTTGATAGAGCCGGGCAAAACGCTCGATAATGCAAGAATTTCGTGTCCTCGGATGACATAAACGATTTTGACACGATCACGACGTATGGAGATCCCACAATCCCTCGAAACACACCAAATCTGGATTCTCGATGTAGATCGAATTTTCAGTCGACATATCGTTGCAAAACGACGTATGATGCAAGAATTTCGCGTCTTCGGACAGAATAAACGATTTTGACACGATCACGATGTGCGAAAAGGCCAGAATCGCTCGAAACACACCTAATCTGGATTCTCGATGTAGATCGATGTTTCGGTCGGCACATCGATGCAAAACGACGTATAATGCAAGTATGTCGCTTGTTTGGACAAAATGAACGATTTCTACACGATCACGACGTGCGGAGAGGCCAGAATCGCTCGAAACACACCAAATCTGGATTCTCGATGTAGATCGAAGTTTAGGTCGAAACATCGTTGCAAAACGACCTATGATGAGAGATTCTTGTTTTTCGGACAAAATGAATGATTTCGACACGATCACGACGTGCGAAGAGCCAGAATCGCTCGAAACACACCAAATCTGGATTCTCGATGTACATCGACGTTTCGGTCGACACATCGGTGCATAATCACGTATATTGCAAGAATTTTGTTTATTTGGACAAAGTGAACGATTTTCACTCGACAACGTCGAATTTAGATGCGAGAAACGCTCGAAATTCGAGACAACGCGATTCTTGGTGAAGATCCCTTTTTCTTTCAATGAAGCTGTGCAAAATGACGAATGACGCAAGTAGCTCGTGTTTTCGGACATAATGAACGATTTTGACTTTTTTACGTCAAGCTAAGTCGCCAGAAACTTTCGAAACTGGAGATATCTCAGATCACGGTAATCGATTTTTCGTTCAATACAAGTGTGCAGAACGACGTTCAACGCAAGAACCTTGTGATTGCAGACAAATCAAACGATTTTTGCATATTTACGTTGATCTGAGATGCCAGAAGCGCTGAAAACTTAAAATATCTCGAATGAAAACGTAGATCGACTTTTTGTTCCATGCAGCTTCGCAAGACGACTTTCAACGCGAGAATTTCGTGTTTCAGCCACGATGAACACTTTCGACACAATTATGTCGCGCTGAGATGCCAGAGAAGTTCGAACCTCGGGAAATTCCTATTTTCGTCGGAGATCGATAGTTCAGTTTATTCAATTGTGCAGGACGACGTTTACCGCAAGAATTTCGTTTTTCCAAAGAAAATGCATAGTTTTGACTTGTTTATGTCAAGCCGGGGTGCTAGAATCGTTTGGAACTCAGGACATCTCGAGTCTCGATAACGATCGATTCCCCGTTCGTTACAGTCATTCAAGACCACGAATAAGGCAAGATAATAGTGTTTTCGGAGGAAATAAACGATCCTAACCCATTTACTTTGAGCAGAAATGCAGCAATCGCTTGTCACTCGAGAAATCTCGATTCTCTGTGATCGATTATTCGGTCGAAGTAGCCGTGCAAAACGACAGATAATGCAAGGATTTCGTGTCTTCGGACAGAATGAACGATTTTGACACGAGCACGACGTGCGGAGAGGCCAGAATCGCTCGAAACACACAAAATCTGGATTCTCGATGTAGATCGATGTTTCGGTCGACACATCGGTGCATAATCACGTATATTGCAAGAATTTTGTTATTTGGACAAAGTGAACGATACTGACTCAAAAACGTCGAATTTAGATGCGAGAATCGCTCGAATTCGAGACAACGCGACTCTTGGTAAAGATCCCTGTTTTTTTCGATGAAGCTGTGCAAGATGACGAATAACGCAAGTAGCTTGTGTTTTCGGACATAATGAACGATTTTGACTCTTTTACGTCAAGCTAAATCGCCAGAAACTTTCGAAACTGGAGATATTTCAGATCACAGTAATCGATTTTTCGTTTAATACAAGTGTGCAGAACGACGTTCAACGCAAGAACTTCGTGATTGCAGACAAATCAACCGATTTTTGCACATTTACGTTGATCCGAGATGCCAGAAGCGCTGAAAACTCAAAATATCTCGAATAAAAACATAGATCGATGTTTTGTTCCATGCAGCTTTGCAAGACGACTTTCAACGCAGGAATTTCGTGTTTCGGCCACGATAAACAATTTCGACACAGTTATGTCGCGCTGAAATGCCAGAAAAGTTCGAACCTCGGGAAATTTCTTTATCCGTCGTAGATCGATAGTTCAGTTTATCCAATTGTGCAAGACGACGTTTAGCGCAAGAATTTCGTTTTTCCAAAGAAAATGCATGGTTTTGACTTGTTTATGTCAAGCCGGGGTGCAAGAATCGTTTGGAACTCGGGACATCTCGAGTCTCGATAACGATCGATTCCCCGTTCGATACAGCTATTCAAGACCACGAATAAGGCAAGATAATAGAGTTTCCGAAGGAAAAAAACGATTCCAACCTATTTACTTTAAGCAGAGATGCAGCAATCGCTCAAAACTCCGGAATTCTCGATTCTCGTCGATCGATTATTCGTTTAATGCAGCCGTACTAAACGACAGATAATGCAAGAATTTCGTGTCTTCGGATAGAATAAACGATTTTGACACGATCACGATGTGCGAAGAGGCCAGAATCGCTCGAAACACACCAAATCTGGATTCTCGATGTAGATCGAAGTTACAGTCGATACATCGGTGCATAATCACGTATATTGCAAGAATTTTGTTTATTTGGACAAAGTGAACGATTTTGACGCGACAACGTGAAACTTAGATGCCAGAATAGCTTAAAATTCAAAACAACTCGCTTCTCGGTGAATATGGATTTTTTGCTCGATACATCTATGCAAGATAACGAATAACGCAAATAGCTCGTGTTTTGTGACAGAACGAACGATTTCGACTCTTTTACGTCAAGCTGAGTTGCCAGAATCGGTCGAAACTCGGGACATCGCGATTCTCGGTGATCGATTAGTCGTTTGATAGAGCCGGGCAAAACGCTTGATAATGCAAGAATTTCGTGTCCTCGGATGACATAAACGATAATGACACGATCACGACGTATGGAGATCCCACAATCCCTCGAAACACACCAAATCTGGATTCTCGATGTAGATCGAATTTTCAGTCGACATATCGTTGCAAAACGACGTATGATGCAAGAATTTCGCGTCTTCGGACAGAATAAACGATTTTGACACGATCACGATGTGCGAAAAGGCCAGAATCGCTCGAAACACACCTAATCTGGATTCTCGATGTAGATCGATGTTTCGGTCGGCACATCGATGCAAAACGACGTATAATGCAAGTATGTCGCTTGTTTGGACAAAATTAACGATTTCTACACGATCACGACGTGCGGAGAGGCCAGAATCGCTCGAAACACACCAAATCTGGATTCTCGATGTAGATCGAAGTTTAGGTCGAAACATCGGTGCAAAACGACCTATGATAAGAGATTCTTGTTTTTCGGACAAAATGAATGATTTCGACACGATCACGACGTGCGAAGAGCCAGAATCGCTCGAAACACACCAAATCTGGATTCTCGATGTAGATCGACGTTTCGGTCGACACATTGGTGCATAATCACGTATATTGCAAGAATTTTGTTTATTTGGACAAAGTGAACGATTTTCACTCGACAACGTCGAATTTAGATGCGAGAAACGCTCGAAATTCGAGACAACGCGATTCTTGGTGAAGATCCCTTTTTCTTTCAATGAAGCTGTGCAAAATGACGAATGACGCAAGTAGCTCGTGTTTTCAGACATAATGAACGATTTTGACTTTATTACGTCAAGCTAAGTCGCCAGAAACTTTCGAAACTGGAGATATCTCAGATCACGGTAATCGATTTTTCGTTTAATACAAGCGTGCAGAACGACGTTCAACGCAAGAACTTTGTGATTGCAGACAAATCAAACGATTTTTGCATATTTACGTTGATCTGAGATGCCAGAAGCGCTGAAAACTTAAAATATCTCGAATGAAAACGTAGATCGACTCTTTGTTCCATGCAGCTTCGCAAGACGACTTTCAACGCGAGAATTTCGTGTTTCGGCCACGATGAACACTTTCGACTCAATTATGTCGCGCTGAGATGCCAGAGAAGTTCGAACCTCGGAGGTTTCCATTTCCGTCGTAGATCGATAGTTCAGTTTATCCAATCGTGTAAAACGACGTTTAGCGCAAGAATTTCGTTTTTCCGAAGAAAATGCATAGTTTTGACTTGTTTATGTCAAGCCGGGGTGCAAGAATCGTTTGGAACTCGGGACATCTCGAGTCTCGATAACGATCGATTCCCCGTTCGATACAGATATTCAAGACCACGAATAAGGCAAGATAATAGAGTTTCCGAAGGAAATAAACGATCCCAACCAATTTACTTTAAGCAGAAATGCAGCAATCGCTCGTCACTCGAGAAATCTCGATTCTCTGTGATCGATTATTCGGTCGAAGTAGCTGTGCAAAACGACAGATAATGCAAGGATTTCGTGTCTTCGGACAGAATGATTGATTTTGACACAAGCACGACGTGCGAAGAGGCCAGAATCGCTCGATACACACAAAACCTGGATTCTCCTTGTAGATCGATGTTTCGGTCGACACATCGGTGCATAATCACGTATATTGCAAGAATTTTGTTTTTTTGGACAAAGTGAAAGATTTTGACTCGACAACGTGAAACTTAGATGCCAGAATAGCTCAAAATTCAAAACAACTCGCTTCTCGGTGAATATGGATTTTTTGCTCGATACAGCTGTGCAAGATAACTAATAAGGCAATTAGCTCGTGTTTTTCGACAGAACGAACGATTTCGACTCTTTTACGTCAAGCTGAGTTGCCAGAATCGGTCGAAACTCGGGACATCGCGATTCTCGGTGATCGATTAGTCGTTTGATACAGCCGGGCAAAACGCTTGATAATGCAAAAATTTCGTGTCCTCGGATGACATAAACGATTTTGACACGATCACGATGTGCGAAGAAGCCAGAATCGCTCGAAACACACCAAATCTGGATTCTCGATGTAGATCGAAGTTACAGTCGATACATCGGTGCATAATCACGTATATTGCAAGAATTTTGTTTATTTGGACAAAGTGAACGATTTTGACGCGACAACGTGAAACTTAGATGCCAGAATAGCTTAAAATTCAAAACAACTCGCTTCTCGGTGAATATGGATTTTTTGCTCGATACATCTATGCAAGATAACGAATAACGCAAATAGCTCGTGTTTTGTGACAGAACGAACGATTTCGACTCTTTTACGTCAAGCTGAGTTGCCAGAATCGGTCGAAACTCGGGACATCGCGATTCTCGGTGATCGATTACTCGTTTGATACAGCGGGGCAAAACGCTTGATAATGCAAGAATTTCGTGTCCTCGGATGACATAAACGATTTTGACACGATCACGACGTATGGAGATCCCACCATCCCTCGAAACACACCAAATCTGGATTCTCGATGTAGATCGAAGTTTCAGTCGACACATCGGTGCAAAATGATGTATTATGCAAGAATTTCGTGTCTTCGGACAGAATGAACGATTTTGACACGATCACGATGTGCGAAAAGGCCAGAATCGCTCGAAACACACCAAATCTGGATTCTCTATGTATATCGATGTTTCGGTCGGCACATCGATGCAAAACGACGTATAATGCAAGAATGTCGCTTGTTTGGACAAAATGAACGATTTCGACACGATCACGACGTGCGGAGAGGCCAGAATCGCTCGAAACACATCAAATCTGGATTGTCGATGTAGATCGAAGTTTCGGTCGACATATCGTTGCAAAACGACCTATGATGAGAGACTTTTGTTTTTCGGACAAAATACATGATTTCGACACGATCACGACGTGCGAAGAGCCAGAATCGCTCGAAACACACCAAATCTGGATTCTCGATGTAGATCGACGTTTCGGTGGACACATCGGTGCATAATCACGTATATTGCAAGAATTTTGTTCATTTGGACAAAGTGAACGATTTTCACTCGACAACGTCGAATTTAGATGCGAGAAACGCTCGAAATTCGAGACAACGCGATTCTTGGTGAAGATCCCTTTTTCTTTTAATGAAGCTGTGCAAAATGACGAATGACGCAAGTAGCTCGTGTTTTCGGACATAATGAACGCTTTTGACTTTTTTACGTCAAGCTAAGTCGCCAGAAACTTTCGAAACTGGAGATATCTCAGATCACGGTAATCGATTTTTCGTTCAATACAAGCGTGCAGAACGACGTTCAACGCAAGAACTTTGTGATTGCAGACAAATCAAACGATTTTTGCATATTTACGTTGATCTGAGATGCCAGAAGCGCTGAAAACTTAAAATATCTCGAATGAAAACGTAGATCGACTTTTTGTTCCATGCAGCTTCGCAAGACGACTTTCAACGCGAGAATTTCGTGTTTCGGCCACGATGAACACTTTCGACTCAATTATGTCGCGCTGAGATGCCAGAAAAGTTCGAACCTCGGAGGTTTCCATTTCCGTCGTAGATCGATAGTTCAGTTTATCCAATCGTGTAAAACGACGTTTAGCGCAAGAATTTCGTTTTTCCGAAGAAAATGCATAGTTTTGACTTGTTTATGTCAAGCCGGGGTGCAAGAATCGTTTGGAACTCGGGACATCTCGAGTCTCGATAACGATCGATTCCCCGTTCGATACAGATATTCAAGACCACGAATAAGGCAAGATAATAGAGTTTCCGAAGGAAATAAACGATCCCAACCAATTTACTTTAAGCAGAAAAGCAGCAATCGCTCGTCACTCGAGAAATCTCGATTCTCTGTGATCGATTATTCGGTCGAAGTAGCTGTGCAAAACGACAGATAATGCAAGGATTTCGTGTCTTCGGACAGAATGAACGATTTTGACACAAGCACGACGTGCGAAGAGGCCAGAATCGCTCGATACACACAAAACCTGGATTCTTGTTGTAGATCGATGTTTCGGTCGACACATCGGTGCATAATCACGTATATTGCAAGAATTTTGTTTATTTGGACAAAGTGAAAGATTTTGACTCGACAACGTGAAACTTAGATGCCAGAATAGCTCAAAATTCAAAACAACTCGCTTCTCGGTGAATATGGATTTTTTGCTCGATACAGCTGTGCAAGATAACTAATAAGGCAATAAGCTCGTGTTTTTCGACAGAACGAACGATTTCGACTCTTTTACGTCTAGCTGAGTTGCCAGAATCGGTCAAAACTCGGGACATCGCGATTCTCGGTGATCGATTAGTCGTTTGATACAGCCGTGCAAAACGCTTGATAATGCAAGAATTTCGTGTCCTCGGATGACATAAACGATTTTGACACGATCACGACGTATGGAGATCCCACAATCCCTCGAAACCCACCAAATCTGGATTCTCGATGTAGATCGAATTTTCAGTCGACATATCGTTGCAAAACGACGTATGATGCAAGGATTTTTTTGTTCCGGTCAAAATGAACGATTTTTTAACATCCAGGTCGTGCTGAGATGCCAGACTCGATTGAAATTCGAGACATCTCGGTTCTCAGTGAACATCCCTTTTTCGTTCGATAAAGCTGTGCAAGACGACAAATAACGCAAGTACCTCGTGTTTTCAGACAGAATAAACGATTTTGACACTTTTACGTCTTGCTAAGTTGCCAGAAACGCTCGAAACTAGGGACATCTCGATTCTCGTCGATCGATTATTCGTTTGATACAGCCGTACTAAACGACAGATAATGCAAGAATTTCGTGTCTTCGGATAGAATAAACGATTTTGACACGATCACGATGTGCGAAGAAGCCAGAATCGCTCGAAACACACCAAATCTGGATTCTCGATGTAGATCGAAGTTACAGTCGATACATCGGTGCATAATCACGTATATTGCAAGAATTTTGTTTATTTGGACAAAGTGAACGATTTTGACGCGACAACGTGAAACTTAGACTCCAGAATAGCTTAAAATTCAAAACAACTCGCTTCTCGGTGAATATGGATTTTTGCTCGATACATCTATGCAAGATAACGAATAACGCAAATAGCTCGTGTTTTGTGACAGAACGAACGATTTCGACTCTATTACGTCAAGCTGAGTTGCCAGAATCGGTCGAAACTCGGGACAACGCGATTCTCGGTGATCGATTAGTCGTTTGATACAGCCGGGCAAAACGCTTGATAATGCAAGAATTTCGTGTCCTCGGATGACATAAACGATTTTGACACGATCACGACGTATGGAGATCCCACCATCCCTCGAAACACACCAAATCTGGATTCTCGATGTAGATCGAAGTTTCAGTCGACACATCGGTGCAAAATGATGTATTATGCAAGAATTTCGTGTCTTCGGACAGAATGAACGATTTTGACACGATCACGATGTGCGAAAAGGCCAGAATCGCTCGAAACACACCAAATCTGGATTCTCTAAGTATATCGATGTTTCGGTCGGCACATCGATGCAAAACGACGTATAATGCAAGAATGTCGCTTGTTTGGACAAAATGAACGATTTCGACACGATCACGACGTGCGGAGAGGCCAGAATCGCTCGAAACACACCAAATCTGGATTGTCGATGTAGATCGAAGTTTCGGTCGACATATCGTTGCAAAACGACCTATGATGAGAGACTTTTGTTTTTCGGACAAAATGAATGATTTCGACACGATCACGACGTGCGAAGAGCCAGAATCGCTCGAAACACACCAAATCTAGATTCTCGATGTAGATCGACGTTTCGGTCGACACATCGGTGCATAATCACGTATATTGCAAGAATTTTGTTCATTTGGACAAAGTGAACGATTTTCACTCGACAACGTCGAATTTAGATGCGAGAAACGCTCGAAATTCGAGACAACGCGATTCTTGGTGAAGATCCCTTTTTCTTTTAATGAAGCTGTGCAAAATGACGAATGACGCAAGTAGCTCGTGTTTTCGGACATAATGAACGATTTTGACTTTTTTACGTCAAGCTAAGTCGCCAGAAACTTTCGAAACTGGAGATATCTCAGATCACGGTAATCGATTTTTCGTTCAATACAAGCGTGCAGAACGACGTTCAACGCAAGAACTTTGTGATTGCAGACAAATCAAACGATTTTTGCATATTTACGTTGATCTGAGATGCCAGAAGCGCTGAAAACTTAAAATATCTCGAATGAAAACGTAGATCGACTTTTTGGTCCATGCAGCTTAGCAAGACGACTTTCAACGCGAGAATTTCGTGTTTCGGCCACGATGAACACTTTCGACTCAATTATGTCGCGCTGAGATGCCAGAGAAGTTCGAACCTCGGAGGTTTCCATTTCCGTCGTAGATCGATAGTTCAGTTTATCCAATCGTGTAAAACGACGTTTAGCGCAAGAATTTCGTTTTTCCGAAGAAAATGCATAGTTTTGACTTGTTTATGTCAAGCCGGGGTGCAAGAATCGTTTGGAACTCGGGACATCTCGAGTCTCGATAACGATCGATTCCCCGTTCGATACAGATATTCAAGACCACGAATAAGGCAAGATAATAGAGTTTCTGAAGGAAATAAACGATCCCAACCAATTTACTTTAAGCAGAAAAGCAGCAATCGCTCGTCACTCGAGAAATCTCGATTCTCTGTGATCGATTATTCGGTCGAAGTAGCTGTGCAAAACGACAGATAATGCAAGGATTTCGTGTCTTCGGACAGAATGAACGATTTTGACACAAGCACGACGTGCGAAGAGGCCAGAATCGCTCGATACACACAAAACCTGGATTCTCGTTGTAGATCGATGTTTCGGTCGACACATCGGTGCATAATCACGTATATTTCAAGAATTTTGTTTATTTGGACAAAGTGAAAGATTTTGACTCGACAACGTGAAACTTAGATGCCAGAATAGCTCAAAATTCAAAACAACTCGCTTCTCGGTGAATATGGATTTTTTGCTCGATACAGCTGTGCAAGATAACTAATAAGGCAATTAGCTCGTGTTTTTCGACAGAACGAACGATTTCGACTCTTTTACGTCTAGCTGAGTTGCCAGAATCGGTCAAAACTCGGGACATCGCGATTCTCGGTGATCGATTAGTCGTTTGATACAGCCGTGCAAAACGCTTGATAATGCAAGAATTTCGTGTCCTCGGATGACATAAACGATTTTGACACGATCACGACGTATGGAGATCCCACAATCCCTCGAAACCCACCAAATCTGGATTCTCGATGTAGATCGAATTTTCAGTCGACATATCGTTGCAAAACGACGTATGATGCAAGGATTTTGTTGTTCCGGTCAAAATGAACGATTTTTTAACATTCAGGTCGTGCTGAGATGCCAGACTCGATTGAAATTCGAGACATCTCGGTTCTCAGTAAACATCCCTTTTTCGTTCGATGAAGCTGTGCAAGACGACAAATAACGCAAGTACCTCGTGTTTTCAGACAGAATAAACGATTTTGACACTTTTACGTCTTGCTAAGTTGCCAGAAACGCTCGAAACTAGGGACATCTCGATTCTCGTCGATCGATTATTCGTTTGATACAGCCGTACTAAACGACAGATAATGCAAGAATTTCGTGTCTTCGGATAGAATAAACGATTTTGACACGATCACGATGTGCGAAGAAGCCAGAATCGCTCGAAACACACCAAATCTGGATTCTCGATGTAGTTCGAAGTTACAGTCGATACATCGGTGCATAATCACGTTTATTGCAAGAATTTTGTTTATTTGGACAAAGTGAACGATTTTGACGCGACAACGTGAAACTTAGATGCCAGAATAGCTTAAAATTCAAAACAACTCGCTTCTCGGTGAATATGGATTTTTTGCTCGATACATCTATGCAAGATAACGAATAACGCAAATAGCTCGTGTTTTGTGACAGAACGAACGATTTCGACTCTTTTACGTCAAGCTGAGTTGCCAGAATCGGTCGAAACTCGGGACATCGCGATTCTCGGTGATCGATTAGTCGTTTGATACAGCGGGGCAAAACGCTTGATAATGCAAGAATTTCGTGTCCTCGGATGACATAAACGATTTTGACACGATCACGACGTATGGAGATCCCACCATCCCTCGAAACACACCAAATCTGGATTCTCGATGTAGATCGAAGTTTCAGTCGACACATCGGTGCAAAATGATGTATTATGCAAGAATTTCGTGTCTTCGGACAGAATGAACGATTTTGACACGATCACGATGTGCGAAAAGGCCAGAATCGCTCGAAACACACCAAATCTGGATTCTCTATGTATATCGATGTTTCGGTCGGCACATCGATGCAAAACGACGTATAATGCAAGAATGTCGCTTGTTTGGACAAAATGAACGATTTCGACACGATCACGACGTGCGGAGAGGCCAGAATCGCTCGAAACACACCAAATCTGGATTGTCGATGTAGATCGAAGTTTCGGTCGACATATCGTTGCAAAACGACCTATGATGAGAGACTTTTGTTTTTCGGACAAAATGAATGATTTCGACACGATCACGACGTGCGAAGAGCCAGAATCGCTCGAAACACACCAAATCTGGATTCTCGATGTAGATCGACGTTTCGGTCGACACATCGGTGCATAATCACGTATATTGCAAGAATTTTGTTCATTTGGACAAAGTGAACGATTTTCACTCGACAACGTCGAATTTAGATGCGAGAAACGCTCGAAATTCGAGACAACGCGATTCTTGGTGAAGATCCATTTTTCTTTTAATGAAGCTGTGCAAAATGACGAATGACGCAAGTAGCTCGTGTTTTCGGACATAATGAACGATTTTGACTTTTTTACGTCAAGCTAAGTCGCCAGAAACTTTCGAAACTGGAGATATCTCAGATCACGGTAATCGATTTTTCGTTCAATACAAGCGTGCAGAACGACGTTCAACGCAAGAACTTTGTGATTGCAGACAAATCAAACGATTTTTGCATATTTACGTTGATCTGAGATGCCAGAAGCGCTGAAAACTTAAAATATCTCGAATGAAAACGTAGATCGACTTTTTGTTCCATGCAGCTTAGCAAGACGACTTTCAACGCGAGAATTTCGTGTTTCGGCCACGATGAACACTTTCGACTCAATTATGTCTCGCTGAGATGCCAGAGAAGTTCGAACCTCGGAGGTTTCCATTTCCGTCGTAGATCGATAGTTCAGTTTATCCAATCGTGTAAAACGACGTTTAGCGCAAGAATTTCGTTTTTCCGAAGAAAATGCATAGTTTTGACTTGTTTATGTCAAGCCGGGGTGCAAGAATCGTTTGGAACTCGGGACATCTCGAGTCTCGATAACGATCGATTCCCCGTTCGATACAGATATTCAAGACCACGAATAAGGCAAGATAATAGAGTTTCCGAAGGAAATAAACGATCCCAACCAATTTACTCTAAGCAGAAAAGCAGCAATCGCTCGTCACTCGAGAAATCTCGATTCTCTGTGATCGATTATTCGGTCGAAGTAGCTGTGCAAAACGACAGATAATTCAAGGATTTCGTGTCTTCGGACAGAATGAACGATTTTGACACAAGCACGACGTGCGAAGAGGCCAGAATCGCTCGATACACACAAAACCTGGATTCTCGTTGTAGATCGATGTTTCGGTCGACACATCGGTGCATAATCACGTATATTTCAAGAATTTTGTTTATTTGGACAAAGTGAAAGATTTTGACTCGACAACGTGAAACTTAGATGCCAGAATAGCTCAAAATTCAAAACAACTCGCTTCTCGGTGAATATGGATTTTTCGCTCGATACAGCTGTGCAAGATAACTAATAAGGCAATTAGCTCGTGTTTTTCGACAGAACGAACGATTTCGACTCTATTACGTCTAGCTGAGTTGCCAGAATCGGTCAAAACTCGGGACATCGCGATTCTCGGTGATCGATTAGTCGTTTGATACAGCCGTGCAAAACGCTTGATAATGCAAGAATTTCGTGTCCTCGGATGACATAAACGATTTTGACACGATCACGACGTATGGAGATCCCACAATCCCTCGAAACCCACCAAATCTGGATTCTCGATGTAGATCGAATTTTCAGTCGACATATCGTTGCAAAACGACGTATGATGCAAGGATTTTTTTGTTCCGGTCAAAATGAACGATTTTTTAACATTCAGGTCGTGCTGAGATGCCAGACTCGATTGAAATTCGAGACATCTCGGTTCTCAGTAAACATCCCTTTTTCGTTCGATAAAGCTGTGCAAGACGACAAATAACGCAAGTACCTCGTGTTTTCAGACAGAATAAACGATTTTGACACTTTTACGTCTTGCTAAGTTGCCAGAAACGCTCGAAACTAGGGACATCTCGATTCTCGTCGATCGATTATTCGTTTGATACAGCCGTACTAAACGACAGATAATGCAAGAATTTCGTGTCTTCGGATAGAATAAACGATTTTGACACGATCACGATGTGCGAAGAAGCCAGAATCGCTCGAAACACACCAAATCTGGATTCTCGATGTAGTTCGAAGTTACAGTCGATACATCGGTGCATAATCACGTATATTGCAAGAATTTTGTTTATTTGGACAAAGTGAACGATTTTGACGCGACAACGTGAAACTTAGATGCCAGAATAGCTTAAAATTCAAAACAACTCGCTTCTCGGTGAATATAGATTTTTTGCTCGATACATCTATGCAAGATAACGAATAACGCAAATAGCTCGTGTTTTGTGACAGAACGAACGATTTCGACTCTTTTACGTCAAGCTGAGTTGCCAGAATCGGTCGAAACTCGGGACATCGCGATTCTCGGTGATCGATTAGTCGTTTGATACAGCCGGGCAAAACGCTTGATAATGCAAGAATTTCGTGTCCTCGGATGACATAAACGATTTCGACACGATCACGACATATGGAGATCCCACCATCCCTCGAAACACACCAAATCTGGATTCTCGATGTAGATCGAAGTTTCAGTCGACACATCGGTGCAAAATGATGTATTATGCAAGAATTTCGTGTCTTCGGACAGAATGAACGATTTTGACACGATCACGATGTGCGAAAAGGCCAGAATCGCTCGAAACACACCAAATCTGGATTTCCTATGTATATCGATGTTTCGGTCGGCACATCGATGCAAAACGACGTATAATGCAAGAATGTCGCTTGTTTGGACTAAATGAACGATTTCGACACGATCACGACGTGCGGAGAGGCCAGAATCGCTCGAAACACACCAAATCTGGATTGTCGATGTAGATCGAAGTTTCGGTCGACATATCGTTGCAAAACGACCTATGATGAGAGACTTTTGTTTTTCGGACAAAATGAATGATTTCGACACGATCACGACGTGCGAAGAGCCAGAATCGCTCGAAACACACCAAATCTGGATTCTCGATGTAGATCGACGTTTCGGTCGACACATCGGTGCATAATCACGTATATTGCAAGAATTTTGTTCATTTGGACAAAGTGAATGATTTTCACTCGACAACGTCGAATTTAGATGCGAGAAACGCTCGAAATTCGAGACAACGCGATTCTTGGTGAAGATCCCTTTTTCTTTTAATGAAGCTGTGCTAAATGACGAATGACGCAAGTAGCTCGTGTTTTCGGACATAATGAACGATTTTGACTTTTTTACGTCAAGCTAAGTCGCCAGAAACTTTCGAAACTGGAGATATCTCAGATCACGGTAATCGATTTTTCGTTCATTACAAGCGTGCAGAACGACGTTCAACGCAAGAACTTTGTGATTGCAGACAAATCAAACGATTTTTGCATATTTACGTTGATCTGGGATGCCAGAAGCGCTGAAAACTTAAAATATCTCGAATGAAAACGTAGATCGACTTTTTGGTCCATGCAGCTTAGCAAGACGACTTTCAACGCGAGAATTTCGTGTTTCGGCCACGATGAACACTTTCGACTCAATTATGTCGCGCTGAGATGCCAGAGAAGTTCGAACCTCGGAGGTTTCCATTTCCGTCGTAGATCGATAGTTCAGTTTATCCAATCGTGTAAAACGACGTTTAGCGCAAGAATTTCGTTTTTCCGAAGAAAATGCATAGTTTTGACTTGTTTATGTCAAGCCGGGGTGCAAGAATCGTTTGGAACTCGGGACATCTCGAGTCTCGATAACGATCGATTCCCCGTTCGATACAGATATTCAAGACCACGAATAAGGCAAGATAATAGAGTTTCTGAAGGAAATAAACGATCCCAACCAATTTACTTTAAGCAGAAAAGCAGCAATCGCTCGTCACTCGAGAAATCTCGATTCTCTGTGATTGATTATTCGGTCGAAGTAGCTGTGCAAAACGACAGATAATGCAAGGATTTCGTGTCTTCGGACAGAATGAACGATTTTGACACAAGCACGACGTGCGAAGAGGCCAGAATCGCTCGATACACACAAAACCTGGATTCTCGTTGTAGATCGATGTTTCGGTCGACACATCGGTGCATAATCACGTATATTTCAAGAATTTTGTTTATTTGGACAAAGTGAAAGATTTTGACTCGACAACGTGAAACTTAGATGCCAGAATAGCTCAAAATTCAAAACAACTCGCTTCTCGGTGAATATGGATTTTTTGCTCGATACAGCTGTGCAAGATAACTAATAAGGCAATTAGCTCGTGTTTTTCGACAGAACGAACGATTTCGACTCTTTTACGTCTAGCTGAGTTGCCAGAATCGGTCAAAACTCGGGACATCGCGATTCTCGGTGATCGATTAGTCGTTTGATACAGCCGTGCAAAACGCTTGATAATGCAAGAATTTCGTGTCCTCGGATGACATAAACGATTTTGACACGATCACGACGTATGGAGATCCCACAATCCCTCGAAACCCACCAAATCTGGATTCTCGATGTAGATCGAATTTTCAGTCGACATATCGTTGCAAAACGACGTATGATGCAAGGATTTTGTTGTTCCGGTCAAAATGAACGATTTTTTAACATTCAGGTCGTGCTGAGATGCCAGACTCGATTGAAATTCGAGACATCTCGGTTCTCAGTAAACATCCCTTTTTCGTTCGATGAAGCTGTGCAAGACGACAAATAACGCAAGTACCTCGTGTTTTCAGACAGAATAAACGATTTTGACACTTTTACGTCTTGCTAAGTTGCCAGAAACGCTCGAAACTAGGGACATCTCGATTCTCGTCGATCGATTATTCGTTTGATACAGCCGTACTAAACGACAGATAATGCAAGAATTTCGTGTCTTCGGATAGAATAAACGATTTTGACACGATCACGATGTGCGAAGAAGCCAGAATCGCTCGAAACACACCAAATCTGGATTCTCGATGTAGTTCGAAGTTACAGTCGATACATCGGTGCATAATCACGTATATTGCAAGAATTTTGTTTATTTGGACAAAGTGAACGATTTTGACGCGACAACGTGAAACTTAGATGCCAGAATAGCTTAAAATTCAAAACAACTCGCTTCTCGGTGAATATGGATTTTTTGCTCGATACATCTATGCAAGATAACGAATAACGCAAATAGCTCGTGTTTTGTGACAGAACGAACGATTTCGACTCTTTTACGTCAAGCTGAGTTGCCAGAATCGGTCGAAACTCGGGACATCGCGATTCTCGGTGATCGATTAGTCGTTTGATACAGCGGGGCAAAACGCTTGATAATGCAAGAATTTCGTGTCCTCGGATGACATAAACGATTTTGACACGATCACGACGTATGGAGATCCCACCATCCCTCGAAACACACCAAATCTGGATTCTCGATGTAGATCGAAGTTTCAGTCGACACATCGGTGCAAAATGATGTATTATGCAAGAATTTCGTGTCTTCGGACAGAATGAACGATTTTGACACGATCACGATGTGCGAAAAGGCCAGAATCGCTCGAAACACACCAAATCTGGATTCTCTATGTATATCGATGTTTCGGTCGGCACATCGATGCAAAACGACGTATAATGCAAGAATGTCGCTTGTTTGGACAAAATGAACGATTTCGACACGATCACGACGTGCGGAGAGGCCAGAATCGCTCGAAACACACCAAATCTGGATTGTCGATGTAGATCGAAGTTTCGGTCGACATATCGTTGCAAAACGACCTATGATGAGAGACTTTTGTTATTCGGACAAAATGAATGATTTCGACACGATCACGACGTGCGAAGAGCCAGAATCGCTCGAAACACACCAAATCTGGATTCTCGATGTAGATCGACGTTTCGGTCGACACATCGGTGCATAATCACGTATATTGCAAGAATTTTGTTCATTTGGACAAAGTGAACGATTTTCACTCGACAACGTCGAATTTAGATGCGAGAAACGCTCGAAATTCGAGACAACGCGATTCTTGGTGAAGATCCATTTTTCTTTTAATGAAGCTGTGCAAAATGACGAATGACGCAAGTAGCTCGTGTTTTCGGACATAATGAACGATTTTGACTTTTTTACGTCAAGCTAAGTCGCCAGAAACTTTCGAAACTGGAGATATCTCAGATCACGGTAATCGATTTTTCGTTCAATACAAGCGTGCAGAACGACGTTCAACGCAAGAACTTTGTGATTGCAGACAAATCAAACGATTTTTGCATATTTACGTTGATCTGAGATGCCAGAAGCGCTGAAAACTTAAAATATCTCGAATGAAAACGTAGATCGACTTTTTGTTCCATGCAGCTTAGCAAGACGACTTTCAACGCGAGAATTTCGTGTTTCGGCCACGATGAACACTTTCGACTCAATTATGTCGCGCTGAGATGCCAGAGAAGTTCGAACCTCGGAGGTTTCCATTTCCGTCGTAGATCGATAGTTCAGTTTATCCAATCGTGTAAAACGACGTTTAGCGCAAGAATTTCGTTTTTCCGAAGAAAATGCATAGTTTTGACTTGTTTATGTCAAGCCGGGGTGCAAGAATCGTTTGGAACTCGGGACATCTCGAGTCTCGATAACGATCGATTCCCCGTTCGATACAGATATTCAAGACCACGAATAAGGCAAGATAATAGAGTTTCCGAAGGAAATAAACGATCCCAACCAATTTACTGTAAGCAGAAAAGCAGCAATCGCTCGTCACTCGAGAAATCTCGATTCTCTGTGATCGATTATTCGGTCGAAGTAGCTGTGCAAAACGACAGATAATGCAAGGATTTCGTGTCTTCGGACAGAATGAACGATTTTGACACAAGCACGACGTGCGAAGAGGCCAGAATCGCTCGATACACACAAAACCTGGATTCTCGTTGTAGATCGATGTTTCGGTCGACACATCGGTGCATAATCACGTATATTTCAAGAATTTTGTTTATTTGGACAAAGTGAAAGATTTTGACTCGACAACGTGAAACTTAGATGCCAGAATAGCTCAAAATTCAAAACAACTCGCTTCTCGGTGAATATGGATTTTTCGCTCGATACAGCTGTGCAAGATAACTAATAAGGCAATTAGCTCGTGTTTTTCGACAGAACGAACGATTTCGACTCTATTACGTCTAGCTGAGTTGCCAGAATCGGTCAAAACTCGGGACATCGCGATTCTCGGTGATCGATTAGTCGTTTGATACAGCCGTGCAAAACGCTTGATAATGCAAGAATTTCGTGTCCTCGGATGACATAAACGATTTTGACACGATCACGACGTATGGAGATCCCACAATCCCTCGAAACCCACCAAATCTGGATTCGCGATGTAGATCGAATTTTCAGTCGACATATCGTTGCAAAACGACGTATGATGCAAGGATTTTTTTGTTCCGGTCAAAATGAACGATTTTTTAACATTCAGGTCGTGCTGAGATGCCAGACTCGATTGAAATTCGAGACATCTCGGTTCTCAGTAAACATCCCTTTTTCGTTCGATAAAGCTGTGCAAGACGACAAATAACGCAAGTACCTCGTGTTTTCAGACAGAATAAACGATTTTGACACTTTTACGTCTTGCTAAGTTGCCAGAAACGCTCGAAACTAGGGACATCTCGATTCTCGTCGATCGATTATTCGTTTGATACAGCCGTACTAAACGACAGATAATGCAAGAATTTCGTGTCTTCGGATAGAATAAACGATTTTGACACGATCACGATGTGCGAAGAAGCCAGAATCGCTCGAAACACACCAAATCTGGATTCTCGATGTAGTTCGAAGTTACAGTCGATACATCGGTGCATAATCACGTATATTGCAAGAATTTTGTTTATTTGGACAAAGTGAACGATTTTGACGCGACAACGTGAAACTTAGATGCCAGAATAGCTTAAAATTCAAAACAACTCGCTTCTCGGTGAATATAGATTTTTTGCTCGATACATCTATGCAAGATAACGAATAACGCAAATAGCTCGTGTTTTGTGACAGAACGAACGATTTCGACTCTTTTACGTCAAGCTGAGTTGCCAGAATCGGTCGAAACTCGGGACATCGCGATTCTCGGTGATCGATTAGTCGTTTGATACAGCCGGGCAAAACGCTTGATAATGCAAGAATTTCGTGTCCTCGGATGACATAAACGATTTCGACACGATCACGACATATGGAGATCCCACCATCCCTCGAAACACACCAAATCTGGATTCTCGATGTAGATCGAAGTTTCAGTCGACACATCGGTGCAAAATGATGTATTATGCAAGAATTTCGTGTCTTCGGACAGAATAAACGATTTTGACACGATCACGATGTGCGAAAAGGCCAGAATCGCTCGAAACACACCAAATCTGGATTTCCTATGTATATCGATGTTCCGGTCGGCACATCGATGCAAAACGACGTATAATGCAAGAATGTCGCTTGTTTGGACTAAATGAACGATTTCGACACGATCACGACGTGCGGAGAGGCCAGAATCGCTCGAAACACACCAAATCTGGATTGTCGATGTAGATCGAAGTTTCGGTCGACATATCGTTGCAAAACGACCTATGATGAGAGACTTTTGTTTTTCGGACAAAATGAATGATTTCGACACGATCACGACGTGCGAAGAGCCAGAATCGCTCGAAACACACCAAATCTGGATTCTCGATGTAGATCGACGTTTCGGTCGACACATCGGTGCATAATCACGTATATTGCAAGAATTTTGTTCATTTGGACAAAGTGAATGATTTTCACTCGACAACGTCGAATTTAGATGCGAGTAACGCTCGAAATTCGAGACAACGCGATTCTTAATGAAGATCCCTTTTTCTTTTAATGAAGCTGTGCAAAATGACGAATGACGCAAGTAGCTCGTGTTTTCGGACATAATGAACGATTTTGACTTTTTTACGTCAAGCTAAGTCGCCAGAAACTTTCGAAACTGGAGATATCTCAGATCACGGTAATCGATTTTTCGTTCAATACAAGCGTGCAGAACGACGTTCAACGCAAGAACTTTGTGATTGCAGACAAATCAAACGATTTTTGCATATTTACGTTGATCTGAGATGCCAGAAGCGCTGAAAACTTAAAATATCTCGAATGAAAACGTAGATCGACTTTTTGTTCCATGCAGCTTCGCAAGACGACTTTCAACGCGAGAATTTCGTGTTTCGGCCACGATGAACACTTTCGACTCAATTATGTCGCGCTGAGATGCCAGAGAAGTTCGAACCTCGGAGGTTTCCATTTCCGTCGTAGATCGATAGTTCAGTTTATCCAATCGTGTAAAACGACGTTTAGCGCAAGAATTTCGTTTTTCCGAAGAAAATGCATAGTTTTGACTTGTTTATGTCAAGCCGGGGTGCAAGAATCGTTTGGAACTCGGGACATCTCGAGTCTCGATAACGATCGATTCCCCGTTCGATACAGATATTCAAGACCACGAATAAGGCAAGATAATAGAGTTTCCGAAGGAAATAAACGATCCCAACCAATTTACTTTAAGCAGAAATGCAGCAATCGCTCGTCACTCGAGAAATCTCGATTCTCTGTGATCGATTATTCGGTCGAAGTAGCTGTGCAAAACGACAGATAATGCAAGGATTTCGTGTCTTCGGACAGAATGAACGATTTTGACACAAGCACGACGTGCGAAGAGGCCAGAATCGCTCGATTCACACAAAACCTGGATTCTCGTTGTAGATCGATGTTTCGGTCGACACATCGGTGCATAATCACGTATATTGCAAGAATTTTGTCTATTTGGACAAAGTGAAAGATTTTGACTCGACAACGTGAAACTTAGATGCCAGAATAGCTCAAAATTCAAAACAACTCGCTTCTCGGTGAATATGGATTTTTTGCTCGATACAGCTGTGCAAGATAACTAATAAGGCAATTAGCTCGTGTTTTTCGACAGAACGAACGATTTTGACTCTTTTACGTCTAGCTGAGTTGCCAGAATCGGTCAAAACTCGGGACATCGCGATTCTCGGTGATCGATTAGTCGTTTGATACAGCCGTGCAAAACGCTTGATAATGCAAGAATTTCGTGTCCTCGGATGACATAAACGATTTTGACACGATCACGACGTATGGAGATCCCACAATCCCTCGAAACCCACCAAATCTGGATTCTCGATGTAGATCGAAATTTCAGTCGATATATCGTTGCAAAACGACGTATGATGCAAGGATTTTTTTGTTCCGGTCAAAATGAACGATTTTTTAACATTCAGGTCGTGCTGAGATGCCAGACTCGATTGAAATTCGAGACATCTCGGTTCTCAGTGAACATCCCTTTTTCGTTCGATAAAGCTGTGCAAGACGACAAATAACGCAAGTACCTCGTGTTTTCAGACAGAATAAACGATTTTGACACTTTTACGTCTTGCTAAGTTGCCAGAAACGCTCGAAACTAGGGACATCTCGATTCTCGTCGATCGATTATTCGTTTGATACAGCCGTACTAAACGACAGATAATGCAAGAATTTCGTGTCTTCGGATAGAATAAACGATTTTGACACGATCACGATGTGCGAAGAAGCCAGAATCGCTCGAAACACACCAAATCTGGATTCTCGATGTAGTTCGAAGTTACAGTCGATACATCGGTGCATAATCACGTATATTGCAAGAATTTTGTTTATTTGGACAAAGTGAACGATTTTGACGCGACAACGTGAAACTTAGATGCCAGAATAGCTGAAAATTCAAAACAACTCGCTTTTCGGTGAATATGGATTTTTTGCTCGATACATCTATGCAAGATAACGAATAACGCAAATAGCTCGTGTTTTGTGACAGAACGAACGATTTCGACTCTTTTACGTCAAGCTGAGTTGCCAGAATCGGTCGAAACTCGGGACATCGCGATTCTCGGTGATCGATTAGTCGTTTGATACAGCCGGGCAAAACGCTTGATAATGCAAGAATTTCGTGTCCTCGGATGACATAAACGATTTTGACACGATCACGACGTATGGAGATCCCACCATCCCTCGAAACACACCAAATCTGGATTCTCGATGTAGATCGAAGTTTCAGTCGACACATCGGTGCAAAATGATGTATTATGCAAGAATTTCGTGTCTTCGGACAGAATGAACGATTTTGACACGATCACGATGTGCGAAAAGGCCAGAATCGATCGAAACACACCAAATCTGGATTTCCTATGTATATCGATGTTTCGGTCGGCACATCGATGCAAAACGACGTATAATGCAAGAATGTCGCTTGTTTGGACTAAATGAACGATTTCGACACGATCACGACGTGCGGAGAGGCCAGAATCGCTCGAAACACACCAAATCTGGATTGTCGATGTAGATCGAAGTTTCGGTCGACATATCGTTGCAAAACGACCTATGATGAGAGACTTTTGTTTTTCGGACAAAATGAATAATTTCGACACGATCACGACGTGCGAAGAGCCAGAATCGCTCGAAACACACCAAATCTGGATTCTCGATGTAGATCGACGTTTCGGTCGACACATCGGTGCATAATCACGTATATTGCAAGAATTTTGTTCATTTGGACAAAGTGAATGATTTTCACTCGACAACGTCGAATTTAGATGCGAGAAACGCTCGAAATTCGAGACAACGCGATTCTTGGTGAAGATCCCTTTTTCTTTTAATGAAGCTGTGCAAAATGACGAATGACGCAAGTAGCTCGTGTTTTCGGACATAATGAACGATTTTGACTTTTTTACGTCAAGCTAAGTCGCCAGAAACTTTCGAAACTGGAGATATCTCAGATCACGGTAATCGATTTTTCGTTCAATACAAGCGTGCAGAACGACGTTCAACGCAAGAACTTTGTGATTGCAGACAAATCAAACGATTTTTGCATATTTATGTTGATCTGAGATGCCAGAAGCGCTGAAAACTTAAAATATCTCGAATGAAAACGTAGATCGACTTTTTGTTCCATGCAGCTTCGCAAGACGACTTTCAACGCGAGAATTTCGTGTTTCGGCCACGATGAACACTTTCGACTCAATTATGTCGCGCTGAGATGCCAGAGAAGTTCGAACCTCGGAGGTTTCCATTTCCGTCGTAGATCGATAGTTCAGTTTATCCAATCGTGTAAAACGACGTTTAGCGCAAGAATTTCGTTTTTCCGAAGAAAATGCATAGTTTTGACTTGTTTATGTCAAGCCGGGGTGCAAGAATCGTTTGGAACTCGGGACATCTCGAGTCTCGATAACGATCGATTCCCCGTTCGATACAGATATTCAAGACCACGGATAAGGCAAGATAATAGAGTTTCCGAAGGAAATAAACGATCCCAACCAATTTACTTTAAGCAGAAATGCAGCAATCGCTCGTCACTCGAGAAATCTCGATTCTCTGTGATCGATTATTCGGTCGAAGTAGCTGTGCAAAACGACAGATAATGCAAGGATTTCGTGTCTTCGGACAGAATGAACGATTTTGACACAAGCACGACGTGCGAAGAGGCCAGAATCGCTCGATACACACAAAACCTGGATTCTCGTTGTAGATCGATGTTTCGGTCGACACATCGGTGCATAATCACGTATATTGCAAGAATTTTGTTTATTTGGACAAAGTGAAAGATTTTGACTCGACAACGTGAAACTTAGATGCCAGAATAGCTCAAAATTCAAAACAACTCGCTTCTCGGTGAATATGGATTTTTTGCTCGATACAGCTGTGCAAGATAACTAATAAGGCAATTAGCTCGTGTTTTTCGACAGAACGAACGATTTCGACTTTTTTACGTCTAGCTGAGTTGCCAGAATCGGTCAAAACTCGGGACATCGCGATTCTCGGTGATCGATTAGTCGTTTGATACAGCCGTGCAAAACGCTTGATAATGCAAGAATTTCGTGTCCTCGGATGACATAAACGATTTTGACACGATCACGACGTATGGAGATCCCACAATCCCTCGAAACCCACCAAATCTAGATTCTCGATGTAGATCGAAATTTCAGTCGATATATCGTTGCAAAACGACGTATGATGCAAGGATTTTTTTGTTCCGGTCAAAATGAACGATTTTTTAACATTCAGGTCGTGCTGAGATGCCAGACTCGATTGAAATTCGAGACATCTCGGTTCTCAGTGAACATCCCTTTGTCGTTCGATAAAGCTGTGCAAGACGACAAATAACGCAAGTACCTCGTGTTTTCAGAAAGAATAAACGATTTTGACACTTTTACGTCTTGCTAAGTTGCCAGAAACGCTCGAAACTAGGGACATCTCGATTCTCGTCGATCGATTATTCGTTTGATACAGCCGTACTAAACGACAGATAATGCAAGAATTTCGTGTCTTCGGATAGAATAAACGATTTTGACACGATCACGATGTGCGAAGAAGCCAGAATCGCTCGAAACACACCAAATCTGGATTCTCGATGTAGATCGAAGTTACAGTCGATACATCGGTGCATAATCACGTATATTGCAAGAATTTTGTTTATTTGGACAAAGTGAACGATTTTGACGCGACAACGTGAAACTTAGATGCCAGAATAGCTTAAAATTCAAAACAACTCGCTTCTCGGTGAATATGGATTTTTTGCTCGATACATCTATGCAAGATAACGAATAACGCAAATAGCTCGTGTTTTGTGACAGAACGAACGATTTCGACTCTTTTACGTCAAGCTGAGTTGCCAGAATCGGTCGAAACTCGGGACATCGCGATTCTCGGTGATCGATTAGTCGTTTGATACAGCGGGGCAAAACGCTTGATAATGCAAGAATTTCGTGTCCTCGGATGACATAAACGATTTTGACACGATCACGACGTATGGAGATCCCACCATCCCTCGAAACACACCAAATCTGGATTCTCGATGTAGATCGAAGTTTCAGTCGACACATCGGTGCAAAATGATGTATTATGCAAGAATTTCGTGTCTTCGGACAGAATGAACGATTTTGACACGATCACGATGTGCGAAAAGGCCAGAATCGCTCGAAACACACCAAATCTGGATTCTCTATGTATATCGATGTTTCGGTCGGCACATCGACGCAAAACGACGTATAATGCAAGAATATCGCTTGTTTGGACAAAATGAACGATTTCGACACGATCACGACGTGCGGAGAGGCCAGAATCGCTCGAAACACACCAAATCTGGATTGTCGATGTAGATCGAAGTTTCAGTCGACATATCGTTGCAAAACGACCTATGATGAGAGACTTTTGTTTTTCGGACAAAATGAATGATTTCGAAACGATCACGACGTGCGAAGAGCCAGAATCGCTCGAAACACACCAAATCTGGATTCTCGATGTAGATCGACGTTTCGGTCGACACATCGGTGCATAATCACGTATATTGCAAGAATTTTGTTCATTTGGACAAAGTGAACGATTTTCACTCGACAACGTCGAATTTAGATGCGAGAAACGCTCGAAATTCGAGACAACGCGATTCTTGGTGAAGATCCCTTTTTCTTTCAATGAAGCTGTGCAAAATGACGAATGACGCAAGTAGCTCGTGTTTTCGGACATAATGAACGATTTTGACTTTTTTACGTCAAGCTAAGTCGCCAGAAACTTTCGAAACTGGAGATATCTCAGATCACGGTAATCGATTTTTCGTTCAATACAAGCGTGCAGAACGACGTTCAACGCAAGAACTTTGTGATTGCAGACAAATCAAACGATTTTTGCATATTTACGTTGATCTGAGATGCCAGAAGCGCTGAAAACTTAAAATATCTCGAATGAAAACGTAGATCGACTTTTTGTTCCATGCAGCTTCGAAAGACGACTTTCAACGCGAGAATTTCGTGTTTCGGCCACGATGAACACTTTCGACTCAATTATGTCGCGCTGAGATGCCAGAGAAGTTCGAACCTCGGAGGTTTCCATTTCCGTCGTAGATCGATAGTTCAGTTTATCCAATCGTGTAAAACGACGTTTAGCGCAAGAATTTCGTTTTTCCGAAGAAAATACATAGTTTTGACTTGTTTATGTCAAGCCGGGGTGCAAGAATCGTTTGGAACTCGGGACATCTCGAGTCTCGATAACGATCGATTCCCCGTTCGATACAGATATTCAAGACCACGAATAAGGCAAGATAATAGAGTTTCCGAAGGAAATAAACGATCCCAACCAATTTACTTTAAGCAGAAAAGCAGCAATCGCTCGTCACTCGAGAAATCTCGATTCTCTGTGATCGATTATTCGGTCGAAGTAGCTGTGCAAAACGACAGATAATGCAAGGATTTCGTGTCTTCGGACAGAATGAACGATTTTGACACAAGCACGACGTGCGAAGAGGCCAGAATCGCTCGATACACACAAAACCTGGATTCTTGTTGTAGATCGATGTTTCGGTCGACACATCGGTGCATAATCACGTATATTGCAAGAATTTTGTTTATTTGGACAAAGTGAAAGATTTTGACTCGACAACGTGAAACTTAGATGCCAGAATAGCTCAAAATTCAAAACAACTCGCTTCTCGGTGAATATGGATTTTTTGCTCGATACAGCTGTGCAAGATAACTAATAAGGCAATTAGCTCGTGTTTTTCGACAGAACGAACGATTTCGACTCTTTTACGTCTAGCTGAGTTGCCAGAATCGGTCAAAACTCGGGACATCGCGATTCTCGGTGATCGATTAGTCGTTTGATACAGCCGTGCAAAACGCTTGATAATGCAAGAATTTCGTGTCCTCGGATGACATAAACGATTTTGACACGATCACGACGTATGGAGATCCCACAATCCCTCGAAACCCACCAAATCTGGATTCTCGATGTAGATCGAATTTTCAGTCGACATATCGTTGCAAAACGACGTATGATGCAAGGATTTTTTTGTTCCGGTCAAAATGAACGATTTTTTAACATCCAGGTCGTGCTGAGATGCCAGACTCGATTGAAATTCGAGACATCTCGGTTCTCAGTGAACATCCCTTTTTCGTTCGATAAAGCTGTGCAAGACGACAAATAACGCAAGTACCTCGTGTTTTCAGACAGAATAAACGATTTTGACACTTTTACGTCTTGCTAAGTTGCCAGAAACGCTCGAAACTAGGGACATCTCGATTCTCGTCGATCGATTATTCGTTTGATACAGCCGTACTAAACGACAGATAATGCAAGAATTTCGTGTCTTCGGATAGAATAAACGATTTTGACACGATCACGATGTGCGAAGAAGCCAGAATCGCTCGAAACACACCAAATCTGGATTCTCGATGTAGATCGAAGTTACAGTCGATACATCGGTGCATAATCACGTATATTGCAAGAATTTTGTTTATTTGGACAAAGTGAACGATTTTGACGCGACAACGTGAAACTTAGATGCCAGAATAGCTTAAAATTCAAAACAACTCGCTTCTCGGTGAATATGGATTTTTTGCTCGATACATCTATGCAAGATAACGAATAACGCAAATAGCTCGTGTTTTGTGACAGAACGAACGATTTCGACTCTATTACGTCAAGCTGAGTTGCCAGAATCGGTCGAAACTCGGGACATCGCGATTCTCGGTGATCGATTAGTCGTTTGGTACAGCCGGGCAAAACGCTTGATAATGCAAGAATTTCGTGTCCTCGAATGACATAAACGATTTTGACACGATCACGACGTATGGAGATCCCACCATCCCTCGAAACACACCAAATCTGGATTCTCGATGTAGATCGAAGTTTCAGTCGACACATCGGTGCAAAATGATGTATTATGCAAGAATTTCGTGTCTTCGGACAGAATGAACGATTTTGACACGATCACGATGTGCGAAAAGGCCAGAATCGCTCGAAACACACCAAATCTGGATTCTCTAAGTATATCGATGTTTCGGTCGGCACATCGATGCAAAACGACGTATAATGCAAGAATGTCGCTTGTTTGGACAAAATGAACGATTTCGACACGATCACGACGTGCGGAGAGGCCAGAATCGCTCGAAACACACCAAATCTGGATTGTCGATGTAGATCGAAGTTTCGGTCGACATATCGTTGCAAAACGACCTATGATGAGAGACTTTTGTTTTTCGGACAAAATGAATGATTTCGAAACGATCACGACGTGCGAAGAGCCAGAATCGCTCGAAACACACCAAATCTGGATTCTCGATGTAGATCGACGTTTCGGTCGACACATCGGTGCATAATCACGTATATTGCAAGAATTTTGTTCATTTGGACAAAGTGAACGATTTTCACTCGACAACGTCGAATTTAGATGCGAGAAACGCTCGAAATTCGAGACAACGCGATTCTTGGTGAAGATCCCTTTTTCTTTCAATGAAGCTGTGCAAAATGACGAATGACGCAAGTAGCTCGTGTTTTCGGACATAATGAACGATTTTGACTTTTTTACGTCAAGCTAAGTCGCCAGAAACTTTCGAAACTGGAGATATCTCAGATCACGGTAATCGATTTTTCGTTCAATACAAGCGTGCAGAACGACGTTCAACGCAAGAACTTTGTGATTGCAGACAAATCAAACGATTTTTGCATATTTACGTTGATCTGAGATGCCAGAAGCGCTGAAAACTTAAAATATCTCGAATGAAAACGTAGATCGACTTTTTGTTCCATGCAGCTTCGAAAGACGACTTTCAACGCGAGAATTTCGTGTTTCGGCCACGATGAACACTTTCGACTCAATTATGTCGCGCTGAGATGCCAGAGAAGTTCGAACCTCGGAGGTTTCCATTTCCGTTGTAGATCGATAGTTCAGTTTATCCAATCGTGTAAAACGACGTTTAGCGCAAGAATTTCGTTTTTCCGAAGAAAATGCATAGTTTTGACTTGTTTATGTCAAGCCGGGGTGCAAGAATCGTTTGGAACTCGGGACATCTCGAGTCTCGATAACGATCGATTCCCCGTTCGATACAGATATTCAAGACCACGAATAAGGCAAGATAATAGAGTTTCCGAAGGAAATAAACGATCCCAACCAATTTACTTTAAGCAGAAAAGCAGCAATCGCTCGTCACTCGAGAAATCTCGATTCTCTGTGATCGATTATTCGGTCGAAGTAGCTGTGCAAAACGACAGATAATGCAAGGATTTCGTGTCTTCGGACAGAATGAACGATTTTGACACAAGCACGACGTGCGAAGAGGCCAGAATCGCTCGATACACACAAAACCTGGATTCTTGTTGTAGATCGATGTTTCGGTCGACACATCGGTGCATAATCACGTATATTGCAAGAATTTTGTTTATTTGGACAAAGTGAAAGATTTTTACTCGACAACGTGAAACTTAGATGCCAGAATAGCTCAAAATTCAAAACAACTCGCTTCTCGGTGAATATGGATTTTTTGCTCGATACAGCTGTGCAAGATAACTAATAAGGCAATTAGCTCGTGTTTTTCGACAGAACGAACGATTTCGACTCTTTTACGTCTAGCTGAGTTGCCAGAATCGGTCAAAACTCGGGACATCGCGATTCTCGGTGATCGATTAGTCGTTTGATACAGCCGTGCAAAACGCTTGATAATGCAAGAATTTCGTGTCCTCGGATGACATAAACGATTTTGACACGATCACGACGTATGGAGATCCCACAATCCCTCGAAACCCACCAAATCTGGATTCTCGATGTAGATCGAATTTTCAGTCGACATATCGTTGCAAAACGACGTATGATGCAAGGATTTTTTTGTTCCGGTCAAAATGAACGATTTTTTAACATCCAGGTCGTGCTGAGATGCCAGACTCGATTGAAATTCGAGACATCTCGGTTCTCAGTGAACATCCCTTTTTCGTTCGATAAAGCTGTGCAAGACGACAAATAACGCAAGTACCTCGTGTTTTCAGACAGAATAAACGATTTTGACACTTTTACGTCTTGCTAAGTTGCCAGAAACGCTCGAAACTAGGGACATCTCGATTCTCGTCGATCGATTATTCGTTTGATACAGCCGTACTAAACGACAGATAATGCAAGAATTTCGTGTCTTCGGATAGAATAAACGATTTTGACACGATCACGATGTGCGAAGAAGCCAGAATCGCTCGAAACACACCAAATCTGGATTCTCGATGTAGATCGAAGTTACAGTCGATACATCGGTGCATAATCACGTATATTGCAAGAATTTTGTTTATTTGGACAAAGTGAACGATTTTGACGCGACAACGTGAAACTTAGATGCCAGAATAGCTTAAAATTCAAAACAACTCGCTTCTCGGTGAATATGGATTTTTTGCTCGATACATCTATGCAAGATAACGAATAACGCAAATAGCTCGTGTTTTGTGACAGAACGAACGATTTCGACTCTATTACGTCAAGCTGAGTTGCCAGAATCGGTCGAAACTCGGGACATCGCGATTCTCGGTGATCGATTAGTCGTTTGGTACAGCCGGGCAAAACGCTTGATAATGCAAGAATTTCGTGTCCTCGGATGACATAAACGATTTTGACACGATCACGACGTATGGAGATCCCACCATCCCTCGAAACACACCAAATCTGGATTCTCGATGTAGATCGAAGTTTCAGTCGACACATCGGTGCAAAATGATGTATTATGCAAGAATTTCGTGTCTTCGGACAGAATGAACGATTTTGACACGATCACGATGTGCGAAAAGGCCAGAATCGCTCGAAACACACCAAATCTGGATTCTCTAAGTATATCGATGTTTCGGTCGGCACATCGATGCAAAACGACGTATAATGCAAGAATGTCGCTTGTTTGGACAAAATGAACGATTTCGACACGATCACGACGTGCGGAGAGGCCAGAATCGCTCGAAACACACCAAATCTGGATTGTCGATGTAGATCGAAGTTTCGGTCGACATATCGTTGCAAAACGACCTATGATGAGAGACTTTTGTTTTTCGGACAAAATGAATGATTTCGACACGATCACGACGTGCGAAGAGCCAGAATCGCTCGAAACACACCAAATCTGGATTCTCGATGTAGATCGACGTTTCGGTCGACACATCGGTGCATAATCACGTATATCGCAAGAATTTTGTTCATTTGGACAAAGTGAACGATTTTCACTCGACAACGTCGAATTTAGATGCGAGAAACGCTCGAAATTCGAGACAACGCGATTCTTGGTGAAGATCCCTTTTTCTTTTAATGAAGCTGTGCAAAATGACGAATGACGCAAGTAGCTCGTGTTTTCGGACATAATGAACGATTTTGACTTTTTTACGTCAAGCTAAGTCGCCAGAAACTTTCGAAACTGGAGATATCTCAGATCACGGTAATCGATTTTTCATTCAATACAAGCGTGCAGAACGACGTTCAACGCAAGAACTTTGTGATTGCAGACAAATCAAACGATTTTTGCATATTTACGTTGATCTGAGATGCCAGAAGCGCTGAAAACTTAAAATATCTCGAATGACAACGTAGATCGACTTTTTGTTCCATGCAGCTTCGCAAGACGACTTTTAACGCGAGAATTTCGTGTTTCGGCCACGATGAACACTTTCGACTCAATTATGTCGCGCTGAGATGCCAGAGAAGTTCGAACCTCGGAGGTTTCCATTTCCGTCGTAGATCGATAGTTCAGTTTATCCAATCGTGTAAAACGACGTTTAGCGCAAGAATTTCGTTTTTCCGAAGAAAATGCATAGTTTTGACTTGTTTATGTCAAGCCGGGGTGCAAGAATCGTTTGGAACTCGGGACATCTCGAGTCTCGATAACGATCGATTCCCCGTTCGATACAGATATTCAAGACCACGAATAAGGCAAGATAATAGAGTTTCCGAAGGAAATGAACGATCCCAACCAATTTACTTTGAGCAGAAAAGCAGCAATCGCTCGTCACTCGAGAAATCTCGATTCTCTGTGATCGATTATTCGGTCGAAGTAGCTGTGCAAAACGACAGATAATGCAAGGATTTCGTGTCTTCGGACAGAATGAACGATTTTGACACAAGCACGACGTGCGAAGAGGCCAGAATCGCTCGATACACACAAAACCTGGATTCTCGTTGTAGATCGATGTTTCGGTCGACACATCGGTGCATAATCACGTATATTGCAAGAATTTTGTTTATTTGGACAAAGTGAAAGATTTTGACTCGACAACGTGAAACTTAGATGCCAGAATAGCTCAAAATTCAAAACAACTCGCTTCTCGGTGAATATGGATTTTTTGCTCGATACAGCTGTGCAAGATAACTAATAAGGCAATTAGCTCGTGTTTTTCGACAGAACGAACGATTTCGACTCTTTTACGTCTAGCTGAGTTGCCAGAATCGGTCAAAACTCGGGACATCGCGATTCTCGGTGATCGATTAGTCGTTTGATACAGCCGTGCAAAACGCTTGATAATGCAAGAATTTCGTGTCCTCGGATTACATAAACGATTTTGACACGATCACGACGTATGGAGATCCCACAATCCCTCGAAACCCACCAAATCTGGATTCTCGATGGAGATCGAATTTTCAGTCGACATATCGTTGCAAAACGACGTATGATGCAAGGATTTTTTTGTTCCGGTCAAAATGAACGATTTTTTAACATTCAGGTCGTGCTGAGATGCCAGACTCGATTGAAATTCGAGACATCTCGGTTCTCAGTGAACATCCCTTTTTCGTTCGATAAAGCTGTGCAAGACGACAAATAACGCAAGTACCTCGTGTTTTCAGACAGAATAAACGATTTTGACACTTTTACGTCTTGCTAAGTTGCCAGAAACGCTCGAAACTAGGGACATCTCGATTCTCGTCGATCGATTATTCGTTTGATACAGCCGTACTAACCGACAGATAATGCAAGAATTTCGTGTCTTCGGATAGAATAAACGATTTTGACACGATCACGATGTGCGAAGAAGCCAGAATCGCTCGAAACACACCAAATCTGGATTCTCGATGTAGTTCGAAGTTACAGTCGATACATCGGTGCATAATCACGTATATTGCAAGAATTTTGTTTATTTGGACAAAGTGAACGATTTTGACGCGACAACGTGAAACTTAGATGCCAGAATAGCTTAGAATTCAAAACAA
The DNA here is from genome assembly GCA_949699805.1 of Tromatobia lineatoria. Lineage (NCBI taxonomy): Eukaryota > Metazoa > Arthropoda > Insecta > Hymenoptera > Ichneumonidae > Tromatobia > Tromatobia lineatoria. The sequence continues at coordinate 12,991,951 of OX453045.1, read as the reverse complement.
CTCGCTTCTCGGTGAATATGGATTTTTTGCTCGATACATCTATGCAAGATAACGAATAACGCAAATAGCTCGTGTTTTGTGACAGAACGAACGATTTCGACTCTATTACGTCAAGCTGAGTTGCCAGAATCGGTCGAAACTCGGGACATCGCGATTCTCGGTGATCGATTAGTCGTTTGATACAGCCGGGCAAAACGCTTGATAATGCAAGAATTTCGTGTCCTCGGATGACATCAACGATTTTGACACGATCACGACGTATGGAGATCCCACCATCCCTCGAAACACACCAAATCTGGATTCTCGATGTAGATCGAAGTTTCAGTCGACACATCGGTGCAAAATGATGTATTATGCAAGAATTTCGTGTCTTCGGACAGAATGAACGATTTTGACACGATCACGATGTGCGAAAAGGCCAGAATCGCTCGAAACACACCAAATCTGGATTTCCTATGTATATCGATGTTTCGGTCGGCACATCGATGCAAAACGACGTATAATGCAAGAATGTCGCTTGTTTGGACAAAATGAACGATTTCGACACGATCACGACGTGCGGAGAGGCCAGAATCGCTCGAAACACACCAAATCTGGATTGTCGATGTAGATCGAAGTTTCGGTCGACATATCGTTGCAAAACGACCTATGATGAGAGACTTTTGTTTTTCGGACAAAATGAATGATTTCGACACGATCACGACGTGCGAAGAGCCAGAATCGCTCGAAACACACCAAATCTGGATTCTCGATGTAGATCGAAGGTACAGTCGATACATCGGTGCATAATCACGTATATTGCAAGTATTTTGTTTATTTGGACAAAGTGAACGATTTTGACGCGACAACGTGAAACTTAGATGCCAGAATAGCTTAAAATTCAAAACAACTCGCTTCTCGGTGAATATGGATTTTTTGCTCGATACATCTATGCAAGATAACGAATAACGCAAATAGCTCGTGTTTCGTGACAGAACGAACGATTTCGACTCTTTTACGTCAAGCTGAGTTGCCAGAATCGGTCGAAACTCGGGACATCGCGATTCTCGGTGATCGATTAGTCGTTTGATACAGCCGGGCAAAACGCTTAACGATGCAAGAATTTCGTGTCCTCGGATGACATAAACGATTTTGACACGATCACGACGTATGGAGATCCAACAATCCCTCGAAACACACCAAATCTGGATTCTCGATGTAGATCGAATTTCCAGTCGACATATCGTTGCAAAACGACGTATAATGCAAGGATTTTTTTGTTCCGGTCAAAATGAATGATTTTTAAACATTCAGGTCGTGCTGAGATGCCAGACTCGATTGAAATTCGAGACATCTCGGTTCTCAGTTACGATCTCTTTTTCGTTCGATAAAGCTGTGCAAGACGACAAATAACGCAAGTACCTCGTGTTTTCAGGGAGAATGAACGATTTTTACACATTTACGTTAAGCTGAGTTGCCAGAATCAGTCGAAACTCGGGACATCTCGATTCTCGGTGATCGTTTAGTCGTATGATACAGCCGTGCAAAACGCTTAATAATGCAAGAATTTCGTGTCCTCGAATGACATAAACGATTTTGACACGATCACGACGTATGGAGATCCCACAATCTCTCGAAACACACCAAATCTGGATTCTCGATGTAGATCGAAGTTTCAGTCGACACATCGGTGCAAAACGACGTATGATGCAAGGATTTTTTTGTTCCGGTCAAAATGAACGATTTTTAAACATTCAGGTCGTGCTGAGATGCTAGACTCGATCGAAATTCAAGAAATCTTGGTTCTCAGTGAAGATCCCTTTTTCGTTCGATAAAGCTGTGCAAGACGACAAATAACGCAAGTACCTCGTGTTTTCAGACAGAATGAACGATTTTGACTCTTTGACGTCAAGCTGAGTTGCCAGAATCGGTCGAAACTCGGGACATCGCGATTCTCGGTAATCGATTAGTCGTTTGAAACAGCCGGGCAAAACGCTTGATAATGCAAGAATTTCGTGTCCTCGGATGACATAAACGATTTTGACACGATCACGACGGATGGAGATCCCACAATCCCTCGAAACACACCGAATCTGGATTCTCGATGTAAATCGAATTTTCAGTCGACATATCGTTGCAAAACGACGTATGATGCAAGGATTTTTTTGTTCCGGTCAAAATGAACGATTTTTTAACATTCAGGTCGTGCTGAGATGCCAGACTCGATTGAAATTCGAGACATCTCGGTTCTCAGTGAACATCCCTTTTTCGTTCGATAAAGCTGTGCAAGACGACAAATAACGCAAGTCCCTCGTGTTTTCAGACAGAATGAACGATTTTGACACTTTTACGTCTTGCTAAGTTGCCAGAAACGCTCGAAACTAGGGACATCTCGATTCTCGTCGATCGATTATTCGTTTGATACAGCTGTACAAAACGACAGATAATGCAAGAATTCCGTGTCTAGGGACACAATAAACGATTTTGACACGATCACGATGTGCGAAGAGGCCGGAATCGCTCGAAACACACTAAGTCTGGATTCTCGAGGTAGATCGATGTTTCGGTCGGCACATCGATGCAAAACGACGTATAATGCAAGATTGTCGCTTATTTTGACAAAATGAACAATACTGACTTGACAACGTCGAATTTAGATGCGAGAAACGCTCGAAGTTCGAGACAACGCGATTCTTGGTGAAGATCCCTTTTTCTTTCAATAAAGCTGTGCAAAATGACGAATGACGCAAGTAGCTCGTGTTTTCGGACATAATGAACGATTTTGACTCTTTTACGTCAAGCTAAGTCGCCAGAAACTTTCGAAACTGGAGATATCTCAGATCACGGTAATCGATTTTTCGTTCAATACAAGTGTGCAGAACGACGTTCAACGCAAGAACTTCGTGATTGCAGACAAATCAAACGATTTTTGCATATTTACGTTGATCTGAGATGCCAGAAGCGCTGAAAACTTGAAATATCTCGAATGAAAACGTAGATCGACTTTTTGTTCCATGCAGCTTCGCAAGACGACTTTCAACGCGAGAATTTCGTGTTTCGGCCACGATGAACACTTTCGACACAATTATGTCGCGCTGAGATGCCAGAGAAGTTCGAACCTCGGGAAATTCCTATTTTCGTCGTAGATCGATAGTTTAGTTTATTCAATTGTGCAGGACGACGTTTACCGCAAGAATTTCGTTTTTCCAAAGAAAATGCATAGTTTTGACTTGTTTATGTCAAGCCGGGGTGCTAGAATCGTTTGGAACTCAGGACATCTCGAGTCTCGATAACGATCGATTCCCCGTTCGATACAGTCATTCAAGACCACGAATAAGGCAAGATAATAGTGTTTTTGGAGGAAATAAACGATCCTAACCCATTTACTTTAAGCAGAAATGCAGCAATCGCTTGTCACTCGAGAAATCTCGATTCTCTGTGATCGATTATTCGGTCGAAGTAGCCGTGCAAAACGACAAATAATGCAAGGATTTCGTGTCTTCGGACAGAATGAACGATTTTGACACGAGCACGACGTGCGGAGAGGCCAGAATCGCTCGAAACACACAAAATCTGGATTCTCGAGGTAGATCGATGTTTCGGTCGGCACATCGATGCAAAACGACGTATAATGCAAGATTGTCGCTTATTTTGACAAAATGAACAATACTGACTTGACAACGTCGAATTTAGATGCGAGATACGCTCGAACTTCGAGACAACGCGATTCTTGGTGAAGATCCCTTTTTCTTTCAATAAAGCTGTGCAAAATGACGAATGACGCAAGTAGCTCGTGTTTTCGGACATAATGAACGATTTTGACTCTTTTACGTCAAGATAAGTCGCCAGAAACTTTCGAAACTGGAGATATCTCAGATCACGAAAATCGATTTTTCGTTCAATACAAGTGTGCAGAACGACGTTCAACGCAAGAACTTTGTGATTGCAGACAAATCAACCGATTTTTGCACATTTACGTTGATCCGAGATGCCAGAAGCGCTGAAAACTCAAAATATCTCGAATAAAAACATAGATCGATGTTTTGTTCCATGCAGCTTTGCAAGACGACTTTCAACGCAAGAATTTCGTGTTTCGGCCACGATAACCAATTTCGACACAGTTATGTCGCGCTGAAATGCCAGAAAAGTTCGAACCTCGGGAAATTTCTTTTTCCGTCGTAGATCGATAGTTCAGTTTATCCAATTGTGCAAGACGACGTTTAGCGCAAGAATTTCGTTTTTCCAAAGAAAATGCATGGTTTTGACTTGTTTATGTCAAGCCGGGGTGCAAGAATCGTTTGGAACTCGGGACATCTCGAGTCTCGATAACGATCGATTCCCCGTTCGATACAGCTATTCAAGACCACGAATAAGGCAGAAAAATAGTGTTTTCGAAGGAAATAAACGATCCCAACCCATTTACTTTAAGCAGAGATGCAGCAATCGCTTAAAACTCGGGAATTCTCGATTTTCGTGGATCGATTATTCGTTTAATACAGCCGTACTAAACGACAGATAATGCAAAAATTTCGTGTCTTCGGATAGAATAAACGATTTTGACACGATCACGATGTGCGAAGTGGCCAGAATCGCTCGAAACACACCAAATCTGGATTCTCGATGTAGATCGAAGTTACAGTCGACATATCGGTGCAAAACGACGTATGATGCAAGGATTTTGTTTTCCGGACAAAATGAACGATTTTCAAACATTCAGGTCGTGCTGAGATGCCAGACGCGATTGAAATTCGAGACATCTCGGTTCTCAGTGAAGATCCCTTTTTCGTCCGATAAAGCTGTGCAAGACGACAAATAACGCAAGTAGCTTGTGTTTTCGGACAGAATGGACAATTTTGACACTTTTACCTCTTGCTCAGTTGCCGGAAACGCTCGAAACTAGGGACATCTCGATTCTCGTCGATCGATTATTCGTTTGATACAGCCGTACAAAACGACAGATGATGCAAGAATTTCGTGTCTTCGGACAGAAAAAACGATTTTGACATGATCACGATGTGCGAAGAGGCCAGAATCGCTCGAAACACACCAAATCTGGATTCTCGATGTAGATCGATGTTTCGGTCGGCACATCGATGCAAAACGACGTATAATGCAAGAATGTCGCTTGTTTGGACAAAATGAACGATTTCTACCCGATCACGACGTGCGGAGAGGCCAGAATCGCTCGAAAAACACCAAATCTGGATTCTCGATGTAGATCGAAGTTTGGGTCGAAACATCGGTGCAAAACGACCTATGATGAGAGATTTTTGTTTTTCGGACAAAATGAATGATTTCGACACGATCACGACGTGCGAAAAGCCAGAATCGCTCGAAACACACAAAATCTGGATTCTCGATGTAGATCGATGTTTCGGTCGACACATCGGTGCATCATCACGTATATTGCAAGAATTTTGTCTATTTGGACAAAGTGAACGATACTGACTCGACAACGTCGAATTTAGATGCGAGAAACGCTCGAAATTTGAGAAAACGCGATTCTTGGTGAAGATCCCTTTTTCTTTCAATGAAGCTGTGCAAAATGACGAATGACGCAAGTAGCTCGTGTTTTCGGACATAATGAACGATTTTGACTCTTTTACGTCAAGCTAAGTCGCCAGAAACTTTCGAAACTGGAGATATCTCAGATCACGGTAATCGATTTTTCGTTCAATACAAGTGTGCAGGACGACGTTCAACGCAAGAACTTTGTCATTGCAGACAAATCAAACGATTTTTGCACATTTACGTTGATCTGAGATGCCAGAAGCGCTGAAAACTTAAAATATCTCGAATGAAAACGTAGATCGATTTTTTGTTCCATGCAGCTTTGCAAGACGACTTTTAACGCAAGAATTTCGTGTTTCGGCCTCGATGAACACTTTCGACACAATTATGTCGCGCTGAGATGCCAAAGAAGTTCGAACCTCAGGAAACTCCTATTTTCGTCGTAGATCGATAGTTCAGTTTATTCAATTGTGCAAGACGACGTTTAGCGCAAGAATTTCGTTTTTCCAAAGAAAATTCATAGTTTTGACTTGTTTATGTTAAGCCGGGGTGCAAGAATCGTTTGGAACTCGGGACATCTCGAGTCTCGATAACGATCGATTCCCCGTTCGATACAGCCATTCAAGACCACGAATAAGGCAAGATAATAGAGTTTCCGAAGGAAATAAACGATTCCAACCCATTTACTTTAAGCAGAGATGCAGCAATCGCTCGAAACTCGGGAATTCTCGATTCTCGTCGATCGATTATTCGTTTAATACAGCCGTACAAAACGACAGATAATGCGAGAATTTCGTGTCTTCGGACAGAATGAGCGATTTTGACACGAGCACGACGTGCGAAGAGGCCAGAATCGCTCGAAACACACCAAATCTGGATTCTCGATGTAGATCGATGTTTTGGTCGACGGATCGGTGCATCATCACGTATATTGCAAGAATTTTGTTTATTTGGACAAAGTAAACGATTTTGACGCGACAACGTGAAACTTAGATGCCAGAATAGCTCAAAATTCAAAACAACTCGCTTCTCGGTGAATATGGATTTTTTGCTCGATACATCTATGCAAGATAACGAATAACGCAAATAGCTCGTGTTTTTTGACAGAACGAACGATTTCGACTCTTTTACGTCAAGCTGAGTTGCCAGAATCGGTCGAAACTCGGGACATCGCGATTCTCGGTGATCGATTAGTCGTTTGATACAGCCGGGCAAAACGCTTAACGATGCAAGAATTTCGTGTCCTCGGATGACATAAACGATTTTGACACGATCACGACGTATGGAGATCCAACAATCCCTCGAAACACACCAAATCTGGATTCTCGATGTAGATCGAATTTCCAGTCGACATATCGTTGCAAAACGACGTATAATGCAAGGATTTTTTTGTTCCGGTCAAAATGAATGATTTTTAAACATTCAGGTCGTGCTGAGATGCCAGACTCGATTGAAATTCGAGACATCTCGGTTCTCAGTGAACATCCCTTTTTCGTTCGATAAAGCTGTGCAAGACGACAAATAACGCAAGTCCCTCGTGTTTTCAGACAGAATGAACGATTTTGACACTTTTACGTCTTGCTAAGTTGCCAGAAACGCTCGAAACTAGGGACATCTCGATTCTCGTCGATCGATTATTCGTTTGATACAGCTGTACAAAACGACAGATAATGCAAGAATTCCGTGTCTAGGGACACAATAAACGATTTTGACACGATCACGATGTGCGAAGAGGCCGGAATCGCTCGAAACACACTAAATCTGGATTCTCGAGGTAGATCCCTGTTTCGGTCGGCACATCGATGCAAAACGACGTATAATGCAAGATTGTCGCATATTTTGACAAAATGAACAATACTGACTTGACAACGTCGAATTTAGATGCGAGAAACGCTCGAAGTTCGAGACAACGCGATTCTTGGTGAAGATCCCTTTTTCTTTCAATAAAGCTGTGCAAAATGACGAATGACGCAAGTAGCTCGTGTTTTCGGATATAATGAACGATTTTGACTCTTTTACGTCAAGATAAGTCGCCAGAAACTTTCGAAACTGGAGATATCTCAGATCACGAAATTCGATTTTTCGTTCAATACAAGTGTGCAGAACGACGTTCAACGCAAGAACTTTGTGATTGCAGACAAATCAACCGATTTTTGCACATTTACGTTGATCCGAGATGCCAGAAGCGCTGAAAACTCAAAATATCTCGAATAAAAACATAGATCGATGTTTTGTTCCATGCAGCTTTGCAAGACGACTTTCAACGCAAGAATTTCGTGTTTCGGCCACGATAACCAATTTCGACACAGTTATGTCGCGCTGAAATGCCAGAAACGTTCGAACCTCGGGAAATTTCTTTTTCCGTCGTAGATCGATAGTTCAGTTTATCCAATTGTGCAAGACGACGTTTAGCGCAAGAATTTCGTTTTTCCAAAGAAAATGCATGGTTTTGACTTGTTTATGTCAAGCCGGGGTGCAAGAATCGTTTGGAACTCGGGACATCTCGAGTCTCGATAACGATCGATTCCCCGTTCGATACAGCTATTCAAGACCACGAATAAGGCAGAAAAATAGTGTTTTCGAAGGAAATAAACGATCCCAACCCATTTACTTCAAGCAGAGATGCAGCAATCGCTTAAAACTCGGGAATTCTCGATTTTCGTGGATCGATTATTCGTTTAATACAGCCGTACTAAACGACAGATACTGCAAAAATTTCGTGTCTTCGGATAGAATAAACGATTTTGACACGATCACGATGTGCGAAGTGGCCAGAATCGCTCGAAACACACCAAATCTGGATTCTCGATGTAGATCGAAGTTACAGTCGACATATCGGTGCAAAACGACGTATGATGCAAGGATTTTGTTTTCCGGACAAAATGAACGATTTTCAAACATTCAGGTCGTGCTGAGATGCCAGACGCGATTGAAATTCGAGACATCTCGGTTCTCAGTGAAGATCCCTTTTTCGTCCGATAAAGCTGTGCAAGACGACGAATAACGCAAGTAGCTTGTGTTTTCGGACAGAATGGACAATTTTGACACTTTTACCTCTTGCTCAGTTGCCGGAAACGCTCGAAACTAGGGACATCTCGATTCTCGTCGATCGATTATTCGTTTGATACAGCCGTACAAAACGACAGATGATGCAAGAATTTCGTGTCTTCGGACAGAAAAAACGATTTTGACATGATCACGATGTGCGAAGAGGCCAGAATCGCTCGAAACACACCAAATCTGGATTCTCGATGTAGATCGATGTTTCGGTCGGCACATCGATGCAAAACGACGTATAATGCAAGAATGTCGCTTGTTTGGACAAAATGAACGATTTCTACCCGATCACGACGTGCGGAGAGGCCAGAATCGCTCGAAAAACACCAAATCTGGATTCTCGATGTAGATCGAAGTTTGGGTCGAAACATCGGTGCAAAACGACCTATGATGAGAGATTTTTGTTTTTCGGACAAAATGAATGATTTCGACACGATCACGACGTGCGAAAAGCCAGAATCGCTCGAAACACACAAAATCTGGATTCTCGATGTAGATCGATGTTTCGGTCGACACATCGGTGCATCATCACGTATATTGCAAGAATTTTGTCTATTTGGACAAAGTGAACGATACTGACTCGACAACGTCGAATTTAGATGCGAGAAACGCTCGAAATTTGAGAAAACGCGATTCTTGGTGAAGATCCCTTTTTCTTTCAATGAAGCTGTGCAAAATGACGAATGACGCAAGTAGCTCGTGTTTTCGGACATAATGAACGATTTTGACTCTTTTACGTCAAGCTAAGTCGCCAGAAACTTTCGAAACTGGAGATATCTCAGATCACGGTAATCGATTTTTCGTTCAATACAAGTGTGCAGGACGACGTTCAACGCAAGAACTTTGTCATTGCAGACAAATCAAACGATTTTTGCACATTTACGTTGATCTGAGATGCCAGAAGCGCTGAAAACTTAAAATATCTCGAATGAAAACGTAGATCGATTTTTTGTTCCATGCAGCTTTGCAAGACGACTTTTAACGCAAGAATTTCGTGTTTCGGCCTCGATGAACACTTTCGACACAATTATGTCGCGCTGAGATGCCAAAGAAGTTCGAACCTCAGGAAACTCCTATTTTCGTCGTAGATCGATAGTTCAGTTTATTCAATTGTGCAAGACGACGTTTAGCGCAAGAATTTCGTTTTTCCAAAGAAAATTCATAGTTTTGACTTGTTTATGTTAAGCCGGGGTGCAAGAATCGTTTGGAACTCGGGACATCTCGAGTCTCGATAACGATCGATTCCCCGTTCGATACAGCCATTCAAGACCACGAATAAGGCAAGATAATAGAGTTTCCGAAGGAAATAAACGATTCCAACCCATTTACTTTAAGCAGAGATGCAGCAATCGCTCGAAACTCGGGAATTCTCGATTCTCGTCGATCGATTATTCGTTTAATACAGCCGTACAAAACGACAGATAATGCGAGAATTTCGTGTCTTCGGACAGAATGAGCGATTTTGACACGAGCACGACGTGCGAAGAGGCCAGAATCGCTCGAAACACACCAAATCTGGATTCTCGATGTAGATCGATGTTTTGGTCGACGGATCGGTGCATCATCACGTATATTGCAAGAATTTTGTTTATTTGGACAAAGTAAACGATTTTGACGCGACAACGTGAAACTTAGATGCCAGAATAGCTCAAAATTCAAAACAACTCGCTTCTCGGTGAATATGGATTTTTTGCTCGATACATCTATGCAAGATAACGAATAAAGCAAATAGCTCGTGTTTTTTGACAGAACGAACGATTTCGACTCTTTTACGTCAAGCTGAGTTGCCAGAATCGGTCGAAACTCGGGACATCGCGATTCTCGGTGATCGATTAGTCGTTTGATACAGCCGGGCAAAACGCTTAACGATGCAAGAATTTCGTGTCCTCGGATGACATAAACGATTTTGACACGATCACGACGTATGGAGATCCAACAATCCCTCGAAACACACCAAATCTGGATTCTCGATGTAGATCGAAGTTTCAGTCGACACATCGGTGCAAAACGACGTATGATCCAAGGATTTTTTTGTTCCGGTCAAAATGAACGATTTTTAAACATTCAGGTCGTGCTGAGATGCTAGACTCGATCGAAATTCAAGAAATCTTGGTTCTCAGTGAAGATCCCTTTTTCGTTCGATAAAGCTGTGCAAGACGACAAATAACGCAAGTACCTCGTGTTTTCAGACAGAATGAACGATTTTGACTCTTTTACGTCAAGCTGAGTTGCCAGAATCGGTCGAAACTCGGGACATCGCGATTCTCGGTAATCGATTAGTCGTTTGAAACAGCCGGGCAAAACGCTTGATAATGCAAGAATTTCGTGTCCTCGGATGACATAAACGATTTTGACACGATCACGACGGATGGAGATCCCACAATCCCTCGAAACACACCGAATCTGGATTCTCGATGTAAATCGAATTTTCAGTCGACATATCGTTGCAAAACGACGTATGATGCAAGGATTTTTTTGTTCCGGTCAAAATGAACGATTTTTTAACATTCAGGTCGTGCTGAAATGCCAGACTCGATTGAAATTCGAGACATCTCGGTTCTCAGTGAACATCCCTTTTTCGTTCGATAAAGCTGTGCAAGACGACAAATAACGCAAGTCCCTCGTGTTTTCAGACAGAATGAACGATTTTGACACTTTTACGTCTTGCTAAGTTGCCAGAAACGCTCGAAACTAGGGACATCTCGATTCTCGTCGATCGATTATTCGTTTGATACAGCTTCACAAAACGACAGATAATGCAAGAATTCCGTGTCTAGGGACACAATAAACGATTTCGACACGATCACGATGTGCGAAGAGGCCGGAATCGATCGAAACACACAAAATCTGGATTCTCGATGTAGATCGAAGTTACAGTCGATACATCGGTGCATAATCACGTATATTGCAAGAATTTTGTTTATTTGGACAAAGTGAACGATTTTGACGCGACAACGTGAAACTTAGATGCCAGAAGAGCTTAAAATTCAAAACAACTCGCTTCTCGGTGAATATGGATTTTTTGCTCGATACATCTATGCAAGATAACGAATAACGCAAATAGCTCGTGTTTTGTGACAGAACGAACGATTTCGACTCTTTTACGTCAAGCTGAGTTGCCAGAATCGGTCGAAACTCGGGACATCGCGATTCTCCGTGATCGATTAGTCGTTTGATACAGCCGGGCAAACCGCTTGATGATGCAAGAATTTCGTGTCCTCGGATGACATAAACGATTTTGACACGATCACGACGTATGGAGATCCCACAATCCCTCGAAACACACCAAATCTGGATTCTAGATGTAGATCGAAGTTACAGTCGACATATCGGTGCAAAACGACGTATGATGAAAGGATTTTGTTCTCCGGACAAAATGAACGATTTTCAAACATTCAGGTCGTGCTGAGATGCCAGACGCGATCGAAATTCGAGACATCTCGGTTCTCAGTGAAGATCCCTTTTTCGTCCGATAAAGCTGTGCAAGACGACAAATAACGCAAGTAGCTTGTGTTTTCGGAAAGAATGGACGATTTTGACACTTTTACCTCTTGCTGAGTTGCCAGAAACGCTCGAAACTAGGGACATCTCGATTCTCGTCGATCGATTATTCGTTTGATACAGCCGTACAAAACGACAGATAATGCAAGAATTTCGTGTCTTCGGACAGAAAAAACGATTTTGACATGATCACGATGTGCGAAGAGGCCAGAATCGCTCGAAACACACCAAATCTGGATTCTCGATGTAGATCGATGTTTCGGTCGGCACATCGATGCAAAACGACGTATAATGCAAGAATGTCGCTTGTTTGGACAAAATGAACGAATTCTACACGATCACGACGTGCGGAGAGGCCAGAATCGCTCGAAACACACCAAATCTGGATTCTCGATGTAGATCGAAGTTCGGGTCGAAACATCGGTGCAAAACGACCTATGATGATAGATTTTTGTTTTTCGGACAAAATGAATGATTTCGACACGATCACGACGTGCGAAGAGCCAGAATCGCTCGAAACACACCAAATCTGGATTCTCGATGTAGATCGAAGTTACAGTCGATACATCGGTGCATAATCACGTATATTGCAAGTATTTTGTTTATTTGGACAAAGTGAACGATTTTGACGCGACAACGTGAAACTTAGATGCCAGAATAGCTTAAAATTCAAAACAACTCGCTTCTCGGTGAATATGGATTTTTTGCTCGATACATCTATGCAAGATAACGAATAACGCAAATAGCTCGTGTTTCGTGACAGAACGAACGATTTCGACTCTTTTACGTCAAGCTGAGTTGCCAGAATCGGTCGAAACTCGGGACATCGCTATTCTCGGTGATCGATTAGTCGTTTGATACAGCCGGGCAAAACGCTTAACGATGCAAGAATTTCGTGTCCTCGGATGACATAAACGATTTTGACACGATCACGACGTATGGAGATCCAACAATCCCTCGAAACACACCAAATCTGGATTCTCGATGTAGATCGAATTTCCAGTCGACATATCGTTGCAAAACGACGTATAATGCAAGGATTTTTTTGTTCCGGTCAAAATGAATGATTTTTAAACATTCAGGTCGTGCTGAGATGCCAGACTCGATTGAAATTCGAGACATCTCGGTTCTCAGTTACGATCTCTTTTTCGTTCGATAAAGCTGTGCAAGACGACAAATAACGCAAGTACCTCGTGTTTTCAGGGAGAATGAACGATTTTTACACATTTACGTTAAGCTGAGTTGCCAGAATCAGTCGAAACTCGGGACATCTCGATTCTCGGTGATCGTTTAGTCGTATGATACAGCCGTGCAAAACGCTTAATAATGCAAGAATTTCGTGTCCTCGAATGACATAAACGATTTTGACACGATCACGACGTATGGAGATCCCACAATCTCTCGAAACACACCAAATCTGGATTCTCGATGTAGATCGAAGTTTCAGTCGACACATCGGTGCAAAACGACGTATGATGCAAGGATTTTTTTGTTCCGGTCAAAATGAACGATTTTTAAACATTCAGGTCGTGCTGAGATGCTAGACTCGATCGAAATTCAAGAAATCTTGGTTCTCAGTGAAGATCCCTTTTTCGTTCGATAAAGCTGTGCAAGACGACAAATAACGCAAGTACCTCGTGTTTTCAGACAGAATGAACGATTTTGACTCTTTGACGTCAAGCTGAGTTGCCAGAATCGGTCGAAACTCGGGACATCGCGATTCTCGGTAATCGATTAGTCGTTTGAAACAGCCGGGCAAAACGCTTGATAATGCAAGAATTTCGTGTCCTCGGATGACATAAACGATTTTGGCACGATCACGACGGATGGAGATCCCACAATCCCTCGAAACACACCGAATCTGGATTCTCGATGTAAATCGAATTTTCAGTCGACATATCGTTGCAAAACGACGTATGATGCAAGGATTTTTCTGTTCCGGTCAAAATGAACGATTTTTTAACATTCAGGTCGTGCTGAGATGCCAGACTCGATTGAAATTCGAGACATCTCGGTTCTCAGTGAACATCCCTTTTTCGTTCGATAAAGCTGTGCAAGACGACAAATAACGCAAGTCCCTCGTGTTTTCAGACAGAATGAACGATTTTGACACTTTTACGTCTTGCTAAGTTGCCAGAAACGCTCGAAACTAGGGACATCTCGATTCTCGTCGATCGATTATTCGTTTGATACAGCCGTACTAAACGACAGATAATGCAAGAATTTCGTGTCTTCGGATAGAATAAACGATTTTGACACGATCACGATGTGCGAAGAAGCCAGAATCGCTCGAAACACACCAAATCTGGATTCTCGATGTAGATCGAAGTTACAGTCGATACATCGGTGCATAATCACGTATATTGCAAGAATTTTGTTTATTTGGACAAAGTGAACGATTTTGACGCGACAACGTGAAACTTAGATGCCAGAATAGCTTAAAATTCAAAACAACTCGCTTCTCGGTGAATATGGATTTTTTGCTCGATACATCTATGCAAGATAACGAATAACGCAAATAGCTCGTGTTTTGTGACAGAACGAACGATTTCGACTCTATTACGTCAAGCTGAGTTGCCAGAATCGGTCGAAACTCGGGACATCGCGATTCTCGGTGATCGATTAGTCGTTTGGTACAGCCGGGCAAAACGCTTGATAATGCAAGAATTTCGTGTCCTCGGATCACATAAACGATTTTGACACGATCACGACGTATGGAGATCCCACCATCCCTCGAAACACACCAAATCTGGATTCTCGATGTAGATCGAAGTTTCAGTCGACACATCGGTGCAAAATGATGTATTATGCAAGAATTTCGTGTCTTCGGACAGAATGAACGATTTTGACACGATCACGATGTGCGAAAAGGCCAGAATCGCTCGAAACACACCAAATCTGGATTCTCTAAGTATATCGATGTTTCGGTCGGCACATCGATGCAAAACGACGTATAATGCAAGAATGTCGCTTGTTTGGACAAAATGAACGATTCCGACACGATCACGACGTGCGGAGAGGCCAGAATCGCTCGAAACACACCAAATCTGGATTGTCGATGTAGATCGAAGTTTCGGTCGACATATCGTTGCAAAACGACCTATGATGAGAGACTTTTGTTTTTCGGACAAAATGAATGATTTCGACACGATCACGACGTGCGAAGAGCCAGAATCGCTCGAAACACACCAAATCTGGATTCTCGATGTAGATCGACGTTTCGGTCGACACATCGGTGCATAATCACGTATATCGCAAGAATTTTGTTCATTTGGACAAAGTGAACGATTTTCACTCGACAACGTCGAATTTAGATGCGAGAAACGCTCGAAATTCGAGACAACGCGATTCTTGGTGAAGATCCCTTTTTCTTTTAATGAAGCTGTGCAAAATGACGAATGACGCAAGTAGCTCGTGTTTTCGGACATAATGAACGATTTTGACTTTTTTACGTCAAGCTAAGTCGCCAGAAACTTTCGAAACTGGAGATATCTCAGATCACGGTAATCGATTTTTCATTCAATACAAGCGTGCAGAACGACGTTCAACGCAAGAACTTTGTGATTGCAGACAAATCAAACGATTTTTGCATATTTACGTTGATCTGAGATGCCAGAAGCGCTGAAAACTTAAAATATCTCGAATGAAAACGTAGATCGACTTTTTGTTCCATGCAGCTTCGCAAGACGACTTTTAACGCGAGAATTTCGTGTTTCGGCCACGATGAACACTTTCGACTCAATTATGTCGCGCTGAGATGCCAGAGAAGTTCGAACCTCGGAGGTTTCCATTTCCGTCGTAGATCGATAGTTCAGTTTATCCAATCGTGTAAAACGACGTTTAGCGCAAGAATTTCGTTTTTCCGAAGAAAATGCATAGTTTTGACTTGTTTATGTCAAGCCGGGGTGCAAGAATCGTTTGGAACTCGGGACATCTCGAGTCTCGATAACGATCGATTCCCCGTTCGATACAGATATTCAAGACCACGAATAAGGCAAGATAATAGAGTTTCCGAAGGAAATGAACGATCCCAACCAATTTACTTTGAGCAGAAAAGCAGCAATCGCTCGTCACTCGAGAAATCTCGATTCTCTGTGATCGATTATTCGGTCGAAGTAGCTGTGCAAAACGACAGATAATGCAAGGATTTCGTGTCTTCGGACAGAATGAACGATTTTGACACAAGCACGACGTGCGAAGAGGCCAGAATCGCTCGATACACACAAAACCTGGATTCTCGTTGTAGATCGATGTTTCGGTCGACACATCGGTGCATAATCACGTATATTGCAAGAATTTTGTTTATTTGGACAAAGTGAAAGATTTTGACTCGACAACGTGAAACTTAGATGCCAGAATAGCTCAAAATTCAAAACAACTCGCTTCTCGGTGAATATGGATTTTTTGCTCGATACAGCTGTGCAAGATAACTAATAAGGCAATTAGCTCGTGTTTTTCGACAGAACGAACGATTTCGACTCTTTTACGTCTAGCTGAGTTGCCAGAATCGGTCAAAACTCGGGACATCGCGATTCTCGGTGATCGATTAGTCGTTTGATACAGCCGTGCAAAACGCTTGATAATGCAAGAATTTCGTGTCCTCGGATTACATAAACGATTTTGACACGATCACGACGTATGGAGATCCCACAATCCCTCGAAACCCACCAAATCTGGATTCTCGATGGAGATCGAATTTTCAGTCGACATATCGTTGCAAAACGACGTATGATGCAAGGATTTTTTTGTTCCGGTCAAAATGAACGATTTTTTAACATTCAGGTCGTGCTGAGATGCCAGACTCGATTGAAATTCGAGACATCTCGGTTCTCAGTGAACATCCCTTTTTCGTTCGATAAAGCTGTGCAAGACGACAAATAACGCAAGTACCTCGTGTTTTCAGACAGAATAAACGATTTTGACACTTTTACGTCTTGCTAAGTTGCCAGAAACGCTCGAAACTAGGGACATCTCGATTCTCGTCGATCGATTATTCGTTTGATACAGCCGTACTAACCGACAGATAATGCAAGAATTTCGTGTCTTCGGATAGAATAAACGATTTTGACACGATCACGATGTGCGAAGAAGCCAGAATCGCTCGAAACACACCAAATCTGGATTCTCGATGTAGTTCGAAGTTACAGTCGATACATCGGTGCATAATCACGTATATTGCAAGAATTTTGTTTATTTGGACAAAGTGAACGATTTTGACGCGACAACGTGAAACTTAGATGCCAGAATAGCTTAGAATTCAAAACAACTCGCTTCTCGGTGAATATGGATTTTTTGCTCGATACATCTATGCAAGATAACGAATAACGCAAATAGCTCGTGTTTTGTGACAGAACGAACGATTTCGACTCTATTACGTCAAGCTGAGTTGCCAGAATCGGTCGAAACTCGGGACATCGCGATTCTCGGTGATCGATTAGTCGTTTGATACAGCCGGGCAAAACGCTTGATAATGCAAGAATTTCGTGTCCTCGGATGACATCAACGATTTTGACACGATCACGACGTATGGAGATCCCACCATCCCTCGAAACACACCAAATCTGGATTCTCGATGTAGATCAAAGTTTCAGTCGACACATCGGTGCAAAATGATGTATTATGCAAGAATTTCGTGTCTTCGGACAGAATGAACGATTTTGACACGATCACGATGTGCGAAAAGGCCAGAATCGCTCGAAACACACCAAATCTGGATTTCCTATGTATATCGATGTTTCGGTCGGCACATCGATGCAAAACGACGTATAATGCAAGAATGTCGCTTGTTTGGACAAAATGAACGATTTCGACACGATCACGACGTGCGGAGAGGCCAGAATCGCTCGAAACACACCAAATCTGGATTGTCGATGTAGATCGAAGTTTCGGTCGACATATCGTTGCAAAACGACCTATGATGAGAGACTTTTGTTTTTCGGACAAAATGAATGATTTCGACACGATCACGACGTGCGAAGAGCCAGAATCGCTCGAAACACACCAAATCTGGATTCTCGATGTAGATCGAAGGTACAGTCGATACATCGGTGCATAATCACGTATATTGCAAGTATTTTGTTTATTTGGACAAAGTGAACGATTTTGACGCGACAACGTGAAACTTAGATGCCAGAATAGCTTAAAATTCAAAACAACTCGCTTCTCGGTGAATATGGATTTTTTGCTCGATACATCTATGCAAGATAACGAATAACGCAAATAGCTCGTGTTTCGTGACAGAACGAACGATTTCGACTCTTTTACGTCAAGCTGAGTTGCCAGAATCGGTCGAAACTCGGGACATCGCGATTCTCGGTGATCGATTAGTCGTTTGATACAGCCGGGCAAAACGCTTAACGATGCAAGAATTTCGTGTCCTCGGATGACATAAACGATTTTGACACGATCACGACGTATGGAGATCCAACAATCCCTCGAAACACACCAAATCTGGATTCTCGATGTAGATCGAATTTCCAGTCGACATATCGTTGCAAAACGACGTATAATGCAAGGATTTTTTTGTTCCGGTCAAAATGAATGATTTTTAAACATTCAGGTCGTGCTGAGATGCCAGACTCGATTGAAATTCGAGACATCTCGGTTCTCAGTTACGATCTCTTTTTCGTTCGATAAAGCTGTGCAAGACGACAAATAACGCAAGTACCTCGTGTTTTCAGGGAGAATGAACGATTTTTACACATTTACGTTAAGCTGAGTTGCCAGAATCAGTCGAAACTCGGGACATCTCGATTCTCGGTGATCGTTTAGTCGTATGATACAGCCGTGCAAAACGCTTAATAATGCAAGAATTTCGTGTCCTCGAATGACATAAACGATTTTGACACGATCACGACGTATGGAGATCCCACAATCTCTCGAAACACACCAAATCTGGATTCTCGATGTAGATCGAAGTTTCAGTCGACACATCGGTGCAAAACGACGTATGATGCAAGGATTTTTTTGTTCCGGTCAAAATGAACGATTTTTAAACATTCAGGTCGTGCTGAGATGCTAGACTCGATCGAAATTCAAGAAATCTTGGTTCTCAGTGAAGATCCCTTTTTCGTTCGATAAAGCTGTGCAAGACGACAAATAACGCAAGTACCTCGTGTTTTCAGACAGAATGAACGATTTTGACTCTTTTACGTCAAGCTGAGTTGCCAGAATCGGTCGAAACTCGGGACATCGCGATTCTCGGTAATCGATTAGTCGTTTGAAACAGCCGGGCGAAACGCTTGATAATGCAAGAATTTCGTGTCCTCGGATGACATAAACGATTTTGACACGATCACGACGGATGGAGATCCCACAATCCCTCGAAACACACCGAATCTGGATTCTCGATGTAAATCGAATTTTCAGTCGACATATCGTTGCAAAACGACGTATGATGCAAGGATTTTTTTGTTCCGGTCAAAATGAACGATTTTTTAACATTCAGGTCGTGCTGAGATGCCAGACTCGATTGAAATTCGAGACATCTCGGTTCTCAGTTACGATCTCTTTTTCGTTCGATAAAGCTGTGCAAGACGACAAATAACGCAAGTACCTCGTGTTTTCAGGGAGAATGAACGATTTTTACACATTTACGTTAAGCTGAGTTGCCAGAATCGGTCGAAACTCGGGACATCTCGATTCTCGGTGATCGTTTAGTCGTTTGAAACAGCCGGGCAAAACGCTTGATAATGCAAGAATTTCGTGTCCTCGGATGACATAAACGATTTTGACACGATCACGACGGATAGAGATCCCACAATCCCTCGAAACACACCGAATCTGGATTCTCGATGTAAATCGAATTTTCAGTCGACATATCGTTGCAAAACGACGTATGATGCAAGGATTTTTTTGTTCCGGTCAAAATGAACGATTTTTTAACATTCAGGTCGTGCTGAGATGCCAGACTCGATTGAAATTCGAGACATCTCGGTTCTCAGTGAACATCCCTTTTTCGTTCGATAAAGCTGTGCAAGACGACAAATAACGCAAGTCCCTCGTGTTTTCAGACAGAATGAACGATTTTGACACTTTTACGTCTTGCTAAGTTGCCAGAAACGCTCGAAACTAGGGACATCTCGATTCTCGTCGATCGATTATTCGTTTGATACAGCTGTACAAAACGACAGATAATGCAAGAATTCCGTGTCTAGGGACACAATAAACGATTTTGACACGATCACGATGTGCGAAGAGGCCGGAATCGCTCGAAAAACACTAAATCTGGATTCTCGAGGTAGATCGATGTTTCGGTCGGCACATCGATGCAAAACGACGTATAATGCAAGATTGTCGCTTATTTTGACAAAATGAACAATACTGACTTGACAACGTCGAATTTAGATGCGAGAAACGCTCGAAGTTCGAGACAACGCGATTCTTGGTGAAGATCCCTTTTTCTTTCAATAAAGCTGTGCAAAATGACGAATGACGCAAGTAGCTCGTGTTTTCGGACATAATGAACGATTTTGACTCTTTTACGTCAAGCTAAGTCGCCAGAAACTTTCGAAACTGGAGATATCTCAGATCACGGTAATCGATTTTTCGTTCAATACAAGTGTGCAGAACGACGTTCAACGCAAGAACTTCGTGATTGCAGACAAATCAAACGATTTTTGCATATTTACGTTGATCTGAGATGCCAGAAGCGCTGAAAACTTGAAATATCTCGAATGAAAACGTAGATCGACTTTTTGTTCCATGCAGCTTCGCAAGACGACTTTCAACGCGAGAATTTCGTGTTTCGGCCACGATGAACACTTTCGACACAATTATGTCGCGCTGAGATGCCAGAGAAGTTCGAACCTCGGGAAATTCCTATTTTCGTCGTAGATCGATAGTTTAGTTTATTCAATTGTGCAGGACGACGTTCACCGCAAGAATTTCGTTTTTCCAAAGAAAATGCATAGTTTTGACTTGTTTATGTCAAGCCGGGGTGCTAGAATCGTTTGGAACTCAGGACATCTCGAGTCTCGATAACGATCGATTCCCCGTTCGATACAGTCATTCAAGACCACGAATAAGGCAAGATAATAGTGTTTTTGGAGGAAATAAACGATCCTAACCCATTTACTTTAAGCAGAAATGCAGCAATCGCTTGTCACTCGAGAAATCTCGATTCTCTGTGATCGATTATTCGGTCGAAGTAGCCGTGCAAAACGACAAATAATGCAAGAATTTCGTGTCTTCGGACAGAATGAACGATTTTGACACGAGCACGACGTGCGGAGAGGCCAGAATCGCTCGAAACACACAAAATCTGGATTCTCGAGGTAGATCGATGTTTCGGTCGGCACATCGATGCAAAACGACGTATAATGCAAGATTGTCGCTTATTTTGACAAAATGAACAATACTGACTTGACAACGTCGAATTTAGATGCGAGAAACGCTCGAACTTCGAGACAACGCGATTCTTGGTGAAGATCCCTTTTTCTTCCAATAAAGCTGTGCAAAATGACGAATGACGCAAGTAGCTCGTGTTTTCGGACATAATGAACGATTTTGACTCTTTTACGTCAAGATAAGTCGCCAGAAACTTTCGAAACTGGAGATATCTCAGATCACGAAATTCGATTTTTCGTTCAATACAAGTGTGCAGAACGACGTTCAACGCAAGAACTTTGTGATTGCAGACAAATCAACCGATTTTTGCACATTTACGTTGATCCGAGATGCCAGAAGCGCTGAAAACTCAAAATATCTCGAATAAAAACATAGATCGATGTTATGTTCCATGCAGCTTTGCAAGACGACTTTCAACGCAAGAATTTCGTGTTTCGGCCACGATAACCAATTTCGACACAGTTATGTCGCGCTGAAATGCCAGAAAAGTTCGAACCTCGGGAAATTTCTTTTTCCGTCGTAGATCGATAGTTCAGTTTATCCAATTGTGCAAGACGACGTTTAGCGCAAGAATTTCGTTTTTCCAAAGAAAATGCATGGTTTTGACTTGTTTATGTCAAGCCGGGGTGCAAGAATCGTTTGGAACTCGGGACATCTCGAGTCTCGATAACGATCGATTCCCCGTTCGATACAGCTATTCAAGACCACGAATAAGGCAGAAAAATAGTGTTTTCGAAGGAAATAAACGATCCCAACCCATTTACTTTAAGCAGAGATGCAGCAATCGCTTAAAACTCGGGAATTCTCGATTTTCGTGGATCGATTATTCGTTTAATACAGCCGTACTAAACGACAGATAATGCAAAAATTTCGTGTCTTCGGATAGAATAAACGATTTTGACACGATCACGATGTGCGAAGTGGCCAGAATCGCTCGAAACACACCAAATCTGGATTCTCGATGTAGATCGAAGTTACAGTCGACATATCGGTGCAAAACGACGTATGATGCAAGGATTTTGTTTTCCGGACAAAATGAACGATTTTCAAACATTCAGGTCGTGCTGAGATGCCAGACGCGATTGAAATTCGAGACATCTCGGTTCTCAGTGAAGATCCCTTTTTCGTCCGATAAAGCTGTGCAAGACGACAAATAACGCAAGTAGCTTGTGTTTTCGGACAGAATGGACAATTTTGACACTTTTACCTCTTGCTCAGTTGCCGGAAACGCTCGAAACTAGGGACATCTCGATTCTCGTCGATCGATTATTCGTTTGATACAGCCGTACAAAACGACAGATGATGCAAGAATTTCGTGTCTTCGGACAGAAAAAACGATTTTGACATGATCACGATGTGCGAAGAGGCCAGAATCGCTCGAAACACACCAAATCTGGATTCTCGATGTAGATCGATGTTTCGGTCGGCACATCGATGCAAAACGACGTATAATGCAAGAATGTCGCTTGTTTGGACAAAATGAACGATTTCTACCCGATCACGACGTGCGGAGAGGCCAGAATCGCTCGAAAAACACCAAATCTGGATTCTCGATGTAGATCGAAGTTTGGGTCGAAACATCGGTGCAAAACGACCTATGATGAGAGATTTTTGTTTTTCGGACAAAACGAATGATTTCGACACGATCACGACGTGCGAAAAGCCAGAATCGCTCGAAACACACAAAATCTGGATTCTCGATGTAGATCGATGTTTCGGTCGACACATCGGTGCATCATCACGTATATTGCAAGAATTTTGTCTATTTGGACAAAGTGAACGATACTGATTCGACAACGTCGAATTTAGATGCGAGAAACGCTCGAAATTTGAGAAAACGCGATTCTTGGTGAAGATCCCTTTTTCTTTCAATGAAGCTGTGCAAAATGACGAATGACGCAAGTAGCTCGTGTTTTCGGACATAATGAACGATTTTGACTCTTTTACGTCAAGCTAAGTCGCCAGAAACTTTCGAAACTGGAGATATCTCAGATCACGGTAATCGATTTTTCGTTCAATACAAGTGTGCAGGACGACGTTCAACGCAAGAACTTTGTCATTGCAGACAAATCAAAAGATTTTTGCACATTTACGTTGATCTGAGATGCCAGAAGCGCTGAAAACTTAAAATATCTCGAATGAAAACGTAGATCGATTTTTTGTTCCATGCAGCTTTGCAAGACGACTTTTAACGCAAGAATTTCGTGTTTCGGCCTCGATGAACACTTTCGACACAATTATGTCGCGCTGAGATGCCAAAGAAGTTCGAACCTCAGGAAACTCCTATTTTCGTCGTAGATCGATAGTTCAGTTTATTCAATTGTGCAAGACGACGTTTAGCGCAAGAATTTCGTTTTTCCAAAGAAAATTCATAGTTTTGACTTGTTTATGTTAAGCCGGGGTGCAAGAATCGTTTGGAACTCGGGACATCTCGAGTCTCGATAACGATCGATTCCCCGTTCGATACAGCCATTCAAGACCACGAATAAGGCAAGATAATAGAGTTTCCGAAGGAAATAAACGATTCCAACCCATTTACTTTAAGCAGAGATGCAGCAATCGCTCGAAACTCGGGAATTCTCGATTCTCGTCGATCGATTATTCGTTTAATACAGCCGTACAAAACGACAGATAATGCGAGAATTTCGTGTCTTCGGACAGAATGAGCGATTTTGACACGAGCACGACGTGCGAAGAGGCCAGAATCGCTCGAAACACACCAAATCTGGATTCTCGATGTAGATCGATGTTTTGGTCGACGGATCGGTGCATCATCACGTATATTGCAAGAATTTTGTTTATTTGGACAAAGTAAACGATTTTGACGCGACAACGTGAAACTTAGATGCCAGAATAGCTCAAAATTCAAAACAACTCGCTTCTCGGTGAATATGGATTTTTTGCTCGATACATCTATGCAAGATAACGAATAACGCAAATAGCTCGTGTTTTTTGACAGAACGAACGATTTCGACTCTTTTACGTCAAGCTGAGTTGCCAGAATCGGTCGAAACTCGGGACATCGCGATTCTCGGTGATCGATTAGTCGTTTGATACAGCCGGGCAAAACGCTTAACGATGCAAGAATTTCGTGTCCTCGGATGACATAAACGATTTTGACACGATCACGACGTATGGAGATCCAACAATCCCTCGAAATACACCAAATCTGGATTCTCGATGTAGATCGAATTTCCAGTCGACATATCGTTGCAAAACGACGTATAATGCAAGGATTTTTTTGTTCCGGTCAAAATGAATGATTTTTAAACATTCAGGTCGTGCTGAGATGCCAGACTCGATTGAAATTCGAGACATCTCGGTTCTCAGTGAACATCCCTTTTTCGTTCGATAAAGCTGTGCAAGACGACAAATAACGCAAGTCCCTCGTGTTTTCAGACAGAATGAACGATTTTGACACTTTTACGTCTTGCTAAGTTGCCAGAAACGCTCGAAACTAGGGACATCTCGATTCTCGTCGATCGATTATTCGTTTGATACAGCTGTACAAAACGACAGATAATGCAAGAATTCCGTGTCTAGGGACACAATAAACGATTTTGACACGATCACGATGTGCGAAGAGGCCGGAATCGCTCGAAACACACTAAATCTGGATTCTCGAGGTAGATCCCTGTTTCGGTCGGCACATCGATGCAAAACGACGTATAATGCAAGATTGTCGCTTATTTTGACAAAATGAACAATACTGACTTGACAACGTCGAATTTAGATGCGAGAAACGCTCGAAGTTCGAGACAACGCGACTCTTGGTGAAGATCCCTGTTTCTTTCGATGAAGCTGTGCAAGATGACGAATAACGCAAGTAGCTTGTGTTTTCGGACATAATGAACGATTTTGACTCTTTTACGTCAAGCTAAATCGCCAGAAACTTTCGAAACTGGAGATATTTCAGATCACGGTAATCGATTTTTCGTTTAATACAAGTGTGCAGAACGACGTTCAACGCAAGAACTTTGTGATTGCAGACAAATCAACCGATTTTTGCACATTTACGTTGATCGGAGATGCCAGAAGCGCTGAAAACTCAAAATATCTCGAATAGAAACATAGATCGATGTTTTGTTCCATGCAGCTTTGCAAGACGACTTTCAACGCGAGAATTTCGTGTTTCGGCCACGATAAACAATTTCGACACAGTTATGTCGCGCTGAAATCCCAGAAAAGTTCGAACCTCGGGAAATTTCTTTTTCCGTCGTAGATCGATAGTTCAGTTTATCCAATTGTGGAAGACGATGTTTAGCGCAAGAATTTCGTTTTTCCAAAGAATATGCATGGTTTTGACTTGTTAATGTCAAGCCGGGGTGCAAGAATCGTTTGGAACTCGGGACATCTCGAGTCTCGATAACGATCGATTCCCCGTTCGATACAGCTATTCAAGACCACGAATAAGGCAAGATAATAGAGTTTCCGAAGGAAATAAACGATTCCAACCCATTTACTTTAAGCAGAGATGCAGCAATCGCTCAAAACTCGGGAATTCTCGATTCTCGTCGATCGATTATTCGTTTAATGCAGCCGTACTGAACGACAGATAATGCAAGAATTTCATGTCTTCGGATAGAATAAACGATTTTGACACGATCACGACGTATGGAGATCCCACAATCCCTCGAAACACACCAAATCTGGATTCTCGATGTAGATCGAATTTTCAGTCGACATATCGTTGCAAAACGACGTATGATGCACGGATTTTGTTTTCCGGACAAAATAAACGATTTTCAAACATTCAGGTCGTGCTGAGATGCCAGACGCGATCGAAATTCGAGACATCTCGGTTCTCAGTGAACATCCCTTTTTCGTTCGATAAAGCTGTGCAAGACGACAAATAACGCAAGTACCTTGTGTTTTCAGACAGAATGAACGATTTTGACACTTTTACGTCTTGCTAAGTTGCCAGAAACGCTCGAAACTAGGGACATCTCGATTCTCGTCGATCGATTATTCGTTTGATACAGCTGTACAAAACGACAGATAATGCAAGAATTCCATGTCTTCGGACACAATAAACGATTTTGACACGATCACGATGTGCGAAGAGGCCGGAATCGCTCGAAACACACTAAATCTGGATTCTCGAGGTAGATCGATGTTTCAGTCGATAAATCGGTGCAAAATGATGTATTATGCAAGAATTTCACTTATTTGGACAAAATGAACGATTCTGACTCGACAACGTCGAAATTGAATGCCCGAATCGCTCGAACTTCAAGACAACGCGACTCTTGGTGAAGATCCCTGTTTCTTTCGATGAAGCTGTGCAAGATGACGAATAACGCAAGTAGCTTGTGTTTTCGGACATAATGAACGATTTTGACTCTTTTACGTCAAGCTAAATCGCCAGAAACTTTCGAAACTGGAGATATTTCAGATCACGGTAATCGATTTTTCGTTTAATACAAGTGTGCAGAACGACGTTCAACGCAAGAACTTTGTGATTGCAGACAAATCAACCGATTTTTGCACATTTACGTTGATCCGAGATGCCAGAAGCGCTGAAAACTCAAAATATCTCGAATAAAAACATAGATCGATGTTTTGTTCCATGCAGCTTTGCAAGACGACTTTCAACGCAAGAATTTCGTGTTTCGGCCACGATAACCAATTTCGACACAGTTATGTCGCGCTGAAATGCCAGAAAAGTTCGAACCTCGGGAAATTTCTTTTTCCGTCGTAGATCGATAGTTCAGTTTATCCAATTGTGCAAGACGACGTTTAGCGCAAGAATTTCGTTTTTCCAAAGAAAATGCATGGTTTTGACTTGTTAATGTCAAGCCGGGGTGCAAGAATCGTTTGGAACTCGGGACATCTCGAGTCTCGATAACGATCGATTCCCCGTTCGATACAGCTATTCAAGACCACGAATAAGGCAAGATAATAGAGTTTCCGAAGGAAATAAACGATTCCAACCCATTTACTTTAAGCAGAGATGCAGCAATCGCTTAAAACTCGGGAATTCTCGATTTTCGTCGATCGATTATTCGTCAAATCCAGCCGTACTAAACGACAGATAATGCAAGAATTTCGTGTCTTCGGACAGAATGAGCGATTTTGACACGAGCACGACGTGCGAAGAGGCCAGAATCGCTCGAAACACACCAAATCTGGATTCTCGATGTAGATCGATGTTTCGGTCGACACATCGGTGCATCATCACGTATATTGCAAGAATTTTGTTCATTCGGACAAAGTAAACGATTTTGACGCGACAACGTGAAACTTAGATGCCAGAATAGCTCAAAATTCAAAACAACTCGCTTCTCGGTGAATATGGATTTTTTGCTCGATACATCTATGCAAGATAACGAATAACGCAAATAGCTCGTGTTTTTTGACAGAACGAACGATTTCGACTCTTTTACGTCAAGCTGAGTTGCCAGAATCGGTCGAAACTCGGGACATCGCGATTCTCGGTGATCGATTAGTCGTTTGATACAGCCGGGCAAAACGCTTAATGATGCAAGAATTTCGTGTCCTCGGATGACATAAACGGATTTGACACGATCACGACGTATGGAGATCCAACAATCCCTCGAAACACACCAAATCTGGATTCTTGATGTAGATCGAAGTTACAGTCGACATATCGGTGCAAAACGACGTATGATGCGAGGATTTTGTTTTCCGGACAAAATGAACGATTTTCAAACATTCAGGTCGTGCTGAGATGCCAGACGCGATCGAAATTCGAGACATCTCGGTTCTCAGTGAAGATCCCTTTTTCGTCCGATAAAGCTGTGCAAGACGACAAATAACGCAAGTAGCTTGTGTTTTCGGACAGAATGGACGATTTTGACACTTTTACCTCTTGCTGAGTTGCCAGAAACGCTCGAAACTAGGGACATCTCGATTGTCGTCGATCGATTATTCGTTTGATACAGCCGTACAAAACGACAGATAATGCAAGAATTTCGTGTCTTCGGACAGAAAAAACGATTTTGACATGATCACGATTTGCGAAGAGGCCAGAATCGCTCGAAACACACCAAATCTGGATTCTCGATGTAGATCGATGTTTCGGTCGGCACATCGATGCAAAACGACGTATAATGCAAGAATGTCGCTTGTTTGGACAAAATGAACGATTTCTACACGATCACGACGTGCGGAGAGGCCAGAATCGCTCGAAACACACCAAATCTGGATTCTCGATGTAGATCGAAGTTTGGGTCGAAACATCGGTGCAAAACGACCTATGATGAGAGATTTTTGTTTTTCGGACAAAATGAATGATTTCGACACGATCACGACGTGCGAAGAGGCCAGAATCGCTCGAAACACACTTAATCTGGATTCTCGATGTAGATCGATGTTTCGGTCGACACATCGGTGCATAATCACGTATATTGCAAGAATTTCGATATTTGGACATAGTGAACGATTTTCACTCGACAACGTCGAATTTAGATGCAAGAAACGCTCGAAATTCGAGACAACGCGATTCTTGGTGAAGATCCCTTTTGCTTTCAATGAAGCTGTGCAAAATGACGAATAACGCAAGTAGCTCGTGTTTTCAGACATAATGAACGATTTTGACTCTTTTACGTCAAGCTAAGTCGCCAGAAACTTTCGAAACTGGAGATATCTCAGATCACGGTAATCGATTTTTCGTTCAATACAAGTGTGCAGAACGACGTTCAACGCAAGAACTTCGTGATTGCAGACAAATCAAACGATTTTTGCATATTTACGTTGATCTGAGATGCCAGAGGCGCTGAAAACTTAAAATATCTCAAATGAAAACGTAGATCGACTTTTTGTTCCATGCAGCTTCGCAAGACGACTTTCAACGCGAGAATTTCGTGTTTCGGCCACGATGAACACTTTCGACTCAATTATGTCGCGCTGAGATGCCAGAGAAGTTCGAACCTCGGGAAATTCCTATTTTCGTCGTAGATCGATAGTTCAGTTTATTCAATTGTGCAGGACGACGTTTACCCCAAGAATTTCGTTTTTCCAAAGAAAATGCATAGTTTTGACTTGTTTATGTCAAGCCGGGGTGCAAGAATCGTTTGGAACTCGGGACATCTCGAGTCTCGATAACGATCGATTCCCCGTTCGATACAGCTATTCAAGACCACGAATAAGGCAAGATAATAGAGTTTCCGAAGGAAATAAACGATTCCAACCCATTTACTTTAAGCAGAGATGCAGCAATCGCTCAAAACTCGGGAATTCTCGATTCTCGTCGATCGATTATTCGTTTAATGCAGCCGTACTAAACGACAGATAATGCAAGAATTTCATGTCTTCGGATAGAATAAACGATTTTGACACGATCACGATGTATGGAGATCCCACAATCCCTCGAAACACACCAAATCTGGATTCTCGATGTAGATCGAATTTTCAGTCGACATATCGTTGCAAAACGACGTATGATGCACGGATTTTGTTTTCCGGACAAAATAAACGATTTTCAAACATTCAGGTCGTGCTGAGATGCCAGACGCGATCGAAATTCGAGACATCTCGGTTCTCAGTGAAGATCCCTTTTTCGTCCGATAAAGCTGTGCAAGACGACGAATAACGCAAGTAGCTTGTGTTTTCGGACAGAATGGACGATTTTGACACTTTTACCTCTTGCTGAGTTGCCAGAAACGCTCGAAACTAGGGACATCTCGATTCTCGTCGATCGATTATTCGTTTGATACAGCCGTACAAAACGACAGATAATGCAAGAATTTCGTGTCTTCGGACAGAAAAAACGATTTTGACATGATCACGATGTGCGAAGTGGCCAGAATCGCTCGAAACACACCAAATCTGGATTCTCGATGTAGATCGAAGTTACAGTCGACATATCGGTGCAAAACGACGTATGATGCAAGGATTTTGTTTTCCGGACAAAATGAACGATTTTCAAACATTCAGGTCGTGCTGAGATGCCAGACGCGATCGAAATTCGAGACATCTTGGTTCTCAGTGAAGATCCCTTTTTCGTCCGATAAAGCTGTGCAAGACGACAAATAACGCAAGTAGCTTGTGTTTTCGGACAGAATGGACGATTTTGACACTTTTACCTCTTGCTGAGTTGCCAGAAACGCTCGAAACTAGGGACATCTCGATTCTCGTCGATCGATTATTCGTTTGATACAGCCGTACAAAACGACAGATAATGCAAGAATTTCGTGTCTTCGGACAGAATGAGCGATTTTGACACGGGCACGACGTTCGAAGACGCCAGAATCGCTCGAAACACACCAAATCTGGATTCTCGATGTAGATCGATGTTTCGGTCGACACATCGGTGCATCATCACGTATATTGCAAGAATTTTGTTTATTTGGACAAAGTAAACGATTTTGACGCGACAACGTGAAACTTAGATGCCAGAATAGCTCAAAATTCAAAACAACTCGCTTCTCGTTGAATATGGATTTTTTGCTCGATACATCTATGCAAGATAACGAATAACGCAAATAGCTCGTGTTTTTTGACAGAACGAACGATTTCGACTCTTTTACGTCAAGCTGAGTTGCCAGGATCGGTCGAAACTCGGGACATCGCGATTCTCGGTGATCGATTAGTCGTTTGATACAGCCGTACAAAACGACAGATAATGCAAGAATTTCGTGTCTTCGGACAGAAAAAACGATTTTGACATGATCACGATTTGCGAAGAGGCCAGAATCGCTCGAAACACACCAAATCCGGATTCTCGATGTAGATCGATGTTTCGGTCGGCACATCGATGCAAAACGACGTATAATGCAAGAATGTCGCTTGTTTGGACAAAATGAACGATTTCTACACGATCACGACGTGCGGAGAGGCCAGAATCGCTCGAAACACACCAAATCTGGATTCTCGATGTAGATCGAAGTTTAGGTCGAAACATCGGTGCAAAACGACCTATGATGAGAGATTTTCGTTTTTCGGACAAAATGAATGATTTCGACACGATCACGACGTGCGAAGAGGCCAGAATCGCTCGAAACACACTTAATCTGGATTCTCGATGTAGATCGATGTTTCGGTCGACACATCGGTGCATAATCACGTATATTGCAAGAATGTTGATATTTGGACATAGTGAACGATTTTCACTCGACAACGTCGAATTTAGATGCGAGAAACGCTCGAAATTCGAGACAACGCGATTCTTGGTGAAGATCCCTTTTGCTTTCAATGAAGCTGTGCAAAATGACGAATAACGCAAGTAGCTCGTGTTTTCAGACATAATGAACGATTTTGACTCTTTTACGTCAAGCTAAGTCGCCAGAAACTTTCGAAACTGGAGATATCTCAGATCACGGTAATCGATTTTTCGTTCAATACAAGTGTGCAGAACGACGTTCAACGCAAGAACTTTGTGATTGCAGACAAATCAAACGATTTTTGCATATTTACGTTGATCTGAGATGCCAGAGGCGCTGAAAACTTAAAATATCTCGAATGAAAACGTAGATCGACTTTTTGTTCCATGCAGCTTCGCAAGACGACTTTCAACGCGAGAATTTCGTGTTTCGGCCACGATGAACACTTTCGACTCAATTATGTCGCGCTGAGATGCCAGAGAAGTTCGAACCTCGGGAAATTCCTATTTTCGTCGTAGATCGATAGTTCAGTTTATCCAATTGTGCAAGACGACGTTTAGCGCAAGAATTTCGTTTTTCCAAAGAAAATGCATGGTTTTGACTTGTTTATGTCAAGCCGGGGTGCAAGAATCGTTTGGAACTCGGGACATCTCGAGTCTCGATAACGATCGATTCCCCGTTCGATACAGCTATTCAAGACCACGAATAAGGCAGAAAAATAGTGTTTTCGAAGGAAATAAACGATCCCAACCCATTTACTTTAAGCAGAGATGCAGCAATCGCTTAAAACTCGGGAATTCTCGATTTTCGTGGATCGATTATTCGTTTAATACAGCCGTACTAAACGACAGATAATGCAAAAATTTCGTGTCTTCGGATAGAATAAACGATTTTGACACGATCACGATGTGCGAAGTGGCCAGAATCGCTCGAAACACACCAAATGTGGATTCTCGATGTAGATCGAAGTTACAGTCGACATATCGGTGCAAAACGACGTATGATGCAAGGATTTTGTTTTCCGGACAAAATGAACGATTTTCAAACATTCAGGTCGTGCTGAGATGCCAGACGCGATTGAAATTCGAGACATCTCGGTTCTCAGTGAAGATCCCTTTTTCGTCCGATAAAGCTGTGCAAGACGACAAATAACGCAAGTAGCTTGTGTTTTCGGACAGAATGGACAATTTTGACACTTTTAACTCTTGCTCAGTTGCCGGAAACGCTCGAAACTAGGGACATCTCGATTCTCGTCGATCGATTATTCGTTTGATACAGCCGTACAAAACGACAGATGATGCAAGAATTTCGTGTCTTCGGACAGAAAAAACGATTTTGACATGATCACGATGTGCGAAGAGGCCAGAATCGCTCGAAACACACCAAATCTGGATTCTCGATGTAGATCGATGTTTCGGTCGGCACATCGATGCAAAACGACGTATAATGCAAGAATGTCGCTTGTTTGGACAAAATGAACGATTTCTACCCGATCACGACGTGCGGAGAGGCCAGAATCGCTCGAAAAACACCAAATCTGGATTCTCGATGTAGATCGAAGTTTGGGTCGAAACATCGGTGCAAAACGACCTATGATGAGAGATTTTTGTTTTTCGGACAAAATGAATGATTTCGACACGATCACGACGTGCGAAAAGCCAGAATCGCTCGAAACACACAAAATCTGGATTCTCGATGTAGATCGATGTTTCGGTCGACACATCGGTGCATCATCACGTATATTGCAAGAATTTTGTCTATTTGGACAAAGTGAACGATACTGACTCGACAACGTCGAATTTAGATGCGAGAAACGCTCGAAATTTGAGAAAACGCGATTTTTGTTGAAGATCCCTTTTTCTTTCAATGAAGCTGTGCAAAATGACGAATGACGCAAGTAGCTCGTGTTTTCGGACATAATGAACGATTTTGACTCTTTTACGTCAAGCTAAGTCGCCAGAAACTTTCGAAACTGGAGATATCTCAGATCACGGTAATCGATTTTTCGTTCAATACAAGTGTGCAGGACGACGTTCAACGCAAGAACTTTGTCATTGCAGACAAATCAAACGATTTTTGCACATTTACGTTGATCTGAGATGCCAGAAGCGCTGAAAACTTAAAATATCTCGAATGAAAACGTAGATCGATTTTTTGTTCCATGCAGCTTTGCAAGACGACTTTTAACGCAAGAATTTCGTGTTTCGGCCTCGATGAACACTTTCGACACAATTATGTCGCGCTGAGATGCCAAAGAAGTTCGAACCTCGGGAAACTCCTATTTTCGTCGTAGATCGATAGTTCAGTTTATTCAATTGTGCAAGACGACGTTTAGCGCAAGAATTTCGTTTTTCCAAAGAAAATTCATAGTTTTGACTTGTTTATGTTAAGCCGGGGTGCAAGAATCGTTTGGAACTCGGGACATCTCGAGTCTCGATAACGATCGATTCCCCGTTCGATACAGCCATTCAAGACCACGAATAAGGCAAGATAATAGAGTTTCCGAAGGAAATAAACGATTCCAACCCATTTACTTTAAGCAGAGATGCAGCAATCGCTCGAAACTCGGGAATTCTCGATTCTCGTCGATCGATTATTCGTTTAATACAGCCGTACAAAACGACAGATAATGCGAGAATTTCGTGTCTTCGGACAGAATGAGCGATTTTGACACGAGCACGACGTGCGAAGAGGCCAGAATCGCTCGAAACACACCAAATCTGGATTCTCGATGTAGATCGATGTTTTGGTCGACGGATCGGTGCATCATCACGTATATTGCAAGAATTTTGTTTATTTGGACAAAGTGAACGATTTTGACGCGACAACGTGAAACTTAGATGCCAGAAGAGCTTAAAATTCAAAACAACTCGCTTCTCGGTGAATATGGATTTTTTGCTCGATACATCTATGCAAGATAACGAATAACGCAAATAGCTCGTGTTTTGTGACAGAACGAACGATTTCGACTCTTTTACGTCAAGCTGAGTTGCCAGAATCGGTCGAAACTCGGGACATCGCGATTCTCCGTGATCGATTAGTCGTTTGATACAGCCGGGCAAACCGCTTGATGATGCAAGAATTTCGTGTCCTCGGATGACATAAACGATTTTGACACGATCACGACGTATGGAGATCCCACAATCCCTCGAAACACACCAAATCTGGATTCTAGATGTAGATCGAAGTTACAGTCGACATATCGGTGCAAAACGACGTATGATGAAAGGATTTTGTTCTCCGGACAAAATGAACGATTTTCAAACATTCAGGTCGTGCTGAGATGCCAGACGCGATCGAAATTCGAGACATCTCGGTTCTCAGTGAAGATCCCTTTTTCGTCCGATAAAGCTGTGCAAGACGACAAATAACGCAAGTAGCTTGTGTTTTCGGAAAGAATGGACGATTTTGACACTTTTACCTCTTGCTGAGTTGCCAGAAACGCTCGAAACTAGGGACATCTCGATTCTCGTCGATCGATTATTCGTTTGATACAGCCGTACAAAACGACAGATAATGCAAGAATTTCGTGTCTTCGGACAGAAAAAACGATTTTGACATGATCACGATGTGCGAAGAGGCCAGAATCGCTCGAAACACACCAAATCTGGATTCTCGATGTAGATCGATGTTTCGGTCGGCACATCGATGCAAAACGACGTATAATGCAAGAATGTCGCTTGTTTGGACAAAATGAACGATTTCTACACGATCACGACGTGCGGAGAGGCCAGAATCGCTCGAAACACACCAAATCTGGATTCTCGATGTAGATCGAGGTTCGGGTCGAAACATCGGTGCAAAACGACCTATGATGATAGATTTTTGTTTTTCGGACAAAATGAATGATTTCGACACGATCACGACGTGCGAAGAGCCAGAATCGCTCGAAACACACCAAATCTGGATTCTCGATGTAGATCGAAGTTACAGTCGATACATCGGTGCATAATCACGTATATTGCAAGTATTTTGTTTATTTGGACAAAGTGAACGATTTTGACGCGACAACGTGAAACTTAGATGCCAGAATAGCTTAAAATTCAAAACAACTCGCTTCTCGGTGAATATGGATTTTTTGCTCGATACATCTATGCAAGATAACGAATAACGCAAATAGCTCGTGTTTCGTGACAGAACGAACGATTTCGACTCTTTTACGTCAAGCTGAGTTGCCAGAATCGGTCGAAACTCGGGACATCGCGATTCTCGGTGATCGATTAGTCGGTATACAGCCGGGCAAAACGCTTAACGATGCAAGAATTTCGTGTCCTCGGATGACATAAACGATTTTGACACGATCACGACGTATGGAGATCCAACAATCCCTCGAAACACACCAAATCTGGATTCTCGATGTAGATCGAATTTCCAGTCGACATATCGTGTCAAAACGACGTATAATGCAAGGATTTTTTTGTTCCGGTCAAAATGAATGATTTTTAAACATTCAGGTCGTGCTGAGATGCCAGACTCGATTGAAATTCGAGACATCTCGGTTCTCAGTTACGATCTCTTTTTCGTTTGATAAAGCTGTGCAAGACGACAAATAACGCAAGTACCTCGTGTTTTCAGGGAGAATGAACGATTTTTACACTTTTACGTCTTGCTAAGTTGCCAGAAACGCTCGAAACTAGGGACATCTCGATTCTCGTCGATCGATTATTCGTTTGATACAGCTGTACAAAACGACAGATAATGCAAGAATTCCGTGTCTTCGGACACAATAAACGATTTTGACACGATCACGATGTGCGAAGAGGCCGGAATCGCTCGAAACACACTAAATCTGGATTCTCGAGGTAGATCGATGTTTCGGTCGGCACATCGATGCAAAACGACGTATAATGCAAGAATGTCGCTTATTTTGACAAAATGAACGATACTGACTTGACAACGTCGAATTTAGATGCGAGAATCGCTCGAAAATCGAGACAACGCGACTCTTGGTGAAGATCCCTTTTTCCTTTGATGAAGCTGTGCAAGTTAACGAGTAACGCAAAGAGCTCGTGTTTTCGGACAGAACGAACGATTTCGACTATTTTACGTCAAGCTGAGTTGCCAGAATCGGTCGAAACTCGGGACATCGCGATTCTCGGTGATCGAGTAGTCGATTGATACAGCCGTGCAAAACGCTTGATAATGCAAAAATTTCGTGTCCTCAGATGACATAAACGATTTTGACACGATCACGACGTATGGAGTTCCCACAATCCCTCGAAACACACCAAGTCTGGATTCTCGATGTCGATCGAAGTTTCAGTCGATACATCGGTGCAAAATGATGTATTATGCAAGATTTTCGGTTATTTGGACAAAATGAACGATTCTGACTCGACAACGTCGAACTTCAATGCCCGAATCGCTCGAAATTGAAGACAACGCGACTCTTGGTGAAGATCCCTGTTTCTTTAGATGAAGCTGTGCAAGGTGACGAATAACGCAAGTAGCTTGTGTTTTCGGACATAATGAACGATTTTGACTCTTTTACGTCAAGCTAAATCGCCAGAAACTTTCGAAACTGGAGATATTTCAGATCACGGTAATCGATTTTTCGTTTAATACAAGTGTGCAGAACGACGTTCAACGCAAGAACTTCGTGATTGCAGACAAATCAACCGATTTTTGCACATTTACGTTGATCCGAGATGCCAGAAGCGCTGAAAACTCAAAATATCTCGAATAAAAACATATATCGATGTTTTGTTCCATGCAGCTTTGCAAGACGACTTTCAACGCAGGAATTTCGTGTTTCGGCCACGATAAACAATTTCGACACAGTTATGTCGCGCTGAAATGCCAGAAAAGTTCGAACCTCGGGAAATTTCTTTTTCCGTCGTAGATCGATAGTTCAGCTTATCCAATTGTGAAAGACGACGTTTAGCGCAAGAATTTCGTTTTTCCAAAGAAAATGCATGGTTTTGACTTGTTTATGTCAAGCCGGGGTGCAAGAATCGTTTGGAACTCGGGACATCTCGAGTCTCGATAACGATCGATTCCCCGTTCGATACAGCTATTCAAGACCACAAATAAGGCAAGATAATAGAGTTTCCGAAGGAAATAAACGATTCCAACCCATTTACTTTAAGCAGAGATGCAGCAATCGCTCAAAACTCCGGAATTCTCGATTCTCGTCGATCGATTATTCGTTTAATGCAGCCGTACTAAACGACAGATAATGCAAGAATTTCGTGTCTTCGGATAGAATAAACGATTTTGACACGATCACGATGTGCGAAGAGGCCAGAATCGCTCGAAACACACCAAATCTGGATTCTCGATGTAGATCGAAGTTACAGTCGATACATCGGTGCATAATCACGTATATTGCAAGAATTTTGTTTATTTGGACAAAGTGAACGATTTTGACGCGACAACGTGGAACTTAGATGCCAGAAGAGCTTAAAATTCAAAACAACTCGCGTCTCGGTGAATATGGATTTTTTGCTCGATACATCTATGCAAGATAACGAATAACGCAAATAGCTCGTGTTTTGTGACAGAACGAACGATTTCGACTCTTTTACGTCAAGCTGAGTTGCCAGAATCGGTCGAAACTCGGGACATCGCGATTCTCCGTGATCGATTAGTCGTTTGATACAGCCGGGCAAACCGCTTGATGATGCAAGAATTTCGTGTCCTCGGATGACATAAACGATTTTGACACGATCACGACGTATGGAGATCCCACAATCCCTCGAAACACACCAAATCTGAATTCTAGATGTAGATCGAAGTTACAGTCGACATATCGGTGCAAAACGACGTATGATGAAAGGATTTTGTTCTCCGGACAAAATGAACGATTTTCAAACATTCAGGTCGTGCTGAAATGCCAGACGCGATCGAAATTCGAGACATCTCGGTTCTCAGTGAAGATCCCTTTTTCGTCCGATAAAGCTGTGCAAGACGACAAATAACGCAAGTAGCTTGTGTTTTCGGAAAGAATGGACGATTTTGACACTTTTACCTCTTGCTGAGTTGCCAGAAACGCTTGAAACTAGGGACATCTCGATTCTCGTCGATCGATTATTCGTTTGATACAGCCGTACAAAACGACAGATAATGCAAGAATTTCGTGTCTTCGGACAGAAAAAACGATTTTGACATGATCACGATGTGCGAAGAGGCCAGAATCGCTCGAAACACACCAAATCTGGATTCTCGATGTAGATCGATGTTTCGGTCGGCACATCGATGCAAAACGACGTATAATGCAAGAATGTCGCTTGTTTGGACAAAATGAACGATTTCTACACGATCACGACGTGCGGAGAGGCCAGAATCGCTCGAAACACACCAAATCTGGATTCTCGATGTAGATCGAAGTTCGGGTCGAAACATCGGTGCAAAACGACCTATGATGATAGATTTTTGTTTTTCGGACAAAATGAATGATTTCGACACGATCACGACGTGCGAAGAGCCAGAATCGCTCGAAACACACCAAATCTGGATTCTCGATGTAGATCGAAGTTACAGTCGATACATCGGTGCATAATCACGTATATTGCAAGTATTTTGTTTATTTGGACAAAGTGAACGATTTTGACGCGACAACGTGAAACTTAGATGCCAGAATAGCTTAAAATTCAAAACAACTCGCTTCTCGGTGAATATGGATTTTTTGCTCGATACATCTATGCAAGATAACGAATAACGCAAATAGCTCGTGTTTCGTGACAGAACGAACGATTTCGACTCTTTTACGTCAAGCTGAGTTGTCAGAATCGGTCGAAACTCGGGACATCGCGATTCTCGGTGATCGATTAGTCGTTTGATACAGCCGGGCAAAACGCTTAACGATGCAAGAATTTCGTGTCCTCGGATGACATAAACGATTTTGACACGATCACGACGTATGGAGATCCAACAATCCCTCGAAACACACCAAATCTGGATTCTCGATGTAGATCGAATTTCCAGTCGACATATCGTTGCAAAACGACGTATAATGCAAGGATTTTTTTGTTCCGGTCAAAATGAATGATTTTTAAACATTCAGGTCGTGCTGAGATGCCAGACTCGATTGAAATTCGAGACATCTCGGTTCTCAGTTACGATCTCTTTTTCGTTCGATAAAGCTGTGCAAGACGACAAATAACGCAAGTACCTCGTGTTTTCAGGGAGAATGAACGATTTTTACACATTTACGTTAAGCTGAGTTGCCAGAATCAGTCGAAACTCGGGACATCTCGATTCTCGGTGATCGTTTAGTCGTATGATACAGCCATGCAAAACGCTTAATAATGCAAGAATTTCGTGTCCTCGAATGACATAAACGATTTTGACACGATCACGACGTATGGAGATCCCACAATCTCTCGAAACACACCAAATCTGGATTCTCGATGTAGATCGAAGTTTCAGTCGACACATCGGTGCAAAACGACGTATGATGCAAGGATTTTTTTGTTCCGGTCAAAATGAACGATTTTCAAACATTCAGGTCGTGCTGAGATGCTAGACTCGATCGAAATTCAAGAAATCTTGGTTCTCAGTGAAGATCCCTTTTTCGTTCGATAAAGCTGTGCAAGACGACAAATAACGCAAGTACCTCGTGTTTTCAGACAGAATGAACGATTTTGACTCTTTTACGTCAAGCTGAGTTGCCAGAATCGGTCGAAACTCGGGACATCGCGATTCTCGGTAATCGATTAGTCGTTTGAAACAGCCGGGCAAAACGCTTGATAATGCAAGAATTTCGTGTCCTCGGATGACATAAACGATTTTGACACGATCACGACGGATGGAGATCCCACAATCCCTCGAAACACACCGAATCTGGATTCTCGATGTAAATCGAATTTTCAGTCGACATATCGTTGCAAAACGACGTATGATGCAAGGATTTTTTTGTTCCGGTCAAAATGAACGAT
Organism: Tromatobia lineatoria; assembly: GCA_949699805.1. Classification (NCBI taxonomy): domain Eukaryota; kingdom Metazoa; phylum Arthropoda; class Insecta; order Hymenoptera; family Ichneumonidae; genus Tromatobia; species Tromatobia lineatoria. The sequence goes on along the minus strand of OX453045.1, from coordinate 12,951,612 downwards.
TTTTTAACATTCAGGTCGTGCTGAGATGCCAGACTCGATTGAAATTCGAGACATCTCGGTTCTCAGTGAACATCCCTTTTTCGTTCGATAAAGCTGTGCAAGACGACAAATAACGCAAGTCCCTCGTGTTTTCAGACAGAATGAACGATTTTGACACTTTTACGTCTTGCTAAGTTGCCAGAAACGCTCGAAACTAGGGACATCTCGATTCTCGTCGATCGATTATTCGTTTGATACAGCTGTACAAAACGACAGATAATGCAAGAATTCCGTGTCTAGGGACACAATAAACGATTTTGACACGATCACGATGTGCGAAGAGGCCGGAATCGCTCGAAACACACTAAATCTGGATTCTCGAGGTAGATCGATGTTTCGGTCGGCACATCGATGCAAAACGACGTATAATGCAAGATTGTCGCTTATTTTGACAAAATGAACAATACTGACTTGATAACGTCGAATTTAGATGCGAGAAACGCTCGAAGTTCGAGACAACGCGATTCTTGGTGAAGATCCCTTTTTCTTTCAATAAAGCTGTGCAAAATGACGAATGACGCAAGTAGCTCGTGTTTTCGGACATAATGAACGATTTTGACTCTTTTACGTCAAGCTAAGTCGCCAGAAACTTTCGAAACTGGAGATATCTCAGATCACGGTAATCGATTTTTCGTTCAATACAAGTGTGCAGAACGACGTTCAACGCAAGAACTTCGTGATTGCAGACAAATCAAACGATTTTTGCATATTTACGTTGATCTGAGATGCCAGAAGCGCTGAAAACTTAAAATATCTCGAATGAAAACGTAGATCGACTTTTTGTTTCATGCAGCTTCGCAAGACGACTTTCAACGCGAGAATTTCGTGTTTCGGCCACGATGAACACTTTCGACACAATTATGTCGCGCTGAGATGCCAGAGAAGTTCGAACCTCGGGAAATTCCTATTTTCGTCGTAGATCGATAGTTCAGTTTATTCAATTGTGCAGGACGACGTTTACCGCAAGAATTTCGTTTTTCCAAAGAAAATGCATAGTTTTGACTTGTTTATGTCAAGCCGGGGTGCTAGAATCGTTTGGAACTCAGGACATCTCGAGTCTCGATAACGATCGATTCCCCGTTCGATACAGTCATTCAAGACCACGAATAAGGCAAGATAATAGTGTTTTTGGAGGAAATAAACGATCCTAACCCATTTACTTCAAGCAGAAATGCAGCAATCGCTTGTCACTCGAGAAATCTCGATTCTCTGTGATCGATTATTCGGTCGAAGTAGCCGTGCAGAACGACAAATAATGCAAGGATTTCGTGTCTTCGGACAGAATGAACGATTTTGACACGAGCACGACGTGCGGAGAGGCCAGAATCGCTCGAAACACACAAAATCTGGATTCTCGAGGTAGATCGATGTTTCGGTCGGCACATCGATGCAAAACGACGTATAATGCAAGATTGTCGCTTATTTTGACAAAATGAACAATACTGACTTGATAACGTCGAATTTAGATGCGAGAAACGCTCGAAGTTCGAGACAACGCGATTCTTGGTGAAGATCCCTTTTTCTTTCAATAAAGCTGTGCAAAATGACGAATGACGCAAGTAGCTCGTGTTTTCGGACATAATGAACGATTTTGACTCTTTTACGTCAAGATAAGTCGCCAGAAACTTTCGAAACTGGAGATATCTCAGATCACGAAAATCGATTTTTCGTTCAATACAAGTGTGCAGAACGACGTTCAACGCAAGAACTTTGTGATTGCAGACAAATCAACCGATTTTTGCACATTTACGTTGATCCGAGATGCCAGAAGCGCTGAAAACTCAAAATATCTCGAATAAAAACATAGATCGATGTTTTGTTCCATGCAGCTTTGCAAGACGACTTTCAACGCAAGAATTTCGTGTTTCGGCCACGATAACCAATTTCGACACAGTTATGTCACGCTGAAATGCCAGAAAAGTTCGAACCTCGGGAAATTTCTTTTTCCGTCGTAGATCGATAGTTCAGTTTATCCAATTGTGCAAGACGACGTTTAGCGCAAGAATTTCGTTTTTCCAAAGAAAATGCATGGTTTTGACTTGTTTATGTCAAGCCGGGGTGCAAGAATCGTTTGGAACTCGGGACATCTCGAGTCTCGATAACGATCGATTCCCCGTTCGATACAGCTATTCAAGACCACGAATAAGGCAGAAAAATAGTGTTTTCGAAGGAAATAAACGATCCCAACCCATTTACTTTAAGCAGAGATGCAGCAATCGCTTAAAACTCGGGAATTCTCGATTTTCGTGGATCGATTATTCGTTTAATACAGCCGTACTAAACGACAGATAATGCAAAAATTTCGTGTCTTCGGATAGAATAAACGATTTTGACACGATCACGATGTGCGAAGTGGCCAGAATCGCTCGAAACACACCAAATCTGGATTCTCGATGTAGATCGAAGTTACAGTCGACATATCGGTGCAAAACGACGTATGATGCAAGGATTTTGTTTTCCGGACAAAATGAACGATTTTCAAACATTCAGGTCGTGCTGAGATGCCAGACGCGATTGAAATTCGAGACATCTCGGTTCTCAGTGAAGATCCCTTTTTCGTCCGATAAAGCTGTGCAAGACGACAAATAACGCAAGTAGCTTGTGTTTTCAGACAGAATGGACAATTTTGACACTTTTACCTCTTGCTCAGTTGCCGGAAACGCTCGAAACTAGGGACATCTCGATTCTCGTCGATCGATTATTCGTTTGATACAGCCGTACAAAACGACAGATGATGCAAGAATTTCGTGTCTTCGGACAGAAAAAACGATTTTGACATGATCACGATGTGCGAAGAGGCCAGAATCGCTCGAAACACACCAAATCTGGATTCTCGATGTAGATCGATGTTTCGGTCGGCACATCGATGCAAAACGACGTATAATGCAAGAATGTCGCTTGTTTGGACAAAATGAACGATTTCTACCCGATCACGACGTGCGGAGAGGCCAGAATCGCTCGAAAAACACCAAATCTGGATTCTCGATGTAGATCGAAGTTTGGGTCGAAACATCGGTGCAAAACGACCTATGATGAGAGATTTTTGTTTTTCGGACAAAATGAATGATTTCGACACGATCACGACGTGCGAAAAGCCAGAATCGCTCGAAACACACAAAATCTGGATTCTCGATGTAGATCGATGTTTCGGTCGACACATCGGTGCATCATCACGTATATTGCAAGAATTTTGTCTATTTGGACAAAGTGAACGATACTGACTCGACAACGTCGAATTTAGATGCGAGAAACGCTCGAAATTTGAGAAAACGCGATTCTTGGTGAAGATCCCTTTTTCTTTCAATGAAGCTGTGCAAAATGACGAATGACGCAAGTAGCTCGTGTTTTCGGACATAATGAACGATTTTGACTCTTTTACGTCAAGCTAAGTCGCCAGAAACTTTCGAAACTGGAGATATCTCAGATCACGGTAATCGATTTTTCGTTCAATACAAGTGTGCAGGACGACGTTCAACGCAAGAACTTTGTCATTGCAGACAAATCAAACGATTTTTGCACATTTACGTTGATCTGAGATGCCAGAAGCGCTGAAAACTTAAAATATCTCGAATGAAAACGTAGATCGATTTTTTGTTCCATGCAGCTTTGCAAGACGACTTTTAACGCAAGAATTTCGTGTTTCGGCCTCGATGAACACTTTCGACACAATTATGTCGCGCTGAGATGCCAAAGAAGTTCGAACCTCGGGAAACTCCTATTTTCGTCGTAGATCGATAGTTCAGTTTATTCAATTGTGCAAGACGACGTTTAGCGCAAGAATTTCGTTTTTCCAAAGAAAATTCATAGTTTTGACTTGTTTATGTTAAGCCGGGGTGCAAGAATCGTTTGGAACTCGGGACATCTCGAGTCTCGATAACGATCGATTCCCCGTTCGATACAGCCATTCAAGACCACGAATAAGGCAAGATAATAGAGTTTCCGAAGGAAATAAACGATTCCAACCCATTTACTTTAAGCAGAGATGCAGCAATCGCTCGAAACTCGGGAATTCTCGATTCTCGTCGATCGAATATTCGTTTAATACAGCCGTACAAAACGACGGATAATGCGAGAATTTCGTGTCTTCGGACAGAATGAGCGATTTTGACACGAGCACGACGTGCGAAGAGGCCAGAATCGCTCGAAACACACCAAATCTGGATTCTCGATGTAGATCGATGTTTTGGTCGACGGATCGGTGCATCATCACGTATATTGCAAGAATTTTGTTTATTTGGACAAAGTAAACGATTTTGACGCGACAACGTGAAACTTAGATGCCAGAATAGCTCAAAATTCAAAACAACTCGCTTCTCGGTGAATATGGATTTTTTGCTCGATACATCTATGCAAGATAACGAATAACGCAAATAGCTTGTGTTTTTTGACAGAACGAACGATTTCGACTCTTTCACGTCAAGCTGAGTTGCCAGAATCGGTCGAAACTCGGGACATCGCGATTCTCGGTGATCGATTAGTCGTTTGATACAGCCGGGCAAAACGCTTAACGATGCAAGAATTTCGTGTCCTCGGATGACATAAACGATTTTGACACGATCACGACGTATGGAGATCCAACAATCCCTCGAAACACACCAAATCTGGATTCTCGATGTAGATCGAATTTCCAGTCGACATATCGTTGCAAAACGACGTATAATGCAAGGATTTTTTTGTTCCGGTCAAAATGAATGATTTTTAAACATTCAGGTCGTGCTGAGATGCCAGACTCGATTGAAATTCGAGACATCTCGGTTCTCAGTTACGATCTCTTTTTCGTTCGATAAAGCTGTGCAAGACGACAAATAACGCAAGTACCTCGTGTTTTCAGGGAGAATGAACGATTTTTACACATTTACGTTAAGCTGAGTTGCCAGAATCGGTCGAAACTCGGGACATCTCGATTCTCGGTGATCGTTTAGTCGTTTGAAACAGCCGGGCAAAACGCTTGATAATGCAAGAATTTCGTGTCCTCGGATGACATAAACGATTTTGACACGATCACGACGGATGGAGATCCCACAATCCCTCGAAACACACCGAATCTGGATTCTCGATGTAAATCGAATTTTCAGTCGACATATCGTTGCAAAACGACGTATGATGCAAGGATTTTTTTGTTCCGGTCAAAATGAACGATTTTTTAACATTCAGGTCGTGCTGAGATGCCAGACTCGATTGAAATTCGAGACATCTCGGTTCTCAGTGAACATCCCTTTTTCGTTCGATAAAGCTGTGCAAGACGACAAATAACGCAAGTCCCTCGTGTTTTCAGACAGAATGAACGATTTTGACACTTTTACGTCTTGCTAAGTTGCCAGAAACGCTCGAAACTAGGGACATCTCGATTCTCGTCGATCGATTATTCGTTTGATACAGCTGTACAAAACGACAGATAATGCAAGAATTCCGTGTCTAGGGACACAATAAACGATTTTGACACGATCACGATGTGCGAAGAGGCCGGAATCGCTCGAAACACACTAAATCTGGATTCTCGAGGTAGATCGATGTTTCGGTCGGCACATCGATGCAAAACGACGTATAATGCAAGATTGTCGCTTATTTTGACAAAATGAACAATACTGACTTGACAACGTCGAATTTAGATGCGAGAAACGCTCGAAGTTCGAGACAACGCGATTCTTGGTGAAGATCCCTTTTTCTTTCAATAAAGCTGTGCAAAATGACGAATGACGCAAGTTGCTCGTGTTTTCGGACATAATGAACGATTTTGACTCTTTTACGTCAAGCTAAGTCGCCAGAAACTTTCGAAACTGGAGATATCTCAGATCACGGTAATCGATTTTTCGTTCAATACAAGTGTGCAGAACGACGTTCAACGCAAGAACTTCGTGATTGCAGACAAATCAAACGATTTTTGCATATTTACGTTGATCTGAGATGCCAGAAGCGCTGAAAACTTGAAATATCTCGAATGAAAACGTAGATCGACTTTTTGTTCCATGCAGCTTCGCAAGACGACTTTCAACGCGAGAATTTCGTGTTTCGGCCACGATGAACACTTTCGACACAATTATGTCGCGCTGAGATGCCAGAGAAGTTCGAACCTCGGGAAATTCCTATTTTCGTCGTAGATCGATAGTTTAGTTTATTCAATTGTGCAGGACGACGTTTACCGCAAGAATTTCGTTTTTCCAAAGAAAATGCATAGTTTTGACTTGTTTATGTCAAGCCGGGGTGCTAGAATCGTTTGGAACTCAGGACATCTCGAGTCTCGATAACGATCGATTCCCCGTTCGATACAGTCATTCAAGACCACGAATAAGGCAAGATAATAGTGTTTTTGGAGGAAATAAACGATCCTAACCCATTTACTTTAAGCAGAAATGCAGCAATCGCTTGTCACTCGAGAAATCTCGATTCTCTGTGATCGATTATTCGGTCGAAGTAGCCGTGCAAAACGACAAATAATGCAAGGATTTCGTGTCTTCGGACAGAATGAACGATTTTGACACGAGCACGACGTGCGGAGAGGCCAGAATCGCTCGAAACACACAAAATCTGGATTCTCGAGGTAGATCGATGTTTCGGTCGGCACATCGATGCAAAACGACGTATAATGCAAGATTGTCGCTTATTTTGACAAAATGAACAATGATTTGACAATGAACAAAAATGACTTGACAACGTCGAATTTAGATGCGAGAAACGCTCGAACTTCGAGACAACGCGATTCTTGGTGAAGATCCCTTTTTCTTTCAATAAAGCTGTGCAAAATGACGAATGACGCAAGTAGCTCGTGTTTTCGGACATAATGAACGATTTTGACTCTTTTACGTCAAGATAAGTCGCCAGAAACTTTCGAAACTGGAGATATCTCAGATCACGAAAATCGATTTTTCGTTCAATACAAGTGTGCAGAACGACGTTCAACGCAAGAACTTTGTGATTGCAGACAAATCAACCGATTTTTGCACATTTACGTTGATCCGAGATGCCAGAAGCGCTGAAAACTCAAAATATCTCGAATAAAAACATAGATCGATGTTTTGTTCCATGCAGCTTTGCAAGACGACTTTCAACGCAAGAATTTCGTGTTTCGGCCACGATAACCAATTTCGACACAGTTATGTCGCGCTGAAATGCCAGAAAAGTTCGAACCTCGGGAAATTTCTTTTTCCGTCGTAGATCGATAGTTCAGTTTATCCAATTGTGCAAGACGACGTTTAGCGCAAGAATTTCGTTTTTCCAAAGAAAATGCATGGTTTTGACTTGTTTATGTCAAGCCGGGGTGCAAGAATCGTTTGGAACTCGGGACATCTCGAGTCTCGATAACGATCGATTCCCCGTTCGATACAGCTATTCAAGACCACGAATAAGGCAGAAAAATGGTGTTTTCGAAGGAAATAAACGATCCCAACCCATTTACTTTAAGCAGAGATGCAGCAATCGCTTAAAACTCGGGAATTCTCGATTTTCGTGGATCGATTATTCGTTTAATACAGCCGTACTAAACGACAGATAATGCAAAAATTTCGTGTCTTCGGATAGAATAAACGATTTTGACACGATCACGATGTGCGAAGAGGCCAGAATCGCTCGAAACACACCAAATCTGGATTCTCGATGTAGATCGATGTTTCGGTCGGCACATCGATGCAAAACGACGTATAATGCAAGAATGTCGCTTGTTTGGACAAAAAGAACGATTTCTACCCGATCACGACGTGCGGAGAGGCCAGAATCGCTCGAAAAACACCAAATCTGGATTCTCGATGTAGATCGAAGTTTGGGTCGAAACATCGGTGCAAAACGACCTATGATGAGAGATTTTTGTTTTTCGGACAAAATGAATGATTTCGACACGATCACGACGTGCGAAAAGCCAGAATCGCTCGAAACACACAAAATCTGGATTCTCGATGTAGATCGATGTTTCGGTCGACACATCGGTGCATCATCACGTATATTGCAAGAATTTTGTCTATTTGGACAAAGTGAACGATACTGACTCGACAACGTCGAATTTAGATGCGAGAAACGCTCGAAATCTGAGAAAACGCGATTCTTGGTGAAGATCCCTTTTTCTTTCAATAAAGCTGTGCAAAATGACGAATGACGCAAGTAGCTCGTGTTTTCGGACATAATGAACGATTTTGACTCTTTTACGTCAAGCTAAGTCGCCAGAAACTTTCGAAACTGGAGATATCTCAGATCACGGTAATCGATTTTTCGTTCAATACAAGTGTGCAGAACGACGTTCAACGCAAGAACTTCGTGATTGCAGACAAATCAAACGATTTTTGCATATTTACGTTGATCTGAGATGCCAGAAGCGCTGAAAACTTAAAATATCTCGAATGAAAACGTAGATCGACTTTTTGTTTCATGCAGCTTCGCAAGACGACTTTCAACGCGAGAATTTCGTGTTTCGGCCACGATGAACACTTTCGACACAATTATGTCGCGCTGAGATGCCAGAGAAGTTCGAACCTCGGGAAATTCCTATTTTCGTCGTAGATCGATAGTTCAGTTTATTCAATTGTGCAGGACGACGTTTACCGCAAGAATTTCGTTTTTCCAAAGAAAATGCATAGTTTTGACTTGTTTATGTCAAGCCGGGGTGCTAGAATCGTTTGGAACTCAGGACATCTCGAGTCTCGATAACGATCGATTCCCCGTTCGATACAGTCATTCAAGACCACGAATAAGGCAAGATAATAGTGTTTTTGGAGGAAATAAACGATCCTAACCCATTTACTTTAAGCAGAAATGCAGCAATCGCTTGTCACTCGAGAAATCTCGATTCTCTGTGATCGATTATTCGGTCGAAGTAGCCGTGCAAAACGACAAATAATGCAAGGATTTCGTGTCTTCGGACAGAATGAACGATTTTGACACGAGCACGACGTGCGGAGAGGCCAGAATCGCTCGAAACACACAAAATCTGGATTCTCGAGGTAGATCGATGTTTCGGTCGGCACATCGATGCAAAACGACGTATAATGCAAGATTGTCGCTTATTTTGACAAAATGAACAATGATTTGACAATGAACAAAAATGACTTGACAACGTCGAATTTAGATGCGAGAAACGCTCGAACTTCGAGACAACGCGATTCTTGGTGAAGATCCCTTTTTCTTTCAATAAAGCTGTGCAAAATGACGAATGACGCAAGTAGCTCGTGTTTTCGGACATAATGAACGATTTTGACTCTTTTACGTCAAGATAAGTCGCCAGAAACTTTCGAAACTGGAGATATCTCAGATCACGAAAATCGATTTTTCGTTCAATACAAGTGTGCAGAACGACGTTCAACGCAAGAACTTTGTGATTGCAGACAAATCAACCGATTTTTGCACATTTACGTTGATCCGAGATGCCAGAAGCGCTGAAAACTCAAAATATCTCGAATAAAAACATAGATCGATGTTTTGTTCCATGCAGCTTTGCAAGACGACTTTCAACGCAAGAATTTCGTGTTTCGGCCACGATAACCAATTTCGACACAGTTATGTCGCGCTGAAATGCCAGAAAAGTTCGAACCTCGGGAAATTTCTTTTTCCGTCGTAGATCGATAGTTCAGTTTATCCAATTGTGCAAGACGACGTTTAGCGCAAGAATTTCGTTTTTCCAAAGAAAATGCATGGTTTTGACTTGTTTATGTCAAGCCGGGGTGCAAGAATCGTTTGGAACTCGGGACATCTCGAGTCTCGATAACGATCGATTCCCCGTTCGATACAGCTATTCAAGACCACGAATAAGGCAGAAAAATAGTGTTTTCGAAGGAAATAAACGATCCCAACCCATTTACTTTAAGCAGAGATGCAGCAATCGCTTAAAACTCGGGAATTCTCGATTTTCGTGGATCGATTATTCGTTTAATACAGCCGTACTAAACGACAGATAATGCAAAAATTTCGTGTCTTCGGATAGAATAAACGATTTTGACACGATCACGATGTGCGAAGTGGCCAGAATCGCTCGAAACACACCAAATCTGGATTCTCGATGTAGATCGAAGTTACAGTCGACATATCGGTGCAAAACGACGTATGATGCAAGGATTTTGTTTTCCGGACAAAATGAACGATTTTCAAACATTCAGGTCGTGCTGAGATGCCAGACGCGATTGAAATTCGAGACATCTCGGTTCTCAGTGAAGATCCCTTTTTCGTCCGATAAAGCTGTGCAAGACGACAAATAACGCAAGTAGCTTGTGTTTTCGGACAGAATGGACAATTTTGACACTTTTACCTCTTGCTCAGTTGCCGGAAACGCTCGAAACTAGGGACATCTCGATTCTCGTCGATCGATTATTCGTTTGATACAGCCGTACAAAACGACAGATGATGCAAGAATTTCGTGTCTTCGGACAGAAAAAACGATTTTGACATGATCACGATGTGCGAAGAGGCCAGAATCGCTCGAAACACACCAAATCTGGATTCTCGATGTAGATCGATGTTTCGGTCGGCACATCGATGCAAAACGACGTATAATGCAAGAATGTCGCTTGTTTGGACAAAATGAACGATTTCTACCCGATCACGACGTGCGGAGAGGCCAGAATCGCTCGAAAAACACCAAATCTGGATTCTCGATGTAGATCGAAGTTTGGGTCGAAACATCGGTGCAAAACGACCTATGATGAGAGATTTTTGTTTTTCGGACAAAATGAATGATTTCGACACGATCACGACGTGCGAAAAGCCAGAATCGCTCGAAACACACAAAATCTGGATTCTCGATGTAGATCGATGTTTCGGTCGACACATCGGTGCATCATCACGTATATTGCAAGAATTTTGTCTATTTGGACAAAGTGAACGGAACTGACTCGACAACGTCGAATTTAGATGCGAGAAACGCTCGAAATTTGAGAAAACGCGATTCTTGGTGAAGATCCCTTTTTCTTTCAATGAAGCTGTGCAAAATGACGAATGACGCAAGTAGCTCGTGTTTTCGGACATAATGAACGATTTTGACTCTTTTACGTCAAGCTAAGTCGCCAGAAACTTTCGAAACTGGAGATATCTCAGATCACGGTAATCGATTTTTCGTTCAATACAAGTGTGCAGGACGACGTTCAACGCAAGAACTTTGTCATTGCAGACAAATCAAACGATTTTTGCACATTTACGTTGATCTGAGATGCCAGAAGCGCTGAAAACTTAAAATATCTCGAATGAAAACGTAGATCGATTTTTTGTTCCATGCAGCTTTGCAAGACGACTTTTAACGCAAGAATTTCGTGTTTCGGCCTCGATGAACACTTTCGACACAATTATGTCGCGCTGAGATGCCAAAGAAGTTCGAACCTCGGGAAACTCCTATTTTCGTCGTAGATCGATAGTTCAGTTTATTCAATTGTGCAAGACGACGTTTAGCGCAAGAATTTCGTTTTTCCAAAGAAAATTCATAGTTTTGACTTGTTTATGTTAAGCCGGGGTGCAAGAATCGTTTGGAACTCGGGACATCTCGAGTCTCGATAACGATCGATTCCCCGTTCGATACAGCCATTCAAGACCACGAATAAGGCAAGATAATAGAGTTTCCGAAGGAAATAAACGATTCCAACCCATTTACTTTAAGCAGAGATGCAGCAATCGCTCGAAACTCGGGAATTCTCGATTCTCGTCGATCGATTATTCGTTTAATACAGCCGTACAAAACGACAGATAATGCGAGAATTTCGTGTCTTCGGACAGAATGAGCGATTTTGACACGAGCACGACGTGCGAAGAGGCCAGAATCGCTCGAAACACACCAAATCTGGATTCTCGATGTAGATCGATGTTTTGGTCGACGGATCGGTGCATCATCACGTATATTGCAAGAATTTTGTTTATTTGGACAAAGTAAACGATTTTGACGCGACAACGTGAAACTTAGATGCCAGAATAGCTCAAAATTCAAAACAACTCGCTTCTCGGTGAATATGGATTTTTTGCTCGATACATCTATGCAAGATAACGAATAACGCAAATAGCTCGTGTTTTTTGACAGAACGAACGATTTCGACTCTTTTACGTCAAGCTGAGTTGCCAGAATCGGTCGAAACTCGGGACATCGCGATTCTCGGTGATCGATTAGTCGTTTGATACAGCCGGGCAAAACGCTTAACGATGCAAGAATTTCGTGTCCTCGGATGACATAAACGATTTTGACACGATCACGACGTATGGAGATCCAACAATCCCTCGAAACACACCAAATCTGGATTCTCGATGTAGATCGAATTTCCAGTCGACATATCGTTGCAAAACGACGTATAATGCAAGGATTTTTTTGTTCCGGTCAAAATGAATGATTTTTAAACATTCAGGTCGTGCTGAGATGCCAGACTCGATTGAAATTCGAGACATCTCGGTTCTCAGTTACGATCTCTTTTTCGTTCGATAAAGCTGTGCAAGACGACAAATAACGCAAGTACCTCGTGTTTTCAGGGAGAATGAACGATTTTTACACATTTACGTTAAGCTGAGTTGCCAGAATCGGTCGAAACTCGGGACATCTCGATTCTCGGTGATCGTTTAGTCGTTTGAAACAGCCGGGCAAAACGCTTGATAATGCAAGAATTTCGTGTCCTCGGATGACATAAACGATTTTGACACGATCACGACGGATGGAGATCCCACAATCCCTCGAAACACACCGAATCTGGATTCTCGATGTAAATCGAATTTTCAGTCGACATATCGTTGCAAAACGACGTATGATGCAAGGATTTTTTTGTTCCGGTCAAAATGAACGATTTTTTAACATTCAGGTCGTGCTGAGATGCCAGACTCGATTGAAATTCGAGACATCTCGGTTCTCAGTGAACATCCCTTTTTCGTTCGATAAAGCTGTGCAAGACGACAAATAACGCAAGTCCCTCGTTTTTTCAGACAGAATGAACGATTTTGACACTTTTACGTCTTGCTAAGTTGCCAGAAACGCTCGAAACTAGGGACATCTCGATTCTCGTCGATCGATTATTCGTTTGATACAGCTGTACAAAACGACAGATAATGCAAGAATTCCGTGTCTAGGGACACAATAAACGATTTTGACACGATCACGATGTGCGAAGAGGCCGGAATCGCTCGAAACACACTAAATCTGGATTCTCGAGGTAGATCGATGTTTCGGTCGGCACATCGATGCAAAACGACGTATAATGCAAGATTGTCGCTTATTTTGACAAAATGAACAATACTGACTTGACAACGTCGAATTTAGATGCGAGAAACGCTCGAAGTTCGAGACAACGCGATTCTTGGTGAAGATCCCTTTTTCTTTCAATAAAGCTGTGCAAAATGACGAATGACGCAAGTAGCTCGTGTTTTCGGACATAATGAACGATTTTGACTCTTTTACGTCAAGCTAAGTCGCCAGAAACTTTCGAAACTGGAGATATCTCAGATCACGGTAATCGATTTTTCGTTCAATACAAGTGTGCAGAACGACGTTCAACGCAAGAACTTCGTGATTGCAGACAAATCAAACGATTTTTGCATATTTACGTTGATCTGAGATGCCAGAAGCGCTGAAAACTTGAAATATCTCGAATGAAAACGTAGATCGACTTTTTGTTCCATGCAGCTTCGCAAGACGACTTTCAACGCGAGAATTTCGTGTTTCGGCCACGATGAACACTTTCGACACAATTATGTCGCGCTGAGATGCCAGAGAAGTTCGAACCTCGGGAAATTCCTATTTTCGTCGTAGATCGATAGTTTAGTTTATTCAATTGTGCAGGACGACGTTTACCGCAAGAATTTCGTTTTTCCAAAGAAAATGCATAGTTTTGACTTGTTTATGTCAAGCCGGGGTGCTAGAATCGTTTGGAACTCAGGACATCTCGAGTCTCGATAACGATCGATTCCCCGTTCGATACAGTCATTCAAGACCACGAATAAGGCAAGATAATAGTGTTTTTGGAGGAAATAAACGATCCTAACCCATTTACTTTAAGCAGAAATGCAGCAATCGCTTGTCACTCGAGAAATCTCGATTCTCTGTGATCGATTATTCGGTCGAAGTAGCCGTGCAAAACGACAAATAATGCAAGGATTTCGTGTCTTCGGACAGAATGAACGATTTTGACACGAGCACGACGTGCGGAGAGGCCAGAATCGCTCGAAACACACAAAATCTGGATTCTCGAGGTAGATCGATGTTTCGGTCGGCACATCGATGCAAAACGACGTATAATGCAAGATTGTCGCTTATTTTGACAAAATGAACAATGATTTGACAATGAACAAAAATGACTTGACAACGTCGAATTTAGATGCGAGAAACGCTCGAACTTCGAGACAACGCGATTCTTGGTGAAGATCCCTTTTTCTTTCAATAAAGCTGTGCAAAATGACGAATGACGCAAGTAGCTCGTGTTTTCGGACATAATGAACGATTTTGACTCTTTTACGTCAAGATAAGTCGCCAGAAACTTTCGAAACTGGAGATATCTCAGATCACGAAAATCGATTTTTCGTTCAATACAAGTGTGCAGAACGACGTTCAACGCAAGAACTTTGTGATTGCAGACAAATCAACCGATTTTTGCACATTTACGTTGATCCGAGATGCCAGAAGCGCTGAAAACTCAAAATATCTCGAATAAAAACATAGATCGATGTTTTGTTCCATGCAGCTTTGCAAGACGACTTTCAACGCAAGAATTTCGTGTTTCGGCCACGATAACCAATTTCGACACAGTTATGTCGCGCTGAAATGCCAGAAAAGTTCGAACCTCGGGAAATTTCTTTTTCCGTCGTAGATCGATAGTTCAGTTTATCCAATTGTGCAAGACGACGTTTAGCGCAAGAATTTCGTTTTTCCAAAGAAAATGCATGGTTTTGACTTGTTTATGTCAAGCCGGGGTGCAAGAATCGTTTGGAACTCGGGACATCTCGAGTCTCGATAACGATCGATTCCCCGTTCGATACAGCTATTCAAGACCACGAATAAGGCAGAAAAATGGTGTTTTCGAAGGAAATAAACGATCCCAACCCATTTACTTTAAGCAGAGATGCAGCAATCGCTTAAAACTCGGGAATTCTCGATTTTCGTGGATCGATTATTCGTTTAATACAGCCGTACTAAACGACAGATAATGCAAAAATTTCGTGTCTTCGGATAGAATAAACGATTTTGACACGATCACGATGTGCGAAGAGGCCAGAATCGCTCGAAACACACCAAATCTGGATTCTCGATGTAGATCGATGTTTCGGTCGGCACATCGATGCAAAACGACGTATAATGCAAGAATGTCGCTTGTTTGGACAAAAAGAACGATTTCTACCCGATCACGACGTGCGGAGAGGCCAGAATCGCTCGAAAAACACCAAATCTGGATTCTCGATGTAGATCGAAGTTTGGGTCGAAACATCGGTGCAAAACGACCTATGATGAGAGATTTTTGTTTTTCGGACAAAATGAATGATTTCGACACGATCACGACGTGCGAAAAGCCAGAATCGCTCGAAACACACAAAATCTGGATTCTCGATGTAGATCGATGTTTCGGTCGACACATCGGTGCATCATCACGTATATTGCAAGAATTTTGTCTATTTGGACAAAGTGAACGATACTGACTCGACAACGTCGAATTTAGATGCGAGAAACGCTCGAAATCTGAGAAAACGCGATTCTTGGTGAAGATCCCTTTTTCTTTCAATAAAGCTGTGCAAAATGACGAATGACGCAAGTAGCTCGTGTTTTCGGACATAATGAACGATTTTGACTCTTTTACGTCAAGCTAAGTCGCCAGAAACTTTCGAAACTGGAGATATCTCAGATCACGGTAATCGATTTTTCGTTCAATACAAGTGTGCAGAACGACGTTCAACGCAAGAACTTCGTGATTGCAGACAAATCAAACGATTTTTGCATATTTACGTTGATCTGAGATGCCAGAAGCGCTGAAAACTTAAAATATCTCGAATGAAAACGTAGATCGACTTTTTGTTTCATGCAGCTTCGCAAGACGACTTTCAACGCGAGAATTTCGTGTTTCGGCCACGATGAACACTTTCGACACAATTATGTCGCGCTGAGATGCCAGAGAAGTTCGAACCTCGGGAAATTCCTATTTTCGTCGTAGATCGATAGTTCAGTATATTCAATTGTGCAGGACGACGTTTACCGCAAGAATTTCGTTTTTCCAAAGAAAATGCATAGTTTTGACTTGTTTATGTCAAGCCGGGGTGCTAGAATCGTTTGGAACTCAGGACATCTCGAGTCTCGATAACGATCGATTCCCCGTTCGATACAGTCATTCAAGACCACGAATAAGGCAAGATAATAGTGTTTTTGGAGGAAATAAACGATCCTAACCCATTTACTTCAAGCAGAAATGCAGCAATCGCTTGTCACTCGAGAAATCTCGATTCTCTGTGATCGATTATTCGGTCGAAGTAGCCGTGCAGAACGACAAATAATGCAAGGATTTCGTGTCTTCGGACGGAATGAACGATTTTGACACGAGCACGACGTGCGGAGAGGCCAGAATCGCTCGAAACACACAAAATCTGGATTCTCGAGGTAGATCGATGTTTCGGTCGGCACATCGATGCAAAACGACGTATAATGCAAGATTGTCGCTTATTTTGACAAAATGAACAATACTGACTTGACAACGTCGAATTTAGATGCGAGAAACGCTCGAACTTCGAGACAACGCGATTCTTGGTGAAGATCCCTTTTTCTTTCAATAAAGCTGTGCAAAATGACGGATGACGCAAGTAGCTCGTGTTTTCGGACATAATGAACGATTTTGACTCTTTTACGTCAAGATAAGTCGCCAGAAACTTTCGAAACTGGAGATATCTCAGATCACGAAAATCGATTTTTCGTTCAATACAAGTGTGCAGAACGACGTTCAACGCAAGAACTTTGTGATTGCAGACAAATCAACCGATTTTTGCACATTTACGTTGATCCGAGATGCCAGAAGCGCTGAAAACTCAAAATATCTCGAATAAAAACATAGATCGATGTTTTGTTCCATGCAGCTTTGCAAGACGACTTTCAACGCAAGAATTTCGTGTTTCGGCCACGATAACCAATTTCGACACAGTTATGTCGCGCTGAAATGCCAGAAAAGTTCGAACCTCGGGAAATTTCTTTTTCCGTCGTAGATCGATAGTTCAGTTTATCCAATTGTGCAAGACGACGTTTAGCGCAAGAATTTCGTTTTTCCAAAGAAAATGCATGGTTTTGACTTGTTTATGTCAAGCCGGGGTGCAAGAATCGTTTGGAACTCGGGACATCTCGAGTCTCGATAACGATCGATTCCCCGTTCGATACAGCTATTCAAGACCACGAATAAGGCAGAAAAATAGTGTTTTCGAAGGAAATAAACGATCCCAACCCATTTACTTTAAGCAGAGATGCAGCAATCGCTTAAAACTCGGGAATTCTCGATTTTCGTGGATCGATTATTCGTTTAATACAGCCGTACTAAACGACAGATAATGCAAAAATTTCGTGTCTTCGGATAGAATAAACGATTTTGACACGATCACGATGTGCGAAGTGGCCAGAATCGCTCGAAACACACCAAATCTGGATTCTCGATGTAGATCGAAGTTACAGTCGACATATCGGTGCAAAACGACGTATGATGCAAGGATTTTGTTTTCCGGACAAAATGAACGATTTTCAAACATTCAGGTCGTGCTGAGATGCCAGACGCGATTGAAATTCGAGACATCTCGGTTCTCAGTGAAGATCCCTTTTTCGTCCGATAAAGCTGTGCAAGACGACAAATAACGCAAGTAGCTTGTGTTTTCGGACAGAATGGACAATTTTGACACTTTTACCTCTTGCTCAGTTGCCGGAAACGCTCGAAACTAGGGACATCTCGATTCTCGTCGATCGATTATTCGTTTGATACAGCCGTACAAAACGACAGATGATGCAAGAATTTCGTGTCTTCGGACAGAAAAAACGATTTTGACATGATCACGATGTGCGAAGAGGCCAGAATCGCTCGAAACACACCAAATCTGGATTCTCGATGTAGATCGATGTTTCGGTCGGCACATCGATGCAAAACGACGTATAATGCAAGAATGTCGCTTGTTTGGACAAAATGAACGATTTCTACCCGATCACGACGTGCGGAGAGGCCAGAATCGCTCGAAAAACACCAAATCTGGATTCTCGATGTAGATCGAAGTTTGGGTCGAAACATCGGTGCAAAACGACCTATGATGAGAGATTTTTGTTTTTCGGACAAAATGAATGATTTCGACACGATCACGACGTGCGAAAAGCCAGAATCGCTCGAAACACACAAAATCTGGATTCTCGATGTAGATCGATGTTTCGGTCGACACATCGGTGCATCATCACGTATATTGCAAGAATTTTGTCTATTTGGACAAAGTGAACGATACTGACTCGACAACGTCGAATTTAGATGCGAGAAACGCTCGAAATTTGAGAAAACGCGATTCTTGGTGAAGATCCCTTTTTCTTTCAATGAAGCTGTGCAAAATGACGAATGACGCAAGTAGCTCGTGTTTTCGGACATAATGAACGATTTTGACTCTTTTACGTCAAGCTAAGTCGCCAGAAACTTTCGAAACTGGAGATATCTCAGATCACGGTAATCGATTTTTCGTTCAATACAAGTGTGCAGAACGACGTTCAACGCAAGAACTTCGTGATTGCAGACAAATCAAACGATTTTTGCATATTTACGTTGATCTGAGATGCCAGAAGCGCTGAAAACTTGAAATATCTCGAATGAAAACGTAGATCGACTTTTTGTTTCATGCAGCTTCGCAAGACGACTTTCAACGCGAGAATTTCGTGTTTCGGCCACGATGAACACTTTCGACACAATTATGTCGCGCTGAGATGCCAGAGAAGTTCGAACCTCGGGAAATTCCTATTTTCGTCGTAGATCGATAGTTCAGTTTATTCAATTGTGCAGGACGACGTTTACCGCAAGAATTTCGTTTTTCCAAAGAAAATGCATAGTTTTGACTTGTTTATGTCAAGCCGGGGTGCTAGAATCGTTTGGAACTCAGGACATCTCGAGTCTCGATAACGATCGATTCCCCGTTCGATACAGTCATTCAAGACCACGAATAAGGCAAGATAATAGTGTTTTTGGAGGAAATAAACGATCCTAACCCATTTACTTCAAGCAGAAATGCAGCAATCGCTTGTCACTCGAGAAATCTCGATTCTCTGTGATCGATTATTCGGTCGAAGTAGCCGTGCAGAACGACAAATAATGCAAGGATTTCGTGTCTTCGGACAGAATGAACGATTTTGACACGAGCACGACGTGCGGAGAGGCCAGAATCGCTCGAAACACACAAAATCTGGATTCTCGAGGTAGATCGATGTTTCGGTCGGCACATCGATGCAAAACGACGTATAATGCAAGATTGTCGCTTATTTTGACAAAATGAACAATACTGACTTGACAACGTCGAATTTAGATGCGAGAAACGCTCGAACTTCGAGACAACGCGATTCTTGGTGAAGATCCCTTTTTCTTTCAATAAAGCTGTGCAAAATGACGAATGACGCAAGTAGCTCGTGTTTTCGGACATAATGAACGATTTTGACTCTTTTACGTCAAGATAAGTCGCCAGAAACTTTCGAAACTGGAGATATCTCAGATCACGAAAATCGATTTTTCGTTCAATACAAGTGTGCAGAACGACGTTCAACGCAAGAACTTTGTGATTGCAGACAAATCAACCGATTTTTGCACATTTACGTTGATCCGAGATGCCAGAAGCGCTGAAAACTCAAAATATCTCGAATAAAAACATAGATCGATGTTTTGTTCCATGCAGCTTTGCAAGACGACTTTCAACGCAAGAATTTCGTGTTTCGGCCACGATAACCAATTTCGACACAGTTATGTCACGCTGAAATGCCAGAAAAGTTCGAACCTCGGGAAATTTCTTTTTCCGTCGTAGATCGATAGTTCAGTTTATCCAATTGTGCAAGACGACGTTTAGCGCAAGAATTTCGTTTTTCCAAAGAAAATGCATGGTTTTGACTTGTTTATGTCAAGCCGGGGTGCAAGAATCGTTTGGAACTCGGGACATCTCGAGTCTCGATAACGATCGATTCCCCGTTCGATACAGCTATTCAAGACCACGAATAAGGCAGAAAAATAGTGTTTTCGAAGGAAATAAACGATCCCAACCCATTTACTTTAAGCAGAGATGCAGCAATCGCTTAAAACTCGGGAATTCTCGATTTTCGTGGATCGATTATTCGTTTAATACAGCCGTACTAAACGACAGATAATGCAAAAATTTCGTGTCTTCGGATAGAATAAACGATTTTGACACGATCACGATGTGCGAAGTGGCCAGAATCGCTCGAAACACACCAAATCTGGATTCTCGATGTAGATCGAAGTTACAGTCGACATATCGGTGCAAAACGACGTATGATGCAAGGATTTTGTTTTCCGGACAAAATGAACGATTTTCAAACATTCAGGTCGTGCTGAGATGCCAGACGCGATTGAAATTCGAGACATCTCGGTTCTCAGTGAAGATCCCTTTTTCGTCCGATAAAGCTGTGCAAGACGACAAATAACGCAAGTAGCTTGTGTTTTCGGACAGAATGGACAATTTTGACACTTTTACCTCTTGCTCAGTTGCCGGAAACGCTCGAAACTAGGGACATCTCGATTCTCGTCGATCGATTATTCGTTTGATACAGCCGTACAAAACGACAGATGATGCAAGAATTTCGTGTCTTCGGACAGAAAAAACGATTTTGACATGATCACGATGTGCGAAGAGGCCAGAATCGCTCGAAACACACCAAATCTGGATTCTCGATGTAGATCGATGTTTCGGTCGGCACATCGATGCAAAACGACGTATAATGCAAGAATGTCGCTTGTTTGGACAAAATGAACGATTTCTACCCGATCACGACGTGCGGAGAGGCCAGAATCGCTCGAAAAACACCAAATCTGGATTCTCGATGTAGATCGAAGTTTGGGTCGAAACATCGGTGCAAAACGACCTATGATGAGAGATTTTTGTTTTTCGGACAAAATGAATGATTTCGACACGATCACGACGTGCGAAAAGCCAGAATCGCTCGAAACACACAAAATCTGGATTCTCGATGTAGATCGATGTTTCGGTCGACACATCGGTGCATCATCACGTATATTGCAAGAATTTTGTCTATTTGGACAAAGTGAACGATACTGACTCGACAACGTCGAATTTAGATGCGAGAAACGCTCGAAATCTGAGAAAACGCGATTCTTGGTGAAGATCCCTTTTTCTTTCAATAAAGCTGTGCAAAATGACGAATGACGCAAGTAGCTCGTGTTTTCGGACATAATGAACGATTTTGACTCTTTTACGTCAAGCTAAGTCGCCAGAAACTTTCGAAACTGGAGATATCTCAGATCACGGTAATCGATTTTTCGTTCAATACAAGTGTGCAGGACGACGTTCAACGCAAGAACTTTGTCATTGCAGACAAATCAAACGATTTTTGCACATTTACGTTGATCTGAGATGCCAGAAGCGCTGAAAACTTAAAATATCTCGAATGAAAACGTAGATCGATTTTTTGTTCCATGCAGCTTTGCAAGACGACTTTTAACGCAAGAATTTCGTGTTTCGGCCTCGATGAACACTTTCGACACAATTATGTCGCGCTGAGATGCCAAAGAAGTTCGAACCTCGGGAAACTCCTATTTTCGTCGTAGATCGATAGTTCAGTTTATTCAATTGTGCAAGACGACGTTTAGCGCAAGAATTTCGTTTTTCCAAAGAAAATTCATAGTTTTGACTTGTTTATGTTAAGCCGGGGTGCAAGAATCGTTTGGAACTCGGGACATCTCGAGTCTCGATAACGATCGATTCCCCGTTCGATACAGCCATTCAAGACCACGAATAAGGCAAGATAATAGAGTTTCCGAAGGAAATAAACGATTCCAACCCATTTACTTTAAGCAGAGATGCAGCAATCGCTCGAAACTCGGGAATTCTCGATTCTCGTCGATCGATTATTCGTTTAATACAGCCGTACAAAACGACGGATAATGCGAGAATTTCGTGTCTTCGGACAGAATGAGCGATTTTGACACGAGCACGACGTGCGAAGAGGCCAGAATCGCTCGAAACACACCAAATCTGGATTCTCGATGTAGATCGATGTTTTGGTCGACGGATCGGTGCATCATCACGTATATTGCAAGAATTTTGTTTATTTGGACAAAGTAAACGATTTTGACGCGACAACGTGAAACTTAGATGCCAGAATAGCTCAAAATTCAAAACAACTCGCTTCTCGGTGAATATGGATTTTTTGCTCGATACATCTATGCAAGATAACGAATAACGCAAATAGCTCGTGTTTTTTGACAGAACGAACGATTTCGACTCTTTCACGTCAAGCTGAGTTGCCAGAATCGGTCGAAACTCGGGACATCGCGATTCTCGGTGATCGATTAGTCGTTTGATACAGCCGGGCAAAACGCTTAACGATGCAAGAATTTCGTGTCCTCGGATGACATAAACGATTTTGACACGATCACGACGTATGGAGATCCAACAATCCCTCGAAACACACCAAATCTGGATTCTCGATGTAGATCGAATTTCCAGTCGACATATCGTTGCAAAACGACGTATAATGCAAGGATTTTTTTGTTCCGGTCAAAATGAATGATTTTTAAACATTCAGGTCGTGCTGAGATGCCAGACTCGATTGAAATTCGAGACATCTCGGTTCTCAGTTACGATCTCTTTTTCGTTCGATAAAGCTGTGCAAGACGACAAATAACGCAAGTACCTCGTGTTTTCAGGGAGAATGAACGATTTTTACACATTTACGTTAAGCTGAGTTGCCAGAATCGGTCGAAACTCGGGACATCTCGATTCTCGGTGATCGTTTAGTCGTTTGAAACAGCCGGGCAAAACGCTTGATAATGCAAGAATTTCGTGTCCTCGGATGACATAAACGATTTTGACACGATCACGACGGATGGAGATCCCACAATCCCTCGAAACACACCGAATCTGGATTCTCGATGTAAATCGAATTTTCAGTCGACATATCGTTGCAAAACGACGTATGATGCAAGGATTTTTTTGTTCCGGTCAAAATGAACGATTTTTTAACATTCAGGTCGTGCTGAGATGCCAGACTCGATTGAAATTCGAGACATCTCGGTTCTCAGTGAACATCCCTTTTTCGTTCGATAAAGCTGTGCAAGACGACAAATAACGCAAGTCCCTCGTGTTTTCAGACAGAATGAACGATTTTGACACTTTTACGTCTTGCTAAGTTGCCAGAAACGCTCGAAACTAGGGACATCTCGATTCTCGTCGATCGATTATTCGTTTGATACAGCTGTACAAAACGACAGATAATGCAAGAATTCCGTGTCTAGGGACACAATAAACGATTTTGACACGATCACGATGTGCGAAGAGGCCGGAATCGCTCGAAACACACTAAATCTGGATTCTCGAGGTAGATCGATGTTTCGGTCGGCACATCGATGCAAAACGACGTATAATGCAAGATTGTCGCTTATTTTGACAAAATGAACAATACTGACTTGACAACGTCGAATTTAGATGCGAGAAACGCTCGAAGTTCGAGACAACGCGATTCTTGGTGAAGATCCCTTTTTCTTTCAATAAAGCTGTGCAAAATGACGAATGACGCAAGTAGCTCGTGTTTTCGGACATAATGAACGATTTTGACTCTTTTACGTCAAGCTAAGTCGCCAGAAACTTTCGAAACTGGAGATATCTCAGATCACGGTAATCGATTTTTCGTTCAATACAAGTGTGCAGAACGACGTTCAACGCAAGAACTTCGTGATTGCAGACAAATCAAACGATTTTTGCATATTTACGTTGATCTGAGATGCCAGAAGCGCTGAAAACTTGAAATATCTCGAATGAAAACGTAGATCGACTTTTTGTTCCATGCAGCTTCGCAAGACGACTTTCAACGCGAGAATTTCGTGTTTCGGCCACGATGAACACTTTCGACACAATTATGTCGCGCTGAGATGCCAGAGAAGTTCGAACCTCGGGAAATTCCTATTTTCGTCGTAGATCGATAGTTTAGTTTATTCAATTGTGCAGGACGACGTTTACCGCAAGAATTTCGTTTTTCCAAAGAAAATGCATAGTTTTGACTTGTTTATGTCAAGCCGGGGTGCTAGAATCGTTTGGAACTCAGGACATCTCGAGTCTCGATAACGATCGATTCCCCGTTCGATACAGTCATTCAAGACCACGAATAAGGCAAGATAATAGTGTTTTTGGAGGAAATAAACGATCCTAACCCATTTACTTTAAGCAGAAATGCAGCAATCGCTTGTCACTCGAGAAATCTCGATTCTCTGTGATCGATTATTCGGTCGAAGTAGCCGTGCAAAACGACAAATAATGCAAGGATTTCGTGTCTTCGGACAGAATGAACGATTTTGACACGAGCACGACGTGCGGAGAGGCCAGAATCGCTCGAAACACACAAAATCTGGATTCTCGAGGTAGATCGATGTTTCGGTCGGCACATCGATGCAAAACGACGTATAATGCAAGATTGTCGCTTATTTTGACAAAATGAACAATGATTTGACAATGAACAAAAATGACTTGACAACGTCGAATTTAGATGCGAGAAACGCTCGAACTTCGAGACAACGCGATTCTTGGTGAAGATCCCTTTTTCTTTCAATAAAGCTGTGCAAAATGACGAATGACGCAAGTAGCTCGTGTTTTCGGACATAATGAACGATTTTGACTCTTTTACGTCAAGATAAGTCGCCAGAAACTTTCGAAACTGGAGATATCTCAGATCACGAAAATCGATTTTTCGTTCAATACAAGTGTGCAGAACGACGTTCAACGCAAGAACTTTGTGATTGCAGACAAATCAACCGATTTTTGCACATTTACGTTGATCCGAGATGCCAGAAGCGCTGAAAACTCAAAATATCTCGAATAAAAACATAGATCGATGTTTTGTTCCATGCAGCTTTGCAAGACGACTTTCAACGCAAGAATTTCGTGTTTCGGCCACGATAACCAATTTCGACACAGTTATGTCGCGCTGAAATGCCAGAAAAGTTCGAACCTCGGGAAATTTCTTTTTCCGTCGTAGATCGATAGTTCAGTTTATCCAATTGTGCAAGACGACGTTTAGCGCAAGAATTTCGTTTTTCCAAAGAAAATGCATGGTTTTGACTTGTTTATGTCAAGCCGGGGTGCAAGAATCGTTTGGAACTCGGGACATCTCGAGTCTCGATAACGATCGATTCCCCGTTCGATACAGCTATTCAAGACCACGAATAAGGCAGAAAAATGGTGTTTTCGAAGGAAATAAACGATCCCAACCCATTTACTTTAAGCAGAGATGCAGCAATCGCTTAAAACTCGGGAATTCTCGATTTTCGTGGATCGATTATTCGTTTAATACAGCCGTACTAAACGACAGATAATGCAAAAATTTCGTGTCTTCGGATAGAATAAACGATTTTGACACGATCACGATGTGCGAAGAGGCCAGAATCGCTCGAAACACACCAAATCTGGATTCTCGATGTAGATCGATGTTTCGGTCGGCACATCGATGCAAAACGACGTATAATGCAAGAATGTCGCTTGTTTGGACAAAATGAACGATTTCTACCCGATCACGACGTGCGGAGAGGCCAGAATCGCTCGAAAAACACCAAATCTGGATTCTCGATGTAGATCGAAGTTTGGGTCGAAACATCGGTGCAAAACGACCTATGATGAGAGATTTTTGTTTTTCGGACAAAATGAATGATTTCGACACGATCACGACGTGCGAAAAGCCAGAATCGCTCGAAACACACAAAATCTGGATTCTCGATGTAGATCGATGTTTCGGTCGACACATCGGTGCATCATCACGTATATTGCAAGAATTTTGTCTATTTGGACAAAGTGAACGATACTGACTCGACAACGTCGAATTTAGATGCGAGAAACGCTCGAAATCTGAGAAAACGCGATTCTTGGTGAAGATCCCTTTTTCTTTCAATAAAGCTGTGCAAAATGACGAATGACGCAAGTAGCTCGTGTTTTCGGACATAATGAACGATTTTGACTCTTTTACGTCAAGCTAAGTCGCCAGAAACTTTCGAAACTGGAGATATCTCAGATCACGGTAATCGATTTTTCGTTCAATACAAGTGTGCAGAACGACGTTCAACGCAAGAACTTCGTGATTGCAGACAAATCAAACGATTTTTGCATATTTACGTTGATCTGAGATGCCAGAAGCGCTGAAAACTTAAAATATCTCGAATGAAAACGTAGATCGACTTTTTGTTTCATGCAGCTTCGCAAGACGACTTTCAACGCGAGAATTTCGTGTTTCGGCCACGATGAACACTTTCGACACAATTATGTCGCGCTGAGATGCCAGAGAAGTTCGAACCTCGGGAAATTCCTATTTTCGTCGTAGATCGATAGTTCAGTTTATTCAATTGTGCAGGACGACGTTTACCGCAAGAATTTCGTTTTTCCAAAGAAAATGCATAGTTTTGACTTGTTTATGTCAAGCCGGGGTGCTAGAATCGTTTGGAACTCAGGACATCTCGAGTCTCGATAACGATCGATTCCCCGTTCGATACAGTCATTCAAGACCACGAATAAGGCAAGATAATAGTGTTTTTGGAGGAAATAAACGATCCTAACCCATTAACTTCAAGCAGAAATGCAGCAATCGCTTGTCACTCGAGAAATCTCGATTCTCTGTGATCGATTATTCGGTCGAAGTAGCCGTGCAGAACGACAAATAATGCAAGGATTTCGTGTCTTCGGACGGAATGAACGATTTTGACACGAGCACGACGTGCGGAGAGGCCAGAATCGCTCGAAACACACAAAATCTGGATTCTCGAGGTAGATCGATGTTTCGGTCGGCACATCGATGCAAAACGACGTATAATGCAAGATTGTCGCTTATTTTGACAAAATGAACAATACTGACTTGACAACGTCGAATTTAGATGCGAGAAACGCTCGAACTTCGAGACAACGCGATTCTTGGTGAAGATCCCTTTTTCTTTCAATAAAGCTGTGCAAAATGACGGATGACGCAAGTAGCTCGTGTTTTCGGACATAATGAACGATTTTGACTCTTTTACGTCAAGATAAGTCGCCAGAAACTTTCGAAACTGGAGATATCTCAGATCACGAAAATCGATTTTTCGTTCAATACAAGTGTGCAGAACGACGTTCAACGCAAGAACTTTGTGATTGCAGACAAATCAACCGATTTTTGCACATTTACGTTGATCCGAGATGCCAGAAGCGCTGAAAACTCAAAATATCTCGAATAAAAACATAGATCGATGTTTTGTTCCATGCAGCTTTGCAAGACGACTTTCAACGCAAGAATTTCGTGTTTCGGCCACGATAACCAATTTCGACACAGTTATGTCGCGCTGAAATGCCAGAAAAGTTCGAACCTCGGGAAATTTCTTTTTCCGTCGTAGATCGATAGTTCAGTTTATCCAATTGTGCAAGACGACGTTTAGCGCAAGAATTTCGTTTTTCCAAAGAAAATGCATGGTTTTGACTTGTTTATGTCAAGCCGGGGTGCAAGAATCGTTTGGAACTCGGGACATCTCGAGTCTCGATAACGATCGATTCCCCGTTCGATACAGCTATTCAAGACCACGAATAAGGCAGAAAAATAGTGTTTTCGAAGGAAATAAACGATCCCAACCCATTTACTTTAAGCAGAGATGCAGCAATCGCTTAAAACTCGGGAATTCTCGATTTTCGTGGATCGATTATTCGTTTAATACAGCCGTACTAAACGACAGATAATGCAAAAATTTCGTGTCTTCGGATAGAATAAACGATTTTGACACGATCACGATGTGCGAAGTGGCCAGAATCGCTCGAAACACACCAAATCTGGATTCTCGATGTAGATCGAAGTTACAGTCGACATATCGGTGCAAAACGACGTATGATGCAAGGATTTTGTTTTCCGGACAAAATGAACGATTTTCAAACATTCAGGTCGTGCTGAGATGCCAGACGCGATTGAAATTCGAGACATCTCGGTTCTCAGTGAAGATCCCTTTTTCGTCCGATAAAGCTGTGCAAGACGACAACTAACGCAAGTAGCTTGTGTTTTCGGACAGAATGGACAATTTTGACACTTTTACCTCTTGCTCAGTTGCCGGAAACGCTCGAAACTAGGGACATCTCGATTCTCGTCGATCGATTATTCGTTTGATACAGCCGTACAAAACGACAGATGATGCAAGAATTTCGTGTCTTCGGACAGAAAAAACGATTTTGACATGATCACGATGTGCGAAGAGGCCAGAATCGCTCGAAACACACCAAATCTGGATTCTCGATGTAGATCGATGTTTCGGTCGGCACATCGATGCAAAACGACGTATAATGCAAGAATGTCGCTTGTTTGGACAAAATGAACGATTTCTACCCGATCACGACGTGCGGAGAGGCCAGAATCGCTCGAAAAACACCAAATCTGGATTCTCGATGTAGATCGAAGTTTGGGTCGAAACATCGGTGCAAAACGACCTATGATGAGAGATTTTTGTTTTTCGGACAAAATGAATGATTTCGACACGATCACGACGTGCGAAAAGCCAGAATCGCTCGAAACACACAAAATCTGGATTCTCGATGTAGATCGATGTTTCGGTCGACACATCGGTGCATCATCACGTATATTGCAAGAATTTTGTCTATTTGGACAAAGTGAACGATACTGACTCGACAACGTCGAATTTAGATGCGAGAAACGCTCGAAATTTGAGAAAACGCGATTCTTGGTGAAGATCCCTTTTTCTTTCAATGAAGCTGTGCAAAATGACGAATGACGCAAGTAGCTCGTGTTTTCGGACATAATGAACGATTTTGACTCTTTTACGTCAAGCTAAGTCGCCAGAAACTTTCGAAACTGGAGATATCTCAGATCACGGTAATCGATTTTTCGTTCAATACAAGTGTGCAGGACGACGTTCAACGCAAGAACTTTGTCATTGCAGACAAATCAAACGATTTTTGCACATTTACGTTGATCTGAGATGCCAGAAGCGCTGAAAACTTAAAATATCTCGAATGAAAACGTAGATCGATGTTTTGTTCCATGCAGCTTTGCAAGACGACTTTTAACGCAAGAATTTCGTGTTTCGGCCTCGATGAACACTTTCGACACAATTATGTCGCGCTGAGATGCCAAAGAAGTTCGAACCTCGGGAAACTCCTATTTTCGTCGTAGATCGATAGTTCAGTTTATTCAATTGTGCAAGACGACGTTTAGCGCAAGAATTTCGTTTTTCCAAAGAAAATTCATAGTTTTGACTTGTTTATGTTAAGCCGGGGTGCAAGAATCGTTTGGAACTCGGGACATCTCGAGTCTCGATAACGATCGATTCCCCGTTCGATACAGCTATTCAAGACCACGAATAAGGCAGAAAAATGGTGTTTTCGAAGGAAATAAACGATCCCAACCCATTTACTTTAAGCAGAGATGCAGCAATCGCTTAAAACTCGGGAATTCTCGATTTTCGTGGATCGATTATTCGTTTAATACAGCCGTACTAAACGACAGATAATGCAAAAATTTCGTGTCTTCGGATAGAATAAACGATTTTGACACGATCACGATGTGCGAAGAGGCCAGAATCGCTCGAAACACACCAAATCTGGATTCTCGATGTAGATCGATGTTTCGGTCGGCACATCGATGCAAAACGACGTATAATGCAAGAATGTCGCTTGTTTGGACAAAATGAACGATTTCTACCCGATCACGACGTGCGGAGAGGCCAGAATCGCTCGAAAAACACCAAATCTGGATTCTCGATGTAGATCGAAGTTTGGGTCGAAACATCGGTGCAAAACGACCTATGATGAGAGATTTTTGTTTTTCGGACAAAATGAATGATTTCGACACGATCACGACGTGCGAAAAGCCAGAATCGCTCGAAACACACAAAATCTGGATTCTCGATGTAGATCGATGTTTCGGTCGACACATCGGTGCATCATCACGTATATTGCAAGAATTTTGTCTATTTGGACAAAGTGAACGATACTGACTCGACAACGTCGAATTTAGATGCGAGAAACGCTCGAAATTTGAGAAAACGCGATTCTTGGTGAAGATCCCTTCTTCTTTCAATAAAGCTGTGCAAAATGACGAATGACGCAAGTAGCTCGTGTTTTCGGACATAATGAACGATTTTGACTCTTTTACGTCAAGCTAAGTCGCCAGAAACTTTCGAAACTGGAGATATCTCAGATCACGGTAATCGATTTTTCGTTCAATACAAGTGTGCAGAACGACGTTCAACGCAAGAACTTCGTGATTGCAGACAAATCAAACGATTTTTGCATATTTACGTTGATCTGAGATGCCAGAAGCGCTGAAAACTTAAAATATCTCGAATGAAAACGTAGATCGACTTTTTGTTTCATGCAGCTTCGCAAGACGACTTTCAACGCGAGAATTTCGTGTTTCGGCCACGATGAACACTTTCGACACAATTATGTCGCGCTGAGATGCCAGAGAAGTTCGAACCTCGGGAAATTCCTATTTTCGTCGTAGATCGATAGTTCAGTTTATTCAATTGTGCAGGACGACGTTTACCGCAAGAATTTCGTTTTTCCAAAGAAAATGCATAGTTTTGACTTGTTTATGTCAAGCCGGGGTGCTAGAATCGTTTGGAACTCAGGACATCTCGAGTCTCGATAACGATCGATTCCCCGTTCGATACAGTCATTCAAGACTACGAATAAGGCAAGATAATAGTGTTTTTGGAGGAAATAAACGATCCTAACCCATTTACTTCAAGCAGAAATGCAGCAATCGCTTGTCACTCGAGAAATCTCGATTCTCTGTGATCGATTATTCGGTCGAAGTAGCCGTGCAGAACGACAAATAATGCAAGGATTTCGTGTCTTCGGACGGAATGAACGATTTTGACACGAGCACGACGTGCGGAGAGGCCAGAATCGCTCGAAACACACAAAATCTGGATTCTCGAGGTAGATCGATGTTTCGGTCGGCACATCGATGCAAAACGACGTATAATGCAAGATTGTCGCTTATTTTGACAAAATGAACAATACTGACTCGACAACGTCGAATTTAGATGCGAGAAACGCTCGAACTTCGAGACAACGCGATTCTTGGTGAAGATCCCTTTTTCTTTCAATAAAGCTGTGCAAAATGACGAATGACGCAAGTAGCTCGTGTTTTCGGACATAATGAACGATTTTGACTCTTTTACGTCAAGATAAGTCGCCAGAAACTTTCGAAACTGGAGATATCTCAGATCACGAAAATCGATTTTTCGTTCAATACAAGTGTGCAGAACGACGTTCAACGCAAGAACTTTGTGATTGCAGACAAATCAACCGATTTTTGCACATTTACGTTGATCCGAGATGCCAGAAGCGCTGAAAACTCAAAATATCTCGAATAAAAACATAGATCGATGTTTTGTTCCATGCAGCTTTGCAAGACGACTTTCAACGCAAGAATTTCGTGTTTCGGCCACGATAACCAATTTCGACACAGTTATGTCGCGCTGAAATGCCAGAAAAGTTCGAACCTCGGGAAATTTCTTTTTCCGTCGTAGATCGATAGTTCAGTTTATCCAATTGTGCAAGACGACGTTTAGCGCAAGAATTTCGTTTTTCCAAAGAAAATGCATGGTTTTGACTTGTTTATGTCAAGCCGGGGTGCAAGAATCGTTTGGAACTCGGGACATCTCGAGTCTCGATAACGATCGATTCCCCGTTCGATACAGCTATTCAAGACCACGAATAAGGCAGAAAAATAGTGTTTTCGAAGGAAATAAACGATCCCAGCCCATTTACTTTAAGCAGAGATGCAGCAATCGCTTAAAACTCGGGAATTCTCGATTTTCGTGGATCGATTATTCGTTTAATACAGCCGTACTAAACGACAGATAATGCAAAAATTTCGTGTCTTCGGATAGAATAAACGATTTTGACACGATCACGATGTGCGAAGTGGCCAGAATCGCTCGAAACACACCAAATCTGGATTCTCGATGTAGATCGAAGTTACAGTCGACATATCGGTGCAAAACGACGTATGATGCAAGGATTTTGTTTTCCGGACAAAATGAACGATTTTCAAACATTCAGGTCGTGCTGAGATGCCAGACGCGATTGAAATTCGAGACATCTCGGTTCTCAGTGAAGATCCCTTTTTCGTCCGATAAAGCTGTGCAAGACGACAAATAACGCAAGTAGCTTGTGTTTTCGGACAGAATGGACAATTTTGACACTTTTACCTCTTGCTCAGTTGCCGGAAACGCTCGAAACTAGGGACATCTCGATTCTCGTCGATCGATTATTCGTTTGATACAGCCGTACAAAACGACAGATGATGCAAGAATTTCGTGTCTTCGGACAGAAAAAACGATTTTGACATGATCACGATGTGCGAAGAGGCCAGAATCGCTCGAAACACACCAAATCTGGATTCTCGATGTAGATCGATGTTTCGGTCGGCACATCGATGCAAAACGACGTATAATGCAAGAATGTCGCTTGTTTGGACAAAATGAACGATTTCTACCCGATCACGACGTGCGGAGAGGCCAGAATCGCTCGAAAAACACCAAATCTGGATTCTCGATGTAGATCGAAGTTTGGGTCGAAACATCGGTGCAAAACGACCTATGATGAGAGATTTTTGTTTTTCGGACAAAATGAATGATTTCGACACGATCACGACGTGCGAAAAGCCAGAATCGCTCGAAACACACAAAATCTGGATTCTCGATGTAGATCGATGTTTCGGTCGACACATCGGTGCATCATCACGTATATTGCAAGAATTTTGTCTATTTGGACAAAGTGAACGGAACTGACTCGACAACGTCGAATTTAGATGCGAGAAACGCTCGAAATTTGAGAAAACGCGATTCTTGGTGAAGATCCCTTTTTCTTTCAATGAAGCTGTGCAAAATGACGAATGACGCAAGTAGCTCGTGTTTTCGGACATAATGAACGATTTTGACTCTTTTACGTCAAGCTAAGTCGCCAGAAACTTTCGAAACTGGAGATATCTCAGATCACGGTAATCGATTTTTCGTTCAATACAAGTGTGCAGGACGACGTTCAACGCAAGAACTTTGTCATTGCAGACAAATCAAACGATTTTTGCACATTTACGTTGATCTGAGATGCCAGAAGCGCTGAAAACTTAAAATATCTCGAATGAAAACGTAGATCGATTTTTTGTTCCATGCAGCTTTGCAAGACGACTTTTAACGCAAGAATTTCGTGTTTCGGCCTCGATGAACACTTTCGACACAATTATGTCGCGCTGAGATGCCAAAGAAGTTCGAACCTCGGGAAACTCCTATTTTCGTCGTAGATCGATAGTTCAGTTTATTCAATTGTGCAAGACGACGTTTAGCGCAAGAATTTCGTTTTTCCAAAGAAAATTCATAGTTTTGACTTGTTTATGTTAAGCCGGGGTGCAAGAATCGTTTGGAACTCGGGACATCTCGAGTCTCGATAACGATCGATTCCCCGTTCGATACAGCCATTCAAGACCACGAATAAGGCAAGATAATAGAGTTTCCGAAGGAAATAAACGATTCCAACCCATTTACTTTAAGCAGAGATGCAGCAATCGCTCGAAACTCGGGAATTCTCGATTCTCGTCGATCGATTATTCGTTTAATACAGCCGTACAAAACGACAGATAATGCGAGAATTTCGTGTCTTCGGACAGAATGAGCGATTTTGACACGAGCACGACGTGCGAAGAGGCCAGAATCGCTCGAAACACACCAAATCTGGATTCTCGATGTAGATCGATGTTTTGGTCGACGGATCGGTGCATCATCACGTATATTGCAAGAATTTTGTTTATTTGGACAAAGTAAACGATTTTGACGCGACAACGTGAAACTTAGATGCCAGAATAGCTCAAAATTCAAAACAACTCGCTTCTCGGTGAATATGGATTTTTTGCTCGATACATCTATGCAAGATAACGAATAACGCAAATAGCTCGTGTTTTTTGACAGAACGAACGATTTCGACTCTTTTACGTCAAGCTGAGTTGCCAGAATCGGTCGAAACTCGGGACATCGCGATTCTCGGTGATCGATTAGTCGTTTGATACAGCCGGGCAAAACGCTTAACGATGCAAGAATTTCGTGTCCTCGGATGACATAAACGATTTTGACACGATCACGACGTATGGAGATCCAACAATCCCTCGAAACACACCAAATCTGGATTCTCGATGTAGATCGAATTTCCAGTCGACATATCGTTGCAAAACGACGTATAATGCAAGGATTTTTTTGTTCCGGTCAAAATGAATGATTTTTAAACATTCAGGTCGTGCTGAGATGCCAGACTCGATTGAAATTCGAGACATCTCGGTTCTCAGTTACGATCTCTTTTTCGTTCGATAAAGCTGTGCAAGACGACAAATAACGCAAGTACCTCGTGTTTTCAGGGAGAATGAACGATTTTTACACATTTACGTTAAGCTGAGTTGCCAGAATCGGTCGAAACTCGGGACATCTCGATTCTCGGTGATCGTTTAGTCGTTTGAAACAGCCGGGCAAAACGCTTGATAATGCAAGAATTTCGTGTCCTCGGATGACATAAACGATTTTGACACGATCACGACGGATGGAGATCCCACAATCCCTCGAAACACACCGAATCTGGATTCTCGATGTAAATCGAATTTTCAGTCGACATATCGTTGCAAAACGACGTATGATGCAAGGATTTTTTTGTTCCGGTCAAAATGAACGATTTTTTAACATTCAGGTCGTGCTGAGATGCCAGACTCGATTGAAATTCGAGACATCTCGGTTCTCAGTGAACATCCCTTTTTCGTTCGATAAAGCTGTGCAAGACGACAAATAACGCAAGTCCCTCGTTTTTTCAGACAGAATGAACGATTTTGACACTTTTACGTCTTGCTAAGTTGCCAGAAACGCTCGAAACTAGGGACATCTCGATTCTCGTCGATCGATTATTCGTTTGATACAGCTGTACAAAACGACAGATAATGCAAGAATTCCGTGTCTAGGGACACAATAAACGATTTTGACACGATCACGATGTGCGAAGAGGCCGGAATCGCTCGAAACACACTAAATCTGGATTCTCGAGGTAGATCGATGTTTCGGTCGGCACATCGATGCAAAACGACGTATAATGCAAGATTGTCGCTTATTTTGACAAAATGAACAATACTGACTTGACAACGTCGAATTTAGATGCGAGAAACGCTCGAAGTTCGAGACAACGCGATTCTTGGTGAAGATCCCTTTTTCTTTCAATAAAGCTGTGCAAAATGACGAATGACGCAAGTAGCTCGTGTTTTCGGACATAATGAACGATTTTGACTCTTTTACGTCAAGCTAAGTCGCCAGAAACTTTCGAAACTGGAGATATCTCAGATCACGGTAATCGATTTTTCGTTCAATACAAGTGTGCAGAACGACGTTCAACGCAAGAACTTCGTGATTGCAGACAAATCAAACGATTTTTGCATATTTACGTTGATCTGAGATGCCAGAAGCGCTGAAAACTTGAAATATCTCGAATGAAAACGTAGATCGACTTTTTGTTCCATGCAGCTTCGCAAGACGACTTTCAACGCGAGAATTTCGTGTTTCGGCCACGATGAACACTTTCGACACAATTATGTCGCGCTGAGATGCCAGAGAAGTTCGAACCTCGGGAAATTCCTATTTTCGTCGTAGATCGATAGTTTAGTTTATTCAATTGTGCAGGACGACGTTTACCGCAAGAATTTCGTTTTTCCAAAGAAAATGCATAGTTTTGACTTGTTTATGTCAAGCCGGGGTGCTAGAATCGTTTGGAACTCAGGACATCTCGAGTCTCGATAACGATCGATTCCCCGTTCGATACAGTCATTCAAGACCACGAATAAGGCAAGATAATAGTGTTTTTGGAGGAAATAAACGATCCTAACCCATTTACTTTAAGCAGAAATGCAGCAATCGCTTGTCACTCGAGAAATCTCGATTCTCTGTGATCGATTATTCGGTCGAAGTAGCCGTGCAAAACGACAAATAATGCAAGGATTTCGTGTCTTCGGACAGAATGAACGATTTTGACACGAGCACGACGTGCGGAGAGGCCAGAATCGCTCGAAACTGTTACGTCGCGAATTATAAATTTTAATAAATTTTACTCTGTACGGCGCTTAATGACGTAGTTCGGTTATATGGCGATAAGTGACGGAAATGTACATATATTGTTGCTCTTCGTTTAGACCAGAATGCGCTGGTCAGGGATTAGAGCGAGACTGGACTCGTAAAAAAAAAGAATAAATGAAAATAATGAGGACTTACCCTTTATGCTGATGAGCAGGCGTGTGAGCTGTTGAGCGTAGAGGGTTGTTGTTAATCTATGATGATGAGTGGAATGTCCTCCGTCGGTATGTCTCCGGCTTCTGATGTTACAGATAGATGGTTCTTCAGGATCCAACTACCAGAAGTTTTTATAATGTGGAAATTGACGCGCACCACGGACACGATCAACGGTAATTGCCGTTGAATCGGACTCCAACTCTCACAAGTGTGAACGTCACTAATTTTAATTCTTATTAAGGATGACCGGTGATGACCTCGTTTTGTTTTGGGTTTGCCGGCTGCTATGGCTATAGCCCTTCGAATTTGAAAACTTTTTCCAGCGCGACGACGACCCATTCATGAATGAGTTGTCAAACGATGATTATCGAAAAGTTCACACTCATATGAATTATGATACTCGAGAGCACAAAAGGACCCGAAGGCCTGAGAGCTCCACAGAGTGATGAATTGGAAAGGCACGGATTTATCCGAGAGCACGAAAGGACCCGAAGGCCTGAGAGCTCCACAAGATAAGGGAATTGCAGGAAAATACCCGAGAGCACGAAAGGACCCGAAGGCCTGAGAGCTCCACAGTGTATAAGCGTTTATTCTAAGGCTCGATCTAAAGAGTTATGGGAATTATAATACGAGTGTGAAATAATCGACAATATATATATATATATATGTATATTATGATTACCTTCAGCTTACGATCTTAACTCGAGGTCTCGCCGATAAATGAAAACACACTCGAAGTTTTAATAAGAGCGTTTAGTTTATTTAATAGAACACTGTTACACTGTCTATGGTTAATTATTAGATAGATTATATCACTAAGATAAGAACCGTATAGTTTATTATAACAAGATGTTGAATGATTAACCACTACACGATGTTACCCGCAACGATTTTTGTATCGGTCAAAACAACACCGCCTGTTCCCTGACAGGTATCGCCACGTTTTTAATCGCCAGTAATTGAATCAAATAAGTATATATGTATATATATATATATATATATATCTTTGCACAAATCACTAAGAATGTGAAAGAGTAAAACACATTATTTAAGAATCGCGTCGCGAAATAATACTCGTAATTATCGGACCGACTTTCGGATGGAAGTTATAGTGTAAGTAATACCGGAACAAAAATTCGCGCGGCGAGAAGAGTACTGACTATTTATATGCGGAGCAACGCTGATGGAGGAGGGCCCGTAGCTGTTGCAATGGTGGGGGCCACGCGCTCGGCAGTCGCCCATGAGGCCCGATGCTGACGCAGCATCCCACGGTAAGTCGAGAGATTCAGCTTCTTTGTTATCGGCTAAGTCGCACGGTACATTCTTATCGATGCTGACT
Source organism: Tromatobia lineatoria (assembly GCA_949699805.1). Classification (NCBI taxonomy): domain Eukaryota; kingdom Metazoa; phylum Arthropoda; class Insecta; order Hymenoptera; family Ichneumonidae; genus Tromatobia; species Tromatobia lineatoria. The sequence continues at coordinate 12,913,836 of OX453045.1, read as the reverse complement.
CCGCGTCTAGGCCTCATCCGGTGCCGCGCTCGGTTTGTAATATGATATTTATTCTCGATCCGCGACTTATAATTGTTATTATACTAGTGGTATATTATATACGTTTATGTTAACATTATTAATATGATCTGCACATTGTTGCCTTGATTAACATATGTTTTGCCTTCTAACAATATTTACTTGTTGATAATTATCATACTTTTCAATTGTTGATGTTGTATTGTGTTACTATTTAGGTATATAAAACAAATATAACATGCTAAAAAAAACAAATCTATTATTATTTATTGACAATGTTATACCTTGAATTTCCTCTATTTACCCATAGAGAATCGATAATGATTCTAATAAGTACAAATGTCTTTATTTGTGGGCTTTTAACGGTAAACTACTCGTGCGTTGGAAGTCCGACCTCGTCATCTGCGTTTTTCTAAAGAAACGCGAATATCTCGTAAACGGGACGTCCTAGAGCATTTTTATGACTAGCCCTTTATAACTTCTAAACCTTTTTCTGCTTCTAATGGTGTTATCAGATTTTCTTTATCGTGAGTAGTTGTTTAGTTATCGACCGTTAAAGTAAATAGTTCGTGGATTTAGAACCCAAATGTGAAATAAAGTTAATCAAATGTTAACCATGAATGTTCTTAAGTGAAGTGATATTTTATTGTTGATGATATATATTATTATTATTATGATCCTACAGTCGAAGTTCGCTTAAGCGACGACTATGTAGTATTCTATGATATATTGAATAATCCGTTCATTGTACGTTAAAAATTGATGAAACCGGTATAATGATTAACAAACATATTGATATATATATATAAATATTTATGGGAAATGACCCAGGACGTAACACTTCCCCCCTTTAGTCAGAAGCAGTGCCGTTGCTCTGCGTAGGACAAGAGTTGAAACGATTAACGAGGACTGGGTCGATTGTGGGCTGAGGGGTCAGTGATACTGCGGCTTCCTTTGTTGTCGAGTTGGAGAAATTTGGTTTTGTCCTTTTCCCTGCAGTTGGAAGTCTTCCGGTCTCCCTCGCCGTCAAGTTGGGGTAGATTGGTAATTCTACCCGTTCCATTGCTGTCGAAAATCTTGCGTTATCCCTCGCCGTCAAGTTGGGGTAGTTAGGTAGTTCTACCCGTTCCATTGCTGTCGAAAATCTTGCGTTATCCCTCGCCGTCAAGTTTGGGTAGTTAGGTAGTTCTACCCGTTCCTCTGGTGTCTTATTTTGTTTCACATCATGATTTATTTCGTTTCGTTTGTGACCCAATGTTAACAGTAGTCCAGTTACGGAGCTCCACACCGCTCCCAATAGGTGAATACTCCATCCGTACAAAGCGTGGATTGCGTATCCGTGAATGCAGGTATCAATGATGGTTTTAGCAATTTTGATAATTACGTAGATTGCGAAAACTCCTGCACTAGCTATGCCGAATTTCTCGAAACCATGCCAAAATTTCTTAGCGGCACTTTCAGCGAGATGTTCTAGTGTGTTTTCGTCGAGTAGTCCTTGAATCGATATACTTCCAGCAGGTATGCTGTAACCAACTGATCCTCTTGCTAGGTTATTCAATAATGCAGGTTTCTCAGCAGGGAACATGATTCGATCGCGGAGTTTTTTGATGTCCGATTCTGCGTATATTCCGCTAATGGCGAGGTTCCTAATTGATGCGTAATGCCAGGTTGGCTTCGATGATGGTTGAAGCGATTGCGGTGGTGGAACAACAATCGGATGTGGTGAAAATCTATACCAGACGTTGTCGATAAAGTATAACGCTGGTAGAGTTGGATCGCATTCGATCTGAGTTGCGGTTTTCAACAACATTCGTGACGTCGTCGATAGAAAATAAGACTGGTTGCGATACGTAACAGGCAACTCATGATAGCACTCGTCGGTTCGGCGTAGATTACATTCCACAGGGATGCATTTGATTATATGTGCGACTTCGCCTGCTATCACTGCCATGTATCCTGGTCCTTTCATTATGACGTATGCGAATTTTTCCGGCAAAATGCTCGAAGTTGACAGGGCATTCTGCAAGACTTGTCTTTCTAAGTTGCAACGTTGTGTTAGCACGTCCTTGTATAAGTTTTTCATTTGTAATTTTATGTGTTTCTCGACATAAACGAATTTTGAATTTATGTATGAGAATATATCGAGATTAGAGACGGAGATTGGTCTCTTCGTTGCGAATGATTCTCCTTTCTCTGTCTCGAGAATAAATAGTTTTGGGTGTTCGGTTCGGATTAGTGTAAATCCGCACAGTAGCAGTTCCGAACGTCGCGCGAGTGCAAACGTTGTATCTTGTGTAGTTAACGTATACACGTCTGGTGAGTCCGATGGATCCTTGGTTGTCATTTTTGTGGCTTTTCCTTCGTAAAGGACCTCGTAACGGTGCAATTCGCATGAGTCAGTTGGTTCCGTCCTCCAGAAGGCGCTGTTCCCGTTGACGTCGATACAATGTCCGTCAGTCATTGGACACTTATTTCCAGACTGTAGGATTATTCTTTCATCCGCCAGGTTAATCGAAGCTTGATAGTTGGAAAGAGTGATTTTCACTGATGCTTGCACAACAACGTTGTCCCAGGTGCCGAACGGGTCACTGTATTGTGTACCTGAACACTTTCCATCTACGGAGATAGATCCGGCCATGGTGATGCTCCTGGTCGTTGTGCTGTTTCTTTGTAGACCGATGATTTGACTCGCACTACTCACCGATAAGATCCCTGTCTCGTGTACGCGAAGACATCCTCTTTCATCCAAGTCGTGGAGATAGATTTGTCTCCCGTTTTGAACGATTGAATTGTGAGAATGCATGCCACAATGGTAAATTGTTCGATCAATTTCTATTTTGCATTGAAAGACTTCGACACTGTTAAAGTCTGTGAGTTGTAGTAATTGTATATATTTGCTTGTCGTTGTGGGTTCCTTCAAGGGAATATTGCACTCGCCAATACCGTTTAGTGAGATTGTTGTTATGTTAAGCGACGAGCTGCCACAGTCATAGCCCAAGATTGCGCTCACAGGATAAAGGTACGTACAAAGCAGCATCGTAATAAACAGTGGAACGGCCAGCCAAAATCTGTGATTCCTCGCAGTCGGTGGTGCTGTTGTTGACTTCTCTCTGATTTGACGTTGATCACATCTTCTAATGTTGGAGTATCTCGGAACTTGGTTGTATCTTCGTTTGAATTCATCGTAACTATCCGGAACTCCGAAAAATTCCCCGTCTCTCTGTTTCGTCATATTTGAATTGAGTAATGCCCTATTAGTGTTATCCTACTAGAGCTAGATTCTCCTGTAACAGAGGTAGCCCTCTCTTACAATTTCGATAAACGCAGTTTATTTGTATGAACGATTTTTGACTTTCCGTTACAATTAATTTTTACGTTTGCGCCAGATAAGATTTCGATAACTTCGTACGGTCCAGTATATTGCTGGGAGAATTTCCCAACGTGGGGTTCCTTAAGCATTAATACCTGGGTGCCGATCCCAAAGTTTTGCGGATTTATGTTTCGATCGTAATATCTTTTCGAGCGCTGTTTTGCGTTCGTCAAATTTTCGGCTGCAAGTTCTTGTAAATCATGAAGTTTGCTGAAGAGCTTTTCCAAGTACGTTGTGTATGTTTCATCTCTGTGTTCCTCTATCTGTTGGTGGGCAGACGGAAGTCTAGCAAGTTTTCCAAAAACTAATTCGTGCAGAGTGAAACCTGTACCTTCGTGGAGACTAGTATTATAAGAGAACATGGCCATATCGATGTATTCATCCCAATCATGATTCCTGTCTAGATACGGTTTTAAATATTCTATTAGCACATGGTGCGATCGTTCGATCGATCCGTTTGTTTGTGGGTGATAAGCCGTCGTGAAATATTGTTTAATTTTGTATCTTTTTGCTACAGATTTCATCAAGCTACTAGTGAAGTTACTGCCTTGGTCCGTAAGGATCCCGGCTGGTGCCCCAAAGCGATTAACGAACTGTTTTATGAAGGCGTCTGCGACATCAATTGAAGAAACTCTAGCCATCGGTATTCCAAGTGAATACTTAGTTAATAAATCTTGTATAGTTAGAATGTACTGGTTTCCTTTCTGGGTGATGGGAAGCGGCCCAACAACGTCCATTGCGATTTTATCAAAGGCGCTGCCTGGTGTATCAGTAATAATCATAGGTTGTCTAGTTTTAACGCGGACCAGTTTCTTCAATTGGCATTCGCGACAGTGCTGAATATATTCCTGTACTTCGGTTTTCATATTTTCCCAAAAGAAATTTTCACGAATGCGCTTGTATGTTTTGGTCACACCCTTGTGTCCGCCAATTAATGAGTCATGTTTTTCTGCGATGATTCCCCGTCTCTCTGTTTCGGGAGGTACTCGAATTAGCTGATTGCAAATTGTCAAAGATACTGGTAAATCAGCCAGATTGTCGATTAAGCCCTTGCGGATATCTTCCCAATATATGTTGTCGATTTTGTTTGTCTTTGCGATACTAATCGATCTTAGATTTAACTCAGTTACAACGTCTCTTAGGGAGTCAACGGCTTCTAGTAGATCGTCGATAGATGTATTGGCTCGTAAATCGGCTTTAATTGGTAAAGCAATAAAATGTTTTGACCTTATTGTTTTCACGTTAGCTCTACTAAGGTTAAGATTGTTTGGAATCTGTAGTTCGCCGAGGTCTTTGGCCCCTTCATCTACAGCCTGTCCCTTAGTAGTTACGAAAAATACTACATTGTCTTTCCTTATACTCAAACGATCTCGAGTTTCTTTAACAATTAGTCTGTTTATGGATAAATCTCTATCGTCTCGTTCGTATGGAACATTAGCTCTATCAAAGATATCGCTGTTCGCATCGGAATCACCATCGGAATTTGGCTCATTGGTAGATTCTGAGTTGTTTCCGTCCGATTTCGCTTCGACTGCGGAGTCTCTAACATTACTATCTCTCGAATTTTCCATTGGATCAGGAGTTTCGTGAACATCGGACGAGTCAGCAGCCTGGATTGCATTTTCCGGTATGATGTAGTTTGGGTCGTCGGTCGGGTTCTCACCTTCGGACGACGCCTTGGATTGAACATTTACTTCAGTAGTTGAAGAGTCGGAATTGTCAATGGAACCGCTTATACTTGTTTTGAGTTTTTCAAGAGTTTCGGAAGAATCAACGGTAGATTCATCGGCTGATTTTCCTGGCTCGTCAGATACTTTCGCTCTCCTTTCGCTCTCAACTGATTTTTCGACTATGCTCGGTTTGTTTTTATGTGATACAGCAGGGCCAGATTCATTTTCTGGAGCATCTGAAGGTGCAGGGAGATCGGAAGGATCTTTTAGTCCCTCTGTTACGATTTTAGAATCTGGTTTTACCGAAGCAGTCGATGAAATCAATGAATTTTCTAATTCTGAAGTCTTGGAATCCCTTATTCGCTTTTTCGGGTTAGCTGTAAATATGCTATCAGAGCTGGAATCCGACCCAGGCTCCCGAGCTCGTTTAATCGGTTGGAAACGAATTATATTCCCGGCTTCAGGGTTCGCTGCCGGAATATTTTCCTTTCGCCTTTTGTGAGGTGGTACATCCGAATCGGTGTCGGATGAATCTAATACTGTTCTGAATCGAATAGGCATTACTACGAGTACCGATTTCTCGTTATTCGGCATCTCGTTCTCTGTATCGGGAGGATTCCGAGAGAGCGCGTCTGCGTTACTATTTACTCTTCCGGGTTTATACATTATTTTGTATTCATAGTTGGCGAGTTTAAAACGCCAATGAATTAGTCTATTCGCAGGATCTTTCACAGAGTCAAGCCAGACAAGCGGCTTGTGATCAGTTACAAGTACGAATTCGCGACCGTAGACGTAAGGTCTGAAGTGGCCTACACAATATACAATTGCTAGAAGTTCTTTTTCAATAGTAGAATAGTTCATTTCGGCTTTAGACAATGTTCGTGACGCGTATGAAATAGGTTTGTCACTACCGATTTTCCCTTGACTGAGAATACCGCCTATCGCTATGTTTGATGCGTCGGTTGTTATGATAAATGGCCGAGTGAAGTCCGGATATTGTAAGATCGGTTCTTTGCATAAAGCATCTCGTAGTCTCGTGAAAGCTTCCTCTTGTGTATGAGTCCACTTAAACGTTGCACCCTTTTTTAACAACTGAGTTAAGGGTCGAGCCATTTCGGAAAAGTTTTCCACAAACCGTCGATAATATCCCGCCAGACCGAGGAACTGCTTAATCTTTCTCGCGGTTGTTGGTCGAGGATATTTTTTCAGTGATTCTATCTTTTTAGGATCGGGTTTAACACCGTCTTCGCTAATGACGTGACCCAAATAGGCAACTTCTTTTCGCAAGAATTCACATTTGTCGGGTTGCAGTTTGAGGTTGGCTTTCCGTAATCGCTCTGCCAGTTTATTAAATTTAATTTCGTGTTCCCGCAATGAACTTGCGTATATCACAATGTCATCCAAATATACAAAAAGCTCATTGCCTTGTAAGCCGCATAAGACGCGGTCCATTAATCGCTGGAACGTTGCCGGAGCGGTTTTGAGCCCAAACGGCATGCGATTAAATTGGTAGTGCCCGAATGGCGTTGAAAAAGCTGTTTTGTGTGCATCTGAGGGATGCATACAAATTTGGTGAAACCCGCTCGCCAAGTCAAATACGGAAAAATATTTAGCGCTCCCGAGTTGGTCGAGGATCTCATTGATATTCGGAAGCGGGTAAGCATCACCAATTGTTTTGTCGTTTAGGTTCCGATAATCAATTACCATTCTCCATCTTGGTTTCCCCTGTGAATCGGCCTTTTTTGGCACGATCCAAAGTGGAGAGCTGTAAGGAGACTCGGATGGTTCAATAATCTTACCCTCGATGAGTTCACACACTTGCTTCTGGATTTCGTCTTTGTGAGCGGGAGGAAATCTATATTGACGTATAAAGACTGGTTGGTCGTCCGTCGTGGAAATTTTGTGTTCTATCGCGTTTGTATGTTCCAGGAAATGTCCTGGTATATGAAAGAGATCGGTGTTTCGATCGATTAATGTTTCAACATTCGCTCGCTCTTCGTCATTTAGATTGTCGAGTCGTAGCAAATCTTTTACTTGTTTCGCGGATACCTTTTCTATTCGCAAAACAGGGTGAGTGCGCTGACCGCCAATTGATTGATCAGTGCTGGTGCAATCCGGTTCTTGTACGCTAAGTATTTCGCCAGAATGCTCGTCGCCTTTCAAATCAGACCTCAGATTCGGAGTATAGAGCTCAAATGCCTCTAAGGTCACTGCCGGAACAGTGAGCTCTATGTCCTCATCGTTGGTGTTAATTGCCATCAAACACGCTACACCATTTTTACATGACACCACGGCTTCCCCAAGGAAAATTCCGCTTCCGGCGTTTAATCGAGGAATATATCCCTCTTGCACCTCAGGATTTGTAACGCGTATATAATACACGGCTCGTGATCTCTTCGGTATTACTACGGTTTCGCGATTTTTGAACGGGAGTACTTTATTTTTCCAACGAACGACTTCTTGTTCCCAGTCTATTACGGCACGGTTTTGGGCGTGAAATTCTGAACCCAAAATTGCATCTTGTTCGATTGGGAATCTGTTATTAACGACGTGAAATTCTGATTGAGTCCCTTCAATTTCCAAGATAGTAGAACCAACTGTGTAAACTGGTGAGGCAGATATGCCCCGTAACTTTAGGATATCATTTCTGTTGATAATAACGTCCGAATTCAATGCGTTAATTTTTATCAAATTTGGGTCAGACCCGGAGTCGACAAGAAAATCTACTCTTTTGTTTAATTGTGGGGACTCAATCTCTACAGTGGGAATGAATGACTGTTCCTTTAATCTGACGTTGACGGTACGGACTTTTCGTTCGCAATGCTTACTGTTCGCACAGGGCGCTCTGATAATTTTTCCACTCGGTTCGCGCCGGGTTTTTCCGAGCGGGTGTTCTCGTTTTCCGCCTTACGTTTTTCGTCATTAATTCTTTTGTAGCATTGAGGTTTGCTGTGACCCGGTTTGTTACAATAGTCGCAAACAAGATGGCTTCTATTATCGTTAGAATTTCGCGTTTTGTTAACCGTACTATCTCTTTGATCTTCGGTATTCCCGTTTGATTTTTTAGATTGAGGACGTTTCTCGGGGTACTTCGTCCAACAGTTATGCGCCTTATGACCCTTTTTGTTGCAAAGGTCACAGTTTACTGAATCGCGGGCTACTATAGTCTTGACATGAGTCTGCGACGTGTTTTTACTTTCTGAACGCGTGTCCTTGAAGTTAACGCGGTCCTTTTCGATTTCCTTCTCGATTTTCACAGCGTTAGAGTATGCCACGTCGAGATTTGGGCAACCCTCTAATTTTAACCTGAGACGGAAGTCCGGAGGTAGTCCAGCTAGGAAACACTCGAGAGTTTCCTTCTCCAGATTCCTTGTTTGCGTTCGTGAAATAGCTCCCGTTTCGGAAGTCTCCTCTTCTCGAATTGCTGAGTACAGGTCTTTTACGCGGCTGATGTAATCAATGATATGCTCGTTCTTTTGTTTTGCTATATTACCTAGTTCGCCTCGATATTGGTTAATTGATTTGGAAGCCCCGAAAATTTCCTTAAGACGGTCCGTCAATCCCTTAATAGTATCAAAAGCGTCGTCTTCGACAGCGGTGTACGCTCGACCTTTCAACTTATTGCGGAAGAGTCGCGTTAGCGTGATCTCTAAACTGGGAGGAAACATGACGGCTGCACGTTTGCACGCCCGAACGAATTTGAGTACCGAGATATTTTCTCCGTTAAACATGGGGATACCCTCGAGGACGTCTTTAAATGATACTCTCGGGAGGTTTGCGTCGATATTAGGTGTGCTAGATTGACTAGGTATTCGTCCCGTTAATGGCTGGGCTGTGATTACTCGAGCGTTGAGATCTGATATTTCGGATCTAATGGTATCGAGTTCGAGTGTTAGGTTTGCTAGTGTTGACTGAAATTTTTGATCGTTTGAAGTTTCAGATGCTTGTGGAAAGTGATCGTTTAGAGTGATCTGTTGATTCTGTAATTCTAATTCGCGTGAAGCTAAATCGCGTTCCATCTCGCGTAATCTCTCTTTTTCGGCGATTAGCTGTTGGTGGAACTCGCGCATTTCAGTCTCGGTGAGAGCCATTGTGCGAAGAATGAATAGAGTACTTGAATCACCCTAGAAAAATGTTCATAGACGTTTCTGTGTTTTACGATTATTGCTTCGTCTTTTTATACGTAATCCAGCGTAATCCCACCGCTGTCACCAGTTTTTATATATATACATTCCTGTTACGTCGCGAATTATAAATTTTAATAAATTTTACTCTGTACGGCGCTTAATGACGTAGTTCGGTTATATGGCGATAAGTGACGGAAATGTACATATATTGTTGCTCTTCGTTTAGACCAGAATGCGCTGGTCAGGGATTAGAGCGAGACTGGACTCGTAAAAAAAAAGAATAAATGAAAATAATGAGGACTTACCCTTTATGCTGATGAGCAGGCGTGTGAGCTGTTGAGCGTAGAGGGTTGTTGTTAATCTATGATGATGAGTGGAATGTCCTCCGTCGGTATGTCTCCGGCTTCTGATGTTACAGATAGATGGTTCTTCAGGATCCAACTACCAGAAGTTTTTATAATGTGGAAATTGACGCGCACCACGGACACGATCAACGGTAATTGCCGTTGAATCGGACTCCAACTCTCACAAGTGTGAACGTCACTAATTTTAATTCTTATTAAGGATGACCGGTGATGACTTCGTTTTGTTTTGGGTTTGCCGGCTGCTATGGCTATAGCCCTTCGAATTTGAAAACTTTTTCCAGCGCGACGACGACCCATTCATGAATGAGTTGTCAAACGATGATTATCGAAAAGTTCACACTCATATGAATTATGATACTCGAGAGCACAAAAGGACCCGAAGGCCTGAGAGCTCCACAGAGTGATGAATTGGAAAGGCACGGATTTATCCGAGAGCACGAAAGGACTCGAAGGCCTGAGAGCTCCACAAGATAAGGGAATTGCAGGAAAATACCCGAGAGCACGAAAGGACCCGAAGGCCTGAGAGCTCCACAAGATAAGGGAATTGCAGGAAAATACCCGAGAGCACGAAAGGACCCGAAGGCCTGAGAGCTCCACAGTGTATAAGCGTTTATTCTAAGGCTCGATCTAAAGAGTTATGGGAATTATAATACGAGTGTGAAATAATCGACAATATATATATATATATATGTATATTATGATTACCTTCAGCTTACGATCTTAACTCGAGGTCTCGCCGATAAATGAAAACACACTCGAAGTTTTAATAAGAGCGTTTAGTTTATTTAATAGAACACTGTTACACTGTCTATGGTTAATTATTAGATAGATTATATCACTAAGATAAGAACCGTATAGTTTATTATAACAAGATGTTGAATGATTAACCACTACACGATGTTACCCGCAACGATTTTTGTATCGGTCAAAACAACACCGCCTGTTCCCTGACAGGTATCGCCACGTTTTTAATCGCCAGTAATTGAATCAAATAAGTATATATGTATATATATATATATATATATATATCTTTGCACAAATCACTAAGAATGTGAAAGAGTAAAACACATTATTTAAGAATCGCGTCGCGAAATAATACTCGTAATTATCGGACCGACTTTCGGATGGAAGTTATAGTGTAGGTAATACCGGAACAAAAATTCGCGCGGCGAGAAGAGTACTGACTATTTATATGCGGAGCAACGCTGATGGAGGAGGGCCCGTAGCTGTTGCAATGGTGGGGGCCACGCGCTCGGCAGTCGCCCATGAGGCCCGATGCTGACGCAGCATCCCACGGTAAGTCGAGAGATTCAGCTTCTTTGTTATCGGCTAAGTCGCACGGTACATTCTTATCGATGCTGACTCCGCGTCTAGGCCTCATCCGGTGCCGCGCTCGGTTTGTAATATGATATTTATTCTCGATCCGCGACTTATAATTGTTATTATACTAGTGGTATATTATATACGTTTATGTTAACATTATTAATATGCTCTGCACATTGTTGCCTTGATTAACATATGTTTTGCCTTCTAACAATATTTACTTGTTGATAATTATCATACTTTTCAATTGTTGATGTTGTATTGTGTTACTATTTAGGTATATAAAACAAATATAACATGCTAAAAAAAACAAATCTATTATTATTTATTGACAATGTTATACCTTGAATTTCCTCTATTTACCCATAGAGAATCGATAATGATTCTAATAAGTACAAATGTCTTTATTTGTGGGCTTTTAACGGTAAACTACTCGTGCGTTGGAAGTCCGACCTCGTCATCTGCGTTTTTCTAAAGAAACGCGAATATCTCGTAAACGGGACGTCCTAGAGCATTTTTATGACTAGCCCTTTATAACTTCTAAACCTTTTTCTGCTTCTAATGGTGTTATCAGATTTTCTTTATCGTGAGTAGTTGTTTAGTTATCGACCGTTAAAGTAAATAGTTCGTGGATTTAGAACCCAAATGTGAAATAAAGTTAATCAAATGTTAACCATGAATGTTCTTAAGTGAAGTGATATTTTATTGTTGATGATATATATTATTATTATTATGATCCTACAGTCGAAGTTCGCTTAAGCGACGACTATGTAGTATTCTATGATATATTGAATAATCCGTTCATTGTACGTTAAAAATTGATGAAACCGGTATAATGATTAACAAACATATTGATATATATATATAAATATTTATGGGAAATGACCCAGGACGTAACAAAACACACAAAATCTGGATTCTCGAGGTAGATCGATGTTTCGGTCGGCACATCGATGCAAAACGACGTATAATGCAAGATTGTCGCTTATTTTGACAAAATGAACAATACTGACTTGACAACGTCGAATTTAGATGCGAGAAACGCTCGAACTTCGAGACAACGCGATTCTTGGTGAAGATCCCTTTTTCTTTCAATAAAGCTGTGCAAAATGACGAATGACGCAAGTAGCTCGTGTTTTCGGACATAATGAACGATTTTGACTCTTTTACGTCAAGATAAGTCGCCAGAAACTTTCGAAACTGGAGATATCTCAGATCACGAAAATCGATTTTTCGTTCAATACAAGTGTGCAGAACGACGTTCAACGCAAGAACTTTGTGATTGCAGACAAATCAACCGATTTTTGCACATTTACGTTGATCCGAGATGCCAGAAGCGCTGAAAACTCAAAATATCTCGAATAAAAACATAGATCGATGTTTTGTTCCATGCAGCTTTGCAAGACGACTTTCAACGCAAGAATTTCGTGTTTCGGCCACGATAACCAATTTCGACACAGTTATGTCGCGCTGAAATGCCAGAAAAGTTCGAACCTCGGGAAATTTCTTTTTCCGTCGTAGATCGATAGTTCAGTTTATCCAATTGTGCAAGACGACGTTTAGCGCAAGAATTTCGTTTTTCCAAAGAAAATGCATGGTTTTGACTTGTTTATGTCAAGCCGGGGTGCAAGAATCGTTTGGAACTCGGGACATCTCGAGTCTCGATAACGATCGATTCCCCGTTCGATACAGCTATTCAAGACCACGAATAAGGCAGAAAAATAGTGTTTTCGAAGGAAATAAACGATCCCAACCCATTTACTTTAAGCAGAGATGCAGCAATCGCTTAAAACTCGGGAATTCTCGATTTTCGTGGATCGATTATTCGTTTAATACAGCCGTACTAAACGACAGATAATGCAAAAATTTCGTGTCTTCGGATAGAATAAACGATTTTGACACGATCACGATGTGCGAAGAGGCCAGAATCGCTCGAAACACACCAAATCTGGATTCTCGATGTAGATCGATGTTTCGGTCGGCACATCGATGCAAAACGACGTATAATGCAAGAATGTCGCTTGTTTGGACAAAATGAACGATTTCTACCCGATCACGACGTGCGGAGAGGCCAGAATCGCTCGAAAAACACCAAATCTGGATTCTCGATGTAGATCGAAGTTTGGGTCGAAACATCGGTGCAAAACGACCTATGATGAGAGATTTTTGTTTTTCGGACAAAATGAATGATTTCGACACGATCACGACGTGCGAAAAGCCAGAATCGCTCGAAACACACAAAATCTGGATTCTCGATGTAGATCGATGTTTCGGTCGACACATCGGTGCATCATCACGTATATTGCAAGAATTTTGTCTATTTGGACAAAGTGAACGATACTGACTCGACAACGTCGAATTTAGATGCGAGAAACGCTCGAAATTTGAGAAAACGCGATTCTTGGTGAAGATCCCTTTTTCTTTCAATGAAGCTGTGCAAAATGACGAATGACGCAAGTAGCTCGTGTTTTCGGACATAATGAACGATTTTGACTCTTTTACGTCAAGCTAAGTCGCCAGAAACTTTCGAAACTGGAGATATCTCAGATCACGGTAATCGATTTTTCGTTCAATACAAGTGTGCAGGACGACGTTCAACGCAAGAACTTTGTCATTGCAGACAAATCAAACGATTTTTGCACATTTACGTTGATCTGAGATGCCAGAAGCGCTGAAAACTTAAAATATCTCGAATGAAAACGTAGATCGATTTTTTGTTCCATGCAGCTTTGCAAGACGACTTTTAACGCAAGAATTTCGTGTTTCGGCCTCGATGAACACTTTCGACACAATTATGTCGCGCTGAGATGCCAAAGAAGTTCGAACCTCGGGAAACTCCTATTTTCGTCGTAGATCGATAGTTCAGTTTATTCAATTGTGCAAGACGACGTTTAGCGCAAGAATTTCGTTTTTCCAAAGAAAATTCATAGTTTTGACTTGTTTATGTTAAGCCGGGGTGCAAGAATCGTTTGGAACTCGGGACATCTCGAGTCTCGATAACGATCGATTCCCCGTTCGATACAGCCATTCAAGACCACGAATAAGGCAAGATAATAGAGTTTCCGAAGGAAATAAACGATTCCAACCCATTTACTTTAAGCAGAGATGCAGCAATCGCTCGAAACTCGGGAATTCTCGATTCTCGTCGATCGATTATTCGTTTAATACAGCCGTACAAAACGACAGATAATGCGAGAATTTCGTGTCTTCGGACAGAATGAGCGATTTTGACACGAGCACGACGTGCGAAGAGGCCAGAATCGCTCGAAACACACCAAATCTGGATTCTCGATGTAGATCGATGTTTTGGTCGACGGATCGGTGCATCATCACGTATATTGCAAGAATTTTGTTTATTTGGACAAAGTAAACGATTTTGACGCGACAACGTGAAACTTAGATGCCAGAATAGCTCAAAATTCAAAACAACTCGCTTCTCGGTGAATATGGATTTTTTGCTCGATACATCTATGCAAGATAACGAATAACGCAAATAGCTCGTGTTTTTTGACAGAACGAACGATTTCGACTCTTTTACGTCAAGCTGAGTTGCCAGAATCGGTCGAAACTCGGGACATCGCGATTCTCGGTGATCGATTAGTCGTTTGATACAGCCGGGCAAAACGCTTAACGATGCAAGAATTTCGTGTCCTCGGATGACATAAACGATTTTGACACGATCACGACGTATGGAGATCCAACAATCCCTCGAAACACACCAAATCTGGATTCTCGATGTAGATCGAATTTCCAGTCGACATATCGTTGCAAAACGACGTATAATGCAAGGATTTTTTTGTTCCGGTCAAAATGAATGATTTTTAAACATTCAGGTCGTGCTGAGATGCCAGACTCGATTGAAATTCGAGACATCTCGGTTCTCAGTTACGATCTCTTTTTCGTTCGATAAAGCTGTGCAAGACGACAAATAACGCAAGTACCTCGTGTTTTCAGGGAGAATGAACGATTTTGACACTTTTACGTCTTGCTAAGTTGCCAGAAACGCTCGAAACTAGGGACATCTCGATTCTCGTCGATCGATTATTCGTTTGATACAGCTGTACAAAACGACAGATAATGCAAGAATTCCGTGTCTTCGGACACAATAAACGATTTTGACACGATCACGATGTGCGAAGAGGCCGGAATCGCTCGAAACACACTAAATCTGGATTCTCGAGGTAGATCGATGTTTCGGTCGGCACATCGATGCAAAACGACGTATAATGCAAGAATGTCGCTTATTTTGACAAAATGAACGATACTGACTTGACAACGTCGAATTTAGATGCGAGAATCGCTCGAAAATCGAGACAACGCGACTCTTGGTGAAGATCCCTTTTTCCTTTGATGAAGCTGTGCAAGTTAACGAGTAACGCAAAGAGCTCGTGTTTTCGGACAGAACGAACGATTTCGACTATTTTACGTCAAGCTGAGTTGCCAGAATCGGTCGAAACTCGGGACATCGCGATTCTCGGTGATCGAGTAGTCGATTGATACAGCCGTGCAAAACGCTTGATAATGCGAAAATTTCGTGTCTTCGGACAGAAAAAACGATTTTGACATGATCACGATGTGCGAAGAGGCCAGAATCGCTCGAAACACACCAAATCTGGATTCTCGATGTAGATCGATGTTTCGGTCGGCACATCGATGCAAAACGACGTATAATGCAAGAATGTCGCTTGTTTGGACAAAATGAACGATTTCTACACGATCACGACGTGCGGAGAGGCCAGAATCGCTCGAAACACACCAAATCTGGATTCTCGATGTAGATCGAAGTTCGGGTCGAAACATCGGTGCAAAACGACCTATGATGATAGATTTTTGTTTTTCGGACAAAATGAATGATTTCGACACGATCACGACGTGCGAAGAGCCAGAATCGCTCGAAACACACCAAATCTGGATTCTCGATGTAGATCGAAGTTACAGTCGATACATCGGTGCATAATCACGTATATTGCAAGTATTTTGTTTATTTGGACAAAGTGAACGATTTTGACGCGACAACGTGAAACTTAGATGCCAGAATAGCTTAAAATTCAAAACAACTCGCTTCTCGGTGAATATGGATTTTTTGCTCGATACATCTATGCAAGATAACGAATAACGCAAATAGCTCGTGTTTCGTGACAGAACGAACGATTTCGACTCTTTTACGTCAAGCTGAGTTGCCAGAATCGGTCGAAACTCGGGACATCGCGATTCTCGGTGATCGATTAGTCGTTTGATACAGCCGGGCAAAACGCTTAACGATGCAAGAATTTCGTGTCCTCGGATGACATAAACGATTTTGACACGATCACGACGTATGGAGATCCAACAATCCCTCGAAACACACCAAATCTGGATTCTCGATGTAGATCGAATTTCCAGTCGACATATCGTTGCAAAACGACGTATAATGCAAGGATTTTTTTGTTCCGGTCAAAATGAATGATTTTTAAACATTCCGGTCGTGCTGAGATGCCAGACTCGATTGAAATTCGAGACATCTCGGTTCTCAGTTACGATCTCTTTTTCGTTCGATAAAGCTGTGCAAGACGACAAATAACGCAAGTACCTCGTGTTTTCAGGGAGAATGAACGATTTTTACACAGTTACGTTAAGCTGAGTTGCCAGAATCAGTCGAAACTCGGGACATCTCGATTCTCGGTGATCGTTTAGTCGTATGATACAGCCGTGCAAAACGCTTAATAATGCAAGAATTTCGTGTCCTCGAATGACATAAACGATTTTGACACGATCACGACGTATGGAGATCCCACAATCTCTCGAAACACACCAAATCTTGATTCTCGATGTAGATCGAAGTTTCAGTCGACACATCGGTGCAAAACGACGTATGATGCAAGGATTTTTTTGTTCCGGTCAAAATGAACGATTTTTAAACATTCAGGTCGTGCTGAGATGCTAGACTCGATCGAAATTCAAGAAATCTTGGTTCTCAGTGAAGATCCCTTTTTCGTTCGATAAAGCTGTGCAAGACGACAAATAACGCAAGTACCTCGTGTTTTCAGACAGAATGAACGATTTTGACTCTTTTACGTCAAGTTGAGTTGCCAGAATCGGTCGAAACTCGGGACATCGCGATTCTCGGTAATCGATTAGTCGTTTGAAACAGCCGGGCAAAACGCTTGATAATGCAAGAATTTCGTGTCCTCGGATGACATAAACGATTTTGACACGATCACGACGGATGGAGATCCCACAATCCCTCGAAACACACCGAATCTGGATTCTCGATGTAAATCGAATTTTCAGTCGACATATCGTTGCAAAACGACGTATGATGCAAGGATTTTTTTGTTCCGGTCAAAATGAACGATTTTTTAACATTCAGGTCGTGCTGAGATGCCAGACTCGATTGAAATTCGAGACATCTCGGTTCTCAGTGAACATCCCTTTTTCGTTCGATAAAGCTGTGCAAGACGACAAATAACGCAAGTCCCTCGTGTTTTCAGACAGAATGAACGATTTTGACACTTTTACGTCTTGCTAAGTTGCCAGAAACGCTCGAAACTAGGGACATCTCGATTCTCGTCGATCGATTATTCGTTTGATACAGCTGTACAAAACGACAGATAATGCAAGAATTCCGTGTCTAGGGACACAATAAACGATTTTGACACGATCACGATGTGCGAAGAGGCCGGAATCGCTCGAAACACACTAAATCTGGATTCTCGAGGTAGATCGATGTTTCGGTCGGCACATCGATGCAAAACGACGTATAATGCAAGATTGTCGCTTATTTTGACAAAATGAACAATACTGACTTGACAACGTCGAATTTAGATGCGAGAAACGCTCGAAGTTCGAGACAACGCGATTCTTGGTGAAGATCCCTTTTTCTTTCAATAAAGCTGTGCAAAATGACGAATGACGCAAGTAGCTCGTGTTTTCGGACATAATGAACGATTTTGACTCTTTTACGTCAAGCTAAGTCGCCAGAAACTTTCGAAACTGGAGATATCTCAGATCACGGTAATCGATTTTTCGTTCAATACAAGTGTGCAGAACGACGTTCAACGCAAGAACTTCGTGATTGCAGACAAATCAAACGATTTTTGCATATTTACGTTGATCTGAGATGCCAGAAGCGCTGAAAACTTGAAATATCTCGAATGAAAACGTAGATCGACTTTTTGTTCCATGCAGCTTCGCAAGACGACTTTCAACGCGAGAATTTCGTGTTTCGGCCACGATGAACACTTTCGACACAATTATGTCGCGCTGAGATGCCAGAGAAGTTCGAACCTCGGGAAATTCCTATTTTCGTCGTAGATCGATAGTTTAGTTTATTCAATTGTGCAGGACGACGTTTACCGCAAGAATTTCGTTTTTCCAAAGAAAATGCATAGTTTTGACTTGTTTATGTCAAGCCGGGGTGCTAGAATCGTTTGGAACTCAGGACATCTCGAGTCTCGATAACGATCGATTCCCCGTTCGATACAGTCATTCAAGACCACGAATAAGGCAAGATAATAGTGTTTTTGGAGGAAATAAACGATCCTAACCCATTTACTTTAAGCAGAAATGCAGCAATCGCTTGTCACTCGAGAAATCTCGATTCTCTGTGATCGATTATTCGGTCGAAGTAGCCGTGCAAAACGACAAATAATGCAAGGATTTCGTGTCTTCGGACAGAATGAACGATTTTGACACGAGCACGACGTGCGGAGAGGCCAGAATCGCTCGAAACACACAAAATCTGGATTCTCGAGGTAGATCGATGTTTCGGTCGGCACATCGATGCAAAACGACGTATAATGCAAGATTGTCGCTTATTTCGACAAAATGAACAATACTGACTTGACAACGTCGAATTTAGATGCGAGAAACGCTCGAACTTCGAGACAACGCGATTCTTGGTGAAGATCCCTTTTTCTTTCAATAAAGCTGTGCAAAATGACGAATGACGCAAGTAGCTCGTGTTTTCGGACATAATGAACGATTTTGACTCTTTTACGTCAAGATAAGTCGCCAGAAACTTTCGAAACTGGAGATATCTCAGATCACGAAAATCGATTTTTCGTTCAATACAAGTGTGCAGAACGACGTTCAACGCAAGAACTTTGTGATTGCAGACAAATCAACCGATTTTTGCACATTTACGTTGATCCGAGATGCCAGAAGCGCTGAAAACTCAAAATATCTCGAATAAAAACATAGATCGATGTTTTGTTCCATGCAGCTTTGCAAGACGACTTTCAACGCAAGAATTTCGTGTTTCGGCCACGATAACCAATTTCGACACAGTTATGTCGCGCTGAAATGCCAGAAAAGTTCGAACCTCGGGAAATTTCTTTTTCCGTCGTAGATCGATAGTTCAGTTTATCCAATTGTGCAAGACGACGTTTAGCGCAAGAATTTCGTTTTTCCAAAGAAAATGCATGGTTTTGACTTGTTTATGTCAAGCCGGGGTGCAAGAATCGTTTGGAACTCGGGACATCTCGAGTCTCGATAACGATCGATTCCCCGTTCGATACAGCTATTCAAGACCACGAATAAGGCAGAAAAATAGTGTTTTCGAAGGAAATAAACGATCCCAACCCATTTACTTTAAGCAGAGATGCAGCAATCGCTTAAAACTCGGGAATTCTCGATTTTCGTGGATCGATTATTCGTTTAATACAGCCGTACTAAACGACAGATAATGCAAAAATTTCGTGTCTTCGGATAGAATAAACGATTTTGACACGATCACGATGTGCGAAGAGGCCAGAATCGCTCGAAACACACCAAATCTGGATTCTCGATGTAGATCGATGTTTCGGTCGGCACATCGATGCAAAACGACGTATAATGCAAGAATGTCGCTTGTTTGGACAAAATGAACGATTTCTACCCGATCACGACGTGCGGAGAGGCCAGAATCGCTCGAAAAACACCAAATCTGGATTCTCGATGTAGATCGAAGTTTGGGTCGAAACATCGGTGCAAAACGACCTATGATGAGAGATTTTTGTTTTTCGGACAAAATGAATGATTTCGACACGATCACGACGTGCGAAAAGCCAGAATCGCTCGAAACACACAAAATCTGGATTCTCGATGTAGATCGATGTTTCGGTCGACACATCGGTGCATCATCACGTATATTGCAAGAATTTTGTCTATTTGGACAAAGTGAACGATACTGACTCGACAACGTCGAATTTAGATGCGAGAAACGCTCGAAATTTGAGAAAACGCGATTCTTGGTGAAGATCCCTTTTTCTTTCAATGAAGCTGTGCAAAATGACGAATGACGCAAGTAGCTCGTGTTTTCGGACATAATGAACGATTTTGACTCTTTTACGTCAAGCTAAGTCGCCAGAAACTTTCGAAACTGGAGATATCTCAGATCACGGTAATCGATTTTTCGTTCAATACAAGTGTGCAGGACGACGTTCAACGCAAGAACTTTGTCATTGCAGACAAATCAAACGATTTTTGCACATTTACGTTGATCTGAGATGCCAGAAGCGCTGAAAACTTAAAATATCTCGAATGAAAACGTAGATCGATTTTTTGTTCCATGCAGCTTTGCAAGACGACTTTTAACGCAAGAATTTCGTGTTTCGGCCTCGATGAACACTTTCGACACAATTATGTCGCGCTGAGATGCCAAAGAAGTTCGAACCTCGGGAAACTCCTATTTTCGTCGTAGATCGATAGTTCAGTTTATTCAATTGTGCAAGACGACGTTTAGCGCAAGAATTTCGTTTTTCCAAAGAAAATTCATAGTTTTGACTTGTTTATGTTAAGCCGGGGTGCAAGAATCGTTTGGAACTCGGGACATCTCGAGTCTCGATAACGATCGATTCCCCGTTCGATACAGCCATTCAAGACCACGAATAAGGCAAGATAATAGAGTTTCCGAAGGAAATAAACGATTCCAACCCATTTACTTTAAGCAGAGATGCAGCAATCGCTCGAAACTCGGGAATTCTCGATTCTCGTCGATCGATTATTCGTTTAATACAGCCGTACAAAACGACAGATAATGCGAGAATTTCGTGTCTTCGGACAGAATGAGCGATTTTGACACGAGCACGACGTGCGAAGAGGCCAGAATCGCTCGAAACACACCAAATCTGGATTCTCGATGTAGATCGATGTTTTGGTCGACGGATCGGTGCATCATCACGTATATTGCAAGAATTTTGTTTATTTGGACAAAGTAAACGATTTTGACGCGACAACGTGAAACTTAGATGCCAGAATAGCTCAAAATTCAAAACAACTCGCTTCTCGGTGAATATGGATTTTTTGCTCGATACATCTATGCAAGATAACGAATAACGCAAATAGCTCGTGTTTTTTGACAGAACGAACGATTTCGACTCTTTTACGTCAAGCTGAGTTGCCAGAATCGGTCGAAACTCGGGACATCGCGATTCTCGGTGATCGATTAGTCGTTTGATACAGCCGGGCAAAACGCTTAACGATGCAAGAATTTCGTGTCCTCGGATGACATAAACGATTTTGACACGATCACGACGTATGGAGATCCAACAATCCCTCGAAACACACCAAATCTGGATTCTCGATGTAGATCGAATTTCCAGTCGACATATCGTTGCAAAACGACGTATAATGCAAGGATTTTTTTGTTCCGGTCAAAATGAATGATTTTTAAACATTCAGGTCGTGCTGAGATGCCAGACTCGATTGAAATTCGAGACATCTCGGTTCTCAGTTACGATCTCTTTTTCGTTCGATAAAGCTGTGCAAGACGACAAATAACGCAAGTACCTCGTGTTTTCAGGGAGAATGAACGATTTTGACACTTTTACGTCTTGCTAAGTTGCCAGAAACGCTCGAAACTAGGGACATCTCGATTCTCGTCGATCGATTATTCGTTTGATACAGCTGTACAAAACGACAGATAATGCAAGAATTCCGTGTCTTCGGACACAATAAACGATTTTGACACGATCACGATGTGCGAAGAGGCCGGAATCGCTCGAAACACACTAAATCTGGATTCTCGAGGTAGATCGATGTTTCGGTCGGCACATCGATGCAAAACGACGTATAATGCAAGAATGTCGCTTATTTTGACAAAATGAACGATACTGAC
Organism: Tromatobia lineatoria; assembly: GCA_949699805.1. Classification (NCBI taxonomy): domain Eukaryota; kingdom Metazoa; phylum Arthropoda; class Insecta; order Hymenoptera; family Ichneumonidae; genus Tromatobia; species Tromatobia lineatoria. The sequence continues at coordinate 12,891,886 of OX453045.1, read as the reverse complement.
TTGACAACGTCGAATTTAGATGCGAGAATCGCTCGAAAATCGAGACAACGCGACTCTTGGTGAAGATCCCTTTTTCCTTTGATGAAGCTGTGCAAGTTAACGAGTAACGCAAAGAGCTCGTGTTTTCGGACAGAACGAACGATTTCGACTATTTTACGTCAAGCTGAGTTGCCAGAATCGGTCGAAACTCGGGACATCGCGATTCTCGGTGATCGAGTAGTCGATTGATACAGCCGTGCAAAACGCTTGATAATGCGAAAATTTCGTGTCTTCGGACAGAAAAAACGATTTTGACATGATCACGATGTGCGAAGAGGCCAGAATCGCTCGAAACACACCAAATCTGGATTCTCGATGTAGATCGATGTTTCGGTCGGCACATCGATGCAAAACGACGTATAATGCAAGAATGTCGCTTGTTTGGACAAAATGAACGATTTCTACACGATCACGACGTGCGGAGAGGCCAGAATCGCTCGAAACACACCAAATCTGGATTCTCGATGTAGATCGAAGTTCGGGTCGAAACATCGGTGCAAAACGACCTATGATGATAGATTTTTGTTTTTCGGACAAAATGAATGATTTCGACACGATCACGACGTGCGAAGAGCCAGAATCGCTCGAAACACACCAAATCTGGATTCTCGATGTAGATCGAAGTTACAGTCGATACATCGGTGCATAATCACGTATATTGCAAGTATTTTGTTTATTTGGACAAAGTGAACGATTTTGACGCGACAACGTGAAACTTAGATGCCAGAATAGCTTAAAATTCAAAACAACTCGCTTCTCGGTGAATATGGATTTTTTGCTCGATACATCTATGCAAGATAACGAATAACGCAAATAGCTCGTGTTTCGTGACAGAACGAACGATTTCGACTCTTTTACGTCAAGCTGAGTTGCCAGAATCGGTCGAAACTCGGGACATCGCGATTCTCGGTGATCGATTAGTCGTTTGATACAGCCGGGCAAAACGCTTAACGATGCAAGAATTTCGTGTCCTCGGATGACATAAACGATTTTGACACGATCACGACGTATGGAGATCCAACAATCCCTCGAAACACACCAAATCTGGATTCTCGATGTAGATCGAATTTCCAGTCGACATATCGTTGCAAAACGACGTATAATGCAAGGATTTTTTTGTTCCGGTCAAAATGAATGATTTTTAAACATTCCGGTCGTGCTGAGATGCCAGACTCGATTGAAATTCGAGACATCTCGGTTCTCAGTTACGATCTCTTTTTCGTTCGATAAAGCTGTGCAAGACGACAAATAACGCAAGTACCTCGTGTTTTCAGGGAGAATGAACGATTTTTACACAGTTACGTTAAGCTGAGTTGCCAGAATCAGTCGAAACTCGGGACATCTCGATTCTCGGTGATCGTTTAGTCGTATGATACAGCCGTGCAAAACGCTTAATAATGCAAGAATTTCGTGTCCTCGAATGACATAAACGATTTTGACACGATCACGACGTATGGAGATCCCACAATCTCTCGAAACACACCAAATCTTGATTCTCGATGTAGATCGAAGTTTCAGTCGACACATCGGTGCAAAACGACGTATGATGCAAGGATTTTTTTGTTCCGGTCAAAATGAACGATTTTTAAACATTCAGGTCGTGCTGAGATGCTAGACTCGATCGAAATTCAAGAAATCTTGGTTCTCAGTGAAGATCCCTTTTTCGTTCGATAAAGCTGTGCAAGACGACAAATAACGCAAGTACCTCGTGTTTTCAGACAGAATGAACGATTTTGACTCTTTTACGTCAAGTTGAGTTGCCAGAATCGGTCGAAACTCGGGACATCGCGATTCTCGGTAATCGATTAGTCGTTTGAAACAGCCGGGCAAAACGCTTGATAATGCAAGAATTTCGTGTCCTCGGATGACATAAACGATTTTGACACGATCACGACGGATGGAGATCCCACAATCCCTCGAAACACACCGAATCTGGATTCTCGATGTAAATCGAATTTTCAGTCGACATATCGTTGCAAAACGACGTATGATGCAAGGATTTTTTTGTTCCGGTCAAAATGAACGATTTTTTAACATTCAGGTCGTGCTGAGATGCCAGACTCGATTGAAATTCGAGACATCTCGGTTCTCAGTGAACATCCCTTTTTCGTTCGATAAAGCTGTGCAAGACGACAAATAACGCAAGTCCCTCGTGTTTTCAGACAGAATGAACGATTTTGACACTTTTACGTCTTGCTAAGTTGCCAGAAACGCTCGAAACTAGGGACATCTCGATTCTCGTCGATCGATTATTCGTTTGATACAGCTGTACAAAACGACAGATAATGCAAGAATTCCGTGTCTAGGGACACAATAAACGATTTTGACACGATCACGATGTGCGAAGAGGCCGGAATCGCTCGAAACACACTAAATCTGGATTCTCGAGGTAGATCGATGTTTCGGTCGGCACATCGATGCAAAACGACGTATAATGCAAGATTGTCGCTTATTTTGACAAAATGAACAATACTGACTTGACAACGTCGAATTTAGATGCGAGAAACGCTCGAAGTTCGAGACAACGCGATTCTTGGTGAAGATCCCTTTTTCTTTCAATAAAGCTGTGCAAAATGACGAATGACGCAAGTAGCTCGTGTTTTCGGACATAATGAACGATTTTGACTCTTTTACGTCAAGCTAAGTCGCCAGAAACTTTCGAAACTGGAGATATCTCAGATCACGGTAATCGATTTTTCGTTCAATACAAGTGTGCAGAACGACGTTCAACGCAAGAACTTCGTGATTGCAGACAAATCAAACGATTTTTGCATATTTACGTTGATCTGAGATGCCAGAAGCGCTGAAAACTTGAAATATCTCGAATGAAAACGTAGATCGACTTTTTGTTCCATGCAGCTTCGCAAGACGACTTTCAACGCGAGAATTTCGTGTTTCGGCCACGATGAACACTTTCGACACAATTATGTCGCGCTGAGATGCCAGAGAAGTTCGAACCTCGGGAAATTCCTATTTTCGTCGTAGATCGATAGTTTAGTTTATTCAATTGTGCAGGACGACGTTTACCGCAAGAATTTCGTTTTTCCAAAGAAAATGCATAGTTTTGACTTGTTTATGTCAAGCCGGGGTGCTAGAATCGTTTGGAACTCAGGACATCTCGAGTCTCGATAACGATCGATTCCCCGTTCGATACAGTCATTCAAGACCACGAATAAGGCAAGATAATAGTGTTTTTGGAGGAAATAAACGATCCTAACCCATTTACTTTAAGCAGAAATGCAGCAATCGCTTGTCACTCGAGAAATCTCGATTCTCTGTGATCGATTATTCGGTCGAAGTAGCCGTGCAAAACGACAAATAATGCAAGGATTTCGTGTCTTCGGACAGAATGAACGATTTTGACACGAGCACGACGTGCGGAGAGGCCAGAATCGCTCGAAACACACAAAATCTGGATTCTCGAGGTAGATCGATGTTTCGGTCGGCACATCGATGCAAAACGACGTATAATGCAAGATTGTCGCTTATTTCGACAAAATGAACAATACTGACTTGACAACGTCGAATTTAGATGCGAGAAACGCTCGAACTTCGAGACAACGCGATTCTTGGTGAAGATCCCTTTTTCTTTCAATAAAGCTGTGCAAAATGACGAATGACGCAAGTAGCTCGTGTTTTCGGACATAATGAACGATTTTGACTCTTTTACGTCAAGATAAGTCGCCAGAAACTTTCGAAACTGGAGATATCTCAGATCACGAAAATCGATTTTTCGTTCAATACAAGTGTGCAGAACGACGTTCAACGCAAGAACTTTGTGATTGCAGACAAATCAACCGATTTTTGCACATTTACGTTGATCCGAGATGCCAGAAGCGCTGAAAACTCAAAATATCTCGAATAAAAACATAGATCGATGTTTTGTTCCATGCAGCTTTGCAAGACGACTTTCAACGCAAGAATTTCGTGTTTCGGCCACGATAACCAATTTCGACACAGTTATGTCGCGCTGAAATGCCAGAAAAGTTCGAACCTCGGGAAATTTCTTTTTCCGTCGTAGATCGATAGTTCAGTTTATCCAATTGTGCAAGACGACGTTTAGCGCAAGAATTTCGTTTTTCCAAAGAAAATGCATGGTTTTGACTTGTTTATGTCAAGCCGGGGTGCAAGAATCGTTTGGAACTCGGGACATCTCGAGTCTCGATAACGATCGATTCCCCGTTCGATACAGCTATTCAAGACCACGAATAAGGCAGAAAAATAGTGTTTTCGAAGGAAATAAACGATCCCAACCCATTTACTTTAAGCAGAGATGCAGCAATCGCTTAAAACTCGGGAATTCTCGATTTTCGTGGATCGATTATTCGTTTAATACAGCCGTACTAAACGACAGATAATGCAAAAATTTCGTGTCTTCGGATAGAATAAACGATTTTGACACGATCACGATGTGCGAAGAGGCCAGAATCGCTCGAAACACACCAAATCTGGATTCTCGATGTAGATCGATGTTTCGGTCGGCACATCGATGCAAAACGACGTATAATGCAAGAATGTCGCTTGTTTGGACAAAATGAACGATTTCTACCCGATCACGACGTGCGGAGAGGCCAGAATCGCTCGAAAAACACCAAATCTGGATTCTCGATGTAGATCGAAGTTTGGGTCGAAACATCGGTGCAAAACGACCTATGATGAGAGATTTTTGTTTTTCGGACAAAATGAATGATTTCGACACGATCACGACGTGCGAAAAGCCAGAATCGCTCGAAACACACAAAATCTGGATTCTCGATGTAGATCGATGTTTCGGTCGACACATCGGTGCATCATCACGTATATTGCAAGAATTTTGTCTATTTGGACAAAGTGAACGATACTGACTCGACAACGTCGAATTTAGATGCGAGAAACGCTCGAAATTTGAGAAAACGCGATTCTTGGTGAAGATCCCTTTTTCTTTCAATGAAGCTAAGCAAAATGACGAATGACGCAAGTAGCTCGTGTTTTCGGACATACTGAACGATTTTGACTCTTTTACGTCAAGCTAAGTCGCCAGAAACTTTCGAAACTGGAGATATCTCAGATCACGGTAATCGATTTTTCGTTCAATACAAGTGTGCAGGACGACGTTCAACGCAAGAACTTTGTCATTGCAGACAAATCAAACGATTTTTGCACATTTACGTTGATCTGAGATGCCAGAAGCGCTGAAAACTTAAAATATCTCGAATGAAAACGTAGATCGATTTTTTGTTCCATGCAGCTTTGCAAGACGACTTTTAACGCAAGAATTTCGTGTTTCGGCCTCGATGAACACTTTCGACACAATTATGTCGCGCTGAGATGCCAAAGAAGTTCGAACCTCGGGAAACTCCTATTTTCGTCGTAGATCGATAGTTCAGTTTATTCAATTGTGCAAGACGACGTTTAGCGCAAGAATTTCGTTTTTCCAAAGAAAATTCATAGTTTTGACTTGTTTATGTTAAGCCGGGGTGCAAGAATCGTTTGGAACTCGGGACATCTCGAGTCTCGATAACGATCGATTCCCCGTTCGATACAGCCATTCAAGACCACGAATAAGGCAAGATAATAGAGTTTCCGAAGGAAATAAACGATTCCAACCCATTTACTTTAAGCAGAGATGCAGCAATCGCTCGAAACTCGGGAATTCTCGATTCTCGTCGATCGATTATTCGTTTAATACAGCCGTACAAAACGACAGATAATGCGAGAATTTCGTGTCTTCGGACAGAATGAGCGATTTTGACACGAGCACGACGTGCGAAGAGGCCAGAATCGCTCGAAACACACCAAATCTGGATTCTCGATGTAGATCGATGTTTTGGTCGACGGATCGGTGCATCATCACGTATATTGCAAGAATTTTGTTTATTTGGACAAAGTAAACGATTTTGACGCGACAACGTGAAACTTAGATGCCAGAATAGCTCAAAATTCAAAACAACTCGCTTCTCGGTGAATATGGATTTTTTGCTCGATACATCTATGCAAGATAACGAATAACGCAAATAGCTCGTGTTTTTTGACAGAACGAACGATTTCGACTCTTTTACGTCAAGCTGAGTTGCCAGAATCGGTCGAAACTCGGGACATCGCGATTCTCGGTGATCGATTAGTCGTTTGATACAGCCGGGCAAAACGCTTAACGATGCAAGAATTTCGTGTCCTCGGATGACATAAACGATTTTGACACGATCACGACGTATGGAGATCCAACAATCCCTCGAAACACACCAAATCTGGATTCTCGATGTAGATCGAATTTCCAGTCGACATATCGTTGCAAAACGACGTATAATGCAAGGATTTTTTTGTTCCGGTCAAAATGAATGATTTTTAAACATTCAGGTCGTGCTGAGATGCCAGACTCGATTGAAATTCGAGACATCTCGGTTCTCAGTTACGATCTCTTTTTCGTTCGATAAAGCTGTGCAAGACGACAAATAACGCAAGTACCTCGTGTTTTCAGGGAGAATGAACGATTTTGACACTTTTACGTCTTGCTAAGTTGCCAGAAACGCTCGAAACTAGGGACATCTCGATTCTCGTCGATCGATTATTCGTTTGATACAGCTGTACAAAACGACAGATAATGCAAGAATTCCGTGTCTTCGGACACAATAAACGATTTTGACACGATCACGATGTGCGAAGAGGCCGGAATCGCTCGAAACACACTAAATCTGGATTCTCGAGGTAGATCGATGTTTCGGACGGCACATCGATGCAAAACGACGTATAATGCAAGAATGTCGCTTATTTTGACAAAATGAACGATACTGACTTGACAACGTCGAATTTAGATGCGAGAATCGCTCGAAAATCGAGACAACGCGACTCTTGGTGAAGATCCCTTTTTCCTTTGATGAAGCTGTGCAAGTTAACGAGTAACGCAAAGAGCTCGTGTTTTCGGACAGAACGAACGATTTCGACTATTTTACGTCAAGCTGAGTTGCCAGAATCGGTCGAAACTCGGGACATCGCGATTCTCGGTGATCGAGTAGTCGATTGATACAGCCGTGCAAAACGCTTGATAATGCAAAAATTTCGTGTCTTCGGACAGAAAAAACGATTTTGACATGATCACGATGTGCGAAGAGGCCAGAATCGCTCGAAACACACCAAATCTGGATTCTCGATGTAGATCGATGTTTCGGTCGGCACATCGATGCAAAACGACGTATAATGCAAGAATGTCGCTTGTTTGGACAAAATGAACGATTTCTACACGATCACGACGTGCGGAGAGGCCAGAATCGCTCGAAACACACCAAATCTGGATTCTCGATGTAGATCGAAGTTACAGTCGATACATCGGTGCATAATCACGTATATTGCAAGTATTTCGTTTATTTGGACAAAGTGAACGATTTTGACGCGACAACGTGAAACTTAGATGCCAGAATAGCTTAAAATTCAAAACAACTCGCTTCTCGGTGAATATGGATTTTTTGCTCGATACATCTATGCAAGATAACGAATAACGCAAATAGCTCGTGTTTCGTGACAGAACGAACGATTTCGACTCTTTTACGTCAAGCTGAGTTGCCAGAATCGGTCGAAACTCGGGACATCGCGATTCTCGGTGATCGATTAGTCGTTTGATACAGCCGGGCAAAACGCTTAACGATGCAAGAATTTCGTGTCCTCGGATGACATAAACGATTTTGACACGATCACGACGTATGGAGATCCAACAATCCCTCGAAACACACCAAATCTGGATTCTCGATGTAGATCGAATTTCCAGTCGACATATCGTTGCAAAACGACGTATAATGCAAGGATTTTTTTGTTCCGGTCAAAATGAATGATTTTTAAACATTCCGGTCGTGCTGAGATGCCAGACTCGATTGAAATTCGAGACATCTCGGTTCTCAGTTACGATCTCTTTTTCGTTCGATAAAGCTGTGCAAGACGACAAATAACGCAAGTACCTCGTGTTTTCAGGGAGAATGAACGATTTTTACACATTTACGTTAAGCTGAGTTGCCAGAATCAGTCGAAACTCGGGACATCTCGATTCTCGGTGATCGTTTAGTCGTATGATACAGCCGTGCAAAACGCTTAATAATGCAAGAATTTCGTGTCCTCGAATGACATAAACGATTTTGACACGATCACGACGTATGGAGATCCCACAATCTCTCGAAACACACCAAATCTGGATTCTCGATGTAGATCGAAGTTTCAGTCGACACATCGGTGCAAAACGACGTATGATGCAAGGATTTTTTTGTTCCGGTCAAAATGAACGATTTTTAAACATTCAGGTCGTGCTGAGATGCTAGACTCGATCGAAATTCAAGAAATCTTGGTTCTCAGTGAAGATCCCTTTTTCGTTCGATAAAGCTGTGCAAGACGACAAATAACGCAAGTACCTCGTGTTTTCAGACAGAATGAACGATTTTGACTCTTTTACGTCAAGCTGAGTTGCCAGAATCGGTCGAAACTCGGGACATCGCGATTCTCGGTAATCGATTAGTCGTTTGAAACAGCCGGGCAAAACGCTTGATAATGCAAGAATTTCGTGTCCTCGGATGACATAAACGATTTTGACACGATCACGACGGATGGAGATCCCACAATCCCTCGAAACACACCGAATCTGGATTCTCGATGTAAATCGAATTTTCAGTCGACATATCGTTGCAAAACGACGTATGATGCAAGGATTTTTTTGTTCCGGTCAAAATGAACGATTTTTTAACATTCAGGTCGTGCTGAGATGCCAGACTCGATTGAAATTCGAGACATCTCGGTTCTCAGTGAACATCCCTTTTTCGTTCGATAAAGCTGTGCAAGACGACAAATAACGCAAGTCCCTCGTGTTTTCAGACAGAATGAACGATTTTGACACTTTTACGTCTTGCTAAGTTGCCAGAAACGCTCGAAACTAGGGACATCTCGATTCTCGTCGATCGATTATTCGTTTGATACAGCTGTACAAAACGACAGATAATGCAAGAATTCCGTGTCTAGGGACACAATAAACGATTTTGACACGATCACGATGTGCGAAGAGGCCGGAATCGCTCGAAACACACTAAATCTGGATTCTCGAGGTAGATCGATGTTTCGGTCGGCACATCGATGCAAAACGACGTATAATGCAAGATTGTCGCTTATTTTGACAAAATGAACAATACTGACTTGACAACGTCGAATTTAGATGCGAGAAACGCTCGAAGTTCGAGACAACGCGATTCTTGGTGAAGATCCCTTTTTCTTTCAATAAAGCTGTGCAAAATGACGAATGACGCAAGTAGCTCGTGTTTTCGGACATAATGAACGATTTTGACTCTTTTACGTCAAGCTAAGTCGCCAGAAACTTTCGAAACTGGAGATATCTCAGATCACGGATATCGATTTTTCGTTCAATACAAGTGTGCAGAACGACGTTCAACGCAAGAACTTCGTGATTGCAGACAAATCAAACGATTTTTGCATATTTACGTTGATCTGAGATGCCAGAAGCGCTGAAAACTTGAAATATCTCGAATGAAAACGTAGATCGACTTTTTGTTCCATGCAGCTTCGCAAGACGACTTTCAACGCGAGAATTTCGTGTTTCGGCCACGATGAACACTTTCGACACAATTATGTCGCGCTGAGATGCCAGAGAAGTTCGAACCTCGGGAAATTCCTATTTTCGTCGTAGATCGATAGTTTAGTTTATTCAATTGTGCAGGACGACGTTTACCGCAAGAATTTCGTTTTTCCAAAGAAAATGCATAGTTTTGACTTGTTTATGTCAAGCCGGGGTGCTAGAATCGTTTGGAACTCAGGACATCTCGAGTCTCGATAACGATCGATTCCCCGTTCGATACAGTCATTCAAGACCACGAATAAGGCAAGATAATAGTGTTTTTGGAGGAAATAAACGATCCTAACCCATTTACTTTAAGCAGAAATGCAGCAATCGCTTGTCACTCGAGAAATCTCGATTCTCTGTGATCGATTATTCGGTCGAAGTAGCCGTGCAAAACGACAAATAATGCAAGGATTTCGTGTCTTCGGACAGAATGAACGATTTTGACACGAGCACGACGTGCGGAGAGGCCAGAATCGCTCGAAACACACAAAATCTGGATTCTCGAGGTAGATCGATGTTTCGGTCGGCACATCGATGCAAGACGACGTATAATGCAAGATTGTCGCTTATTTTGACAAAATGAACAATACTGACTTGACAACGTCGAATTTAGATGCGAGATACGCTCGAACTTCGAGACAACGCGATTCTTGGTGAAGATCCCTTTTTCTTTCAATAAAGCTGTGCAAAATGACGAATGACGCAAGTAGCTCGTGTTTTCGGACATAATGAACGATTTTGACTCTTTTACGTCAAGATAAGTCGCCAGAAACTTTCGAAACTGGAGATATCTCAGATCACGAAAATCGATTTTTCGTTCAATACAAGTGTGCAGAACGACGTTCAACGCAAGAACTTTGTGATTGCAGACAAATCAACCGATTTTTGCACATTTACGTTGATCCGAGATGCCAGAAGCGCTGAAAACTCAAAATATCTCGAATAAAAACATAGATCGATGTTTTGTTCCATGCAGCTTTGCAAGACGACTTTCAACGCAAGAATTTCGTGTTTCGGCCACGATAACCAATTTCGACACAGTTATGTCGCGCTGAAATGCCAGAAAAGTTCGAACCTCGGGAAATTTCTTTTTCCGTCGTAGATCGATAGTTCAGTTTATCCAATTGTGCAAGACGACGTTTAGCGCAAGAATTTCGTTTTTCCAAAGAAAATGCATGGTTTTGACTTGTTTATGTCAAGCCGGGGTGCAAGAATCGTTTGGAACTCGGGACATCTCGAGTCTCGATAACGATCGATTCCCCGTTCGATACAGCTATTCAAGACCACGAATAAGGCAGAAAAATAGTGTTTTCGAAGGAAATAAACGATCCCAACCCATTTACTTTAAGCAGAGATGCAGCAATCGCTTAAAACTCGGGAATTCTCGATTTTCGTGGATCGATTATTCGTTTAATACAGCCGTACTAAACGACAGATAATGCAAAAATTTCGTGTCTTCGGATAGAATAAACGATTTTGACACGATCACGATGTGCGAAGAGGCCAGAATCGCTCGAAACACACCAAATCTGGATTCTCGATGTAGATCGATGTTTCGGTCGGCACATCGATGCAAAACGACGTATAATGCAAGAATGTCGCTTGTTTGGACAAAATGAACGATTTCTACCCGATCACGACGTGCGGAGAGGCCAGAATCGCTCGAAAAACACCAAATCTGGATTCTCGATGTAGATCGAAGTTTGGGTCGAAACATCGGTGCAAAACGACCTATGATGAGAGATTTTTGTTTTTCGGACAAAATGAATGATTTCGACACGATCACGACGTGCGAAAAGCCAGAATCGCTCGAAACACACAAAATCTGGATTCTCGATGTAGATCGATGTTTCGGTCGACACATCGGTGCATCATCACGTATATTGCAAGAATTTTGTCTATTTGGACAAAGTGAACGATACTGACTCGACAACGTCGAATTTAGATGCGAGAAACGCTCGAAATTTGAGAAAACGCGATTCTTGGTGAAGATCCCTTTTTCTTTCAATGAAGCTGTGCAAAATGACGAATGACGCAAGTAGCTCGTGTTTTCGGACATAATGAACGATTTTGACTCTTTTACGTCAAGCTAAGTCGCCAGAAACTTTCGAAACTGGAGATATCTCAGATCACGGTAATCGATTTTTCGTTCAATACAAGTGTGCAGGACGACGTTCAACGCAAGAACTTTGTCATTGCAGACAAATCAAACGATTTTTGCACATTTACGTTGATCTGAGATGCCAGAAGCGCTGAAAACTTAAAATATCTCGAATGAAAACGTAGATCGATTTTTTGTTCCATGCAGCTTTGCAAGACGACTTTTAACGCAAGAATTTCGTGTTTCGGCCTCGATGAACACTTTCGACACAATTATGTCGCGCTGAGATGCCAAAGAAGTTCGAACCTCGGGAAACTCCTATTTTCGTCGTAGATCGATAGTTCAGTTTATTCAATTGTGCAAGACGACGTTTAGCGCAAGAATTTCGTTTTTCCAAAGAAAATTCATAGTTTTGACTTGTTTATGTTAAGCCGGGGTGCAAGAATCGTTTGGAACTCGGGACATCTCGAGTCTCGATAACGATCGATTCCCCGTTCGATACAGCCATTCAAGACCACGAATAAGGCAAGATAATAGAGTTTCCGAAGGAAATAAACGATTCCAACCCATTTACTTTAAGCAGAGATGCAGCAATCGCTCGAAACTCGGGAATTCTCGATTCTCGTCGATCGATTATTCGTTTAATACAGCCGTACAAAACGACAGATAATGCGAGAATTTCGTGTCTTCGGACAGAATGAGCGATTTTGACACGAGCACGACGTGCGAAGAGGCCAGAATCGCTCGAAACACACCAAATCTGGATTCTCGATGTAGATCGATGTTTTGGTCGACGGATCGGTGCATCATCACGTATATTGCAAGAATTTTGTTTATTTGGACAAAGTAAACGATTTTGACGCGACAACGTGAAACTTAGATGCCAGAATAGCTCAAAATTCAAAACAACTCGCTTCTCGGTGAATATGGATTTTTTGCTCGATACATCTATGCAAGATAACGAATAACGCAAATAGCTCGTGTTTTTTGACAGAACGAACGATTTCGACTCTTTTACGTCAAGCTGAGTTGCCAGAATCGGTCGAAACTCGGGACATCGCGATTCTCGGTGATCGATTAGTCGTTTGATACAGCCGGGCAAAACGCTTAACGATGCAAGAATTTCGTGTCCTCGGATGACATAAACGATTTTGACACGATCACGACGTATGGAGATCCAACAATCCCTCGAAACACACCAAATCTGGATTCTCGATGTAGATCGAATTTCCAGTCGACATATCGTTGCAAAACGACGTATAATGCAAGGATTTTTTTGTTCCGGTCAAAATGAATGATTTTTAAACATTCAGGTCGTGCTGAGATGCCAGACTCGATTGAAATTCGAGACATCTCGGTTCTCAGTTACGATCTCTTTTTCGTTCGATAAAGCTGTGCAAGACGACAAATAACGCAAGTACCTCGTGTTTTCAGGGAGAATGAACGATTTTGACACTTTTACGTCTTGCTAAGTTGCCAGAAACGCTCGAAACTAGGGACATCTCGATTCTCGTCGATCGATTATTCGTTTGATACAGCTGTACAAAACGACAGATAATGCAAGAATTCCGTGTCTTCGGACACAATAAACGATTTTGACACGATCACGATGTGCGAAGAGGCCGGAATCGCTCGAAACACACTAAATCTGGATTCTCGAGGTAGATCGATGTTTCGGTCGGCACATCGATGCAAAACGACGTATAATGCAAGAATGTCGCTTATTTTGACAAAATGAACGATACTGACTTGACAACGTCGAATTTAGATGCGAGAATCGCTCGAAAATCGAGACAACGCGACTCTTGGTGAAGATCCCTTTTTCCTTTGATGAAGCTGTGCAAGTTAACGAGTAACGCAAAGAGCTCGTGTTTTCGGACAGAACGAACGATTTCGACTATTTTACGTCAAGCTGAGTTGCCAGAATCGGTCGAAACTCGGGACATCGCGATTCTCGGTGATCGAGTAGTCGATTGATACAGCCGTGCAAAACGCTTGATAATGCGAAAATTTCGTGTCTTCGGACAGAAAAAACGATTTTGACATGATCACGATGTGCGAAGAGGCCAGAATCGCTCGAAACACACCAAATCTGGATTCTCGATGTAGATCGATGTTTCGGTCGGCACATCGATGCAAAACGACGTATAATGCAAGAATGTCGCTTGTTTGGACAAAATGAACGATTTCTACACGATCACGACGTGCGGAGAGGCCAGAATCGCTCGAAACACACCAAATCTGGATTCTCGATGTAGATCGAAGTTCGGGTCGAAACATCGGTGCAAAACGACCTATGATGATAGATTTTTGTTTTTCGGACAAAATGAATGATTTCGACACGATCACGACGTGCGAAGAGCCAGAATCGCTCGAAACACACCAAATCTGGATTCTCGATGTAGATCGAAGTTACAGTCGATACATCGGTGCATAATCACGTATATTGCAAGTATTTTGTTTATTTGGACAAAGTGAACGATTTTGACGCGACAACGTGAAACTTAGATGCCAGAATAGCTTAAAATTCAAAACAACTCGCTTCTCGGTGAATATGGATTTTTTGCTCGATACATCTATGCAAGATAACGAATAACGCAAATAGCTCGTGTTTCGTGACAGAACGAACGATTTCGACTCTTTTACGTCAAGCTGAGTTGCCAGAATCGGTCGAAACTCGGGACATCGCGATTCTCGGTGATCGATTAGTCGTTTGATACAGCCGGGCAAAACGCTTAACGATGCAAGAATTTCGTGTCCTCGGATGACATAAACGATTTTGACACGATCACGACGTATGGAGATCCAACAATCCCTCGAAACACACCAAATCTGGATTCTCGATGTAGATCGAATTTCCAGTCGACATATCGTTGCAAAACGACGTATAATGCAAGGATTTTTTTGTTCCGGTCAAAATGAATGATTTTTAAACATTCCGGTCGTGCTGAGATGCCAGACTCGATTGAAATTCGAGACATCTCGGTTCTCAGTTACGATCTCTTTTTCGTTCGATAAAGCTGTGCAAGACGACAAATAACGCAAGTACCTCGTGTTTTCAGGGAGAATGAACGATTTTTACACAGTTACGTTAAGCTGAGTTGCCAGAATCAGTCGAAACTCGGGACATCTCGATTCTCGGTGATCGTTTAGTCGTATGATACAGCCGTGCAAAACGCTTAATAATGCAAGAATTTCGTGTCCTCGAATGACATAAACGATTTTGACACGATCACGACGTATGGAGATCCCACAATCTCTCGAAACACACCAAATCTTGATTCTCGATGTAGATCGAAGTTTCAGTCGACACATCGGTGCAAAACGACGTATGATGCAAGGATTTTTTTGTTCCGGTCAAAATGAACGATTTTTAAACATTCAGGTCGTGCTGAGATGCTAGACTCGATCGAAATTCAAGAAATCTTGGTTCTCAGTGAAGATCCCTTTTTCGTTCGATAAAGCTGTGCAAGACGACAAATAACGCAAGTACCTCGTGTTTTCAGACAGAATGAACGATTTTGACTCTTTTACGTCAAGTTGAGTTGCCAGAATCGGTCGAAACTCGGGACATCGCGATTCTCGGTAATCGATTAGTCGTTTGAAACAGCCGGGCAAAACGCTTGATAATGCAAGAATTTCGTGTCCTCGGATGACATAAACGATTTTGACACGATCACGACGGATGGAGATCCCACAATCCCTCGAAACACACCGAATCTGGATTCTCGATGTAAATCGAATTTTCAGTCGACATATCGTTGCAAAACGACGTATGATGCAAGGATTTTTTTGTTCCGGTCAAAATGAACGATTTTTTAACATTCAGGTCGTGCTGAGATGCCAGACTCGATTGAAATTCGAGACATCTCGGTTCTCAGTGAACATCCCTTTTTCGTTCGATAAAGCTGTGCAAGACGACAAATAACGCAAGTCCCTCGTGTTTTCAGACAGAATGAACGATTTTGACACTTTTACGTCTTGCTAAGTTGCCAGAAACGCTCGAAACTAGGGACATCTCGATTCTCGTCGATCGATTATTCGTTTGATACAGCTGTACAAAACGACAGATAATGCAAGAATTCCGTGTCTAGGGACACAATAAACGATTTTGACACGATCACGATGTGCGAAGAGGCCGGAATCGCTCGAAACACACTAAATCTGGATTCTCGAGGTAGATCGATGTTTCGGTCGGCACATCGATGCAAAACGACGTATAATGCAAGATTGTCGCTTATTTTGACAAAATGAACAATACTGACTTGACAACGTCGAATTTAGATGCGAGAAACGCTCGAAGTTCGAGACAACGCGATTCTTGGTGAAGATCCCTTTTTCTTTCAATAAAGCTGTGCAAAATGACGAATGACGCAAGTAGCTCGTGTTTTCGGACATAATGAACGATTTTGACTCTTTTACGTCAAGCTAAGTCGCCAGAAACTTTCGAAACTGGAGATATCTCAGATCACGGTAATCGATTTTTCGTTCAATACAAGTGTGCAGAACGACGTTCAACGCAAGAACTTCGTGATTGCAGACAAATCAAACGATTTTTGCATATTTACGTTGATCTGAGATGCCAGAAGCGCTGAAAACTTGAAATATCTCGAATGAAAACGTAGATCGACTTTTTGTTCCATGCAGCTTCGCAAGACGACTTTCAACGCGAGAATTTCGTGTTTCGGCCACGATGAACACTTTCGACACAATTATGTCGCGCTGAGATGCCAGAGAAGTTCGAACCTCGGGAAATTCCTATTTTCGTCGTAGATCGATAGTTTAGTTTATTCAATTGTGCAGGACGACGTTTACCGCAAGAATTTCGTTTTTCCAAAGAAAATGCATAGTTTTGACTTGTTTATGTCAAGCCGGGGTGCTAGAATCGTTTGGAACTCAGGACATCTCGAGTCTCGATAACGATCGATTCCCCGTTCGATACAGTCATTCAAGACCACGAATAAGGCAAGATAATAGTGTTTTTGGAGGAAATAAACGATCCTAACCCATTTACTTTAAGCAGAAATGCAGCAATCGCTTGTCACTCGAGAAATCTCGATTCTCTGTGATCGATTATTCGGTCGAAGTAGCCGTGCAAAACGACAAATAATGCAAGGATTTCGTGTCTTCGGACAGAATGAACGATTTTGACACGAGCACGACGTGCGGAGAGGCCAGAATCGCTCGAAACACACAAAATCTGGATTCTCGAGGTAGATCGATGTTTCGGTCGGCACATCGATGCAAAACGACGTATAATGCAAGATTGTCGCTTATTTCGACAAAATGAACAATACTGACTTGACAACGTCGAATTTAGATGCGAGAAACGCTCGAACTTCGAGACAACGCGATTCTTGGTGAAGATCCCTTTTTCTTTCAATAAAGCTGTGCAAAATGACGAATGACGCAAGTAGCTCGTGTTTTCGGACATAATGAACGATTTTGACTCTTTTACGTCAAGATAAGTCGCCAGAAACTTTCGAAACTGGAGATATCTCAGATCACGAAAATCGATTTTTCGTTCAATACAAGTGTGCAGAACGACGTTCAACGCAAGAACTTTGTGATTGCAGACAAATCAACCGATTTTTGCACATTTACGTTGATCCGAGATGCCAGAAGCGCTGAAAACTCAAAATATCTCGAATAAAAACATAGATCGATGTTTTGTTCCATGCAGCTTTGCAAGACGACTTTCAACGCAAGAATTTCGTGTTTCGGCCACGATAACCAATTTCGACACAGTTATGTCGCGCTGAAATGCCAGAAAAGTTCGAACCTCGGGAAATTTCTTTTTCCGTCGTAGATCGATAGTTCAGTTTATCCAATTGTGCAAGACGACGTTTAGCGCAAGAATTTCGTTTTTCCAAAGAAAATGCATGGTTTTGACTTGTTTATGTCAAGCCGGGGTGCAAGAATCGTTTGGAACTCGGGACATCTCGAGTCTCGATAACGATCGATTCCCCGTTCGATACAGCTATTCAAGACCACGAATAAGGCAGAAAAATAGTGTTTTCGAAGGAAATAAACGATCCCAACCCATTTACTTTAAGCAGAGATGCAGCAATCGCTTAAAACTCGGGAATTCTCGATTTTCGTGGATCGATTATTCGTTTAATACAGCCGTACTAAACGACAGATAATGCAAAAATTTCGTGTCTTCGGATAGAATAAACGATTTTGACACGATCACGATGTGCGAAGAGGCCAGAATCGCTCGAAACACACCAAATCTGGATTCTCGATGTAGATCGATGTTTCGGTCGGCACATCGATGCAAAACGACGTATAATGCAAGAATGTCGCTTGTTTGGACAAAATGAACGATTTCTACCCGATCACGACGTGCGGAGAGGCCAGAATCGCTCGAAAAACACCAAATCTGGATTCTCGATGTAGATCGAAGTTTGGGTCGAAACATCGGTGCAAAACGACCTATGATGAGAGATTTTTGTTTTTCGGACAAAATGAATGATTTCGACACGATCACGACGTGCGAAAAGCCAGAATCGCTCGAAACACACAAAATCTGGATTCTCGATGTAGATCGATGTTTCGGTCGACACATCGGTGCATCATCACGTATATTGCAAGAATTTTGTCTATTTGGACAAAGTGAACGATACTGACTCGACAACGTCGAATTTAGATGCGAGAAACGCTCGAAATTTGAGAAAACGCGATTCTTGGTGAAGATCCCTTTTTCTTTCAATGAAGCTGTGCAAAATGACGAATGACGCAAGTAGCTCGTGTTTTCGGACATAATGAACGATTTTGACTCTTTTACGTCAAGCTAAGTCGCCAGAAACTTTCGAAACTGGAGATATCTCAGATCACGGTAATCGATTTTTCGTTCAATACAAGTGTGCAGGACGACGTTCAACGCAAGAACTTTGTCATTGCAGACAAATCAAACGATTTTTGCACATTTACGTTGATCTGAGATGCCAGAAGCGCTGAAAACTTAAAATATCTCGAATGAAAACGTAGATCGATTTTTTGTTCCATGCAGCTTTGCAAGACGACTTTTAACGCAAGAATTTCGTGTTTCGGCCTCGATGAACACTTTCGACACAATTATGTCGCGCTGAGATGCCAAAGAAGTTCGAACCTCGGGAAACTCCTATTTTCGTCGTAGATCGATAGTTCAGTTTATTCAATTGTGCAAGACGACGTTTAGCGCAAGAATTTCGTTTTTCCAAAGAAAATTCATAGTTTTGACTTGTTTATGTTAAGCCGGGGTGCAAGAATCGTTTGGAACTCGGGACATCTCGAGTCTCGATAACGATCGATTCCCCGTTCGATACAGCCATTCAAGACCACGAATAAGGCAAGATAATAGAGTTTCCGAAGGAAATAAACGATTCCAACCCATTTACTTTAAGCAGAGATGCAGCAATCGCTCGAAACTCGGGAATTCTCGATTCTCGTCGATCGATTATTCGTTTAATACAGCCGTACAAAACGACAGATAATGCGAGAATTTCGTGTCTTCGGACAGAATGAGCGATTTTGACACGAGCACGACGTGCGAAGAGGCCAGAATCGCTCGAAACACACCAAATCTGGATTCTCGATGTAGATCGATGTTTTGGTCGACGGATCGGTGCATCATCACGTATATTGCAAGAATTTTGTTTATTTGGACAAAGTAAACGATTTTGACGCGACAACGTGAAACTTAGATGCCAGAATAGCTCAAAATTCAAAACAACTCGCTTCTCGGTGAATATGGATTTTTTGCTCGATACATCTATGCAAGATAACGAATAACGCAAATAGCTCGTGTTTTTTGACAGAACGAACGATTTCGACTCTTTTACGTCAAGCTGAGTTGCCAGAATCGGTCGAAACTCGGGACATCGCGATTCTCGGTGATCGATTAGTCGTTTGATACAGCCGGGCAAAACGCTTAACGATGCAAGAATTTCGTGTCCTCGGATGACATAAACGATTTTGACACGATCACGACGTATGGAGATCCAACAATCCCTCGAAACACACCAAATCTGGATTCTCGATGTAGATCGAATTTCCAGTCGACATATCGTTGCAAAACGACGTATAATGCAAGGATTTTTTTGTTCCGGTCAAAATGAATGATTTTTAAACATTCAGGTCGTGCTGAGATGCCAGACTCGATTGAAATTCGAGACATCTCGGTTCTCAGTTACGATCTCTTTTTCGTTCGATAAAGCTGTGCAAGACGACAAATAACGCAAGTACCTCGTGTTTTCAGGGAGAATGAACGATTTTGACACTTTTACGTCTTGCTAAGTTGCCAGAAACGCTCGAAACTAGGGACATCTCGATTCTCGTCGATCGATTATTCGTTTGATACAGCTGTACAAAACGACAGATAATGCAAGAATTCCGTGTCTTCGGACACAATAAACGATTTTGACACGATCACGATGTGCGAAGAGGCCGGAATCGCTCGAAACACACTAAATCTGGATTCTCGAGGTAGATCGATGTTTCGGTCGGCACATCGATGCAAAACGACGTATAATGCAAGAATGTCGCTTATTTTGACAAAATGAACGATACTGACTTGACAACGTCGAATTTAGATGCGAGAATCGCTCGAAAATCGAGACAACGCGACTCTTGGTGAAGATCCCTTTTTCCTTTGATGAAGCTGTGCAAGTTAACGAGTAACGCAAAGAGCTCGTGTTTTCGGACAGAACGAACGATTTCGACTATTTTACGTCAAGCTGAGTTGCCAGAATCGGTCGAAACTCGGGACATCGCGATTCTCGGTGATCGAGTAGTCGATTGATACAGCCGTGCAAAACGCTTGATAATGCGAAAATTTCGTGTCTTCGGACAGAAAAAACGATTTTGACATGATCACGATGTGCGAAGAGGCCAGAATCGCTCGAAACACACCAAATCTGGATTCTCGATGTAGATCGATGTTTCGGTCGGCACATCGATGCAAAACGACGTATAATGCAAGAATGTCGCTTGTTTGGACAAAATGAACGATTTCTACACGATCACGACGTGCGGAGAGGCCAGAATCGCTCGAAACACACCAAATCTGGATTCTCGATGTAGATCGAAGTTCGGGTCGAAACATCGGTGCAAAACGACCTATGATGATAGATTTTTGTTTTTCGGACAAAATGAATGATTTCGACACGATCACGACGTGCGAAGAGCCAGAATCGCTCGAAACACACCAAATCTGGATTCTCGATGTAGATCGAAGTTACAGTCGATACATCGGTGCATAATCACGTATATTGCAAGTATTTTGTTTATTTGGACAAAGTGAACGATTTTGACGCGACAACGTGAAACTTAGATGCCAGAATAGCTTAAAATTCAAAACAACTCGCTTCTCGGTGAATATGGATTTTTTGCTCGATACATCTATGCAAGATAACGAATAACGCAAATAGCTCGTGTTTCGTGACAGAACGAACGATTTCGACTCTTTTACGTCAAGCTGAGTTGCCAGAATCGGTCGAAACTCGGGACATCGCGATTCTCGGTGATCGATTAGTCGTTTGATACAGCCGGGCAAAACGCTTAACGATGCAAGAATTTCGTGTCCTCGGATGACATAAACGATTTTGACACGATCACGACGTATGGAGATCCAACAATCCCTCGAAACACACCAAATCTGGATTCTCGATGTAGATCGAATTTCCAGTCGACATATCGTTGCAAAACGACGTATAATGCAAGGATTTTTTTGTTCCGGTCAAAATGAATGATTTTTAAACATTCCGGTCGTGCTGAGATGCCAGACTCGATTGAAATTCGAGACATCTCGGTTCTCAGTTACGATCTCTTTTTCGTTCGATAAAGCTGTGCAAGACGACAAATAACGCAAGTACCTCGTGTTTTCAGGGAGAATGAACGATTTTTACACAGTTACGTTAAGCTGAGTTGCCAGAATCAGTCGAAACTCGGGACATCTCGATTCTCGGTGATCGTTTAGTCGTATGATACAGCCGTGCAAAACGCTTAATAATGCAAGAATTTCGTGTCCTCGAATGACATAAACGATTTTGACACGATCACGACGTATGGAGATCCCACAATCTCTCGAAACACACCAAATCTTGATTCTCGATGTAGATCGAAGTTTCAGTCGACACATCGGTGCAAAACGACGTATGATGCAAGGATTTTTTTGTTCCGGTCAAAATGAACGATTTTTAAACATTCAGGTCGTGCTGAGATGCTAGACTCGATCGAAATTCAAGAAATCTTGGTTCTCAGTGAAGATCCCTTTTTCGTTCGATAAAGCTGTGCAAGACGACAAATAACGCAAGTACCTCGTGTTTTCAGACAGAATGAACGATTTTGACTCTTTTACGTCAAGTTGAGTTGCCAGAATCGGTCGAAACTCGGGACATCGCGATTCTCGGTAATCGATTAGTCGTTTGAAACAGCCGGGCAAAACGCTTGATAATGCAAGAATTTCGTGTCCTCGGATGACATAAACGATTTTGACACGATCACGACGGATGGAGATCCCACAATCCCTCGAAACACACCGAATCTGGATTCTCGATGTAAATCGAATTTTCAGTCGACATATCGTTGCAAAACGACGTATGATGCAAGGATTTTTTTGTTCCGGTCAAAATGAACGATTTTTTAACATTCAGGTCGTGCTGAGATGCCAGACTCGATTGAAATTCGAGACATCTCGGTTCTCAGTGAACATCCCTTTTTCGTTCGATAAAGCTGTGCAAGACGACAAATAACGCAAGTCCCTCGTGTTTTCAGACAGAATGAACGATTTTGACACTTTTACGTCTTGCTAAGTTGCCAGAAACGCTCGAAACTAGGGACATCTCGATTCTCGTCGATCGATTATTCGTTTGATACAGCTGTACAAAACGACAGATAATGCAAGAATTCCGTGTCTAGGGACACAATAAACGATTTTGACACGATCACGATGTGCGAAGAGGCCGGAATCGCTCGAAACACACTAAATCTGGATTCTCGAGGTAGATCGATGTTTCGGTCGGCACATCGATGCAAAACGACGTATAATGCAAGA
The DNA here is from genome assembly GCA_949699805.1 of Tromatobia lineatoria. Classification (NCBI taxonomy): domain Eukaryota; kingdom Metazoa; phylum Arthropoda; class Insecta; order Hymenoptera; family Ichneumonidae; genus Tromatobia; species Tromatobia lineatoria. The sequence continues at coordinate 12,869,128 of OX453045.1, read as the reverse complement.
TTGTCGCTTATTTTGACAAAATGAACAATACTGACTTGACAACGTCGAATTTAGATGCGAGAAACGCTCGAAGTTCGAGACAACGCGATTCTTGGTGAAGATCCCTTTTTCTTTCAATAAAGCTGTGCAAAATGACGAATGACGCAAGTAGCTCGTGTTTTCGGACATAATGAACGATTTTGACTCTTTTACGTCAAGCTAAGTCGCCAGAAACTTTCGAAACTGGAGATATCTCAGATCACGGTAATCGATTTTTCGTTCAATACAAGTGTGCAGAACGACGTTCAACGCAAGAACTTCGTGATTGCAGACAAATCAAACGATTTTTGCATATTTACGTTGATCTGAGATGCCAGAAGCGCTGAAAACTTGAAATATCTCGAATGAAAACGTAGATCGACTTTTTGTTCCATGCAGCTTCGCAAGACGACTTTCAACGCGAGAATTTCGTGTTTCGGCCACGATGAACACTTTCGACACAATTATGTCGCGCTGAGATGCCAGAGAAGTTCGAACCTCGGGAAATTCCTATTTTCGTCGTAGATCGATAGTTTAGTTTATTCAATTGTGCAGGACGACGTTTACCGCAAGAATTTCGTTTTTCCAAAGAAAATGCATAGTTTTGACTTGTTTATGTCAAGCCGGGGTGCTAGAATCGTTTGGAACTCAGGACATCTCGAGTCTCGATAACGATCGATTCCCCGTTCGATACAGTCATTCAAGACCACGAATAAGGCAAGATAATAGTGTTTTTGGAGGAAATAAACGATCCTAACCCATTTACTTTAAGCAGAAATGCAGCAATCGCTTGTCACTCGAGAAATCTCGATTCTCTGTGATCGATTATTCGGTCGAAGTAGCCGTGCAAAACGACAAATAATGCAAGGATTTCGTGTCTTCGGACAGAATGAACGATTTTGACACGAGCACGACGTGCGGAGAGGCCAGAATCGCTCGAAACACACAAAATCTGGATTCTCGAGGTAGATCGATGTTTCGGTCGGCACATCGATGCAAAACGACGTATAATGCAAGATTGTCGCTTATTTCGACAAAATGAACAATACTGACTTGACAACGTCGAATTTAGATGCGAGAAACGCTCGAACTTCGAGACAACGCGATTCTTGGTGAAGATCCCTTTTTCTTTCAATAAAGCTGTGCAAAATGACGAATGACGCAAGTAGCTCGTGTTTTCGGACATAATGAACGATTTTGACTCTTTTACGTCAAGATAAGTCGCCAGAAACTTTCGAAACTGGAGATATCTCAGATCACGAAAATCGATTTTTCGTTCAATACAAGTGTGCAGAACGACGTTCAACGCAAGAACTTTGTGATTGCAGACAAATCAACCGATTTTTGCACATTTACGTTGATCCGAGATGCCAGAAGCGCTGAAAACTCAAAATATCTCGAATAAAAACATAGATCGATGTTTTGTTCCATGCAGCTTTGCAAGACGACTTTCAACGCAAGAATTTCGTGTTTCGGCCACGATAACCAATTTCGACACAGTTATGTCGCGCTGAAATGCCAGAAAAGTTCGAACCTCGGGAAATTTCTTTTTCCGTCGTAGATCGATAGTTCAGTTTATCCAATTGTGCAAGACGACGTTTAGCGCAAGAATTTCGTTTTTCCAAAGAAAATGCATGGTTTTGACTTGTTTATGTCAAGCCGGGGTGCAAGAATCGTTTGGAACTCGGGACATCTCGAGTCTCGATAACGATCGATTCCCCGTTCGATACAGCTATTCAAGACCACGAATAAGGCAGAAAAATAGTGTTTTCGAAGGAAATAAACGATCCCAACCCATTTACTTTAAGCAGAGATGCAGCAATCGCTTAAAACTCGGGAATTCTCGATTTTCGTGGATCGATTATTCGTTTAATACAGCCGTACTAAACGACAGATAATGCAAAAATTTCGTGTCTTCGGATAGAATAAACGATTTTGACACGATCACGATGTGCGAAGAGGCCAGAATCGCTCGAAACACACCAAATCTGGATTCTCGATGTAGATCGATGTTTCGGTCGGCACATCGATGCAAAACGACGTATAATGCAAGAATGTCGCTTGTTTGGACAAAATGAACGATTTCTACCCGATCACGACGTGCGGAGAGGCCAGAATCGCTCGAAAAACACCAAATCTGGATTCTCGATGTAGATCGAAGTTTGGGTCGAAACATCGGTGCAAAACGACCTATGATGAGAGATTTTTGTTTTTCGGACAAAATGAATGATTTCGACACGATCACGACGTGCGAAAAGCCAGAATCGCTCGAAACACACAAAATCTGGATTCTCGATGTAGATCGATGTTTCGGTCGACACATCGGTGCATCATCACGTATATTGCAAGAATTTTGTCTATTTGGACAAAGTGAACGATACTGACTCGACAACGTCGAATTTAGATGCGAGAAACGCTCGAAATTTGAGAAAACGCGATTCTTGGTGAAGATCCCTTTTTCTTTCAATGAAGCTAAGCAAAATGACGAATGACGCAAGTAGCTCGTGTTTTCGGACATACTGAACGATTTTGACTCTTTTACGTCAAGCTAAGTCGCCAGAAACTTTCGAAACTGGAGATATCTCAGATCACGGTAATCGATTTTTCGTTCAATACAAGTGTGCAGGACGACGTTCAACGCAAGAACTTTGTCATTGCAGACAAATCAAACGATTTTTGCACATTTACGTTGATCTGAGATGCCAGAAGCGCTGAAAACTTAAAATATCTCGAATGAAAACGTAGATCGATTTTTTGTTCCATGCAGCTTTGCAAGACGACTTTTAACGCAAGAATTTCGTGTTTCGGCCTCGATGAACACTTTCGACACAATTATGTCGCGCTGAGATGCCAAAGAAGTTCGAACCTCGGGAAACTCCTATTTTCGTCGTAGATCGATAGTTCAGTTTATTCAATTGTGCAAGACGACGTTTAGCGCAAGAATTTCGTTTTTCCAAAGAAAATTCATAGTTTTGACTTGTTTATGTTAAGCCGGGGTCCAAGAATCGTTTGGAACTCGGGACATCTCGAGTCTCGATAACGATCGATTCCCCGTTCGATACAGCCATTCAAGACCACGAATAAGGCAAGATAATAGAGTTTCCGAAGGAAATAAACGATTCCAACCCATTTACTTTAAGCAGAGATGCAGCAATCGCTCGAAACTCGGGAATTCTCGATTCTCGTCGATCGATTATTCGTTTAATACAGCCGTACAAAACGACAGATAATGCGAGAATTTCGTGTCTTCGGACAGAATGAGCGATTTTGACACGAGCACGACGTGCGAAGAGGCCAGAATCGCTCGAAACACACCAAATCTGGATTCTCGATGTAGATCGATGTTTTGGTCGACGGATCGGTGCATCATCACGTATATTGCAAGAATTTTGTTTATTTGGACAAAGTAAACGATTTTGACGCGACAACGTGAAACTTAGATGCCAGAATAGCTCAAAATTCAAAACAACTCGCTTCTCGGTGAATATGGATTTTTTGCTCGATACATCTATGCAAGATAACGAATAACGCAAATAGCTCGTGTTTTTTGACAGAACGAACGATTTCGACTCTTTTACGTCAAGCTGAGTTGCCAGAATCGGTCGAAACTCGGGACATCGCGATTCTCGGTGATCGATTAGTCGTTTGATACAGCCGGGCAAAACGCTTAACGATGCAAGAATTTCGTGTCCTCGGATGACATAAACGATTTTGACACGATCACGACGTATGGAGATCCAACAATCCCTCGAAACACACCAAATCTGGATTCTCGATGTAGATCGAATTTCCAGTCGACATATCGTTGCAAAACGACGTATAATGCAAGGATTTTTTTGTTCCGGTCAAAATGAATGATTTTTAAACATTCAGGTCGTGCTGAGATGCCAGACTCGATTGAAATTCGAGACATCTCGGTTCTCAGTTACGATCTCTTTTTCGTTCGATAAAGCTGTGCAAGACGACAAATAACGCAAGTACCTCGTGTTTTCAGGGAGAATGAACGATTTTGACACTTTTACGTCTTGCTAAGTTGCCAGAAACGCTCGAAACTAGGGACATCTCGATTCTCGTCGATCGATTATTCGTTTGATACAGCTGTACAAAACGACAGATAATGCAAGAATTCCGTGTCTTCGGACACAATAAACGATTTTGACACGATCACGATGTGCGAAGAGGCCGGAATCGCTCGAAACACACTAAATCTGGATTCTCGAGGTAGATCGATGTTTCGGACGGCACATCGATGCAAAACGACGTATAATGCAAGAATGTCGCTTATTTTGACAAAATGAACGATACTGACTTGACAACGTCGAATTTAGATGCGAGAATCGCTCGAAAATCGAGACAACGCGACTCTTGGTGAAGATCCCTTTTTCCTTTGATGAAGCTGTGCAAGTTAACGAGTAACGCAAAGAGCTCGTGTTTTCGGACAGAACGAACGATTTCGACTATTTTACGTCAAGCTGAGTTGCCAGAATCGGTCGAAACTCGGGACATCGCGATTCTCGGTGATCGAGTAGTCGATTGATACAGCCGTGCAAAACGCTTGATAATGCAAAAATTTCGTGTCTTCGGACAGAAAAAACGATTTTGACATGATCACGATGTGCGAAGAGGCCAGAATCGCTCGAAACACACCAAATCTGGATTCTCGATGTAGATCGATGTTTCGGTCGGCACATCGATGCAAAACGACGTATAATGCAAGAATGTCGCTTGTTTGGACAAAATGAACGATTTCTACACGATCACGACGTGCGGAGAGGCCAGAATCGCTCGAAACACACCAAATCTGGATTCTCGATGTAGATCGAAGTTACAGTCGATACATCGGTGCATAATCACGTATATTGCAAGTATTTCGTTTATTTGGACAAAGTGAACGATTTTGACGCGACAACGTGAAACTTAGATGCCAGAATAGCTTAAAATTCAAAACAACTCGCTTCTCGGTGAATATGGATTTTTTGCTCGATACATCTATGCAAGATAACGAATAACGCAAATAGCTCGTGTTTCGTGACAGAACGAACGATTTCGACTCTTTTACGTCAAGCTGAGTTGCCAGAATCGGTCGAAACTCGGGACATCGCGATTCTCGGTGATCGATTAGTCGTTTGATACAGCCGGGCAAAACGCTTAACGATGCAAGAATTTCGTGTCCTCGGATGACATAAACGATTTTGACACGATCACGACGTATGGAGATCCAACAATCCCTCGAAACACACCAAATCTGGATTCTCGATGTAGATCGAATTTCCAGTCGACATATCGTTGCAAAACGACGTATAATGCAAGGATTTTTTTGTTCCGGTCAAAATGAATGATTTTTAAACATTCCGGTCGTGCTGAGATGCCAGACTCGATTGAAATTCGAGACATCTCGGTTCTCAGTTACGATCTCTTTTTCGTTCGATAAAGCTGTGCAAGACGACAAATAACGCAAGTACCTCGTGTTTTCAGGGAGAATGAACGATTTTTACACATTTACGTTAAGCTGAGTTGCCAGAATCAGTCGAAACTCGGGACATCTCGATTCTCGGTGATCGTTTAGTCGTATGATACAGCCGTGCAAAACGCTTAATAATGCAAGAATTTCGTGTCCTCGAATGACATAAACGATTTTGACACGATCACGACGTATGGAGATCCCACAATCTCTCGAAACACACCAAATCTGGATTCTCGATGTAGATCGAAGTTTCAGTCGACACATCGGTGCAAAACGACGTATGATGCAAGGATTTTTTTGTTCCGGTCAAAATGAACGATTTTTAAACATTCAGGTCGTGCTGAGATGCTAGACTCGATCGAAATTCAAGAAATCTTGGTTCTCAGTGAAGATCCCTTTTTCGTTCGATAAAGCTGTGCAAGACGACAAATAACGCAAGTACCTCGTGTTTTCAGACAGAATGAACGATTTTGACTCTTTTACGTCAAGCTGAGTTGCCAGAATCGGTCGAAACTCGGGACATCGCGATTCTCGGTAATCGATTAGTCGTTTGAAACAGCCGGGCAAAACGCTTGATAATGCAAGAATTTCGTGTCCTCGGATGACATAAACGATTTTGACACGATCACGACGGATGGAGATCCCACAATCCCTCGAAACACACCGAATCTGGATTCTCGATGTAAATCGAATTTTCAGTCGACATATCGTTGCAAAACGACGTATGATGCAAGGATTTTTTTGTTCCGGTCAAAATGAACGATTTTTTAACATTCAGGTCGTGCTGAGATGCCAGACTCGATTGAAATTCGAGACATCTCGGTTCTCAGTGAACATCCCTTTTTCGTTCGATAAAGCTGTGCAAGACGACAAATAACGCAAGTCCCTCGTGTTTTCAGACAGAATGAACGATTTTGACACTTTTACGTCTTGCTAAGTTGCCAGAAACGCTCGAAACTAGGGACATCTCGATTCTCGTCGATCGATTATTCGTTTGATACAGCTGTACAAAACGACAGATAATGCAAGAATTCCGTGTCTAGGGACACAATAAACGATTTTGACACGATCACGATGTGCGAAGAGGCCGGAATCGCTCGAAACACACTAAATCTGGATTCTCGAGGTAGATCGATGTTTCGGTCGGCACATCGATGCAAAACGACGTATAATGCAAGATTGTCGCTTATTTTGACAAAATGAACAATACTGACTTGACAACGTCGAATTTAGATGCGAGAAACGCTCGAAGTTCGAGACAACGCGATTCTTGGTGAAGATCCCTTTTTCTTTCAATAAAGCTGTGCAAAATGACGAATGACGCAAGTAGCTCGTGTTTTCGGACATAATGAACGATTTTGACTCTTTTACGTCAAGCTAAGTCGCCAGAAACTTTCGAAACTGGAGATATCTCAGATCACGGATATCGATTTTTCGTTCAATACAAGTGTGCAGAACGACGTTCAACGCAAGAACTTCGTGATTGCAGACAAATCAAACGATTTTTGCATATTTACGTTGATCTGAGATGCCAGAAGCGCTGAAAACTTGAAATATCTCGAATGAAAACGTAGATCGACTTTTTGTTCCATGCAGCTTCGCAAGACGACTTTCAACGCGAGAATTTCGTGTTTCGGCCACGATGAACACTTTCGACACAATTATGTCGCGCTGAGATGCCAGAGAAGTTCGAACCTCGGGAAATTCCTATTTTCGTCGTAGATCGATAGTTTAGTTTATTCAATTGTGCAGGACGACGTTTACCGCAAGAATTTCGTTTTTCCAAAGAAAATGCATAGTTTTGACTTGTTTATGTCAAGCCGGGGTGCTAGAATCGTTTGGAACTCAGGACATCTCGAGTCTCGATAACGATCGATTCCCCGTTCGATACAGTCATTCAAGACCACGAATAAGGCAAGATAATAGTGTTTTTGGAGGAAATAAACGATCCTAACCCATTTACTTTAAGCAGAAATGCAGCAATCGCTTGTCACTCGAGAAATCTCGATTCTCTGTGATCGATTATTCGGTCGAAGTAGCCGTGCAAAACGACAAATAATGCAAGGATTTCGTGTCTTCGGACAGAATGAACGATTTTGACACGAGCACGACGTGCGGAGAGGCCAGAATCGCTCGAAACACACAAAATCTGGATTCTCGAGGTAGATCGATGTTTCGGTCGGCACATCGATGCAAGACGACGTATAATGCAAGATTGTCGCTTATTTTGACAAAATGAACAATACTGACTTGACAACGTCGAATTTAGATGCGAGATACGCTCGAACTTCGAGACAACGCGATTCTTGGTGAAGATCCCTTTTTCTTTCAATAAAGCTGTGCAAAATGACGAATGACGCAAGTAGCTCGTGTTTTCGGACATAATGAACGATTTTGACTCTTTTACGTCAAGATAAGTCGCCAGAAACTTTCGAAACTGGAGATATCTCAGATCACGAAAATCGATTTTTCGTTCAATACAAGTGTGCAGAACGACGTTCAACGCAAGAACTTTGTGATTGCAGACAAATCAACCGATTTTTGCACATTTACGTTGATCCGAGATGCCAGAAGCGCTGAAAACTCAAAATATCTCGAATAAAAACATAGATCGATGTTTTGTTCCATGCAGCTTTGCAAGACGACTTTCAACGCAAGAATTTCGTGTTTCGGCCACGATAACCAATTTCGACACAGTTATGTCGCGCTGAAATGCCAGAAAAGTTCGAACCTCGGGAAATTTCTTTTTCCGTCGTAGATCGATAGTTCAGTTTATCCAATTGTGCAAGACGACGTTTAGCGCAAGAATTTCGTTTTTCCAAAGAAAATGCATGGTTTTGACTTGTTTATGTCAAGCCGGGGTGCAAGAATCGTTTGGAACTCGGGACATCTCGAGTCTCGATAACGATCGATTCCCCGTTCGATACAGCTATTCAAGACCACGAATAAGGCAGAAAAATAGTGTTTTCGAAGGAAATAAACGATCCCAACCCATTTACTTTAAGCAGAGATGCAGCAATCGCTTAAAACTCGGGAATTCTCGATTTTCGTGGATCGATTATTCGTTTAATACAGCCGTACTAAACGACAGATAATGCAAAAATTTCGTGTCTTCGGATAGAATAAACGATTTTGACACGATCACGATGTGCGAAGAGGCCAGAATCGCTCGAAACACACCAAATCTGGATTCTCGATGTAGATCGATGTTTCGGTCGGCACATCGATGCAAAACGACGTATAATGCAAGAATGTCGCTTGTTTGGACAAAATGAACGATTTCTACCCGATCACGACGTGCGGAGAGGCCAGAATCGCTCGAAAAACACCAAATCTGGATTCTCGATGTAGATCGAAGTTTGGGTCGAAACATCGGTGCAAAACGACCTATGATGAGAGATTTTTGTTTTTCGGACAAAATGAATGATTTCGACACGATCACGACGTGCGAAAAGCCAGAATCGCTCGAAACACACAAAATCTGGATTCTCGATGTAGATCGATGTTTCGGTCGACACATCGGTGCATCATCACGTATATTGCAAGAATTTTGTCTATTTGGACAAAGTGAACGATACTGACTCGACAACGTCGAATTTAGATGCGAGAAACGCTCGAAATTTGAGAAAACGCGATTCTTGGTGAAGATCCCTTTTTCTTTCAATGAAGCTAAGCAAAATGACGAATGACGCAAGTAGCTCGTGTTTTCGGACATACTGAACGATTTTGACTCTTTTACGTCAAGCTAAGTCGCCAGAAACTTTCGAAACTGGAGATATCTCAGATCACGGTAATCGATTTTTCGTTCAATACAAGTGTGCAGGACGACGTTCAACGCAAGAACTTTGTCATTGCAGACAAATCAAACGATTTTTGCACATTTACGTTGATCTGAGATGCCAGAAGCGCTGAAAACTTAAAATATCTCGAATGAAAACGTAGATCGATTTTTTGTTCCATGCAGCTTTGCAAGACGACTTTTAACGCAAGAATTTCGTGTTTCGGCCTCGATGAACACTTTCGACACAATTATGTCGCGCTGAGATGCCAAAGAAGTTCGAACCTCGGGAAACTCCTATTTTCGTCGTAGATCGATAGTTCAGTTTATTCAATTGTGCAAGACGACGTTTAGCGCAAGAATTTCGTTTTTCCAAAGAAAATTCATAGTTTTGACTTGTTTATGTTAAGCCGGGGTGCAAGAATCGTTTGGAACTCGGGACATCTCGAGTCTCGATAACGATCGATTCCCCGTTCGATACAGCCATTCAAGACCACGAATAAGGCAAGATAATAGAGTTTCCGAAGGAAATAAACGATTCCAACCCATTTACTTTAAGCAGAGATGCAGCAATCGCTCGAAACTCGGGAATTCTCGATTCTCGTCGATCGATTATTCGTTTAATACAGCCGTACAAAACGACAGATAATGCGAGAATTTCGTGTCTTCGGACAGAATGAGCGATTTTGACACGAGCACGACGTGCGAAGAGGCCAGAATCGCTCGAAACACACCAAATCTGGATTCTCGATGTAGATCGATGTTTTGGTCGACGGATCGGTGCATCATCACGTATATTGCAAGAATTTTGTTTATTTGGACAAAGTAAACGATTTTGACGCGACAACGTGAAACTTAGATGCCAGAATAGCTCAAAATTCAAAACAACTCGCTTCTCGGTGAATATGGATTTTTTGCTCGATACATCTATGCAAGATAACGAATAACGCAAATAGCTCGTGTTTTTTGACAGAACGAACGATTTCGACTCTTTTACGTCAAGCTGAGTTGCCAGAATCGGTCGAAACTCGGGACATCGCGATTCTCGGTGATCGATTAGTCGTTTGATACAGCCGGGCAAAACGCTTAACGATGCAAGAATTTCGTGTCCTCGGATGACATAAACGATTTTGACACGATCACGACGTATGGAGATCCAACAATCCCTCGAAACACACCAAATCTGGATTCTCGATGTAGATCGAATTTCCAGTCGACATATCGTTGCAAAACGACGTATAATGCAAGGATTTTTTTGTTCCGGTCAAAATGAATGATTTTTAAACATTCAGGTCGTGCTGAGATGCCAGACTCGATTGAAATTCGAGACATCTCGGTTCTCAGTTACGATCTCTTTTTCGTTCGATAAAGCTGTGCAAGACGACAAATAACGCAAGTACCTCGTGTTTTCAGGGAGAATGAACGATTTTGACACTTTTACGTCTTGCTAAGTTGCCAGAAACGCTCGAAACTAGGGACATCTCGATTCTCGTCGATCGATTATTCGTTTGATACAGCTGTACAAAACGACAGATAATGCAAGAATTCCGTGTCTTCGGACACAATAAACGATTTTGACACGATCACGATGTGCGAAGAGGCCGGAATCGCTCGAAACACACTAAATCTGGATTCTCGAGGTAGATCGATGTTTCGGTCGGCACATCGATGCAAAACGACGTATAATGCAAGAATGTCGCTTATTTTGACAAAATGAACGATACTGACTTGACAACGTCGAATTTAGATGCGAGAATCGCTCGAAAATCGAGACAACGCGACTCTTGGTGAAGATCCCTTTTTCCTTTGATGAAGCTGTGCAAGTTAACGAGTAACGCAAAGAGCTCGTGTTTTCGGACAGAACGAACGATTTCGACTATTTTACGTCAAGCTGAGTTGCCAGAATCGGTCGAAACTCGGGACATCGCGATTCTCGGTGATCGAGTAGTCGATTGATACAGCCGTGCAAAATGCTTGATAATGCAAAAATTTCGTGTCTTCGGACAGAAAAAACGATTTTGACATGATCACGATGTGCGAAGAGGCCAGAATCGCTCGAAACACACCAAATCTGGATTCTCGATGTAGATCGATGTTTCGGTCGGCACATCGATGCAAAACGACGTATAATGCAAGAATGTCGCTTGTTTGGACAAAATGAACGATTTCTACACGATCACGACGTGCGGAGAGGCCAGGATCGCTCGAAACACACCAAATCTGGATTCTCGATGTAGATCGAAGTTCGGGTCGAAACATCGGTGCAAAACGACCTATGATGATAGATTTTTGTTTTTCGGACAAAATGAATGATTTCGACACGATCACGACGTGCGAAGAGCCAGAATCGCTCGAAACACACCAAATCTGGATTCTCGATGTAGATCGAAGTTACAGTCGATACATCGGTGCATAATCACGTATATTGCAAGTATTTTGTTTATTTGGACAAAGTGAACGATTTTGACGCGACAACGTGAAACTTAGATGCCAGAATAGCTTAAAATTCAAGACAACTCGCTTCTCGGTGAATATGGATTTTTTGCTCGATACATCTATGCAAGATAACGAATAACGCAAATAGCTCGTGTTTCGTGACAGAACGAACGATTTCGACTCTTTTACGTCAAGCTGAGTTGCCAGAATCGGTCGAAACTCGGGACATCGCGATTCTCGGTGATCGATTAGTCGTTTGATACAGCCGGGCAAAACGCTTAACGATGCAAGAATTTCGTGTCCTCGGATGACATAAACGATTTTGACACGATCACGACGTATGGAGATCCAACAATCCCTCGAAACACACCAAATCTGGATTCTCGATGTAGATCGAATTTCCAGTCGACATATCGTTGCAAAACGACGTATAATGCAAGGATTTTTTTGTTCCGGTCAAAATGAATGATTTTTAAACATTCAGGTCGTGCTGAGATGCCAGACTCGATTGAAATTCGAGACATCTCGGTTCTCAGTTACGATCTCTTTTTCGTTCGATAAAGCTGTGCAAGACGACAAATAACGCAAGTACCTCGTGTTTTCAGGGAAAATGAACGATTTTTACACATTTACGTTAAGCTGAGTTGCCAGAATCAGTCGAAACTCGGGACATCTCGATTCTCGGTGATCGTTTAGTCGTATGATACAGCCGTGCAAAACGCTTAATAATGCAAGAATTTCGTGTCCTCGAATGACATAAACGATTTTGACACGATCACGACGTATGGAGATCCCACAATCTCTCGAAACACACCAAATCTGGATTCTCGATGTAGATCGAAGTTTCAGTCGACACATCGGTGCAAAACGACGTATGATGCAAGGATTTTTTTGTTCCGGTCAAAATGAACGATTTTTAAACATTCAGGTCGTGCTGAGATGCTAGACTCGATCGAAATTCAAGAAATCTTGGTTCTCAGTGAAGATCCCTTTTTCGTTCAATAAAGCTGTGCAAGACGACAAATAACGCAAGTACCTCGTGTTTTCAGACAGAATGAACGATTTTGACTCTTTGACGTCAAGCTGAGTTGCCAGAATCGGTCGAAACTCGGGACATCGCGATTCTCGGTAATCGATTAGTCGTTTGAAACAGCCGGGCAAAACGCTTGATAATGCAAGAATTTCGTGTCCTCGGATGACATAAACGATTTTGACACGATCACGACGGATGGAGATCCCACAATCCCTCGAAACACACCGAATCTGGATTCTCGATGTAAATCGAATTTTCAGTCGACATATCGTTGCAAAACGACGTATGATGCAAGGATTTTTTTGTTCCGGTCAAAATGAACGATTTTTTAACATTCAGGTCGTGCTGAGATGCCAGACTCGATTGAAATTCGAGACATCTCGGTTCTCAGTGAACATCCCTTTTTCGTTCGATAAAGCTGTGCAAGACGACAAATAACGCAAGTCCCTCGTGTTTTCAGACAGAATGAACGATTTTGACACTTTTACGTCTTGCTAAGTTGCCAGAAACGCTCGAAACTAGGGACATCTCGATTCTCGTCGATCGATTATTCGTTTGATACAGCTGTACAAAACGACAGATAATGCAAGAATTCCGTGTCTAGGGACACAATAAACGATTTTGACACGATCACGATGTGCGAAGAGGCCGGAATCGCTCGAAACACACTAAATCTGGATTCTCGAGGTAGATCGATGTTTCGGTCGGCACATCGATGCAAAACGACGTATAATGCAAGATTGTCGCTTATTTTGACAAAATGAACAATACTGACTTGACAACGTCGAATTTAGATGCGAGAAACGCTCGAAGTTCGAGACAACGCGATTCTTGGTGAAGATCCCTTTTTCTTTCAATAAAGCTGTGCAAAATGACGAATGACGCAAGTAGCTCGCGTTTTCGGACATAATGAACGATTTTGACTCTTTTACGTCAAGCTAAGTCGCCAGAAACTTTCGAAACTGGAGATATCTCAGATCACGGTAATCGATTTTTCGTTCAATACAAGTGTGCAGAACGACGTTCAACGCAAGAACTTCGTGATTGCAGACAAATCAAACGATTTTTGCATATTTACGTTGATCTGAGATGCCAGAAGCGCTGAAAACTTGAAATATCTCGAATGAAAACGTAGATCGACTTTTTGTTCCATGCAGCTTCGCAAGACGACTTTCAACGCGAGAATTTCGTGTTTCGGCCACGATGAACACTTTCGACACAATTATGTCGCGCTGAGATGCCAGAGAAGTTCGAACCTCGGGAAATTCCTATTTTCGTCGTAGATCGATAGTTTAGTTTATTCAATTGTGCAGGACGACGTTTACCGCAAGAATTTCGTTTTTCCAAAGAAAATGCATAGTTTTGACTTGTTTATGTCAAGCCGGGGTGCTAGAATCGTTTGGAACTCAGGACATCTCGAGTCTCGATAACGATCGATTCCCCGTTCGATACAGTCATTCAAGACCACGAATAAGGCAAGATAATAGTGTTTTTGGAGGAAATAAACGATCCTAACCCATTTACTTTAAGCAGAAATGCAGCAATCGCTTGTCACTCGAGAAATCTCGATTCTCTGTGATCGATTATTCGGTCGAAGTAGCCGTGCAAAACGACAAATAATGCAAGGATTTCGTGTCTTCGGACAGAATGAACGATTTTGACACGAGCACGACGTGCGGAGAGGCCAGAATCGCTCGAAACACACAAAATCTGGATTCTCGAGGTAGATCGATGTTTCGGTCGGCACATCGATGCAAAACGACGTATAATGCAAGATTGTCGCTTATTTTGACAAAATGAACAATACTGACTTGACAACGTCGAATTTAGATGCGAGATACGCTCGAACTTCGAGACAACGCGATTCTTGGTGAAGATCCCTTTTTCTTTCAATAAAGCTGTGCAAAATGACGAATGACGCAAGTAGCTCGTGTTTTCGGACATAATGAACGATTTTGACTCTTTTACGTCAAGATAAGTCGCCAGAAACTTTCGAAACTGGAGTCATCTCAGATCACGAAAATCGATTTTTCGTTCAATACAAGTGTGCAGAACGACGTTCAACGCAAGAACTTTGTGATTGCAGACAAATCAACCGATTTTTGCACATTTACGTTGATCCGAGATGCCAGAAGCGCTGAAAACTCAAAATATCTCGAATAAAAACATAGATCGATGTTTTGTTCCATGCAGCTTTGCAAGACGACTTTCAACGCAAGAATTTCGTGTTTCGGCCACGATAACCAATTTCGACACAGTTATGTCGCGCTGAAATGCCAGAAAAGTTCGAACCTCGGGAAATTTCTTTTTCCGTCGTAGATCGATAGTTCAGTTTATCCAATTGTGCAAGACGACGTTTAGCGCAAGAATTTCGTTTTTCCAAAGAAAATGCATGGTTTTGACTTGTTTATGTCAAGCCGGGGTGCAAGAATCGTTTGGAACTCGGGACATCTCGAGTCTCGATAACGATCGATTCCCCGTTCGATACAGCTATTCAAGACCACGAATAAGGCAGAAAAATAGTGTTTTCGAAGGAAATAAACGATCCCAACCCATTTACTTTAAGCAGAGATGCAGCAATCGCTTAAAACTCGGGAATTCTCGATTTTCGTGGATCGATTATTCGTTTAATACAGCCGTACTAAACGACAGATAATGCAAAAATTTCGTGTCTTCGGATAGAATAAACGATTTTGACACGATCACGATGTGCGAAGAGGCCAGAATCGCTCGAAACACACCAAATCTGGATTCTCGATGTAGATCGATGTTTCGGTCGGCACATCGATGCAAAACGACGTATAATGCAAGAATGTCGCTTGTTTGGACAAAATGAACGATTTCTACCCGATCACGACGTGCGGAGAGGCCAGAATCGCTCGAAAAACACCAAATCTGGATTCTCGATGTAGATCGAAGTTTGGGTCGAAACATCGGTGCAAAACGACCTATGATGAGAGATTTTTGTTTTTCGGACAAAATGAATGATTTCGACACGATCACGACGTGCGAAAAGCCAGAATCGCTCGAAACACACAAAATCTGGATTCTCGATGTAGATCGATGTTTCGGTCGACACATCGGTGCATCATCACGTATATTGCAAGAATTTTGTCTATTTGGACAAAGTGAACGATACTGACTCGACAACGTCGAATTTAGATGCGAGAAACGCTCGAAATTTGAGAAAACGCGATTCTTGGTGAAGATCCCTTTTTCTTTCAATGAAGCTAAGCAAAATGACGAATGACGCAAGTAGCTCGTGTTTTCGGACATACTGAACGATTTTGACTCTTTTACGTCAAGCTAAGTCGCCAGAAACTTTCGAAACTGGAGATATCTCAGATCACGGTAATCGATTTTTCGTTCAATACAAGTGTGCAGGACGACGTTCAACGCAAGAACTTTGTCATTGCAGACAAATCAAACGATTTTTGCACATTTACGTTGATCTGAGATGCCAGAAGCGCTGAAAACTTAAAATATCTCGAATGAAAACGTAGATCGATTTTTTGTTCCATGCAGCTTTGCAAGACGACTTTTAACGCAAGAATTTCGTGTTTCGGCCTCGATGAACACTTTCGACACAATTATGTCGCGCTGAGATGCCAAAGAAGTTCGAACCTCGGGAAACTCCTATTTTCGTCGTAGATCGATAGTTCAGTTTATTCAATTGTGCAAGACGACGTTTAGCGCAAGAATTTCGTTTTTCCAAAGAAAATTCATAGTTTTGACTTGTTTATGTTAAGCCGGGGTGCAAGAATCGTTTGGAACTCGGGACATCTCGAGTCTCGATAACGATCGATTCCCCGTTCGATACAGCCATTCAAGACCACGAATAAGGCAAGATAATAGAGTTTCCGAAGGAAATAAACGATTCCAACCCATTTACTTTAAGCAGAGATGCAGCAATCGCTCGAAACTCGGGAATTCTCGATTCTCGTCGATCGATTATTCGTTTAATACAGCCGTACAAAACGACAGATAATGCGAGAATTTCGTGTCTTCGGACAGAATGAGCGATTTTGACACGAGCACGACGTGCGAAGAGGCCAGAATCGCTCGAAACACACCAAATCTGGATTCTCGATGTAGATCGATGTTTTGGTCGACGGATCGGTGCATCATCACGTATATTGCAAGAATTTTGTTTATTTGGACAAAGTAAACGATTTTGACGCGACAACGTGAAACTTAGATGCCAGAATAGCTCAAAATTCAAAACAACTCGCTTCTCGGTGAATATGGATTTTTTGCTCGATACATCTATGCAAGATAACGAATAACGCAAATAGCTCGTGTTTTTTGACAGAACGAACGATTTCGACTCTTTTACGTCAAGCTGAGTTGCCAGAATCGGTCGAAACTCGGGACATCGCGATTCTCGGTGATCGATTAGTCGTTTGATACAGCCGGGCAAAACGCTTAACGATGCAAGAATTTCGTGTCCTCGGATGACATAAACGATTTTGACACGATCACGACGTATGGAGATCCAACAATCCCTCGAAACACACCAAATCTGGATTCTCGATGTAGATCGAATTTCCAGTCGACATATCGTTGCAAAACGACGTATAATGCAAGGATTTTTTTGTTCCGGTCAAAATGAATGATTTTTAAACATTCAGGTCGTGCTGAGATGCCAGACTCGATTGAAATTCGAGACATCTCGGTTCTCAGTTACGATCTCTTTTTCGTTCGATAAAGCTGTGCAAGACGACAAATAACGCAAGTACCTCGTGTTTTCAGGGAGAATGAACGATTTTGACACTTTTACGTCTTGCTAAGTTGCCAGAAACGCTCGAAACTAGGGACATCTCGATTCTCGTCGATCGATTATTCGTTTGATACAGCTGTACAAAACGACAGATAATGCAAGAATTCCGTGTCTTCGGACACAATAAACGATTTTGACACGATCACGATGTGCGAAGAGGCCGGAATCGCTCGAAACACACTAAATCTGGATTCTCGAGGTAGATCGATGTTTCGGTCGGCACATCGATGCAAAACGACGTATAATGCAAGAATGTCGCTTATTTTGACAAAATGAACGATACTGACTTGACAACGTCGAATTTAGATGCGAGAATCGCTCGAAAATCGAGACAACGCGACTCTTGGTGAAGATCCCTTTTTCCTTTGATGAAGCTGTGCAAGTTAACGAGTAACGCAAAGAGCTCGTGTTTTCGGACAGAACGAACGATTTCGACTATTTTACGTCAAGCTGAGTTGCCAGAATCGGTCGAAACTCGGGACATCGCGATTCTCGGTGATCGAGTAGTCGATTGATACAGCCGTGCAAAACGCTTGATAATGCAAAAATTTCGTGTCTTCGGACAGAAAAAACGATTTTGGAATGATCACGATGTGCGAAGAGGCCAGAATCGCTCGAAACACACCAAATCTGGATTCTCGATGTAGATCGAAGTTCGGGTCGAAACATCGGTGCAAAACGACCTATGATGATAGATTTTTGTTTTTCGGACAAAATGAATGATTTCGACACGATCACGACGTGCGAAGAGCCAGAATCGCTCGAAACACACCAAATCTGGATTCTCGATGTAGATCGAAGTTACAGTCGATACATCGGTGCATAATCACGTATATTGCAAGTATTTCGTTTATTTGGACAAAGTGAACGATTTTGACGCGACAACGTGAAACTTAGATGCCAGAATAGCTTAAAATTCAAAACAACTCGCTTCTCGGTGAATATGGATTTTTTGCTCGATACATCTATGCAAGATAACGAATAACGCAAATAGCTCGTGTTTCGTGACAGAACGAACGATTTCGACTCTTTTACGTCAAGCTGAGTTGCCAGAATCGGTCCGAAACTCGGGACATCGCGATTCTCGGTGATCGATTAGTCGTTTGATACAGCCGGGCAAAACGCTTAACGATGCAAGAATTTCGTGTCCTCGGATGACATAAACGATTTTGACACGATCACGACGTATGGAGATCCAACAATCCCTCGAAACACACCAAATCTGGATTCTCGATGTAGATCGAATTTCCAGTCGACATATCGTTGCAAAACGACGTATAATGCAAGGATTTTTTTGTTCCGGTCAAAATGATATGATTTTTAAACATTCCGGTCGTGCTGAGATGCCAGACTCGATTGAAATTCGAGACATCTCGGTTCTCAGTTACGATCTCTTTTTCGTTCGATAAAGCTGTGCAAGACGACAAATACGCAAGTACCTCGTGTTTTCAGGAGAATGAACGATTTTTACACATTTACGTTAAGCTGAGTTGCCAGAATCAGTCGAAACTCGGGACATCTCGATTCTCGGTGATCGTTTATTCCGTATGATACAGCCGTGCAAAACGCTTAATAATGCAAGAATTCGTGTCCTCGAATGACATAAACGATTTTGACACGATCACGACGTATGGAGATCCCACAATCTCTCGAAACACACACCAAATCTGGATTCTCGATGTAGATCGAAGTTTCAGTCGACACATCGGTGCAAAAACGACGTATGATGCAAGGATTTTTTGTTCCGGTCAAAATGAACGATTTTTAAACATTCAGGTCGTGCTGAGATGCTAGACTCGATCGAAATTCAAGAAATCTTGGTTCCCAGTGAAGATCCCTTTTTCGTTCGATAAAGCTGTGCAAGACGACAAATAACGCAAGTACCTCGTGTTTTCAGACAGAATGAACGATTTTGACTCTTTTACGTCAAGCTGAGTTGCCAGAATCGGTCGAAACTCGGGACATCGCGATTCTCGGTAATCGATTAGTCGTTTGAAACAGCCGGGCAAAACGCTTGATAATGCAAGAATTTCGTGTCCTCGGATGACATAAACGATTTTGACACGATCACGACGGATGGAGATCCCACAATCCCTCGAAACACACCGGAATCTGGATTCTCGATGTAAATCGAATTTTCAGTCGACATATCGTTGCAAAACGACGTTATGATGCAAGGATTTTTTTGTTCCGGTCAAAATGAACGATTTTTTAACATTCAGGTCGTGCTGAGATGCCAGACTCGATTGAAATTCGAGACATCTCGGTTCTCAGTGAACATCCCTTTTTTCGTTCGATAAAGCTGTGCAAGACGACAAATAACGCAAGTCCCTCGTGTTTTCAGACAGAATGAACGATTTTGACACTTTTACGTCTTGCTAAGTTGCCAGAAACGCTCGAAACTAGGGACATCTCGATTCTCGTCGATCGATTATTGATACAGCTGTACAAAACGACAGATAATGCAAGAATTCCGTGTCTAGGGACACAATAAACGATTTTGACACGATCACGATGTGCGAAGAGGCCGGAATCGCTCGAAACACACTAAATCTGGATTCTCGAGGTAGATCGATGTTTCGGTCGGCACATCGATGCAAAACGACGTATAATGCAAGATTGTCGCTTATTTTGACAAAATGAACAATACTGACTTGACAACGTCGAATTTAGATGCGAGAAACGCTCGAAGTTCGAGACAACGCGATTCTTGGTGAAGATCCCTTTTTCTTTCAATAAAGCTGTGCAAAATGACGAATGACGCAAGTAGCTCGTGTTTTCGGACATAATGAACGATTTTGACTCTTTTACGTCAAGCTAAGTCGCCAGAAACTTTCGAAACTGGAGATATCTCAGATCACGGTAATCGATTTTTCGTTCAATACAAGTGTGCAGAACGACGTTCAACGCAAGAACTTCGTGATTGCAGACAAATCAAACGATTTTTGCATATTTACGTTGATCTGAGATGCCAGAAGCGCTGAAAACTTGAAATATCTCGAATGAAAACGTAGATCGACTTTTTGTTCCATGCAGCTTCGCAAGACGACTTTCAACGCGAGAATTTCGTGTTTCGGCCACGATGAACACTTTCGACACAATTATGTCGCGCTGAGATGCCAGAGAAGTTCGAACCTCGGGAAATTCCTATTTTCGTCGTAGATCGATAGTTTAGTTTATTCAATTGTGCAGGACGACGTTTACCGCAAGAATTTCGTTTTTCCAAAGAAAATGCATAGTTTTGACTTGTTTATGTCAAGCCGGGGTGCTAGAATCGTTTGGAACTCAGGACATCTCGAGTCTCGATAACGATCGATTCCCCGTTCGATACAGTCATTCAAGACCACGAATAAGGCAAGATAATAGTGTTTTTGGAGGAAATAAACGATCCTAACCCATTTACTTTAAGCAGAAATGCAGCAATCGCTTGTCACTCGAGAAATCTCGATTCTCTGTGATCGATTATTCGGTCGAAGTAGCCGTGCAAAACGACAAATAATGCAAGGATTTCGTGTCTTCGGACAGAATGAACGATTTTGACACGAGCACGACGTGCGGAGAGGCCAGAATCGCTCGAAACACACAAAATCTGGATTCTCGAGGTAGATCGATGTTTCGGTCGGCACATCGATGCAAAACGACGTATAATGCAAGATTGTCGCTTATTTTGACAAAATGAACAATACTGACTTGACAACGTCGAATTTAGATGCGAGATACGCTCGAACTTCGAGACAACGCGATTCTTGGTGAAGATCCCTTTTTCTTTCAATAAAGCTGTGCAAAATGACGAATGACGCAAGTAGCTCGTGTTTTCGGACATAATGAACGATTTTGACTCTTTTACGTCAAGATAAGTCGCCAGAAACTTTCGAAACTGGAGATATCTCAGATCACGAAAATCGATTTTTCGTTCAATACAAGTGTGCAGAACGACGTTCAACGCAAGAACTTTGTGATTGCAGACAAATCAACCGATTTTTGCACATTTACGTTGATCCGAGATGCCAGAAGCGCTGAAAACTCAAAATATCTCGAATAAAAACATAGATCGATGTTTTGTTCCATGCAGCTTTGCAAGACGACTTTCAACGCAAGAATTTCGTGTTTCGGCCACGATAACCAATTTCGACACAGTTATGTCGCGCTGAAATGCCAGAAAAGTTCGAACCTCGGGAAATTTCTTTTTCCGTCGTAGATCGATAGTTCAGTTTATCCAATTGTGCAAGACGACGTTTAGCGCAAGAATTTCGTTTTTCCAAAGAAAATGCATGGTTTTGACTTGTTTATGTCAAGCCGGGGTGCAAGAATCGTTTGGAACTCGGGACATCTCGAGTCTCGATAACGATCGATTCCCCGTTCGATACAGCTATTCAAGACCACGAATAAGGCAGAAAAATAGTGTTTTCGAAGGAAATAAACGATCCCAACCCATTTACTTTAAGCAGAGATGCAGCAATCGCTTAAAACTCGGGAATTCTCGATTTTCGTGGATCGATTATTCGTTTAATACAGCCGTACTAAACGACAGATAATGCAAAAATTTCGTGTCTTCGGATAGAATAAACGATTTTGACACGATCACGATGTGCGAAGAGGCCAGAATCGCTCGAAACACACCAAATCTGGATTCTCGATGTAGATCGATGTTTCGGTCGGCACATCGATGCAAAACGACGTATAATGCAAGAATGTCGCTTGTTTGGACAAAATGAACGATTTCTACCCGATCACGACGTGCGGAGAGGCCAGAATCGCTCGAAAAACACCAAATCTGGATTCTCGATGTAGATCGAAGTTTGGGTCGAAACATCGGTGCAAAACGACCTATGATGAGAGATTTTTGTTTTTCGGACAAAATGAATGATTTCGACACGATCACGACGTGCGAAAAGCCAGAATCGCTCGAAACACACAAAATCTGGATTCTCGATGTAGATCGATGTTTCGGTCGACACATCGGTGCATCATCACGTATATTGCAAGAATTTTGTCTATTTGGACAAAGTGAACGATACTGACTCGACAACGTCGAATTTAGATGCGAGAAACGCTCGAAATTTGAGAAAACGCGATTCTTGGTGAAGATCCCTTTTTCTTTCAATGAAGCTAAGCAAAATGACGAATGACGCAAGTAGCGCGTGTTTTCGGACATACTGAACGATTTTGACTCTTTTACGTCAAGCTAAGTCGCCAGAAACTTTCGAAACTGGAGATATCTCAGATCACGGTAATCGATTTTTCGTTCAATACAAGTGTGCAGGACGACGTTCAACGCAAGAACTTTGTCATTGCAGACAAATCAAACGATTTTTGCACATTTACGTTGATCTGAGATGCCAGAAGCGCTGAAAACTTAAAATATCTCGAATGAAAACGTAGATCGATTTTTTGTTCCATGCAGCTTTGCAAGACGACTTTTAACGCAAGAATTTCGTGTTTCGGCCTCGATGAACACTTTCGACACAATTATGTCGCGCTGAGATGCCAAAGAAGTTCGAACCTCGGGAAACTCCTATTTTCGTCGTAGATCGATAGTTCAGTTTATTCAATTGTGCAAGACGACGTTTAGCGCAAGAATTTCGTTTTTCCAAAGAAAATTCATAGTTTTGACTTGTTTATGTTAAGCCGGGGTGCAAGAATCGTTTGGAACTCGGGACATCTCGAGTCTCGATAACGATCGATTCCCCGTTCGATACAGCCATTCAAGACCACGAATAAGGCAAGATAATAGAGTTTCCGAAGGAAATAAACGATTCCAACCCATTTACTTTAAGCAGAGATGCAGCAATCGCTCGAAACTCGGGAATTCTCGATTCTCGTCGATCGATTATTCGTTTAATACAGCCGTACAAAACGACAGATAATGCGAGAATTTCGTGTCTTCGGACAGAATGAGCGATTTTGACACGAGCACGACGTGCGAAGAGGCCAGAATCGCTCGAAACACACCAAATCTGGATTCTCGATGTAGATCGATGTTTTGGTCGACGGATCGGTGCATCATCACGTATATTGCAAGAATTTTGTTTATTTGGACAAAGTAAACGATTTTGACGCGACAACGTGAAACTTAGATGCCAGAATAGCTCAAAATTCAAAACAACTCGCTTCTCGGTGAATATGGATTTTTTGCTCGATACATCTATGCAAGATAACGAATAACGCAAATAGCTCGTGTTTTTTGACAGAACGAACGATTTCGACTCTTTTACGTCAAGCTGAGTTGCCAGAATCGGTCGAAACTCGGGACATCGCGATTCTCGGTGATCGATTAGTCGTTTGATACAGCCGGGCAAAACGCTTAACGATGCAAGAATTTCGTGTCCTCGGATGACATAAACGATTTTGACACGATCACGACGTATGGAGATCCAACAATCCCTCGAAACACACCAAATCTGGATTCTCGATGTAGATCGAATTTCCAGTCGACATATCGTTGCAAAACGACGTATAATGCAAGGATTTTTTTGTTCCGGTCAAAATGAATGATTTTTAAACATTCAGGTCGTGCTGAGATGCCAGACTCGATTGAAATTCGAGACATCTCGGTTCTCAGTTACGATCTCTTTTTCGTTCGATAAAGCTGTGCAAGACGACAAATAACGCAAGTACCTCGTGTTTTCAGGGAGAATGAACGATTTTGACACTTTTACGTCTTGCTAAGTTGCCAGAAACGCTCGAAACTAGGGACATCTCGATTCTCGTCGATCGATTATTCGTTTGATACAGCTGTACAAAACGACAGATAATGCAAGAATTCCGTGTCTTCGGACACAATAAACGATTTTGACACGATCACGATGTGCGAAGAGGCCGGAATCGCTCGAAACACACTAAATCTGGATTCTCGAGGTAGATCGATGTTTCGGTCGGCACATCGATGCAAAACGACGTATAATGCAAGAATGTCGCTTATTTTGACAAAATGAACGATACTGACTTGACAACGTCGAATTTAGATGCGAGAATCGCTCGAAAATCGAGACAACGCGACTCTTGGTGAAGATCCCTTTTTCCTTTGATGAAGCTGTGCAAGTTAACGAGTAACGCAAAGAGCTCGTGTTTTCGGACAGAACGAACGATTTCGACTATTTTACGTCAAGCTGAGTTGCCAGAATCGGTCGAAACTCGGGACATCGCGATTCTCGGTGATCGAGTAGTCGATTGATACAGCCGTGCAAAACGCTTGATAATGCAAAAATTTCGTGTCTTCGGACAGAAAAAACGATTTTGACATGATCACGATGTGCGAAGAGGCCAGAATCGCTCGAAACACACCAAATCTGGATTCTCGATGTAGATCGATGTTTCGGTCGGCACATCGATGCAAAACGACGTATAATGCAAGAATGTCGCTTGTTTGGACAAAATGAACGATTTCTACACGATCACGACGTGCGGAGAGGCCAGAATCGCTCGAAACACACCAAATCTGGATTCTCGATGTAGATCGAAGTTCGGGTCGAAACATCGGTGCAAAACGACCTATGATGATAGATTTTTGTTTTTCGGACAAAATGAATGATTTCGACACGATCACGACGTGCGAAGAGCCAGAATCGCTCGAAACACACCAAATCTGGATTCTCGATGTAGATCGAAGTTACAGTCGATACATCGGTGCATAATCACGTATATTGCAAGTATTTTGTTTATTTGGACAAAGTGAACGATTTTGACGCGACAACGTGAAACTTAGATGCCAGAATAGCTTAAAATTCAAGACAACTCGCTTCTCGGTGAATATGGATTTTTTGCTCGATACATCTATGCAAGATAACGAATAACGCAAATAGCTCGTGTTTCGTGACAGAACGAACGATTTCGACTCTTTTACGTCAAGCTGAGTTGCCAGAATCGGTCGAAACTCGGGACATCGCGATTCTCGGTGATCGATTAGTCGTTTGATACAGCCGGGCAAAACGCTTAACGATGCAAGAATTTCGTGTCCTCGGATGACATAAACGATTTTGACACGATCACGACGTATGGAGATCCAACAATCCCTCGAAACACACCAAATCTGGATTCTCGATGTAGATCGAATTTCCAGTCGACATATCGTTGCAAAACGACGTATAATGCAAGGATTTTTTTGTTCCGGTCAAAATGAATGATTTTTAAACATTCAGGTCGTGCTGAGATGCCAGACTCGATTGAAATTCGAGACATCTCGGTTCTCAGTTACGATCTCTTTTTCGTTCGATAAAGCTGTGCAAGACGACAAATAACGCAAGTACCTCGTGTTTTCAGGGAGAATGAACGATTTTTACACATTTACGTTAAGCTGAGTTGCCAGAATCAGTCGAAACTCGGGACATCTCGATTCTCGGTGATCGTTTAGTCGTATGATACAGCCGTGCAAAACGCTTAATAATGCAAGAATTTCGTGTCCTCGAATGACATAAACGATTTTGACACGATCACGACGTATGGAGATCCCACAATCTCTCGAAACACACCAAATCTGGATTCTCGATGTAGATCGAAGTTTCAGTCGACACATCGGTGCAAAACGACGTATGATGCAAGGATTTTTTTGTTCCGGTCAAAATGAACGATTTTTAAACATTCAGGTCGTGCTGAGATGCTAGACTCGATCGAAATTCAAGAAATCTTGGTTCTCAGTGAAGATCCCTTTTTCGTTCAATAAAGCTGTGCAAGACGACAAATAACGCAAGTACCTCGTGTTTTCAGACAGAATGAACGATTTTGACTCTTTGACGTCAAGCTGAGTTGCCAGAATCGGTCGAAACTCGGGACATCGCGATTCTCGGTAATCGATTAGTCGTTTGAAACAGCCGGGCAAAACGCTTGATAATGCAAGAATTTCGTGTCCTCGGATGACATAAACGATTTTGACACGATCACGACGGATGGAGATCCCACAATCCCTCGAAACACACCGAATCTGGATTCTCGATGTAAATCGAATTTTCAGTCGACATATCGTTGCAAAACGACGTATGATGCAAGGATTTTTTTGTTCCGGTCAAAATGAACGATTTTTTAACATTCAGGTCGTGCTGAGATGCCAGACTCGATTGAAATTCGAGACATCTCGGTTCTCAGTGAACATCCCTTTTTCGTTCGATAAAGCTGTGCAAGACGACAAATAACGCAAGTCCCTCGTGTTTTCAGACAGAATGAACGATTTTGACACTTTTACGTCTTGCTAAGTTGCCAGAAACGCTCGAAACTAGGGACATCTCGATTCTCGTCGATCGATTATTCGTTTGATACAGCTGTACAAAACGACAGATAATGCAAGAATTCCGTGTCTAGGGACACAATAAACGATTTTGACACGATCACGATGTGCGAAGAGGCCGGAATCGCTCGAAACACACTAAATCTGGATTCTCGAGGTAGATCGATGTTTCGGTCGGCACATCGATGCAAAACGACGTATAATGCAAGATTGTCGCTTATTTTGACAAAATGAACAATACTGACTTGACAACGTCGAATTTAGATGCGAGAAACGCTCGAAGTTCGAGACAACGCGATTCTTGGTGAAGATCCCTTTTTCTTTCAATAAAGCTGTGGAAAATGACGAATGACGCAAGTAGCTCGTGTTTTCGGACATAATGAACGATTTTGACTCTTTTACGTCAAGCTAAGTCGCCAGAAACTTTCGAAACTGGAGATATCTCAGATCACGGTAATCGATTTTTCGTTCAATACAAGTGTGCAGAACGACGTTCAACGCAAGAACTTCGTGATTGCAGACAAATCAAACGATTTTTGCATATTTACGTTGATCTGAGATGCCAGAAGCGCTGAAAACTTGAAATATCTCGAATGAAAACGTAGATCGACTTTTTGTTCCATGCAGCTTCGCAAGACGACTTTCAACGCGAGAATTTCGTGTTTCGGCCACGATGAACACTTTCGACACAATTATGTCGCGCTGAGATGCCAGAGAAGTTCGAACCTCGGGAAATTCCTATTTTCGTCGTAGATCGATAGTTTAGTTTATTCAATTGTGCAGGACGACGTTTACCGCAAGAATTTCGTTTTTCCAAAGAAAATGCATAGTTTTGACTTGTTTATGTCAAGCCGGGGTGCTAGAATCGTTTGGAACTCAGGACATCTCGAGTCTCGATAACGATCGATTCCCCGTTCGATACAGTCATTCAAGACCACGAATAAGGCAAGATAATAGTGTTTTTGGAGGAAATAAACGATCCTAACCCATTTACTTTAAGCAGAAATGCAGCAATCGCTTGTCACTCGAGAAATCTCGATTCTCTGTGATCGATTATTCGGTCGAAGTAGCCGTGCAAAACGACAAATAATGCAAGGATTTCGTGTCTTCGGACAGAATGAACGATTTTGACACGAGCACGACGTGCGGAGAGGCCAGAATCGCTCGAAACACACAAAATCTGGATTCTCGAGGTAGATCGATGTTTCGGTCGGCACATCGATGCAAAACGACGTATAATGCAAGATTGTTGCTTATTTTGACAAAATGAACAATACTGACTTGACAACGTCGAATTTAGATGCGAGATACGCTCGAACTTCGAGACAACGCGATTCTTGGTGAAGATCCCTTTTTCTTTCAATAAAGCTGTGCAAAATGACGAATGACGCAAGTAGCTCGTGTTTTCGGACATAATGAACGATTTTGACTCTTTTACGTCAAGATAAGTCGCCAGAAACTTTCGAAACTGGAGATATCTCAGATCACGAAAATCGATTTTTCGTTCAATACAAGTGTGCAGAACGACGTTCAACGCAAGAACTTTGTGATTGCAGACAAATCAACCGATTTTTGCACATTTACGTTGATCCGAGATGCCAGAAGCGCTGAAAACTCAAAATATCTCGAATAAAAACATAGATCGATGTTTTGTTCCATGCAGCTTTGCAAGACGACTTTCAACGCAAGAATTTCGTGTTTCGGCCACGATAACCAATTTCGACACAGTTATGTCGCGCTGAAATGCCAGAAAAGTTCGAACCTCGGGAAATTTCTTTTTCCGTCGTAGATCGATAGTTCAGTTTATCCAATTGTGCAAGACGACGTTTAGCGCAAGAATTTCGTTTTTCCAAAGAAAATGCATGGTTTTGACTTGTTTATGTCAAGCCGGGGTGCAAGAATCGTTTGGAACTCGGGACATCTCGAGTCTCGATAACGATCGATTCCCCGTTCGATACAGCTATTCAAGACCACGAATAAGGCAGAAAAATAGTGTTTTCGAAGGAAATAAACGATCCCAACCCATTTACTTTAAGCAGAGATGCAGCAATCGCTTAAAACTCGGGAATTCTCGATTTTCGTGGATCGATTATTCGTTTAATACAGCCGTACTAAACGACAGATAATGCAAAAATTTCGTGTCTTCGGATAGAATAAACGATTTTGACACGATCACGATGTGCGAAGAGGCCAGAATCGCTCGAAACACACCAAATCTGGATTCTCGATGTAGATCGATGTTTCGGTCGGCACATCGATGCAAAACGACGTATAATGCAAGAATGTCGCTTGTTTGGACAAAATGAACGATTTCTACCCGATCACGACGTGCGGAGAGGCCAGAATCGCTCGAAAAACACCAAATCTGGATTCTCGATGTAGATCGAAGTTTGGGTCGAAACATCGGTGCAAAACGACCTATGATGAGAGATTTTTGTTTTTCGGACAAAATGAATGATTTCGACACGATCACGACGTGCGAAAAGCCAGAATCGCTCGAAACACACAAAATCTGGATTCTCGATGTAGATCGATGTTTCGGTCGACACATCGGTGCATCATCACGTATATTGCAAGAATTTTGTCTATTTGGACAAAGTGAACGATACTGACTCGACAACGTCGAATTTAGATGCGAGAAACGCTCGAAATTTGAGAAAACGCGATTCTTGGTGAAGATCCCTTTTTCTTTCAATGAAGCTAAGCAAAATGACGAATGACGCAAGTAGCTCGTGTTTTCGGACATACTGAACGATTTTGACTCTTTTACGTCAAGCTAAGTCGCCAGAAACTTTCGAAACTGGAGATATCTCAGATCACGGTAATCGATTTTTCGTTCAATACAAGTGTGCAGGACGACGTTCAACGCAAGAACTTTGTCATTGCGGACAAATCAAACGATTTTTGCACATTTACGTTGATCTGAGATGCCAGAAGCGCTGAAAACTTAAAATATCTCGAATGAAAACGTAGATCGATTTTTTGTTCCATGCAGCTTTGCAAGACGACTTTTAACGCAAGAATTTCGTGTTTCGGCCTCGATGAACACTTTCGACACAATTATGTCGCGCTGAGATGCCAAAGAAGTTCGAACCTCGGGAAACTCCTATTTTCGTCGTAGATCGATAGTTCAGTTTATTCAATTGTGCAAGACGACGTTTAGCGCAAGAATTTCGTTTTTCCAAAGAAAATTCATAGTTTTGACTTGTTTATGTTAAGCCGGGGTGCAAGAATCGTTTGGAACTCGGGACATCTCGAGTCTCGATAACGATCGATTCCCCGTTCGATACAGTTATTCAAGACCACGAATAAGGCAAGATAATAGAGTTTCCGAAGGAAATAAACGATTCCAACCCATTTACTTTAAGCAGAGATGCAGCAATCGCTCGAAACTCGGGAATTCTCGATTCTCGTCGATCGATTATTCGTTTAATACAGCCGTACAAAACGACAGATAATGCGAGAATTTCGTGTCTTCGGACAGAATGAGCGATTTTGACACGAGCACGACGTGCGAAGAGGCCAGAATCGCTCGAAACACACCAAATCTGGATTCTCGATGTAGATCGATGTTTCGGTCGGCACATCGATGCAAAACGACGTATAATGCAAGAATGTCGCTTGTTTGGACAAAATGAACGATTTCTACACGATCACGACGTGCGGAGAGGCCAGAATCGCTCGAAACACACCAAATCTGGATTCTCGATGTAGATCGAAGTTCGGGTCGAAACATCGGTGCAAAACGACCTATGATGATAGATTTTTGTTTTTCGGACAAAATGAATGATTTCGACACGATCACGACGTGCGAAGAGCCAGAATCGCTCGAAACACACCAAATCTGGATTCTCGATGTAGATCGAAGTTACAGTCGATACATCGGTGCATAATCACGTATATTGCAAGTATTTTGTTTATTTGGACAAAGTGAACGATTTTGACGCGACAACGTGAAACTTAGATGCCAGAATAGCTTAAAATTCAAGACAACTCGCTTCTCGGTGAATATGGATTTTTTGCTCGATACATCTATGCAAGATAACGAATAACGCAAATAGCTCGTGTTTCGTGACAGAACGAACGATTTCGACTCTTTTACGTCAAGCTGAGTTGCCAGAATCGGTCGAAACTCGGGACATCGCGATTCTCGGTGATCGATTAGTCGTTTGATACAGCCGGGCAAAACGCTTAACGATGCAAGAATTTCGTGTCCTCGGATGACATAAACGATTTTGACACGATCACGACGTATGGAGATCCAACAATCCCTCGAAACACACCAAATCTGGATTCTCGATGTAGATCGAATTTCCAGTCGACATATCGTTGCAAAACGACGTATAATGCAAGGATTTTTTTGTTCCGGTCAAAATGAATGATTTTTAAACATTCAGGTCGTGCTGAGATGCCAGACTCGATTGAAATTCGAGACATCTCGGTTCTCAGTTACGATCTCTTTTTCGTTCGATAAAGCTGTGCAAGACGACAAATAACGCAAGTACCTCGTGTTTTCAGGGAGAATGAACGATTTTGACACTTTTACGTCTTGCTAAGTTGCCAGAAACGCTCGAAACTAGGGACATCTCGATTCTCGTCGATCGATTATTCGTTTGATACAGCTGTACAAAACGACAGATAATGCAAGAATTCCGTGTCTTCGGACACAATAAACGATTTTGACACGATCACGATGTGCGAAGAGGCCGGAATCGCTCGAAACACACTAAATCTGGATTCTCGAGGTAGATCGATGTTTCGGTCGGCACATCGATGCAAAACGACGTATAATGCAAGAATGTCGCTTATTTTGACAAAATGAACGATACTGACTTGACAACGTCGAATTTAGATGCGAGAATCGCTCGAAAATCGAGACAACGCGACTCTTGGTGAAGATCCCTTTTTCCTTTGATGAAGCTGTGCAAGTTAACGAGTAACGCAAAGAGCTCGTGTTTTCGGACAGAACGAACGATTTCGACTATTTTACGTCAAGCTGAGTTGCCAGAATCGGTCGAAACTCGGGACATCGCGATTCTCGGTGATCGAGTAGTCGATTGATACAGCCGTGCAAAACGCTTGATAATGCAAAAATTTCGTGTCTTCGGACAGAAAAAACGATTTTGACATGATCACGATGTGCGAAGAGGCCAGAATCGCTCGAAACACACCAAATCTGGATTCTCGATGTAGATCGATGTTTCGGTCGGCACATCGATGCAAAACGACGTATAATGCAAGAATGTCGCTTGTTTGGACAAAATGAACGATTTCTACACGATCACGACGTGCGGAGAGGCCAGAATCGCTCGAAACACACCAAATCTGGATTCTCGATGTAGATCGAAGTTCGGGTCGAAACATCGGTGCAAAACGACCTATGATGATAGATTTTTGTTTTTCGGACAAAATGAATGATTTCGACACGATCACGACGTGCGAAGAGCCAGAATCGCTCGAAACACACCAAATCTGGATTCTCGATGTAGATCGAAGTTACAGTCGATACATCGGTGCATAATCACGTATATTGCAAGTATTTTGTTTATTTGGACAAAGTGAACGATTTTGACGCGACAACGTGAAACTTAGATGCCAGAATAGCTTAAAATTCAAGACAACTCGCTTCTCGGTGAATATGGATTTTTTGCTCGATACATCTATGCAAGATAACGAATAACGCAAATAGCTCGTGTTTCGTGACAGAACGAACGATTTCGACTCTTTTACGTCAAGCTGAGTTGCCAGAATCGGTCGAAACTCGGGACATCGCGATTCTCGGTGATCGATTAGTCGTTTGATACAGCCGGGCAAAACGCTTAACGATGCAAGAATTTCGTGTCCTCGGATGACATAAACGATTTTGACACGATCACGACGTATGGAGATCCAACAATCCCTCGAAACACACCAAATCTGGATTCTCGATGTAGATCGAATTTCCAGTCGACATATCGTTGCAAAACGACGTATAATGCAAGGATTTTTTTGTTCCGGTCAAAATGAATGATTTTTAAACATTCAGGTCGTGCTGAGATGCCAGACTCGATTGAAATTCGAGACATCTCGGTTCTCAGTTACGATCTCTTTTTCGTTCGATAAAGCTGTGCAAGACGACAAATAACGCAAGTACCTCGTGTTTTCAGGGAGAATGAACGATTTTTACACATTTACGTTAAGCTGAGTTGCCAGAATCAGTCGAAACTCGGGACATCTCGATTCTCGGTGATCGTTTAGTCGTATGATACAGCCGTGCAAAACGCTTAATAATGCAAGAATTTCGTGTCCTCGAATGACATAAACGATTTTGACACGATCACGACGTATGGAGATCCCACAATCTCTCGAAACACACCAAATCTGGATTCTCGATGTAGATCGAAGTTTCAGTCGACACATCGGTGCAAAACGACGTATGATGCAAGGATTTTTTTGTTCCGGTCAAAATGAACGATTTTTAAACATTCAGGTCGTGCTGAGATGCTAGACTCGATCGAAATTCAAGAAATCTTGGTTCTCAGTGAAGATCCCTTTTTCGTTCAATAAAGCTGTGCAAGACGACAAATAACGCAAGTACCTCGTGTTTTCAGACAGAATGAACGATTTTGACTCTTTGACGTCAAGCTGAGTTGCCAGAATCGGTCGAAACTCGGGACATCGCGATTCTCGGTAATCGATTAGTCGTTTGAAACAGCCGGGCAAAACGCTTGATAATGCAAGAATTTCGTGTCCTCGGATGACATAAACGATTTTGACACGATCACGACGGATGGAGATCCCACAATCCCTCGAAACACACCGAATCTGGATTCTCGATGTAAATCGAATTTTCAGTCGACATATCGTTGCAAAACGACGTATGATGCAAGGATTTTTTTGTTCCGGTCAAAATGAACGATTTTTTAACATTCAGGTCGTGCTGAGATGCCAGACTCGATTGAAATTCGAGACATCTCGGTTCTCAGTGAACATCCCTTTTTCGTTCGATAAAGCTGTGCAAGACGACAAATAACGCAAGTCCCTCGTGTTTTCAGACAGAATGAACGATTTTGACACTTTTACGTCTTGCTAAGTTGCCAGAAACGCTCGAAACTAGGGACATCTCGATTCTCGTCGATCGATTATTCGTTTGATACAGCTGTACAAAACGACAGATAATGCAAGAATTCCGTGTCTAGGGACACAATAAACGATTTTGACACGATCACGATGTGCGAAGAGGCCGGAATCGCTCGAAACACACTAAATCTGGATTCTCGAGGTAGATCGATGTTTCGGTCGGCACATCGATGCAAAACGACGTATAATGCAAGATTGTCGCTTATTTTGACAAAATGAACAATACTGACTTGACAACGTCGAATTTAGATGCGAGAAACGCTCGAAGTTCGAGACAACGCGATTCTTGGTGAAGATCCCTTTTTCTTTCAATAAAGCTGTGCAAAATGACGAATGACGCAAGTAGCTCGTGTTTTCGGACATAATGAACGATTTTGACTCTTTTACGTCAAGCTAAGTCGCCAGAAACTTTCGAAACTGGAGATATCTCAGATCACGGTAATCGATTTTTCGTTCAATACAAGTGTGCAGAACGACGTTCAACGCAAGAACTTCGTGATTGCAGACAAATCAAACGATTTTTGCACATTTACGTTGATCCGAGATGCCAGAAGCGCTGAAAACTCAAAATATCTCGAATAAAAACATAGATCGATGTTTTGTTCCATGCAGCTTTGCAAGACGACTTTCAACGCAAGAATTTCGTGTTTCGGCCACGATAACCAATTTCGACACAGTTATGTCGCGCTGAAATGCCAGAAAAGTTCGAACCTCGGGAAATTTCTTTTTCCGTCGTAGATCGATAGTTCAGTTTATCCAATTGTGCAAGACGACGTTTAGCGCAAGAATTTCGTTTTTCCAAAGAAAATGCATGGTTTTGACTTGTTTATGTCAAGCCGGGGTGCAAGAATCGTTTGGAACTCGGGACATCTCGAGTCTCGATAACGATCGATTCCCCGTTCGATACAGCTATTCAAGACCACGAATAAGGCAGAAAAATAGTGTTTTCGAAGGAAATAAACGATCCCAACCCATTTACTTTAAGCAGAGATGCAGCAATCGCTTAAAACTCGGGAATTCTCGATTTTCGTGGATCGATTATTCGTTTAATACAGCCGTACTAAACGACAGATAATGCAAAAATTTCGTGTCTTCGGATAGAATAAACGATTTTGACACGATCACGATGTGCGAAGAGGCCAGAATCGCTCGAAACACACCAAATCTGGATTCTCGATGTAGATCGATGTTTCGGTCGGCACATCGATGCAAAACGACGTATAATGCAAGAATGTCGCTTGTTTGGACAAAATGAACGATTTCTACCCGATCACGACGTGCGGAGAGGCCAGAATCGCTCGAAAAACACCAAATCTGGATTCTCGATGTAGATCGAAGTTTGGGTCGAAACATCGGTGCAAAACGACCTATGATGAGAGATTTTTGTTTTTCGGACAAAATGAATGATTTCGACACGATCACGACGTGCGAAAAGCCAGAATCGCTCGAAACACACAAAATCTGGATTCTCGATGTAGATCGATGTTTCGGTCGACACATCGGTGCATCATCACGTATATTGCAAGAATTTTGTCTATTTGGACAAAGTGAACGATACTGACTCGACAACGTCGAATTTAGATGCGAGAAACGCTCGAAATTTGAGAAAACGCGATTCTTGGTGAAGATCCCTTTTTCTTTCAATGAAGCTAAGCAAAATGACGAATGACGCAAGTAGCTCGTGTTTTCGGACATACTGAACGATTTTGACTCTTTTACGTCAAGCTAAGTCGCCAGAAACTTTCGAAACTGGAGATATCTCAGATCACGGTAATCGATTTTTCGTTCAATACAAGTGTGCAGGACGACGTTCAACGCAAGAACTTTGTCATTGCGGACAAATCAAACGATTTTTGCACATTTACGTTGATCTGAGATGCCAGAAGCGCTGAAAACTTAAAATATCTCGAATGAAAACGTAGATCGATTTTTTGTTCCATGCAGCTTTGCAAGACGACTTTTAACGCAAGAATTTCGTGTTTCGGCCTCGATGAACACTTTCGACACAATTATGTCGCGCTGAGATGCCAAAGAAGTTCGAACCTCGGGAAACTCCTATTTTCGTCGTAGATCGATAGTTCAGTTTATTCAATTGTGCAAGACGACGTTTAGCGCAAGAATTTCGTTTTTCCAAAGAAAATTCATAGTTTTGACTTGTTTATGTTAAGCCGGGGTGCAAGAATCGTTTGGAACTCGGGACATCTCGAGTCTCGATAACGATCGATTCCCCGTTCGATACAGCCATTCAAGACCACGAATAAGGCAAGATAATAGAGTTTCCGAAGGAAATAAACGATTCCAACCCATTTACTTTAAGCAGAGATGCAGCAATCGCTCGAAACTCGGGAATTCTCGATTCTCGTCGATCGATTATTCGTTTAATACAGCCGTACAAAACGACAGATAATGCGAGAATTTCGTGTCTTCGGACAGAATGAGCGATTTTGACACGAGCACGACGTGCGAAGAGGCCAGAATCGCTCGAAACACACCAAATCTGGATTCTCGATGTAGATCGATGTTTTGGTCGACGGATCGGTGCATCATCACGTATATTGCAAGAATTTTGTTTATTTGGACAAAGTAAACGATTTTGACGCGACAACGTGAAACTTAGATGCCAGAATAGCTTAAAATTCAAGACAACTCGCTTCTCGGTGAATATGGATTTTTTGCTCGATACATCTATGCAAGATAACGAATAACGCAAATAGCTCGTGTTTCGTGACAGAACGAACGATTTCGACTCTTTTACGTCAAGCTGAGTTGCCAGAATCGGTCGAAACTCGGGACATCGCGATTCTCGGTGATCGATTAGTCGTTTGATACAGCCGGGCAAAACGCTTAACGATGCAAGAATTTCGTGTCCTCGGATGACATAAACGATTTTGACACGATCACGACGTATGGAGATCCAACAATCCCTCGAAACACACCAAATCTGGATTCTCGATGTAGATCGAATTTCCAGTCGACATATCGTTGCAAAACGACGTATAATGCAAGGATTTTTTTGTTCCGGTCAAAATGAATGATTTTTAAACATTCAGGTCGTGCTGAGATGCCAGACTCGATTGAAATTCGAGACATCTCGGTTCTCAGTTACGATCTCTTTTTCGTTCGATAAAGCTGTGCAAGACGACAAATAACGCAAGTACCTCGTGTTTTCAGGGAGAATGAACGATTTTGACACTTTTACGTCTTGCTAAGTTGCCAGAAACGCTCGAAACTAGGGACATCTCGATTCTCGTCGATCGATTATTCGTTTGATACAGCTGTACAAAACGACAGATAATGCAAGAATTCCGTGTCTTCGGACACAATAAACGATTTTGACACGATCACGATGTGCGAAGAGGCCGGAATCGCTCGAAACACACTAAATCTGGATTCTCGAGGTAGATCGATGTTTCGGTCGGCACATCGATGCAAAACGACGTATAATGCAAGAATGTCGCTTATTTTGACAAAATGAACGATACTGACTTGACAACGTCGAATTTAGATGCGAGAATCGCTCGAAAATCGAGACAACGCGACTCTTGGTGAAGATCCCTTTTTCCTTTGATGAAGCTGTGCAAGTTAACGAGTAACGCAAAGAGCTCGTGTTTTCGGACAGAACGAACGATTTCGACTATTTTACGTCAAGCTGAGTTGCCAGAATCGGTCGAAACTCGGGACATCGCGATTCTCGGTGATCGAGTAGTCGATTGATACAGCCGGGCAAAACGCTTGATAATGCAAGAATTTCGTGTCCTCGGATGACATAAACGATTTTGACACGATCACGACGGATGGAGATCCCACAATCCCTCGAAACACACCGAATCTGGATTCTCGATGTAAATCGAATTTTCAGTCGACATATCGTTGCAAAACGACGTATGATGCAAGGATTTTTTTGTTCCGGTCAAAATGAACGATTTTTAAACATTCAGGTCGTGCTGAGATGCTAGACTCGATCGAAATTCAAGAAATCTTGGTTCTCAGTGAAGATCCCTTTTTCGTTCAATAAAGCTGTGCAAGACGACAAATAACGCAAGTACCTCGTGTTTTCAGACAGAATGAACGATTTTGACTCTTTGACGTCAAGCTGAGTTGCCAGAATCGGTCGAAACTCGGGACATCGCGATTCTCGGTAATCGATTAGTCGTTTGAAACAGCCGGGCAAAACGCTTGATAATGCAAGAATTTCGTGTCCTCGGATGACATAAACGATTTTGACACGATCACGACGGATGGAGATCCCACAATCCCTCGAAACACACCGAATCTGGATTCTCGATGTAAATCGAATTTTCAGTCGACATATCGTTGCAAAACGACGTATGATGCAAGGATTTTTTTGTTCCGGTCAAAATGAACGATTTTTTAACATTCAGGTCGTGCTGAGATGCCAGACTCGATTGAAATTCGAGACATCTCGGTTCTCAGTGAACATCCCTTTTTCGTTCGATAAAGCTGTGCAAGACGACAAATAACGCAAGTCCCTCGTGTTTTCAGACAGAATGAACGATTTTGACACTTTTACGTCTTGCTAAGTTGCCAGAAACGCTCGAAACTAGGGACATCTCGATTCTCGTCGATCGATTATTCGTTTGATACAGCTGTACAAAACGACAGATAATGCAAGAATTCCGTGTCTAGGGACACAATAAACGATTTTGACACGATCACGATGTGCGAAGAGGCCGGAATCGCTCGAAACACACTAAATCTGGATTCTCGAGGTAGATCGATGTTTCGGTCGGCACATCGATGCAAAACGACGTATAATGCAAGATTGTCGCTTATTTTGACAAAATGAACAATACTGACTTGACAACGTCGAATTTAGATGCGAGAAACGCTCGAAGTTCGAGACAACGCGATTCTTGGTGAAGATCCCTTTTTCTTTCAATAAAGCTGTGCAAAATGACGAATGACGCAAGTAGCTCGTGTTTTCGGACATAATGAACGATTTTGACTCTTTTACGTCAAGCTAAGTCGCCAGAAACTTTCGAAACTGGAGATATCTCAGATCACGGTAATCGATTTTTCGTTCAATACAAGTGTGCAGAACGACGTTCAACGCAAGAACTTCGTGATTGCAGACAAATCAAACGATTTTTGCATATTTACGTTGATCTGAGATGCCAGAAGCGCTGAAAACTTGGAATATCTCGAATGAAAACGTAGATCGACTTTTTGTTCCATGCAGCTTCGCAAGACGACTTTCAACGCGAGAATTTCGTGTTTCGGCCACGATGAACACTTTCGACACAATTATGTCGCGCTGAGATGCCAGAGAAGTTCGAACCTCGGGAAATTCCTATTTTCGTCGTAGATCGATAGTTTAGTTTATTCAATTGTGCAGGACGACGTTTACCGCAA
The DNA here is from genome assembly GCA_949699805.1 of Tromatobia lineatoria. NCBI lineage: Eukaryota > Metazoa > Arthropoda > Insecta > Hymenoptera > Ichneumonidae > Tromatobia > Tromatobia lineatoria. Next base: position 12,829,910 of record OX453045.1, on the reverse strand, counting down.
GAATTTCGTTTTTCCAAAGAAAATGCATAGTTTTGACTTGTTTATGTCAAGCCGGGGTGCTAGAATCGTTTGGAACTCAGGACATCTCGAGTCTCGATAACGATCGATTCCCCGTTCGATACAGTCATTCAAGACCACGAATAAGGCAAGATAATAGTGTTTTTGGAGGAAATAAACGATCCTAACCCATTTACTTTAAGCAGAAATGCAGCAATCGCTTGTCACTCGAGAAATCTCGATTCTCTGTGATCGATTATTCGGTCGAAGTAGCCGTGCAAAACGACAAATAATGCAAGGATTTCGTGTCTTCGGACAGAATGAACGATTTTGACACGAGCACGACGTGCGGAGAGGCCAGAATCGCTCGAAACACACAAAATCTGGATTCTCGAGGTAGATCGATGTTTCGGTCGGCACATCGATGCAAAACGACGTATAATGCAAGATTGTCGCTTATTTTGACAAAATGAACAATACTGACTTGACAACGTCGAATTTAGAAGCGAGAAACGCTCGAACTTCGAGACAACGCGATTCTTGGTGAAGATCCCTTTTTCTTTCAATAAAGCTGTGCAAAATGACGAATGACGCAAGTAGCTCGTGTTTTCGGACATAATGAACGATTTTGACTCTTTTACTTCAAGATAAGTCGCCAGAAACTTTCGAAACTGGAGATATCTCAGATCACGAAATTCGATTTTTCGTTCAATACAAGTGTGCAGAACGACGTTCAACGCAAGAACTTTGTGATTGCAGACAAATCAACCGATTTTTGCACATTTACGTTGATCCGAGATGCCAGAAGCGCTGAAAACTCAAAATATCTCGAATAAAAACATAGATCGATGTTTTGTTCCATGCAGCTTTGCAAGACGACTTTCAACGCAAGAATTTCGTGTTTCGGCCACGATAACCAATTTCGACACAGTTATGTCGCGCTGAAATGCCAGAAAAGTTCGAACCTCGGGAAATTTCTTTTTCCGTCGTAGATCGATAGTTCAGTTTATCCAATTGTGCAAGACGACGTTTAGCGCAAGAATTTCGTTTTTCCAAAGAAAATGCATGGTTTTGACTTGTTTATGTCAAGCCGGGGTGCAAGAATCGTTTGGAACTCGGGACATCTCGAGTCTCGATAACGATCGATTCCCCGTTCGATACAGCTATTCAAGACCACGAATAAGGCAGAAAAATAGTGTTTTCGAAGGAAATAAACGATCCCAACCCATTTACTTTAAGCAGAGATGCAGCAATCGCTTAAAACTCGGGAATTCTCGATTTTCGTGGATCGATTATTCGTTTAATACAGCCGTACTAAACGACAGATAATGCAAAAATTTCGTGTCTTCGGATAGAATAAACGATTTTGACACGATCACGATGTGCGAAGTGGCCAGAATCGCTCGAAACACACCAAATCTGGATTCTCGATGTAGATCGAAGTTACAGTCGACATATCGGTGCAAAACGACGTATGATGCAAGGATTTTGTTTTCCGGACAAAATGAACGATTTTCAAACATTCAGGTCGTGCTGAGATGCCAGACGCGATTGAAATTCGAGACATCTCGGTTCTCAGTGAAGATCCCTTTTTCGTCCGATAAAGCTGTGCAAGACGACAAATAACGCAAGTAGCTTGTGTTTTCGGACAGAATGGACAATTTTGACACTTTTACCTCTTGCTCAGTTGCCGGAAACGCTCGAAACTAGGGACATCTCGATTCTCGTCGATCGATTATTCGTTTGATACAGCCGTACAAAACGACAGATGATGCAAGAATTTCGTGTCTTCGGACAGAAAAAACGATTTTGACATGATCACGATGTGCGAAGAGGCCAGAATCGCTCGAAACACACCAAATCTGGATTCTCGATGTAGATCGATGTTTCGGTCGGCACATCGATGCAAAACGACGTATAATGCAAGAATGTCGCTTGTTTGGACAAAATGAACGATTTCTACCCGATCACGACGTGCGGAGAGGCCAGAATCGCTCGAAAAACACCAAATCTGGATTCTCGATGTAGATCGAAGTTTGGGTCGAAACATCGGTGCAAAACGACCTATGATGAGAGATTTTTGTTTTTCGGACAAAATGAATGATTTCGACACGATCACGACGTGCGAAAAGCCAGAATCGCTCGAAACACACAAAATCTGGATTCTCGATGTAGATCGATGTTTCGGTCGACACATCGGTGCATCATCACGTATATTGCAAGAATTTTGTCTATTTGGACAAAGTGAACGATACTGACTCGACAACGTCGAATTTAGATGCGAGAAACGCTCGAAATTTGAGAAAACGCGATTCTTGGTGAAGATCCCTTTTTCTTTCAATGAAGCTGTGCAAAATGACGAATGACGCAAGTAGCTCGTGTTTTCGGACATAATGAACGATTTTGACTCTTTTACGTCAAGCTAAGTCGCCAGAAACTTTCGAAACTGGAGATATCTCAGATCACGGTAATCGATTTTTCGTTCAATACAAGTGTGCAGGACGACGTTCAACGCAAGAACTTTGTCATTGCAGACAAATCAAACGATTTTTGCACATTTACGTTGATCTGAGATGCCAGAAGCGCTGAAAACTTAAAATATCTCGAATGAAAACGTAGATCGATTTTTTGTTCCATGCAGCTTTGCAAGACGACTTTTAACGCAAGAATTTCGTGTTTCGGCCTCGATGAACACTTTCGACACAATTATGTCGCGCTGAGATGCCAAAGAAGTTCGAACCTCGGGAAACTCCTATTTTCGTCGTAGATCGATAGTTCAGTTTATTCAATTGTGCAAGACGACGTTTAGCGCAAGAATTTCGTTTTTCCAAAGAAAATTCATAGTTTTGACTTGTTTATGTTAAGCCGGGGTGCAAGAATCGTTTGGAACTCGGGACATCTCGAGTCTCGATAACGATCGATTCCCCGTTCGATACAACTATTCAAGACCACGAATAAGGCAAGATAATAGAGTTTCCGAAGGAAATAAACGATTCCAACCCATTTACTTTAAGCAGAGATGCAGCAATCGCTCGAAACTCGGGAATTCTCGATTCTCGTCGATCGATTATTCGTTTAATACAGCCGTACAAAACGACAGATAATGCGAGAATTTCGTGTCTTCGGACAGAATGAGCGATTTTGACACGAGCACGACGTGCGAAGAGGCCAGAATCGCTCGAAACACACCAAATCTGGATTCTCGATGTAGATCGATGTTTTGGTCGACGGATCGGTGCATCATCACGTATATTGCAAGAATCTTGTTTATTTGGACAAAGTAAACGATTTTGACGCGACAACGTGAAACTTAGATGCCAGAATAGCTCAAAATTCAAAACAACTCGCTTCTCGGTGAATATGGATTTTTTGCTCGATACATCTATGCAAGATAACGAATAACGCAAATAGCTCGTGTTTTTTGACAGAACGAACGATTTCGACTCTTTTACGTCAAGCTGAGTTGCCAGAATCGGTCGAAACTCGGGACATCGCGATTCTCGGTGATCGATTAGTCGTTTGATACAGCCGGGCAAAACGCTTAACGATGCAAGAATTTCGTGTCCTCGGATGACATAAACGATTTTGACACGATCACGACGTATGGAGATCCAACAATCCCTCGAAACACACCAAATCTGGATTCTCGATGTAGATCGAATTTCCAGTCGACATATCGTTGCAAAACGACGTATAATGCAAGGATTTTTTTGTTCCGGTCAAAATGAATGATTTTTAAACATTCAGGTCGTGCTGAGATGCCAGACTCGATTGAAATTCGAGACATCTCGGTTCTCAGTTACGATCTCTTTTTCGTTCGATAAAGCTGTGCAAGACGACAAATAACGCAAGTACCTCGTGTTTTCAGGGAGAATGAACGATTTTTACACATTTACGTTAAGCTGAGTTGCCAGAATCAGTCGAAACTCGGGACATCTCGATTCTCGGTGATCGTTTAGTCGTATGATACAGCCGTGCAAAACGCTTAATAATGCAAGAATTTCGTGTCCTCGAATGACATAAACGATTTTGACACGATCACGACGTATGGAGATCCCACAATCTCTCGAAACACACCAAATCTGGATTCTCGATGTAGATCGAAGTTTCAGTCGACACATCGGTGCAAAACGACGTATGATGCAAGGATTTTTTTGTTCCGGTCGAAATGAACGATTTTTAAACATTCAGGTCGTGCTGAGATGCTAGACTCGATCGAAATTCAAGAAATCTTGGTTCTCAGTGAAGATCCCTTTTTCGTTCGATAAAGCTGTGCAAGACGACAAATAACGCAAGTACCTCGTGTTTTCAGACAGAATGAACGATTTTGACTCTTTTACGTCAAGCTGAGTTGCCAGAATCGGTCGAAACTCGGGACATCGCGATTCTCGGTAATCGATTAGTCGTTTGAAACAGCCGGGCAAAACGCTTGATAATGCAAGAATTTCGTGTCCTCGGATGACATAAACGATTTTGACACGATCACGACGGATGGAGATCCCACAATCCCTCGAAACACACCGAATCTGGATTCTCGATGTAAATCGAATTTTCAGTCGACATATCGTTGCAAAACGACGTATGATGCAAGGATTTTTTTGTTCCGGTCAAAATGAACGATTTTTTAACATTCAGGTCGTGCTGAGATGCCAGACTCGATTGAAATTCGAGACATCTCGGTTCTCAGTAAACATCCCTTTTTCGTTCGATAAAGCTGTGCAAGACGACAAATAACGCAAGTCCCTCGTGTTTTCAGACAGAATGAACGATTTTGACACTTTTACGTCTTGCTAAGTTGCCAGAAACGCTCGAAACTAGGGACATCTCGATTCTCGTCGATCGATTATTCGTTTGATACAGCTGTACAAAACGACAGATAATGCAAGAATTCCGTGTCTAGGGACACAATAAACGATTTTGACACGATCACGATGTGCGAAGAGGCCGGAATCGATCGAAACACACAAAATCTGGATTCTCGATGTAGATCGAAGTTACAGTCGATACATCGGTGCATAATCACGTATATTGCAAGAATTTTGTTTATTTGGACAAAGTGAACGATTTTGACGCGACAACGTGAAACTTAGATGCCAGAAGAGCTTAAAATTCAAAACAACTCGCTTCTCGGTGAATATGGATTTTTTGCTCGATACATCTATGCAAGATAACGAATAACGCAAATAGCTCGTGTTTTGTGACAGAACGAACGATTTCGACTCTTTTACGTCAAGCTGAGTTGCCAGAATCGGTCGAAACTCGGGACATCGCAATTCTCCGTGATCGATTAGTCGTTTGATACAGCCGGGCAAACCGCTTGATGATGCAAGAATTTCGTGTCCTCGGATGACATAAACGATTTTGACACGATCACGACGTATGGAGATCCCACAATCCCTCGAAACACACCAAATCTGGATTCTAGATGTAGATCGAAGTTACAGTCGACATATCGGTGCAAAACGACGTATGATGAAAGGATTTTGTTCTCCGGACAAAATGAACGATTTTCAAACATTCAGGTCGTGCTGAGATGCCAGACGCGATCGAAATTCGAGACATCTCGGTTCTCAGTGAAGATCCCTTTTTCGTCCGATAAAGCTGTGCAAGACGACAAATAACGCAAGTAGCTTGTGTTTTCGGAAAGAATGGACGATTTTGACACTTTTACCTCTTGCTGAGTTGCCAGAAACGCTCGAAACTAGGGACATCTCGATTCTCGTCGATCGATTATTCGTTTGATACAGCCGTACAAAACGACAGATAATGCAAGAATTTCGTGTCTTCGGACAGAAAAAACGATTTTGACATGATCACGATGTGCGAAGAGGCCAGAATCGCTCGAAACACACCAAATCTGGATTCTCGATGTAGATCGATGTTTCGGTCGGCACATCGATGCAAAACGACGTATAATGCAAGAATGTCGCTTGTTTGGACAAAATGAACGATTTCTACACGATCACGACGTGCGGAGAGGCCAGAATCGCTCGAAACACACCAAATCTGGATTCTCGATGTAGATCGAAGTTCGGGTCGAAACATCGGTGCAAAACGACCTATGATGATAGATTTTTGTTTTTCGGACAAAATGAATGATTTCGACACGATCACGACGTGCGAAGAGCCAGAATCGCTCGAAACACACCAAATCTGGATTCTCGATGTAGATCGAAGTTACAGTCGATACATCGGTGCATAATCACGTATATTGCAAGTATTTTGTTTATTTGGACAAAGTGAACGATTTTGACGCGACAACGTGAAACTTAGATGCCAGAATAGCTTAAAATTCAAGACAACTCGCTTCTCGGTGAATATGGATTTTTTGCTCGATACATCTATGCAAGATAACGAATAACGCAAATAGCTCGTGTTTCGTGACAGAACGAACGATTTCGACTCTTTTACGTCAAGCTGAGTTGCCAGAATCGGTCGAAACTCGGGACATCGCGATTCTCGGTGATCGATTAGTCGTTTGATACAGCCGGGCAAAACGCTTAACGATGCAAGAATTTCGTGTCCTCGGATGACATAAACGATTTTGACACGATCACGACGTATGGAGATCCAACAATCCCTCGAAACACACCAAATCTGGATTCTCGATGTAGATCGAATTTCCAGTCGACATATCGTTGCAAAACGACGTATAATGCAAGGATTTTTTTGTTCCGGTCAAAATGAATGATTTTTAAACATTCAGGTCGTGCTGAGATGCCAGACTCGATTGAAATTCGAGACATCTCGGTTCTCAGTTACGATCTCTTTTTCGTTCGATAAAGCTGTGCAAGACGACAAATAACGCAAGTACCTCGTGTTTTCAGGGAGAATGAACGATTTTTACACATTTACGTTAAGCTGAGTTGCCAGAATCAGTCGAAACTCGGGACATCTCGATTCTCGGTGATCGTTTAGTCGTATGATACAGCCGTGCAAAACGCTTAATAATGCAAGAATTTCGTGTCCTCGAATGACATAAACGATTTTGACACGATCACGACGTATGGAGATCCCACAATCTCTCGAAACACACCAAATCTGGATTCTCGATGTAGATCGAAGTTTCAGTCGACACATCGGTGCAAAACGACGTATGATGCAAGGATTTTTTTGTTCCGGTCAAAATGAACGATTTTTAAACATTCAGGTCGTGCTGAGATGCTAGACTCGATCGAAATTCAAGAAATCTTGGTTCTCAGTGAAGATCCCTTTTTCGTTCAATAAAGCTGTGCAAGACGACAAATAACGCAAGTACCTCGTGTTTTCAGACAGAATGAACGATTTTGACTCTTTGACGTCAAGCTGAGTTGCCAGAATCGGTCGAAACTCGGGACATCGCGATTCTCGGTAATCGATTAGTCGTTTGAAACAGCCGGGCAAAACGCTTGATAATGCAAGAATTTCGTGTCCTCGGATGACATAAACGATTTTGACACGATCACGACGGATGGAGATCCCACAATCCCTCGAAACACACCGAATCTGGATTCTCGATGTAAATCGAATTTTCAGTCGACATATCGTTGCAAAACGACGTATGATGCAAGGATTTTTTTGTTCCGGTCAAAATGAACGATTTTTTAACATTCAGGTCGTGCTGAGATGCCAGACTCGATTGAAATTCGAGACATCTCGGTTCTCAGTGAACATCCCTTTTTCGTTCGATAAAGCTGTGCAAGACGACAAATAACGCAAGTCCCTCGTGTTTTCAGACAGAATGAACGATTTTGACACTTTTACGTCTTGCTAAGTTGCCAGAAACGCTCGAAACTAGGGACATCTCGATTCTCGTCGATCGATTATTCGTTTGATACAGCTGTACAAAACGACAGATAATGCAAGAATTCCGTGTCTAGGGACACAATAAACGATTTTGACACGATCACGATGTGCGAAGAGGCCGGAATCGCTCGAAACACACTAAATCTGGATTCTCGAGGTAGATCGATGTTTCGGTCGGCACATCGATGCAAAACGACGTATAATGCAAGATTGTCGCTTATTTTGACAAAATGAACAATACTGACTTGACAACGTCGAATTTAGATGCGAGAAACGCTCGAAGTTCGAGACAACGCGATTCTTGGTGAAGATCCCTTTTTCTTTCAATAAAGCTGTGCAAAATGACGAATGACGCAAGTAGCTCGTGTTTTCGGACATAATGAACGATTTTGACTCTTTTACGTCAAGCTAAGTCGCCAGAAACTTTCGAAACTGGAGATATCTCAGATCACGGTAATCGATTTTTCGTTCAATACAAGTGTGCAGAACGACGTTCAACGCAAGAACTTCGTGATTGCAGACAAATCAAACGATTTTTGCATATTTACGTTGATCTGAGATGCCAGAAGCGCTGAAAACTTGGAATATCTCGAATGAAAACGTAGATCGACTTTTTGTTCCATGCAGCTTCGCAAGACGACTTTCAACGCGAGAATTTCGTGTTTCGGCCACGATGAACACTTTCGACACAATTATGTCGCGCTGAGATGCCAGAGAAGTTCGAACCTCGGGAAATTCCTATTTTCGTCGTAGATCGATAGTTTAGTTTATTCAATTGTGCAGGACGACGTTTACCGCAAGAATTTCGTTTTTCCAAAGAAAATGCATAGTTTTGACTTGTTTATGTCAAGCCGGGGTGCTAGAATCGTTTGGAACTCAGGACATCTCGAGTCTCGATAACGATCGATTCCCCGTTCGATACAGTCATTCAAGACCACGAATAAGGCAAGATAATAGTGTTTTTGGAGGAAATAAACGATCCTAACCCATTTACTTTAAGCAGAAATGCAGCAATCGCTTGTCACTCGAGAAATCTCGATTCTCTGTGATCGATTATTCGGTCGAAGTAGCCGTGCAAAACGACAAATAATGCAAGGATTTCGTGTCTTCGGACAGAATGAACGATTTTGACACGAGCACGACGTGCGGAGAGGCCAGAATCGCTCGAAACACACAAAATCTGGATTCTCGAGGTAGATCGATGTTTCGGTCGGCACATCGATGCAAAACGACGTATAATGCAAGATTGTCGCTTATTTTGACAAAATGAACAATACTGACTTGACAACGTCGAATTTAGAAGCGAGAAACGCTCGAACTTCGAGACAACGCGATTCTTGGTGAAGATCCCTTTTTCTTTCAATAAAGCTGTGCAAAATGACGAATGACGCAAGTAGCTCGTGTTTTCGGACATAATGAACGATTTTGACTCTTTTACGTCAAGATAAGTCGCCAGAAACTTTCGAAACTGGAGATATCTCAGATCACGAAATTCGATTTTTCGTTCAATACAAGTGTGCAGAACGACGTTCAACGCAAGAACTTTGTGATTGCAGACAAATCAACCGATTTTTGCACATTTACGTTGATCCGAGATGCCAGAAGCGCTGAAAACTCAAAATATCTCGAATAAAAACATAGATCGATGTTTTGTTCCATGCAGCTTTGCAAGACGACTTTCAACGCAAGAATTTCGTGTTTCGGCCACGATAACCAATTTCGACACAGTTATGTCGCGCTGAAATGCCAGAAAAGTTCGAACCTCGGGAAATTTCTTTTTCCGTCGTAGATCGATAGTTCAGTTTATCCAATTGTGCAAGACGACGTTTAGCGCAAGAATTTCGTTTTTCCAAAGAAAATGCATGGTTTTGACTTGTTTATGTCAAGCCGGGGTGCAAGAATCGTTTGGAACTCGGGACATCTCGAGTCTCGATAACGATCGATTCCCCGTTCGATACAGCTATTCAAGACCACGAATAAGGCAGAAAAATAGTGTTTTCGAAGGAAATAAACGATCCCAACCCATTTACTTTAAGCAGAGATGCAGCAATCGCTTAAAACTCGGGAATTCTCGATTTTCGTGGATCGATTATTCGTTTAATACAGCCGTACTAAACGACAGATAATGCAAAAATTTCGTGTCTTCGGATAGAATAAACGATTTTGACACGATCACGATGTGCGAAGTGGCCAGAATCGCTCGAAACACACCAAATCTGGATTCTCGATGTAGATCGAAGTTACAGTCGACATATCGGTGCAAAACGACGTATGATGCAAGGATTTTGTTTTCCGGACAAAATGAACGATTTTCAAACATTCAGGTCGTGCTGAGATGCCAGACGCGATTGAAATTCGAGACATCTCGGTTCTCAGTGAAGATCCCTTTTTCGTCCGATAAAGCTGTGCAAGACGACAAATAACGCAAGTAGCTTGTGTTTTCGGACAGAATGGACAATTTTGACACTTTTACCTCTTGCTCAGTTGCCGGAAACGCTCGAAACTAGGGACATCTCGATTCTCGTCGATCGATTATTCGTTTGATACAGCCGTACAAAACGACAGATGATGCAAGAATTTCGTGTCTTCGGACAGAAAAAACGATTTTGACATGATCACGATGTGCGAAGAGGCCAGAATCGCTCGAAACACACCAAATCTGGATTCTCGATGTAGATCGATGTTTCGGTCGGCACATCGATGCAAAACGACGTATAATGCAAGAATGTCGCTTGTTTGGACAAAATGAACGATTTCTACCCGATCACGACGTGCGGAGAGGCCAGAATCGCTCGAAAAACACCAAATCTGGATTCTCGATGTAGATCGAAGTTTGGGTCGAAACATCGGTGCAAAACGACCTATGATGAGAGATTTTTGTTTTTCGGACAAAATGAATGATTTCGACACGATCACGACGTGCGAAAAGCCAGAATCGCTCGAAACACACAAAATCTGGATTCTCGATGTAGATCGATGTTTCGGTCGACACATCGGTGCATCATCACGTATATTGCAAGAATTTTGTCTATTTGGACAAAGTGAACGATACTGACTCGACAACGTCGAATTTAGATGCGAGAAACGCTCGAAATTTGAGAAAACGCGATTCTTGGTGAAGATCCCTTTTTCTTTCAATGAAGCTGTGCAAAATGACGAATGACGCAAGTAGCTCGTGTTTTCGGACATAATGAACGATTTTGACTCTTTTACGTCAAGCTAAGTCGCCAGAAACTTTCGAAACTGGAGATATCTCAGATCACGGTAATCGATTTTTCGTTCAATACAAGTGTGCAGGACGACGTTCAACGCAAGAACTTTGTCATTGCAGACAAATCAAACGATTTTTGCACATTTACGTTGATCTGAGATGCCAGAAGCGCTGAAAACTTAAAATATCTCGAATGAAAACGTAGATCGATTTTTTGTTCCATGCAGCTTTGCAAGACGACTTTTAACGCAAGAATTTCGTGTTTCGGCCTCGATGAACACTTTCGACACAATTATGTCGCGCTGAGATGCCAAAGAAGTTCGAACCTCGGGAAACTCCTATTTTCGTCGTAGATCGATAGTTCAGTTTATTCAATTGTGCAAGACGACGTTTAGCGCAAGAATTTCGTTTTTCCAAAGAAAATTCATAGTTTTGACTTGTTTATGTTAAGCCGGGGTGCAAGAATCGTTTGGAACTCGGGACATCTCGAGTCTCGATAACGATCGATTCCCCGTTCGATACAACTATTCAAGACCACGAATAAGGCAAGATAATAGAGTTTCCGAAGGAAATAAACGATTCCAACCCATTTACTTTAAGCAGAGATGCAGCAATCGCTCGAAACTCGGGAATTCTCGATTCTCGTCGATCGATTATTCGTTTAATACAGCCGTACAAAACGACAGATAATGCGAGAATTTCGTGTCTTCGGACAGAATGAGCGATTTTGACACGAGCACGACGTGCGAAGAGGCCAGAATCGCTCGAAACACACCAAATCTGGATTCTCGATGTAGATCGATGTTTTGGTCGACGGATCGGTGCATCATCACGTATATTGCAAGAATCTTGTTTATTTGGACAAAGTAAACGATTTTGACGCGACAACGTGAAACTTAGATGCCAGAATAGCTCAAAATTCAAAACAACTCGCTTCTCGGTGAATATGGATTTTTTGCTCGATACATCTATGCAAGATAACGAATAACGCAAATAGCTCGTGTTTTTTGACAGAACGAACGATTTCGACTCTTTTACGTCAAGCTGAGTTGCCAGAATCGGTCGAAACTCGGGACATCGCGATTCTCGGTGATCGATTAGTCGTTTGATACAGCCGGGCAAAACGCTTAACGATGCAAGAATTTCGTGTCCTCGGATGACATAAACGATTTTGACACGATCACGACGTATGGAGATCCAACAATCCCTCGAAACACACCAAATCTGGATTCTCGATGTAGATCGAATTTCCAGTCGACATATCGTTGCAAAACGACGTATAATGCAAGGATTTTTTTGTTCCGGTCAAAATGAATGATTTTTAAACATTCAGGTCGTGCTGAGATGCCAGACTCGATTGAAATTCGAGACATCTCGGTTCTCAGTTACGATCTCTTTTTCGTTCGATAAAGCTGTGCAAGACGACAAATAACGCAAGTACCTCGTGTTTTCAGGGAGAATGAACGATTTTTACACATTTACGTTAAGCTGAGTTGCCAGAATCAGTCGAAACTCGGGACATCTCGATTCTCGGTGATCGTTTAGTCGTATGATACAGCCGTGCAAAACGCTTAATAATGCAAGAATTTCGTGTCCTCGAATGACATAAACGATTTTGACACGATCACGACGTATGGAGATCCCACAATCTCTCGAAACACACCAAATCTGGATTCTCGATGTAGATCGAAGTTTCAGTCGACACATCGGTGCAAAACGACGTATGATGCAAGGATTTTTTTGTTCCGGTCGAAATGAACGATTTTTAAACATTCAGGTCGTGCTGAGATGCTAGACTCGATCGAAATTCAAGAAATCTTGGTTCTCAGTGAAGATCCCTTTTTCGTTCGATAAAGCTGTGCAAGACGACAAATAACGCAAGTACCTCGTGTTTTCAGACAGAATGAACGATTTTGACTCTTTTACGTCAAGCTGAGTTGCCAGAATCGGTCGAAACTCGGGACATCGCGATTCTCGGTAATCGATTAGTCGTTTGAAACAGCCGGGCAAAACGCTTGATAATGCAAGAATTTCGTGTCCTCGGATGACATAAACGATTTTGACACGATCACGACGGATGGAGATCCCACAATCCCTCGAAACACACCGAATCTGGATTCTCGATGTAAATCGAATTTTCAGTCGACATATCGTTGCAAAACGACGTATGATGCAAGGATTTTTTTGTTCCGGTCAAAATGAACGATTTTTTAACATTCAGGTCGTGCTGAGATGCCAGACTCGATTGAAATTCGAGACATCTCGGTTCTCAGTAAACATCCCTTTTTCGTTCGATAAAGCTGTGCAAGACGACAAATACCGCAAGTCCCTCGTGTTTTCAGACAGAATGAACGATTTTGACACTTTTACGTCTTGCTAAGTTGCCAGAAACGCTCGAAACTAGGGACATCTCGATTCTCGTCGATCGATTATTCGTTTGATACAGCTGTACAAAACGACAGATAATGCAAGAATTCCGTGTCTAGGGACACAATAAACGATTTTGACACGATCACGATGTGCGAAGAGGCCGGAATCGATCGAAACACACAAAATCTGGATTCTCGATGTAGATCGAAGTTACAGTCGATACATCGGTGCATAATCACGTATATTGCAAGAATTTTGTTTATTTGGACAAAGTGAACGATTTTGACGCGACAACGTGAAACTTAGATGCCAGAAGAGCTTAAAATTCAAAACAACTCGCTTCTCGGTGAATATGGATTTTTTGCTCGATACATCTATGCAAGATAACGAATAACGCAAATAGCTCGTGTTTTGTGACAGAACGAACGATTTCGACTCTTTTACGTCAAGCTGAGTTGCCAGAATCGGTCGAAACTCGGGACATCGCAATTCTCCGTGATCGATTAGTCGTTTGATACAGCCGGGCAAACCGCTTGATGATGCAAGAATTTCGTGTCCTCGGATGACATAAACGATTTTGACACGATCACGACGTATGGAGATCCCACAATCCCTCGAAACACACCAAATCTGGATTCTAGATGTAGATCGAAGTTACAGTCGACATATCGGTGCAAAACGACGTATGATGAAAGGATTTTGTTCTCCGGACAAAATGAACGATTTTCAAACATTCAGGTCGTGCTGAGATGCCAGACGCGATCGAAATTCGAGACATCTCGGTTCTCAGTGAAGATCCCTTTTTCGTCCGATAAAGCTGTGCAAGACGACAAATAACGCAAGTAGCTTGTGTTTTCGGAAAGAATGGACGATTTTGACACTTTTACCTCTTGCTGAGTTGCCAGAAACGCTCGAAACTAGGGACATCTCGATTCTCGTCGATCGATTATTCGTTTGATACAGCCGTACAAAACGACAGATAATGCAAGAATTTCGTGTCTTCGGACAGAAAAAACGATTTTGACATGATCACGATGTGCGAAGAGGCCAGAATCGCTCGAAACACACCAAATCTGGATTCTCGATGTAGATCGATGTTTCGGTCGGCACATCGATGCAAAACGACGTATAATGCAAGAATGTCGCTTGTTTGGACAAAATGAACGATTTCTACACGATCACGACGTGCGGAGAGGCCAGAATCGCTCGAAACACACCAAATCTGGATTCTCGATGTAGATCGAAGTTCGGGTCGAAACATCGGTGCAAAACGACCTATGATGATAGATTTTTGTTTTTCGGACAAAATGAATGATTTCGACACGATCACGACGTGCGAAGAGCCAGAATCGCTCGAAACACACCAAATCTGGATTCTCGATGTAGATCGAAGTTACAGTCGATACATCGGTGCATAATCACGTATATTGCAAGTATTTTGTTTATTTGGACAAAGTGAACGATTTTGACGCGACAACGTGAAACTTAGATGCCAGAATAGCTTAAAATTCAAAACAACTCGCTTCTCGGTGAATATGGATTTTTTGCTCGATACATCTATGCAAGATAACGAATAACGCAAATAGCTCGTGTTTCGTGACAGAACGAACGATTTCGACTCTTTTACGTCAAGCTGAGTTGCCAGAATCGGTCGAAACTCGGGACATCGCGATTCTCGGTGATTGATTAGTCGTTTGATACAGCCGGGCAAAACGCTTAACGATGCAAGAATTTCGTGTCCTCGGATGACATAAACGATTTTGACACGATCACGACGTATGGAGATCCAACAATCCCTCGAAACACACCAAATCTGGATTCTCGATGTAGATCGAATTTCCAGTCGACATATCGTTGCAAAACGACGTATAATGCAAGGATTTTTTTGTTCCGGTCAAAATGAATGATTTTTAAACATTCAGGTCGTGCTGAGATGCCAGACTCGATTGAAATTCGAGACATCTCGGTTCTCAGTTACGATCTCTTTTTCGTTCGATAAAGCTGTGCAAGACGACAAATAACGCAAGTACCTCGTGTTTTCAGGGAGAATGAACGATTTTTACACATTTACGTTAAGCTGAGTTGCCAGAATCAGTCGAAACTCGGGACATCTCGATTCTCGGTGATCGTTTAGTCGTATGATACAGCCGTGCAAAACGCTTAATAATGCAAGAATTTCGTGTCCTCGAATGACATAAACGATTTTGACACGATCACGACGTATGGAGATCCCACAATCTCTCGAAACACACCAAATCTGGATTCTCGATGTAGATCGAAGTTTCAGTCGACACATCGGTGCAAAACGACGTATGATGCAAGGATTTTTTTGTTCCGGTCAAAATGAACGATTTTTAAACATTCAGGTCGTGCTGAGATGCTAGACTCGATCGAAATTCAAGAAATCTTGGTTCTCAGTGAAGATCCCTTTTTCGTTCGATAAAGCTGTGCAAGACGACAAATAACGCAAGTACCTCGTGTTTTCAGACAGAATGAACGATTTTGACTCATTGACGTCAAGCTGAGTTGCCAGAATCGGTCGAAACTCGGGACATCGCGATTCTCGGTAATCGATTAGTCGTTTGAAACAGCCGGGCAAAACGCTTGATAATGCAAGAATTTCGTGTCCTCGGATGACATAAACGATTTTGACACGATCACGACGGATGGAGATCCCACAATCCCTCGAAACACACCGAATCTGGATTCTCGATGTAAATCGAATTTTCAGTCGACATATCGTTGCAAAACGACGTATGATGCAAGGATTTTTTTGTTCCGGTCAAAATGAACGATTTTTTAACATTCAGGTCGTGCTGAGATGCCAGACTCGATTGAAATTCGAGACATCTCGGTTCTCAGTGAACATCCCTTTTTCGTTCGATAAAGCTGTGCAAGGCGACAAATAACGCAAGTCCCTCGTGTTTTCAGACAGAATGAACGATTTTGACACTTTTACGTCTTGCTAAGTTGCCAGAAACGCTCGAAACTAGGGACATCTCGATTCTCGTCGATCGATTATTCGTTTGATACAGCTGTACAAAACGACAGATAATGCAAGAATTCCGTGTCTAGGGACACAATAAACGATTTTGACACGATCACGATGTGCGAAGAGGCCGGAATCGCTCGAAACACACTAAATCTGGATTCTCGAGGTAGATCGATGTTTCGGTCGGCACATCGATGCAAAACGACGTATAATGCAAGATTGTCGCTTATTTTGACAAAATGAACAATACTGACTTGACAACGTCGAATTTAGATGCGAGAAACGCTCGAAGTTCGAGACAACGCGATTCTTGGTGAAGATCCCTTTTTCTTTCAATAAAGCTGTGCAAAATGACGAATGACGCAAGTAGCTCGTGTTTTCGGACATAATGAACGATTTTGACTCTTTTACGTCAAGCTAAGTCGCCAGAAACTTTCGAAACTGGAGATATCTCAGATCACGGTAATCGATTTTTCGTTCAATACAAGTGTGCAGAACGACGTTCAACGCAAGAACTTCGTGATTGCAGACAAATCAAACGATTTTTGCATATTTACGTTGATCTGAGATGCCAGAAGCGCTGAAAACTTGAAATATCTCGAATGAAAACGTAGATCGACTTTTTGTTCCATGCAGCTTCGCAAGACGACTTTCAACGCGAGAATTTCGTGTTTCGGCCACGATGAACACTTTCGACACAATTATGTCGCGCTGAGATGCCAGAGAAGTTCGAACCTCGGGAAATTCCTATTTTCGTCGTAGATCGATAGTTTAGTTTATTCAATTGTGCAGGACGACGTTTACCGCAAGAATTTCGTTTTTCCAAAGAAAATGCATAGTTTTGACTTGTTTATGTCAAGCCGGGGTGCTAGAATCGTTTGGAACTCAGGACATCTCGAGTCTCGATAACGATCGTTTCCCCGTTCGATACAGTCATTCAAGACCACGAATAAGGCAAGATAATAGTGTTTTTGGACGGAATAAACGATCCTAACCCATTTACTTTAAGCAGAAATGCAGCAATCGCTTGTCACTCGAGAAATCTCGATTCTCTGTGATCGATTATTCGGTCGAAGTAGCCGTGCAAAACGACAAATAATGCAAGGATTTCGTGTCTTCGGACAGAATGAACGATTTTGACACGAGCACGACGTGCGGAGAGGCCAGAATCGCTCGAAACACACAAAATCTGGATTCTCGAGGTAGATCGATGTTTCGGTCGGCACATCGATGCAAAACGACGTATAATGCAAGATTGTCGCTTATTTTGACAAAATGAACAATACTGACTTGACAACGTCGAATTTAGATGCGAGAAACGCTCGAACTTCGAGACAACGCGATTCTTGGTGAAGATCCCTTTTTCTTTCAATAAAGCTGTGCAAAATGACGAATGACGCAAGTAGCTCGTGTTTTCGGACATAATGAACGATTTTGACTCTTTTACGTCAAGATAAGTCGCCAGAAACTTTCGAAACTGGAGATATCTCAGATCACGAAAATCGATTTTTCGTTCAATACAAGTGTGCAGAACGACGTTCAACGCAAGAACTTTGTGATTGCAGACAAATCAACCGATTTTTGCACATTTACGTTGATCCGAGATGCCAGAAGCGCTGAAAACTCAAAATATCTCGAATAAAAACATAGATCGATGTTTTGTTCCATGCAGCTTTGCAAGACGACTTTCAACGCAAGAATTTCGTGTTTCGGCCACGATAACCAATTTCGACACAGTTATGTCGCGCTGAAATGCCAGAAAAGTTCGAACCTCGGGAAATTTCTTTTTCCGTCGTAGATCGATAGTTCAGTTTATCCAATTGTGCAAGACGACGTTTAGCGCAAGAATTTCGTTTTTCCAAAGAAAATGCATGGTTTTGACTTGTTTATGTCAAGCCGGGGTGCAAGAATCGTTTGGAACTCGGGACATCTCGAGTCTCGATAACGATCGATTCCCCGTTCGATACAGCTATTCAAGACCACGAATAAGGCAGAAAAATAGTGTTTTCGAAGGAAATAAACGATCCCAACCCATTTACTTTAAGCAGAGATGCAGCAATCGCTTAAAACTCGGGAATTCTCGATTTTCGTGGATCGATTATTCGTTTAATACAGCCGTACTAAACGACAGATAATGCAAAAATTTCGTGTCTTCGGATAGAATAAACGATTTTGACACGATCACGATGTGCGAAGTGGCCAGAATCGCTCGAAACACACCAAATCTGGATTCTCGATGTAGATCGAAGTTACAGTCGACATATCGGTGCAAAACGACGTATGATGCAAGGATTTTGTTTTCCGGACAAAATGAACGATTTTCAAACATTCAGGTCGTGCTGAGATGCCAGACGCGATTGAAATTCGAGACATCTCGGTTCTCAGTGAAGATCCCTTTTTCGTCCGATAAAGCTGTGCAAGACGACAAATAACGCAAGTAGCTTGTGTTTTCGGACAGAATGGACAATTTTGACACTTTTACCTCTTGCTCAGTTGCCGGAAACGCTCGAAACTAGGGACATCTCGATTCTCGTCGATCGATTATTCGTTTGATACAGCCGTACAAAACGACAGATGATGCAAGAATTTCGTGTCTTCGGACAGAAAAAACGATTTTGACATGATCACGATGTGCGAAGAGGCCAGAATCGCTCGAAACACACCAAATCTGGATTCTCGATGTAGATCGATGTTTCGGTCGGCACATCGATGCAAAACGACGTATAATGCAAGAATGTCGCTTGTTTGGACAAAATGAACGATTTCTACCCGATCACGACGTGCGGAGAGGCCAGAATCGCTCGAAAAACACCAAATCTGGATTCTCGATGTAGATCGAAGTTTGGGTCGAAAAATCGGTGCAAAACGACCTATGATGAGAGATTTTTGTTTTTCGGACAAAATGAATGATTTCGACACGATCACGACGTGCGAAAAGCCAGAATCGCTCGAAACACACAAAATCTGGATTCTCGATGTAGATCGATGTTTCGGTCGACACATCGGTGCATCATCACGTATATTGCAAGAATTTTGTCTATTTGGACAAAGTGAACGATACTGACTCGACAACGTCGAATTTAGATGCGAGAAACGCTCGAAATTTGAGAAAACGCGATTCTTGGTGAAGATCCCTTTTTCTTTCAATGAAGCTGTGCAAAATGACGAATGACGCAAGTAGCTCGTGTTTTCGGACATAATGAACGATTTTGACTCTTTTACGTCAAGCTAAGTCGCCAGAAACTTTCGAAACTGGAGATATCTCAGATCACGGTAATCGATTTTTCGTTCAATACAAGTGTGCAGAACGACGTTCAACGCAAGAACTTTGTCATTGCAGACAAATCAAACGATTTTTGCACATTTACGTTGATCTGAGATGCCAGAAGCGCTGAAAACTTAAAATATCTCGAATGAAAACGTAGATCGATTTTTTGTTCCATGCAGCTTTGCAAGACGACTTTTAACGCAAGAATTTCGTGTTTCGGCCTCGATGAACACTTTCGACACAATTATGTCGCGCTGAGATGCCAAAGAAGTTCGAACCTCGGGAAACTCCTATTTTCGTCGTAGATCGATAGTTCAGTTTATTCAATTGTGCAAGACGACGTTTAGCGCAAGAATTTCGTTTTTCCAAAGAAAATTCATAGTTTTGACTTGTTTATGTTAAGCCGGGGTGCAAGAATCGTTTGGAACTCGGGACATCTCGAGTCTCGATAACGATCGATTCCCCGTTCGATACAGCCATTCAAGACCACGAATAAGGCAAGATAATAGAGTTTCCGAAGGAAATAAACGATTCCAACCCATTTACTTTAAGCAGAGATGCAGCAATCGCTCGAAACTCGGGAATTCTCGATTCTCGTCGATCGATTATTCGTTTAATACAGCCGTACAAAACGACAGATAATGCGAGAATTTCGTGTCTTCGGACAGAATGAGCGATTTTGACACGAGCACGACGTGCGAAGAGGCCAGAATCGCTCGAAACACACCAAATCTGGATTCTCGAAGTAGATCGATGTTTTGGTCGACGGATCGGTGCATCATCACGTATATTGCAAGAATTTTGTTTATTTGGACAAAGTAAACGATTTTGACGCGACAACGTGAAACTTAGATGCCAGAATAGCTCAAAATTCAAAACAACTCGCTTCTCGGAGAATATGGATTTTTTGCTCGATACATCTATGCAAGATAACGAATAACGCAAATAGCTCGTGTTTTTTGACAGAACGAACGATTTTGACTCTTTGACGTCAAGCTGAGTTGCCAGAATCGGTCGAAACTCGGGACATCGCGATTCTCGGTAATCGATTAGTCGTTTGAAACAGCCGGGCAAAACGCTTGATAATGCAAGAATTTCGTGTCCTCGGATGACATAAACGATTTTGACACGATCACGACGGATGGAGATCCTACAATCCCTCGAAACACACCGAATCTGGATTCTCGATGTAAATCGAATTTTCAGTCGACATATCGTTGCAAAACGACGTATGATGCAAGGATTTTTTTGTTCCGGTCAAAATGAACGATTTTTTAACATTCAGGTCGTGCTGAGATGCCAGACTCGATTGAAATTCGAGACATCTCGGTTCTCAGTGAACATCCCTTTTTCGTTCGATAAAGCTGTGCAAGACGACAAATAACGCAAGTCCCTCGTGTTTTCAGACAGAATGAACGATTTTGACACTTTTACGTCTTGCTAAGTTGCCAGAAACGCTCGAAACTAGGGACATCTCGATTCTCGTCGATCGATTATTCGTTTGATACAGCTGTACAAAACGACAGATAATGCAAGAATTCCGTGTCTAGGGACACAATAAACGATTTTGACACGATCACGATGTGCGAAGAGGCCGGAATCGCTCGAAACACACTAAATCTGGATTCTCGAGGTAGATCGATGTTTCGGTCGGCACATCGATGCAAAACGACGTATAATGCAAGATTGTCGCTTATTTTGACAAAATGAACAATACTGACTTGACAACGTCGAATTTAGATGCGAGAAACGCTCGAACTTCGAGACAACGCGATTCTTGGTGAAGATCCATTTTTCTTTCAATAAAGCTGTGCAAAATGACGAATGACGCAAGTAGCTCGTGTTTTCGGACATAATGAACGATTTTGACTCTTTTACGTCAAGATAAGTCGCCAGAAACTTTCGAAACTGGAGATATCTCAGATCACGAAAATCGATTTTTCGTTCAATACAAGTGTGCAGAACGACGTTCAACGCAAGAACTTTGTGATTGCAGACAAATCAACCGATTTTTGCACATTTACGTTGATCCGAGATGCCAGAAGCGCTGAAAACTCAAAATATCTCGAATAAAAACATAGATCGATGTTTTGTTCCATGCAGCTTTGCAAGACGACTTTCAACGCAAGAATTTCGTGTTTCGGCCACGATAACCAATTTCGACACAGTTATGTCGCGCTGAAATGCCAGAAAAGTTCGAACCTCGGGAAATTTCTTTTTCCGTCGTAGATCGATAGTTCAGTTTATCCAATTGTGCAAGACGACGTTTAGCGCAAGAATTTCGTTTTTCCAAAGAAAATGCATGGTTTTGACTTGTTTATGTCAAGCCGGGTCGCAAGAATCGTTTGGAACTCGGGACATCTCGAGTCTCGATAACGATCGATTCCCCGTTCGATACAGCTATTCAAGACCACGAATAAGGCAGAAAAATAGTGTTTTCGAAGGAAATAAACGATCCCAACCCATTTACTTTAAGCAGAGATGCAGCAATCGCTTAAAACTCGGGAATTCTCGATTTTCGTGGATCGATTATTCGTTTAATACAGCCGTACTAAACGACAGATAATGCAAAAATTTCGTGTCTTCGGATAGAATAAACGATTTTGACACGATCACGATGTGCGAAGTGGCCAGAATCGCTCGAAACACACCAAATCTGGATTCTCGATGTAGATCGAAGTTACAGTCGACATATCGGTGCAAAACGACGTATGATGCAAGGATTTTGTTTTCCGGACAAAATGAACGATTTTCAAACATTCAGGTCGTGCTGAGATGCCAGACGCGATTGAAATTCGAGACATCTCGGTTCTCCGTGAAGATCCCTTTTTCGTCCGATAAAGCTGTGCAAGACGACAAATAACGCAAGTAGCTTGTGTTTTCGGACAGAATGGACAATTTTGACACTTTTACCTCTTGCTCAGTTGCCGGAAACGCTCGAAACTAGGGACATCTCGATTCTCGTCGATCGATTATTCGTTTGATACAGCCGTACAAAACGACAGATGATGCAAGAATTTCGTGTCTTCGGACAGAAAAAACGATTTTGACATGATCACGATGTGCGAAGAGGCCAGAATCGCTCGAAACACACCAAATCTGGATTCTCGATGTAGATCGATGTTTCGGTCGGCACATCGATGCAAAACGACGTATAATGCAAGAATGTCGCTTGTTTGGACAAAATGAACGATTTCTACCCGATCACGACGTGCGGAGAGGCCAGAATCGCTCGAAAATCACCAAATCTGGATTCTCGATGTAGATCGAAGTTTGGGTCGAAACATCGGTGCAAAACGACCTATGATGAGAGATTTTTGTTTTTCGGACAAAATGAATGATTTCGACACGATCACGACGTGCGTAAAGCCAGAATCGCTCGAAACACACAAAATCTGGATTCTCGATGTAGATCGATGTTTCGGTCGACACATCGGTGCATCATCACGTATATTGCAAGAATTTTGTCTATTTGGACAAAGTGAACGATACTGACTCGACAACGTCGAATTTAGATGCGAGAAACGCTCGAAATTTGAGAAAACGCGATTCTTGGTGAAGATCCCTTTTTCTTTCAATGAAGCTGTGCAAAATGACGAATGACGCAAGTAGCTCGTGTTTTCGGACATAATGAACGATTTTGACTCTTTTACGTCAAGCTAAGTCGCCAGAAACTTTCGAAACTGGAGATATCTCAGATCACGGTAATCGATTTTTCGTTCAATACAAGTGTGCAGGACGACGTTCAACGCAAGAACTTTGTCATTGCAGACAAATCAAACGATTTTTGCACATTTACGTTGATCTGAGATGCCAGAAGCGCTGAAAACTTAAAATATCTCGAATGAAAACGTAGATCGATTTTTTGTTCCATGCAGCTTTGCAAGACGACTTTTAACGCAAGAATTTCGTGTTTCGGCCTCGATGAACACTTTCGACACAATTATGTCGCGCTGAGATGCCAAAGAAGTTCGAACCTCGGGAAACTCCTATTTTCGTCGTAGATCGATAGTTCAGTTTATTCAATTGTGCAAGACGACGTTTAGCGCAAGAATTTCGTTTTTCCAAAGAAAATTCATAGTTTTGACTTGTTTATGTTAAGCCGGGGTGCAAGAATCGTTTGGAACTCGGGACATCTCGAGTCTCGATAACGATCGATTCCCCGTTCGATACAGCCATTCAAGACCACGAATAAGGCAAGATAATAGAGTTTCCGAAGGAAATAAACGATTCCAACCCATTTACTTTAAGCAGAGATGCAGCAATCGCTCGAAACTCGGGAATTCTCGATTCTCGTCGATCGATTATTCGTTTAATACAGCCGTACAAAACGACAGATAATGCGAGAATTTCGTGTCTTCGGACAGAATGAGCGATTTTGACACGAGCACGACGTGCGAAGAGGCCAGAATCGCTCGAAACACACCAAATCTGGATTCTCGATGTAGATCGATGTTTTGGTCGACGGATCGGTGCATCATCACGTATATTGCAAGAATTTTGTTTATTTGGACAAAGTAAACGATTTTGACGCGACAACGTGAAACTTAGATGCCAGAATAGCTCAAAATTCAAAACAACTCGCTTCTCGGTGAATATGGATTTTTTGCTCGATACATCTATGCAAGATAACGAATAACGCAAATAGCTCGTGTTTTTTGACAGAACGAACGATTTCGACTCTTTTACGTCAAGCTGAGTTGCCAGAATCGGTCGAAACTCGGGACATCGCGATTCTCGGTGATCGATTAGTCGTTTGATACAGCCGGGCAAAACGCTTAACGATGCAAGAATTTCGTGTCCTCGGATGACATAAACGATTTTGACACGATCACGACGTATGGAGATCCAACAATCCCTCGAAACACACCAAATCTGGATTCTCGATGTAGATCGAATTTCCAGTCGACATATCGTTGCAAAACGACGTATAATGCAAGGATTTTTTTGTTCCGGTCAAAATGAATGATTTTTAAACATTCAGGTCGTGCTGAGATGCCAGACTCGATTGAAATTCGAGACATCTCGGTTCTCAGTTACGATCTCTTTTTCGTTCGATAAAGCTGTGCAAGACGACAAATAACGCAAGTACCTCGTGTTTTCAGGGAGAATGAACGATTTTTACACATTTACGTTAAGCTGAGTTGCCAGAATCAGTCGAAACTCGGGACATCTCGTTTCTCGGTGATCGTTTAGTCGTATGATACAGCCGTGCAAAACGCTTAATAATGCAAGAATTTCGTGTCCTCGAATGACATAAACGATTTTGACACGATCACGACGTATGGAGATCCCACAATCCCTCGAAACACACCGAATCTGGATTCTCGATGTAAATCGAATTTTCAGTCGACATATCGTTGCAAAACGACGTATGATGCAAGGATTTTTTTGTTCCGGTCAAAATGAACGATTTTTTAACATTCAGGTCGTGCTGACATGCCAGACTCGATTGAAATTCGAGACATCTCGGTTCTCAGTGAACATCCCTTTTTCGTTCGATAAAGCTGTGCAAGACGACAAATAACGCAAGTCCCTCGTGTTTTCAGACAGAATGAACGATTTTGACACTTTTACGTCTTGCTAAGTTGCCAGAAACGCTCGAAACTAGGGACATCTCGATTCTCGTCGATCGATTATTCGTTTGATACAGCTGTACAAAACGACAGATAATGCAAG
This sequence comes from Tromatobia lineatoria, assembly GCA_949699805.1. Taxonomy (NCBI): domain Eukaryota; kingdom Metazoa; phylum Arthropoda; class Insecta; order Hymenoptera; family Ichneumonidae; genus Tromatobia; species Tromatobia lineatoria. The sequence continues at coordinate 12,804,608 of OX453045.1, read as the reverse complement.
AATTCCGTGTCTAGGGACACAATAAACGATTTTGACACGATCACGATGTGCGAAGAGGCCGGAATCGATCGAAACACACAAAATCTGGATTCTCGAGGTAGATCGATGTTTCGGTCGGCACATCGATGCAAAACGACGTATAATGCAAGAATGTCGCTTATTTTGACAAAATGAACGATACTGACTTGACAACGTCGAATTTAGATGCGAGAATCGCTCGAAAATCGAGACAACGCGACTCTTGGTGAAGATCCCTTTTTCCTTTGATGAAGCTGTGCAAGTTAACGAGTAACGCAAAGAGCTCGTGTTTTCGGACAGAACGAACGATTTCGACTATTTTACGTCAAGCTGAGTTGCCAGAATCGGTCGAAACTCGGGACATCGCGATTCTCGGTGATCGAGTAGTCGATTGATACAGCCGTGCAAAACGCTTGATAATGCAAAACTTTCGTGTCCTCAGATGACATAAACGATTTTGACACGATCACGACGTATGGAGTTCCCACAATCCCTCGAAACACACCAAGTCTGGATTCTCGATGTCGATCGAAGTTTCAGTCGATACATCGGTGCAAAATGATGTATTATGCAAGATTTTCGTTTATTTGGACAAAATGAACGATTCTGACTCGACAACGTCGAACTTCAATGCCCGAATCGCTCGAAATTGAAGACAACGCGACTCTTGGTGAAGATCCCTGTTTCTTTAGATGAAGCTGTGCAAGGTGACGAATAACGCAAGTAGCTTGTGTTTTCGGACATAATGAACGATTTTGACTCTTTTACGTCAAGCTAAATCGCCAGAAACTTTCGAAACTGGAGATATTTCAGATCACGGTAATCGATTTTTCGTTTAATACAAGTGTGCAGAACGACGTTCAACGCAAGAACTTCGTGATTGCAGACAAATCAACCGATTTTTGCACATTTACGTTGATCCGAGATGCCAGAAGCGCTGAAAACTTAAAATATCTCGAATAAAAACATATATCGATGTTTTGTTCCATGCAGCTTTGCAAGACGACTTTCAACGCAGGAATTTCGTGTTTCGGCCACGATAAACAATTTCGACACAGTTATGTCGCGCTGAAATGCCAGAAAAGTTCGAACCTCGGGAAATTTCTTTTTCCGTCGTAGATCGATAGTTCAGCTTATCCAATTGTGAAAGACGACGTTTAGCGCAAGAATTTCGTTTTTCCAAAGAAAATGCATGGTTTTGACTTGTTTATGTCAAGCCGGGGTGCAAGAATCGTTTGGAACTCGGGACATCTCGAGTCTCGATAACGATCGATTCCCCGTTCGATACAGCTATTCAAGACCACAAATAAGGCAAGATAATAGAGTTTCCGAAGGAAATAAACGATTCCAACCCATTTACTTTAAGCAGAGATGCAGCAATCGCTCAAAACTCCGGAATTCTCGATTCTCGTCGATCGATTATTCGTTTAATGCAGCCGTACTAAACGACAGATAATGCAAGAATTTCGTGTCTTCGGATAGAATAAACGATTTTGACACGATCACGATGTGCGAAGAGGCCAGAATCGCTCGAAACACACCAAATCTGGATTCTCGATGTAGATCGAAGTTACAGTCGACATATCGGTGCAAAACGACGTATGATGAAAGGATTTTGTTTTCCGGACAAAATGAACGATTTTCAAACATTCAGGTCGTGCTGAGATACCAGACGCGATCGAAATTCGAGACATCTCGGTTCTCAGTGAAGATCCCTTTTTCGTCCGATAAAGCTGTGCAAGACGACAAATAACGCAAGTAGCTTGTGTTTTCGGAATGAATGGACGATTTTGACACTTTTACCTCTTGCTGAGTTGCCAGAAACGCTCGGAACTAGGGACATCTCGATTCTCGTCGATCGATTATTCGTTTGATACAGCCGTACAAAACGACAGATAATGCAAGAATTTCGGGTCTTCGGACAGAAAAAACGATTTTGACATGATCACGATGTGCGAAGAGGCCAGAATCGCTCGAAACACACCAAATCTGGATTCTCGATGTAGGTCGATGTTTCGGTCGGCACATCGATGCAAAACGACGTATAATGCAAGAATGTCGCTTGTTTGGACAAAATGAACGATTTCTACACGATCACGACGTGCGGAGAGGCCAGAATCGCTCGAAACACACCAAATCTGGATTCTCGATGTAGATCGAAGTTCGGGTCGAAACATCGGTGCAAAACGACCTATGATGATAGATTTTTGTTTTTCGGACAAAATGAATGATTTCGACACGATCACGACGTGCGAAGAGCCAGAATCGCTCGAAACACACCAAATCTGGATTCTCGAAGTAGATCGAAGTTACCGTCGATACATCGGTGCATAATCACGTATATTGCAAGTATTTTGTTTATTTGGACAAAGTGAACGATTTTGACGCGACAACGTGAAACTTAGATGCCAGAATAGCTTAAAATTCAAAACAACTCGCTTCTCGGTGAATATGGATTTTTTGCTCGATACATCTATGCAAGATAACGAATAACGCAAATAGCTCGTGTTTCGTGACAGAACGAACGATTTCGACTCTTTTACGTCAAGCTGAGTTGCCAGAATCGGTCGAAACTCGGGACATCGCGATTCTCGGTGATCGATTAGTCGTTTAATACAGCCGGGCAAAACGCTTGATAATGCAAGAATTTCGTGTCCTCGGATGACATAAACGATTTTGACACGATCACGACGTATGGAGATCCCACAATCCCTCGAAACACAATAAATCTGGATATCCGATGTAGATCGAATTTTCAGTCGACATATCGTTGCAAAACGACGTATGATGCGAGGATTTTTTTGTTCCGGTCAAAATGAACGATTTTTTAACATTCAGGTCGTGCTGAGATGCCAGACTCGATTGAAATTCGAGACATCTCGGTTCTCAGTTACGATCTCTTTTTCGTTCGATAAAGCTGTGCAAGACGACAAATAACGCAAGTACCTCGTGTTTTCAGGGAGAATGAACGATTTTTACACATTTACGTTAAGCTGAGTTGCCAGAATCAGTCGAAACTCGGGACATCTCGGTTCTCGGTGATCGTTTAGTCGTATGATACAGCCGTGCAAAACGCTTAATAATGCAAGAATTTCGTGTCCTCGAATGACATAAACGATTTTGACACGATCACGACGTATGGAGATCCCACAATCTCTCGAAACACACCAAATCTGGATTCTCGATGTAGATCGAAGTTTCAGTCGACACATCGGTGCAAAACGACGTATGATGCAAGGATTTTTTTGTTCCGGTCGAAATGAACGATTTTTAAACATTCAGGTCGTGCTGAGATGCTAGACTCGATCGAAATTCAAGAAATCTTGGTTCTCAGTGAAGATCCCTTTTTCGTTCGATAAAGCTGTGCAAGACGACAAATAACGCAAGTACCTCGTGTTTTCAGACAGAATGAACGATTTTGACTCTTTTACGTCAAGCTGAGTTGCCAGAATCGGTCGAAACTCGGGACATCGCGATTCTCGGTAATCGATTAGTCGTTTGAAACAGCCGGGCAAAACGCTTGATAATGCAAGAATTTCGTGTCCTCGGATGACATAAACGATTTTGACACGATCACGACGGATGGAGATCCCACAATCCCTCGAAACACACCGAATCTGGATTCTCGATGTAAATCGAATTTTCAGTCGACATATCGTTGCAAAACGACGTATGATGCAAGGATTTTTTTGTTCCGGTCAAAATGAACGATTTTTTAACATTCAGGTCGTGCTGAGATGCCAGACTCGATTGAAATTCGAGACATCTCGGTTCTCAGTAAACATCCCTTTTTCGTTCGATAAAGCTGTGCAAGACGACAAATAACGCAAGTCCCTCGTGTTTTCAGACAGAATGAACGATTTTGACACTTTTACGTCTTGCTAAGTTGCCAGAAACGCTCGAAACTAGGGACATCTCGATTCTCGTCGATCGATTATTCGTTTGATACAGCTGTACAAAACGACAGATAATGCAAGAATTCCGTGTCTAGGGACACAATAAACGATTTTGACACGATCACGATGTGCGAAGAGGCCGGAATCGATCGAAACACACAAAATCTGGATTCTCGATGTAGATCGAAGTTACAGTCGATACATCGGTGCATAATCACGTATATTGCAAGAATTTTGTTTATTTGGACAAAGTGAACGATTTTGACGCGACAACGTGAAACTTAGATGCCAGAAGAGCTTAAAATTCAAAACAACTCGCTTCTCGGTGAATATGGATTTTTTGCTCGATACATCTATGCAAGATAACGAATAACGCAAATAGCTCGTGTTTTGTGACAGAACGAACGATTTCGACTCTTTTACGTCAAGCTGAGTTGCCAGAATCGGTCGAAACTCGGGACATCGCAATTCTCCGTGATCGATTAGTCGTTTGATACAGCCGGGCAAACCGCTTGATGATGCAAGAATTTCGTGTCCTCGGATGACATAAACGATTTTGACACGATCACGACGTATGGAGATCCCACAATCCCTCGAAACACACCAAATCTGGATTCTAGATGTAGATCGAAGTTACAGTCGACATATCGGTGCAAAACGACGTATGATGAAAGGATTTTGTTCTCCGGACAAAATGAACGATTTTCAAACATTCAGGTCGTGCTGAGATGCCAGACGCGATCGAAATTCGAGACATCTCGGTTCTCAGTGAAGATCCCTTTTTCGTCCGATAAAGCTGTGCAAGACGACAAATAACGCAAGTAGCTTGTGTTTTCGGAAAGAATGGACGATTTTGACACTTTTACCTCTTGCTGAGTTGCCAGAAACGCTCGAAACTAGGGACATCTCGATTCTCGTCGATCGATTATTCGTTTGATACAGCCGTACAAAACGACAGATAATGCAAGAATTTCGTGTCTTCGGACAGAAAAAACGATTTTGACATGATCACGATGTGCGAAGAGGCCAGAATCGCTCGAAACACACCAAATCTGGATTCTCGATGTAGATCGATGTTTCGGTCGGCACATCGATGCAAAACGACGTATAATGCAAGAATGTCGCTTGTTTGGACAAAATGAACGATTTCTACACGATCACGACGTGCGGAGAGGCCAGAATCGCTCGAAACACACCAAATCTGGATTCTCGATGTAGATCGAAGTTCGGGTCGAAACATCGGTGCAAAACGACCTATGATGATAGATTTTTGTTTTTCGGACAAAATGAATGATTTCGACACGATCACGACGTGCGAAGAGCCAGAATCGCTCGAAACACACCAAATCTGGATTCTCGATGTAGATCGAAGTTACAGTCGATACATCGGTGCATAATCACGTATATTGCAAGTATTTTGTTTATTTGGACAAAGTGAACGATTTTGACGCGACAACGTGAAACTTAGATGCCAGAATAGCTTAAAATTCAAAACAACTCGCTTCTCGGTGAATATGGATTTTTTGCTCGATACATCTATGCAAGATAACGAATAACGCAAATAGCTCGTGTTTCGTGACAGAACGAACGATTTCGACTCTTTTACGTCAAGCTGAGTTGCCAGAATCGGTCGAAACTCGGGACATCGCGATTCTCGGTGATTGATTAGTCGTTTGATACAGCCGGGCAAAACGCTTAACGATGCAAGAATTTCGTGTCCTCGGATGACATAAACGATTTTGACACGATCACGACGTATGGAGATCCAACAATCCCTCGAAACACACCAAATCTGGATTCTCGATGTAGATCGAATTTCCAGTCGACATATCGTTGCAAAACGACGTATAATGCAAGGATTTTTTTGTTCCGGTCAAAATGAATGATTTTTAAACATTCAGGTCGTGCTGAGATGCCAGACTCGATTGAAATTCGAGACATCTCGGTTCTCAGTTACGATCTCTTTTTCGTTCGATAAAGCTGTGCAAGACGACAAATAACGCAAGTACCTCGTGTTTTCAGGGAGAATGAACGATTTTTACACATTTACGTTAAGCTGAGTTGCCAGAATCAGTCGAAACTCGGGACATCTCGATTCTCGGTGATCGTTTAGTCGTATGATACAGCCGTGCAAAACGCTTAATAATGCAAGAATTTCGTGTCCTCGAATGACATAAACGATTTTGACACGATCACGACGTATGGAGATCCCACAATCTCTCGAAACACACCAAATCTGGATTCTCGATGTAGATCGAAGTTTCAGTCGACACATCGGTGCAAAACGACGTATGATGCAAGGATTTTTTTGTTCCGGTCAAAATGAACGATTTTTAAACATTCAGGTCGTGCTGAGATGCTAGACTCGATCGAAATTCAAGAAATCTTGGTTCTCAGTGAAGATCCCTTTTTCGTTCGATAAAGCTGTGCAAGACGACAAATAACGCAAGTACCTCGTGTTTTCAGACAGAATGAACGATTTTGACTCTTTGACGTCAAGCTGAGTTGCCAGAATCGGTCGAAACTCGGGACATCGCGATTCTCGGTAATCGATTAGTCGTTTGAAACAGCCGGGCAAAACGCTTGATAATGCAAGAATTTCGTGTCCTCGGATGACATAAACGATTTTGACACGATCACGACGGATGGAGATCCCACAATCCCTCGAAACACACCGAATCTGGATTCTCGATGTAAATCGAATTTTCAGTCGACATATCGTTGCAAAACGACGTATGATGCAAGGATTTTTTTGTTCCGGTCAAAATGAACGATTTTTTAACATTCAGGTCGTGCTGAGATGCCAGACTCGATTGAAATTCGAGACATCTCGGTTCTCAGTGAACATCCCTTTTTCGTTCGATAAAGCTGTGCAAGACGACAAATAACGCAAGTCCCTCGTGTTTTCAGACAGAATGAACGATTTTGACACTTTTACGTCTTGCTAAGTTGCCAGAAACGCTCGAAACTAGGGACATCTCGATTCTCGTCGATCGATTATTCGTTTGATACAGCTGTACAAAACGACAGATAATGCAAGAATTCCGTGTCTAGGGACACAATAAACGATTTTGACACGATCACGATGTGCGAAGAGGCCGGAATCGCTCGAAACACACTAAATCTGGATTCTCGAGGTAGATCGATGTTTCGGTCGGCACATCGATGCAAAACGACGTATAATGCAAGATTGTCGCTTATTTTGACAAAATGAACAATACTGACTTGACAACGTCGAATTTAGATGCGAGAAACGCTCGAAGTTCGAGACAACGCGATTCTTGGTGAAGATCCCTTTTTCTTTCAATAAAGCTGTGCAAAATGACGAATGACGCAAGTAGCTCGTGTTTTCGGACATAATGAACGATTTTGACTCTTTTACGTCAAGCTAAGTCGCCAGAAACTTTCGAAACTGGAGATATCTCAGATCACGGTAATCGATTTTTCGTTCAATACAAGTGTGCAGAACGACGTTCAACGCAAGAACTTCGTGATTGCAGACAAATCAAACGATTTTTGCATATTTACGTTGATCTGAGATGCCAGAAGCGCTGAAAACTTGAAATATCTCGAATGAAAACGTAGATCGACTTTTTGTTCCATGCAGCTTCGCAAGACGACTTTCAACGCGAGAATTTCGTGTTTCGGCCACGATGAACACTTTCGACACAATTATGTCGCGCTGAGATGCCAGAGAAGTTCGAACCTCGGGAAATTCCTATTTTCGTCGTAGATCGATAGTTTAGTTTATTCAATTGTGCAGGACGACGTTTACCGCAAGAATTTCGTTTTTCCAAAGAAAATGCATAGTTTTGACTTGTTTATGTCAAGCCGGGGTGCTAGAATCGTTTGGAACTCAGGACATCTCGAGTCTCGATAACGATCGTTTCCCCGTTCGATACAGTCATTCAAGACCACGAATAAGGCAAGATAATAGTGTTTTTGGACGGAATAAACGATCCTAACCCATTTACTTTAAGCAGAAATGCAGCAATCGCTTGTCACTCGAGAAATCTCGATTCTCTGTGATCGATTATTCGGTCGAAGTAGCCGTGCAAAACGACAAATAATGCAAGGATTTCGTGTCTTCGGACAGAATGAACGATTTTGACACGAGCACGACGTGCGGAGAGGCCAGAATCGCTCGAAACACACAAAATCTGGATTCTCGAGGTAGATCGATGTTTCGGTCGGCACATCGATGCAAAACGACGTATAATGCAAGATTGTCGCTTATTTTGACAAAATGAACAATACTGACTTGACAACGTCGAATTTAGATGCGAGAAACGCTCGAACTTCGAGACAACGCGATTCTTGGTGAAGATCCCTTTTTCTTTCAATAAAGCTGTGCAAAATGACGAATGACGCAAGTAGCTCGTGTTTTCGGACATAATGAACGATTTTGACTCTTTTACGTCAAGATAAGTCGCCAGAAACTTTCGAAACTGGAGATATCTCAGATCACGAAAATCGATTTTTCGTTCAATACAAGTGTGCAGAACGACGTTCAACGCAAGAACTTTGTGATTGCAGACAAATCAACCGATTTTTGCACATTTACGTTGATCCGAGATGCCAGAAGCGCTGAAAACTCAAAATATCTCGAATAAAAACATAGATCGATGTTTTGTTCCATGCAGCTTTGCAAGACGACTTTCAACGCAAGAATTTCGTGTTTCGGCCACGATAACCAATTTCGACACAGTTATGTCGCGCTGAAATGCCAGAAAAGTTCGAACCTCGGGAAATTTCTTTTTCCGTCGTAGATCGATAGTTCAGTTTATCCAATTGTGCAAGACGACGTTTAGCGCAAGAATTTCGTTTTTCCAAAGAAAATGCATGGTTTTGACTTGTTTATGTCAAGCCGGGGTGCAAGAATCGTTTGGAACTCGGGACATCTCGAGTCTCGATAACGATCGATTCCCCGTTCGATACAGCTATTCAAGACCACGAATAAGGCAGAAAAATAGTGTTTTCGAAGGAAATAAACGATCCCAACCCATTTACTTTAAGCAGAGATGCAGCAATCGCTTAAAACTCGGGAATTCTCGATTTTCGTGGATCGATTATTCGTTTAATACAGCCGTACTAAACGACAGATAATGCAAAAATTTCGTGTCTTCGGATAGAATAAACGATTTTGACACGATCACGATGTGCGAAGTGGCCAGAATCGCTCGAAACACACCAAATCTGGATTCTCGATGTAGATCGAAGTTACAGTCGACATATCGGTGCAAAACGACGTATGATGCAAGGATTTTGTTTTCCGGACAAAATGAACGATTTTCAAACATTCAGGTCGTGCTGAGATGCCAGACGCGATTGAAATTCGAGACATCTCGGTTCTCAGTGAAGATCCCTTTTTCGTCCGATAAAGCTGTGCAAGACGACAAATAACGCAAGTAGCTTGTGTTTTCGGACAGAATGGACAATTTTGACACTTTTACCTCTTGCTCAGTTGCCGGAAACGCTCGAAACTAGGGACATCTCGATTCTCGTCGATCGATTATTCGTTTGATACAGCCGTACAAAACGACAGATGATGCAAGAATTTCGTGTCTTCGGACAGAAAAAACGATTTTGACATGATCACGATGTGCGAAGAGGCCAGAATCGCTCGAAACACACCAAATCTGGATTCTCGATGTAGATCGATGTTTCGGTCGGCACATCGATGCAAAACGACGTATAATGCAAGAATGTCGCTTGTTTGGACAAAATGAACGATTTCTACCCGATCACGACGTGCGGAGAGGCCAGAATCGCTCGAAAAACACCAAATCTGGATTCTCGATGTAGATCGAAGTTTGGGTCGAAAAATCGGTGCAAAACGACCTATGATGAGAGATTTTTGTTTTTCGGACAAAATGAATGATTTCGACACGATCACGACGTGCGAAAAGCCAGAATCGCTCGAAACACACAAAATCTGGATTCTCGATGTAGATCGATGTTTCGGTCGACACATCGGTGCATCATCACGTATATTGCAAGAATTTTGTCTATTTGGACAAAGTGAACGATACTGACTCGACAACGTCGAATTTAGATGCGAGAAACGCTCGAAATTTGAGAAAACGCGATTCTTGGTGAAGATCCCTTTTTCTTTCAATGAAGCTGTGCAAAATGACGAATGACGCAAGTAGCTCGTGTTTTCGGACATAATGAACGATTTTGACTCTTTTACGTCAAGCTAAGTCGCCAGAAACTTTCGAAACTGGAGATATCTCAGATCACGGTAATCGATTTTTCGTTCAATACAAGTGTGCAGAACGACGTTCAACGCAAGAACTTTGTCATTGCAGACAAATCAAACGATTTTTGCACATTTACGTTGATCTGAGATGCCAGAAGCGCTGAAAACTTAAAATATCTCGAATAAAAACGTAGATCGATTTTTTGTTCCATGCAGCTTTGCAAGACGACTTTTAACGCAAGAATTTCGTGTTTCGGCCTCGATGAACACTTTCGACACAATTATGTCGCGCTGAGATGCCAAAGAAGTTCGAACCTCGGGAAACTCCTATTTTCGTCGTAGATCGATAGTTCAGTTTATTCAATTGTGCAAGACGACGTTTAGCGCAAGAATTTCGTTTTTCCAAAGAAAATTCATAGTTTTGACTTGTTTATGTTAAGCCGGGGTGCAAGAATCGTTTGGAACTCGGGACATCTCGAGTCTCGATAACGATCGATTCCCCGTTCGATACAGCCATTCAAGACCACGAATAAGGCAAGATAATAGAGTTTCCGAAGGAAATAAACGATTCCAACCCATTTACTTTAAGCAGAGATGCAGCAATCGCTCGAAACTCGGGAATTCTCGATTCTCGTCGATCGATTATTCGTTTAATACAGCCGTACAAAACGACAGATAATGCGAGAATTTCGTGTCTTCGGACAGAATGAGCGATTTTGACACGAGCACGACGTGCGAAGAGGCCAGAATCGCTCGAAACACACCAAATCTGGATTCTCGAAGTAGATCGATGTTTTGGTCGACGGATCGGTGCATCATCACGTATATTGCAAGAATTTTGTTTATTTGGACAAAGTAAACGATTTTGACGCGACAACGTGAAACTTAGATGCCAGAATAGCTCAAAATTCAAAACAACTCGCTTCTCGGAGAATATGGATTTTTTGCTCGATACATCTATGCAAGATAACGAATAACGCAAATAGCTCGTGTTTTTTGACAGAACGAACGATTTTGACTCTTTGACGTCAAGCTGAGTTGCCAGAATCGGTCGAAACTCGGGACATCGCGATTCTCGGTAATCGATTAGTCGTTTAATAAAGCCGGGCAAAACGCTTGATAATGCAAGAATTTTGTGTCCTCGGATGACATAAACGATTTTGACACGATCACGACGTATGGAGATCCCACAATCCCTCGAAACACACCAAATCTGGATTCTCGATGTAGATCGAATTTTCAGTCGACATATCGTTGCAAAACGACGTATGATGCACGGATTTTTTTGTTCCGGTCAAAATGAACGATTTTTTAACATTCAGGTCGTGCTGAGATGCCAGACTCGATTGAAATTCGAGACATCTCGGTTCTCAGTGAACATCCCTTTTTCGTTCGATAAAGCTGTGCAAGACGACAAATAACACAAGTCCCTCGTGTTTTCAGACAGAATGAACGATTTTGACTCTTTTACGTCAAGCTAAATCGCCAGAAACTTTCGAAACTGGAGATATCTCAGATCACGGTAATCGATTTTTCGTTCAATACAAGTGTGCAGAACGACGTTCAACGCAAGAACTTTGTGATTGCAGACAAATCAACCGATTTTTGCACATTTACGTTGATCCGAGATGCCAGAAGCGCTGAAAACTCAAAATATCTCGAATAAAAACATAGATCGATGTTTTGTTCCATGCAGCTTTGCAAGACGACTTTCAACGCAAGAATTTCGTGTTTCGGCCACGATAACCAATTTCGACACAGTTATGTCGCGCTGAAATGCCAGAAAAGTTCGAACCTCGGGAAATTTCTTTTTCCGTCGTAGATCGATAGTTCAGTTTATCCAATTGTGCAAGATGACGTTTAGCGCAAGAATTTCGTTTTTCCAAAGAAAATGCATGGTTTTGACTTGTTAATGTCAAGCCGGGGTGCAAGAATCGTTTGGAACTCGGGACATCTCGAGTCTCGATAACGATCGATTCCCCGTTCGATACAGCTATTCAAGACCACGAATAAGGCAAGATAATAGAGTTTCCGAAGGAAATAAACGATTCCAACCCATTTACTTTGAGCAGAGATTCAGCAATCGCTTAAAACTCGGGAATTCTCGATTTTCGTCGATCGATTATTCGTCAAATACAGCCGTACTAAACGACAGATAATGCAAGAATTTCGTGTCTTCGGACAGAATGAGCGATTTTGACACGAGCACGACGTGCGAAGAGGCCAGAATCGCTCGAAACACACCAAATCTGGATTCTCGATGTAGATCGATGTTTCGGTCGACACATCGGTGCATCATCACGTATATTGCAAGAATTTTGTTCATTCGGACAAAGTAAACGATTTTGACGCGACAACGTGAAACTTAGATGCCAGAATAGCTCAAAATTCAAAACAACTCGCTTCTCGGTGAATATGGATTTTTTGCTCGATACATCTATGCAAGATAACGAATAACGCAAATATCTCGTGTTTTTTGACAGAACGAACGATTTCGACTCTTTTACGTCAAGCTGAGTTGCCAGAATCGGTCGAAACTCGGGACATCGCGATTCTCGGTGATCGATTAGTCGTTTGATACAGCCGGGCAAAACGCTTAATGATGCAAGAATTTCGTGTCCTCGGATGACATAAACGGATTTGACACGATCACGACGTATGGAGATCCAACAATCCCTCGAAACACACCAAATCTGGATTCTCGATGTAGATCGAAGTTACAGTCGACATATCGGTGCAAAACGACGTATGATGCGAGGATTTTGCTTTCCGGACAAAATGAACGATTTTCAAACATTCAGGTCGTGCTGAGATGCCAGACGCGATCGAAATTCGAGACATCTCGGTTCTCAGTGAAGATCCCTTTTTCGTCCGATGAAGCTGTGCAAGACGACAAATAACGCAAGTAGCTTGTGTTTTCGGACAGAATGGACGATTTTGACACTTTTACCTCTTGCTGAGTTGCCAGAAACGCTCGAAACTAGGGACATCTCGATTCTCGTCGATCGATTATTCGTTTGATACAGCCGTACAAAACGACAGATAATGCAAGAATTTCGTGTCTTCGGACAGAAAAAACGATTTTGACATGATCACGATTTGCGAAGAGGCCAGAATCGCTCGAAACACACACCAAATCTGGATTCTCGATGTAGATCGATGTTTCGGTCGGCACATCGATGCAAAACGACGTATAATGCAAGAATGTCGCTTGTTTGGACAAAATGAACGATTTCTACACGATCACGACGTGCGGAGAGGCCAGAATCGCTCGAAACACACTTAATCTGGATTCTCGATGTAGATCGATGTTTCGGTCGACACATCGGTGCATAATCACGTATATTGCAAGAATTTTGTTTATTTGGACAAAGTAAACGATTTTGACGCGACAACGTGAAACTTAGATGCCAGAATAGCTTAAAATTCAAAACAACTCGCTTTTCGGTGAATATGGATTTTTTGCTCGATACATCTATGCAAGATAACGAATAACGCAAATAGCTCGTGTTTTGTGACAGAACGAACGATTTCGACTCTTTTACGTCAAGCTGAGTTGCCAGAATCGGTCGAAACTCGGGACATCGCGATTCTCGGTGATCGATTAGTCGCTTGATACAGCCGGGCAAAACGCTTGATAATGCAAGAATTTCGTGTCCTCGGATGACATAAACGATTTTGACACGATCACGACGGATGGAGATCCCACAATCCCTCGAAACACACCGAATCTGGATTCTCGATGTAAATCGAATTTTCAGTCGACATATCGTTGCAAAACGACGTATGATGCAAGGATTTTTTTGTTCCGGTCAAAATGAACGATTTTTTAACATTCAGGTCGTGCTGAGATGCCAGACTCGATTGAAATTCGAGACATCTCGGTTCTCAGTGAACATCCCTTTTTCGTTCGATAAAGCTGTGCAAGACGACAAATAACGCAAGTCCCTCGTGTTTTCAGACAGAATGAACGATTTTGACACTTTTACGTCTTGCTAAGTTGCCAGAAACGCTCGAAACTAGGGACATCTCGATTCTCGTCGATCGATTATTCGTTTGATACAGCTGTACAAAACGACAGATAATGCAAGAATTCCATGTCTTCGGACACAATAAACGATTTTGACACGATCACGATGTGCGAAGAGGCCGGAATCGCTCGAAACACACTAAATCTGGATTCTCGAGGTAGATCGATGTTTCAGTCGATAAATCGGTGCAAAATGATGTATTATGCAAGAATTTCGTTTATTTGGACAAAATGAACGATTCTGACTCGACAACGTCGAAATTGAATGCCCGAATCGCTCGAACTTCAAGACAACGCGACTCTTGGTGAAGACCCCTGTTTCTTTCGATGAAGCTGTGCAAGATGACAAATAACGCAAGTAGCTTGTGTTTTCGGACATAATGAACGATTTTGACCTTTTTACGTCAAGCTAAATCGCCAGAAACTTTCGAAACTGGAGATATTTCAGATCACGGTAATCGATTTTTCGTTTAATACTAGTGTGCAGAACGACGTTCAACGCAAGAACTTTGTGATTGCAGACAAATCAACCGATTTTTGCACATTTACGTTGATCGGAGATGCCAGAAGCGCTGAAAACTCAAAATATCTCGAATAAAAACATAGATCGATGTTTTGTTCCATGCAGCTTTGCAAGACGACTTTCAACGCGAGAATTTCGTGTTTCGGCCACGATAAACAATTTCGACACAGTTATGTCGCGCTGAAATGCCAGAAAAGTTCGAACCTCGGGAAATTTCTTTTTCCGTCGTAGATCAATAGTTCAGTTTATCCAATTGTGGAAGACGATGTTTAGCGCAAGAATTTCGTTTTTTCAAAGAAAATGCATGGTTTTGACTTGTTAATGTCAAGCCGGGGTGCAAGAATCGTTTGGAACTCGGGACATCTCGAGTCTCGATAACGATCGATTCCCCGTTCGATACAGCTATTCAAGACCACGAATAAGGCAAGATAATAGAGTTTCCGAAGGAAATAAACGATTCCAACCCATTTACTTTGAGCAGAGATGCAGCAATCGCTTAAAACTCGGGAATTCTCGATTTTCGTCGATCGATTATTCGTTTAATACAGCCGTACTAAACGACAGATAATGCAAGAATTTCGTGTCTTCGGACAGAATGAGCGATTTTGACACGAGCACGACGTGCGAAGAGGCCAGAATCGCTCGAAACACACCAAATCTGGATTCTCGATGTAGATCGATGTTTCGGTCGACACATCGGTGCATCATCACGTATATTGCAAGAATTTTGTTCATTCGGACAAAGTAAACGATTTTGACGCGACAACGTGAAACTTAGATGCCAGAATAGCTTAAAATTCAAAACAACTCGCTTTTCGGTGAATATGGATTTTTTGCTCGATACATCTATGCAAGCTAACGAATAACGCAAATAGCTCGTGTTTTGTGACAGAACGAACGATTGCGACTCTTTTACGTCAAGCTGAGTTGCCAGAATCGGTCGAAACTCGGGACATCGCGATTCTCGGTGATCGATTAGTCGCTTGATACAGCTGGGCAAAACGCTTGATAATGCAAGAATTTCGTGTCCTCGGATGACATAAACGATTTTGACAAGATCACGACGTATGGTGATCCCACAATCCCTCGAAACACACCAAATCTGGATATCCGATGTAGATCGAATTTTCAGTCGACATATTGTTGCAAAACGACGTATAATGCAAGGATTTTTTTGTTCCGGTCAAAATAAACGATTTTTTAACATTCAGGTCGTGCTGAGATGCCAGACTCGATTGAAATTCGAGACATCTCGGTTCTCAGTGAACATCCCTTTTTCGTTCGATAAAGCTGTGCAAGACGACAAATAACGCAAGTACCTTGTGTTTTCAGACAGAATGAACGATTTTGACACTTTTACGTCTTGCTAAGTTGCCAGAAACGCTCGAAACTAGGGACATCTCGATTCTCGTCGATCGATTATTCGTTTGATACAGCTGTACAAAACGACAGATAATGCAAGAATTCCATGGCTTCGGACACAATAAACGATTTTGACACGATCACGATGTGCGAAGAGGCCGGAATCGCTCGAAACACACTAAATCTGGATTCTCGAGGTAGATCGATGTTTCAGTCGATAAATCGGTGCAAAATGATGTATTATGCAAGAATTTCGTTTATTTCGACAAAATGAACGATTCTGACTCGACAACGTCGAAATTGAATGCCCGAATCGCTCGAACTTCAAGACAACGCGACTCTTGGTGAAGACCCCTGTTTCTTTCGATGAAGCTGTGCAAGATGACAAATAACGCAAGTAGCTTGTGTTTTCGGACATAATGAACGATTTTGACCTTTTTACGTCAAGCTAAATCGCCAGAAACTTTCGAAACTGGAGATATTTCAGATCACGGTAATCGATTTTTCGTTTAATACAAGTGTGCAGAACGACGTTCAACGCAAGAACTTTGTGATTGCAGACAAATCAACCGATTTTTGCACATTTACGTTGATCGGAGATGCCAGAAGCGCTGAAAACTCAAAATATCTCGAATAAAAACATAGATCGATGTTTTGTTCCATGCAGCTTTGCAAGACGACTTTCAACGCGAGAATTTCGTGTTTCGGCCACGATAAACAATTTCGACACAGTTATGTCGCGCTGAAATGCCAGAAAAGTTCGAACCTCGGGAAATTTCTTTTTCCGTCGTAGATCAATAGTTCAGTTTATCCAATTGTGGAAGACGATGTTTAGCGCAAGAATTTCGTTTTTCCAAAGAAAATGCATGGTTTTGACTTGTTAATGTCAAGCCGGGGTGCAAGAATCGTTTGGAACTCGGGACATCTCGAGTCTCGATAACGATCGATTCCCCGTTCGATACAGCTATTCAAGACCACGAATAAGGCAAGATAATAGAGTTTCCGAAGGAAATAAACGATTCCAACCCATTTACTTTGAGCAGAGATGCAGCAATCGCTTAAAACTCGGGAATTCTCGATTTTCGTCGATCGATTATTCGTTTAATACAGCCGTACTAAACGACAGATAATGCAAGAATTTCGTGTCTTCGGACAGAATGAGCGATTTTGACACGAGCACGACGTGCGAAGAGGCCAGAATCGCTCGAAACACACCAAATCTGGATTCTCGATGTAGATCGATGTTTCGGTCGACACATCGGTGCATCATCACGTATATTGCAAGAATTTTGTTCATTCGGACAAAGTAAACGATTTTGACGCGACAACGTGAAACTTAGATGCCAGAATAGCTCAAAATTCAAAACAACTCGCTTCTCGGTGAATATGGATTTTTTGCTCGATACATCTATGCAAGATAACGAATAACGCAAATAGCTCGTGTTTTTTGACAGAACGAACGATTTCGACTCTTTTACGTCAAGCTGAGTTGCCAGAATCGGTCGAAACTCGGGACATCGCGATTCTCGGTGATCGATTAGTCGTTTGATACAGCCGGGCAAAACGCTTAATGATGCAAGAATTTCGTGTACTCGGATGACATAAACGGATTTGACACGATCACGACGTATGGAGATCCAACAATCCCTCGAAACACACCAAATCTGGATTCTCGATGTAGATCGAAGTTACAGTCGACATATCGGTGCAAAACGACGTATGATGCGAGGATTTTGTTTTCCGGACAAAATGATCGATTTTCAAACATTCAGGTAGTGCTGAGATGCCAGACGCGATCGAAATTCGAGACATCTCGGTTCTCAGTGAAGATCCCTTTTTCGTCCGATAAAGCTGTGCAAGACGACAAATAACGCAAGTAGCTTGTGTTTTCGGACAGAATGGACGATTTTGACACTTTTACCTCTTGCTGAGTTGCCAGAAACGCTCGAAACTAGGGACATCTCGATTCTCGTCGATCGATTATTCGTTTGATACAGCCGTACAAAACGACAGATAATGCAAGAATTTCGTGTCTTCGGACAGAAAAAACGATTTTGACACGATCACGACGTGCGGAGAGGCCAGAATCGCTCGAAACACACCAAATCTGGATTCTCGATGTAGATCGAAGTTTGGATCGAAACATCGGTGCAAAACGACCTATGATGAGAGATTTTTGTTTTTCGGACAAAATGAATGATTTCGACACGAACACGACGTGCGAAGAGGCCAGAATCGCTCGAAACACACTTAATCTGGATTCTCGATGTAGATCGATGTTTCGGTCGACACATCGGTGCATAATCACGTATATTGCAAGAATTTTGATATTTGGACATAGTGAACGATTTTCACTCGACAACGTCGAATTTAGATGCAAGAAACGCTCGAAATTCGAGACAACGCGATTCTTGGTGAAGATCCCTTTTGCTTTCAATGAAGCTGTGCAAAATGACGAATAACGCAAGTAGCTCGTGTTTTCAGACATAATGAACGATTTTGACTCTTTTACGTCAAGCTAAGTCGCCAGAAACTTTCGAAACTGGAGATATCTCAGATCACGGTAATCGATTTTTCGTTCAATACAAGTGTGCAGAACGACGTTCAACGCAAGAACTTTGTGATTGCAGACAAATCAAACGATTTTTGCATATTTACGTTGATCTGAGATGCCAGAGGCGCTGAAAACTTAAAATATCTCAAATGAAAACGTAGATCGACTTTTTGTTCCATGCAGCTTCGCAAGACGACTTTCAACGCGAGAATTTCGTGTTTCGGCCACGATGAACACTTTCGACTCAATTATGTCGCGCTGAGATGCCAGAGAAGTTCGAACCTCGGGAAATTCCTATTTTCGTCGTAGATCGATAGTTCAGTTTATTCAATTGTGCAGGACGACGTTTACCCCAAGAATTTCGTTTTTCCAAAGAAAATGCATAGTTTTGACTTGTTTATGTCAAGCCGGGGTGCAAGAATCGTTTGGAACTCGGGACATCTCGAGTCTCGATAACGATCGATTCCCCGTTCGATACAGCTATTCAAGACCACGAATAAGGCAAGATAATAGAGTTTCCGAAGGAAATAAACGATTCCAACCCATTTACTTTAAGCAGAGATGCAGCAATCGCTCAAAACTCGGGAATTCTCGATTCTCGTCGATCGATTATTCGTTTAATGCAGCCGTACTAAACGACAGATAATGCAAGAATTTCATGTCTTCGGATAGAATAAACGATTTTGACACGATCACGATGTATGGAGATCCCACAATCCCTCGAAACACACCAAATCTGGATTCTCGATGTAGATCGAATTTTCAGTCGACATATCGTTGCAAAACGACGTATGATGCACGGATTTTGTTTTACGGACAAAATAAACGATTTTCAAACATTCAGGTCGTGCTGAGATGCCAGACGCGATCGAAATTCGAGACATCTCGGTTCTCAGTGAAGATCCCTTTTTCGTCCGATAAAGCTGTGCAAGACGACGAATAACGCAAGTAGCTTGTGTTTTCGGACAGAATGGACGATTTTGACACTTTTACCTCTTGCTGAGTTGCCAGAAACGCTCGAAACTAGGGACATCTCGATTCTCGTCGATCGATTATTCGTTTGATACAGCCGTACAAAACGACAGATAATGCAAGAATTTCGTGTCTTCGGACAGAAAAAACGATTTTGACATGATCACGATGTGCGAAGAGGCCAGAATCGCTCGAAACACACCAAATCTGGATTCTCGATGTAGATCGATGTTTCGGTCGGCACATCGATGCAAAACGACGTATAATGCAAGAATGTCGCTTGTTTGGACAAAATGAACGATTTCTACACGATCACGACGTGCGGAGAGGCCAGAATCGCTCGAAACACACCAAATCTGGATTCTCGATGTAGATCGAAGTTTGGGTCGAAACATCGGTGCAAAACGACCTATGATGATAGATTTTTGTTTTTCGGACAAAATCAATGATTTCGACACGATCACGACGTGCGAAGAGCCAGAATCGCTCGAAACACACCAAATCTGGATTCTCGATGTAGATCGAAGTTACAGTCGATACATCGGTGCATAATCACGTATATTGCAAGTATTTTGTTTATTTGGACAAAATGAACGATTCTGACTCGACAACGTCGAACTTAAATGCCCGAATCGCTCGAAATTCAAGACTACGCGACTCTTGGTGAAGATCCCTGTTTCTTTCGATGAAGCTGTGCAAGATGACGAATAACGCAAGTAGCTTGTGTTTTCGGACATAATAAACGATTTTGACTCTTTTACGTCAAGCTGAATCGCCAGAAACTCTCGAAACTGGAGATATTTCAGATAGCGGTAATCGATTTTTCGTTTAATACAAGTGTGCAGAACGACGTTCAACGCAAGAACTTTGTGATTGCAGACAAATCAACCGATTTTTGCACATTTACGTTGATCCGAGATGCCAGAAGCGATGAAAACTCAAAATATCTCGTATAAAAACATAGATCGATGTTTTGTCCCATGCAGCTTTGCAAGACGACTTTCAACGCAAGAATTTCGTGTTTCGGCTACGATAAACAATTTCGACACAGTTATGTCGCGCTGAAATGCCAGAAAAGTTCGAACCTCGGGAAATTTCTTTTTCCGTCGTAGATCGATAGTTCAGTTCATCCAATTGTGCAAGACGATGTTTAGCGCAAGAATTACGTTTTTTCAAAGAAAATGCATGGTTTTGACTTATTTATGTCAAGCTGGGGTGCAAGAATCGTTTAGAACTCGGGACATCTCGAGTCTCGATAACGATCGATTCCCCGTTCGATACAGCTATTCAAGACCACGAATAAGGCAAGATAATAGAGTTTCCGAAGGAAATAAACGATTCCAACCCATTTACTTTGAGCAGAGATGCAGCAATCGCTTAAAACTCGGGAATTCTCGATTTTCGTCGATCGATTATTCGTTTAATACAGCCGTACTAAACGACAGATAATGCAAGAATTTCGTGTCTTCGGACAGAATGAGCGATTTTGACACGAGCACGACGTGCGAAGAGGCCAGAATCGCTCGAAACACACCAAATCTGGATTCTCGATGTAGATCGATGTTTCGGTCGACACATCGGTGCATCATCACGTATATTGCAAGAATTTTGTTCATTCGCACAAAGTAAACGATTTTGACGCGACAACGTGAAACTTAGATGCCAGAATAGCTTAAAATTCAAAACAACTCGCTTTTCGGTGAATATGGATTTTTTGCTCGATACATCTATGCAAGCTAACGAATAACGCAAATAGCTCGTGTTTTGTGACAGAACGAACGATTGCGACTCTTTTACGTCAAGCTGAGTTGCCAGAATCGGTCGAAACTCGGGACATCGCGATTCTCGGTGATCGATTAGTCGCTTGATACAGGTGGGCAAAACGCTTGATAATGCAAGAATTTCGTGTCCTCGGATGACATAAACGATTTTGACAAGATCACGACGTATGGTGATCCCACAATCCCTCGAAACACACCAAATCTGGATATCCGATGTAGATCGAATTTTCAGTCGACATATTGTTGCAAAACGACGTATAATGCAAGGATTTTTTTGTTCCGGTCAAAATAAACGATTTTTTAACATTCAGGTCGTGCTGAGATGCCAGACTCGATTGAAATTCGAGACATCTCGGTTCTCAGTGAACATCCCTTTTTCGTTCGATAAAGCTGTGCAAGACGACAAATAACGCAAGTACCTTGTGTTTTCAGACAGAATGAACGATTTTGACACTTTTACGTCTTGCTAAGTTGCCAGAAACGCTCGAAACTAGGGACATCTCGATTCTCGTCGATCGATTATTCGTTTGATACAGCTGTACAAAACGACAGATAATGCAAAAATTCCATGGCTTCGGACACAATAAACGATTTTGACACGATCACGATGTGCGAAGAGGCCGGAATCGCTCGAAACACACTAAATCTGGATTCTCGAGGTAGATCGATGTTTCAGTCGATAAATCGGTGCAAAATGATGTATTATGCAAGAATTTCGTTTATTTCGACAAAATGAACGATTCTGACTCGACAACGTCGAAATTGAATGCCCGAATCGCTCGAACTTCAAGACAACGCGACTCTTGGTGAAGACCCCTGTTTCTTTCGATGAAGCTGTGCAAGATGACAAATAACGCAAGTAGCTTGTGTTTTCGGACATAATGAACGATTTTGACCTTTTTACGTCAAGCTAAATCGCCAGAAACTTTCGAAACTGGAGATATTTCAGATCACGGTAATCGATTTTTCGTTTAATACAAGTGTGCAGAACGACGTTCAACGCAAGAACTTTGTGATTGCAGACAAATCAACCGATTTTTGCACATTTACGTTGATCGGAGATGCCAGAAGCGCTGAAAACTCAAAATATCTCGAATAAAAACATAGATCGATGTTTTGTTCCATGCAGCTTTGCAAGACGACTTTCAACGCGAGAATTTCGTGTTTCGGCCACGATAAACAATTTCGACACAGTTATGTCGCGCTGAAATGCCAGGAAAGTTCGAACCTCGGGAAATTTCTTTTTCCGTCGTAGATCAATAGTTCAGTTTATCCAATTGTGGAAGACGATGTTTAGCGCAAGAATTTCGTTTTTTCAAAGAAAATGCATGGTTTTGACTTGTTAATGTCAAGCCGGGGTGCAAGAATCGTTTGGAACTCGGGACATCTCGAGTCTCGATAACGATCGATTCCCCGTTCGATACAGCTATTCAAGACCACGAATAAGGCAAGATAATAGAGTTTCCGAAGGAAATAAACGATTCCAACCCATTTACTTTGAGCAGAGATGCAGCAATCGCTTAAAACTCGGGAATTCTCGATTTTCGTCGATCGATTATTCGTTTAATACAGCCGTACTAAACGACAGATAATGCAAGAATTTCGTGTCTTCGGACAGAATGAGCGATTTTGACACGAGCACGACGTGCGAAGAGGCCAGAATCGCTCGAAACACACCAAATCTGGATTCTCGATGTAGATCGATGTTTCGGTCGACACATCGGTGCATCATCACGTATATTGCAAGAATTTTGTTCATTCGGACAAAGTAAACGATTTTGACGCGACAACGTGAAACTTAGATGCCAGAATAGCTCAAAATTCAAAACAACTCGCTTCTCGGTGAATATGGATTTTTTGCTCGATACATCTATGCAAGATAACGAATAACGCAAATAGCTCGTGTTTTTTGACAGAACGAACGATTTCGACTCTTTTACGTCAAGCTGAGTTGCCAGAATCGGTCGAAACTCGGGACATCGCGATTCTCGGTGATCGATTAGTCGTTTGATACAGCCGGGCAAACCGCTTAATGATGCAAGAATTTCGTGTACTCGGATGACATAAACGGATTTGACACGATCACGACGTATGGAGATCCAACAATCCCTCGAAACACACCAAATCTGGATTCTCGATGTAGATCGAAGTTACAGTCGACATATCGGTGCAAAACGACGTATGATGCGAGGATTTTGTTTTCCGGACAAAATGATCGATTTTCAAACATTCAGGTAGTGCTGAGATGCCAGACGCGATCGAAATTCGAGACATCTCGGTTCTCGGTGAAGATCCCTTTTTCGTCCGATAAAGCTGTGCAAGACGACAAATAACGCAAGTAGCTTGTGTTTTCGGACAGAATGGACGATTTTGACACTTTTACCTCTTGCTGAGTTGCCAGAAACGCTCGAAACTAGGGACATCTCGATTCTCGTCGATCGATTATTCGTTTGATACAGCCGTACAAAACGACAGATAATGCAAGAATTTCGTGTCTTCGGACAGAAAAAACGATTTTGACACGATCACGACGTGCGGAGAGGCCAGAATCGCTCGAAACACACCAAATCTGGATTCTCGATGTAGATCGAAGTTTGGATCGAAACATCGGTGCAAAACGACCTATGATGAGAGATTTTTGTTTTTCGGACAAAATGAATGATTTCGACACGAACACGACGTGCGAAGAGGCCAGAATCGCTCGAAACACACTTAATCTGGATTCTCGATGTAGATCGATGTTTCGGTCGACACATCGGTGCATAATCACGTATATTGCAAGAATTTTGATATTTGGACATAGTGAACGATTTTCACTCGACAACGTCGAATTTAGATGCAAGAAACGCTCGAAATTCGAGACAACGCGATTCTTGGTGAAGATCCCTTTTGCTTTCAATGAAGCTGTGCAAAATGACGAATAACGCAAGTAGCTCGTGTTTTCAGACATAATGAACGATTTTGACTCTTTTACGTCAAGCTAAGTCGCCAGAAACTTTCGAAACTGGAGATATCTCAGATCACGGTAATCGATTTTTCGTTCAATACAAGTGTGCAGAACGACGTTCAACGCAAGAACTTTGTGATTGCAGACAAATCAAACGATTTTTGCATATTTACGTTGATCTGAGATGCCAGAGGCGCTGAAAACTTAAAATATCTCAAATGAAAACGTAGATCGACTTTTTGTTCCATGCAGCTTCGCAAGACGACTTTCAACGCGAGAATTTCGTGTTTCGGCCACGATGAACACTTTCGACTCAATTATGTCGCGCTGAGATGCCAGAGAAGTTCGAACCTCGGGAAATTCCTATTTTCGTCGTAGATCGATAGTTCAGTTTATTCAATTGTGCAGGACGACGTTTACCCCAAGAATTTCGTTTTTCCAAAGAAAATGCATAGTTTTGACTTGTTTATGTCAAGCCGGGGTGCAAGAATCGTTTGGAACTCGGGACATCTCGAGTCTCGATAACGATCGATTCCCCGTTCGATACAGCTATTCAAGACCACGAATAAGGCAAGATAATAGAGTTTCCGAAGGAAATAAACGATTCCAACCCATTTACTTTAAGCAGAGATGCAGCAATCGCTCAAAACTCGGGAATTCTCGATTCTCGTCGATCGATTATTCGTTTAATGCAGCCGTACTAAACGACAGATAATGCAAGAATTTCATGTCTTCGGATAGAATAAACGATTTTGACACGATCACGATGTATGGAGATCCCACAATCCCTCGAAACACACCAAATCTGGATTCTCGATGTAGATCGAATTTTCAGTCGACATATCGTTGCAAAACGACGTATGATGCACGGATTTTGTTTTACGGACAAAATAAACGATTTTCAAACATTCAGGTCGTGCTGAGATGCCAGACGCGATCGAAATTCGAGACATCTCGGTTCTCAGTGAAGATCCCTTTTTCGTCCGATAAAGCTGTGCAAGACGACGAATAACGCAAGTAGCTTGTGTTTTCGGACAGAATGGACGATTTTGACACTTTTACCTCTTGCTGAGTTGCCAGAAACGCTCGAAACTAGGGACATCTCGATTCTCGTCGATCGATTATTCGTTTGATACAGCCGTACAAAACGACAGATAATGCAAGAATTTCGTGTCTTCGGACAGAAAAAACGATTTTGACATGATCACGATGTGCGAAGAGGCCAGAATCGCTCGAAACACACCAAATCTGGATTCTCGATGTAGATCGATGTTTCGGTCGGCACATCGATGCAAAACGACGTATAATGCAAGAATGTCGCTTGTTTGGACAAAATGAACGATTTCTACACGATCACGACGTGCGGAGAGGCCAGAATCGCTCGAAACACACCAAATCTGGATTCTCGATGTAGATCGAAGTTTGGGTCGAAACATCGGTGCAAAACGACCTATGATGATAGATTTTTGTTTTTCGGACAAAATCAATGATTTCGACACGATCACGACGTGCGAAGAGCCAGAATCGCTCGAAACACACCAAATCTGGATTCTCGATGTAGATCGAAGTTACAGTCGATACATCGGTGCATAATCACGTATATTGCAAGTATTTTGTTTATTTGGACAAAATGAACGATTCTGACTCGACAACGTCGAACTTAAATGCCCGAATCGCTCGAAATTCAAGACTACGCGACTCTTGGTGAAGATCCCTGTTTCTTTCGATGAAGCTGTGCAAGATGACGAATAACGCAAGTAGCTTGTGTTTTCGGACATAATAAACGATTTTGACTCTTTTACGTCAAGCTGAATCGCCAGAAACTCTCGAAACTGGAGATATTTCAGATAGCGGTAATCGATTTTTCGTTTAATACAAGTGTGCAGAACGACGTTCAACGCAAGAACTTTGTGATTGCAGACAAATCAACCGATTTTTGCACATTTACGTTGATCCGAGATGCCAGAAGCGATGAAAACTCAAAATATCTCGTATAAAAACATAGATCGATGTTTTGTCCCATGCAGCTTTGCAAGACGACTTTCAACGCAAGAATTTCGTGTTTCGGCTACGATAAACAATTTCGACACAGTTATGTCGCGCTGAAATGCCAGAAAAGTTCGAACCTCGGGAAATTTCTTTTTCCGTCGTAGATCGATAGTTCAGTTCATCCAATTGTGCAAGACGATGTTTAGCGCAAGAATTACGTTTTTTCAAAGAAAATGCATGGTTTTGACTTATTTATGTCAAGCTGGGGTGCAAGAATCGTTTAGAACTCGGGACATCTCGAGTCTCGATAACGATCGATTCCCCGTTCGATACAGCTATTCAAGACCACGAATAAGGCAAGATAATAGAGTTTCCGAAGGAAATAAACGATTCCAACCCATTTACTTTGAGCAGAGATGCAGCAATCGCTTAAAACTCGGGAATTCTCGATTTTCGTCGATCGATTATTCGTTTAATACAGCCGTACTAAACGACAGATAATGCAAGAATTTCGTGTCTTCGGACAGAATGAGCGATTTTGACACGAGCACGACGTGCGAAGAGGCCAGAATCGCTCGAAACACACCAAATCTGGATTCTCGATGTAGATCGATGTTTCGGTCGACACATCGGTGCATCATCACG
This sequence comes from Tromatobia lineatoria, assembly GCA_949699805.1. Classification (NCBI taxonomy): domain Eukaryota; kingdom Metazoa; phylum Arthropoda; class Insecta; order Hymenoptera; family Ichneumonidae; genus Tromatobia; species Tromatobia lineatoria. The sequence continues at coordinate 12,777,689 of OX453045.1, read as the reverse complement.
TATATTGCAAGAATTTTGTTCATTCGCACAAAGTAAACGATTTTGACGCGACAACGTGAAACTTAGATGCCAGAATAGCTTAAAATTCAAAACAACTCGCTTTTCGGTGAATATGGATTTTTTGCTCGATACATCTATGCAAGCTAACGAATAACGCAAATAGCTCGTGTTTTGTGACAGAACGAACGATTGCGACTCTTTCACGTCAAGCTGAGTTGCCAGAATCGGTCGAAACTCGGGACATCGCGATTCTCGGTGATCGATTAGTCGCTTGATACAGGTGGGCAAAACGCTTGATAATGCAAGAATTTCGTGTCCTCGGATGACATAAACGATTTTGACAAGATCACGACGTATGGTGATCCCACAATCCCTCGAAACACACCAAATCTGGATATCCGATGTAGATCGAATTTTCAGTCGACATATTGTTGCAAAACGACGTATAATGCAAGGATTTTTTTGTTCCGGTCAAAATAAACGATTTTTTAACATTCAGGTCGTGCTGAGATGCCAGACTCGATTGAAATTCGAGACATCTCGGTTCTCAGTGAACATCCCTTTTTCGTTCGATAAAGCTGTGCAAGACGACAAATAACGCAAGTACCTTGTGTTTTCAGACAGAATGAACGATTTTGACACTTTTACGTCTTGCTAAGTTGCCAGAAACGCTCGAAACTAGGGACATCTCGATTCTCGTCGATCGATTATTCGTTTGATACAGCTGTACAAAACGACAGATAATGCAAGAATTCCATGGCTTCGGACACAATAAACGATTTTGACACGATCACGATGTGCGAAGAGGCCGGAATCGCTCGAAACACACTAAATCTGGATTCTCGAGGTAGATCGATGTTTCAGTCGATAAATCGGTGCAAAATGATGTATTATGCAAGAATTTCGTTTATTTCGACAAAATGAACGATTCTGACTCGACAACGTCGAAATTGAATGCCCGAATCGCTCGAACTTCAAGACAACGCGACTCTTGGTGAAGACCCCTGTTTCTTTCGATGAAGCTGTGCAAGATGACAAATAACGCAAGTAGCTTGTGTTTTCGGACATAATGAACGATTTTGACCTTTTTACGTCAAGCTAAATCGCCAGAAACTTTCGAAACTGGAGATATTTCAGATCACGGTAATCGATTTTTCGTTTAATACAAGTGTGCAGAACGACGTTCAACGCAAGAACTTTGTGATTGCAGACAAATCAACCGATTTTTGCACATTTACGTTGATCGGAGATGCCAGAAGCGCTGAAAACTCAAAATATCTCGAATAAAAACATAGATCGATGTTTTGTTCCATGCAGCTTTGCAAGACGACTTTCAACGCGAGAATTTCGTGTTTCGGCCACGATAAACAATTTCGACACAGTTATGTCGCGCTGAAATGCCAGAAAAGTTCGAACCTCGGGAAATTTCTTTTTCCGTCGTAGATCAATAGTTCAGTTTATCCAATTGTGGAAGACGATGTTTAGCGCAAGAATTTCGTTTTTTCAAAGAAAATGCATGGTTTTGACTTGTTAATGTCAAGCCGGGGTGCAAGAATCGTTTGGAACTCGGGACATCTCGAGTCTCGATAACGATCGATTCCCCGTTCGATACAGCTATTCAAGACCACGAATAAGGCAAGATAATAGAGTTTCCGAAGGAAATAAACGATTCCAACCCATTTACTTTGAGCAGAGATGCAGCAATCGCTTAAAACTCGGGAATTCTCGATTTTCGTCGATCGATTATTCGTTTAATACAGCCGTACTAAACGACAGATAATGCAAGAATTTCGTGTCTTCGGACAGAATGAGCGATTTTGACACGAGCACGACGTGCGAAGAGGCCAGAATCGCTCGAAACACACCAAATCTGGATTCTCGATGTAGATCGATGTTTCGGTCGACACATCGGTGCATCATCACGTATATTGCAAGAATTTTGTTCATTCGGACAAAGTAAACGATTTTGACGCGACAACGTGAAACTTAGATGCCAGAATAGCTCAAAATTCAAAACAACTCGCTTCTCGGTGAATATGGATTTTTTGCTCGATACATCTATGCAAGATAACGAATAACGCAAATAGCTCGTGTTTTTTGACAGAACGAACGATTTCGACTCTTTTACGTCAAGCTGAGTTGCCAGAATCGGTCGAAACTCGGGACATCGCGATTCTCGGTGATCGATTAGTCGCTTGATACAGGTGGGCAAAACGCTTGATAATGCAAGAATTTCGTGTCCTCGGATGACATAAACGATTTTGACAAGATCACGACGTATGGTGATCCCACAATCCCTCGAAACACACCAAATCTGGATATCCGATGTAGATCGAATTTTCAGTCGACATATTGTTGCAAAACGACGTATAATGCAAGGATTTTTTTGTTCCGGTCAAAATAAACGATTTTTTAACATTCAGGTCGTGCTGAGATGCCAGACTCGATTGAAATTCGAGACATCTCGGTTCTCAGTGAACATCCCTTTTTCGTTCGATAAAGCTGTGCAAGACGACAAATAACGCAAGTACCTTGTGTTTTCAGACAGAATGAACGATTTTGACACTTTTACGTCTTGCTAAGTTGCCAGAAACGCTCGAAACTAGGGACATCTCGATTCTCGTCGATCGATTATTCGTTTGATACAGCTGTACAAAACGACAGATAATGCAAGAATTCCATGGCTTCGGACACAATAAACGATTTTGACACGATCACGATGTGCGAAGAGGCCGGAATCGCTCGAAACACACTAAATCTGGATTCTCGAGGTAGATCGATGTTTCAGTCGATAAATCGGTGCAAAATGATGTATTATGCAAGAATTTCGTTTATTTCGACAAAATGAACGATTCTGACTCGACAACGTCGAAATTGAATGCCCGAATCGCTCGAACTTCAAGACAACGCGACTCTTGGTGAAGACCCCTGTTTCTTTCGATGAAGCTGTGCAAGATGACAAATAACGCAAGTAGCTTGTGTTTTCGGACATAATGAACGATTTTGACCTTTTTACGTCAAGCTAAATCGCCAGAAACTTTCGAAACTGGAGATATTTCAGATCACGGTAATCGATTTTTCGTTTAATACAAGTGTGCAGAACGACGTTCAACGCAAGAACTTTGTGATTGCAGACAAATCAACCGATTTTTGCACATTTACGTTGATCGGAGATGCCAGAAGCGCTGAAAACTCAAAATATCTCGAATAAAAACATAGATCGATGTTTTGTTCCATGCAGCTTTGCAAGACGACTTTCAACGCGAGAATTTCGTGTTTCGGCCACGATAAACAATTTCGACACAGTTATGTCGCGCTGAAATGCCAGAAAAGTTCGAACCTCGGGAAATTTCTTTTTCCGTCGTAGATCAATAGTTCAGTTTATCCAATTGTGGAAGACGATGTTTAGCGCAAGAATTTCGTTTTTTCAAAGAAAATGCATGGTTTTGACTTGTTAATGTCAAGCCGGGGTGCAAGAATCGTTTGGAACTCGGGACATCTCGAGTCTCGATAACGATCGATTCCCCGTTCGATACAGCTATTCAAGACCACGAATAAGGCAAGATAATAGAGTTTCCGAAGGAAATAAACGATTCCAACCCATTTACTTTGAGCAGAGATGCAGCAATCGCTTAAAACTCGGGAATTCTCGATTTTCGTCGATCGATTATTCGTTTAATACAGCCGTACTAAACGACAGATAATGCAAGAATTTCGTGTCTTCGGACAGAATGAGCGATTTTGACACGAGCACGACGTGCGAAGAGGCCAGAATCGCTCGAAACACACCAAATCTGGATTCTCGATGTAGATCGATGTTTCGGTCGACACATCGGTGCATCATCACGTATATTGCAAGAATTTTGTTCATTCGGACAAAGTAAACGATTTTGACGCGACAACGTGAAACTTAGATGCCAGAATAGCTCAAAATTCAAAACAACTCGCTTCTCGGTGAATATGGATTTTTTGCTCGATACATCTATGCAAGATAACGAATAACGCAAATAGCTCGTGTTTTTTGACAGAACGAACGATTTCGACTCTTTTACGTCAAGCTGAGTTGCCAGAATCGGTCGAAACTCGGGACATCGCGATTCTCGGTGATCGATTAGTCGTTTGATACAGCCGGGCAAACCGCTTAATGATGCAAGAATTTCGTGTACTCGGATGACATAAACGGATTTGACACGATCACGACGTATGGAGATCCAACAATCCCTCGAAACACACCAAATCTGGATTCTCGATGTAGATCGAAGTTACAGTCGACATATCGGTGCAAAACGACGTATGATGCGAGGATTTTGTTTTCCGGACAAAATGATCGATTTTCAAACATTCAGGTAGTTCTGAGATGCCAGACGCGATCGAAATTCGAGACATCTCGGTTCTCGGTGAAGATCCCTTTTTCGTCCGATAAAGCTGTGCAAGACGACAAATAACGCAAGTAGCTTGTGTTTTCGGACAGAATGGACGATTTTGACACTTTTACCTCTTGCTGAGTTGCCAGAAACGCTCGAAACTAGGGACATCTCGATTCTCGTCGATCGATTATTCGTTTGATACAGCCGTACAAAACGACAGATAATGCAAGAATTTCGTGTCTTCGGACAGAAAAAACGATTTTGACACGATCACGACGTGCGGAGAGGCCAGAATCGCTCGAAACACACCAAATCTGGATTCTCGATGTAGATCGAAGTTTGGGTCGAAACATCGGTGCAAAACGACCTATGATGAGAGATTTTTGTTTTTCGGACAAAATGAATGATTTCGACACGATCACGACGTGCGACGAGGCCAGAATCGCTCGAAACACACTTAATCTGGATTCTCGATGTAGATCGATGTTTCGGTCGACACATCGGTGCATAATCACGTATATTGCAAGAATTTTGATATTTGGACATAGTGAACGATTTTCACTCGACAACGTCGAATTTAGATGCAAGAAACGCTCGAAATTCGAGACAACGCGATTCTTGGTGAAGATCCCTTTTGCTTTCAATGAAGCTGTGCAAAATGACGAATAACGCAAGTAGCTCGTGTTTTCAGACATAATGAACGATTTTGACTCTTTTACGTCAAGCTAAGTCGCCAGAAACTTTCGAAACTGGAGATATCTCAGATCACGGTAATCGATTTTTCGTTCAATACAAGTGTGCAGAACGACGTTCAACGCAAGAACTTTGTGATTGCAGACAAATCAAGCGATTTTTGCATATTTACGTTGATCTGAGATGCCAGAGGCGCTGAAAACTTAAAATATCTCAAATGAAAACGTAGATCGACTTTTTGTTCCATGCAGCTTCGCAAGACGACTTTCAACGCGAGAATTTCGTGTTTCGGCCACGATGAACACTTTCGACTCAATTATGTCGCGCTGAGATGCCAGAGAAGTTCGAACCTCGGGAAATTCCTATTTTCGTCGTAGATCGATAGTTCAGTTTATTCAATTGTGCAGGACGACGTTTACCCCAAGAATTTCGTTTTTCCAAAGAAAATGCATAGTTTTGACTTGTTTATGTCAAGCCGGGGTGCAAGAATCGTTTGGAACTCGGGACATCTCGAGTCTCGATAACGATCGATTCCCCGTTCGATACAGCTATTCAAGACCACGAATAAGGCAAGATAATAGAGTTTCCGAAGGAAATAAACGATTCCAACCCATTTACTTTAAGCAGAGATGCAGCAATCGCTCAAAACTCGGGAATTCTCGATTCTCGTCGATCGATTATTCGTTTAATGCAGCCGTACTAAACGACAGATAATGCAAGAATTTCATGTCTTCGGATAGAATAAACGATTTTGACACGATCACGATGTATGGAGATCCCACAATCCCTCGAAACACACCAAATCTGGATTCTCGATGTAGATCGAATTTTCAGTCGACATATCGTTGCAAAACGACGTATGATGCACGGATTTTGTTTTACGGACAAAATAAACGATTTTCAAACATTCAGGTCGTGCTGAGATGCCAGACGCGATCGAAATTCGAGACATCTCGGTTCTCAGTGAAGATCCCTTTTTCGTCCGATAAAGCTGTGCAAGACGACGAATAACGCAAGTAGCTTGTGTTTTCGGACAGAATGGACGATTTTGACACTTTTACCTCTTGCTGAGTTGCCAGAAACGCTCGAAACTAGGGACATCTCGATTCTCGTCGATCGATTATTCGTTTGATACAGCCGTACAAAACGACAGATAATGCAAGAATTTCGTGTCTTCGGACAGAAAAAACGATTTTGACATGATCACGATGTGCGAAGAGGCCAGAATCGCTCGAAACACACCAAATCTGGATTCTCGATGTAGATCGATGTTTCGGTCGGCACATCGATGCAAAACGACGTATAATGCAAGAATGTCGCTTGTTTGGACAAAATGAACGATTTCTACACGATCACGACGTGCGGAGAGGCCAGAATCGCTCGAAACACACCAAATCTGGATTCTCGATGTAGATCGAAGTTTGGGTCGAAACATCGCTGCAAAACGACCTATGATGATAGATTTTTGTTTTTCGGACAAAATCAATGATTTCGACACGATCACGACGTGCGAAGAGCCAGAATCGCTCGAAACACACCAAATCTGGATTCTCGATGTAGATCGAAGTTACAGTCGATACATCGGTGCATAATCACGTATATTGCAAGTATTTTGTTTATTTGGACAAAATGAACGATTCTGACTCGACAACGTCGAACTTAAATGCCCGAATCGCTCGAAATTCAAGACTACGCGACTCTTGGTGAAGATCCCTGTTTCTTTCGATGAAGCTGTGCAAGATGACGAATAACGCAAGTAGCTTGTGTTTTCGGACATAATAAACGATTTTGACTCTTTTACGTCAAGCTGAATCGCCAGAAACTCTCGAAACTGGAGATATTTCAGATCACGGTAATCGATTTTTCGTTTAATACAAGTGTGCAGAACGACGTTCAACGCAAGAACTTTGTGATTGCAGACAAATCAACCGATTTTTGCACATTTACGTTGATCCGAGATGCCAGAAGCGATGAAAACTCAAAATATCTCGTATAAAAACATAGATCGATGTTTTGTCCCATGCAGCTTTGCAAGACGACTTTCAACGCAAGAATTTCGTGTTTCGGCTACGATAAACAATTTCGACACAGTTATGTCGCGCTGAAATGCCAGAAAAGTTCGAACCTCGGGAAATTTCTTTTTCCGTCGTAGATCGATAGTTCAGTTCATCCAATTGTGCAAGACGATATTTAGCGCAAGAATTTCGTTTTTTCAAAGAAAATGCATGGTTTTGACTTATTTATGTCAAGCTGGGGTGCAAGAATCGTTTAGAACTCGGGACATCTCGAGTCTCGATAACGATCGATTCCCCGTTCGATACAGCTATTCAAGACCACGAATAAGGCAAGATAATAGAGTTTCCGAAAGAAAAAAACGATTCCAACCCATTTACTTTAAGCAGAGATGCAGCAATCGCTTAAAACTCGGGAATTCTCGATTTTCGTCGATCGATTATTCGTTTTACAGCCGTACTAAACGACAGATAATGCAAGAATTTCGTGTCTTCGGATAGATTAAACGATTTTGACACGATCACGATGTGCGAAGTGGCCAGAATCGCTCGAAACACACCAAATCTGGATTCTCGATGTAGATCGAAGTTACAGTCGACATATCGGTGCAAAACGACGTATGATGCAAGGATTTTGTTTTCCGGACAAAATGAACGATTTTCAAACATTCAGGTCGTGCTGAGATGCCAGACGCGATCGAAATTCGAGACATCTTGGTTCTCAGTGAAGATCCCTTTTTCGTCCGATAAAGCTGTGCAAGACGACAAATAACGCAAGTAGCTTGTGTTTTCGGACAGAATGGACGATTTTGACACTTTTACCTCTTGCTGAGTTGCCAGAAACGCTCGAAACTAGGGACATCTCGATTCTCGACGATCGATTATTCGTTTGATACAGCCGTACAAAACGACAGATAATGCAAGAATTTCGTGTCTTCGGACAGAAAAAACGATTTTGACATGATCACGATGTGCGAAGAGGCCAGAATCGCTCGAAACACACTTAATCTGGATTCTCGATGTAGATCGATGTTTCGGTCGACACATCGGTGCATAATCACGTATATTGCAAGAATTTTGTTTATTTGGACAAAGTAAACGATTTTGACGCGACAACGTGAAACTTAGATGCCAGAATAGCTTAAAATTCAAAACAACTCGCTTTTCGGTGAATATGGATTTTTTGCTCGATACATCTATGCAAGATAACGAATAACGCAAATAGCTCGTGTTTTGTGACAGAACGAACGATTTCGACTCTTTTACGTCAAGCTGAGTTGCCAGAATCGGTCGAAACTCGGGACATCACGATTCTCGGTGATCGATTAGTCGTTTGATACAGCCAGGCAAAACGCTTGATAATGCAAGAATTTCGTGTCCTCGGATGACATAAACGATTTTGACACGATCACGACGTATGGAGATCCAACAATCCCTCGAAACACACCAAATCTGGATTCTCGATGTAGATCGAAGTTACAGTCGACATATCGGTGCAAAACGACGTATGATGCGAGGATTTTGTTTTCCGGACAAAATGAACGATTTTCAAACATTCAGGTCGTTTTGAGATGCCAGACGCGATCGAAATTCGAGACATCTCGGTTCTCAGTGAAGATCCCTTTTTCGTCCGATAAAGCTGTGCAAGACGACAAATAACGCAAGTAGCTTGTGTTTTCGGACAGAATGGACGATTTTGACACTTTTACCTCTTGCTGAGTTGCCAGAAACGCTCGAAACTAGGGACATCTCGATTCTCGTCGATCGATTATTCGTTTGATACAGCCGTACAAAACGACAGATAATGCAAGAATTTCGTGTCTTCGGACAGAAAAAACGATTTTGACATGATCACGATGTGCGAAGAGGCCAGAATCGCTCGAAACACACCAAATCTGGATTCTCGATGTAGATCGAAGTTTCAGTCGATAAATCGGTGCAAAATGATGTATTATGCAAGAATTTCGTTTATTTGGACAAAACGAACGATTCTGACTCAACAACGTCGAAATTAAATGCCCGAATCGCTCGAACTTCAAGACAACGCGACTCTTGGTGAAGATCCCTGTTTCTTTCGATGAAGCTGTGCAAGATGACGAATAACGCAAGTAGCTCGTGTATTCGGACAGAATGAACGGTTTTGACACTTTAACGTCCTGCTAAGTTGCCAGAAACGCTCGAAACTAGGGATATCTCGATTCTCGGTGATTGGTTATCCGTTTGATACAGCCGTACAAAACTACAGATAATGCAAGAATTTCGTGTCTTCGGACAGAATAAACGATTTTGACACGATCACGACGTGCGAAGAGGCCAGAATCACTCGAAACACACCTAATCTGGATTCTCGATGTAGATCGATGTTTCAGTCGACACATCGATGCAAAACGACGTATAATGCAAGAATGTCGCTTGTTTGGACAAAATGAACGATTTCTACACGATCACGACGTGCGGAGAGGCCAGAATCGTTCGAAACACACCAAATCTGGATTCTCGATGTAGATCGAAGTTTGGGTCGAAACATCGGTGCAAAACGACCTATGATGATAGATTTTTGTTTTTCGGACGAAATGAATGATTTCGACACGATCACGACGTGCGAAGAGCCAGAATCGCTCGAAACACACCAAATCTGGATTCTCGATGTAGATCGAAGTTACAGTCGATACATCGGTGCATAATCACGTATATTGCAAGTATTTTGTTTATTTGGACAAAGTGAACGATTTCGACGCGACAACGTGAAACTTAGATGCCAGAATAGCTTAAAATTCAAAACAACTCGCTTCTCGGTGAATATGGATTTTTTGCTCGATACATCTATGCAAGATAACGAATAACGCAAATAGCTCGTGTTTCGTGACAGAACGAACGATTTCGACTCTTTTACGTCAAGCTGAGTTGCCAGAATCGGTCGAAACTCGGGACATCGCGATTCTCGGTGATCGATTAGTCGTTTAATACAGCCGGGCAAAACGCTTGATAATGCAAGAATTTTGTGTCCTCGGATGACATAAACGATTTTGACACGATCACGACGTATGGAGATCCCACAATCCCTCGAAACACACCAAATCTGGATTCTCGATGTAGATCGAATTTTCAGTCGACATATCGTTGCAAAACGACGTATGATGCACGGATTTTTTTGTTCCGGTCAAAATGAACGATTTTTTAACATTCAGGTCGTGCTGAGATGCCAGACTCGATTGAAATTCGAGACATCTCGGTTCTCAGTGAACATCCCTTTTTCGTTCGATAAAGCTGTGCAAGACGACAAATAACGCAAGTCCCTCGTGTTTTCAGACAGAATGAACGATTTTGACTCTTTTACGTCAAGCTGAGTCGCCAGAAACTTTCGAAACTGGAGATATCTCAGATCACGGTAATCGATTTTTCGTTCAATACAAGTGTGCAGAACGACGTTCAACGCAAGAACTTTGTGATTGCAGACAAATCAACCGATTTTTGCACATTTACGTTGATCCGAGATGCCAGAAGCGCTGAAAACTCAAAATATCTCGAATAAAAACATAGATCGATGTTTTGTTCCATGCAGCTTTGCAAGACGACTTTCAACGCAAGAATTTCGTGTTTCGGCCACGATAACCAATTTCGACACAGTTATGTCGCGCTGAAATGCCAGAAAAGTTCGAACCTCGGGAAATTTCTTTTTCCGTCGTAGATCGATAGTTCAGTTTATCCAATTGTGCAAGATGACGTTTAGCGCAAGAATTTCGTTTTTCCAAAGAAAATGCATGGTTTTGACTTGTTAATGTCAAGCCGGGGTGCAAGAATCGTTTGGAACTCGGGACATCTCGAGTCTCGATAACGATCGATTCCCCGTTCGATACAGCTATTCAAGACCACGAATAAGGCAAGATAATAGAGTTTCCGAAGGAAATAAACGATTCCAACCCATTTACTTTGAGCAGAGATGCAGCAATCGCTTAAAACTCGGGAATTCTCGATTTTCGTCGATCGATTATTCGTCAAATACAGCCGTACTAAACGACAGATAATGCAAGAATTTTGTGTCTTCGGACAGAATGAGCGATTTTGACACGAGCACGACGTGCGAAGAGGCCAGAATCGCTCGAAACACACCAAATCTGGATTCTCGATGTAGATCGATGTTTCGGTCGACACATCGGTGCATCATCACGTATATTGCAAGAATTTTGTTCATTCGGACAAAGTAAACGATTTTGACGCGACAACGTGAAACTTAGATGCCAGAATAGCTCAAAATTCAAAACAACTCGCTTCTCGGTGAATATGGATTTTTTGCTCGATACATCTATGCAAGATAACGAATAACGCAAATATCTCGTGTTTTTTGACAGAACGAACGATTTCGACTCTTTTACGTCAAGCTGAGTTGCCAGAATCGGTCGAAACTCGGGACATCGCGATTCTCGGTGATCGATTAGTCGTTTGATACAGCCGGGCAAAACGCTTAATGATGCAAGAATTTCGTGTCCTCGGATGACATAAACGGATTTGACACGATCACGACGTATGGAGATCCAACAATCCCTCGAAACACACCAAATCTGGATTCTCGATGTAGATCGAAGTTACAGTCGACATATCGGTGCAAAACGACGTATGATGCGAGGATTTTGTTTTCCGGACAAAATGAACGATTTTCAAACATTCAGGTCGTTTTGAGATGCCAGACGCGATCGAAATTCGAGACATCTCGGTTCTCAGTGAAGATCCCTTTTTCGTCCGATAAAGCTGTGCAAGACGACAAATAACGCAAGTAGCTTGTGTTTTCGGACAGAATGGACGATTTTGACACTTTTACCTCTTGCTGAGTTGCCAGAAACGCTCGAAACTAGGGACATCTCGATTCTCGTCGATCGATTATTCGTTTGATACAGCCGTACAAAACGACAGATAATGCAAGAATTTCGTGTCTTCGGACAGAAAAAACGATTTTGACATGATCACGATGTGCGAAGAGGCCAGAATCGCTCGAAACACACTTAATGTGGATTCTCGATGTAGATCGATGTTTCGGTCGACACATCGGTGCATAATCACGTATATTGCAAGAATTTTGTTTATTTGGACAAAGTAAACGATTTTGACGCGACAACGTGAAACTTAGATGCCAGAATAGCTTAAAATTCAAAACAACTCGCTTTTCGGTGAATATGGATTTTTTGCTCGATACATCTATGCAAGATAACTAATAACGCAAATAGCTCGTGTTTTGTGACAGAACGAACGATTTCGACTCTTTTACGTCAAGCTGAGTTACCAGAATCGGTCGAAACTCGGGACATCGCGATTCTCGGTGATCGATTAGTCGCTTGATACAGCCGGGCAAAACGCTTGATAATGCAAGAATTTCGTGTCCTCGGATGACATAAACGATTTTGACACGATCACGACGGATGGAGATCCCACAATCCCTCGAAACACACCGAATCTGGATTCTCGATGTAAATCGAATTTTCAGTCGACATATCGTTGCAAAACGACGTATGATGCAAGGATTTTTTTGTTCCGGTCAAAATGAACGATTTTTTAACATTCAGGTCGTGCTGAGATGCCAGACTCGATTGAAATTCGAGACATCTCGGTTCTCAGTGAACATCCCTTTTTCGTTCGATAAAGCTGTGCAAGACGACAAATAACGCAAGTCCCTCGTGTTTTCAGACAGAATGAACGATTTTGACACTTTTACGTCTTGCTAAGTTGCCAGAAACGCTCGAAACTAGGGACATCTCGATTCTCGTCGATCGATTATTCGTTTGATACAGCTGTACAAAACGACAGATAATGCAAGAATTCCGTGTCTAGGGACACAATAAACGATTTTGACACGATCACGATGTGCGAAGAGGCCGGAATCGCTCGAAACACACTAAATCTGGATTCTCGAGGTAGATCGATGTTTCGGTCGGCACATCGATGCAAAACGACGTATAATGCAAGATTGTCGCTTATTTTGACAAAATGAACAATACTGACTTGACAACGTCGAATTTAGATGCGAGAAACGCTCGAAGTTCGAGACAACGCGATTCTTGGTGAAGATCCCTTTTTCTTTCAATAAAGCTGTGCAAAATGACGAATGACGCAAGTAGCTCGTGTTTTCGGACATAATGAACGATTTTGACTCTTTTACGTCAAGCTAAGTCGCCAGAAACTTTCGAAACTGGAGATATCTCAGATCACGGTAATCGATTTTTCGTTCAATACAAGTGTGCAGAACGACGTTCAACGCAAGAACTTTGTGATTGCAGACAAATCAAACGGATTTTGCATATTTACGTTGATCTGAGATGCCAGAAGCGCTGAAAACTTAAAATATCTCGAATGAAAACGTAGATCGATTTTTTGTTCCATGCAGCTTCGCAAGACGACTTTCAACGCGAGAATTTCGTGTTTCGGCAACGATGAACACTTTCGACACAATTATGTCGCGCTGAGATGCCAGAGAAGTTCGAACCTCGGGAAATTCCTATTTTCGTCGTAGATCGATAGTTCAGTTTATTCAATTGTGCAGGACGACGTTTACCGCAAGAATTTCGTTTTTCCAAAGAAAATGCATAGACTTGTTTATGTCAAGCCGGGGTGCTAGAATCGTTTGGAACTCAGGACATCTCGAGTCTCGATAACGATCGATTCCCCGTTCGATACAGTCATTCAAGACCACGAATAAGGCAAGATAATAGTGTTTTTGGAGGAAATAAACGATCCTAACCCATTTACTTTAAGCAGAGATGCAGCAATCGCTTAAAACTCGGGAATTCTCGATTTTCGTGGATCGATTATTCGTTTAATACAGCCGTACTAAACGACAGATAATGCAAAAATTTCGTGTCTTCGGATAGAATAAACGATTTTGACACGATCACGATGTGCGAAGTGGCCAGAATCGCTCGAAACACACCAAATCTGGATTCTCGATGTAGATCGAAGTTACAGTCGACATATCGGTGCAAAACGACGTATAATGCAAGGATTTTGTTTTCCGGACAAAATGAACGATTTTCGAACATTCAGGTCGTGCTGAGATGCCAGACGCGATTGAAATTCGAGACATCTCGGTTCTCAGTGAAGATCCCTTTTTCGTCCGATAAAGCTGTGCAAGACGACAAATAACGCAAGTAGCTTGTGTTTTCGGACAGAATGGACAATTTTGACACTTTTACCTCTTGCTCAGTTGCCGGAAACGCTCGAAACTAGGGACATCTCGATTCTCGTCGATCGATTATTCGTTTGATACAGCCGTACAAAACGACAGATGATGCAAGAATTTCGTGTCTTCGGACAGAAAAAACGATTTTGACATGATCACGATGTGCGAAGAGGCCAGAATCGCTCGAAACACACCAAATCTGGATTCTCGATGTAGATCGATGTTTCGGTCGGCACATCGATGCAAAACGACGTATAATGCAAGAATGTCGCTTGTTTGGACAAAATGAACGATTTCTACCCGATCACGACGTGCGGAGAGGCCAGAATCGCTCGAAAAACACCAAATCTGGATTCTCGATGTAGATCGAAGTTTGGGTCGAAACATCGGTGCAAAACGACCTATGATGAGAGATTTTTGTTTTTCGGACAAAATGAATGATTTCGACACGATCACGACGTGCGAAAAGCCAGAATCGCTCGAAACACACAAAATCTGGACTCTCGATGTAGATCGATGTTTCGGTCGACACATCGGTGCATCATCACGTATATTGCAAGAATTTTGTCTATTTGGACAACGTGAACGATACTGACTCGACAACGTCGAATTTAGATGCGAGAAACGCTCGAAATTTGAGAAAACGCGATTCTTGGTGAAGATCCCTTTTTCTTTCAATGAAGCTGTGCAAAATGACGAATGACGCAAGTAGCTCGTGTTTTCGGACATACTGAACGATTTTGACTCTTTTACGTCAAGCTAAGTCGCCAGAAACTTTCGAAACTGGAGATATCTCAGATCACGGTAATCGATTTTTCGTTCAATACAAGTGTGCAGGACGACGTTCAACGCAAGAACTTTGTCATTGCAGACAAATCAAACGATTTTTGCACATTTTCGTTGATCTGAGATGCCAGAAGCGCTGAAAACTTAAAATATCTCGAATGAAAACGTAGATCGATTTTTTGTTCCATGCAGCTTTGCAAGACGACTTTTAACGCAAGAATTTCGTGTTTCGGCCTCGATGAACACTTTCGACACAATTATGTCGCGCTGAGATGCCAAAGAAGTTCGAACCTCGGGAAACTCCTATTTTCGTCGTAGATCGATAGTTCAGTTTATTCAATTGTGCAAGACGACGTTTAGCGCAAGAATTTCGTTTTTCCAAAGAAAATGCATGGTTTTGACTTGTTTATGTCAAGCCGGGGTGCAAGAATCGTTTGGAACTCGGGACATCTCGAGTCTCGATAACGATCGATTCCCCGTTCGATACAGCTATTCAAGACCACAAATAAGGCAAGATAATAGAGTTTCCGAAGGAAATAAACGATTCCAACCCATTTACTTTAAGCAGAGATGCAGCAATCGCTCAAAACTCCGGAATTCTCGATTCTCGTCGATCGATTATTCGTTTAATGCAGCCGTACTAAACGACAGATAATGCAAGAATTTCGTGTCTTCGGATAGAATAAACGATTTTGACACGATCACGATGTGCGAAGAGGCCAGAATCGCTCGAAACACACCAAATCTGGATTCTCGATGTAGATCGAAGTTACAGTCGATACATCGGTGCATAATCACGTATATTGCAAGAATTTTGTTTATTTGGACAAAGTGAACGATTTTGACGCGACAACGTGAAACTTAGATGCCAGAAGAGCTTAAAATTCAAAACAACTCGCTTCTCGGTGAATATGGATTTTTTGCTCGATACATCTATGCAAGATAACGAATAACGCAAATAGCTCGTGTTTTGTGACAGAACGAACGATTTCGACTCTTTTACGTCAAGCTGAGTTGCCAGAATCGGTCGAAACTCGGGACATCGCGATTCTCCGTGATCGATTAGTCGTTTGATACAGCCGGGCAAACCGCTTGATGATGCAAGAATTTCGTGTCCTCGGATGACATAAACGATTTTGACACGATCACGACGTATGGAGATCCCACAATCCCTTGAAACACACCAAATCTGGATTCCCGATGTAGATTGAATTTTCAGTCGACATATCGTTGCAAAACGACGTATGATGCAAGAATTTCGTGTCTTCGGACAGAATAAACGATTTTGACACGATCACGATGTGCGAAAAGGCCAGAATCGCTCGAAACACACCTAATCTTGATTCTCGATGTAGATCGATGTTTCGGTTAGCACATCGATGCAAAACGACGTATAATGCAAGAATTTCGTTTATTTGGACAAAATGAACGATTCTGACTCGACAACGTCGAAATTAAATGCCCGAATCGCTCGAACTTCAAGACAACGCGACTCTTGGTGAAGATCCCTGTTTCTTTCGATGAAGCTGTGCAAGATGACGAATAACGCAAGTAGCTTGTGTTTTCGGACATAATGAACGATTTTGACTCTTTTACGTCAAGCTAAATCGCCAGAAACTTTCGAAACTGGAGATATTTCAGATCACGGTAATCGATTTTTCGTTTAATACAAGTGTGCAGAACGACGTTCAACGCAAGAACTTTGTGATTGCAGACAAATCAACCGATTTTTGCACATTTACGTTGATCGGAGATGCCAGAAGCGCTGAAAACTCAAAATATCTCGAATAAAAACATAGATCGATGTTTTGTTCCATGCAGCTTTGCAAGACGACTTTCAACGCGAGAATTTCGTGTTTCGGCCACGATAAACAATTTCGACACAGTTATGTCGCGCTGAAATGCCAGAAAAGTTCGAACCTCGGGAAATTTCTTTTTCCGTCGTAGATCAATAGTTCAGTTTATCCAATTGTGGAAGACGATGTTTAGCGCAAGAATTTCGTTTTTTCAAAGAAAATGCATGGTTTTGACTTGTTAATGTCAAGCCGGGGTGCAAGAATCGTTTGGAACTCGGGACATCTCGAGTCTCGATAACGATCGATTCCCCGTTCGATACAGCTATTCAAGACCACGAATAAGGCAAGATAATAGAGTTTCCGAAGGAAATAAACGATTCCAACCCATTTACTTTGAGCAGAGATGCAGCAATCGCTTAAAACTCGGGAATTCTCGATTTTCGTCGATCGATTATTCGTTTAATACAGCCGTACTAAACGACAGATAATGCAAGAATTTCGTGTCTTCGGACAGAATGAGCGATTTTGACACGATCACGACGTATGGAGATCCCACAATCCCTCGAAACACACCAAATCTGGATTCTCGATGTAGATCGAATTTTCAGTCGACATATCGTTGCAAAACGACGTATGATGCACGGATTTTGTTTTCCGGACAAAATAAACGATTTTCAAACATTCAGGTCGTGCTGAGATGCCAGACGCGATCGAAATTCGAGACATCTCGGTTCTCAGTGAACATCCCTTTTTCGTTCGATAAAGCTGTGCAAGACGACAAATAACGCAAGTACCTTGTGTTTTCAGACAGAATGAACGATTTTGACACTTTTACGTCTTGCTAAGTTGCCAGAAACGCTCGAAACTAGGGACATCTCGATTCTCGTCGATCGATTATTCGTTTGATACAGCTGTACAAAACGACAGATAATGCAAGAATTCCATGTCTTCGGACACAATAAACGATTTTGACACGATCACGATGTGCGAAGAGGCCGGAATCGCTTGAAACACACTAAATCTGGATTCTCGAGGTAGATCGATGTTTCAGTCGATAAATCGGTGCAAAATGATGTATTATGCAAGAATTTCGTTTATTTGGACAAAATGAACGATTCTGACTCGACAACGTCGAAATTGAATGCCCGAATCGCTCGAACTTCAAGACAACGCGACTCTTGGTGAAGATCCCTGTTTCTTTCGATGAAGCTGTGCAAGATGACGAATAACGCAAGTAGCTTGTGTTTTCGGACATAATGAACGATTTTGACTCTTTTACGTCAAGCTAAATCGCCAGAAACTTTCGAAACTGGAGATATTTCAGATCACGGTAATCGATTTTTCGTTTAATACAAGTGTGCAGAACGACGTTCAACGCAAGAACTTTGTGATTGCAGACAAATCAACCGATTTTTGCACATTTACGTTTATCCGAGATGCCAGAAGCGCTGAAAACTCAAAATATCTCGAATAAAAACATAGATCGATGTTTTGTTCCATGCAGCTTTGCAAGACGACTTTCAACGCAAGAATTTCGTGTTTCAGCCACGATAACCAATTTCGACACAGTTATGTCGCGCTGAAATGCCAGAAAAGTTCGAACCTCGGGAAATTTCTTTTTCCGTCGTAGATCGATAGTTCAGTTTATCCAATTGTGCAAGACGACGTTTAGCGCAAGAATTTCGTTTTTCCAAAGAAAATGCATGGTTTTGACTTGTTTATGTCAAGCCGGGGTGCAAGAATCGTTTGGAACTCGGGACATCTCGAGTCTCGATAACGATCGATTCCCCGTTCGATACAGCTATTCAAGACCACGAATAAGGCAGAAAAATAGTGTTTTCGAAGGAAATAAACGATCCCAACCCATTTACTTTAAGCAGAGATGCAGCAATCGCTTAAAACTCGGGAATTCTCGATTTTCGTGGATCGATTATTCGTTTAATACAGCCGTACTAAACGACAGATAATGCAAAAATTTCGTGTCTTCGGATAGAATAAACGATTTTGACACGATCACGATGTGCGAAGTGGCCAGAATCGCTCGAAACACACCAAATCTGGATTCTCGATGTAGATCGAAGTTACAGTCGACATATCGGTGCAAAACGACGTATAATGCAAGGATTTTGTTTTCCGGACAAAATGAACGATTTTCAAACATTCAGGTCGTGCTGAGATGCCAGACGCGATTGAAATTCGAGACATCTCGGTTCTCAGTGAAGATCCCTTTTTCGTCCGATAAAGCTGTGCAAGACGACAAATAACGCAAGTAGCTTGTGTTTTCGGACAGAATGGACAATTTTGACACTTTTACCTCTTGCTCAGTTGCCGGAAACGCTCGAAACTAGGGACATCTCGATTCTCGTCGATCGATTATTCGTTTGATACAGCCGTACAAAACGACAGATGATGCAAGAATTTCGTGTCTTCGGACAGAAAAAACGATTTTGACATGATCACGATGTGCGAAGAGGCCAGAATCGCTCGAAACACACCAAATCTGGATTCTCGATGTAGATCGATGTTTCGGTCGGCACATCGATGCAAAACGACGTATAATGCAAGAATGTCGCTTGTTTGGACAAAATGAACGATTTCTACCCGATCACGACGTGCGGAGAGGCCAGAATCGCTCGAAAAACACCAAATCTGGATTCTCGATGTAGATCGAAGTTTGGGTCGAAACATCGGTGCAAAACGACCTATGATGAGAGATTTTTGTTTTTCGGACAAAATGAATGATTTCGACACGATAACGACGTGCGAAAAGCCAGAATCGCTCGAAACACACAAAATCTGGACTCTCGATGTAGATCGATGTTTCGGTCGACACATCGGTGCATCATCACGTATATTGCAAGAATTTTGTCTATTTGGACAACGTGAACGATACTGACTCGACAACGTCGAATTTAGATGCGAGAAACGCTCGAAATTTGAGAAAACGCGATTCTTGGTGAAGATCCCTTTTTCTTTCAATGAAGCTGTGCAAAATGACGAATGACGCAAGTAGCTCGTGTTTTCGGACATAATGAACGATTTTGACTCTTTTACGTCAAGCTAAGTCGCCAGAAACTTTCGAAACTGGAGATATCTCAGATCACGGTAATCGATTTTTCGTTCAATACAAGTGTGCAGGACGACGTTCAACGCAAGAACTTTGTCATTGCAGACAAATCAAACGATTTTTGCACATTTACGTTGATCTGAGATGCCAGAAGCGCTGAAAACTTAAAATATCTCGAATGAAAACGTAGATCGATTTTTTGTTCCATGCAGCTTTGCAAGACGACTTTTAACGCAAGAATTTCGTGTTTCGGCCTCGATGAACACTTTCGACACAATTATGTCGCGCTGAGATGCCAAAGAAGTTCGAACCTCGGGAAACTCCTATTTTCGTCGTAGATCGATAGTTCAGTTTATTCAATTGTGCAAGACGACGTTTAGCGCAAGAATTCCGTTTTTCCAAAGAAAATGCATGGTTTTGACTTGTTTATGTCAAGCCGGGGTGCAAGAATCGTTTGGAACTCGGGACATCTCGAGTCTCGATAACGATCGATTCCCCGTTCGATACAGCTATTCAAGACCACAAATAAGGCAAGATAATAGAGTTTCCGAAGGAAATAAACGATTCCAACCCATTTACTTTAAGCAGAGATGCAGCAATCGCTCAAAACTCCGGAATTCTCGATTCTCGTCGATCGATTATTCGTTTAATGCAGCCGTACTAAACGACAGATAATGCAAGAATTTCGTGTCTTCGGATAGAATAAACGATTTTGACACGATCACGATGTGCGAAGAGGCCAGAATCGCTCGAAACACACCAAATCTGGATTCTCGATGTAGATCGAAGTTACAGTCGATACATCGGTGCATAATCACGTATATTGCAAGAATTTTGTTTATTTGGACAAAGTGAACGATTTTGACGCGACAACGTGAAACTTAGATGCCAGAAGAGCTTAAAATTCAAAACAACTCGCTTCTCGGTGAATATGGATTTTTTGCTCGATACATCTATGCAAGATAACGAATAACGCAAATAGCTCGTGTTTTGTGACAGAACGAACGATTTCGACTCTTTTACGTCAAGCTGAGTTGCCAGAATCGGTCGAAACTCGGGACATCGCGATTCTCCGTGATCGATTAGTCGTTTGATACAGCCGGGCAAACCGCTTGATGATGCAAGAATTTCGTGTCCTCGGATGACATAAACGATTTTGACACGATCACGACGTATGGAGATCCCACAATCCCTCGAAACACACCAAATCTGGATTCTCGATGTAGATTGAATTTTCAGTCGACATATCGTTGCAAAACGACGTATGATGCAAGAATTTCGTGTCTTCGGACAGAATAAACGATTTTGACACGATCACGATGTGCGAAAAGGCCAGAATCGCTCGAAACACACCTAATCTTGATTCTCGATGTAGATCGATGTTTTGGTTAGCACATCGATGCAAAACGACGTATAATGCAAGAATTTCGTTTATTTGGACAAAATGAACGATTCTGACTCGACAACGTCGAAATTAAATGCCCGAATCGCTCGAACTTCAAGACAACGCGACTCTTGGTGAAGATCCCTGTTTCTTTCGATGAAGCTGTGCAAGATGACGAATAACGCAAGTAGCTTGTGTTTTCGGACATAATGAACGATTTTGACTCTTTTACGTCAAGCTAAATCGCCAGAAACTTTCGAAACTGGAGATATTTCAGATCACGGTAATCGATTTTTCGTTTAATACAAGTGTGCAGAACGACGTTCAACGCAAGAACTTTGTGATTGCAGACAAATCAACCGATTTTTGCACATTTACGTTGATCGGAGATGCCAGAAGCGCTGAAAACTCAAAATATCTCGAATAAAAACATAGATCGATGTTTTGTTCCATGCAGCTTTGCAAGACGACTTTCAACGCAAGAATTTCGTGTTTCGGCCACGATAAACATTTTCGACACAGTTATGTCGCGCTGAAATGCCAGAAAAGTTCGAACCTCGGGAAATTTCTTTTTCCGTCGTAGATCGATAGTTCAGTTTATCCAATTGTGGAAGACGATGTTTAGCGCAAGAATTTCGTTTTTCCAAAGAATATGCATGGTTTTGACTTGTTAATGTCAAGCCGGGGTGCAAGAATCGTTTGGAACTCGGGACATCTCGAGTCTCGATAACGATCGATTCCCCGTTCGATACAGCTATTCAAGACCACGAATAAGGCAAGATAATAGAGTTTCCGAAGGAAATAAACGATTCCAACCCATTTACTTTAAGCAGAGATGCAGCAATCGCTCAAAACTCGGGAATTCTCGATTCTCGTCGATCGATTATTCGTTTAATGCAGCCGTACTAAACGACAGATAATGCAAGAATTTCATGTCTTCGGATAGAATAAACGATTTTGACACGATCACGACGTATGGAGATCCCACAATCCCTCGAAACACACCAAATCTGGATTCTCGATGTAGATCGAATTTTCAGTCGACATATCGTTGCAAAACGACGTATGATGCACGGATTTTGTTTTCCGGACAAAATAAACGATTTTCAAACATTCAGGTCGTGCTGAGATGCCAGACGCGATCGAAATTCGAGACATCTCGGTTCTCAGTGAACATCCCTTTTTCGTTCGATAAAGCTGTGCAAGACGACAAATAACGCAAGTACCTTGTGTTTTCAGACAGAATGAACGATTTTGACACTTTTACGTCTTGCTAAGTTGCCAGAAACGCTCGAAACTAGGGACATCTCGATTCTCGTCGATCGATTATTCGTTTGATACAGCTGTACAAAACGACAGATAATGCAAGAATTCCATGTCTTCGGACACAATAAACGATTTTGACACGATCACGATGTGCGAAGAGGCCGGAATCGCTCGAAACACACTAAATCTGGATTCTCGAGGTAGATCGATGTTTCAGTCGATAAATCGGTGCAAAATGATGTATTATGCAAGAATTTCGTTTATTTGGACAAAATGAACGATTCTGACTCGACAACGTCGAAATTGAATGCCCGAATCGCTCGAACTTCAAGACAACGCGACTCTTGGTGAAGATCCCTGTTTCTTTCGATGAAGCTGTGCAAGATGACGAATAACGCAAGTAGCTTGTGTTTTCGGACATAATGAACGATTTTGACTCTTTTACGTCAAGCTAAATCGCCAGAAACTTTCGAAACTGGAGATATTTCAGATCACGGTAATCGATTTTTCGTTTAATACAAGTGTGCAGAACAACGTTCAACGCAAGAACTTTGTGATTGCAGACAAATCAACCGATTTTTGCACATTTACGTTGATCCGAGATGCCAGAAGCGCTGAAAACTCAAAATATCTCGAATAAAAACATAGATCGATGTTTTGTTCCATGCAGCTTTGCAAGACGACTTTCAACGCAAGAATTTCGTGTTTCGGCCACGATAACCAATTTCGACACAGTTATGTCGCGCTGAAATGCCAGAAAAGTTCGAACCTCGGGAAATTTCTTTTTCCGTCGTAGATCGATAGTTCAGTTTATCCAATTGTGCAAGACGACGTTTAGCGCAAGAATTTCGTTTTTCCAAAGAAAATGCATGGTTTTGACTTGTTAATGTCAAGCCGGGGTGCAAGAATCGTTTGGAACTCGGGACATCTCGAGTCTCGATAACGATCGATTCCCCGTTCGATACAGCTATTCAAGACCACGAATAAGGCAAGATAATAGAGTTTCCGAAGGAAATAAACGATTCCAACCCATTTACTTTGAGCAGAGATGCAGCAATCGCTTAAAACTCGGGAATTCTCGATTTTCGTCGATCGATTATTCGTCAAATACAGCCGTACTAAACGACAGATAATGCAAGAATTTCGTGTCTTCGGACAGAATGAGCGATTTTGACACGAGCACGACGTGCGAAGAGGCCAGAATCGCTCGAAACACACCAAATCTGGATTCTCGATGTAGATCGATGTTTCGGTCGACACATCGGTGCATCATCACGTATATTGCAAGAATTTTGTTCATTCGGACAAAGTAAACGATTTTGACGCGACAACGTGAAACTTAGATGCCAGAATAGCTCAAAATTCAAAACAACTCGCTTCTCGGTGAATATGGATTTTTTGCTCGATACATCTATGCAAGATAACGAATAACGCAAATAGCTCGTGTTTTGGGACAGAACGAACGATTTCGACTCTTTTACGTCAAGCTGAGTTGCCAGAATCGGTCGAAACTCGGGACATCGCGATTCTCGGTGATCGATTAGTCGTTTGATACAGCCGGGCAAAACGCTTAATGATGCAAGAATTTCGTGTCCTCGGATGACATAAACGGATTTGACACGATCACGACGTATGGAGATCCAACAATCCCTCGAAACACACCAAATCTGGATTCTTGATGTAGATCGAAGTTACAGTCGACATATCGGTGCAAAACGACGTATGATGCGAGGATTTTGTTTTCCGGACAAAATGAACGATTTTCAAACATTCAGGTCGTGCTGAGATGCCAGACGCGATCGAAATTCGAGACATCTCGGTTCTCAGTGAAGATCCCTTTTTCGTCCGATAAAGCTGTGCAAGACGACAAATAACGCAAGTAGCTTGTGTTTTCGGACAGAATGGACGATTTTGACACTTTTACCTCTTGCTGAGTTGCCAGAAACGCTCGAAACTAGGGACATCTCGATTGTCGTCGATCGATTATTCGTTTGATACAGCCGTACAAAACGACAGATAATGCAAGAATTTCGTGTCTTCGGACAGAAAAAACGATTTTGACATGATCACGATTTGCGAAGAGGCCAGAATCGCTCGAAACACACCAAATCTGGATTCTCGATGTAGATCGATGTTTCGGTCGGCACATCGATGCAAAACGACGTATAATGCAAGAATGTCGCTTGTTTGGACAAAATGAACGATTTCTACACGATCACGACGTGCGGAGAGGCCAGAATCGCTCGAAACACACCAAATCTGGATTCTCGATGTAGATCGAAGTTTGGGTCGAAACATCGGTGCAAAACGACCTATGATGAGAGATTTTTGTTTTTCGGACAAAATGAATGATTTCGACACGATCACGACGTGCGAAGAGGCCAGAATCGCTCGAAACACACTTAATCTGGATTCTCGATGTAGATCGATGTTTCGGTCGACACATCGGTGCATAATCACGTATATTGCAAGAATTTCGATATTTGGACTTAGTGAACGATTTTCACTCGACAACGTCGAATTTAGATGCAAGAAACGCTCGAAATTCGAGACAACGCGATTCTTGGTGAAGATCCCTTTTGCTTACAATGAAGCTGTGCAAAATGACGAATAACGCAAGTAGCTCGTGTTTTCAGACATAATGAACGATTTTGACTCTTTTACGTCAAGCTAAGTCGCCAGAAACTTTCGAAACTGGAGATATCTCAGATCACGGTAATCGATTTTTCGTTCAATACAAGTGTGCAGAACGACGTTCAACGCAAGAACTTTGTGATTGCAGACAAATCAACCGATTTTTGCACATTTACGTTGATCCGAGATGCCAGAAGCGCTGAAAACTCAAAATATCTCGAATAAAAACATAGATCGATGTTTTGTTCCATGCAGCTTTGCAAGACGACTTTCAACGCAAGAATTTCGTGTTTCGGCCACGATAACCAATTTCGACACAGTTATGTCGCGCTGAAATGCCAGAAAAGTTCGAACCTCGGGAAATTTCTTTTTCCGTCGTAGATCGATAGTTCAGTTTATCCAATTGTGCAAGACGACGTTTAGCGCAAGAATTTCGTTTTTCCAAAGAAAATGCATGGTTTTGACTTGTTAATGTCAAGCCGGGGTGCAAGAATCGTTTGGAACTCGGGACATCTCGAGTCTCGATAACGATCGATTCCCCGTTCGATACAGCTATTCAAGACCACGAATAAGGCAAGATAATAGAGTTTCCGAAGGAAATAAACGATTCCAACCCATTTACTTTGAGCAGAGATGCAGCAATCGCTTAAAACTCGGGAATTCTCGATTTTCGTCGATCGATTATTCGTCAAATACAGCCGTACTAAACGACAGATAATGCAAGAATTTCGTGTCTTCGGACAGAATGAGCGATTTTGACACGAGCACGACGTGCGAAGAGGCCAGAATCGCTCGAAACACACCAAATCTGGATTCTCGATGTAGATCGATGTTTCGGTCGACACATCGGTGCATCATCACGTATATTGCAAGAATTTTGTTCATTCGGACAAAGTAAACGATTTTGACGCGACAACGTGAAACTTAGATGCCAGAATAGCTCAAAATTCAAAACAACTCGCTTCTCGGTGAATATGGATTTTTTGCTCGATACATCTATGCAAGATAACGAATAACGCAAATAGCTCGTGTTTTTTGACAGAACGAACGATTTCGACTCTTTTACGTCAAGCTGAGTTGCCAGAATCGGTCGAAACTCGGGACATCGCGATTCTCGGTGATCGATTAGTCGTTTGATACAGCCGGGCAAAACGCTTAATGATGCAAGAATTTCGTGTCCTCGGATGACATAAACGGATTTGACACGATCACGACGTATGGAGATCCAACAATCCCTCGAAACACACCAAATCTGGATTCTTGATGTAGATCGAAGTTACAGTCGACATATCGGTGCAAAACGACGTATGATGCGAGGATTTTGTTTTCCGGACAAAATGAACGATTTTCAAACATTCAGGTCGTGCTGAGATGCCAGACGCGATCGAAATTCGAGACATCTCGGTTCTCAGTGAAGATCCCTTTTTCGTCCGATAAAGCTGTGCAAGACGACAAATAACGCAAGTAGCTTGTGTTTTCGGACAGAATGGACGATTTTGACACTTTTACCTCTTGCTGAGTTGCCAGAAACGCTCGAAACTAGGGACATCTCGATTGTCGTCGATCGATTATTCGTTTGATACAGCCGTACAAAACGACAGATAATGCAAGAATTTCGTGTCTTCGGACAGAAAAAACGATTTTGACATGATCACGATTTGCGAAGAGGCCAGAATCGCTCGAAACACACCAAATCTGGATTCTCGATGTAGATCGATGTTTCGGTCGGCACATCGATGCAAAACGACGTATAATGCAAGAATGTCGCTTGTTTGGACAAAATGAACGATTTCTACACGATCACGACGTGCGGAGAGGCCAGAATCGCTCGAAACACACCAAATCTGGATTCTCGATGTAGATCGAAGTTTGGGTCGAAACATCGGTGCAAAACGACCTATGATGAGAGATTTTTGTTTTTCGGACAAAATGAATGATTTCGACACGATCACGACGTGCGAAGAGGCCAGAATCGCTCGAAACACACTTAATCTGGATTCTCGATGTAGATCGATGTTTCGGTCGACACATCGGTGCATAATCACGTATATTGCAAGAATTTCGATATTTGGACTTAGTGAACGATTTTCACTCGACAACGTCGAATTTAGATGCAAGAAACGCTCGAAATTCGAGACAACGCGATTCTTGGTGAAGATCCCTTTTGCTTTCAATGAAGCTGTGCAAAATGACGAATAACGCAAGTAGCTCGTGTTTTCAGACATAATGAACGATTTTGACTCTTTTACGTCAAGCTAAGTCGCCAGAAACTTTCGAAACTGGAGATATCTCAGATCACGGTAATCGATTTTTCGTTCAATACAAGTGTGCAGAACGACGTTCAACGCAAGAACTTTGTGATTGCAGACAAATCAAACGATTTTTGCATATTTACGTTGATCTGAGATGCCAGAGGCGCTGAAAACTTAAAATATCTCAAATGAAAACGTAGATCGACTTTTTGTTCCATGCAGCTTCGCAAGACGACTTTCAACGCGAGAATTTCGTGTTTCGGCCACGATGAACACTTTCGACTCAATTATGTCGCGCTGAGATGCCAGAGAAGTTCGAACCTCGGGAAATTCCTATTTTCGTCGTAGATCGATAGTTCAGTTTATTCAATTGTGCAGGACGACGTTTACCCCAAGAATTTCGTTTTTCCAAAGAAAATGCATAGTTTTGACTTGTTTATGTCAAGCCGGGGTGCAAGAATCGTTTGGAACTCGGGACATCTCGAGTCTCGATAACGATCGATTCCCCGTTCGATACAGCTATTCAAGACCACGAATAAGGCAAGATAATAGAGTTTCCGAAGGAAATAAACGATTCCAACCCATTTACTTTAAGCAGAGATGCAGCAATCGCTCAAAACTCGGGAATTCTCGATTCTCGTCGATCGATTATTCGTTTAATGCAGCCGTACTAAACGACAGATAATGCAAGAATTTCATGTCTTCGGATAGAATAAACGATTTTGACACGATCACGATGTATGGAGATCCCACAATCCCTCGAAACACACCAAATCTGGATTCTCGATGTAGATCGAATTTTCAGTCGACATATCGTTGCAAAACGACGTATGATGCACGGATTTTGTTTTCCGGACAAAATAAACGATTTTCAAACATTCAGGTCGTGCTGAGATGCCAGACGCGATCGAAATTCGAGACATCTCGGTTCTCAGTGAAGATCCCTTTTTCGTCCGATAAAGCTGTGCAAGACGACGAATAACGCAAGTAGCTTGTGTTTTCGGACAGAATGGACGATTTTGACACTTTTACCTCTTGCTGAGTTGCCAGAAACGCTCGAAACTAGGGACATCTCGATTCTCGTCGATCGATTATTCGTTTGATACAGCCGTACAAAACGACAGATAATGCAAGAATTTCGTGTCTTCGGACAGAAAAAACGATTTTGACATGATCACGATGTGCGAAGAGGCCAGAATCGCTCGGAACACACCAAATCTGGATTCTCGATGTAGATCGATGTTTCGGTCGACACATCGGTGCATCATCACGTATATTGCAAGAATTTTGTTTATTTGGACAAAGTAAACGATTTTGACGCGACAACGTGAAACTTAGATGCCAGAATAGCTTAAAATTCAAAACAACTCGCTTTTCGGTGAATATGGATTTTTTGCTCGATACATCTATGCAAGATAACGAATAACGCAAATAGCTCGTGTTTTGTGACAGAACGAACGATTTCGACTCTTTTACGTCAAGCTGAGTTGCCAGAATCGGTCGAAACTCGGGACATCACGATTCTCGGTGATCGATTAGTCGTTTGATACAGCCAGGCAAAACGCTTGATAATGCAAGAATTTCGTGTCCTCGGATGACATAAACGATTTTGACACGATCACGACGTATGGAGATCCCACAATCCCTCGAAACACACCAAATCTGGATTCTCGATGTAGATCGAAGTTTCAGTCGATAAATCGGTGCAAAATGATGTATTATGCAAGAATTTCGTTTATTTGGACAAAATGAACGATTCTGACTCGACAACGTCGAACTTAAATGCCCGAATCGCTCGAAATTCAAGACTACGCGACTCTTGGTGAAGATCCCTGTTTCTTTCGATGAAGCTGTGCAAGATAACGAATAACGCAAGTAGCTTGTGTTTTCGGACATAATAAACGATTTTGACTCTTTTACGTCAAGCTGAATCGCCAGAAACTCTCGAAACTGGAGATATTTCAGATCACGGTAATCGATTTTTCGTTTAATACAAGTGTGCAGAACGACGTTCAACGCAAGAACTTTGTGATTGCAGACAAATCAACCGATTTTTTTACATTTACGTTGATCCGAGATGCCAGAAGCGCTGAAAACTCAAAATATCTCGTATAAAAACATAGATCGATGTTTTGTCCCATGCAGCTTTGCAAGACGACTTTCAACGCAAGAATTTCGTGTTTCGGCTACGATAAACAATTTCGACACAGTTATGTCGCGCTGAAATGCCAGAAAAGTTCGAACCTCGGGAAATTTCTTTTTCCGTCGTAGATCGATAGTTCAGTTCATCCAATTGTGCAAGACGATGTTTAGCGCAAGAATTTCGTTTTTTCAAAGAAAATGCATGGTTTTGACTTGTTTATGTCAAGCTGGGGTGCAAGAATCGTTTAGAACTCGGGACATCTCGAGTCTCGATAACGATCGATTCTCCGTTCGATACAGCTATTCAAGACCACGAATAAGGCAAGATAATAGAGTTTCCGAAGGAAAAAAACGATTCCAACCCATTTACTTTAAGCAAAGATGCAGCAATCGCTTAAAACTCGGGAATTCTCGATTTTCGTCGATCGATTATTCGTTTAATACAGCCGTACTAAACGACAGATAATGCAAGAATTTCGTGTCTTCGGATAGATTAAACGATTTTGACACGATCACGATGTGCGAAGTGGCCAGAATCGCTCGAAACACACCAAATCTGGATTCTCGATGTAGATCGAATTTTCAATCGACATATCGTTGCAAAACGACGTATGATGCACGGATTTTGTTTTCCGGACAAAATAAACGATTTTCAAACATTCAGGTCGTGCTGAGATGCCAGACGCGATCGAAATTCGAGACATCTCGGTTCTCAGTGAAGATCCCTTTTTCGTCCGATAAAGCTGTGCAAGACGACGAATAACGCAAGTAGCTTGTGTTTTCGGACAGAATGGACGATTTTGACACTTTTACCTCTTGCTGAGTTGCCAGAAACGCTCGAAACTAGGGACATCTCGATTCTCGTCGATCGATTATTCGTTTGATACAGCCGTACAAAACGACAGATAATGCAAGAATTTCGTGTCTTCGGACAGAAAAAACGATTTTGACATGATCACGATGTGCGAAGTGGCCAGAATCGCTCGAAACACACCAAATCTGGATTCTCGATGTAGATCGAAGTTACAGTCGACATATCGGTGCAAAACGACGTATGATGCAAGGATTTTGTTTTCCGGACAAAATGAACGATTTTCAAACATTCAGGTCGTGCTGAGATGCCAGACGCGATCGAAATTCGAGACATCTTGGTTCTCAGTGAAGATCCCTTTTTCGTCCGATAAAGCTGTGCAAGACGACAAATAACGCAAGTAGCTTGTGTTTTCGGACAGAATGGACGATTTTGACACTTTTACCTCTTGCTGAGTTGCCAGAAACGCTCGAAACTAGGGACATCTCGATTCTCGTCGATCGATTATTCGTTTGATACAGCCGTACAAAACGACAGATAATGCAAGAATTTCGTGTCTTCGGACAGAATGAGCGATTTTGACACGGGCACGACGTTCGAAGAGGCCAGAATCGCTCGAAACACACCAAATCTGGATTCTCGATGTAGATCGATGTTTCGGTCGACACATCGGTGCATCATCACGTATATTGCAAGAATTTTGTTTATTTGGACAAAGTAAACGATTTTGACGCGACAACGTGAAACTTAGATGCCAGAATAGCTTAAAATTCAAAACAACTCGCTTTTCGGTGAATATGGATTTTTTGCTCGATACATCTATGCAAGATAACGAATAACGCAAATAGCTCGTGTTTTGTGACAGAACGAACGATTTCGACTCTTTTACGTCAAGCTGAGTTGCCAGAATCGGTCGAAACTCGGGACATCACGATTCTCGGTGATCGATTAGTCGTTTGATACAGCCAGGCAAAACGCTTGATAATGCAAGAATTTCGTGTCCTCGGATGACATAAACGAATTTGACACGATCACGACGTATGGAGATCCCACAATCCCTCGAAACACACCAAATCTGGATTCTCGATGTAGATCGAAGTTTCAGTCGATAAATCGGTGCAAAATGATGTATTATGCAAGAATTTCGTTTATTTGGACAAAACGAACGATTCTGACTCAACAACGTCGAAATTAAATGCCCGAATCGCTCGAACTTCAAGACAACGCGACTCTTGGTGAAGATCCCTGTTTCTTTCGATGAAGCTGTGCAAGATGACGAATAACGCAAGTAGCTCGTGTATTCGGACAGAATGAACGGTTTTGACACTTTAACGTCCTGCTAAGTTGCCAGAAACGCTCGAAACTAGGGATATCTCGATTCTCGGTGATTGGTTATCCGTTTGATACAGCCGTACAAAACGACAGATAATGCAAGAATTTCGTGTCTTCGGACAGAATAAACGATTTTGACACGATCACGACGTGCGAAGAGGCCAGAATCACTCGAAACACACCTAATCTGGATTCTCGATGTAGATCGATGTTTCAGTCGACACATCGATGCAAAACGACGTATAATGCAAGAATGTCGCTTGTTTGGACGAAATGAACGATTTCTACACGATCACGACGTGCGGAGAGGCCAGAATCGTTCGAAACACACCAAATCTGGATTGTCGATGTAGATCGAAGTTTGGGTCGAAACATCGGTGCAAAACGACTTATGATGAGTGATTTTCGTTTTTCGGACAAAATGAATGATTTCGATACGATCAGGACGTGCGAAGAGGCCAGAATCGCTCGAAACACACTTAATCTGGATTCTCGATGTAGATCGATGTTTCGGTCGACACATCGGTGCATAATCACGTATATTGCAAGAATTTTGTTTATTTGGACAAAGTAAACGATTTTGACGCGACAACGTGAAACTTAGATGCCAGAATAGCTTAAAATTCAAAACAACTCGCTTTTCGGTGAATATGGATTTTTTGCTCGATACATCTATGCAAGATAACGAATAACGCAAATAGCTCGTGTTTTGGGACAGAACGAACGATTTCGACTCTTTTACGTCAAGCTGAGTTGCCAGAATCGGTCGAAACTCGGGACATCGCGATTCTCGGTGATCGATTAGTCGCTTGATACAGCCGGGCAAAACGCTTGATAATGCAAGAATTTCGTGTCCTCGGATGACATAAACGATTTTGACACGATCACGACGTATGGAGATCCCACAATCCCTCGAAACACACCAAATCTGGATATCCGATGTAGATCGAATTTTCAGTCGACATATCGTTGCAAAACGACGTATGATGCAAGGATTTTTTTGTTCCGGTCAAAATGAACGATTTTTTAACATTCAGGTCGTGCTGAGATGCCAGACTCGATTGGAATTCGAGACATCTCGGTTCTCAGTGAACATCCCTTTTTCGTTCGATAAAGCTGTGCAAGACGACAAATAACGCAAGTACCTGGTGTTTTCAGACAGAATGAACGATTTTGACACTTTTACGTCTTGCTAAGTTGCCAGAAACGCTCGAAACTAGGGACATCTCGATTCTCGTCGATCGATTATTCGTTTGATACAGCTGTACAAAACGACAGATAATGCAAGAATTCCATGTCTTCGGACACAATAAACGATTTTGACACGATCACGATGTGCGAAGAGGCCGGAATCGCTCGAAACACACTAAATCTGGATTCTCGAGGTAGATCGATGTTTCAGTCGATAAATCGGTGCAAAATGATGTATTATGCAAGAATTTCGTTTATTTGGACAAAATGAACGATTCTGACTCGACAACGTCGAAATTGAATGCCCGAATCGCTCGAACTTCAAGACAACGCGACTCTTGGTGAAGATCCCTGTTTCTTTCGATGAAGCTGTGCAAGATGACGAATAACGCAAGTAGCTTGTGTTTTCGGACATAATGAACGATTTTGACTCTTTTACGTCAAGCTAAATCGCCAGAAACTTTCGAAACTGCAGATATTTCAGATCACGGTAATCGATTTTTCGTTTAATACAAGTGTGCAGAACGACGTTCAACGCAAGAACTTTGTGATTGCAGACAAATCAACCGATTTTTGCACATTTACGTTGATCGGAGATGCCAGAAGCGCTGAAAACTCAAAATATCTCGAATAAAAACATAGATCGATGTTTTGTTCCATGCAGCTTTGCAAGATGACTTTCAACGCGAGAATTTCGTGTTTCGGCCTCAATGAACACTTTCGACACAATTATGTCGCGCTGAGATGCCAGAGAAGTTCGAACCTCGGGAAATTCCTATTTTCGTCGTAGATCGATAGTTCAGTTTATTCAATTGTGCAGGACGACGTTTAGCGCAAGAATTTCGTTTTTCCAAAGAAAATTCATAGTTTTGACTTGTTTATGTCCAGCCGGGTCGCAAGAATAGTTTGGAACTCGGGACATCTCGAGTCTCGATAACGATCGATTCCCCGTTCGATACAGCTATTCAAGACCACGAATAAGGCAAAAAAATAGTGTTTTCGAAGGAAATAAACGATCCTAACCCATTTACTTTAAGCAGAAATGCAGCAATCGCTCGTCACTCGAGAAATCTCGATTCTCTGTGATCGATTATTCGGTCGAAGTAGCCGTGCAAAACGACAAATAATGCAAGGATTCCGTGTCTTCGGACAGAATGAACGATTTTGACACGAGCACGACGTGCGAAGAGGCCAGAATCGCTCGGAACACACGAAATCTGGATTCTCGATGTAGATCGAAGTTTCGGTCGTAACATCGATGAAAAACGACGTATAATGCAAGAATGTCGCTTGTTTGGACACAATAAACGATTTCGACACGATCACGACGTGCGGAGAGGCCAGAATCGTTCGAAACACAGCAAATCTGGATTCTCGATGTAGATCGAAGTTTCGGTCGAAACATCGGTGCATAACGACCTATGATGAGAGATTTTTGTTTTTCGGACAAAATGAATGATTTCGACACGATCACGACGTGCGAAGAGCCAGAATCGCTCGAAACACACCAAATCTGGATTCTCGATGTAGATCGACGTTTCGGTCGACACATCGGTGCATGATCACGTATATTGCGAGAATTTTGTTTATTTGGACAAAGTGAACGATTTTCACTCGACAACGTCGAATTTAGATGCGAGAAACGCTCGAAATTCGAGCCAACGCGATTCTTGGTGAAGATCCCTTTTTCTTTTAATGAAGCTGTGCAAAATGACGAATAACGCAAGTAGCTTGTGTTTTCGCACATAATGAACGATTTTGACTCTTTTACGTCAAGCTAAATCGCCAGAAACTTTCCAAACTGGAGATATTTCAGATCACGGTAATCGATTTTTCGTTTAATAGAAGTGTGCAGAACGACGTTTAACGCAAGAACTTTGTGATTGCAGACAAATCAACCGATTTTTGCACATTTACGTTGATCCGAGATGCCAGAAGCGCTGAAAACTCAAAATATCTCGAATAAAAACGTAGATCGATATTTTGTTCCATGCAGCTTTGCAAGACGACTTTCAACGTAAGAATTTCGTGTTTCGGCCACGATAAACAATTTCGACACAGTTATGTCGCGCTGAGATGCCGGAAAAGTTCGATCCTCGGGAAATTTCTATTTCCGTCGTAAATCGATAGTTCAGTTTATCCGATTGTGTAAAACGACGTTTAGCGCAAGAATTTCGTTTATACAAAGAAAATGCATAGTTTTGACTTGTTTATGTCAAGCCGGGGTGCAAAAATCGTTTGGAACTCGGGACATCTCGAGTCTCGATAACGATCGATTCCCCGTTCGATACAGGCATTCAAGACAACGAATAAGGCAAGATAATAGTGTTTCCGAAGGAAATAAACGATCTCAACCCATTTACTTTAAGCAGAAATGCAGCAATCGCTCGTCACTCGAGAAATCTCGATTCTCTGTGATCGATTATTCGGTCGAAGTAGGCGTGCAAAACGACAGATAATGCAAGGATTTCGTGTCTTCGGACAGAATGAACGATTTCGACACGAGCACGACGTGCGAAGAGGCCAGAATCGCTCGAAACACACCAAATCTGGATTCTCGATGTAGATCGATGTTTCGGTCGACACATCGGTGCATAATCACGTATATTGCAAGAATTTTGATATTTGGACAAAGTGAACGATACTGACTCGACAACGTCGAATTTAGATGCGAGAAACGCTCGAAATTCGAGAAAACGCGATTCTTGGTGAAGATCCCTTTTTCTTTCAATGAAGCTGTGCAAAATGACGAATGACGCAAGTAGCTCGTGTTTTCGGACATAATGAACGATTTTGACTCTTTTACGTCAAGCTAAGTCGGCAGAAACTTTCGAAACTGGAGATATCTCAGATCACGGTAATCGATTTTTTGTTCAATACAAGTGTGCAGAACGACATTCAACGCAAGAACTTTGTGACTGCAGACAAATGAAACGATTTTTGCACATTTACGTTGATCTGAGATGCCAGAAGCGCTGAAAACTCAAAATATCTCGAATAAAAACGTAGATCGATGTTTTGTTCCATGCAGCTTTGCAATACGACTTTCAACGCAAGAATTTCGTGTTTCGGCCTCGATGAACACTTTCGACACAATTATGTCGCGCTGAGATGCCAAAGAAGTTCGAACCTCGGGAAATTCCTATTTTCGTCGTAGATCGATAGTTCAATTTATTCAATTGTGCAGGACGACGTTTAGCGC
This sequence comes from Tromatobia lineatoria, assembly GCA_949699805.1. NCBI lineage: Eukaryota > Metazoa > Arthropoda > Insecta > Hymenoptera > Ichneumonidae > Tromatobia > Tromatobia lineatoria. Next base: position 12,741,589 of record OX453045.1, on the reverse strand, counting down.
AAGAATTTCGTTTTTCCAAAGAAAATTCATAGTTTTGACTTGTTTATGTTGAGCCGGGGTGCAAGAATCGTTTGGATCTCGGGACATCACGAGTCTCGATAACGATCGATCCCCCGTTCGATACAGCCATTCAAGACCACGAATAAGGCAAGATAATAGTGTTTCCGAAGGAAATAAACGATCCTAACCCATTTACTTTCAGCAGAAATGCAGCAATCGCTCAAAACTCGGGAATTCTCGATTCTCGTCGATCGATTATTCGGTCGAAGTAGCCGTGCAAAACGACAGATAATGCAAGGATTTCGTGTCTTCGGACAGAATGAACGATTTTGACACGAGCACGACGTGCGGAGAGGCCAGAATCGCTCGAAACACACCAAATCTGGATTCTCGATGTAGATCGATGTTTCGGTCGACACATCGGTGCATAATCACGTATATTGCAAGAATATTGTTATTTGGACAAAGTGAACGATACTGACTCAAAAACGTCGAATTTAGATGCGAGAATCGCTCGAATTCGAGACAACGCGACTCTTGGTGAAGATCCCTGTTTCTTTCGATGAAGCTCTGCAAGATGACGAATAACGCAAGTAGCTTGTGTTTTCGGACATAATGAACGATTTTGACTCTTTTACGTCAAGCTAAATCGCCAGAAACTTTCGAAACTGGAGATATTTCAGATCACGGTAATCGATTTTTCGTTTATTACAAGTGTGCAGAACGACGTTTAACGCAAGAACTTTGTGATTGCAGACAAATCAACCGATTTTTGCACATTTACGTTGATCCGAGATGCCAGAAGCGCTGAAAACTCAAAATATCTCGGATAAAAACATAGATCGATGTTTTGTTCCATGCAGCTTTGCAAGACGACTTTCAACGCAAGAATTTCGTGTTTCGGCCACGATGAACACTTTCGACACAATTATGTCGCGCTGAGATGCCAGAGAAGTTCGAACCTCGGGAAATTCCTATTTTCGTCGTACATCGATAGTTCAGTTTATTCAATTGTGCAGGACGACGTTTACCGCAAGAATTTCGTTTTTCCAAAGAAAATGCATAGTTTTGACTTGTTTATGTCAAGCCGGGGTGCAAGAATCGTTTGGAACTCGGGACATCTCGAGTCTCGATAATGATCGATTCCCCGTTCGATACAGCTATTCAAGATCACGAATAAGGCAAAAAAATAGTGTTTTCGAAGGAAATAAACGATTCCAACCCATTTACTTTAAGCAGAGATGCAGCAATCGCTCAAAACTCGGGAATTCTCGATTCTCGTCGATCGATTATTCGTTTAATACAGCCGTACTAAACGACAGATAATGCAAGAATTTCGTGTCTTCGGATAGAATAAACGATTTTGACACGATCACGATGTGCGAAGTGGCCAGAATCGCTCGAAACACACCAAATCTGGATTCTCGATGTAGATCGAAGTTACAGTCGACATATCGGTGCAAAACGACGTATGATGCAAGGATTTTGTTTTCCGGACAAAATGAACGATTTTCAAACATTCAGGTCGTGCTGAGATGCCAGACGCGATCGAAATTCGAGACATCTCGGTTCTCAGTGAAGATTCCTTTTTCGTCCGATAAAGCTGTGCAAGACGACAAATAACGCAAGTAGCTTGTGTTTTCGGACAAAATGAACGATTTCGACACTTTTACCTCTTGCTGAGTTGCCAGAAACGCTCGAAACTAGGGACATCTCGATTCTCGTCGATCGATTATTCGTTTGATACAGCCGTACAAAACGACAGATAATGCAAGAATTTCGTGTCTTTGGACAGAAAAATCGATTTTGACATGATCACGATGTGCGAAGAGGCCAGAATCGCTCGAAACACACTAAATCTGGATTCTCGATGTAGATCGATGTTTCGGTCGGCACATCGATGCAAAACGACGTATAATGCAAGAATGTCGCTTGTTTGGACAAAATGAACGATTTCTACACGATCACGACGTGCGGAGAGGCCAGAATCGCTCGAAACACACCAAATCTGGATTCTCGATGTAGATCGAAGTTTAGGTCGAAACATCGGTGCAAAACGACCTATGATGAGTGATTTTTGTTTTTCGGACAAAATGAATGATTTCAACACGATCTGGACGTGCGAAGAGGCCAGAATCGCTCGAAACACACCAAATCTGGATTCTCGATGTAGATCGATGTTTCGGTCGACACATCGGTGCATAATCACTTATATTGCAAGAATTTTTTCTATTTGGACAAAGTGAACGATACTGACTCGACAACGTCGAATTTAGATGCGAGAAACCCTCGAAATTCGAGAAAACGCGATTCTTGGTGAAGATCCCTTTTTCTTTCAATGAAGCTGTGCAAAATGACGAATGACGCAAGTAGCTCGTGTTTTCGGACATAATGAACGATTTTGATTCTTTTACGTCAAGCTAAGTCGCCAGAAACTTTCGAAACTGGAGATATCTCAGATCACGGTAATCGATTTTTCGTTCAATACAAGTGTGCAGAACAACGTTCAACGAAAGAACTTTGTGATTGCAGACAAATCAAACGATTTTTGCATATTTACGTTGATCTGAGATGCCAGAAGCGCTGAAAACTTAAAATATCTCGAATGAAAACGTAGATCGACTTTTTGTTCCATGCAGCTTTGCAAGACGACTTTCAACGCAAGAATTTCGTGTTTCGGCCACGATAAACAATTTCGACACAGTTATGTCGCGCTGAGATGCCAGAAAAGTTCGAACCTCGGGAAATTTCTATTTCCGTCGTAGATCGATAGTTCAGTTTATCCAATTGTGCAAGACGACGTTTGACGCAAGTATTTTGGTTTTCCAAAAAAAATGCAGAGTTTTGACTTGTTTATGTCAAGCCGGGGTGCAAGAATCGTTTGGAACTCGGGACATCTCGAGTCTCGATAACGATCGATTCCCCGTTCGATAGTTATTCAAGACCACGAATAAGGCAAGATAATAGTGTTTCCGGAGGAAATAAACGATCCTAACCCATTTACTTTAAGCAGAAATGCAGCAATCGCTTGTCACTCGAGAAATCTCGATTCTCTGTGATCGATTATTCGGTCGAAGTAGCCGTGCAAAAAGACAGATAATGCAAGGATTTCGTGTCTTCGGACAGAATGAGCGATTTTGATACGCGCACGACGTGCGAAGAGGCCAGAATCGCTTGAAACACACCAAATCTGGATTCTCGATGTAGATCGATGTTTCGGTCGACACATCGGTGCATAATCACGTATTCTGCAAGAATTTTGTTTATTTGGACAAAGTGGACGATTTTGACTCGACAACGTGAAACTTAGATGCCAGTATAGCTCAAAATTCAAAACAACTCGCTTCTTGGTGAATATGGATTTTTTGCTCGATACAGCTGGGCAAGATAACGAATAACGCAAATAGCTCGTGTTTTTTGACAGAACGAACGATTTCTACTCTTTTACGTCAAGCTGAGTTGCCAGAATCGGTCGAAACTCGGGACATCGCGATTCTCGGTGATCGAGTAGTCGATTGATACAGCCGTGCAAAACGCTTGATAATGGAAAAATTTCGTGTCCTCGGATGACATGAACGATTTTGACACGATCACGACGTATGGAGTTCCCACAATCCCTCGAAACACACCAAGTCTGGATTCTCGATGTAGATCGAAGTTTCAGTCGATACATCGGTGCAAAATGATGTATTATGCAAGAATGTCGTTTATTTAGACAAAATGAACGATTCTGACTCGACAACGACGAACTTAAATGCCCGAATCGCTCGAAATTCAAGACAACGCGACTCTTGGTGAAGATCCCTGTTTCTTTCGATGAAGCTGTGCAAGATGACGAATAACGCAAGTAGCTTGTGTTTTCGGACATAATGAACGATTTTGACTCTTTTACGTCAAGCTAAATCGCCAGAAACTTTCGAAACTGGAGTTATTTCAGATCACGGTAATCGATTTTTCGTTTAATACAAGTGTGCAGAACGACGTTCAACGCAAGAACTTTGTGATTGCAGACAAATCAACCGATTTTTGCACATTTACGTTGATCCGAGATGCCAGAAGCGCTGAAAACTCAAAATATCTCGAATAAAAACATAGATCGATGTTTTGTTCCATGCAGCTTTGCAAGACGACTTTCAACGCAAGAATTTCGTGTTTCAGACACGATAAACAATTTCGACACAGTTATATCGCGCTGAAATGCCAGAAAAGTTCGAACCTCGGGAAATTTCTATTTCCGTCGTAGATCGATAGTTCAGTTTATCCAATTGTGCAAGACGACGTTTAGCGCAAGAATTTCGTTTATCCAAAGAAAATGCATAGTTTTGACTTGTTTATGTCAAGCCGGGGTGCAAGAATCGTTTGGAACTCGGGACATCTCGAGTCTCGATAACGATCGATTCCCCGTTCGATACAGCTATTCAAGACCACGAATAAGGCAAAAAAATAGTGTTTTCGAAGGAAATAAACGATCCTAACCCATTTACTTTAAGCAGAAATGCAGCAATCGCTCGTCATTGAGAAATCTCGATTCTCTGTGATCGATTATTCGGTCGAAGTAGCCGTGCAAAACGACAAATAATGCAAGGATTTCGTGTCTTCGGACAGAATGAACGATTTTGACACGAGCACGACGCGCGAAGAGGCCAGAATCGCTCGAAACACACCAAATCTGGATTCTCGATGTAGATCGAAGTTTCAGTCGACATATCGGTGCAAAACGACGTATGATGCGAAGATTTTTTTTTTCGGACAGAATGAACGATTTTTAAACATTCAGGTCGTGCTGAGATGCTAGACTCGATCGAAATTCAAGAAATCTTGGTTCTCAGTGGAGATCCCTTTTTCGTCCGAGAAAAGCTGTGCAAGACGACAAATAACGCAAGTAGCTCGTTTTTTCGGACAGAATAAACGGTTTTGACACCTTAACGTCCTGCTAAGTTGCCAGAAACGCTCGAAACTAGGGACATCTCGATTCTCGGTGATTGATTATCCGTTTGATACAGCCGTACAAAACGACAGATAATGCAAGAATTTCGTGTCTTCGGACAGAATAAACGATTTTGACACGATCACGATGTGCGAAGAGGCCAGAATCGCTCGAAACAAGACAAATCTGGATTCTCGATGTAGATCGAAGTTTCGGTCGAGACATCGGTGCAAAACGACGTATAATGCAAGAATGTCGCTTATTTGGACAAAATGAATGATACTGACTCGGTAACGTCGAATTAAGATGCGAGAATCGCTCGAAATTTGAGACAACGCGATTCTCGGTGAAGATCCCTTTATCTTTCGATGAAGCTGTGCAAGATGACGAATAACGCAAGTAGCTCGTGTTTTCAGACATAATGAACGATTTTGACTCTTTCAAGTCAAGCTAAGTCGCCAGAAACGCTCGAAACTAGAGATATCTCAGATCACGGTAATCGATTTTTCGTTCCGAACAAGTGTGCAGAACGACGTTCAACGCAAGAACTTTGTGATTACAGACAAATCAAACGATTTTTGCACATTTACGTTGATCTAAGATGCCAGAAGAGCTGAAAACTCAAAATATCTCGAATAAAAACGTAGATCGATGTTTTGTTCCATGCAGCTTTGCAAGACGACTTTCAACGCAAGAATTTCGTGTTTCGGCCACAATGAACATATTCGACACAATTATGTCGCGCTGAGATGCCAGAGAAGTTCAAACCTCGGGAAATTTCTATTTTCGTCGTAGATCGATAGTTCAGAATATCCAATTGTGCAAGACGACGTTTAGCGCAAGAATTTCGTTTTCCAAAAAAAATGCATAGTTTTAACTTGTTTATGTCAAGCCGGGGTGCAAGAATTGTTTGGAACTCGGGACATCTCGAGTCTCGATAACGATCGATTACCCGTTCGATACAGCCATTCGAGACCACAAACAAGGCAAGAAAATAGTGTTTATGAAGAAAATAAACGATCCCACCCATTTACTTGGAGCAGAGATGCAGCAATCGCTCGAAACTCGGGAATTCTCGATTGTCGGTGATCGATTATTCGGTCGAAATAGCCGTGAAAAACAACAGATAATGCAAGAATTTCGTGTCTTGGGACAGACTGAACGATTTTGACACGATCACGCCGTACGAAAAGGCCAGAATCGCTCAAAACACACCAAATCTGGATTCTCGATGTAGATCGATGTTACGGTCGACGAATCGGTGTAAAATGACGTATCATGCAAGAATTCCGTTTACTTGGACAAAATGAACGATTCTGACTCGACAATGTAGAACTTAGATGCCAGATCCGCTAGGAATTCGAGACAACGTGATTCTCGGTAAAGTTCGATTTTCCGTTTGATACAGCTGTGCGAGTAGACGAATAACGCAAATGGCTCGTGTTTTCGGACAGAATAATTGAATTAGACAATTTTACGTGAAGCTGAGTTTCCAGAATCAGTCGAAACTCGAGACATCTTGATTCTCGGTGATCGATTATTCGTTCAATACAGCTGTAAAAACGACAGATAATGCAAGGATTCCGTGTCTTCGGACAGAATAAACGATTTTGACACGATCACGACGTATGGAGATCCCACAATCCCTCGAAACACACCAAATCTGGATTCTCGATGTAGATCGAAGTTTTAGTCGACATATCGATGCAAAACGACGTATAATGGCAGAATGTCGCTTATTTGGACAAAATGAACGATGCTGACTTGACAACGTCGAATTTAGATGCCAGAATCGGTCGAAATTCGAGACAACGCGATTCTTGGTCGAGATCCATTTTCCGTTCGATACGGCTGTGCAAGGTGACGAATAACGCAAATAGCTCGTGTTTTAGGACTAAATGACCGATTCTGACACTTTAACGTCGAGCTGAGTTGCCAGAATCAGTTGAAACTCGGGACTCCTCGATTCTCTGTGATCGATTCTTCGTTTAATACAGCCGTACAAAACGACAGATAGTGCAAGGATTCCGTGTCTTTGGACAGAATGAACGATTTTGACTCGTTCACGTTGTGCGGAGAGGCCATAATCACTCGAAACACACCAAATCTGGGTTCTCGATGTAGATCGAAGTTCCGGTCGACACATCGGTGCAAAACGACCTATGATAAGAGATTTTTGTTTTTCGGACGAAATAAACGACTCTAACACGACGACGTCGTTCTGAATTGCCAGTCTCGCTCGAAATGCGAGACAACTTGATTCTCGGTGAAGATCCCTTTTTCTTTCGATGAAGCTGTGCAAGATAACAAATAACGCAAGTAGCTCGTGTTTTCGGACAGAATGATTGCCTATGACACTTCTACGTCGAGCTGAGTTGCCAGCATCAGTCGAAACTCGGGACATCTCGAATCTCGGTGATCGATTATTCGTTCAATACAGCCGTACAAAAGGACAGATAATGCGAGGATTAAGTGTCTTTGGACAAAATAAACGATTTTGGCACAATCACGTCATGCGGATATGCCACAATCGCTCGAAATATACCAAATCTGGATTCTCGGTGTAGATCGAAGTTTTGGTCGAAACATCGGCGCAAAACGACCTATGATGAGAGATTTTTTTTCCGGAGAAAATGAACGATTTTGACACGATCACGACGTGCGAAGAGGCCAGAATCGCTTGAAACACACCAAATCTGGATTCTCGATGTAGATCGATGTTTCGGTCGACACATCGGTGCATAATCACGTATATTGCAAGAATTTTGTCTATTTGGACAAAGTGAACGATACTGACTCGACAACGTCGAATTTAGATGCGAGAAACGCTCGAAATTCGAGACAACGCGATTCTTGGTGAAGATCCCTTTTTCTTTCAATGAAGCTGTGCAAAATGACGAATGACGCAAGTAGCTCGTGTTTTCGGACATAATAACCGATTTTGACTCTTTTACGTCAAGCTAAGTCGCCAGAAACTTTCGAAACTGGTGATATCTCAAATCACGGTAATCGATTTTTTTTTCAATACAGGTGTGCAGAACGACGTTTAACGCAAGAACTTTGTGATTGCAGACAAATCAAACGATTTTTGCACATTTACGTTGTTCTGAGATGCCAGAAGCGCTGAAAACTTAAAATATCTCGAATAAAAACCTAGATCGATTTTTTGTTCCATGCAGCTTTGCAAGACGACTTTCAACGCAAGAATTTCGTGTTTCGGCCACGATGAACACTTTCGACACAATTATGTCGCGCTGAGATGCCAAAGCAGTTCGAACCTCGGGAAATTCCTATTTTCGTCGTAGATCGATAGTTCAGTTTATTCAATTGTGCAGGACGACGTTTAGCGCAAGAATTTGGTGTTTCTAAAGAAAATGCATAGTTTTGACTTGTTTATGTCAAGCCGGGGTGCACGAATCGTTTGGAACTCGGGACATCTCGAGTCTCGATAACGATCAATTCCCCGTTCGATACAGCCATTCCAGACCACGAATAAGGCAAGAAAATAGTGTTTTCGAAGAAAATAAACGATCCCAACCCATTGACTTTAAGCAGAGGGGAAGCAATCGCTCGAAACTCGGGAATTCTCGATTCTCGGTGATCGATTATTTGGTCGAAATAGCCGTGCAAAACGACAGATAATGCAAGAATTTCGTGTCTTGGGACAGACTGAACGATTTTGACACGATCACGATGTGCGAAGAGGCCAGAATCGCTCGAAACACACCAAATCTGGATTCTCGATGTAGATCGAAGTTACAGTCGACATATCGGTGCAAAACGACGTATGATGCGAGGATTTTGTTTTCCGGACAAAATGAACGATGTTTAAACATTCAGGTCGTGCTGAGATGCCAGACGCGATCGAAATTCGAGACATCTCGGTTCTCAGTGAAGATCCCTTTTTCGTTCGATAAAGCTGTGCAAGACGACAAATAACGCAAGTAGCTTGTGTTTTCGGACAGGATGAACGATTTTGACACTTTTACGTCTTGCTGAGTTGCCAGAAACGCGCGAAACTAGGGACATCTCGATTCTCGTCGATCGATTATTCGTTTGATACAGTCGTACAAAACGACAGATAAAGCAAGGATTTCGTTTCTTCGGACAGAATAAACGATTTTGACACGATCACGATGTGCAAAGAGGCCAGAATCGCTCGAAACACACCAAATCTGGATTCTCGAGGTAGATCGATGTTTCGGTCGGCACATCGATGCAAAACGACGTATAATGCAAGAATGTCGCTCATTTGGACAAAATGAATGATACTGACTCGGCAACGTCGAATTAAGATGCGAGAATCGCTCGAAATTCGAGACAACGCGATTCTCGGTAAAGATCCCTTTTTCTTTCGATGAAGCTGTGCAACATGACGAATAACGCAAGTAGCTCGTGTTTTCGGACATAATGAACGATTTTGACTCTTTCAAGTCAAGCTAAGTCGCCAGAAACGCTCGAAACTGGAGATATATTAGATCACGCCGTTGTGCCCGAAATGCTCAAAGGGTGATCAGCCCTTTTCCTGACTCGGTTCAATTAATATATTAAGGGATCGGGACCGATTAAAGGATTGGAATCCACACGAGTTTAAATATAAAATGTATTTATTACAATTACAACTGGCTAAAGTACTCTACTCGCGAGCCCAACCGATTGCTCTTGAAGTCGATTTAAGACTGCCGATGTCCTGGCGCTGTCGCTTCCAGTTCACCTTAGTTTCTACACGATAATGCTGAATTGCATTATTGCTTAATTGATGCAATATTCGCGATCAGCGAATATGCTGAATATGATTAGCGAAGTGCAATAAATGTTTCGCAACGTTGCTTGCCGAAATTCCGGGTCGCAACATCCCTCCCCCCTTAAAAAGAAAAATTTTGAGGTTCAAAAAAAAAATTTTCTTCTGAGCAAGTTGGTTGAACTTTCGACTATTTATGTGACATATGGATACTCTTATAAATTATGGCTTATCTGTAGCTCTGGCATGATATGAAAAACGCAATGGGTGCCTCTGAATTGTAGCAGCCCTATCTACATGTAAACTACTGATACGCGGGGGCACTGGCTCCGCACGCATCTCGACTGCGGACGGTGCTTCTTGAGGGGTCACCGCCTCCTCTGGCCTTGCCGGTGTCGCGTTGCATCTTCGCCTCAGCCGGTGTAACCGATATGCGGCATAGCAGGCCAAGGCTACAAAAACTAAGGCTACTAAAGAATACAGTGCTATATTATGGTAGCACTGCCCACTGTACTTATTGTCTTTATCTAAGTCTCTAGTTATCTCTTTCACGCGTGAACCAAGGGTCCTTAACTCCTCGGGATTCCGCAATACACTTAAGAACTGCACTTTTTTTATTAACTTTTTGTAAATGTGAATGATAATTCACATCGATGTCGGATAATGTAAGATTGAACGGTGGTAGATATTCCTCGTTCCGAGTGTCTGTGACCCTTTGAAGGGTCCGAATACTAAAATCTTGGGCGGTTACCTCGCACGAACCTATCAGAGTCAAAATACCCGAGTTTATTAACGATTCGCGGAACGCGGGTTTTTTGTTACAAGTTATTGTTACTATTTCTTCTGAAGGTGCGATGTACATCCATCTTCCGGGTTGCTCCATAGGGATGATAAGCGTGCTGGTCAGAGTTAAAACTCGCTTAGGACACCTGAGACCGCCCTCAGTGTCGATTTTTACCAAGGTTAGTATTTCGCATGGTGCATTTTTTGTGATGGGCACCGAAAGGTGCTGAGGAGAGCATATAAAATTTTTTCCGAAATTTTTGCAATTCCGCAAGTCTACTGATGACATCCGCAAAAAATTTCTGTTCGCCTGATCTACTACTACGAGGTCTTCTGTTGTATCTACGTAGTAGTAGGTGTCATTGATACCCTTCACAGGCACGGGGTATAGCCGGTGGACGGTGTAACGCTGTGAGCTTATCAGCGGGATATCCAATAGCAGTATGGCCGCTGTTCCATCACTGTATGCCCGCGCGTCGATGAGTCGCATCAAGGAGTTTGCCTCACTCCTTACTATCGGTAAGGGGAATCCAGTGCCAACCGGTAGGTGTGGTAGTGCATCCGTGAGGTATTCCACTAGCTTACGCGGTGGTAGTACCGCTGCGCTCACCTTTCCCGTTGATATCTCGGCCAGGAGCAATACTAACTCCCGCACGTCGGTGAGGAGTTCCTCTAACACCACACTTACGGCAGTTAGGCTCTCGTCAAGACGTACACGTCTCATGAGCTGGTCTTTGTTAGCGATTAGATCACGCCGTGCTGCATTTACAAGGCCGAGAAGGGTGTTCTCATTGGCCACTATCCTGTCCACGGTATCGTTAAATAACCGCAGAGTGGAGGAAACGACCTGCAGTTGTCCCTTGATGCCTCTTTTTAGGGTTCGTTCACCCGCCTGCAGGGCAATTATCTGGTGATTAATCCGCTCCGCATCTGCAGCATCCATATTTCCGGTGATTGATTTGATTATCGATCCCATTCCATCGATGAATCCTCTGCGTCTTCGCAACGAATTGGGTTCAATTAGGTCATGAACGGTGCTCATGCCATCTTCTACCCTTGCTGACATGTGTTCGACAGTTTCTAGAAGCGCGTGACATAGTTCGTCGGCTTGACCAATTCCATCCTCGACTTTACACGCGTCGCGCACACGTTGCAAATTTAATTTAACCATCCTTTCTCGACGGAGTATACATGTGAGATCCATGTGTATGGCAAGTCTCCATGTCGCTTTTGTTTGTGTGACGCTTCCAATTTCCTCGTAGAAGATGCCGGGATTGTCGGTGAATGGTTTCAGCGCGTATTCCTCGTTGGCCGTGCTGGTTTTGATAAGGTAGGCGAGGAACAGCGCGATCCTGAAACCAGAAGACAACGGTTAAAGCAGTTTTCGACCGTGGGACTGCTTACTTGGTAAATTACCCCCGTCGTTGAGCGGAGATTGGCACTGAGTAGCTGCCACCGGCTCTTTAGCGTCGGCCCCCCGTCGTTCTGCCTCATATGCGGGGCAGAGAAAATTGATTGAAAATATTCGCTGATATTTGTATTGTATTTTCCGCTGGGGAGGGGATTATCCCCTCCCTATAATAAACTTTAAAAACCCAAAACAAAAATTATGTGTTTTTTTTTTCTTAATTTTAAGTTTTCCCCCGCGTAATAGATCGCGGATGACCCCATCCTTCCTTTAAATAGACTCATGAGGACGCACTTTGCGTCAGTTCCATGAGTAAGGCTTTTTCTCATTTCTTCCTTCCCACGCGCGTAGATGCCCCTTGTGCATCCGTGCCTTACTTTTCTCTCTCTCTCTATCTGTCTCTCCTTTCCTCTTTCGAGCACGTGGTCGCCTTCTCTCTCTGGTGCATCCGTGCTCCCTATCTTTTCTCTCACTTAGGAGCATGGGGACGGTCTAATGGCCGTTGCATGCGATAAGCTAATATATACATACACACACCCTAATACTCGACGAAATGTCGCAGACGGTTAACGTGAACCGTCGTGGTTTTACGTCCCATTTTAATTGTAGAGGTGACGGGACTGTGCACCGCCGTGATAGTGTGTGGCCCCGTCCATGTGGGTGTCAGTTTGGCTGATCGTCCCCGCCGTACCGTATTATCGTGCAATAGTACGTGGTCACCTACAAGATATTCACGCTGTCTCGCTTTGACGTCGTAATCCAGCTTCGCCCTCTCTTTCGCACTGCTTAGATTATGTCTGGCCACCGTCCACGAGGCTCGTAATCTTTCTCGCAGCTCGCTGGCATAGTCTGCGTGTGTGTAAGTGGAGCGCGGCTCCTGTTTCACCGCAGTAGGCAACTCGGCCTCGCGTCCATACATTAACACATAGGGAGTCATTCCGGTAGCTTAGTGTGGAGTGGTGTTGTACGTGAACATAGCGTACGGCAGCCACTCATCCCAATCGTCTTGATCTTCATCTATAAAATTTTTTAAATATTCGGCCAAAGTTCGGTGCGACCTTTCCAATGCTCCATTACTTTCAGGATGATAAGCCGTAGCTTGGATTTTCTTAATCCGCAACAACTTGCAGACCTCTTTAAATGTAGAACTCAAAAAGTTCGTACCCCTATCCGAAAGGATTATTTCGGGGGTTCCATACCGACAAATTACCTCCGTCACTAAAGCTTTCGCGACTGTATGGGCTTCCTGATTTGGGATGGCCACAGCCGCGCTGTATTTAGTCAAAGCATCCTGGAAAGTAAGTATGTTTTTATTTCCAGCACATGTCAAAGGTAGTGGTCCAACGATGTCCACAGCTACCTTTTCGAAAGCTCGTCCAGGCGTGTCTGTAATCACCATAGGTACTTTGCCCTTGCATCGGAGCTTGTTCTTCTGACATTTTTCACAAGCAGCGATATGTCTTTGTATTTCTTTTTTCATTCCTGGCCATACATATTTTGCTTGGATTCGTTTCAGAGTCCTCTTAATACCCTGGTGCCCACCCAGAGGGGCATCATGATATTCCTTTAGTATTTTCCCTCTATCCTCCAAAGAAGGACAGGTTACACCATTGCTGCAGCTACACTCTTTTTCCATCGTAGCTTCCTTGTCCCTCCTTGAGCGCAAAGGTATACTCTCGTTCTCCGCGCTCTCCGCTTCCCCCATCCTTCCAGAAGCATTGCAGTCCGCGCGGACTGCTTCACCTATTTCAGTGATTGGCTGCGGTTGCCTCATAACATCTCTTTCGCTCTGCTGCAAGCCAGGTCGCTCGCTCGCGCTCCCACCTCTCACGGGTAGCCGCGGCGCAGCCCCCTGTTCCCTGCACTGCTCGTTATATGGTAGAGCGGTATCCTCTATAGCTCTCTCTGTCTCCTCGGCTCTCCGCTTTGTGCTGATATTCGCACCGCGGGAGCCCGACTCGCCTGCCTTGGGTGTATTGGTGCGTATAGGTGAGCCGCTGTCTGTAGAAACGGCGTGTTGCTCTGTCTCTTTCTCTCGCACGTCCTTCAGCACAGGTTCTCCTTCTCGCGCGCTTGCTCTCGTAGTAACGTATATACGACTAAGCGCGTCTGCGTTGGTATTTCTTTTGCCAGCCTTGTATTCCACGTCAAATTGGTGTTCTGCCAATTTTATTCGCCACCTCATTAGCCGTGAACCTGGATCTTTCACCCCAAATAACCATGTGAGAGGTTGATGATCGGTTATCACTTTAAACCGCGTCCCATATATATAGGGCCGAAATTGCGCTATAGCCCATACTATAGCGAGCAATTCTTTCTCCGTTGTGGTATAATTCGTTTCTGCCTTTGAGAGTGTGCGGCTTGCGTAACATATAGGCAAGTCTTCTCCGACCTTGCCTTGCGAGAGGATGGCTCCAATAGCCTTATCCGATGCATCTGTAGTTACCAAGAACTGCTGCTGAAAATCTGGGTATTGTAATACCGGTGCAGTTGTTAATGCATTCTTTAATTCTTCGAATGCAGCATCGCGCACAGCCGTCCATTCAAATTTAGTATCTTTCTTTATTAGCTCCGTTAATGGCTTGGCTATCCTCGAAAAATCTTTTATGAATTTTCGGTAATAACCAGCTAATCCCAAAAATGATTGTACTTGTTTAACATTTTTAGGTGCAGGATACTCCTTCACAGCCGCAAGTTTCTCCGGATCTGCCCGTACCCCGTCCTCGGAAATGATGTGACCTAGAAATTGCGTCTCTTTCCGCAAGAATTGGCATTTTTGTGGCTTCACAGCCAGTCTAGCTTCCCTTAATCGTCGGAAAACTTCTTCTAGTCTTTCATTGTGTTCACGCAGGTTTTTCCCGTAAACAACAATGTCATCTAGGTAAACATAGCATTTTATGCCCTGTATTCCGGCTAATACGGAGTTCATTAACCGCTGAAAAGTTGGAGGCGCATTTTTTAACCCGAATAGCATTCGATTATATTCAAAATGGCCTTGAGGTGTAGAAAATGCTGTTTTTTCCTTATCTTCCTTAGCCATCGGAATTTGATGGAATCCAGAAGCAAGGTCGAGAGTGGAAAAGTATTGGGCTTTTCCCAATTGATCCAATATCTCCGTGATATTTGGAAGTGGGTAGGAATCTCCAATGGTGGCTTCATTTATTTTTCGAAAATCCACCACTACTCGCATTTTTACTTTTCCAGAGGCATCCGGTTTTTTGGCCACCACTAACAAGGGTGCGTTCCATTGGCTCCTACTGGGTTGGATGATTCCATCCTCCAACATTTCGCAAGTTTGTCGTTCGACCTCCTTTTTGTGGGCTTCCGGTAATCGATAAGGATGCACCTTCATTGGTAAAGTGCCTTCCTTTAATGGTATTCGGTGCTTCACCATATGAGTACAAGGTAGTTTATCACCCTCTAGATGGAAGATATTTTCATATTTTCTTATGAGCTGAAGTAGGGCTTCTCTCTCTTCACCGTTGAGGTGACTCATGTTGAGCTCTCTTTCTAACCGCTGGAGTCGGTATACCCCTCTTTCTTTACTCACAGCATTCATACTTAGAGCGTTGGACTCCGCGTCGAGCTCTGTTATCTCGAGCGGCTCGAGTGTCACCGTCGGACGCTCTACTACTACTTCCCTCTCGTTTGTATTAACGAGGTTCACCACACAGCTACTTCCTAGTGGTGGTGTATAGCATGCCCCCATTAATATTCCTTCACCTATTTCCACTCGAGAGAGTATTCCGGGATTTTGACTCGTAGTAGATACGTACGCAATGGTTTCCGACCGAGGTGTGAGGACGATTTTTGACTTTCCATCTACCAATGGCATTATATGTCCATATAACTCGAATGTCTCTCCCTGCAATATATTTGCCTTATGTTTCTTGATGAAGTCCATTCCCAATAATCCATTTACTGTTATTGGGATTTCATCTTTCACAACGTAAAACCAATGTTTTACAGATTTCCCTGGAATTTGTAGGGTCACTTCCGCTTTACAGATAGGCCGGAATTTACTTCCTTCTGCGCCCTGTAATTCTGCATCATTATCCGTTATAGGAGTCTCAGCTTTTACGCAACTATATTTCACTATGCTGCATTGAGCTCCTGTATCGACCTTAAGGGTCAGAACCCCCCGTACTGATGTAGTGCTGGCAATATCAATGTCGCTGGCCGTTGCACTCGTCGTGGGTGCCGATACCTCTAGCACCCGTAGCAACGTCTTATCGCTCGCTTCCCCTCTCGGCCCCTCCGCGGCGCCTGGCCACAGTGCCTTGATGAATCGCAAGCCGCTCAACGTACGCGCGTTGGTAGTAGTAGCAGACGTAGTACTACTACTCGCGGCGGCCATGCTGAATTCTTTCTGCTTATCGCTGACTCCTCTACTCGGGTCCTTCACCGGGCTTCTCGTGGTGATAGTGTTGATTTGCAAAGACCCGAGTGTGCGGATATTATTTCTAGCGGCCATACTGGATTCTTTTCGCTTATCGCTTCCGCGCTGCTTACTGCCGTTGCTGTTTCCTTCGCGACCTTGGCCTACTTCATACTTCTTCCGTAATCGCTTTCTGCATTCCAACCAGGTGTGCCCTTTATTCTTGCAATAAGTGCAGATTATTTCAACTTGATTTATGTTCCTTGGTGCACTAGGGGCAGGGAGGCTTACCCTTCCTGATCTGCGAGTACAATCCCTCGCCAGATGTCCCGAATTTCCGCAAATATAGCAATTTCTTTCACCTGCTTTTCCCGATAGGGATTTTCGATTATTGGTATTATGAACACCTCCCGCTCCTCCTTTCGGCTGAACCATGTGGCTTATTTCTATTGCACCGGTCACTGCCTCATGAAGAGAGGAGTAATTACGTGATCTAACCAATATTTGCACCTGACCGTGTAATCCATTCTCGAAATTCATTTGTGCACATTTTCGGGTCATTGTTTCTACCGTGCGTGCATCTCTTTCGGTAGATACGGTCTCGCAGAGTTTTTCAACCACTTCTACGGTGATTTTCTCTGTCCTAGCTGCATACGCGGCTATCTCTTCGCTCGGTCCTTGCCGTAACGAGTTAAATTCCATTTGTAAGGCAGACAGTGATTTCCTATGGCCGTACAATGCTTCCAACTCAGCTTTCAGTTGTTCAAGCGTATAGATGGATTTATGCTTTAGTTCTCTTGTCGCTCGTCCACCAATTTTACTGCTGAGAACCAATGCCAGTAGTAACTCGTAGTCATCTTCGCGTACTCTGGCAAATACGGTTTCACATGACCGCAAAAATCCGTCTAGTTCAGCTGAGTCACTGCCATCAAAATGTTTTACATGTTTTAATGCCAATCCAAGGTCGAGATACCTCCGTCCTTCACTGAACCTATTCTGCACAAATCCCCCTGGCGGATCGTTTGGTGGATCTCCACCTGGTCCCCCTCCTGGAGGTTCTCCCGGTGGTCCCCAATTTCCATTTCTTCTCGGCCCTCCTGGAGGTCCTGATGGTGACCCTTCAGGTGGATCTCCTGGTGACCTTGTTGGCCGTCCTCTGGGCGTAACTACTGCTGACTCTCGTTCATTATTTACTTCTTCGCCATTTCTTCCCGTACGTAGATTTGTTTTTTCGGAAAGAGCCTTTTCGAGCCTTTCCACTTGACCTTGAAGTAGCTGTATCAGCATCATCTGATCGTCTAACTCGTTTCCTTGTCGATGCATAGACACGAGTAGGTCTTGTGTGGCGTTGTGGTCCGTTATTGCTGCCGAACGAGCAAGACTCCCTCCTCGCTCCTCTAATCTTCCTCCAGCGGAAGCATTTCTTCCTCCTCTCCGCAACGGAGGAGGTAACTCATAGTCGCTGTCCTCGATTTCCGGAGTTCCTTCCGGATATCGTGGCCGTCTATTTTTCGGGACTTCCGGAGTTTTATCCCATCGACTAGGTGGGATGATTTTCCGCAGAGCACTCCCACCACTAATGCCGGGTGCATTCGCTCGTGCTCTGGCTAGAGCCCCCTCACGCTCGCCCAATCCACTGGCCTTGAGCAGCGCATCTATTTCACCGTCCACTTCCGGTGTCGTTGGGACCTTCGCCCCCTTTTCTCTGTTGACGTCCGTCACTGGTTCCCTTTTTTCAGTTTTCCCTGTCGTTTTAGTGAACGACGTGCCTCTTTTGGTGTTGATCTCAAAATAAGAATCCAAAGTTTCCTTATTGAGTGGGTCCTTCGCTTTATCTGTTACCCCTTCGGCAGGAGATAGCTGTCTGAGGACGTCGTCTGTCCTCAGTGATATGTCTCCTATGGCTGCTTTAACTCCAGCCACAGCTCCGAGATCCTTTCCCGGTAGTGTGGTTTTTTCGGAATTGGACCTTCGTTGTTGCTGAGTCTCCTTCCCGTCTTCCATCGTTGATTCGTTAACTTTTTTATTATCGCGGAAGGGCTTGTATTAAAAATATATATATATATATATATATATATATTTTTTTTTATTATTATTATTTTTTTTTTTTAATTATGATGGGCAGTGGTTGGAGATAGCCTTGCCTCCTGCCTTTCGCGATTTAATACCAAAATCCCTACAAGTTGCTACAAACTTGCACCGATTATTGGTAAGGGTCTCGATTTTTGTTAACGAAGGATATGAGCTCGCGGGCCCAGTCCTACGGATTTTTTTATAAAAAATTTTAGTTATGATGGACAGTGGTTGGAGATAGCCTTGCCTCCTGCCTTTCGCGAATTAATACCAAAATCCCTGCAAGTTGCTACAAACTTGCACCGATTATTGGTAAGGGTCTCGATTTTTGTTAACGAAGGATATGAGCTCGCGGGCCCAGTCCTACGGAATTTTTGATTTTTTTTTTTTTTTTTTTTTTTTAAATATTTGGCTCTGAAAAAAGATAACCGCCACTTACAGATTTAGAATTCCTTCCATGGCGCTGTGGAACTTCAGGGTTGCCGTCCTCGTAGTCGTGCTGACCTCGACGTTATTCCCCGGTTGGCGACGTTCTGGTCACCCTTGGTCAAGTTGTACGTCCTTCCAGTCGTGCTTGACCTCGTAGTTGGCTCGTCCTCGTCAGTGGTACCTTCTGACGTCTTGACGATTCAACGACTGCGTGTTGAATCGCACCAGGCTATTTACCCCAACGACTGCGTGTCGGGTTCGTTCCTGGGTTTGGTTGTAGATTGTTTAAACTTCGCTTACGGTAATCCCACCGCTGCCACCAAATTGTTGTGCCCGAAATGCTCAAAGGGTGATCAGCCCTTTTCCTGACTCGGTTCAATTAATATATTAAGGGATCGGGACCGATTAAAGGATTCGAATCCACACGAGTTTAAATATAAAATGTATTTATTACAATTACAACTGGCTAAAGTACTCTACTCGCGAGCCCAACCGATTGCTCTTGAAGTCGATTCAAGACTGCCGATGTCCTGGCGCTGTCGCTTCCAGTTCACCTTAGTTTCTACACGATAATGCTGAATTGCATTATTGCTTAATTGATGCAATATTCGCGATCAGCGAATATGCTGAATATGATTAGCGAAGTGCAATAAATGTTTCGCAACGTTGCTTGCCGAAATTCCGGGTCGCAACAACGGTAATCGGATTTTCGTTCAATACAAGTGTGCAGAACGACGTTCAACGCAAGAACTTTGTGATTGCAGCCAAATTAAACGATTTTTGCACATTTACGTTGATCTGAGATGCCAGAAGCGCTGAAGACTCAAAATATCTCGAATAAAAACGTAGATCGATGTTTTGTTCCATGCAGCTTTGCAAGACGACTTTCAACGCGAGAATTTCGTGTTTCGGCCACTATGAACAATTTCGACACAATTATGTCGCGCTAAGATGCCAGAGAAGTTCGAACTTCGGGAAATTTCAATTTTCGTCGTAGATCGATAGTCCAGTTTATCCAGTTGTGCAAGACGACGTTTAGCGCGAGAATTTCGTTTTCCAAAGAAAATGCATAGTTTTAACTCGTTTATGTCAAGCCGGGGTGCAAGAATCGTTTGGAACTCGGGACATCTCGAGTCTCGATAACGATCCATTCCCCGTTCGATACAGCTATTTCAGACCACGAATAAGGCAAGAAAATAGTGTTTTCGAAGAAAATAAACGATCCCAACCCATTGACTTTAAGCAGAGGGGCAGCAATCGCTCGAAACTCGGGAATTCTCGATTCTCGGTGATCGATTATTCGGTCGAAATAGCCGTGCAAAACGACAGATAATGCAAGAATTTCGTGTCTTGGGAAAGACTGAACGATTTTGACACGATCACGCCGTACGAAAAGGCCAGAATCGCTCGAAACACACCAAATCTGGATTCTCGATGCAGATCGATGTTTCGGTCGACGAATCGGTGTAAAATGACGTATTATGCAAGAAGTTTGTCTATTTGGACAAAATAAACGATTCTGACTCGACAACGTCGAACTCAAATGCCAGAATCGCTCGAAATTCGAGACAACGCGATTCTTCGTGGAGATCCATTTTTTGTTTGATACAGATGTGCAAGTTGATGAATATCGCTAATAGCCCGTGTTTTCGGACAGAATGATTGATTTTGACACTTTTACGTCGAGCTGAGTTGCCAGAATCAGTCGAAACTCGGGGCATCTCGATTCTCGGTGATCGATTATTTGTTCGATACAGCTGTACAAAATGACAGATAATGCGAGGATTTCGTGTCTTCGGACAGAATGAACGATTTTGACACGACCACGACGTGCGAAGAGGCCAGAATCGCTCGAAACACACCAAATCTGGATTCTCGATGTAGATCGTAGTTTCAGTCGACATATCGGTGCAAGACGACGTATGATGCAAGGATTTTTTTTTCCGGACAAAATAAACGATTTTTCAACATTCAGGTCGTGCTGAGATGCCAGACTCGATCGAAATTCGAGACATTTCGGTTCTTAGTGAAGATCCCTTTTTCGTTCGATAAAGCTGTGCAAGACGACAAATAACGCAAGTAGCTTGTGTTTTCGGACAGAATGAACGATTTTGACACTTTTACGTTTTTCGTTCGATACAGCTGTGCAAGATGACGAATGAAGCAAATAGCTCGTGTTTTAGGACGAAATGACCGATTTTGACACTTTTACGTCGAGCTAAGTTGCCAGAAACGCTCGAAACTAGGGACATCTCGATTCTCGTCGATCGATTATTCGTTTGATACAGCCGTACAAAACGACAGATAATGCAAGGATTTCGTGTCTTCGGACAGAATAAACGATTTTGACACGATCACGATGTGCGAAGAGGCCAGAATCGCTCGAAACACACCAAATCTGGATTCTCGAGGTAGATCGATGTTTCGGTCGGCACATCGATGCAAAACGACGTATAATGCAAGAATGTCGCTTATTCTGACAAAATGAACGATACTGACTCGACAACGTCGAATTTAGATGCGAGAATCGCTCGAAATTCGAGACAACGCGACTCTTGGTGAAGATCCCTTTTTCTTCCGATGAAGCTGTGCAAGTTGACGAACAACGCAAATAGCTCGTGTTTTCGGACAGAACGAACGATTTCCACCCTTTTACGTCAAGCTGAGTTGCCAGAATCAGTCGAAACTCGGGACATCGCGATTTTCGGTGGTCGAGTAGTCGTTCGATACAGCCGTGCAAAACGCTTGATAATGCAAAAATTTCGTGTTCTAGGATGACATAAACGATTTTGACACGATCACGACGTATGGAGATCCCACAATCCCTCGAAACAAACCAAATCTGGATTCTCGATGTAGATCGAAGTTTCAGTCGACATATCGGTGCAAAACGACGTATGATGCAAAGATTTCTTTTTTCGGACAGAATGAACGATTTTTAAACATTCAGGTCGTGCTGAGATGCCAGACTCGATCGAAATTCAAGACATTTCGGTTCTCAGTGAAGATCCATTTTTCGTCCGATACAGCTGTGCAAGATGACGAATAAAGCAAATAGCTCGTGTTTTAGGACAAAATAACCGATTTTGACACTGTTACGTCGAGCTAAGTTGCCAGAATCGGTCGAAACACGGGACATCTCGATTCTCGGTGATCGATTATTCGTTCGATACAGCTGTACAAAACGACGGATAATGCAAGAATTTCGTGTCCTCGGACAGAATAAACGATTTTGACACGATAACGGCGTGCGAAGAGGCCAGAATCGCTCGAAACACACCAAATCTGGATTCTCGATGTAGATCGATGTTACGGTCGACGAATCGGTGTAAAATGACGTATCATGCAAGAATTCCGTTCACTTGGACAAAATGAACGATTCTGACTCGACAATGTAGAACTTAGATGCCAGATCCACTAGGAATTCGAGACAACGTGATTCTCCGTAAAGATCGATTTTCCGTTTGATACAGCTGTGCGAGTAGACGAATAACGCAAATGGCTCGTGTTTTCGGA
Organism: Tromatobia lineatoria; assembly: GCA_949699805.1. Lineage (NCBI taxonomy): Eukaryota > Metazoa > Arthropoda > Insecta > Hymenoptera > Ichneumonidae > Tromatobia > Tromatobia lineatoria. The sequence goes on along the minus strand of OX453045.1, from coordinate 12,719,334 downwards.
CAGAATGATTGAATTAGACAATTTTACGTGAAGCTGAGTTTCCAGAATCAGTCGAAACTCGGGACATCTTGATTCTCGGTGATCGATTATTCGTTCCATACAGCCGTAAAAACGACAGATAATGCAAGGATTCCGTGTCTTCGGACAGATTAAACGATTTTGACACGATCACGACGTATGGAGATCCCACAATCCCTCGAAACACACCAAATCTGGATTCTCGATGTAGATCGAAGTTTCAGTCGACATATCGAAGCAAAACGACGTATAATGGCAGAGTGTCGCTTATTTGGACAAAATGAACGATGCTGACTTGACAACGTCGAATTTAGATGCCAGAATCGCTCGAAATTCGAGACAACGCGATTCTTGGTGAAGATCTATTTTCCGTTCGATACAGCTGTGCAAGGTGACGAATAACGCAAATAGCTCGTGTTTTAGGACTAAATGACCGATTTTGACACTTTAACGTCGAGCTGAGTTGCCAGAATCAGTTGAAACTCGGGACTCCTCGATTCTCGGTGATCGATTATTCGTTTAATACAGCCGTACAAAACGACAGTTAATGCAAGGATTCCGTGTCTTTGGACAGAATGAACGATTTTGACTCGTTCACGTCGTGCGAAGAGGCCATAATCACTCGAAACACACCAAATCTGGGTTCTCGATGTAGATCGAAGTTCCGGTCGACACATCGGTGCAAAACGACCTATGATGAGAGAATTTCGTTTTTCGGACGAAATAAACGACATTAACACGACGACGTCGTTCTGAATTGCCAGTCTCGCTCGAAATGCGAGACAACTTGATTCTCGGTGAAGATCCCTTTTTCTTTCGACGAAGCTGTGCAAGATAACAAATAACGCAAGTAGCTCGTGTTTTCGGACAGAATGATTGCCTATGACACTTTTACGTCGAGCTGAGTTGCCAGAATCGGTCGTAACTCGGGACATCGCGATTCTCGGTGATCGATTAGTCGTTTGCTACAGCCGTGCAAAACGCTTGATGATGCAAGAATTTCGTGTCCTCGGATGAAATAAACGATTTTGACACGATCACGA